>CM057454.1:69651250-71047500 GCA_016271365.2 Neoceratodus forsteri
CCACCACACTACTGTCCTGCCCACACCCATATTCCCCAGTTTGTGTAATAGTCTTCTATGTGGCACAGTGTCAAAGGCCTTGCTGAAGTCCAGATAGGCCATGTCCACTGCCCTCCCTGATCCACCTCCCTAGTCACCCAGTCAAAAAATTCAATGAGGTTGGTCTGACATGACCTCCCCCTGGTGAAACCATGCTGCCTTGGGTCCTGTAGTCCATTGACAACCAGATGTTCCACCAATCCTCCTTCAGTAGTGCTTCCATGATCTTTCCCACTACCGAGGTGAGGCTGACTGGTCTGTAGTTCCCTGCTTCCTCTTTGTTCCCACTTTTGTATAAGGGACTACATCTGCTGTCCTCCAGTCTTTGGGTACCTCCCTGTTTCCAGTGATTGGCTGAACAGGATAGCCAGAGGTTCAGCCACCACCTCTCTTAGTTCTTTAAGGACCCTGGGTGCACCCCATCTGGCCCCATTGCTTTATCAGCTCTTATTACTTCCAGTTCCTTCAGGACCCTTTCTGGTAAAGGGACTTGGTCCATTTCTGCACCATTCTCACCCCTTGTACTCCTTCAGACCCATTACCCCTCTTCCTTAGTAAAGACTGAGCAGAAATACCTGTTCAATATGTCAGCTTTACTGTTGTCATCCTCCACGCTGCCCCATCCTCCTCCTTCAGTCTCACTATCCTCCCTTTGTCCTTCTTTTTTCACTTATGTACCTGTAAAAGGTTTTGTCCCTTTAACCACTGATTTTGCAATGTGTTCTTCTGTCTGAGCTTTGGCTTCCTTACTGACTTCCCTGCCTCCCTTTGTTTCTCCTGGTACTTCTCCCTATCCCCTTCTGCCTGTGTCTTTTGTCTTGCCTGAATGCAATCTTTTGGCTTTCACTTTCTTTGCTACCTCTTTGGAAACCATAATGGTCTCCTCTTTCTTTTCTCTTGCTAACCTGCTTAATGCATAATTCTATTGTTCTTATAATCCCCATTTTAAATACTGCCCACTGTTCCTCAATCCCTGATTCCTGTCCCATTCCCTTAATGCCTCTTTCAAGCATCTCCCCATTTTCCCAAAGTCTGCCCCCCTAAAATCCAGGATACGTGTTTTTGTGTGGTTTGGTTCTGCTCTTTCTGTGATTTCAAACCACAATGACTGGTGGTCACTGTTACCCAGGTGCTCCCCACTGTTACCCCCATCACACTGTCCCTGTTTGTGAGCACAAGGTCCAGTATTGCCTTCTGCCGAGTTGGTTCCATGACCAGTTGCTTGAGGAAGGCACCCTGAAGGAGTCCAGGATAAATCTGCTCCTAGTTGATGCTGCTGCTGGGATGCTCCAGTCCACGTCTGGTATATTGAAGTCTCCAACCAGTACTCATTTCTTGTCTGCCATCCTTGATGGCTAGCATCAGCTCCCTATCTGTTTCTTCCTCCTGGGCTGGTGGTCTATAGACCACACCTGTGCGGATGGCTGGCCCCATTTTCCTTTCCAGCTTAACCCACAGTATCTCTCCCCATTTTGTTCCTCCTGGATCTGTGTGGCCCTTATGTCATTTTTCACATACAGTGCCACCTCCTCCCTTCCTGCCTGCTCTGTCTCTTCTGAATATGTTGTAGCCAGGTATGGCCATCTCCCAGTCATGGTTATCATTACACCAGGTTTCAGTGATGGCCACATGATGTCCAGGTCTGACTGTACCATGACAGCCTCCAGATCTTCCATCTTGTTGCTAAGGCTCCTGGCATTTGCAGACATGGATTTCCATGATTTGACCTCCTAGACTGCTTCACTGTTCTACTCCAGCCCTTCCTTGGTTGTCATTTATCCCTGGTTCTCCTTGCTGTCTGCCCTTCTGCTGAATTTTGCCCTTTTCTGCTTATCCACCTTTGGACACTAATCTCCATCTTTTGCACACTGCTTTGCAGAGATAGCCACTCCTCTGGTTCACTGGTTCCATTACTAGCTGTGGGGTGAGCAAGTAGGTACCTCCTTGCTGGCCTGCCACCCCTTTGCTAGTTTAAATGCTTGTCAATGTAGCATTTAAACTTATCATTGAGTGCTTGGATTCCCCTCCAGGATGGATGCAGGCCGTCAGGCTTGAATAAACCTCCATCCCTCCAGATGGGTTCCCAGTCACCAATGAATCCAAACCCTTCCTCACAGCACCAGTTCTTCAACCATGAGTTAAAGTTCCTGGTGCATGCACTCCTATGCTCTCCCTTGCCTCTCACAGGTAGTACTTCTGAGAAAGTGACAGAAGTAGCTACTTGCTTGAGACCCCTCCCCAGTTTCCTAAACTCTTCCTGAACTTCCTTTGGCTCCCCATTTGCCAAGTCATTAGTACCTAGGTGGATAATGACATCCAGCTCACCCTCCTGTCTTGCCTTCCCAGTGATCCCCAGTATCTTCCTTCCATCCCTCCATGCCGTGGCACCTGGTAGGCACCTCACCTCCTGTCCTCCCTCCTGTGTTCCTAGCTGGATCCTCTTATGATGGAGTCCCCACCAGGATTCGCTTCCTTCTCCTCTGGGGTCCACTGCTTTCCCACTGAGGTCACCTCCTTGCCTAACCTCCACATCCTTTCCTTCCACTTCCTGGGTACCTCTATTTGGTTGTCCTCATTTGCCAGTGTGGCATATGAGTTCTTGAGAGGAATAGGATCTGGGATGTGCCTCTGCCTGACTGCTCTAACCCTCCCTGAGCCCACTGTCATCCAAGTGCTCCTCGTTCTGGCATCCTTTGAGGCAGCTGCATTGGACTGGGTGGTTCCTGGACAGGGGTGATGGTACTCCTGACCCAGTTTACTTCCGCCTGAGTCTGGCTACCTCATCCTCGCAGTCCCGAGAGATGCATGCAGATAGGGCAGCACCTAGTGTCCAGAAGGTCTGCCTGAATATGGCTGCCCCACAGCCACTGCATTGCACCACTCCCCACATTATACTGCAATTCCACTACTTATCTGCTACTGAAGCTCTCTTAGTTCTCTTTTTATTTATTTACAGTACTAAAATCCTGTAACTGATCCTCAGATATATATTTTTTAAGGAAAAGAAACCAATAAATAAATAAATAAATGAGTCAAAACACTTGTCGTGCTGAGGGTGGTCTTTCCCCTTATGCCCTCCTACTTCACACCTCTTACTATACCCTGTGTTTAGCTCCTGTCAATCAGATTTATCAGGGCATATAATTAAGAGTTGGGGGAGGGGGGGGCGAAAATTTGCAGCAATTAAAGACAGCACAGAATTACACCACCACTATTTTTTAAATTTTCAACAGCCCAAAAACAATTATAAGTAAAGACAACACAGAAAGAAAGTATAGTGTCACTACAAGCCTACAATCTAAGTTTAAAAGAAAAATACCAGTTACCAATTACTCTGAAGCACTGAATTGAATATGTTTCCTTCCTTCACCTTCTGGCTTCTTCTGAGACCTTATCCAGAAAAAATTCCTATCATGTTAGAAGATGGAACTTGGAAGCAGAATTTTAGCACAGTAAATGCAGTGATCACAAAGTTAAATAACAGAGGTCTACAGATCACACAGCAGTTGAAGAGGTCACCTCCAACATGCTGGCAGCGTAAACCCACATTGAAGACATGGCAAGTTAAAGATTCCTGAAAAGACATGCATTAGCTACTTCTCCAACAGATGTGCATTACCTGAAGGAGTTGCATGATGTAGGAGGAATCACTGATGTACCAGGACCGCCCAGGAATGACTGACTCCTGGTATGACACCAACTACTTCCACTAGGTGAGGCCAGTTTATTATTCCGGGGTCCTCCAATCTTCCCAACCCTGGTACTCCTACACAGCACAGTAGCAGCATAAACCCCCTTAGTAAGGTGTCCCCTTGACTGTCACACCAAAAATAGCTAGCAGAAAAACAGGTAAGTAGGTAATGGTCATGGCCAAAACCACCACATGCCACTATGTGTATACTCGGTAATTAAGGAATCTATGGAACTCAGAGCACTCCTATATGACCTGTGGGTAACCAATGTGAGCTTAGGGCAGGGAATGGCAACTCAGGATGCAGCCCACCCTGACACCATGTGGCCTACGGGTGAGAGCACTGAACTGAGAGCCTCTAAATCTGAGGGCTGACAGAAGGGTGGTGGGAGACCACTGTCACCTTCTGTTTTACCAAACTCAACAAAGTATTGAAAGCATAAAAGTACAGTCTATAAGGCACTCTGAACCTCCTATAGAAAACAGCAAACAAGCAGAACCAAAGTGGGGTGAGCAATATGGGCCGTAGGTAGTAGCAGTAGTAGAGTTTATTTATTTTGTGCACCCTTCCCCGTAGGCGCAGGGTGCCCTTACACAATAAAAACATATAGCAATAGGAGCATAAAACAAATACTGTACAATATGTATAATATCAATAAATACAACTCTTTAAAATTCAGCACAACTAATTCCTAAGCTGTCCAGTGGATTACATATGATTCCTCAGGCCCCAAAGGCACTCTGCCAAACGGTATCCCAGGTAAAATGCCTAGCTAAGATGTTACCAGCTATGCTCAGAAGAGATGGCCAAGAGGGATGCCACTACCTGGTGCTAAGCTGAGGGTTGAGTGATATTGGTAGGATGCCTGGCAGCTATGATGGGGCCTCTGGCTTTGGCCCTCAGTTTGTATGGAAAGGCATCATGAGTACTGGCAAGACATGAACTAAAACCCTGATCATATACTAGGGAGAATCACCCTACTGAATACATAATGGAACTCTGTGATAACCACATTGACAGGGCGGTATGCAATAGTGACAAGAGCAACCGCACTTGTTCTAGCTTCCGTGGGCCAGGTATCTGACATTACCTCCATGATGCCTAAAATTTTACAAAACGCGGGTGAAAATCCACTGGTTATCATACATGCTGGTGTTAATGATATAAACAACACCCCATTTAATCAGTTACAACAGGACTATGTGGTGTTATGTAACCTGTTACTTGATAGGGGATGCTGTGTATGTATATCTGAAATTCTACCTGTCCCGACAGCAACATCTACCATGATGCAGAAAATCAAAGCCCTAAATGAATGGCTGAGAAAGTGGTGTTTTAAGCAGGATATATACCTATATTACCCACTAGGAATCATTTTCAGATTGTTCTTCCTTGTTTTGCTGGGATAGTTTACATCTCAGTCATAGGGGTAGTACAGGTATGGGGAAAAGTATCACTAAAATCATAAATCATTGTTAAACTAAAACAATGGGGAGAATGGGTCTATTCCCAAGTCTCTGAATACTTACCAAAATATTATTACAACTAAATGTAAATTCCTAGCTTTGAATGCAAGATCTTTAAACCAACTCAAATTAGCAGAACTTGAAGCCAAATGTAACACTTTAAATATAGGTGTGGTGGGAGTAACTGAAACTTGATGGGACGCATCCTCAATTTGGTCCAGAGAAATTCCAGGTTATAAGTTATATCATAAAAACAGATTAGATAAGGAAGGTGGTGGAGTTTGTATGTACATACGAAATGATATTCCTTCTTTTGAAGTGTGTTCTCCCTTTCCTTTGGAAAGTTTATGGATTAAAATCTTATTGAAGGAGCAGTCCTATATAACTATTGGTAACATCTATCACCTCCATCTGTAAATTCAAATTACACAACTGATACGCTTGAAGAAATTACACATTTTCAGAATCTCAAGATACTGTAATATTTGGTGACTTTAACCTCCCTCATATTAACTGGGACTCATTCTCAGGACTGTCCTATGCCGAGAAAGGACTACTAGATGTGATAGTTAGTACTGGATTACAACAACTTGCTACTGAACCCACTCGAGGTCCTAATATTTTGGATCTATTATTTACTAACATAGAGCAACAAATTAGCAATTTAAAAATTTGGGATCCACTTGGGACCAGTGATCATTCATCTATTCTTTTTGAAATCCAACAGTTTAAAACTACACAAAGGAAGTTATACTGTACAAAAAATTATAATAAATCAAATTTTTCCAAAATCAATGAATACTTACAAAACATAAACTGGGAATCTAATCTTCTTAATTGTACAACACAACAAGCTTGGTACTTTTTTAAAAACATTGTACATTATTTGGAAAATACCTTTATTACATCTAAGAGGAAATTTAATAATAAAGGAAAAATTCCCCCTTGGTTCAACAAGACAATTAAAAATCAGATTAAAATAAAAATTAAACTTTGTAAGAAACTTAAGAATAGTTCTTTTCCATTTAAAACTACTCTATTACATAAATATAAACATAGAAACATAGACTTTGACGGCAGATAAGGACCACTTGGCCCACCCAGTCTGCCCATTTCCCTACTACTGGATAAGCTACAGATTCTAGTTAACCAACAGCCTACTTCCTACCACCCCCCACTACAATTGCCTTGTGTCTGTCCCATGCATGTTTGAATTCCCCCACTGTTTTAGCCCCAACAACCTCCCCAGGAAGGCAGTTCCACGCATCCACCACTCTCTGTGAAAAAAGATTTCCTCACATTACCCCTGAGCCATCCCCTCTATCATTAAATTGTGTCCCCTTGTTCTTACACATTCTCTTTTCTGAAAGATGCTACCCTCCTGGACTTTGTTGATTCCCTTGAGATACTTGAACATTTCTATCATGTCCCCATCCCTCCTTTCTTCAAGGGTATACATATTAAGCCTCTCAGCCTCTCTTCATATGATTTCTGATTCAGACCCTGCACCATTTTAGTTGCCCTCCTCTGAACATCTGACTATCTGTGAAAACTTAAAAATTCTATTAAATTGGAAAAATAAGCTAGAATTTAAACTAGCTCACACAAAAGACTGTCACAAATCTCTTTTCTCCTATATAAATAGTAAAAAAGGTGTGTCAAGGACCATTGGTCCCATTATAACCAATGGCTCTTCTCTATCTGATATAGAAACCTCAAATCTCTTTAATAAGTACTTTTGTTCTGTCTTCTCTCAAAAATCACCTATTAGTACACTTAAAGTTCACCACGTAGATTATCATAGGTTCTAACCAACTGACATTATACAGGCTATCAAAAAATTGAAAAAAAATACTAGTCCGGGCCCAGACGGTATTCATCCATGGTTTCTGATCAAAACCTCTATAAATATTTATGACATGGGTGCCTCTGCTGCTTCAAGCAGCCGGGCAGACCCCTTCTGTC
This sequence comes from Neoceratodus forsteri, assembly GCA_016271365.2. Lineage (NCBI taxonomy): Eukaryota > Metazoa > Chordata > Ceratodontiformes > Ceratodontidae > Neoceratodus > Neoceratodus forsteri. The sequence goes on from CM057454.1 coordinate 69,658,413, forward strand.
CACTGGCTGCCTTCCTCACTGTACTGCCCACCGATCACCAGACCGAAGCTTCACCCTTGACATGGGTGCCTCTGCTGCTTCAAGCAGCCGGGCGGACCCCTTCTGACTGCCGGCTGCCTTCCCCGCTGTATTGCCCGCCGATCACCAGACCGAAGGTACGCTGCAGAAACTGGACTGCCCAGAACCATTGACTCTGCCTGCTGACGGGCTGATGAAGTTCTTTAATTCTTTGCTACTGCTGTTTCTCTGGATCTTAAGCTAATGTTATATTCTGATTGTGGTACTTGCTAAGTCTCTTCAAATTGTCTTGTAAATCCTAACTTAAACGCGAGCCTAAGCCTGTTTACAGCAATTTTGCACTCCAAGGGTAGTTTGAAGTGCAAGTTCATTTAGGCTGCAGGTTTGTAGATTGTAAACTATTACAGTTCTCTTTGTTTTAAGGTCCAGTGGTAAGCTACCCTGTATCAGAAACTAAGTTTAAAGTGATACAGTTTTTTTCTGTTTAGACCAGATTCAATTTGGGTCACAGTTGTGAGCTTTGCCCTGCAAATAATTTCAATTACTCTTTCACTTTCTGTCCTTCTGTCTCCTTGCTGCTTGAATCTTTACGCCCACCCTTCCATCTCCCACCTCCAGCCTTTATTAAATACCTCCTCCCCTCGGCACCACCCTCAGCAATGTTCATCCTCCTCTCACTAATATTGCAACCCTTTAAAGATACAGAGTGCAGCTATTAGGCCTAACACTTGTCCTGTCTTTCCTTTAAAGACATCTTCTTATTTTCACCATCTGCTTGCCTATCAACTTTGCTTAGTGCCTGCTCTGCCATCTACTGTGCAGTTCCATACCTGGGCTTCCTCTTGCTACCCCGGTAATTTTCAGTTGCCTTGGTACCCCTGCCCTAGCTAATAACATCCTATCTTAACCTACATTTAATATCTTAAAATAGATCCACTGTGCCTGATCGTGCTCCCAGTGAGCGGCGCGGCTAATCCTGCCAGCTGCCTGTACCTCCATCCTCCTGACGAACAGGACACCTTCAAATCTGGTTAAGTGTCTGGGCTAGCACTGTGCGGGGTCTGATAGGTGCACACCTGCTGCCACCCTCCTCTAATTGGACTGCTGCTCTCTGCTCAGCCACTGTTTGGCCCTGCCTTTTCTCTGTCAGATTATCAGTCTCTGGGCTTCCGCGCCCTCTACTTTGCATTGACTTTGCCGAACACTACTGCTATCTGTCTAGTCTCCCATTGGTTTCTTATAAAATTCGCCACTATGGGTGCCATCTAACATATCTTGAATAGGTCTTCATTTCCTCACTGTAATCTTTACCACAAGTAGAGCTCCGGCTGGTCTGCTTTCCTAAGTAACCTTTGTGGGCTTTACTTTCTGCTTCTCTGATCCACTTCTTCTAAATAATTGCTACCTAGCAGGAAACACTTCGTTGTTTTGCTCTATTCTAATTTCGCCAAGGGTTAAACGGTGGAACACGGTCACCCTTGGCAGTCTTAATTTTACACACACTATCTCTTTATCCCTAAGAGCTAATCCTCTGTCTCAGTATACCATTAGCCTTCCTACCCAAGTCAAATAGTAACACTATGGCGAAGTATAGTCTGCTATGGGCACTCTTGTCATTTGTCCTTTTACTCAGCCTGGACACTGCCACATGGGCTCTCCCATGTAACCAAATGGCAAAAGACTCCTCAGAGGCTTACCACAACTATAGTTTCTCTAACTTGATTGCAGAGACAAAGCCTGATCTGCAACCTAACCCTATCCTCCTTGTTAGAGGCAGCATCTATTACCCTCTACATGCCAGAAGGAAGCTGCCATGGAGATGTGCTTTCACCCTAACCTGTCACTGTGTAAGGCTTTGGTTCCAACCCATGATCATTATTCTGCTATCTGGGTCAGCTCAAATATCCTTGCAATCACTCACGCTTAGTTATAATTTTCACCAGTTGATCTCTGAAGCAACTAGAGCCACGTCATCCCATCAAACGGGTACACTCCTAGACTGGGTGATGGTTAACCGTGATGGAACATATGTGTCAAAAGCAGGAATCCTTGCAGATGCACTAACAGACCACTCACCCACTTTTTGTATCCTATTGTGCCCATCTCTCCATCAAGACTAATCACGTTTACAAATCTAGCTCATATTGACCAGGATGCATTTCTCTATGATGTCTCCAATATCGACTGGCAGGTATCTATTAAACAAAGGATGTGGAGGTTGTACAGATATTCATAAATGAATTTCTTACCATTCAATATAAATATGCCCCCAAGACTACTAGGAGGGTCAGAGGAAAACAGACGAGGTGGCTGCATAAAGACCTCCTTGCTAATCTGTGCCAGAGGGACAAGCTTTGGATTCGCTACAAACAAACTGGCCTACAGTCAGATCTTATTGTCTATAGTGAACTAAGGAACAGATGTAAGAGACAAGTTAGAGCTGCTAAAAGCAAATACTGCAAGGACCTTCTACAAAGCTCAGCCTGTGACCCAAGGAAATTCTGGGCCCATGTCAAAACATTTCTCGATACCACGTAGTCGGTTACTCCTGATGAAATGATCATAAATGGGGCACATTGTAATGACCCTAGGACCATCTCAAACAGTTTTAACAATCTTTTCTCTGATCTGTCATACTATACCTTGGATTTACAACCTAGTGGATCGCACTCCAATCTACCTACCACACTACCATCAGACAACCATACTGCCCTATTGTATGATGCTCCTCCAGCGCCACCATTCTATTTCAAGGCTATATCAAGAGCGGAAGTTCTGAAATTACTGAGATCCATATCTGCCAATACCAGCTCTGGTTCTGACTCACTGGAATCTCGCCTTCTTAAGCTGGCTGCTCCACTCATTGCCCTCCGATTGCCAGAATCTACACTTATCCCTTATCCATAGCACTGTGCCGGACCTATGGAAATCTGCAAGAGTAACGCCTGTCTTTAAAAAAGGTGACCCAAAGGGCATGACCAATTACAGACCTATAACAATTCTCTCTGTCCTTTACAAGATCCTAGAGAAAATAGTTGCATCACAGACCATTGACTACCTTACACACTACAATCTCCTCTCAGACACCCAGCATGGTTTCAGAAAAGGTCATAGCACCACCACAGCTCTTCTTCAACTAACTACTGATATTCCGTCCAAGATGGACTCTGGAAAACTCACAGGTGCCATCTTCATTGACCTCAGTAAGGCTTTTGACCTTGTAGACAATCCCCTGTTTCTCTCCACTCTCCATAAATTCCATTTCTCTACCCTGTTGTGGACTGGCTCTGTAGCTACCTGTCAAACAGGTTGCAAGCTGTCAAATTTAACTCCTCCCTGTCCAGCACATCTACTATCAACCTTGGGGTCCCCCAGGGCTCTATCCTTGGGCCCCTTCTGTTCTCAATTTTTATCAACAATGCAGCTGAGGTCCTGGAATCCTGCTCAGCTATTCTCTATGCTGATGACCTGATCATCTACACTAGTTCTTCTAGTATTGTCTGCATAAACACATCACTTACTTCAGACTTCAATAAGGTCTTAGACTGGCTACTAGACTGTAAGCTTGTACTAAATGAAAAGAGAATGAAAGCCATGCTCCTAGGTTCTGCTCCAAAGATTAAGATCTGTTCTAGTTTGCTGGAGGTTCTTCACCCAGGAGGATTTCCACTTGAAAATGTTACTTCCTTCAAGTACCTTGGGATTCTGCTGGACCAGTCCCTGGATTTTAATCTTCACATTCAGTCCTCGTGCAAAGCTATAAACTCGAAACTAGGAGTAGCTTACAAAATGAGCTACATGCTTACACCCTCGGCCAAATTAACAATTGCCTGAGGTATTCTGCTCCCAACCCTTACTTATGGTGCCTCTATTCTTACCTCTGTCCATAAAACCTCCCTACTAAAATGGGACATAACTTATAACAATATTTGCTGATTTGCCTCTTCTTTGCCTAGACTCAAACATCACTGCCTTCTTTATAAGGATCTGAATTGGCTCTCACCCTCTGCCAGTAGACAATACTACCTTGGATCACTAATGGACTCGATCATCTGGGAAAAACCCATCCCAGTTGGCGCGTTGCTTGGTCCTCAACCATCCTCCCATGGCCTGCAATCAGCTGACAAATCCTTGCTCTATGTTCGAGATGTCGGACGACTAAAGGCACAGGGCCTTCAATTCTCTGCTCCCAGGCTATGGAATGCTCTTCCACTCAACCTTCGGCTGTCTCAGTCTCACTTTGGATTTAAAAGTGAATATCATTGTTATCTACCCTTAGCTGATGCTTGTACATGCTTTGACCCAACCTGAAGCTGCTGAGACTTACCAGTAATGTCACCCCTGCTCTAATCCAGCTCCAAGACTGTCTCCTCTTCCCCTCCCCATGTTTTTCCTTCTCTTTCTAAATAACTTCTTGACTACTAGCTCTCTTCCTTCTCGAACCTTGTTGCTGACCATCCACTGTTGTTTTACCAATAACCATCCCTGACCTTCCTTCTGTCAGTCTTTCTTGTTATGTTTGAACATTCCTCACATTTCTCTCTATATAACTGTACTATCTTATTAACCCTTTCACTCCACAGGTCGGGTCCATGGTTTCTGCACTTATTATATATCTTACTGCCATTATCTGTATAATGCTTGCCGTTATTTTTTTGTTGTTTCTACCCATTGTATTTTTGTAGCACTGCTGTACTGTTTCTCTATTTGTATTATTGTACCCATGTTGCTGTTGTTCAACTGTTCTCCTTTTGTTGTACTTTCCCTGGTCATGCCTGAAAATAGTCATTTTATGGCTAGTGCACCTACCCAGTTAACAAAAACTAAATAAAAAAAAAATTATCTTCAACAAATCCTTACAAGAAAGCATTGTACCAAATGATTGGTGTTCAGCAATAGTTACTTCCATATTTAAAAAAAGGCAATAGACGTTCTGTCAAAATTATCATCTGATTAGCCTGACCTCAGTGGCTGGTAAATTAATGGAACAAGTAATGAAGTCTCTAATAAATCAAGATTGTAAAAATTAGAATTTATGATTCAAATCAGCATCGGTTTACTCCCAAATATTCCTGCACCACCAATCTGATATCTTTTACAATAATATAAGTACTCTACTAGATGTGGGTATCCCTACTGATGTATCTTTTGACTTTAGTAGAGTTTTGATAAAGTCTCACATGAAAACTCATTACTAAAATGCACAATGTAGGTTTGTCACCTGATATTGTCAACTGGACTTTAAACTGGTTGACAAGTCGTTCTCAGAGTCAGAATTAATGATATCTTGTCTGATTCGGGTAGTGTGACAAGTGGTGTACCACAGGGTCGGTCTTGGGACCAACATTGTTTAATCTCTTTATCAGTGATTTACAAACAGGGCCAAATAACTTCATGGTTAAATTTTCAGACGTTACTAAATTGGGGGGCGGGGAAAGGTTAATAATCAAGAAAATATTTCTGCATTAAAGAAGGATTTGGAAAAATTAACACTTTGGGCAAATGAAAATCATATGCAGTTTAATCAAGATAAATGTTTAGTAGTGCATTTCGGTGTAAATAATCCAAAAATTATATATTTTATAAATGGACTACCACTTCACTCATCAAATTCGCAGTTAGCAGTGTCAGTGGCTCAGTAGGTAGCATACTCGCCTCTGGGGCCGGGAGATCAGAGGGCTGTGGGTTCAGTTCCCACATCTGGCACTTGGGTTAATATCCTAGTACTGACACTGTAGTGCAGAATGAGAGGGGTGCTGCACTTCTGAGGTGCCATCTTTCAGATGAGACGTTAAACCGAGGTTCCCATCTGCCTGGATTGGTGGTAGTTCAGGTGGATGTTAGACGATGGCTTTCGAAAAGTGTAGGGAATTTCCCCGTGTCCTGGCCAAATTTCCTCATTCGCTAAAAATACCACCAATAGCTTAATCTGGTTCAAGGTCAGTTGGCATTGATCTGTATCCCCCTGTCGTGCCTGAAAATAGGCAGGATTTGTCTAGTGCACTTACCCGGTCAACAAAAACTAAATAAATAAAAAAAGATTTAGGGATATATGTTAATAATAAACACATCAAATGATCACTGTGTTAGAACTGCTTGCATGACCAACAGACTTTTGAGGCAAATAAAACGCACTTTTGTTAATTGCACTGAACAATGCCTTATTCCATTGTATAGGGCATACATTAGACCGTATCTAGACTATGGCTCCCCTTTCTGGAATCCAAACCAAAAAAGACATAGCAATTCTTGAACAGGTTCAAAGGAGAGTAACTAGAATGATTCCAAGATTAACAAACTTGGATTATCAGAACAGATTAAAAGCTACTGGTCTCTTCTCTCTTCAAACTAGAAGATTAAGAGGTGATATGCTTATGGTTTTTAATTTAATAAATTCACCAGATCTAATGGAAAAATGTGGTCTAACACTCTCCAAAAGGAGACATGTTCCGAGACTGCATAATAAACAGCTTGAAGTAAAAACTTATAAAACCAGCAAAAGGGGAAACTTTTTTTCCAATAAGAGCATCCATTGTATGGAACACCTTGCCACAAGAATTGGTAGAGGCAACTAGTGCCACTGTCTTTAAAAACAAATTAGATGTTTGGTTGAGGGATAATAGATAAATAATGTCCCACATAGTGTGGGGAACAGTCTCGATGGGCTCTGGCCTTCTTCTGTTCTTTCATACCAAGTAATACCAAGTAAGTAACTGATATGACCGACTTTCTATGTTAATTTCAACAGGAACTTTTTAAGAAATACCGAAATGAATAGATGCTGTTGCATGCTGAGTAATTATGTTTGATATGGAGGCAGATATATGGGAAGGGATAACCCATCCTAAAGCCGGGAAAAAGATCTCTCTGTGAAGTAGCATGGGCAAGAAACACCCAGACAAGATGGGGGAGGGTGACGACAGTAATAAGATCCAGGGCAGAGGGTGGTTGATGGCAACTGGGACACTGCAGAATAACTACATTTCTGGTGGGAATCTGGACCTTATCCTACCCCTCTCACCTACATGAGCCTTTAAAGTGTCAGAAAATAAATATTTAATCAAATGGCCGTACTGGGCTGGACAGATATTTGGTGAAAACATGATGACACATGAGACTACATGCATTACTCTGTGGTGCATGCCAGGTACTCATGCATTGATTACTGTCTCACCAAGATGGAGGACCTCTACTTGGCTTACAGCTGCAAGCTAGAGGCAATCTTCACATCGGACCACTCTCCCATCCTTACTCAGATGGATCCGGGAGAGGAGGTGTAGCACCTAATAGCACATGAATACCTTCTACTTCATGTCCCCAGACTTCCAAAAATGTGTAACTGAAAAAATTGTCAGAAGTGTTCAGAGACAAATAGAGGGAGAAGGTAGATCCAGAAGTCCTATGGGACACAGACAAGATGGTCATGTGAGGACACCTGATTGCCATGCAGCCCAGAACAAAAAGAAAGAGAAGAACATAGGCAAACTCCAGAGGACACACCACAGTTTCTCCAGATGTCTCTTAAGCAGTGGGACATCTCTGTTTTGGATTCAATTAAAAGAACCAAGCAGGAGTGGGACAAGCTTTGCAGACACCAGACAGAAGTGGCCTTATCCTTCCTCAGACAGAGGTATTATGAAGGGGGCTCCAGAGCACGAAACTTCTTGCCTCCCAGATTTGGTACCAAAAAAACTAGGGCACAGATACCTGAGATTCTACATCCCACTACAGGGTGCTGACCTGTAGGACATCAGATATCCCAGCCATTCCAAGACTTCTATACATCCCTGTATACTCCTAAGGACAGTATGCCCAGTTCAGCAGTACAGGGGTTCCTGAGCTCCCTATAGCTGCTGACACTCCAGGTGGACCAGCAGAAGGAACTGGTTGGTCAGATTTCAGGTTTTACTTAGGGTAAAGACATAGAAGTTCCCAGATCCTGATGGATGCCTGGTGGAATTCTATAAGGCATTCTAGGAAGCGTACCTGCCATATATGTTTTGAATTTCAATGAGATCTTGGAGAGGAACACCATTCCCTAGTGCTGTAACTGGTGATACCAGCGCTCTCAGCAAATCCTGGTGCTTAGATAGAAACACATATGGAAAAGGCAGCCTAAACACTCACAGACCACGATAATGCTGCAAATTTATTTATTTAATTCTTCTTCACCATTTGACCATGTTCCTGGCTGCAGCCTGTTTTTTTAAATATGAACATGGTCAAATGGTGAAGAAGAATTAAATAAATAAGTTTGCAGCATCACCTTGGTCTGCGAGTGCTTAGTCTGCCTTTTACAACCATTCCCTAGACCTGGAGGTATGCCATCATCTTGGACATCACCCAAATCTGTAAAGGATGTGAAATGCTGCAGCACATTTTATGTCATCTCTGTGCTAAATGCCAGCTACAAGTTGTTTATGTCGGTGTTGGTACAGAGATCAGACAGATAATTCCCATCCCTGGCCTATAATGACCAGACAGGCTTTTTAAGATCTAGACAAGCATCATGGAATATATAATGGTACACGTAAACTCGGTCCAAACACCAATCAGCCTGATTAGTCTTGATACTGAAAAGGCATTTGATCAGGTTTTGTGGTCCTTTCTGTTTCAAACCCTTTGAAAATGTGGATTCCCTGCTCCCTTCATGAGGCTCATCAGTAGGCTATATACCACACCAAAGGCTTCAGGCAGAGCAAATGGGTATGTATTACCACACTTCCCACTGGGAAGGGAACAAGGCAGGGGTGTCCACTCTCCCCTTTGCACTTCACCCTGTACATTGTACTGCTAGCACAGGCTATTAGAGAATATCAAGATACTAAGGGGCCAGAGATGGCGAGCAGGGGGAACCAAACATCTCTGTATGCAGATGACATCATCCTATACCTCTCCTCCCCTGAACAATGACTGCCAACAGTGAGTAAAATTATGGAAACATACTGCACACTATCCGGACATAAAATCAATGACAGCAAATCAGAGGTGTTGATGCTCCATTACACCCCTTCTGAAGACATTCAGCACAGGTTTTATATAAATTACACCTACAAACCATCAGCTACTTAGGGATCAATCTTACAAAGAAGAGGTCCAGTCTCTAACAGCAAAATTACTGCCTACACAGCAGACAAATGGTGGAAGACCTAACCAGGTGAGCCACACTCCCACTGGGCCCTGTAAGGAAGTGGACTTTGTAAACATAGTGGTCCTCCCCAGGGCACTGTAGCTTTTTCAGAATCTACCACTGGTGATCAGAGACGGGGACTGGAGGATATGACAAAAGAATATCTCTAGATACTGTACATCTGGTCTGGACAAAGATCCAGAACAAAACTCAAAATCTTAACACTGCCCAGCAAAAGAAGAGGCATATCTTTACCAGATTTGAAGCTCTGTCATGTTGGCGGATGACACAATAATTACTTGGGACTGGTTAGTACAACACATGGCACATAAAATATGGCTGATCCTGAATTGCCCTATAGCATAGCTGGCAAACTTCCAACCAGCCTGAATAGACAACAGGCTTCAGCAGTAGGCCAGGCAGGGCCTTGAAAATGTGTTACAGATATTATCAGGTGGAAAAGTCCTGTCCTTTCAGGAACTCCAACTGGTACATGGCTTCAGGCAATCTGACTTTGTCTGGTACTTGCAAATCCACAGCTATATACAAGCCCTCCCAAGAGAGGTAAAAGAACTAGAATCCAGGCCCCAGCTGATACAAGCCGCTGAATATTTCCTGAAAAGTGGGGATAGGACTCACATGATGTCAGACTTGTATAGAGTGCTCCAACAGACACAGAAAATGGACACATGAGAAACAGCCCATAAAATGAAAGGGGAACTACAAATTGAGATAACTGAGACAGTCTGGCAAAAGGCATGTAAGCACAACTCTAGAGTGACCTTCTCACATATATGGGTGAATTATGCCTGGAAGCAGCTGATAAGTAACTTAAGGACCCCTGCAATTACTGCCCACTATTCACCAATGTATACCTCAGTATGCTGAAGAAACTGCAGGACTCCAGAGCCTCACATGCCCACATAATGTGGAACTGCCTTGTAATACAATCATTTTTTTAACTCTGTTTTTGTCACTCCAGTTCAGCTGGGGCTTTGCCCCTTGTTCAGCCCATGGGCTGCCGACCTGGCATCCTCCCCCAAGCTGACCACACTGGGTGGCCTGCAGCTTTCCCCCTGCAGTGGAGCTCTCCAGAGGGGAAAGACTGAGATCAACTACAGGCCCCAGCTGAGGCTTACACCTGGGGCATCATTCAGGAGGGTGTCCAAGGAGCGTCATCTTGCTGCTGTCCCTGAGGGTATTCCACACAGTTTCCCCTGGAGATGCAGATGTAGAGTGATGTTAACACATGGATGTGCATGCTCCCATGCATGTCCCACAGATGTCCACTGTGCCTTCTCCCCCTACAGTATGTGGTCGGGGACGATGTACACCCAGACTCCACTGGGTGTTACCCATGCACCAGGAACTCACAGCCCCCCACCCCAGAGGTGGAGAGGTCTCCATAGGACCTTCTACCAACCTCCCCCCACCTGTCCCTCTGAAGCTCCTGAACCCATACTACTGCGCTGGTGGGCCAGCTAATACTGTCCTTCATGAGAGAGGTTGAGAAAGAACTACAAGAAGTGATGGGCCAGAATATTCATTTGACCCCTCATTTATACCTCCTTCTCCTCCAATATCCTCTAGGACACTAAGCTAGACACACCAAATATGTGATAGGGGTTATCTTAGTAGCAGTCAAAAAGGCTATTACTAAAAAAATGACTGACACCCTCAACACCCACACTAGAAGAATGGAGATAGGTATTCACACAAATCTACAACCTAGTGTGCATAGCATGTTCCCTCAGCAAGAGACCCGAGCAGTGCCAGGCGAGATACACTTCTTGGTTACTCCATTACAAGGACAAGGACCCAGGCTTCATCCTTAGGGAACAACATACAGACAAATATATTTGTACTGGGTAGTCAGTGTGGAAAACAATGTGGTGGCCACTCTGGTTCCTTCCTCACCCACTCTGAAGTCCCATTCTGTCCCCCCCCAAGAAAAAGGGAAACAGCAACAGAGGGGTGGTATCCCAGGGTCCCAGTAAAATTGGCCAAGGGCCCAGAGGGTGGAACAGACCTAACAGGATTTATATATAGCCAAGAGGCGGCGAGGGATGGTCTCAGGGATGCCCCTTCTTGCCTACCTGAGGCAGTGAGCAAAATTCAAAGAAAACCATATAATATTCAGCTGTTGGGGGTTTGGTCTACAAATGTTGAATGTTGTTATGTTGCTTGCACGCATGTGCAAGAAACATAGTGCCATCATCCGAGTTTTATGAGGTGTGTCAGCCCATCTTCCAATGCAGTCAGTGTGTTTGCAGGTGCGGCCCCAGTTCCCCAATCACTGCTGCAGCTGTCTATGACAAGCTGAAAATGCAGTGGCATACAGTTGAAAGGGAGAGCTCCGCTTGAGTGAGCAAAGCTCTCCCCCCCACACACACACATGCACGTACGCACGCACGCACACTGTGTGCTCACGCGCCTTACCCCTCACTGTACGGCCGACAGGGTGCCCAATCCCCCGTCACCGGCTTCACCCCCAAAGAGGTCCAGGTGCCACGCTGGGAGCCACCCAGCGCGGGTAAACATGTCATGCCAACGGGGTGCCCAACTTCGTCGGCTCCACTGTCTCTTTCCATCGCTGTCGCTGACGGGTGCCCATCCCCGCCGGCTCCACTGTCCCCCGCATAGGGTGACACGCTGGGAGCCCACCCCAGTGTAGCAACAGATGCCATGGGCAACGGGGTGCCCAATCCCCCATTGGCTCCACGCCCCCCAGACATCCTTCTGCCACGCTGGGAGCCCACCCCAGTGTGGCAAGCGTCCACGTCGATCATTTAAAAAAACCTGTAAAGAAAAAACGTCCCACGCATCTCCCTGCCCCCCACAACCCGCACTCCACCCACCCACTGTGCACCTCGCCTCCCACACCCCTCACCCCATACTTACCTCCGAGTCCGCGACGACCTTCGTGACCGAACATGTTCAGACTCTTCAAAGCTGACCGCTAACTGAGAGGAAATGCCGTAAGCTGTATAATGGGATAGATAAGTTTTTTCAACTTTGTTGCATATCTCAGGCATTTTTGGGAATTTTGCACCAAATTTTCAACATGGGGTTTTGGGACCCCTCCCTGAATTCTTGCACTGTTGCGTTACTGTGGCTCAAGGTGATTTTGCAGCCACTGCATGAAATCACCTTTCCAGAATGATTAATGAAACGACACTGCCAGTGTTCATGGGTGGCTCTCAAAAGCCTATTTTGAAAATTTGGTGGAAAAATTCCTAAAATGATTGTTTTACAGCGCAGCATTGTGCAGTTCCTATGCACGCCTTAAGTTCACGAATTTTCAATATTTTCTTCAGATTTTCAACATTGCCATTTTACCACACCTTCTTATGAGCAGTATAGCTGTCATTTTCACATCTCACCCAAAATGTGTTTCCGCTCATGTACACACAATGGCGCAGTCGGTGTGCGTAAATCAATGTATGGGACACATTAAGAAAATCACAGTGACACTGTTCATGAGCAGAGGTCTTAAATGGCTATGTTGAAAATTTGTGAAAAATTCTAAAATGATTGTTTTACGAGCGTGTGTTGCGCAGTTCCTGTACACGCTCGTAAGTTTGCGAAATTTCAATATTTTCACTCCAGATTTTCAACATTGCCATTTTACCACACCTCCTTATGAGCAGTACAGCTGTCATTTTTCACGTTTCACCAAAAACGTGTTTCCGCCCATGTAGCACACAATGGCGCAGTCGGTGTGCGAAATCAATGTATGGGACACATTAAGAAAATCACAGTGACACTGTTCATGAGCAGAGGTCTTAAAATGGCTATGTTGAAAATTTGGTGAAAAATTCCTGTGGACTGTTTTATTTAGCCGGTATTGAGCAGTGTCTTAATGACGTCAGAAGTTTCAAGTAATTTTCAGTATTTGTACCCAATGACTTCCAAATTCCTAAACAGCACATAAGCAAGCAACACTCGCATTGACAAATGCTTGTTAGTAGTGATTTAGTATATGTTTGCTAGTTTTAAGGACACCAAAGAATGTTTCAGCAGGGACATCATAAAAGGCACCAGGAGGTAAAGTGGATTTTACTGACTGTACAAGAAACACAGGAAACTATGGATTAAACTAAGGCAATGCCCAATAGATCAAGTACAGCAGTAGGATATGCCTATGCCTAGGTTGCGGGATGTCAACAAAATAATAGTCATCAGACAGAATCATAGGATCCACGCTCATAACGAAGCTAAAAGGAAAATAAGAATAGGAACGCAAAGCAGGGAACAACTGCAATATCTTGACCCCAGTAGTCAAATTGCATGCTCTCCCTCCATCTCTTGCCAGTAGACCTCTAGCACTGGAACAAACTAGAGAGAGGATATGTGTAAGCAGACCCCAAGGGAGACAAAAGAATACTGGGAACACCCCTATATCTCACGAGGGGACCCAGCACACTAGTGGAGGTAAGTGGCCAGCAGGCATTTAAATTTTTGCATGCTGTATGCAATTGCAGGATAAAGGATCAAATGACCACTAGGAGGTCAAGTATTTGGTTATTCAAATTAAACGAGAGTCAGAAATAAAACACCAGACAAGGGGGGCGGGTTCAAGCATAAGATTTAATGTTGTCCACTCTGTCTGATGGTAATGGTCAAACCTCATATATAATCTCAGAAAGACAATGAACAATAGACTGTTTGTCATGTATTGTGTTGTACCTGAATAACTAATAAAGTAATATTTACAAAAAAAAAGGGAGCACAGGATACAAGTTCATGCTGTCAGCAGCCTGGTTCAGTCACCAGGTTGTGCATTCTTGTGGGTGGTCTTAACCCAGAAGTGTCTGCATTCCAGTGGCGGAGCTTTAGGGCAGCACAAAACTGCAAATCTACCTCTTGCCTCCAGAGAGAGTGTATAGGTTCTTAGGTTCTCATCAAGGTGCATTTTCCTGATAGCTGTCTGTTCAATCAGATGTACTTGTGCACTTTAGTCTCTTTTCCTGCAAAGAGTATTAGCTCATCTTTCTCCATGACAAAGTTGTCCTTAGGATTAAGTTATTATTAGAAACATAGAAATTGTTGGGAGATAAGGACCGCTGAGCCCATCCAGTCTGCCTGAAGGCCTTATACATGTATACATCCACGCACCCTAAGTGGTCAATGGCTTTTCATCACTCTCTTCCGCTCAAGGTTCCCTTGTGCTTGTTCCAAGCATGTTTAAACCCATTAACTGTGCTTGCCTACCATCTCTTGTGGCAGACTATTCTAAGCGTTCACCACCTTCTCTGTGTAGAAAACTTCCTCATGTTACCTCTTAATCTACCCCCACCAATTTCAGATCGTGCCCCCTCATTCTGCTATCTTTTCTACATTGGAAAAGATCCTCCACCTTCACCTTATTTATGCCCTTGAGGTACTTAAAAGTTTCTATCATGTCATCCCTTTCTCTCCTCTCCTCCAGTGAGTATATATTGAGATCTCTTAGGCTTTCCTTATTTGTTTTGTAGTGCAAATGATGCACCATCTTTGTCGCCCTTCTCTGGATAGACTCCACCTTTTTTATGTCCTTATGCATGTGTGGTCTCCAGTACAGCACGCAGTACCCCAGGTGAGGCCTAACCAATGTTTTATAGAATGGCATCATTACCTCCCACCTCCTACTAGTAATACCTCTGCCTGTGCACCCCAGCATACCACTGGCCCTCCCTGCAGCCTTTGCACACTGCTTTGATACCTTAAGGTCATCAGGTATGATAACCCCTAGGTCCATTTCCTCTTTGTTGACAGTAAGCACCTCACCCCCCCATGCTGTAGTTTCCCTGGGTTCCCTACCCAGGTGCATTATCTTGTAGTTTTTGCATTGAACCTCAGTTGCTACACCTCCAACCATCTTTCAAGCTTCTCCAGGTCCCTCTTCATTTTCTGCACCTTCTGAGTATCCACCCTGTTGCAGACTTTAATGTCATCTGCAAATCAGTTTTTATTATTAATGGTTTACCCTTACTGTAGTAACACAGGTCACGCCTCCTCTGTATTCTCAGTCAACAGACTTTTGTGAGAGCCATACAGGTGGGACAACAGCAAATGCAATGCGCAAAGCTGATGTTCAATGATGGCCCTCCTCAGAGCTTAAGGAGTGTACCCTTTGTTCATTTTACCCAAGGCGATGAATACCGAGAAAGGTTCATAGCACAAACTGGTAATACACAGAGCAGTTGGACTGTACCCTGGTAAGGAGGCAAGATAGCACAGTGGTTTAAGGCTCTAAGCTGCAAACCTGGAGACAATGGGTTTGAATCCCACAGCCCCACTTGCATACTGTGTGACCCTGAGCAAGTCATTTAACTTCCTTGTGCTCCCAGGTCACACCTGTAAATAAGCTTTCAGCTTAGTGTGTCTGTTCTGGTAAAAATAAAGTCTTTTTTTTTTTTTGCCAGACTAACAGTTTTCGTTGTGTTCTGCAGAGCTGCTAAAAAAGATCAGATGACCTCCTGGGCCACCATTTCAAGGTTGGTCAGAGTTTGAATAACAAAGGTCTTTATGGCATCAAAACTGAAAACCATGGCTTGGATTAAAGTGCAGTTGTCCAAAACCATGGTAGCATCCTAGATCAAAGAGTTGAGGCATCTGCCTCAGAACTTTGCATTGCAGTCATGTGTTTTGCCTACACACTTTCAACAGCACTACAGGCTTGATACTTAAAGCTCAGCTGATGCAGAACACTCACTGTAAGCTTTATAGCTATTTACAAAAAAAGGAAGGACACAATACAGGCTCATGCTCTCATCTGCCTCGTTCAGTCACCAGGTTGTGTATTCTTGTGGGTGTTCTTAACCCAGAAGGGTCTGCATTCCAGTGGCATGCTTTTAGGGCACCACAGAACTGCAAATCTACTCTCTTGCCTCCAGAGAGTGCTTAGGTTCTTAGGTTCGCAGCTATTTCTGACATCCACAGGTGGAGGTAGTGGACACATGATCTAGGATGTGGGAATCCAGTCTGGCCTATTTGTTTTCCTCTACCACCATCGCTTCAAATGGTACAAATAGAAATTCAAGCATCAAGAAGAAACTTCACCCAGTAATCTGCAGTGGTGTAGAATGCCTTGGTTCTTGGATCTCAGAAGCTTGTTAACAGGTACCATATAGATCTCTTCCTCATGTGGTCTGTCTGGGGCAGGACTCCATTTTTTGTCTGAATTCAGAGACTAGCAATTGACAGCCTGACTTGTGTAAGGATGCTCTGCTAAAGCTTGCTTATTTGTCTAAGGCAGTGGGTATGATCATGTCTTCCAGGTAAATTCGTACATCCTCTATTTTGAGAGGGTATGTTATATCTTCACTAACTGGGCATAAGATTCAGGATTCAATCTAAGGAAAGCCCTGAGGCTTAGATTGTATTTTTCCTACAGGCAGGAGTAGTGACGAAGCTCACGTAGTGCCTGCTGGCCAGATCTTAGTTTTGAGTGCACTTTGGACCCTATTTATGGTTTCTAGTGGCTTGGGATAGACTTTAATAGTTATTTTGGGCAGTCACTAAGGTCAAGCCCTCATTACGGTCACCTGTGACTCCATGGGTTTTCAATAAGAATTTTCAGAGCTCACTGTGAACTGCTTTTTTGCAATCCTTTTGCCCTCCATTATTGATCTTCTCACCATCGAGGTGTAGTTTTCCAATAGCTGTCTATTCAATCAGATGTACTAGTGAGCTTTAGTCTCTTTCCTGCAAAGAGTCTTAGCTCATCTTTCTCCATGACAAAGTTGTCCTTAGGACTATGTTCTCTTCTCTCCCAATAGAGCTTGCTGCCTTTTATGCGAATCAAGCAGTGTGCCATCTGTTCTTTATGTCCAAGGCTGATGAATCCCAATGACAGTTCTTAGCACAAACCGGTTATATGCAGATCAGTCAGAATGCACTCTAGTAAGGTTACAGACTTTTATTGCTTGTCTGCAGAGCTGCTAAAAAAGTACAGCTAGCTCCCTAGGCCATGAACCCAGTCGGCATTCAAATGTTCTCTTACCAGTCTTTGAGAAATTGCCATATAACATTTCTGGTGGTGATAAGTATATGGGATTAATCCAGTATAAGTTTGTTCCCAATGTGAACAAATTTGCATCAGCACTCAGGACCCCCCTCCCAGTTAGCAGTCTAGTTGGTTTCTTCCAAGCAAACAGACTGTAGACAAGTTATTTATTATTTCATGGTTTACCTACACTGTGGTAACACATGTCAGTGCTCCTCTGTATTCTCAGTCAACAGACTTTTATGAAGGCCATACAGGTGGGACAACAGCAGATGGATATGCACGAAGCTGAAATTCAGTGATGGCCTTCCTCAGAACTTAAGCAGTGTACCGTTTGTTCATTTTGCCTGAGGTGATGAATACCAAGGACGATTCTTAGCACAAACTGGTAATGCACAAAGCAGTCAGACTGTATCCTGGTAAGTCATAGTTTTTATTGCTAGATTAACAATTTCTTTGTGTTCTGCAGAGCTGCTAAAAAGATCAGATGACCTCCTCGGCCACCATGGCAAGGTTGATCAGAGTCCATATAACAAAGGTCTATGTGGCATCAAAACTGAAACCATGGCTTGATTAAAGCACAGTTGTTCTAAAACCATGGCAGCATTCTAGACCAAAGAGCAGAGGCATCTGCCTCAGAACTTTGCAGTGCAGTCATGTGTTCTTGCCTACACACTTTCAGCAGCACTACAGGCTTGATACTTAAAATTAAGCTGATGCAGAACTCTAATTGTAAGCTATATAGCTGTATACTCTCCCACCTTAATTTGATGGCTACTGCTTATCAGAACCCATTTGTTATGACTTCCCAGAGACACTGTAGAATGCTACAAAAAGAAGAAATCCTATTAGACTTACAGTAATTTTTTTTCCTGTTGGCTCCAGTGTTGTCACTGGGAGCGCACCCCAGAGTTGTTTTTTTTTTACATAGTTTTTTCCTCTTGGCTGAGGCAGGCTTGGCTTCCTTCAGCTCCATCCCCGCTGTCCCCCACCATCTGCCATCTCCTCGGACTTACCTGTGGTCTGGCGTACCTCTACAGATTTCCCTGTGTGGTGGGGTCAGAAGAGAGATAAAAATGACTTTATTAAGGGTCAACAACTTAAATCTAACATTAGACATACCATTAATCCAACTGACACATTTAAAGATTCAAATTATTCAATACTTACATTAGATGCGGAAAAAGCATTTGATTGCATTGAGTGTGTGTGGGGGTACATTAAAGCTTTATTGAAACATTTGAAATTCTGACCTCAGTTCAGAATATGGATTGATATACGGTATTTAAAACCAACAGCTAAGATCAGGACTAATAAAGATATCTCTGCACCTTTCTCTCTGCAACAAGGAATGAGACAAGGGTGCCCCCCTCACCACTGATTTCTGCTCTCACAATTGAACCATTAGCAATCACTATTAGAACAAACAATAAGATCATGAGGTTAATTATATGAACAATGGAACATAAAATTAGTTTGTATGCACATGACGCATTGATGTATATATATATATACTAACAACCTTAACCAGATTTATTTATTTATTAGCTTTTGGTAACCGGTTAAGTGCGCTAGGCAACAATCCTGCCTATTTTCAGGCACAACCCGGGAAAGTACAAAATTGAGAATACAGAAATGACAACAGTACAGTTCAAAAACAACAGCTCAGGTGGAGTTGTTACAGACTGGGTTGAGATAAAACAGATGATTGGGCACACAGACATTTATACAGGCACCAATAAAGGTAAACAATAAAGTAACAACAGAAGTATGATTTGCTTGAGGGAGAGCATGCTCAAACAGTCTTTTAGCCAAGCTCAGTGGAAACGGAGGACACATAAATCAGATGCAGCAAAGTAGGTTATACGTTAACAGCTAAATAGCATGGCGATTTAGGAGGCGACTCCCAGTTAGGTGCAGTAGCAGTTACCTAGGGCATTGAGGTGAGAGAACAGAGAATGCTTAAAAGAAAGGTGGGAGGTGGAGTTTTTAACCTGTGGGGGGGGGGGAGCAAGTTCCAGAACCTAGGGGCAAAATAGGAGAAAGCCTGTTCTCCCATTTTGGTGGCACAGGGCTGTACCGAGAGCATTGGGACAGAAGAGGACCTAAGTGAGCAGGAGTGAGAGACTGGGATAAGCATGTCACCAAGAGAGGCTAGTTGAGGGATTCTAGTAAGGGAGACAACGAGACACCCTAGAGTGTATGACCGGAGGTCTTTGGGAGACAACCAGTTTAATCCAGAGTAGAGTAGGCAGTGATGAGTTAGGCGAGGTGCTGGTAAGGCGAACCTACAGATATTATTATAGGAAGTGTCCCATTTGCAGAGCACACTAGCATTGGCTTGGTAGAGAACCAGAAGGGCATAAAGGAGTTGAGGGAGTAGTACACCTGTAGCTACCGATTTCCTGGCTGTCGGGGTGAGTGAGTGGTGCTCTCGATAGGCTGCGCAATTTTGGCATTGACAGACCGACAACCTTATTGACATGCTCTGAAAATCCAGAGCTGGGTCAAGTGCTTCCCCAAGGTATTTGAAAGTAGAGGTATTACTGCCATTAATCCCACCCTTGTATGAAGAGTTAAAAAATATTATACTTCAAGTCAGGCATATTTCTGGATACAAGATTAACTGGGATAAATCCAAATTGTTGGAATCAAAAACACAATTTGACCCCTTTAAGTATACACATGTTCTTAATATAGGAAAAGTTACATTTTGAAATACTTGGACAAAAATTTAGATCAGGATTTATCAGCTCAATATAAAAACAATTTCGAGCATCTAATGTCAAAAATTAAAAATGACCTTGACCACTGGGAATCTCTTCCTTTGACGTTAATCAGCCTCACAAATGTAATCAAAATGAATATTCTCCCAAAGCTGCTATTTTTGTTTCAAACATTACCCATTATTACTAAAATTGGAAAATTATATATTCCGAAAAGGTTTGGTGGTCTGCTGCTACCTAACTTCTATTGGTACTATCTAGCAACCAATATGGCCACAATTTATACATGGTTCCACCATAAATATGATAGGCTACCATGCCAAATCTAAACACATTATACACCACTTGATGATATTAAAACAAACACTTTACATAGGCTCCTAGCAGCAAAAATATAAAAATCTCTGTATTAGTAATAGAATGACCTGTGCAATATGGGAGAGAGACTTTAAATTAACTCATACCTATAAAAATATTTCATTATATGCACCTACTTTCTTAAACTTTTTTTTTAACTTCCTCCATTATGGATGTTGGGTTTAAACAATGATATTATATGGGAGTGAAAGAAATAAAAGACCTGTTTAATAAAGAAGGCTTATTAAATTTCAAAACAATTTAACAAATCTACCATCTTCCAAACTCACACTTTTCTGATTCTTTCAGATTAGGGACTGTGTGCCAGATATTCAAAACTTTGCCCTGGGACTAAATTAACACTGCTTGGCAGGCAAACAGCCTGGAGCACAAAGCAAGCAATATTCAAAAGGAATAGCCCTGGGCAAACAGCGTCTGAATATAGCATTGGAATGAGGCCGGGCAAACTGGGGTGGGAGTGCAGGGCAAATGTAGCTCTGGAATAGGACAGCTCTGAATATAGCAACAAGGAAGTGCAAACCACAACAGCAACACAGTGCACAGCAACGTGCAGGTAGGTAGAGGTGACCTATGTGGCCAATGTGTGTGCCAGCAAAAGCATGGACCCAGTACAGCTGCAGGCAGCAGTGCATGTGAAAGTACAGTGTTCAAAACTGTATAATATTCCCCAAACCGTTAGCGCCGTGCTAACACGTTTGCGTGGCTTTAGCATGGAGCTAACCCTTTTGCCTGGTGCAAACACGTTTGCCCGGTGCTAAACTTTGCCATATTCAAAAGTGACATGCAAATGAGCCTACTTAGATAGTCTCTGGGCAAACATCCAGATTAGCATCTCATTATGCCCTGATTTGCATGCAGTTTGCCCAGCGTGTACTGCAGAGTCCCACAGCTCCACCTGTAGGTCAGTCTGGAGGTAGCTGGCGCTCTGACTGCAGCTCCACCTGTAGGTCAGTCTGACAGTGCATGATGGTAGTTGCAGGCTACATGTGTGCAGTGCAGCATAGCATTGTGTACCTCAGGGGACAACACAGCATAGGCACAAGTGGTGGTGGTGCTGCATGCAACTGTCACACTGTAGGGCATGCTACAGTGCACAGCAGACACTACAGTGGCAGGGGGGGCCAGTAGTGTGAGGGACACAGCATTGCCTATGGTATGTAGGGCAGTGATGCCCACAGCACTGTACATAGTGACAGGCCCAACATGCAGGTGAGTACTGACAGTGGACAATACTGTTATGCTGTTGTGTGAGCCACAAATGTTGCACCTCTGGCATGGGATGCTCACAGTGATATGTACATGGCTGGCTGTGTGTGCTGTAGCATTTTTACAGTTGTGTGGTATGTGACTGGGGGGGGCACGTATGTTCCGACAGGCACACAGGTGTTGGGGTATTCCCAATACTGGCCGTTGAGCACTGCATGATGTGTCCCAGCTGCGTGGCCATGCCTGGTCTGTGGTGAGGCCTGGCCACCCGTACATCCTCCCCTCACCAGCCACCATGCCCACAGTGCTGCATGCATGTGCTGGCATCTGCTGGTCACCACAGGCATATGGTTTACAGGTGTGTGCTGTATGGCCACACTACCATGGTGGCCCCTGGGGGCCATTTTAAACATACTGCCTGGCATAGCTGGGACTGGTGGCAGCTGTTGGCATCATTGTGGTGCAATCAGTGAGCAGCATGTTTCTTCCATGTCTGGCTGTTTCTCTGTGTCTTAGTCATCTGTTAGGGTCGCGCAAGGCCACGCTAATGCTGCGCAAGGCCACAATGTTGTGCAAAGCTGTTTGCCCAGGGTTAAGACCAGCTTTTCCTTGGCAGTAATTTGTACCATGCTAAGTCACGCTAAACAGCTTAGCGTGGTGCTAGTCGCTGAATATCTCATAGCGCCTGTATTCATGTTCAGTTTGCCCCTTGCATATATTATGGTTTGCCCGGCACTAATGCAGTTTGCATGCACTATTCGGCCTCTTGCATATTGCAGACCCAAGCTAATCCCACGATAAACCTGTGCAAATGGTTTGCGCACCGTGCAAAGCTTTGAATATCTGGGCCTGTATATGTAAAAATTGGTATCTCTCAGTTGAGCCACCACTAAATATATGAGAAGATTTGTTTAATCAGTCAAATAACGTTAAGTTGATCTCAAAATATATATTATTTTAGTCTCTGAATGTGGAACCAATCTTCAAAATTTGAGGACAAAATGGGATATGAAAGTAACAGGCAACATAACTGAGCAAGTGTGGAACACATTATAAATTTACCCAAACTGGACATTGCATCATCAAAACTTCTACAGATTCATTTCAGCATGATTCATTGAACCTACTGTATTATACCGCCCATAGACTAAACTTAATGAATCCTGAATATTCAAATACCTGCCCTAGTTGCAGATCAGAGAATGGTACAATGGAACACGCTTTGGAGTTTGCATATGTTAGACTGATTCTGGGATAAGATTTTGAACATATTATCTAGAATCACATCAATTAGACTTCAGAGAAGGAAGGAATGCCTGTTACTTACATTTGGGTATTCAGAAGGAAATAATAACATGTATCTACTATGTTTAACTCCATTAGGCATGACCTTGAGCATGCGGCACAGACTCTCCCAGCTTAAATCCCTCCCCCTCTTTCCACACCCTAGATGTGATTTTACTTGAGGACAACTCCTTCTTTAGGTACCTCAGGGTCTGGCTTGACTGGAACATCACCTTCTCTGGACACATAGATACCATCCATAAAAAACTGCACCTTAAACTGGGTGCACTATACAGACATTGTGGGTGTATTCCACTGCTGTCCTGCCATGCTCTTGTCCAGAACTTTGACTACGGTGATGTAGTCTACAGTGTCTCTCCCAATTCTTCCTTAACCAAATTGGTCTCTCTCTTCCACTCCTTCTGCCATTTTACTCTTGACTGCCCTCCCCGTACCCATCACTGCACCCTATACCAATCTCTCTCCCTTCCTTTACTAGCGGCAGATGCCTTATCCACTATACAAACTTCCTTGCTAAATTATGCTTGCACTCTCTGCCCCCTTACCTCGGCTCCTCTATTTCCCTAAAACCTCCTTCCTCTCACTCCCTTAGAAACCTCGACCACCAAACCTTATCCATCTCTCCCAGGGCCAGCTCAGCAGGCCAGGCAGCCTTCTGACACCATTTCCTAAAAATATGGAACTCTGGCTGACTTCCAGTGATGTCACAGAGCACATGGCCACCTGATTTGGGATCTCCGGGAGCTACCACCAGAAAATAGATATAAAAACTGTATTTTTGGGCCATTCTATATCCTAGCAGTTGAAATTTATTGGACGGAGATGGTGTCTAGCAAAAATAAAAGTAAAGGCACACAATGCAAAACTCAAGGCTTTGATGGTCGGAGACAGCAAACCAGATCCATTACTAACCTCCCACCCGGCATCCCCGGTCTCTAGCATCGCAGACTCCGAAGACGGCCTGGAACCCTTAGATCAATGCATGATAATGGTGAAGTTGGATGGCATCATTAAGACTCTCCATAGGGTTGAATCTTTGGTGGCAGATGTAAAAGCAGACCTCCGTAGTATTGACAAATGCACCACGGCCACTGAGCAAGCAGTGGGATCACTGGCAGACTCGAGTGGGCAGCACGACTGGGCTTTACTCTATCTGGTGATGAGAGAAAGGGAACTGCAGTCAGAACTAGATGATCTGGAAAATCGATCACGTCAAAATAACTTTTATAGTTTTGGAGTGCCAGAGGAGATTGAGGAGTCTTTTACAAGTATGGAAAACTTTGTTACACATATACTAGACTCAACACTGAAACCTGCAGTAGATCATCCTTTAGCTATTGAGAGGGCTCACAGGTCCCTAGTACAGAAACCAAAGGAACAAAGTGCACTGCTCCACTCTATAATTGTTAAATGCTTGATTACCAGACTGACAGCTGATCCTGCAAACAGTTTGGAAAATGAGACATTACATTAGATGGTCAACGTCATCGCTTGATCAAGATTTTTCAGACATATTAAACACAAAAGAAAGCAAGTTAAAGACATTATTAAGGTGGCAAAAGAAAAATCTTAAAATTGAGCTGCAATACCTCAACTAGACTCGTGATTTTCACAGAAAATGGTCCCTATATATTTGATTAATTGTACGAAGCAGCCCTGACCTTACGTGAACTGGGGATCTGGGTTCCAGAATTCTCTACTGCAGCTCTGAAGCAAGAGATTACATAAATAGCATGGCGTAGAGCAGGTAGGCTGTGGCGTGCCTTCCCTATGGCCTTTTCTTGGCCTACGAATCTTGGAGCAGACCTCAGAGAGCTCGTGGTGAGAGAAACCACGATGGCCATGGAGGAGGGAGACAACCACATAACCAGACTGCAGACCTGAAAATTAGCAAGGCAAAGGTATTCTCGACCTGAATTTTAAATGAAAAAGCTTTAGGCCAACACAGGAGGTGGACACCATGAACTCGCCTATTAGAGGGATTTCTTTCTCATTTTCTTTCACTATCTTCCTGTCGATGTGGATGTACATCTTCTCATTTATTTGAAAATGGGGATTTGATGGTCCTTGAACAGCAGCCCCCACAGAGGAAGAACACTTTGGGACTGTGGACATAAAGATCTTTTTTTTTTTTGCTTTTATGCTTGTTCGAACAATAATGCTGTAATATAGGGATCCATGGTAAAGGGGGTCCTTGGTATTATTTTGATCAGTTTTAAATGATCATCCCTGTATACTTGGGACAAAATAAAGTGGGAGGAGTGAAGGATGGCTAAAACAGTTTTGTGGAGGCTCCCCAGGCCCTTAATGCAGGCCACATAACAGGGGTTCACCAGAGGGCGGCCTAACCACACCACCTCATGGTATACAACTGGTAGGACCGCTGGGTGACATATTATAACAACTACCCACAGCACAGTGGGTACAGCTTGTATTTAAACAAGCACGGCAGCCATCATTGCCTTTTGATTCAAACCTTGGAAGCAAATCACTACTGTAAAACAGTTCAAGTTTTTTGGGTGTTATAACAAATTGGCCCTAAGCCTAAAAAGTTTAAAGGCAAGGGGCAAAATGTTTGTATTAGGCACCTGTTGTGCGATGTATGTAGTTTTTAAGGCTGGTAAAGATACTGAGAAGGTAATTAAAGCGACAGAGAACAATAAGGGATGGCACAGATGGGGAGATGCAAGGACAGACATAAACAAACATGACAACAGGGGGAAGGTAGAATGAAGGGCATATTCTACATCTAATATAAATGCGATCCCTTAGGATTGCAACCCTGAATGTTCAGGGAATTAATTCTCCAGTAAAAAGAATGAAGATATTACAGTATTTGCAAAAAAAAAGATAGATATCACGTTTTGCAGGAAACAAGATTAACCTCTTTGGAACATGGAAAATTAAGATGATTATGGGTAGGGCATGTGGTGGCTCCTCCCATCCTAATGGGAAAAGAATAGGACAGCAATACCTATAAGAGGGGTCTCCCTTTAGAGATAACTTCGGAAATATCATGGGGAAATGTTAGGGAGTGATAGTCTCTTGGAAATTGTTCTCATAAAGTACACCTCATTAACCTGTATGCTCCAAATGAGGATGACCCTTCATTCTACAAGAAACTGTTTGGGGAAATAGCAGAATTAGGGAAGGAATGATTCTGGTTGGGGGACTTCAACTGTGTTCTTGACGAGTGGTGGACCGCTTCCTCCCAGAATCTAAAAACAAACAAGAATATGAGTAAGGTAGTTAGAGAGGGGCTAAGGAGTTAGCATTATTTGATGTTTGAGGGACTTGAACCCAAACACCAAGGACTTTACATTTTATTCAAACTCTAACAGGACGTACTCCAGAATAGATCACTTTTTGTGTAGTCAGGTAGATAGACACCTGGTACAGGACAGTACTATCCAGCTAAGATGGATTTCAGATCATGCAGCAGTCTTCTTACAGCTAAAGATGGGAGACTGGGATAAAGTTACCATATGGCGATGTAATGCCTCATTACTAGAAAGGGAGGAATTCAGAGAGCAAATCAAAGCTGCCATTGATGAGTATCAATACCATAACAAACCAGAAGAAATGGGATGGAAATAGTATTGGGACAGCCTAAAAGCAACATTAAGGGGGAATATAATCTCATACTCCTCCAGACTAAAAAGCAATGCCAAGAAAACAAGGGCATTAGAAAAAGGTTAATCCAGCAAGAGAAAGAACATAAAACAATAAACCAAGGAAAGGTAGATGAGGAATTGCAAAAGTTAGGAAGGAATTACAGGATTTAGTAGACAAACAAGTGAAGGGAAGTTACGCTTTGAAACCAAAAGTATTACTAGCAGGGAAACAAAGCAGGACGACTTTTAGCCTTCCAACTGTGATAGCTCAGGCAGAGAAGTATGTTAAAAACCTTAAAACCAGATGGGGGGCAACAATCAGAGGTTTATACTCCGAAGGAGATAGCTGAGATTTTTAGGCAATACTATGCCACCCTAGACTGAGATGAGGTAAACACAGAACGAATTAATGAACACACAGATAGATTCCTGGGGGAAATCACTGTGCCTAAACTTTCAGAAGTAGAAAGAAATCACTGGATACTCTATTTACAATGGCAGAGGTGGCAGCAATAATAAAAGAGATGAAGAAGGGTAAATCCCCAGGACCGGATGGTTACATTACAGAATTTTATCAAAGGTTCACAGAGCAGTTAATCCCCCAACTGACCAAGTTGTTTAACTCTTGTGAGGGTACACAGGAGTTTCCAAACACATGGAGACAAGCTTTGATATTGGCAATTCCTAAAGAGGGAAAACCTCCAGAAAACAGCGCCTCCTATAGGTCGATATCACTATTAAATGTCGATTCAAAAATGTTTACTACGATGTTGACATCTAGACTGAACAAAATACTACCTGTTTTGGTCCACCCAGAGCAAGCGGGTTTTGTACCCCAAAGACATCTTCAAGATAACATTAGAAGATGTTTAAACATTTTACAGACCGGTAGACAGGCAAGAGTTCAGCAAATAGCAATAACGGTCGATGCAGAGAAGGCGTTCAACCGCCTCCGATGGGAATATCTCCAGAAAACATTACATAAATTTGGCTTTGGTGAGAAATTTCTAAATTGGGTAAAAGCAATATATAAATCCCCAACAGCTCAGGTAAGAGTGACCGGAATGGTCGCAGAAAAAATAAAGATACAGAGAGTACAAGACAGGGTTGCCCCGTGTCACCTTTACTATTTGCCCTTAGTATGGAGCCACTGGCCGAACATATTAGGACAAACCCAAGACTGGAGGGGATTAAAATAGCAGGAGAGGAAAACCGCATTTCAATGTATGCAGATGATACAATGTTGTATATCTGAAATCCAGTGGTAACCTACCCCATACTGGCAAACATTCTAGAAAGGTATAGTGAAATATTGGGATTTAAAATTAATTACAATAAAACCGAGGTCTTACTGGTGAGTGGTTCTAGTATGGTGGAATTGGTGTATGCCTTGCCTTTCATATGGGTGTCCAGTAGCATCAGATACCTGGGTATTCATATCCCAGAAAATCTGGCTCATTTGTATAAGGTTAATTATAATAAATTAATACAAGCAGTCTGTGAGGACTTGCAAAGATGGAACCTTCTACCCTTGTCATTATTGGGGAGAGTAGAAACTGTTAGGATGAACATTTTACCACAGTTTTTATTTCTGTTTAGCTCTCTACTTCTTGGCATACCCGCAACGGACTGGGAAAAACTAAATAAAGCTTTACATAAATTTATATGGAATCATGAAAAAAACAGAGTAGCATGGAACATGCTTCAGAAACCTATATCCCAGGGAGGGTGTTGGTGCTACCCAACCTGAAACTTTAGTACAAAATGGCTCAAATAACACCATGGGTGGTGCATCTGAAGAAGGACTCAGATAATGTTTTGGTACAAATGGTGGACAATTCCACCACTAATGGTGGAACCAGACTAGATTTTACAGCCCCACCACCCACACTAGTAAGGGCCAAATTGCCTAATCCCTGGCAGTAACCTCTTTATAAAGTATGGGAAATGGTGAAAAAGGACCTTAATATAACACATTCACTTTCGAATCAAACAAAGATCCCAGAATACCATGGCTTTGTCCCCCCCGCCCACCGACAAGATCATACATGCTAAATCTGTAGTAGGTATGGTCTTCTCTTTTTTAGTCAATTCATCACTCACAATCAGATTAAAGCATTCAAGCAAATCCAGAAGGAATTTGGAGTACCTAAACCACATTTTTACCGATACCTACAGGTAGCGTCTTTTATACACACAGCTAATAATACACAAAAAATTCAACAGGATTCTCATCCTATGGAGGGCCTAATTAGGAGGGCAGTCACTTATCCAAAGGAGGGACACTTGATCTCTTGGTTAATTAGGGCCTACATGGACAGTAAAAAGCGAGAAACAATGAAGTGTCAAAAAACATGGGAGAGAGGAATAGGTCGGGAATTAGGGGACCAATAATGGGAGAGGATTTGGGAAGGAGTCTTTCATACATCTGCATCTCCAAATTGGAAAGAGTTTAGATGGAAACTCATAAGTAGGTTCTTCAACACCCCTTCAAAAACCAAGCATTTTAATCCCACAGTGTCAGAGCTTTGTTTGAGAGGTTGCGGGCAGGTTGATTCACATTATCATATATTTTGGGAATGTCCCATAATCTGGCCTTTTTGGGCAGAGATGAAGAACTTATATGGTAAAATGATGGGAGTGGACACTCCCCTCTCTTTTGAGCATATGATCCTGGGAATACCCATTAAAAGAAGGAATAAAAATGGTCAGAAATCCTTTCAGGGGTCACAACTTGCAGCAGCAGGTAAAGCACTTACAAGAAGGTGGCTCTCCCCAGAGCCACCCAAGGCCCAAGAATGGATTGACATTCTTAAGATTATAACAAAGGGAAGAACAGCTTACAGCAAAGCTTCATCTCCAGACAGATAAATTCAATGGGGTATGGCTTCCTTTTATGAACCTTCTGGATGAGAGTAGGGGTGTCACTGTCATGTCTCAACAGGCTTCTTATAAAGTCAGAACCATAGATCTATGAACCTAACTTGTTAAAGGAAAAGGTGGGCAACCTAGGAAATGTTGTACTGTGCTTAGAAAGAAGAAACAGGTCAGACACCTAATAATTACCAGCCTAGTGTTTTCAAGTTTAACTGTTTATTTTAATCAAAAGCCTTTTTGTTTCTTCTTTGGATATGTTAATAATGAAAAGCACATAGGCACCTGGAAGAAAGAAGGATGATGCATTCCAGTATTACAGCTCCAAATAAGATAGATCTGGATTTTTCAACCTAGGGTACATGGAAATAGAGGAAAAACAGACAAAAGCAAAAGGACATGATATACCAGTGGTGATCTATGTAAATTAATTATATTATGCTGAGGGGCTCGAATGGATAATGAAATGGAATATAACCATAGTTTCATTTGTGCTATGAAATAATAAAACTAAGTTTAAAAAAATATGGAACTAGTACTAGCCATGAAAATGGCTTGGAGAACCACCAACTAATGGCAGATGGGGTACCAGGAAGGGTATGTAATATGTAAGCGAAGGATAAACATTGTGAGAAGTGAAGTCCCAAGGATAGGTCGGTAGAACTGATGCACCGGTGGGGGCCTACGGGGAGAGGGAAAGGGGAGTTAGGCCTTTTATAATATGATTGCATGTAGACTGTGGATGAGTGCAGTATAGAGTTGTGAAAAGAAGGCTGGAGAAAGCGGGAAGATAGACCAGTATCAAAGGGAGGACAGAGGCATCAAGGTGTTACATGAAAGCATGATGACAGACCAGAGCCAAGGAGGAGACAAGCACAAGTAATTCGTTCATGGTTAAATGGTACAGGTTAGCATGATGACAATTCATGGTCATGGGAAACAATTGCACTGATCATTTCTGAGACGTGAATATAAGAGCTTGAAAGATGAGACGCCAATGGGTGACTTCAGTTTCAGGTTTTTTTTTCAATTTATTCCACAAGGAGGACAGTTTAAAGCTTATAGCAGCCCTGCCAAAGCAAGAGTTAACTTTGGGAACCATCAGTAGGAGAGATTTGCAACTTCTCAGGGTGTAATTGCCTATTGGTTTTATAGGAAGACAGTCTGTAATGCATTGGCCAGTTTTTCGGAGATGGCTCTCAGGGTCCATAAGGCTGCATTTTTATCACACCTGAATTGAAGAGAACTCCACCCCACTGATTGATATAGGGAGCAGTGATGAGTGGAATAAGGCAGGCCTGTGATGAACCTCAAAGCTCTATGATATAATGTGTCAAGTTTGGTGAGGTAGGAAATGGGACAGTGACTGTAGAGGATGTCAGCAAAATCTATCAAGGATAGAAAGGTTGATTGTATCAGCTGTAGTTTGGCATCACTAGTTAAGAAGCGGGCTATCCTAAAGAACAGGCCAAGTCTCTGTCGTAATTTTTTTGAGTAATTCTTCAATGTGCTCTATAAAGGAGAGCCTATGGTCCAGCCATACTCCCAGGTATTTGAATTTAGGGACAAATTCCTACTTCTCACCAAGAATTTTATTAATCTGTGGCACAGGATCTGACAGGGCTGAATTTACCATTTGGGCAGAGGGAGAAAAGAGCATTGCTTTTGTTTTCTTGGCGTTAAGTAATAGTTTTTTTATTTAGGAGTTGGTGTTGCAGCAGGTTGAACTCAGATTGAAGGTCATTACATGCAGATTGTAATGATGGGTGGCTTACGTAAAGAACAGTGTCATCTGCAAGCAGATGAATGTTGGCCTTAGTTATGCTTTCATCAATATTGTTGATGTATATTGCAAATAAGATCTGGCCTAAGACAGAATCCTGGGGAACACCTCTTAGGAGAGGTTTGAGAGTTGAGAGATCTCCTTCCGCTTTCACCTGCTGGAAACGATCAGAGAGGTAGTTGTTGAACCACTGTAAAGATAATTGGTCAGCACCTAGTGGGGTCAGAAGACAGTAGCAGAGAATGGTCGACAGTGTCGCAGGCCTTGCTCAGGTCCAAGAATATGGCGCGGGTGTAATTCCTGTTGTCTAGCTCTCTTTGCCAGTCATTAGTCACTTTGGCAAGTGCTGTGATGGTGCTGTGTTTAGCTCTAAACCCTGATTGGACTGGATTAAGCAGGTTATTAGCTTCTAGATACTGCCTCAGCTGGTTACTTACGACTTTTTCCAGTAATTTTGACAAGACTGGGAGAATCAAAATTGGTCTGTAATTATTTAGATCACAGGGATATCCAGACTTGAACAGGGGTATGATGTACGCAGTTTTCCATATTGAAGGAATGGATTTTTGAGTTAATGATAGGTTAAATAAATGGGTTATGGGCATGGCTAACACATGGACGGGCACCTTCAAAAAATATGGGTCGAGGGTATCCGCGACAGCACTTTTTTTTACATCCAGTTTTAGCAATAGGTCTTCAACTTATTTCAGAGTAGTAGGACACAAGGAGAAGACTGAATCAGTGACACTAGGATCTGCACCTTGATTATGCACCTGAGAGCGTATCATATTCGCAGGGGAATTGTCGAAGGCTAAGCCTCCAGTCACAAAGTGATTATTGAAGGCATCCAGAACTTCCAGTCTGTCACTGATGGTGTTATTGTTTAAGGAGATTTCATCAGGTAGTGAGCCACCGGACATGTGACCAGACAAGTCCTTTACGGTTTTCCAAAATTTTGTAGGATTTTTGGAAGCAGAGAGAAATTCAGAATGATAGTATGCAGCTTTTGTATCTCTAACCATTCTAGTAGTATTTACTGTTCATTCCTGTTTCCCCTCTCCCCCAGAACACATCTGGAAATGAGCATTCTACAGCTCAGTATGCCTTTCCTGGTAAAACTTTTAAATAAATATATAAACAATGAATAATGCTCACAAATGTAGTTTAATGAAATGGAAAGACTCATCTCCTCCTTAGTTTAAGACCTGAATGAATCTTATAGTTGACATCCATAGAATTGAAAAGGTTCATTATATGCTGGAGAAAAGACTTGGTTTATTTGACAAGATTTGGATAAACTTCAGTAATATAATCAAATTGAGACATGTACTATAATATTTACCTTAAATTAAACTAATGTTTCAACCTCCAATGGGTACTGTGTCATATATATGATTGTATAAGTTATGAAACATGGGATGATAGTGAATGGCCAATATCAAATGTCTTAATCCCAAATCATTATTGACTAAACTAATGTAACTGATATGTGGAATTTTGTTGCCATGTTATGTTACACAGTATTATGGATACCCGATTATGTATAAGAATAAGGATTGACGACTGATGTAATCTTTTTCTTTTTGAGACTCTGTAACTCCTTGCTGCCTACACAGCAGGCATGGGCAAATCCTAGCATAATCCATACCCTGTTGTGGTATATTGCTTAATTATGAACTATGGATCAAAAATCTAGGAAGCTGATTGGTCGAGAGGTCTTTGAAGCCATGATGATATCGGGCTACATCATCACGGCTCCAAAAAAACTCCGGCTACCAGCCTCCTCACTGACCACTGGCAGCAAAGTCATCCGACCGCCGGCGCATCAGTGATAAACACATCGCTTCAGCAGCACCAAGCTGTGGGAAAACTGTGAGCACAACAACATACAATTAAAACTGTGATTCCATCAATAATCCTGAAACAGACCACAGGATGTCTTTTTTTTTACTTCCTCCTATTGCACCGTTCCACAGATCTCACTCCTCTTCAGGCAAAGCAGCAGAATGCAAACTGGGGCACAGAGCACCTGTTCATACATCCACTTGCCGTTTCTTCAATTCACCACAAACACCCCTGTGACCCTGCTGGTACCAACTTATGTATTTTTGGCAGCCTAAGTTACTGCCACAACCCAAGCTGCTATTTATTTATAAACTGAAGCTTCTTTTAAACAAAGTGTGCGGTTTTACCGTTTCCACAAGTATAACTTTCTAATGGCTATTTTAAATCCTTTTTTAACAGTTCACCTGTATTTATCAGCTGCTAGCATCAACCAAAACAGTGTCTCTTCTCGATCTAGTCGGAAGACCGGAAATGTCCCTCCTATACAGTCTGCTCCCTTTCAAACTGTGACCTCTACCCTTTGTAGTGGCTCCACTGACATGTTAAAAAATATAAATCCTATGCGTTTTCAGACAGTTCGTTTCAACGGTCTCATCTCCCAAACAAACCTCAAGTATAAAACAACTGGCTCCTGAACACACTATGCAGTGCTGCCAGAGGAAAACATTAGTTTACAACTACACCTCCTCCAGAGCAGTGCCACCTGCTGTCCAGAGCCCTCCAGCAACTATTTTCTCTAAAGGTACTCTAATGCTCCAAAAATTCACACCTTCAGGTTTTAAAAGTTGTATTTTTTATTTGTTCACTGATAAAATTTGCACCCAGTTCATAAGAGCAATAATGCACTCCAGAGTGTGGTATATCATGGGATATCATCACTTCTCGGGTCTCTGCGGCCTCGTGCCCAACCACCCGGCGTGATATCCCATGACCTACCACACCCTGTCGTGCATTACTGCTTAAATATAATACAAGTAGATACAATTTCAACAGGAAAATTAAGGAGGCAGTCAAGGTTGACATTGTCAGGACAGAGAGATTGGGGAAGGGGAGATTATTTTGGAAGTGGGGGGTATCTTGGGACATGGGCGGTCAGGATGTGTGGGCTAGCTAGACTTGACAATCACAACTACTTAGGGAGACAAGGTGTTGTGTGAGTTGCTTCTTAAATGGCCCTAATTTAGGCTCATTTGTAATGTCATAAGGGAGATCATTGAGCCAACAGGGAGCTGTGTAGGTGAAAGATCATTGCTCTTGTGATGTGTGGCAGAAGGGGACTAGGAGGGAGTATCTAGTCATGCCTCTGGTTCTGTGCAGGTTGATGGCTGGGTTGAGGAGATTTTGAATTGCTGCTGGGCCTGGAGTCAACCTGAGGTGAGTTTTTTTTTTCCAAGGAGGCAGACCTGGTATTTCACCCTTCCTTGGAGGTCTAGCCACTTCGCCTGGACGATAGATCGAACATGTGTCAGCCTATAAAATCCAAGTGACTAGCGCATGACTTTATTTAAGGATGTCCTGACTCTTAAGAACTGTGTCAGTGGCTGAACCATACACTACGAGGGCATAATTAATGATGGAGACAATAGAGCTTTTTACAGCTAGTGCCAGCACACCAGGGGTCATATTAAGCCAATATTTGTATAAGAGTCTGATTCTGGTATTGATGACCTTGATGATTTGATCCACGTGGAGGATGAAGGAGAGTGAGGTATCAAAGAAAATGCCCACATATTTAAAGGTGGTCGTTTGCTCTAGCGGTGCCTGTTTGTTGTTGAGGATAGTCAGTTGATTTGATTTATGTTTACTTTGGGGGTTAGTGAACGTCATGGTCTTAGTTTTCTTGTAATTTATGAGGAGTTTGTTTTCTATGAACCATGTTTTAACGGTGGTAAAGTTAGTTTTGAGGTGCATTTCCAGTGCACATGGATCTGGGTTTTTGGTGAAAATGATAACATCATCTGCATAGAGTACTTTTTCAGTACAAACTAGGGGAAGTTGATTCAGGAGAAGGCTGAACAGGAGGGGACCTAGGATTGACCCTTATGGTACACCCATGCTTACTTGCCTACTTTCTGAAAGGATACCATTTATTTTTACCTGCTGTGTTCTGTTACCTAGGTAGCTTTTGAACCAACTAGCCATTTCTGGTGAAAGACCTGTGGTGTGGAGTTTGTCAAGCAATAAGTTGTGGTTGGGGGATTTCCCTTTACTAGAAGCATGGAAGGAGAGGCCTTGCTAGTTTTGCCTGTAAGGTCTTTCAGGTTGTCCCAGAACTTTTTACCATCCCCTTATGAATTTGTGAGACAGTCATTGTAGTAGTGCATTTTGACCTGTCTGACCTCACAGGTACAGGTGTTTCTGGCAGTTTTCTACTGTTGGATATCAGACTGCTTTCCAGTAGCCTTGGCCTTTTGCCATAGGTGGTCCCTGGTTTCCATAAGGTTTATTAGTTCCAGGTAATCCATGAGTTGTTGGCTCCTTCAGTTTATGTTTTTTATTGGGGCATAAGTGTCGCAGGCTGAATTGAAAACAGATATAAAGTGGTCTAAGGCTTTGTCCACATCACACAGGGAGTCGAGGGGGGACCAGTCAGTTTTCTTGAGGTGGGTCTTAAGCACTTCTAGAGACACTTTCTTCAGGATTCGACTTGTGATGAACTTGGGGGGGTGGCTTTGTAGCTCTGTTGGACCAGCGGCACGTAACCTGGTAGTGGTCACTGACAGAGTCAGCGAGGACTGTTGTTTCAGTAATTCTCCAGGGTGATTAGTGAGGATCCAGTCTAAGTGTTTTCAACCCTGTCCTACTGTATAGTTGACTCTAGTAGGTGAGTCTACCATATGAGTGAGATTAATGCTAGCAAGGGTATCCTTACATGGGCAGCCTCTTGAGACATTCAATTAATATTGAAGTCCCTTGAAATTACTATTTCCCAGTTTTGATGCATACCTTTTATGAAGTCGATGATCATGTTAAAGCCATAGGATTGAGACTTCCGGTGATGAGCCTGCAGCGGTAAATTGGGCTTCCCTTGAGTTTCAAACCTCTTTAGTCAATGATCCTTGTTGGTAAAATTACTTTCAGAGGATGACTGAAATTCTTTTGGGGCTCTACATCATCCAAATCAAGCTATTTAGGATTTTGGGCTTTTATTGCTTATAACAATGGATATTGAGATGAAGATGCCCATGCGCATACACCACCCTGCACTCCGGACAGAGCAGTCAGCTCCAAACACTCTAAACAGACCTCCGGAAAGAGTACCTCTTCTTCCCCAAATACTAATTTGTTAACAGAAGACAAGTTTCTTGAGTAAATATCTGATCTAAAGAATGCCATTAAAATGCTTCTGGATGAATTAAAATCTGTTAAACAAGCCATTGAAAAAATAAATATGCACCTTGCCAATTCAGAGGCTAGAATACCTTCGATAGAAGATTAGAGAAACAGAGTAGAACATGAATTCTCTTCTATTAGGCATATGTCATCCAAATTCGAAACAAAACTTGAAGACCTAGAAGGTAGGTCTCGTAGAAACAACATTGTGGTACATTGGGGTTCTAAATGTGGATTTAAAAATACTATCCAGAATTTTGTTAGAGATGTTAAACAATGAAGTGATAAAACTGGAGGACTAGTGAATTACCAGGCATGCTTTAAAGCCAACTATGCAAAATTAAACAATATTTTTGTTCTGAAGCATCTAACTGAGAAATATGTTAGAATCAGACATCTGAAACTCTATGCAGTGTTCATGGATTATACATCTGCATTTGATTGTATCTCTAGAAATACACTGTGGTCTATATTAGAAAAAGGGGATAGATAATAATCATGTTGTTCTTTATCTCACAGTTATATATGAATAACTGGGCAAAAATCAGATCAGGAAGACAGGGTGGTCTATCGGCTTCATTTAACATTAATGGGGTGTCAGACAAGGCTTGGTTGGCACCACTTTATTTTCTCTTTACATAGGTAATATACTAACACAGTCCGAATCTACTAATTCAGATTCACCAAAATATCTTCTTTCCATGTCCTCTTCTTGCCTATGCAGATTTTTAGTCTTTTGATAACACAGTAAGGCCACTAGGCACAAGTGCCTGTTTTCAGGGGCAACCTGGGAGCACTGAAGTTAAGTGACTTGCTCAGAGTCACACAGTATGCAAGTGGAGATTGTGAGACCCAAACTCAGGTCTCATCTGCTGGATGTATCAAGCTTGTTCACACCTCATCCCTCTAACCTCTAGGCTATACTGCCAGCCAAAAGACATGACATTGTTGACATCGATGACATTGTTTTGCTATCCTTACAAAATCAGGGTTACAAAAGAAGTAAGATTATATATAATAAATCTACTGAACTAAATTAAAATCAACATGAACAAAACTAAAGTTGCTATATTTGGTGTGGGTAAAAAGAAGGATTCAACCTTTTGGCTTGTGGGCAAAGAGAAGTTGGAGAGAGTTAGCTTTACTTGGGCATCGTCTTTCAAGAAAATTGTAATTGGACACTACATATTGATATGCTTTTGGACAAATTAAAGAAAACTGTTGCTGAACTTGTCTGTTTTAATGCAAAATATGGTAGTATGACCATTAAGCCTCTAATACAAGTGATTAGGTCAAAGTTTGAGACTAAGCTGTTATATGGATCTGACATATTGGAGTGTCAAAATTTAAAAGACTTATGTCTCCCTTTGTACAAGTTTTACGTATAATTCTAAAGCTGGGCACTCTTGTCCAGCTATTTATTTAAGATCAGAATTGGGAATTGTGAATATAGGGGAATTAATTGAAATAAGAAAAATTAACTATTGGTTAAGATTGTCTAGACAGAATTATACAACATTAGCAAAGAGCGCACTCAAAGAAAAAGAAGTTTGGTACAATCTAGGATACAAAAATGGTCTTTGGTACACTACACTATTAAATATATTAAAAAAACATAAAATGATGAACTTAAAACAGGCTATAGACAAGGGCCTTACACTTAGTGGAAAGTATAGAAACTATGTTGCTAAAAGGATAACCACCAGACGGAATTGTATGGACCTAGATATGATTAAAAACTCCCATTACTCAAAATGGTTTGCCCAAAATAACTACTATTTTGGTTTTAAACCATAGCTTCAAATTTTAACAGATCCAAAATTAAGATCTATAGTCTCAAACTATAAATTTGAGCAATGTCCAAGCAATATGTTATCTTATCAATAAAAAAAAAATCTTACAGTCAGGAGAGTGCAACTGTAGTAGAGGTGGTTATGAAAACCTAATGCACATATTATGGGATTGCTCATGGTACGACAACCCCCGAGCCTACTGGCTGAGTCCTTTGTTGACTAACGTATGTCAGATTGATAACTTAACTCTTACAAATATCTTGTTCCACACTATGGACGTGTGGTCGGTTGAAAGGTTAGCTAAATACTTGACCACCATTAATAAAATAAGAAATAGACTCTTGGTAATATGAATAAAGCTGGTAACCTTGAAACTTCATTTTATTGTAGAGTGTTGGCTGTGTATCTGAAACATTCTTTGACTCTCATTTTGATTTTTATGTAACAGTTTTTAAACATTTGGTTCTATAATCATGATCTTTGGAATTCTTTATCTGTGGTTGTACTTAATAAAATTAGGGAACATTACTTCTGTAATATGGTTATACTCCCTCGAGAAAGTCTGTTTTTATGCGTTGTGCAATAAGGTGTATGTTTAACCTGATCTTAAAGTGATCTTCTATTTACTATTGCTCCATATTTAATGGAAAAATTGTTCCTGTTATGTAATATGTGAGCTATTTTATATTATGTATTTATGTATGTATTCATTTGTTGTATGTGATATGATGGAATTGATTGTAATAGCTTATTTGGCTACACACAATAAATGGAATTGATTGACTGACACGGAGTTCTGGAAAATTCTGAAGGTTCAGATCCCATTCATTTCATGCAATTACTTTTGAGAACTTTGCTGGAAAGTCCCTAATGGAGTCTCATATGTAGTGGAAAGAGCCCATAGAGCATTGAGACCCACACCACCAAGGGAGATCCCCATCTATTTATTATTCAATTTTGAATTATTTGGATAGATCTCACATTCAAATAAATGCAGAGAAGAAAAAGACCTATTATCGGATGGAAAGAATTCATATATCTCAGGACCTCCACAAGAAGTGAGAGGAGTGGCACAGAAATGTTTCTCAATTGTAAGCAAATTGATTAATGCCATAATCAAATTCAGAATGGTTTACCCAGCCAAACTCATTAACTATAAAGATGGTAAACCATTTTTTTTGAGTTTCTTGAGCAATCTATCCCCCAGTTGGTGAAGCTATACCCGGATTCCTTTAAGCAGAGGTGACTGAAAATATATGCTTTCAGGGTATGCTGGCAATAACTTTGGTTTTAATAAAGGTTTTACTAGGAACATATGTCTAAAATTCATATAGAGTTAACTATTTCAAGAGATGCTCCCTACCATCACTTGGAATCCTTATTTGATCTTACAAATGGTCTAGAGTGTTTTGACTGTAGCGACTCGAATGGATTGCTATTCAGGTCGATACCCAGCTTTAATTGAAAGTTAATGTGTTGTCCTGGACCTTCAGATTGAATTAAGATGTTGGGCCTGAAGCTTTATATTCCTTGTTTCAGCTATCACAGCGGACTATGTCATCCTAAGGAGTCGCCCCGATTTAAAGTTAATTTTATAAAAAGTAAAAAGTGCTTCCTGTTCAAGACTGGCTTAGCGCATGACTTTACTCAACATGTTTTCCCACTATCAATTCACTTTCAGTTAAATTCATATAGTATACAAGAGTTTGAGCTTGGCGAATTGCTTTCTAGAGTCTTAGATTTTATAACTGTGTGGATATTTCATTAAAGGAAGTGAGTTTTCAAATGCTATTAAGCTCAGGACAGTACTTCACTCTCAACAGTTTCTTTTAGTAAGGCAAAGGTGGAATTAATTTATCTTTGTAAACCTCATCAAACTAAGAAAACTGTTTGAAAGCTGGAGTTGTTTTGTTTATACTTCCACTTTCAAAATTCACTTCATCACTTATAAGATGAACCAGTTTATTTTTTTGAGATATTTTCATTGGAAAGCACCATTGTAAGTTTGCTTTAGTTTATAGAACTTGATTTATTTGGGATGCATGTTACTTAAAGCTTTTTTACTCAGTTTTAGGGGAAAAGTGAGCTCAGGGGTTTGCTTATATAATTAACATTCTGTCTAACTCCATTGTCCTAAATGTTTACCCATGAGAATGAATCTTCACATATCAACTATGTTTCGAATGAGATTTGGTTTTCAAAGATTTACTCATTTATACATGTTGTGATTCTGTTTTCAAAGGTTTAACCACTTTCAAATGGTAATTTACCTCCGATGACTCATTTCATTGTTATAGAAAATTGTATTTAGATGTGGACTGAAAATATTTATCCCTGAGCTGTCTCATTGGTTTCCTGGGACTGTTTTTGTGGCTGGTTATGTAGTTTGTACTGTTGTTTAGAAATCAGCTCCAGACAGCAGAGATCCAGGGAACAAATGAAGCTGCAAGACTATACCAATTTTATTAGACCTTTGAGGTGGTGAGTGAAAGCTATAATTATGTGGTCACATTTTGTTGTAGGGGGACAAAAGATGACGATGGAACAGGTTGGGTGAAAATTTCCTTTTTCTCAGCTCAGCTCTATACAAATATTTTTTTCTTTTCAGTAGATTAATGGGAGGGGAGGGGATGGGAGACCAAGAATTACTCCCATACATGATTCTTTTATAAGGGAAATGTATCTCACTAAATGGATGATTTTCCTTTTAACCGGTAGCTTGGTCTGATGCATATTTCTTAAAGTTGGAATACCCATTAAATAGGGTCTAATTCTAGATTTAATAATGATCAAGTAAGAGTACCCATTTTCTGGCCCAGTCTTATTTACTGGATGTATAATTCTTCTCCAGAGGGCGACATCTAAGTAATTTTACACACTCAGATCTAGTAATATAAAGGCTTGTATCTTATTATTACTTATGAGAGTAGAAGCAATGCTGAACCTGGGATCTGGGTTTGGGACTGAATGTCTTTTTATTAAAAGTCCCTGCTAGATAGGGGCACACTAGACATTATTTATTCTTTTTGCATAACTTATGGAAACAGGGATTGTGCTAGGAGAATGCAGATAAGAGAGAATCTCTTATTAATAAGGGGAAAGTTTTGAGACTTTGATACCCCAGTTTATATATTTTAAGACAAAAGCTGTGCATTTCTCCATGGATATACATCCCGCTAAATATAGATCTTATTAAATGCCTAGTTTATATTTTTCTTTCTCTACTATATTGTACATAGGTTCCAAGATGTGTAAAGGCTCAAACACTAATTTGAGGTCTTCCTCATTCAAGTCGGTACATTCCTTAACTCTGATTATTATTCAGAATCCAAATTATGTGACAAGCTAATTGATGTCACCCAATGGTGGAGATTTCTCAGACCTGGAGGTGTGATGAGTTTGTTTTATATATTTTTTCCCCATTAAGTTGGGAATTGAGCTGTCACCACACCTGTGGTCTCCTAAATAATGAGATTGGTTTCCTGGA
The DNA here is from genome assembly GCA_016271365.2 of Neoceratodus forsteri. Lineage (NCBI taxonomy): Eukaryota > Metazoa > Chordata > Ceratodontiformes > Ceratodontidae > Neoceratodus > Neoceratodus forsteri. The sequence goes on from CM057454.1 coordinate 69,699,895, forward strand.
TATATATATATATATATATATATATATATATATATATATATACTTTACACTTGGATTTATGTGTTCTGACCAAGACCTACAAATCCAACTTTTTAACTCCAAGTGTTCAGTTGTGGGGTGGTTCCTGTCCCCCAACCCTCCTTTCTAAGGGTAGTTTTTCATGTTGCTATACTACAGCTTTTACCCCACCTTAAGAGAATTATTTTATTTAAAACATATATATATATGGTTTATGCCCCCAGATAATATAAGGTTTTATTATAATTACCTAGATTTCTATTTAGGAAAGCTCACTTCTATTTTGTCTATCAACAAGTTAAATATTAACAAGTTAATTCTAGTTCCGCATAACTAGCCATACTGATTTGTGGTTCTTCCTAATTTCACTTTCTCCCCTTCCTCTAATTTTTTATTTATATTTACTATATTCTTTTCACTCCAGAAAATCTCCACAAAACATTGTGAGCTATGAATCTTATACCTTTTTAGAGCTTGTTAGTTTTTTGTTTATAGAAAGTTTACATACTGTACTTCCAGCAAATTGTTGGTTATATACCAATCTGCAAGCTATAATTCTATTAAGGTTTATTGACTGGAAATTAGAGCTGAAGGTCAATATATAGAAATAATATTTTCAAGATGGTTGAAAACTGTTAGATATAGTAGTACTTTTATTTAAATTGCTGGTTAAGACTTTTTGCTTAGCTAAGTAGGATGTCAAAAAAAAAACACTTATTCCACTTCTTCAAAAAGTTTATAACTGTATACTCAAAAATGGCTTTAATGACAAGTCACTTTTTGAAGCTCTAATCATTTTATTACCCAAACCAAATAAACCAAAACATAAAGTAGGGAAGTTACAGGCCCATTTATTTAATACATTACAATATTAAGATTCTCTCCTCCATGTTGGCATAACAAATTAAAAAACAATTGGCATCCTTTAATATCAAGAAAGCAGGTAGGGTTTATTGCCCATAGGCAAGCTTCTGACCATATTAGAAAACTTTTCCATATTTTCTCTGACATTTGATGGCTCCAGATCCCTTATGGATTTGGTATCATTAGACACAGAGAAAGCTATCGACAGAGTCCACCATGATTTTCTTTTTCTTACTCTCCTGAAGTTTGGCTTTCCTAAGAAATTCATAATCTTGTTAAAAACATTGTACTCTTTCCCTTCAACTAACTCCATATTAATGGATTAATATTGGACCCAATTAAATTAAAATGTGGTACACGGCAAGGCTGTCCCCTATCTCCCCTACTCTTTCATTTATATCTAGAACCTCTTCTTTATTTTTTGAATACTAATCCTCAAATCTCTGGTATTAAATGTAGAAATCTACAATGCAAGTTATCCGAATTTACAGATGACATCTTACTGCATATATCGAACCCAGCAAGTTCAATAAAAGCAGCACTAGATGCCATTCAGGAATTCAGTGCTTATTCCAATTATAAGTTAAATGTGGACAAAATGAAAGGTATGCTTTCAATTCCTCCTCCTTCAAAATGAAATCTTAAACCTAGGTGTCACGCTGGTTGACAGACAAATTAAAATACTTAGGTATATATTTAAGACCGTCCATTCTCAGCTTCTAAAACTTAACCTAGAGGATTTAATTGCCACAATTAAACAGGATTTAAAAAATGGCAGAACCTCCGCCTTCTTCTTTGTGGCACAATCAATCTTATAAAATGAATATCTGTTCCCAAATATTTTACCCTCTTAGTATGTTAAACTTATAGTTACCTATTGAACAGTTTAATAACCTGCAATCAGATATTACATTTCTCTGGAAAGGTAAAACTTCAAGAATGGCATGGAGAAAACTTATTTTACCCAAGGAACAAGGTGGCATTCAACTGCCATACTGTCTATTATATGGCTTCACATATTAATAAATATATAAAGTGGTTATATATCCTAGAAATTATTTTGAGAACTATTTCCCAGTTTGGTTGGATCTTGAACTTAACGTTCAAAAAAAGCAAACTTCACCCTAAAATCATACTTTACGCTAAATTTACTATTTTACCTAAGAAACTGAAACTCTCATTGATAGGCTCTTCTCTGAAAATTCACCACCAAATCATGTCACTTATAGGCCAATCAGGTCTTAACAGTATAAATCAGCCTATTCTGGGTAACCCAAACTTTAAGATACTGTAAATAGTAAAGTTATTCCTAAGGAATGGTTTCCCAAAGATACCTTTTTCATAGTCAGTTCTTTTATTGGAAACAATTAATTTATTTCACTTCAAGAAACCTAGATAACGAACATCTTTATAAGAAGTTCCTGCCTAAGCTATTATTAATCAAAACAGCTTGAAAGGCTCAGTTTGGACCTATTCTACTTTCTTTGGATTTTCAAGATGTATTAAAAGACATGGAATATCAGAGCTCTATACCCCACCCTATCTCAAATTTATATGAGCTTCTCTTAACCTTTAAATGTAATACCAATCCTATTATCCCTTCTTATTGGAGCAGAGAGCTGGGATTTAATCATCCCCAAATATAGTCTGTTGTTTGGAAAAATATTTACCGCTATATATCCTTAGATAATCTAAGACTTATTCAATACAAAATTTTATACAATGCTTATATGACTTCTCAAACATTTTTTACAGTTGGACTTTTGGAATCTGATAGATGTATTAAATGTAATCTCAACATAAGTTCTATTTGTGACGTATTATGGGACTGTCCCAAATCTCAGTCTATTTGGAATTTAGCTAAACAAGATTTTGGAAGGAAATTATCTTTGAAATATGCTCTTGATTTTGAAACTTGCATTTTAGAGGCCTTCCCATCAGTGCAGCAGTTGTATTTCCACTTAAGATGCTGGCGATCCGGGTTCGGGAATGGATCCTGGTAGCTGGAGGGCTAGCTGGGGGGAGTAGGATTGAACATCCCGAGGACTGCTATCCTTCTCTGGGAGGGGAGGGTGGGGAGAGCATCCAGCACTCAATGGACCCCTGGCAGAAGCTAGGGGTCATGCAGCTACTGGTGCCAGCACTAAGAGGGTTGGGGTAGACACGGGACATCATTGCACGTCCCTGCCTCTGGAGACAAAACAAGAAAAAAATACCTCGATGCTGGCCGCATTGGTGAAGCCTGCCCCTGGCTTCAATTAGCCTCAGGGCTAGCTCTTCCCAGATAGTTACTTGTAATGTGGCACCAAGGCTTGGTGCCATGACCCCACCCTCTGGATGGGGGTGTCAGGGTGCCAGGACAATCAAACAATTTGGAGGTGGAAGCACAGGGTCCACGACCAGACTGATGTACAGTGGCCGGTAGCAAGGGGGAAAAACAGAAAAAAAACCCTTCAATTTTAGGAAATCTCAATAAGGTGAGGGGTTTAAGGGATAGGGCCATTATAACCATGTTAGCTATTCCACAAAACAACTTATTGTTAGGCATTGGTTAGATAAACAGGTATTAAGTATGAAAGAATGGAAATCCAATACTCTACTAAATCTACAGATTACTAGATTAATCTACCTATTTCATAGTAATAGCACCCATTTTTATAACACATGGGTGGATATCTATCACCTTCTATCATCATTTAGCCCCTCCTTAGTTTCCTGGGTTTTATCATTCTCTCTCTGTGGTGCTGAAGATTGATAGGGTGTTTAAATACCTCATGGATCCATGAGGCCCCACTAGTTAATAATTCTTCTGGGCACCCCCTTAGTACCTACATGTGATATCTCCCTCTTTTCGCAGGACACTCCTGATTTTTTGACTGAACTCCCTCCCTCCCTCCTGGGAAACAAAACCTCCTGCTTAAGTAAAATTTTGTCCATTCACGGTTTTTTTTTTGCAGATAAAGACAAATAAAAAGTAAATTAGTTATGAACAATGTAAGTGATAACTTTTTACAAGTAGTTGTTGATTCTTTTTAGTGCTTATTCTTGACAAAATGAAATATATTAAATGTTTTTAAATGATTTTTTCTTATTTTGTGTCGCTATTTAAGGACAAACTCATGACATTACGGCATCTCCCTACTAGCAGGCCAATCTCCCTACTAATATGACCCAAATCTCCCTCTTAAGCAAGTTGGACATATCACATGTATGTTAGTAATAAGTTTTGTTTTCTCAAGCCATCTAGTTTAGTGATAGGATTTTGATAAGTTCATTTATTGTAACCATCCTTGTTCACATTTTCTGGAAATTGGTTACTTTATGTATATTTTAGATTTAGTTTTGCATTTTATGGCACTGTTGTATGAAATTTTTATGAAAAAAGGAAAGTTAAAAAAAAGCCATAGGATTGCTCTCTAGGGGGAATGTAAACTGATACTACCGTGAGCAATTTGTTGTGTGCTCCAAGCAGAATGCAAGATGTTGAGGATATGTAATACACAGGGTTGGGGCAGCTGAAAGAGCTTGGTTAGCAGTAGTGTTATCAGCCACTGCCCTAGTGGCCTAGTAATTTAACTGTCCAATGTCAGAGTGAGGAGACAGTTTCTGGGTTGGTTGTGGAGTGGAGTTCTGATATATTTTTATTATTGCTGTTCCCTTTTTACATGCAGTAAGCTCACAAGGTGGCCCCAGATGCAAGCAGGGCTTGGAGCTCACCCTCCCAGCTATGGCCATGGAGCCTGCTACTCGGACTGCAGGTATGGACCAGAGGATCACCCAGTGCTACCCGCTGCTGTTAGTTGATGGCTGCCCCACAAACCACCCACCTTGCCTGAGCATTTTTCTTATACAGCTCAGCCCATGTGATATTGTCACATGCTTGGGGCTACATTTTTGTATCTCCCTTAACCCAACTGCAGCTTATATGATATGACCACTAGGGGTTGCTGCTCTCCTCCAGTAGTAACATATTAACATCCATGTATAATCACCCTAGACCAACTGGAACTCCCTCCTTTTCCCCTACTAACCAGCTATTCTATCCCCACTACTAGCCACTCCTATCATCTGACATATTTCACCTCACCTCTCATCATGGGGTTTGAACCTATGAATGCCTCTGCAAGAACCAACCAGTCACTTGGCTACCATTCCTTGTCCTCACCAGCACCCACAGTAGTGATCAGGAGAATGGGGCCTTCCATAGTGGAGATCTTGAAGAGGGTGGTAAAGAACCCCAGAGGAGGAGAAAGCAACCTCTGGTGGGAGACTTGATTGTGTGGGAGATATATTTGGGAATAGGACAGGAGGAGAGGCAGGTTAGGTGCCTAGCTGGCACCACAGCCTGGAGGGATGGGAAGCAGATCATGAAGATTACTACAGCAGCAGGACAGGAGGGAGATTTGGATGTCATTGTCCACCTGGGGACTAATGACCTTGCTAGGGATGGGACTGGGATAGTGAGGGGGGAGTTCAGGGAGTGGGGAAGGGTCTTAGACAGGCAGCTCACTTAGTGACTTTCACTGAAGTGCTGCCTGTCTTTGACAGGAGAAAGGAGAGGGATCTTTGCACCAGGATCTTCAACTCATGGCTGAAGGAATAGTGCAGAGAGGAAAGATTTTGCTATATTGTAGACTGGGGACCCACCTGGGAGGATAAGGACATATACAGGGTGACAGCCTGCATCCATCTGGGAGTGGAACTGCAGTCCTCAGTGGCTGGTTTAAATTTTACTTTGATGAACATTTAAAGTTGCCAAGGAAGGTAGCAGAAGGAATCGAGAGGCAGAAACCCCCAAAGGCTGAAGTAGAGAGTAAAGAGAACCCAAGGAGAGAAGAATCCCATGGGGAAAATTCAAAGGAAGCAGGGTGGTAGAGATAAGGGTGAAGGAATGGGAGCATTAAAAGAGAGGGGTGAATAAGCGAGGGCAAAAAGCATAGTGGAAACAAAATCAGGAAGGCCATGTGCGACTAGTAGAAGTCTAAGAAATAAGATTCCAGAAGTAGAGTCCATCATGGCAGAGGCTGACTTGGATATTTTGGTCATTACCAAATCATGGTACACTGAAACCCATGACTGGGACATGGCCATAATAGGCTGTACTCTGTTCAGGAAGGACTGGGTGGGAAGGAAAGGAGGTTGTGTGAGATGCTTTATGTGAAGGAAAACATAAAGCTACAGAGATACAAAGAATACTGGGGGAGGCAGAGGTACTGTCAGTCACCCTGGAGACAGGACTGGAGTCTCTATTCATATTGGAGTGATCTACAGACCTCCAGCACAGAGGGATGCATTAGATATGGTACTGGTAAACTGGATAAGAAATTGTTTAGGGGACAGGTGGCAGAGGCTGGTGGTAAATGGAGTTCATGCTGAGGAAGGAGGAAGGGTGACCAGCCGGGTGCCTGGAGGATCAGTGCTGGGACCAGTCCTCTTTAATGTCATCATAAGTAACATTGCAGAGGAACTCAAAGGCAAGGTCTAGCTCTTTGCAGATGACATGAAAATCTGCAATAGGTGGACACTGCAGGGGTGGTGGAAAGGATGAGCAGAAACCTTAGAAAACTAGAGGAGTGGTGAAGGAGAGGACAGCTGGGTTTCAATGCAAAATAGTGCAAAACAATGCACTTAGGGCACAGAAACCCAGAAGCAGAGTACAAAATGGGTGGAGTGGTATTGCTGACCACGAAGCAGGAAAGAGACCTGGGGATTATTATATCAGATGACCTAAAAATGGCCAGACAGTGCAACAAGATAGTTAGGAGGGCTTGTGGGTGCTGGGTGACATTGGAAGGGGTATGACCAGCAGACAGAGAGATGTGGTGTTGCCTCTGTATAGATCACTGGTAAGACCCCACCTAGAGTACTGTGTGCAGTTCTGGAGGCCACCTCTCCAGAAGGACACAGACAGAGTGGAGGCGGCCCAAAGGAGGGCTACTAAAATGGTGCAGGGTTTGCAACAAAAGTTCTATGAAGAGATTTTAATGACCTCAGTATGTACACCCTGAAACAGAGGATGGAGAGGGGGATATGATAGAGGCCTTTAAATATCTCACGGGTTAAATAATTAACAGGAGGAAATTATTTTCAGAAGGAAAAGTGTTCAAGAACAAGGGACATGCTATGCAGCTGGAGGGATGTAGATTCAGGAGAGATATGCGAAGTACTTCTTCACAAGAAGAGTGGTGGATTCCTGGGACAGCCTCCAGCAGAGGTGGTAGGGGTGAAAACAGTTGTGGGGTTCAAAATGCATGGGACAGGTACAAGGGAGTCATAGTAGAAACAAAGGGAGGGACAAAGAGCTGCAGATTGGAGCAGTCTGCAGTAACAGTGTAAGTAGGAGGAATGGGAAGACTGGATGGGCCAAGCAGTCCTTATCTGCCATCAGATTCTGTGTTTCTATGTTTCTGTGGTTGAGAGACCCCCTTTATTCTAATTGCTTCACCATGTGTGAGGACTTTGTTCTTCATCTTTGGTGTGGACTTTTTCTCCTCTTCTGCTGCACTTGGTGACTTTGTCAGAGACAAGGCTAATGGCTGGGGTCAGTCACTCTCACTTGGTCTCCTCCCTGACTCTGGATGGGCTCTGGCTAGAACACACTCTCAGCTGGCACTAGCTACAATCAGTTTCAGTCTCTGGCTGTGTGGAAAAATACCTCATGTGGAGAAATCTTCTAGGGCAGGCCTGCCCAGCTCCAAAACAGTTTAGCCTTTTTCCCTGTGCCATCCCTAGAATGGAGTTGCTTCCACCAATGTCTCCAAATGTGTATGCTTTCTCGGGCCTACCAGCCTCACATGGGACACTGACAGCCCATCTGGTACCTTTCAGGCTACAGCAGGAACAGATCTGAATCTCTGACTCCACAGGCTGTTATAGCCTCATAATCCTGGTTCCAGACTGGCTGAAATTCACAAGCAAAAATGTCCCTGCAGAGTGCATGCAGTCTGCATGCCCTGCAGTAGATGCTACCTGAGCTCCTGATTTAATACTCTCATTGTCCTCTGACCCCATGCTCCAGAGTACTGGGACCAGAGGGCATGGTACATGGCATTTGCCATGTTTGTTTACATTTTCTAAGTCCTTCGTTGCTGGATTCTGGCCATGTGCCACTCTGTGCTCAGAGGAACCAGTAGCTATTCTGGTCTTGCTGTCTGCCCTGTGGATGAGAATCCACCCCCTGACATAAGCTAAATGCTTAATCATGTCCGTCATCAGCACCAGCAACATAAAATAGGCTCACTCTGCTTTGCCTGGTCCCTGCTGCAGCCAAGGTGAAGGGACTGGGTGAAGAGTGGGATCTGCAGCAGCAAAGGCTGCAACAAAGGTGCTGGGGGCTGTTTTTGGCAAGGCTGGGGATCCCAGTAAGCTGTTTGAGGAAACCCCTTAAATTAGGGGCAGTGACTCATAGATATAGGATCAACTGCTTAAGAATGCATGTGTTAGTGTAAGTAAATATGCATCAATGCACTTGTAGCTATAATGTTACGATTAAATATGTATTGATGTTTAAAACACAAGACCGGGGGCTCACCTTTCAAGTCAGTGGGCTAATATTAGTGCACATACCTAGGAGTGTAGAGACACTACAAAAGCACAAGGTTTCCACTCTGTGGAGAAAAGTCAGCACGTAGATAAATAGGAGGACATATAGTCTTCTTGCTTAGGTTAAGGTCTTTATTTGTGCAAGAACACCAGAACATGGAGACATTCACCAACCCATGACTTGTGGCTCTGCTGTGGAAAAAGTACTGACACCTAATGACCCCTGCTGTCCAAGAATGTCTGCTGGCTTGCTGGGAATGGAATTTCGTAAGCCTTGCTACTTCCCAATATGACTTGCTGGCTCTGCCAGGAAATACTGATTTCTAAGGCAGTATGACTTATTCAGCTCTTTTTGCCTTCCAGCATGACTTTCCAGCTCTGCTGTATATCTATATTGATTATGTGTTGCTACCCCCCCCACACTCATCCTTTGTAGTTGGTGTGTGTATGTAGTGTTTTTTAGCACATATACCTTTAAGGGATCTCCCTATTTAAACCCATCAAGGAGAGCTTACAAACCACACTCTGATGATAATTCAATCCGTCGAAACGTAAGCACGTGACCTCCACCCGGAAGAGATGGACTACTATGGAAGCACTAAAGCGTATCGATGGCAGTCACCACTAGCCTTAAAAAAAAACACCTAAACACTGACGTAGTGAGGTGCATGAGTTCAGGATTGAACCATAGATGAGTGGCATCATACGTACTAAAAAACTGAGCCAGTTTTGGTGCTACATTGAAATGAGCATGCTTGGAACTGTAGGTGAGCAAACACTCCCTATTTTTTGTGCTTTAGAACGTTTAGTAGTGCCGTATTCATTGGTGAATGTCTCCATGTTCTGGTGTTCCTTCATAAATAAGAAGACTATATATTCCGCTATGAATCTAAGTGCTGACCTTTTTCCATGGAGCGGAAACCTTGTGCTTATGTACTGATGTATATCGACATGCATCAAACTGTACTGACAGGAGAACACCATGTTAACAAGGCTTCAAGCTTTTATTTAAAACAAAATTGAGTTTCTAGCCCTAAAGGTTCAAAGATTAGCCTTTTTCAAAGAAAATATCCTTGGTTTGGGTTTACTTTGAAAATGCTGGGTTAGAGATATTTTTTAGTAAACATTTGGAGTCTGCTGAACATAGATAATTTATACAGTTCTGATTTCTTGATATTTGATTTGTTGATATTTTAAAATATTATTAGTTTTAAATATGTTTAAAAATGTATTACTAATATTTTAAATTATCAATAATTTACCTGGCCTGGTGTAGCACTGTATCATCAGAAGGGAGACCGGAGATTGAGGCCCAGTTTTGACTGCTCCACCATGGGCTTGAGGGGTGCAAGACATGATGTGGAGGCATTGTGTACTAATCCTGGGGGGAGAGAGCTGGACAGCCTGCTGCATGAGCATGCTCTACAGTGGGTGTGGTGATAGCATTAATGACATAGGTGACCACCTGACGCTGGTCAGCCCCACCCATTGGATGGTGCCATGGGTGCTCATAGGTGGAGGATTGGCCTTACAGGGGGCATAAAATTCTGCATTATGTGAATGATGGCATCGCTGCCACACCACCTTGATGACACTGATTGCCAATATCCCATGCTTCATGTATGCTGACTATCACTGCTCCGCAGTTGCCAGCTGTATGTAAGACAGTTGCAGGGGCCCACCATAAGGGGGCAAGCTACAGGGGAACCAAGGGTATAAGGCATGTCTGGCTTGGCGAGTATCCCAGTAGTAAGTATGTGTTAGGGGTAGCTAGAGTAGCAGGTCACAAGCTATAGAGAGTTAGAGGTAAGAGGACAGGATGGGGTAAAGAATGTCAAAATGTGAAGGCTGAATGTACTGCTCTGTGGCTGCTCTGACAATGCTACCTTCCCTTTTGTAGAGTGGCTCCAGTGTAATGAGTGAGAATGAATAAAATGTAATGAGTCACTCTTATTATTCAATGGTAAGAAAGATAGCCATGCGGGCAGGGGCATGATTACAGAATGCTGGGCATAGTGCATCCACCACCCACAATATTCCCTGTCTACTAAACTATTGATTGACAATACTGTCATCTCCGACAGACCATCTATCCTCAGCTCTCTCAATAATCATTTTGCCACTGCAGGGCTAGCCGTTGACTCCTCTCCTGCAAATATCCTCCGCCAACAACTTGGATTGGATACACAAGAAAAACTCATCCCCAGTCCATTATTCTCTCTGCAGCCTACCTCCCTGAAAGAAGTCGAAGATCTTCTCCTTCAGTTGGACACTAGGAAAAGTGCTGGGGCTGACCTCATTGACCCGTACTTCTTAAAGGTCGGCTACTGTGTCCTTGCAGTCCCAATTACTCATCTCTTCAACTTATCCTTATCCCAGGGTGACCTACCGCCAATTTGGAAAATTGCACTTGTGGTCCCTTTGTTTAAGTCAGGAGATCCTAGTGACCTCAATAACTACAGGTTAATCTCCTACTTCCAATCCTGTCAAAGCTGGAGAAAATAGTGAACTCCCAGCTTCAGAAGTACCTGAAATCAGAAAAATTGCTCAACCCATTACAATCTAGTTTTAGAGCACAGCACAGTACAATCTCTGCTCAGCCAAAGTGACAAATGACTGGCAGCTTGAATTAGACACAAAAACTTCTCTATGCAGTTTTTCTTGGACCTAAGCAAGGTGTTCAATACGTTGATCACAGACTGCTTCTGTCGTCCCTCCGAACATTGGTTTGGATTCCCTATCCCTTAAATGGTTCTCCAACTACCTCTTGGGATGACTTCAACAAGCAAAGGCAGAAGGGGAAGTTTCTCCACCAAAACCCCTATTGAGGGGTGTACCGCAAGGCTCCATTCTTAGTCCTTTGCCCTTCACCATTTATATTAACAACGTAGATGCCCCCATCAAAGAAGCACAAATACACCTATTGGTGGATGATACGGTACTCTATGCTAGTAGCCCCACCTCTGATGCAGCCTGTAAAGCCCTTCAAAATGAATTTAATCTGCTGCAACATCAGCTTATAAACCAGAAACTGCTCTTAAATGCAAAAAACAAAACAAAGCAATGTTCCTCTCGCCCCTTCACAATGCAATAAATCCTGCAATTGCTGGGACACTCCCACAGATCACTACCATTCTAGGTGAGTGGTTGGACTACGTACCAAAGTTCAAGTACCTGGGGATCTGGTTAGATCATAGACCTACTTTCACAGATCACTTAGAAGAACTGGCAAAGAAACTTAGACAAAGACTTGGTCTGTTCTTTAGGATTAATATTCTCCTCACAAGAGACGCTAAACTGAAACTGGTTCAAACTACCTTTCTTTCCCTATTGGATTAAGTAGATTTTCTACATAGTCAGGGACCTGCAGGTACCCTAGCCAAACTCGTTACGCTTTATCACAGAGCCATAAGATTTATCACAGGCCTTCCTTACTCAACCCACCACTGTGCATTGTACACAGCAGTGGGATGGTCATCCCTTGCTTACAGACAGCAAAAAAATGCTGCAGTTTGGATATACAAAGCTATCTCAAATAAACTGCCCCAGTATATCTCTGTCTATTTACCTTTTTCCACTTTGGGGAAACATGCCCTGAGAAGCACCTCATATCTACCTTTATGTTTACAGCAAAATCACATTGACAGAGCAGTCACTAGCTTTGTGCTCCCTCAACTGTGGAACAAGCTGCAAAAAACGTTGAAATTAACTCACCCCATCAGCCTAGCAGCTTTTAAATCTCTGTATCTACATCGTAATAAGGAGTCCTGTGCCTGTCTATCCTAAATAGTGACTCCTATAAGTCCAAGTACACTCTAATTACTACTGTTAAAAGACTGATCACATCCATAATCGACTCTTCCCTCTCCCCTTTTTCTGCCCCCCAAATCTGTCCCTTCTGCATTCCTTTGACCCTGGTTCCAGCTCTAAATTCTCCATACCTTATCACTATATATCTTTTATATTAGGTTTAATTTATGTTCAGTGCATCTGACATGTATATTTCTTTACTTATATGAAAAATTGTGTCCTACCCAAAACTAGCTGTATCTTCTGTTCCAAACATATACTACTGTCAATGCTACCTGCTGATAATTTGTATATACTGTATTATTGTATCTCACTTTATTTTTATTATTATTATTTTCTTGTGTGTTGCATCCCATGCATATTGTCCCTTGTTCCTTGTTGAAAAACCCAGGTCCACCTCAAAAATGAGCTTGCTCAATGGTGATCGCCTGGTTAAATAAAGACTTTGATTGACTGATTGATTGATGTCTGCAAATTCCTTTAGCCAGGAAATAATTTGAAGGTTGTGCAGGCTAGGGATTAGAGAACTGAACTATGAACCCTGAGACCCAGGTTCTCTCCCACAAATGCAACAAACTCACCATGTGAACCTGAGTAACTCATTTAACTTCCTTGTGCTTGACATCTCTATAATCTCACTCTAATATTTTTCTGTGGTGTTTGAATCTGTGTGTGTGTGACTACAGTAACAGCAGCAGTAGTCTTCCCTCACCCTCTCCAGGATTGAAACATGCTTTGGAATACAGTATGAATGATCAGTACTGTATAATACCTCATTTCTTTCCCTCTATTCCAGAACAGCCACACTCACTGTGAGACCATATGTAAACTATATGGCCTTCCTGTTCATCAGTCATCCAGGTTTTTAAAACTCTGTAAAGGTGGATCACATTAGAAATGAGATGGTACTTCTTAGTTGGGCTATCCTTGGACCTTGGGGTTTTCATATCTAATAACCTCAAAGTGGCAGGATAGTGTAACAAAGCAGTGGATGAGGCTAGTGCAATGCTGGGATGCATTGAGAGAGGTATCTCTAGCAGGAGGAAGTAGGTGGTGTTGCCACTGTATCAATCACTGGTGAAACCCCAAATAGAGTATTGTGTTCAGTTCTGGAGGCTGCACCTCTGAACGACCATAGGGTGGATGCAGTCCTGAGGAGGGCAACTAAAATGTTGCAGGGTTTGCATCAAAAGACCTGTGAGGAGAGATTGAGGGATCTCAACATATACAATCTGGAAGAAAGGAGGCAGAGGGACATGACAGAGACCTTCAAGTACCTCACAGGAGTAAATGAGGGTGCAAGAGAGGGTTTCATTCAAAGGATGAAGAGTACCAGGACCAGAAGGTATGCAATGAAGCTGGTGGGGGTGGGGGAGTTAAAGAGGATGTGAGAAAGTACTACTTCATGGAAAGAGTGGTAGACACTTGGAAAGACTGGCAGTGGAAATGTTAGAGACAAAAACAGTAGGAGGCTACAAGCATGCATGGGATAGACAGAGAATATTATGGATAAACAGGGAAGAGGGAAGGTTGCTGTAGACCAGCTAGGATATCTGGAGGCAGACAAGGGAGGGACCATCTGGGCAGACTGGGTGGGTCAAGGGATCCTTTTCTGCCAACAAATTCTGTTTCTATGTTTCTATCCTGATTAAAAACTGTATAAAAGGCATGGGTATTGTGTAAACAGTATGGACAATCAGGACATAGTAAGTGTAAAGGAAACTCCTCATACATATGAATGTATGTCAGTCAGGACTGTTATTTACTGAAATACCTCAGAAAAAATGAAAGAGGACTTATACCTTGAAAGAACCTTTGCTGCCTAACACTGAGTTCCTGTTACCAGTTCCTTTCCTCTGGTTGCATATGATATAAAACTGTTTAAACCTTACTGTATGTCTACTTCTGTAACACCCAGGTGGCAATTCCTGCTGGAAATAATCATGATATACATGCAGATTCATGGAAGCAGTGTTACACTTTTATTCACTAACAATCAGTGCCTCAGGCTTGACCTGGAAATGGGGGTGGGGGTGGGTACCTCTTTCTTATTCATTACAGAGGACATTGATCAAACATGAAACTAGAGCAGCAACAGTCTTGAGTCCAAGAACAAGCATTTCACTTCATTTGCGTGGTTTCATGCATAATCAAGAGTTCCTCTTACCCAGACGAATGTCATGATATAAGTGTGCAATGTCTGACAAGAAAAGCAATGAGCAATATCCATTCAGGAACTTAACCTTCTTGGCTTGCTGTAACCCATTCAGGGTCTCACAACTGTAGCACTAACTTCAGATAGTTAGTTGGGATCCATACAGGGTTTTGGTAGCAGAGCTCTAGTTGAAGTCCAGATGTTTGAAATACTCACCAATGTTGGCAGTTCCTGGGCTGCTCAACAGAAAAAAGTTCCATAAGGGAAATTCTGGGGCATGGTACCCTTGCAGCTTGGGAAGACCTGGCATTGGCAATTTTCCGGAACTAAACTATGGTGTGATTGGTTGTCTTACAAGAGCTAGGCTCTTCCAAGCCCAAAGGATCCTGTCTAGCCCCATAGCACTCCCAAAACTCTTTTCTTCCACCTCTATGCTCAGCTCCAAACTGTAAGCAGAAAGAAAAAAAAACCTGCAATCATTTTCTGTGCTGTTTAAACACCTCATGTGCTAAAATCAGCTTCTTAAGATAGTTCCATGGCAGTGAAGCAGGGGTGGCCTGCATCAGGAAAGAGTTTTGGTCTGTTAGTCTGTTTTTTTATGATAAATTGTGTTTTATTTAATTTAATACGCTTTTTGAAAATTTCCATATCTAAACAACACAAAAATTTCAGGAACACCCACAGGTAACAATCATAACCAATAATAGGGTAAAGAAGAGTAAGAAAGAGAAAAAGAAAAAAGTACATACAAAGAGAAAAAAGAACACTGCATAACACGATTACAACTAAAGCAAAATGACCCAGACACTCTCCCAACCCCCCAACTCAGACAGGACTGCTAACTAGTATCAAACAGGACTTGTAGATAGTATACCAACCAATCTGTCATGCCATAAAGAAAAAAAATTATGTTGGAGCCATAAAAGTCTGAGGGTGCCTCCACAAAAAGATATGGAAAACGTAGGGAGAAATGGATTACTGTCCTGCTGCACACTCCTAATGGGGAAAACCCTAAAGATATACAGTAGTAAAATATTATTAACTATGAAGAAGTTAATAAGACAAATAAAGGTTCCCATCTCTTTCAAAATGTTGAGTGATACCCTGACATATTAGCAATCATTTTTTTCATATTTTAAACATTAAGAATTTCTCTGTGCCATTCTTTTTTATTTGGAGTATGGATATCCAGCCAGTGTCTCAAGATGACTAACTTAGCAGCAGCAGTAACTAAAGCTATATAACCTTTCCTGGGTCCACAGATAAACCTGTGATAGAGCACCCAGAATACAGATTTCAGGAGTAAATCCTTCTTTTGCAGTTTATCTTTTTATTCAAAAGAATTTTAGCAATATAAACAATCTTCCTTACACAGAAAGGTTATATGTACTAGACTTGCTGTATTTTATATATACATCAAAGAAAGAACAGGAATATCTCATATCATCCAACAATATGAAACAGATTGATGTGCATAGGTTGATTCTATCAACCTTGATTAAGTTTGCATATATATTGGTAAACTAAGGATTACACAGTGAGAAGAAAGTGCCAAATTATGATCAGCATGGGATACACAACTTGAAGTATGCAATTATCTTCTTGCTGAATAAAGTGTAGGAAGGATAAACATAACCTTATGTAACATTAGCAGTTATATAATAACTAACACAACAGAAAAAGAAAGAGAGAGAAATTCCTACCTAAAGAGAGACAACAGCATTTCTGAGGTACAATAATGCAATAAAAGCGTGCAGTATATGCTGTATGATTTTACATTAATTATCTGTTAAGTATTCAAAGTATCCAGATAATTGAAATAGTCCTGCCAGCATTTTCCATATTCATTAAGTCAGTCATATGCAGCATAAGAAATATGCTCAAAAGATGAATATTGCGAGAGATTTTTAAGGACATCAGAGAGTTTGGGTGTGGTAGTAGTTCTCCAGGACATCAAAATAAGTCATTTTACTTGAAGAAAAAGTAAATTTAGCCACTTATGTTGAGCATGGGAAAGGGAGGCATTAAAGGAAGTAAAAATGCCTAGCAAAAAATATTTAGGGTCACATATAATATTATGTCCAACCACCTTGGATGAGAACTGGTGAACATTAGACCACAGTTTAGGTAAGGGGTCACAATTCCATAAAATATGAAGTAAGTCTCCATTGGGCGAGTTGCATCGCCAGCCGTTGTAACTATTAACCAGGCCCATACGGTGTAATACCAATGGCGTCCTGTACCACAGGTGAAGAATTTTAGTTTTGATAAGGGAGCTACGAGTGTCCTTAAAAGTTGTATGACAGAGAAGCCAACATTAGTGCCATTGTAAGTCAGTTATATTATATTTTTAGAAGTAGGTCCACTTGGTTTTAGCTACCAGAGATTGATCCAGTAAACTGTCTGTGATGCCCTTATAAATGATACTATTTAAGTTGGATGTAGTGTTGATCCATAGGGAGACATGTTGGTCATGTAATGCATGTGTATGTAGATGATGGAAAAAGAGTATTGCATGCAGTATGTAACTGTAAGTATTTCCAAAAATCATGCTTGGGTAAGCCCCACTGGTCGCAAAGTTCTATAAAAAGTTTTAGGTTAAGGGAATATTTATCCAAAATGTCCCCCAAAAAGGATATACTTCTATTTTTCCATGTGCGACAAAAAATAGGATGTTTCTCAAGAGAAATATCTCAATTACCCCATATAGGAGCATAAAAAAGGGGGTCTGGATTAGAGTTTAGTCATTTATGAATCTGTTTCCAATAGTGTACCGAAGAAGCAATAGTAGGGTGCAATCTTAAATTAGAGGGGAAGGGATTATAAATGGAGGCGGTGGGACAACTACCTGGGCTTTTCCATTTCTACCCATAATAGTGATTAGAGTGTTGCTTTACAAAACCATTTAGTAGTTTGGGTGGCACAAAGGCCCATAAATAAGCTGTAAACCAGGGAGTCCAGGCCCTCTCTAGACCAGTGAAACGAGGTTTAGTATGACCGAACCTAGGAATTTTCCTGTCCCATATAAAATTGCCAATTAATTTATCAAGTTTAGTTAAAGATTAGACGGGAGAATTAGAGGAATATTAGCAAAAACATAAAGTATTTTAGATGATATAGACATTTGATGGCCGCTATTGTCCTGTAAAAAGAAAGATTAAGTAACTTCCACCTATCTAATATGGTCTTAATATTGGCTAATACTGGGGTGAAGTTGGTTTCCCATATTCTCCCTAAATTAGGGGTAATTTTAATACCAAGATATGTGAGACCCTGTGGAGCCCAACAAAAACCCAGAGGTGTGTTCATAGAGGATTTGCAAAATAAGTTTAGGGGTAATGTTTCCAATTTATTATAGTGTAAGGCTAGTCCAGAGAGTGCAGTGAATTCAGTAAGTATATTAACTAGCAGTTGATCAGCCTTTTCAAGATTTTCTAATAGGATTAGGAGGTCATCTGCATATGATAATAAAGTATACCAGGAGTTACCGATGGGTATCCCTTTAATATTATTAGATAGACAAAGGTGGGCAGTGAGGGGCTCCATGGCCAAGATAAATAGGGAAGGCAATAAAGGGTAGCCTTGCCTAATGCCTCTTGCTAGAGATAAAGGAGATGAGAGTGTACAGTTGGTCAGGATTCTAGCTGAAGGTAAAGTATATAATAATTTAATCCAAGAACAGAAATTACCTGTAATACCAAAGTGAAGTAAAATCTGACATAAATATTTCCAGTTTAAAGAATAAGACTTTTTCAAAATCAATAGCGATAGCAGCTGCAGAGGATTTAGGGATTTAGCTCTATGCATTAGATTAGTGAACGTAGATAGACAGTACCTGAACTGATTTTAATGAAATCGGCTTGAGATCTATGTGCTAATTTGGAAACTATTGGTTCCAGGTGAGAAGTTAAAAGTTTAGCAAAGATTTTGCCATTTCTATTTAGCAAAGTCTGTAGCTATTAGGGAGAGATGGGTCTTTGTCTTTTTTGGGAAGTACGATAATGATGGCTTCCCTCATTGTGGGAGGAAGTTTGCCAGTTTGTGTGGCTTCCTGAAATACATTAAAAATCAGGGGGCATAGAGTCTCAGAAAGTGCTTTATAAAAGTCAGCTGGAAAGCTGTCTCCGCCTGGAGATTTACCAGATTTTAAAGAGAAAAGAGCATTCTGGATTTCTTGTAGGGTAAATGGTTTATTTAAAGCCTCCTTATCGTAGTCCAAAAGGAGGGGAAGTTGTAGTTTATCTAAGAAATGTTGTATGAGTGTTATAGAGACAGATTTGGGTTGGGCATATAGCTGTTTGTAAAAAGACATCATACTATGGTTAATAGAGGGGCCATCTGTATGGGTTTGGCCTAGGTGATCTTTAAGGTCCACAATATGCCTTTCCAGCTGTTGATTTTTAAGCTGGTATGCGAGTAATTTACCACATTTATCATCTTGTTCCCAGTATTTATGCTTGAGTTTGAATAAGGCTAGTTCAGTTTTATAGGATAAAAGCTCATTAATTTTTATTCTAAGTTGCAGTATTTCTAGGTGGAGAGGGGAATTAGGATTAGGTTTAGTGGTTTTAAAATATTGAGTTTCTTTGTCTTTAAGTTGTTTGTCCATGTCGGCTAGATGTTGTTCTCTTAATATCTTCCAGTGAGCTGCAAAACTTATAATTTTCCCATGGATCATGGCTTTTAAAGCTTCCCATATTATGCTCATGGAAGTATCCGAGGGTTTATTGAAAGACAGAAAATCTTGTATTTGCAATTTAACCCATGGAAGAAATTCTGGATCTTTGACTAATAAAGGATCCAAATGCCATGAGGGAGACTTGGGTGACGGGGGGACCCCAAAGCAGATGTATACTGACCGGCGAGTGGCCTGATATTACCATCAGAAGGATGGAAGCCTCAATTATTTTTTCAGTTATAGAAGGAGATGCGAACCAGTAGTCAATTCTGCTGTAATACTTGGGGAGTGAGGAATAAAATGTATAATCCAGGTCTCAGGGGTGAAAAAGTCTCCAGAGATCTGTAAGGCCAAACTCTTTCGTGAATAAGGAAACAGCATTAATACCTCAAGGGTGTGCATCTAAAGAGATATTACTTCTGTCTAAGTGAGCATCCAATGCGAGGTTAAAGTCCCCTTCCAGTAGTATAGGTGAATTGTTTAAGTTATTAGTCATAATTTGTTGCACTAAACTGTGGAAGAATTTGGGGTTATCAGAAATGGGGGCCAAAACATTAATCAATGTTAGGGGACCTGACTGGGTGTTAAGCATTGCTATCACCCATCTGCCTTCTCTATCACTGACTGATTTTATATGTGTCCAGTTAAGTGTTTTATGAATCAGTATTGCCACCCCTCATTTCTTAGAGTAGGAAGAAGCATATATATGACTGACCCAATCCTGTTTAAGCCTGTCAATGTCCTCTGCCAATAGTTTAGTTTCTTGTAAGAATGCAATAATTGCTTTGTATTTTTTAAGGTGTGAAAGAATTTGTTTGCGCTTACAAGGAGAGTTGAGCTCCTTAACATTCCAGGTATATGAGAGTAGATCAGGCATAATACATGATAAGAGAAATGTAAAATCTGGCCGGAAAAAGGGACTCAAAAGGGACCATGGCAGAGGACATCACAAGGCCAACAGAATCAGTTAGCCTGATAGTAAAGGGAGATTGAATATGGAACAGCATGCAGGACCAAACGAGTAATATAGGTAGTATAGGTAGTAATTTTAAGCATTTATAGCTGCTGTGTCTCTCTGTAACATACATAGTGGAAAGAGATATTAAACATATTAACCAAAAACTACCTAATAGCAATACTATACACTGCATTGAAGCACCTTAGTTTGTGCAGCAAGATAAGAGTCAGTACAGCCGCACTAAAAGACTCTCTTACAGCACAACTGGGCGGGCAATAGATAAACAGCAATTCCTAGAAGGAGTAACCGCAGGTATAGATCAGTCTATATTTCTAAGATATTAAACAAACCAGATGTATATATGAAAGAGATTGACTCTAACTATGTCGAGGTTGAATGCAAGTACTGATTTTAAAGGGGCACCAGTATCACAACCTCATCTGGGAGGAATAAGTAAATATATTTAAATCAAAAATAAAAGCATTACCAAACCAGGCAGATATATGAATAACTGAAAAGATGATTAGATATGCCAACCTGTATATCATTCCCCAAACAGTGGTGCAGCTCCCAGAGATATAAACACAACTGAGTTGTTTAAATAGTTTGAAATATGCATTAACAGCATAATATTAAGAGAAATTAAATCAGTGGCAATCATAATAGGTATAAATATAACCATTCTCAATGGTGCTCCAGACTACTCGGTAGAGATGGGACTGGTTGAAGTGTTTTATGAAATAAGTTTAATTTAATATCTAAATGATAGCCATATATATGGTAGTCAGCTGTATATATAAAGGGGATAGTATGCAGGATTCAAGGACAATGATGCAGTATGAACACTAATATATAAGATATAATGTAGGCTTCATATGCTCAAAAATTGCCTAAATGGGATTATATTGTGGGGTGGCTGGGTCTATGAGCTAGGCCCTGTGAACCCCTGCAGGCTAGAGACTACACCTTGCAATGTGAAAGGTTTGTAGTTCCTAGGCTTCGAGCATAAGCCATAATGAAATTTAAACTCAAATTGTAACATAAATTCAATAAACTTGTTTTTTTTTTATTTTAAAATGTGGGCACCATACAGCTCGAAAATGGCCTGCCACAGATATAACTTGATTTCACTAAGTTAAATAGTACTATTAGGAAAAAGAAAGTATATATGAAATGGTGGGGGTTAAAAGGGTAGGGAAGTTAAAAGGAGAAAATATGGCAGAAAGACCAGTTCCTGAAACACATTAGGTATGATGGATATGGTCAGGGCTGTGACCGGGGGGGGGGGGTGCAAGAGCTGCAGTTGTAGTAGGGCCCACACTGTTAGGGGGCCCACTGTCTCAGAAGTCAGCACTAAGAAACCCTTTTCTCACAGACAAACTTGGCAAGTTTTTCTTTGGAAATTGCTTATCCATTTAAAATTTGGTCTATCAACAGTGGTGTCAGAAGATTCCAACTCCAGTTTCACGTGGCTGGGGGGGAGAGTACAGAACAAAGGAGCAATAGGGCCCATTACTCAAAACATCTAATATTGGTGCTTGTGTCTCCAGGAAGAGCAGGAACAAATTACATTGTAGTGTTCCTTGATCATGGTGCCAGCACGGGGGACGGGGTGCAACATGAACAAACTATGTGTGCTCAGCAGCAGGACTGATACAAAAAAACTTACACTATAAAATTTCATATGTACTAATGATTATTTTACATTTATTGGTGGGGAGGTGGGCCACACAAAATATTTTGCAGGGGGGCCCTTACAGTTGTTGGCACAGCCCTGGATAAAGTAAACATAAAACACATTCTGTACCATTATTAGTATATAATTACTGACTAGCGCTTTTTGCCATAGGGAAACCCGGTTATAATTTCTGTTATAACCAGCTGGTTATAACCAGGTTTTCTTCAGATTGCGTATGTGCCAGTTTAGTTATGCGGTCTTTCTTCGGCGAGCGACGTTCACAACATAGCCCTATCGTAGTTGGCATTTAATGATTTTTATTTTTTATTAAAAAAAAGTCTCTTCCCATTGTCACTGGCAGGGAAAACTAAACACAACATATTTAAACACACTGGCTGCTTTCGGTTTTCCTGCCAGCATACAAGAGCCAGTGGATCTCCCGACCTTTTTCCTACCGGAAGCTCACCACAGCTCTGCAACCGCCGTTCACCAGTAAGTTTGAAAAAAAAAAACCTACACATTCTTGTTCCACAAAAATAACTGGATCTCTGTAAATTGGCAGACCATGGACCGGGACAGCACAAAATCCTAACTAGTCCATGGCTGCCTGACCGCCAGTCTATTGCCTAATTTTATATAATTGCTGAGGTGAAAAAGCGCACACCAGCAATTATAAAAAATTAAATGTGGGGTGGTGTGTGTAAAACTCAATTTTACACACAGCCTCATTGTGTGATGCATTTAATAAACCCCTCGGGCTTCGCCCTCAGGGTTTATGTAGTATCTCACAACTCGGGTGTGTGTAAAATCTCATTACACACACCACCCCATATATTATTCTCTATATTGTCAGAGAAGCCTTATGTGTTGACAAATATAATTAGAGTGATTGGGGCATCAATACGAAGTGGTTCAAAGTGGAGGAGATGAACCTGAACTGAATAAGAGGGGTTAAATAAAACATTGTTGCCACATAGATTTAATTTACTCCCTATATATTGTAAAGGGAATTTTGGAGGTCAAGGGAGCACCAAATACCAAAATAAGTGAGAGTGGAGCAGTCTAAAGATCTGCATGTAGACCGCGGTGTACAGCTTAAGGATTCAGCACCTGCTGAGAGTGACAGTCGGGACACCACTCAGAAGCTGTACACCAACTCAGATGTAATTTGGTCACAGGACCACTAATAAATCCTGAGACCAGTAGACATCACATATATTGTGATTGGTGAGATGAAATAGAAGAAGACAACAGTATCAAGTTAAACTAGTCCTGTGAGTGGCAGGAGAAGACAAGGAGATCTTGTTTCTGGCTTTGATCTTGCGCGTCTTCTTGGGAGGTTTAAAAGATTTTAAGGGAGAACTGGTGACAACCTTTGCCAAGGAAGAATCCACAGATGCAACTCTGGGTTCAGGGCTGCTGGAGGCAGCAGGCTGTGTTGTAAAGTCCTCTTCTGATAGGTCCTCCTGCGAGGCGAGAGTGAAGTCTCGCAAAGGGGAAAACATGTTTGCTAAGCGGGATCGGCAAGTCGAGGCAAGGGACCTCTCTAGAAGAAGCTGCTGTTATGTGCGAGCTCTCCAACTCACAGCAAGTAGGTTTAGTCGGTTTAGTGCTAGAGACCTTTTTTTCTTGTATGTGCACTGACTGGCTGGGTAGAGGCAGGGCAGGCCTTAACCATTCTGGGCCCCTGTGCAGCACCCTGCCAGGCCCCACCACTCCATTCCTTGTGCCCAACCCCACACACATTCATCATTTACACCTAACCAATCCTCCTGTCCTGTATTAATAAATTAGCAGTACCAGGTCTACTAGTTAAACCAGCATCTTGTTTTAATTAGTGCCATTGACTGCATTAAATTATTTGACTTCAACATTGAAAATTAATCTGACTGAGCCTGGAGAAAGAACTTAAGTAAGTACGGTACTACTACCGTATTCATTTCTGTAAGGACAGGGACATCATCACTGGACACTCGTACCTCCGATAATCTGACTTGCAAACAAGTTAAGCAGCTTAACTTTTCTGGAGGTGTGCGTGAGAGAGAGAATAAAGAGAATTATCATTGGATACCAGAAAGGTTGTCACCTGTCAGATTTTTTACCTGGTGATTGGTTTTCCGGGTCCCAATCAGAAGTCGGTTTTACTCTGTGCTGGTCAGATTTTTGAGCCATTTTGAGTGCTCACATACTTTTGAAACAGATTTTGTCATATCATTCATTTTTTCAGCTACATATCCAGGTTACAAGCAAGTTATTTTGTCAATATAACCATTTGTTTGTGAAAGCAGTCAAACTGGGAGGTGTAAAGTATGGCCATTAACACCATTAGCACTTAATTAACCCAATCTTTTCCACTACATCTTAAAGTGGCATAGCAGCAAAGCTGTCCACACCTTTTGTAACAGTAACAGAGCCAGCTGTCTTCCACTTTCATTTGCTTGTAAGCATTTTCATCTCTAACAAAATTTAGGCATTTTTAAATGTTTTAAATTATTTTTTTTCCCTCAAGAAAAAAGTATGGGCCCCTAAGGTGCACCGAGCTAAGGCCGGCCCTGGGTAGAGGGACCACAGGGCAAGAGCTGTCAACTTCAGTGCGAGCGAGTGAAGGCTTCCCATTACCCCAATCAGCACGGACAACATTCAAAGAAGTATCAATCACTGTATCCGGGTAAGCTGTCCCAGTAGATCCAGATATATGCTGATCCTGATTTAAATTATCCATGAAGGCAGACAGTGCTTCAGGGTAGTTGAAATCTTTGATAGAGTTGCCCAGGTAAAGTCTCATAACTGCAGGATACCTCAGTGCAAATTTTATATCCCTTTGGTGTAGGCATGCCTTTTAGAGGAGAAATCTTTAGAGAAGTCCCTATAGATTGAAATTCTGTATTCTTGCCACATAAGTACCCCAATTTCCCTTGCCTTCTTTAGTATAATTTCAGTGTGTGAAGTTAAGAAATCTTGCAAATACAGGCCTTGGTTTTTGGTCTGGGCCTAGTCTAGGGTCTAAGGAGTAAGAAGCAGGGAAGGCAGTAAGGCAAACAAAGGTCCAAACCAAGGAAACACTAGCACAAACAGTAAAAGAAGGTGACAAGACTTTCTATAGATACATTCATGAAAGGAGAAAGTCCAGAGGGGATATTGTTAAGCTCAAAGGGGATAAGGGGGCATGTGAGGAGGAGGACCATGTAAAAGCATCTATCCTAAATAGATACTTCTGCTCAGTATTTAATGAAGAGAAGGTAGGGCAGGGCCCACAGCTCAGCACCATGGACACGGGGGGGAGGTGTGCACTAGTCCCTTCACAAAAGAAAGTGTCCTACAAGAGCTCAATAAGCTCAGAGTGGACAAGGCAATGGGACCTGATAGCATACATCCCAGGGTACTAAAGGAGCTAAGGGTGAAACTAGCAGAGCCAATATCAGAACTGTTTAGTGAGTCTCTCGGCACAGGAGAGGTCCCAGAAGACTGGAGAAGAGCTCATGTGATCCCGCTCCACAAGAGTGGTAGTAGGGAGGAGGCAGGGAACTATAGACCAGTCAGTCTTACCTCAGTAGTGGGCAAGATTATGGAGGCTCTCCTTAAGGAAAGGATAGTGCAACACCTGGAATCCATAGGAGCACAGGATCCAAGACAGCATGGGTTTACAAAAGGAAGGGCCTGTCAAACTAATCTCATAGATTTATCTGACTGGGTAACCAGAGTGGTGGACCAAGGGGGAACAGTTCATGTCACCTACCTTGACTTCAGCAAAACTTTCGATACTGTTCCACATAGAAGATTGATTAATAAGCTGGGTGGGCTCAGGGTGGGTCAGAAGTTGGTCAACTGGGTGGCAAACTGATTGATGGGCAGAAAACAGAGAGTAGTGGTAAATGGTATACAGTCAGAAGAGATGCAAGTCACAAGTGGGGTACCTCAGGGATCAGTCCTGGGGCCAGTCCTCTTCAATAACTTCATCAGTGACATTGCAGAAGGACTGGAGGGTAAGGTTTGTCTGTTTGCAGATGACACTGCAACAGAGTAGATGATCCCGGCGGGGTGGGCAGAATGAGAAGAGATATGGATAAACTAGCAAAATGGTTGGAAGAGTGGCAACTGGAGTTTAACGCAAAGAAGTGCAAGATCATGCACATAGGGAAGAGAAACCCTGAAGCCACCTATAGGCTAGGGGGGGAGTTGCTGGCAGTCACAAGGGAAGAAAGAGACTTGGGCGTCATCATCACCGATGACCTGAAATCATCCAAGCAGACCACTAAAGCAGTAGGTAAGGCTAGGGGGATGTTGGGGTGTATTAGTAGGGGTATCACAAGTCAGAAGAGGGAGGTAATAATCCCTGTTTACAAGACACTGGTTAGGCCCCATCTGGAGTACTGTGTGCAGTACTGGAGGCCACACCTTCACAAGGTTAGTAACCAAACTGAGGCAGTCCAGAGAAGGGCAACCAAAATGGTGCAGGGACTGAATCAGAAAACATATGAGGACAGATTAACGGAGCTCAATATGTATACCCTAGAGCAAAGGAGGGAGAGAGAGGTGATATGATCAAAACATTCAAGTACCTTAAGGGCATTAACAAGGTGAAAGAGTCTAACATGTTTCAATATAAGAAAAATAGCAGGACAAGAGGACACCGCATGAGATTAGAGGGAGGCCAATTAAGGGGTAATGTAAGGAAGTTCTTTTTCACAGAAAGGGTGATGGATGCATAGAATGGCCTACCTCAGGAAGTGGTGGATATGAATACAGTGCAGGTCTTCAAACAGGCATGGTATAGGCATAAGGGAGCAATACAAATCTCACCATACCCTATGCTAACCTGTCTCATCAAGGGAAAATGCTAAGGTGGATTCCCAGTATGAATAGCCAGCATAGCCTGTGTGAGGATCCCATGTTTGGAAGGCAAAATATATTTGTGATATGGGGCGGGTGAACTCGCCAATGTAGTCAGTTGGGAAAAAATTCTTGCCTGCTTTCCATGCTCAAGGTGGTGGGCAAAGATAACTAGATATGCAATTGTGTAACTGCATAAGTTTGAAATAGGCCAAGAGTGGGACTTGGTGAGATTGTTGAAGCTGCTGGAAGGAAAGGTAGGAATCATCAGTTATAAAATCTGAGGCCATAAGCATGGATAATCCCAGCCATTGATGTGGTTGCAAAAACTTGCCAGCGCTATGAAAGTTAAGATTCTCAAAAAGGGGTTGAGCAACATCTTTGCCTGTCTTGAGATGGAATAAATGGCACAACTGTATGTGTGCATTCAGCGACTAAAGGAGAGGAGCTCGTTGCAACCTAGTAGGCACATTGGATAGCGATAAATAAAATAACGAAGCTGGGTAAATACCCAGTTCTCAACAAAGACTGTTTTCCATTTGGAGTCATTGTGGAACATAATAATTGGCTTAATTCTCCTGCGAAGAGCCCCACTGAAAATATTTGCTGGCATGTGAGGCTAAGTAATATAGTTGAAAGTCAGGTAAACGAAGACCCCCTCTCTGTTTGGAAAGAGCAAGCTTAGAATAAACCTTATGCTGAGCTTTCCCTTTCCAGAGAAAGATGGAAATGGTTGATTGTAACATTTTAAACCAAGAAAGGGGTACATAGATATTGAGTATTTGCATGGGAGGTAATAGACAGGGCAAAATATTCATCTTGATTTTGTTTGCAAGGTTCCATAATGTAAAGGGTAAGGATTTCACGTAGTAAGGTCCTGAGTAATCAGCTTGAACAGGAATCAAAATTCATACTCTTCAATTTAGACAAAAACAAGATAAGTGTATACCCCAATAGGTTAACTGGGAAGGGGACCACTGGAGGACTAAGTCAAAATCTGTTGTTTATAATAAACATGTGAATTAAACAGAAAGACACTCATTTTACTAATGTTCAGCTTATAACCCACAAAATGTACAAAGGAAGCAACAATATTTAAAACTTCAGGAATAGAATCTGTGGGGTGGAGAACATGTAGTAGAATATTGTCTGTATAGACCGATAATTTAAATTCATTGCTCCCTAACTGGATTCCCCTAATTCTAGGTGCCATTTTCAACTTTAAGATGTTCCAGATATAAATTAAATAAGAAAGGGATAAGGACAGCCTGACGTGTCCCTCTAGCTAAATGGAAAGGCTCTGAGTACAAACCATTACAGGAAATTCTAGCTGTCAGGTTAGAATACAGAGTCTTTACCCAGAGGACAAAAGATAGGGGAAAACCATAACAGTGTAAAATGTGAAAAAGATAGTTCCAATTCACTTTGTCAAATGCTTTTTCAGCATCCAGGGAAATCACAGCTGTTGGGGGCATCGTCTTTCTGGACACTGCTATAATATGAAGCATTTTGCACAAGTGGTCATTAGACAGCCTACCAGACATGAAGCCAACTTGCTCTGGACCTATCAAAGGAGACCATACTTTCTGAAGTCTATCAGCCATAATCCGGGCTAGAATCTTAATGTCAGCATTCATCAAAGAGAGAGGCCGGTTGTTACCTAGAAGTGTAGGATCTTTACCAGGTCTGGAAATAAGACAAAGGGCAGCTTCTGTAAGAGTACGATCAGAGATCCCCTACTCGTAGAACCAATTAAATATGTCTGTTAGTGTGATCACCAATTCTCTTTGAAAACATTTATAAAATTCCACTGGAAAGCCATCTGACCTGGGATCCTTTCCACACTGATAAAGCCCAAATCACTTGTTCCACCTCAACAGCCCAAATGGGTCCTTTTAATTGTGTCTGCTGGGCATCAGTTAGATGAGGCAAGGGAAGATCTCATAGAAAGGCCTCATGGATATCCATTGTATCATGATCTGACTGGTCAGGAGTATATAAATTCTGATAAAATCATTTTAAACAGGTGGCTATTTGGTGAGAATTTGTAATTAAAGAAGATCGGTCAGTGTCCCGAACCCCAACAATAACTTGGCGGGCTTCCGTTTGTTGAATACGAAGAGCGAGCAGTTGGTCCACTTTTTTGCCCTGATCCGAGAATCGGATCTTGGCCCTTAAAATAGCCAGTTCAGCTTTTTCATTAATCAATTTGGCATATTTCACCCTCAAGGTATTTAGTAATTTCGAACAACATCATAATATAGGATGAACTCCACTGCTCACAGAATTTTTAATTTACCAAAAAACAGCTCTTTTTATTTTCAAAAAATCCACACCAAAGTCCTGGGCAACAGTTTTGTAGCCAAAACGCCACTTCTTCAGGCCCGCATACACAGTGTTGTTTTTTTCTTGTTCCTATTTTTATTTAAACACTTGCTTTATTAAAGCGCATCTTGTAAATCCAGTCAGAAAAAAACCTTTACTTGTGTTGTCTTTAATTCACCACAAGCAAATTTTTCATTCTGTTTTAGAGCTTTGTTTTCTCCATTGCTAGCGTCCTTCTCACTACAGAGTTACCACCACTCTTCCGGATTTGGCCAAGATAAGGAGTAAAGGTTTTTTTCTGACTGCCCAGGACTTTGGTCTGGATTTTTAGAAAATAAAAAGAGCTGTTTTTTGGCAAATTAAAAATTGTGTGAGCAGTGGAGTTCATCCTATATTATGATGTTGTATGATGTTACCTATTGCCATTTAGGATGACCCAATCAACTATATATATAAATAGAGAAAGGGCAACCTAAACCAATATACTATTTAGTCATTTCCAAACACGGTCAGGAGAATCTGAGCCAAGATGCGTCTCCATTGTACAAATTTCTTGTAGAAGGGAGGAAGAAATCTGGTCCTGTCATTTCTTACAGATTGTGACAAAGCGAATGGACTCACCATAAATAAAAAAATATTTGGCAGCAGACCATAAAGATCTGCACTGTCTACTGAAGCAGAGTTTTCCACCAAAAAATTGATCAAACATTCTTTAAGTTTCTTGACTATTTGGGGATCTCCCAAAAGTTATGGATTGAATCTCTGTGATTGATCTGATTCCACTCCCCGGGTCAGGTCCACCAGTAGGAGGATAGGAGAGTGATCAGAAAGAACTCTAGTACTAAGTTCACAATCTTTTTTTCACACATCCAATCATGTGAAGTTCACATGATTGGATATGTGAAAAAAAGTTTTTGTGTTACAAGGCAATAATCAATATGAGAAAAAGAGTCATGAGAATTTTTTTTTTTTACAGTCTTGGAGGTTGGAATGTTAACTGGAGCTTTGGGAAGGAAGGCGGGACTTGGATGCTGAGCCATCAATCAGGGCTCAGCAGGAAGCCTGGCTCTCCCTATTTAGGTCCTTTGTACCAAGCAGACCTCCTACTTGTGGCCCTTGTGCTAAGGACACGTGCAAAGGACAGCAACTGGAGTCTGCCAGGAGTCAGCTGAGGGGACAGCCAACAGTCAGGACCCCTGCCAGTCGGAACCCAGGTACATCTGTGTTGTTAGGGGATTTGTAGGTAGGAGTGTGTTGGTGGACCTGTGCTTTAATAGAACAGTGCATTTAAGATTGGGGATTAGCTGCTAAGTTGACAGCTAGGTAGGAGGTAGCACCTTATCCCCATAAAAAATAGAAAAAAGACAAAAAAAATTAATGCTGTGATTGTTGTATATAGCACACCTGTATCTGTTAGTGATTGTGCATCTGTGGCAGAGTGTTGTTATAGCATACCTGTATCTGAGACATTCCTAGGTTAGTGTAATTACAAGGTTCTGTATTGTACTTTAGTAACTAAACTGTGTACAGATTTGCCTTACCGTGTTCTGGGAAAGGGATTTTGTATCTGTGAGTGAGTGTCGTCATAGCATGCCTATATCTGGGACATTCCTAGGTCAGTGTAATTACAAGGTTCTGCATTGTACTTTAGTAACTAAACTGCATACAGATTTGCCTTACTGTGTTCTAGGAAAGGAATTGTGTATCTGTGAGTGAGTGAGTGTCATCATAGCATACCTGTATCTGGAACATTCCTAGGTTAGTGTAATTACAAGGTTCTGTACTGTACTTTAGTATCTGTGAGAGAGTGTTTTTCTTGCATACCTGTATTTGTGACATTCCTAGGTTAGTGAAATTACAAGCTTTAGTAACTGAACTGCATACAGATTATAACTTACTGGTTTCTGAGAAAGGATATCCAGGAGCTTTGGGGAGAGCAGGAACAGGGGTGGGGTGATACGTTGCAGTGGTTGTGGGGAAGCAGTCTTCAGGGAGAGGTTCTGGAGACTGTGATGCTGCCCCATCTGTGTGTGCCTCTCTGGGTTGGCAGAAGAGGTTGCTAGACTCAAGGCTGCATTGATTGTGAGTCAGGAGGAGGTCACTAGACTGTGGGCTGCATTGACTATCTCAAAGAATGCCAGATAGGAAGAGCGGCTGGACCACGGTGGGCTTGTGCAGGGAGGGGGTGGTGGGATCCGAAAGGCTGCAGGAGTCACAGGCACATTCTTCAACCACAACTGGTGCCACTACAGAGTTCCTGCACAATCCTGGTGGAGTAGGACTGCCAGAAGGAGACACCTGTGGCAGTGGCCGGGGAGGATGTGGGGACCCTCCAGAGTGGAGGCCCCAAGGTGGTGGGAGAAGGACTCACAAGAAGGAAGCAACTCAGGTGGGGGACCCAATTGTCAGAGGGATGCAGTTTGAAATGGAAAAAGGGGCAGAGAGGTCAGATGCCTACCCAATGCCATGGCCCAGAGGGAAGGGAAGCATTTCCTATGGATCGCTAGGGCAGTAGGAAGGGAGGAGCTGGATGTCATTGTCCATCTGGGGACAAATTACCTTGCTAGGGATGGGGCAGGAACAGTGCAGGCACAGTTTAGGGAGCTGGAAAGGAGTCTTAGGCAGGTAGCATGATCTGTAGCTTTTATGGAGGTGCTGCGTGTCTACCATGGGGAAGGAAGGAACTCCACATCAGGCCTTCAACTCAAGGTTGATGGAATGGTGCAGAGAAGAAGGTATGGCTACATTGGGGATGGGGACCACCTTGGAGGATCAGAGACTATACAGAGTGATAGCCCACATCCATCTTGGAGGGATCCACAGTTCTCAGTGCATGGTTACTTTGATGAACATTTAAATTAGCTGTGGGGGAGAAAATGGGGAGGCAGAAACTGTCCACACCTAGCTGAGAGATAGAATGTAGGGAGATCTCACTGGGATGAGGTCCCACCATGGTGCAAGTTAATCAAGGAAGGAGGGGTTAGCAAAGAGGAAGGGGGAATGAAGCAGTCAGAAGAGAAGAGGGAGAAAATGGGAACATAAAGAAAATGGGGAAGCAATAAGAAAAGAGCTAACAAAATCTGGAAGGCCATGTGTGCTAATGCTAGAAGCCTGGCAAATAAGATCCCAGACATAGAGGCCATCATCGTGGAGGCTGGCCTGGATATTGTGGTCATTACCGAGTCATGGTGCACTGAAAACCATTAGTGGGATATGGTTATACATGGTATTCAGAAGGGACAGGGTAGGAAAGAAAGGGATGGAGGTGGTGCTTTATGTGAAGGAAAGTATAAAAGCAACAGAAATACAGGGAATTCAGGGGAGGGTTTGAGGTACTGTGGGTCACAGTTGAGTCGAAACTCGAACCACTATTCAAACAGGTGTGATTTACAGCCAGGCCTCTGGCACAGGGTAGGATGTAGACAAAGAAATGTTAGAAACAATTGACAAAATGGCTGGAAAGAGGAGTTGTTGCTGGTAGGGACTTCAATCTGCTGGATGTAAATTGGAGCCTCACTGCTGCAGCTTCAGCTAGAAGCAGGGACATCCCGGACTCACTGCAGTGGGCATTCCTCAAACAACTAGTTATTGAACCCACTCTTAATGGGACAGTACCTGGACCTGATGCATACTAACAGGGACAGTGTTGCAGATATCAAGGTGGTAAGGTATCTGGGGACCAATGATCATCATACAGTGTGGTTCAACACAAGAATAGCTGCAGAATCCAGTCACACAATGGCGAGTGTCCTGGACTTCAGAAGGGCTGATTTTACTAAGATGGGTGAATGCCTCAGGAATGACCTGTCAGGGAGAGGGCATAATGAACATAACAAACCTCGGTGTCAAGCAGATAAGCAAAAGTAAAAGAAAGAGAAGATCACTATGGTTTTCAACGGAGGCAGCAAAAAAATATTATGGCTAAGAGAGTACTATTCAGAAGGTACAGTATAAAGAAAACCAGAGAGAGGAGAATAGGGAAGTGTATCAGGGAAAACAGAGTGAGGCAAGGAAGGCAGTAAGGAGCACAAAGGCACAGACTGAGGAAAGAATAGCTCAGGGCGAATCAAAGGGACAATACATTTTTAGGTATGTTAGCGAAAAAGGAAGACAAAGGAGGATTGTACAGTTAAAGAGAGAGGATCAAGAGAAAGAAAACAAACTTAACAAATACTTCTGCTCAGTATTCACAGTAGAAGGGAATAGGAGGACCACGAAAGGCGCCAGTAACTTTGCTGAGAGGGAAATGGACACTAGTCCATTTTCTGAGAGAAGTCAGAAGGCACCATTAACCTGAAGGTGGACAAGGCTATGGGGCCAGATGGGGTACATCCAAGGTGCTGAGGGAGCTCAGGGAGGTACTAGTTGCACCTCTGACAGACCTGTTTAACAGATCATCTGGAGACCAGCATGGTCCCATAGGACTGGAGAAAGGCAGCTATAGTCCCACTACAAAAGTAGTAGCAAGAAGAGGCAGGTAATTACAAGCCTGTCAGCCTGACATCAGTGGTGGGTAAGTCAAGGGAAACACTACTAAAGGAAAGGACTGTGAAATATCTTGTATCCAACGGATTACAGGACCCAAGGCAGCATGGATTCACAGAGTAGAGTCATGCCAGACAAATCTGATAGATTTCTTTGACTGGATGACCAGGGAGTTGGATCATGGAGGAGCAGTGAACATGGCCTACCTGGACTTCAGCAAGGCCTTAGACACCATTTCACATAGGATATTAATGAGCAAGTTGGGTAACTTGGGGGTGGGTAATAAGGTGGTAACCTGGGTAAGAAACTGGTTGCTGGATAGGACACAGAAGATAATGGTAAACAGAGTTCACTCCAAGGAAGGGAGGATGACCAGTGGGGTGCCTCAGGGATCAGTGCTAGGACCGGTCCTCTTCAATGTCTTTATAAGCGACATAGCAGAGAAACTGGAAGGCAGGTCTGCCTCTCTGTGGATAACACCAAGATCTGCAATAGAGTGGCCACTTGGGGGTGGAAAGGATGGGAAGGAACCTAAAAAGACTGGAAGAGTGGTCAAAAGTATGGCAGTTGAGTTTGAATGCAAAAAAACAGCAAAATAATGCACTTGGGCCATAGAAACCTGGGAATCAAGTACAAAATAGGCAAAGTGATGCTGGCAAAGACCAAGCAGGAAAGAGATCTAGGGTTAATAATACTGGGTGACTTAAAGATGGCCAGACAGTGTGACAAGTCAGTTGAGAGGCCTAGTGGGATGCTGGGGTGCATAGGAAGGGATATCACCAGCAGGAAGAGGGAAGGTGGTGCTGCCACTATTTGGGGTGGGAGAGGTTGTAAGGTAATACTAAAACCAAAAGGAGAGAGAAAAAACAGAACAATATAATTTATATGGCAAATATTTCCTTCATACCTATTATGCTAATACCAAATTCACTTTTACTTTATCAGGAAGGAAAACCTCTTCCACCATCCTGCAACTTTTGATGAAGAATGGATGTTCTTATCTTTCAGGTAAACTGCAGTCATGGCTTTCTCTATGAGAATAACAACTATTTCATAGGGCATTAATTTTTGGTACAGAACCCACTGGCATCTAGCTTGCCAGATATAACATTTTAAACAACAAAAGAAAACCATTAGTGTTCCCTGGTCATACCTGTTCAAGTTATGTGGAACAGACCTATAATAAAGGATTTATAATCCAGCTCAGTGATCCATGATAGTATCCATCTTCCTTTCAGATGTAGCCACAGCCCTTTAACGTAGGAGCAGTTAAAAAATAAATGTGTTTTATACTCCTCCAATGCTAGAGAAGCATTATGGGGCAATTTCACTCCTCCTGAGCTTTATGTTTATTGTTGCCTCTAATGTTAAGTCTGCCATAAGCGATAGTACCTCCCACATGTGGTGAGGTATTCTGGGGTTATTTAGTTGTGATATTAGGAATGTATTATTATACTTAAGGTAGTTTTTAAACTCTGGAGCCTCAGGGTGTATTTTGGGTATAATAAATGAATAAAAGAGCGTTCCCTTCCTCAAAGAGATCTGGTGTAGAGTAAGCCCTCATTTATGCAGTTTGCTTGCAGTAGGTCTAAAAAACTCAGGAAAACTGAGTCTGCCAGTTATTTTCAGGAGAGTAGTTGTCCACTGGGACAAATATGAGCCAAGGGAATTTATTTTCCATTTAGAACAAAGGGAGTCAGGTCCTTGAGGCCCCTAAAGTTTATAGAAATAAACAGGGAGATAAAGAAGGTCACTGGGTCAATCATTCCCAGACCACCTAGTTTCTTGGGTAGGTAAGTATAACATCATTTGACTGGGTTTAATCTATTCCCCATAGCATTTTGGAAGAAGGGCATAAAGTCTTGTTTCTAACACTGTAGGAGAAGGAAAAATCATAGTTACTGTACATAGAGCAAACAGGAAACTATGAAACTCCTAAGAACCTGAATCCTTTCAATTTTAGAGAGTTTCCAACCTTTCCATATTGAGACCTTTTTTCTACACCTTGTAAAGCTGCTTCCCAATTCCCTACAGGGAGAGTCTGTGGTCCAAAAGTTATACCTCATTTCTTTAGGGGGATGTGTATATTTTAATTCATTTCATAATTATCTCAGGTCAAGAGGTTGGTCCAAGAAAAAGGCCTTTACATTTACTTATATTTAGTAAAGAATTTGATATTTTTGAGTAATTCTTAATTACCTGGAGGAGTAAAGGATGTGTGTGTGATCATGCACAAAGACCACCATATCATTTGCATATGCTTGGTCAAATAACAGGTCTCCAAGAGTGAGAGCTTTAATGCCTTGCCACTTAGCATTATCATGAATGATCCTTAATAAGGGGTCTAAAGAAAAAATATAAAGTAAGGGACTGAGGGGGGCACCCTTGTCATTCACTCATAATAATTTTTATTTGTTTGTGAATATTTTGTTTAATTACAGGTTTAACCAGGATTGAGGAGTAAAGGAGATGTATCCACTCATGTGGTATGCCATATTTTTCCAAGGTGGCAAATAGAAATGGGTGGTAAACCCGATAAAATGCCTTGGATTGGTCTAGTGAGAGAATGCATCCCCTTTCGTGTTGGGAATTGAATATTCAATGAGGTCTCTTATAATCATGAGGGAATATTCTGTCTTCCTGTCTTAGACCCCACAGTACTGTGAAGAGTGTATAAAGTCCTATGCCACCTTTTTAAGCCTATTATTTAAAATTTGAGTGAGAATTTTGTAATCAGAGTTTAAAATAGATATGTGTCTCCAATTCTGGATGGAGGTTCTGTCTCCTGACTTAAACAGAAATAGCATCAGTCCTGAAGTAAACTGGGGATGTATGGTTTTATTAGAAAGAAATTAAAAAAAACGTTATTTAAGCAGACCACAAATAAGGAGGGGAAGACTTTATATAGTTCATATAATAGTCCATCTGGACCAAGGGAAGCTCCTAATTTAAGGGATGGTATTGTTTGTAAAATTTTAGTACAGTAATGGGGATGCAAGATCAGAAAAACAGTTTATGGTCGATAGGTACATTAATACCTGCCAGAAAATTAACCAAAGCTTCCTCTGAAGGAGTCACACTCATGTTATGAGAGTGCAGGTGCTCCAAGATTATTTTATACATCCAATTTTCAGTGTCTATTAACCTCCCTTTACTATCTTTCAACTGCAGTAGAGGCATGTTACTATTTCTGCTTTTGAAATATTCAAACAGGTCCCCTACTGTGGTTTTTTTTGGGTGCCATATTGTATTTCTGCTCTCAAGATTTTAGCTGCATCATATTGGAATTCTTTCATGTCCGATTTTATTTTTTCAATTTGGGGAGCATAATTGTGTTTGGAGTAGGATGATAGGAAAATAAATATTGGAGCTGATTGCAGAGTTTTAGATAATGTAAAATGTCTCTCTCTATGTTTCTTCCATATTTCTGGAACCAAATTTTTATATCTTCTTTGGTGTCTAACCACCAGACACCTAAATTCTCATATAGAAATTGTACTGAGATTCTGGCTTTCAGTAGCTGAGAGATCCCTTTTGGACTTCTTTAGTCTATAAAATGGATGTGTTCAATTTCCACCTTTGTGGTAGGCCATGTTACTGGTTCTTGGGAAAAGTTAATTCTTAAGAAGAGGTGATTGGAAAATTCTGTAGGGTATATCTCTAAGTCAGGGATAAGAAGCTTTTCGAAATGAAAATGATCTATAGAGGTGGTAAATTGCTTCTATCATATGTAAACTGGCTACCCTTTATTTGGTTATTTACACAATTCCATAATTCTGTTTTATTGATCATATTGTACAAAACATTTGAGTCACAGTATGATTTTTTCCATCAGGTTTAGACACTGATTTAGGTAGATCACAGTTGAAATCTCCTCATAAAATAACATGGAGAATAGTGGCAGGAATGGCTGGATTAGGTGAAATAACACCACTCTTTGGATTTAACTTGGGGCCTATAAATGTTTATAAAACAGAAAGCAATGTTTTCCCAGTTGCCATCCATAATTAATAATCTGCCTGGGACCACATTGACTAACTTTTGAGTGAAAAGAAAAGGAGTTAAACAATACTCCTAGGCCATCAGCTTTTTCTGTGCCAAAACCAGTAAGAGGGTTCCTATAACCATTCTGAAGAAAAAGGTATGCATGGTCCAGGATAGACATCCAGGTTTCCTAGATAAAGCAGATGTCAAGTTTGGAATCATATAAATGTTGAACTATAGCATGACTTTTGAATTATTAATAAGGCTACATGTGTTCAATGAGCCTATTGACAATTTTGCATGAGAGATGACTGAGTGAGAGGTCAAGAGAATTCTTTTCTCCTTTCCTTTTCTTCTCTTTATAGTCTTAAGTTTTAGGCTCAGATTGAGGAAGCACAGTATTCTCAGGCTCATCCAGATCCATGTTCGAGTCCCCCCATGTTGTGCCCAACGCCACATAGGAGTTTGAAATTTCAACTGAAGACTCACTTGGCACTTTTTTTGGGGGGGCGAGTGAAGGTTTGGAGTTCCTTGTAACTTTTCTCTTGGGGTTTGGGGCTGGTACTGGAATCTTTTGAGGGACATTCGTGTTCTCAATAACTGTCTCAAGGGGGTCTTGGTAACAGACTGGGGAGAGTAAATCAGTAAGGGAGGTAGAGATGTTTCTGGAGGATCAGCAACTGAAACCTCCTGATGATCAGCACTCTTCCTCTTTCATGGGATGGTAATGGGGAGGTGGATCATGATTTTCTGTGGAGGCTTCATCTTGATCTCTGGCTGATTACTGAGGCCTTGCTTTTGTCACTATAGGGCATGCAGAGAAAACATGACCAGTTTCCTCACATAAGTTGCATTTTGTTAGGTTGGCACATTGATGACTAATGTGCCACCTCCCCACAGTTATCACACCTGGGTCTGTCACACATGCTGGAAACGTGGTGGTCGCCCCACACTTATAGCATGCTCGAGGCTGCTCACATAGAAACAGACATCTGTTTCTACCTAACTAAAGGAGTTTGGGATATGTTCAATCCCATTATCAGATTGCCTTAGCTTGATTTTGTACTTCCACCTCCACTCCAAAACAGTTCTGAGTCCAGGATGGCTTCAGGAGAGCTAAGTATCAGATTACTGATTTAACCAATAGATTATGTCCTTCATATGGACTACCTCATTTCTAAACATAACCATGATATGTTTAATCAGAGGTTTAGTTAGCAGGATTACAAGGAAGGGAGTCCATAGGAGGAAAAATTTAAGTTGGTTATATCATTGCCAAAAGGTATCAAGGGCATATGAGGAATGAAAACTAATATCAATATCAATATCAAACTAATATCAAAATTGTCCTCTCCTGATATGTTGATAAATGTGAAAACATCCCTTGGAGAGATATGTAAAGAATCTTTAAGTAATTTTCTTCCCACATAAAACCTATCCAGCCTATCTTCCAACCCTTCCTTGTATCTTATCCTACAACATTTCACCTAGGCACTGTTTTTTTTTATTTTTGAGAAAAGTTTAGACAGCAGAGATTTTTGAGGTTGCCTTCACCTGTAGATGGTTGTTCAGTTTGTGGAATATTCTTGTTGGTGGGGTGCACCATTTCAGGGTCCGCTGTAATTGTTGTCGATGGTGGAAGATTTGTTTCAGCTAGCTTTAAGGTAATGCCTTCCATTGGGATTTGAATGTCATGGCATGGATGCACCAAGTTCAGAAGGGGAGGAGAATTGTTTGTTCCCTCAAGTTGTTTGTGTCATTCTCCTGTATTGTTGTATTCTGAGGGACAGGGATCCATGTTGGTGAAGATTGGGAAATGGGGTCTTTATCCCATTCTGGGTCAGGCAACCAGGTACCATCAGGGAACTGTTTCCAGCCAGCTTCTTTTAAGGCTTTTGCAAGTGACCACTGGGCAAAGGGGTCCCCCATCTGTGGTTGAATAGAGAAAGTAGTTTGTATAGATGCAGCAGCTAATTGCACCTGTGGTTTGACTGAGGAATCATCTGCAGAGTCATCACTGCATATATTTATCATGCTAGGAAGATTCAGAGTGGAAGGAGTTATGGCATCTCTTTTATTTTATTTTATTTTTTTTGTGGATTTTTGGCTAGCTCCTCTAGCTGAGAAGGAAAAACCATGGCACTTGTTTGGTTCCCATCTCTGCTTTGATATGTGGTTGGGGGGGCTGTGTCTTTTTGTAGTGGCAGGTCTGAAACTGTAAGGTTTTTTGCAAATAGAGATGGTTCCACTTTTCCTGTGTTTATATCTGTATAGCCAGTAGAACCCCCATAACCTTTTTGGGCAGTATACTGGCTTTAGATATATTTTCCTACCTTGTTGAGTTGCTACGCCTGCTCTCACTCCCTCAATCTAAACATTTCATTCCTTCTTGAGGCTCTCGGCACCCACTACTAAGAGTAGTTTCACTGCCAGCCGTATTTACAGATATATTTACAAAACAAGCAGGTGGCTAAAAGCAAGAATGGAGACAAATGCAAAAAAGTTCTTACATATAACAGACAGCAGCACAGCTACACATCATTGCAGGGTATCCAAAAAACAATTCAAGTCAGGCTATAGGCAAAAAATAATTTATTTGCGCCAAGAAGATGCCAGCACACATTGCATCTTGCCCCTCCCCATACAGCCAAACATTTTCGCGCCAACTCTCATGCTTTCTCAAGGCTGAGGTAGATTTGACATCACATCTCATTTAAACCGTGCAATTTAAAGTAACAGTGCAGCATCATATAAAAAAACAATCAATGAATGTGCATTAATCAAACAAACTATCTAATGAATACATCTGAACTTCCCCATTACCACTAATAAAAGCATATTACATGAAGAAGGCAATTACAATATAAATATGTACAAATAATATACTGTAAATACATATTAATTTACTGTAAACACTTATTGATTTACTACAAATAGGGTGATAACTGAAAATAATCATTGAGACCTGGGTCCAAGAATGACTTTGTCTTAAACTGCCAAAAAGATTCTCGCTGTCTCAATTTTTTATCTATATCTCCCCCACGAATATGTTCTTTTGCCTTTTCAAGCATTTGAAAGGAAAATCTATCTGCCTTACCTTCTACCCTCATATGATGTGCCAAAGCACTCACATTATCCTGATTAAAAATACTCCTAACATGTTGTCCGATTCTCGATTTGAATTTCTATACAGTTTTCCCTATATAGAAACTGTTACAACTACAGCAAGTGGTGACATAGACTATATTCTGTGTATTGCAGTTACAAAAAAAACCCTATCTGATATACATGACTGGTAACAGGATGCTTGGAAAAATTCTCTGTCTTAATATATTTACAGAAGGAACAATTTTCATATCAAAATGTGCCACTAGGAAGTAGCAATTCTTTCTGCTTCTGGGGTTCCCAATAGGTGCTACAAACCAAAGTATCCCTAAGGTTCAATGTCCTCCTATACACAAATTGTGGAAATTGACCAAGTACCTAATTAGACAGGTATATGGCGCACAGAGGCAAAAGGCACAGAAAGCACAAACGTCACAGATAAAAGCATTGCTACCACCGCCAGCAGCAGCTCACAGGGAAAACCATCTGACAAACCCTCCAAGTTACAGCAGAAAATGGCAAGTAATCCCATTTGGAATGTTCTGTATCAGGTGGTAGAGGAAGCCATGGAAGAAAAGGAGGAGTAGACTGATGAGGCAGCTGAACTCAGAGCAGTGAAACTAATGGTAGAGGCCTATATGGGGGACACAAGGCATCTTAGCATTACTGATGAGCTATTGGTACTGGATCAGCAAAGTGACTGATTGGCCAGTACTGGCATCAGTTGCTGTTAAGTATCTGAGCTGCCTACTATCCAGTGTCAGTGTGACATGAGTGTTTAGTTTGGCTAGGGCTATTGTGCATGATAGGAGGACCAATTTGTCATCAAAGAATGTGTCCATGCCAGTATTT
This sequence comes from Neoceratodus forsteri, assembly GCA_016271365.2. Taxonomy (NCBI): domain Eukaryota; kingdom Metazoa; phylum Chordata; order Ceratodontiformes; family Ceratodontidae; genus Neoceratodus; species Neoceratodus forsteri. The sequence continues at coordinate 69,741,179 of CM057454.1, forward strand.
ATAAAATGAATGAGGGGCACATGACATAAAACAATGATATCAATGGTGTTGCTACCTGAACTTTGTCTTGGTGACAATGATGACGACCAGCATCGAGGTGCATAAAGCAGCAATGCAGAAAGAATTCCCACCGGTGACAACTGAAGTCTGGAAGACTGGGAAGGCTGCTTCCTGGATGATGTGGAAGAAGGCTGAAGTAGGATAGCCCCCCCCATTTTCCACTCAGTATAGTCTTTTAAGTTATTGTTATGCAAAGTTTGTTGAGCCATTAGATTGTTTTATTGGGTATCTGGGGGTATCTGCTGTTATTCAGTTAGATTTGGTTGCCCTTGCCCTGGTGGTTACCCCATTGTTTAGTTTAATTTTATATTAACAAACTACTTTTTATTAACCACTACTACAGTAGTTCTCAAAACACACTGCTGATCCCTTAAGGAAAGGTGTTCTCTGCTTGTTGTTGCTCAGTTTAATTTTGATCAACCCTACCCTGTTTTATCCAGTTATTTAATCCACAATCCATAAAAAGGGACATTTTAGTAACTACTACTACAGTAGTTGTACAGAGATACTGCTGATCCCTACCAGGGGGAGGTGTTCGCTGACATTGTTGTTTAGTGTAATTTTGCTTAACCCTACCAACTTACCCAGTTGTTTAATCCCCGTTCTGGATAAAAACATGTACACTTTATTAACTACTATTACAGTAATTGTACAGAGACACTGCTGATCCCTACTGGGGGGGGGGGTGTTCACTGCCAGCTGTTGGTTATTCAGATTTTCCTTACTACTCTTCTGCTACATCAGATGTCAAGACACAATGCCCCGCTCAGGAATAGATTTCACCACGCTTTCCTCCTCCTTGTCCCCATCATGTCTATGCCAGAGTCAGAGGTGTAACAGCAGTGTGGGCCTTCACTGTCATACTGCCGAAAATGACTCTGCTGAGAAAAGGACAGTTTCTCTGTATTCTTTTCATCACAGGAGGATGCAGCTGCTAAAGTATGGTTGGTCAATATTCTTTTCATCAGAGGTGACTCAGCTGGAAAAGGAGAGTGTCTATCTATTCTTTTTTTTAAAGGTCTCCTGTGTTGCTGAACCATTCCTGAAAGCAGTGGCCCCCAGCCTCAATGCAGCTCAAGCAACCATGCACAAAACTAAGGGTTGATGCTGTGAGACAGTGCTACGCTGCAGGACAGTAAGACTCTGGGCAGACCAAATGAGATATAGTATTTGCAATTCTATCTTTAGAAGCTAAACCTCTGTAGACGAGTGCTCGGTTGTTTGTTGCCATAGCAACCAGCACAGGGTTAAACAGGAAGTGGGGCCTTAGGAGTAGTGAGGCAAAATTTAACCACTCATGCCAGAATAAAACTGATTAGGGACTGCTTATTGAACTGACTATTTTCGAGGACCTAGCAAAGCAGAATAAACACTTTTTTTTTAAAAAGTACTTTGTCTGTGCAATGTGCTCGAACGGGCAGATAGTCACATGACCAGAGGGCTACTTCCTGGCTTCCGGGACTATTTGAAAAGTGCTCAGACAGAGAGCAGTGGTCTATGTAAAACTAGAGGTAGATGCAGTAAGACAGCACTATACTGTGAGACAGTAAGACTCTGGGCTGACCAAACTACCTATTATATTTGCAATTCCTACCTTTGGAAGCTAAACCTCTGTAGTGCAAGTGCTCAGTTGTTTGCTGCCATAGCAACCAGCACAGGGTTAAACAGGAAGTGTGGCTTTAGGAGTAGTGAGGCAAAGTTTAACCGCTTATGCCAGAATAAAACTGGTTGGGGACAGCTCATACCAGGTCATAATGTTATACGTTTAATAGCATACGGCATTATAGCAAAACTCGGACCTGTGCTGTCTCCGTGTTGGACCCCTCCAGAGTTAGAATTTTAATTGGGGGGTCTAGGGGCACAGTCTCCCATAATGGGGAATGTGGGAGGCGCAGCCCCCACAGAAAAGAAAATAAACTGGAATTGTGCAATGCAATTAAGACGCACGGCATTCTGCCATGTGACATTTTAACCCCGTGCTTGGACAGCTGACAAAATAGGCTATTTTTGGGGACCTTGCATAGCAGAATCAACATTTATTTTTGAAAAAAGTACTTTGTCTGTGGAGCGAGCCCAAATGGGCGGATAGTCACATGACCAGAGAGCTACTTTCTGGTCTATGGGACTATTTGAAGAGCATCCAGAGTGAGTGTGGGCACAAGTTCAAGCAGGGCGAGTGCAAGGTCATCGTGTGCAGAGATGTACACAGAGACATGTGCCTCTAGGCACATAGGTGCCGGAACCGGGGGGGCGGAAGGGGTGGTAGCCCCCCCACTTTTTATTTCTGTATGGCAAAAACTAGTATAGAAAAAGTGCCCTTTGTTCCCTTATAAGTGTCCTTTTGATTCTCAGCCCCCTCAGCTTTTACCATCTTCCGGCACCCTTGTCTAGGCATGTGTCTAGCATGTCCGGCATGGACCAGGGAACCTGGGCAAGGAAACTGTAACAGAACCATAAGTAAAGCTACAATATACAACCAATAGCAGGTTAGTCATTACCTGGTAAATATCTGGTATCATGTTAGAGTAATTTGAAGACAGAAAAACAGCGGGGAGGCTTGCAAAGTACAGAACCAAACCTAGCCTAGGACATTTATAGAGGAGGTTCAGAGATACATAGATATGTAACAGTAATGGAGGTGTATAACCTCTCAGAGGACATTCTAAATATCCTTTGCAATGATGGTACTATAGTCAAATGCTGTAGCTGTATGATGTATACTGCCAGGGAATCTGAGTCGTCACCTGGAGGCTTTATTTGCCAACAAATTTAAAGAAATGGGTACATTGCTCGGGGAAGCAAACTTACTTAGGGAACAGGTCAAAAGGTACTCAATAAGGGAAATTAATGCCACATCAAAGGAAGAAAGGAAGAGGGTAGCTCAGATGAAAGGAAATAACAGGGGAATCTGAAGATGCATTACAAATAAACTTTACAAATGACTACATTAGTGGGGACTGGACTATGGTACAAAACAGGCCTATGAAAAAAGGTAGGAGAGCAATGGTGAACAATGAAATACCAGTATCAAACAGATATGCCCAACTAAGTGTATCACATGATAATGAGCAAGAAAAACAGGAGACTCATGTTCTAGTAATTGGAGATGCAATTCTTAGAAGAAGGGATTCTGTCATTTGAGGTACAGCTAAAACAAATAGGGAAGTCAACTGTTTACCAGGAGCAAAAATAATGAATGTAAATGTTTTTTCCAAAGATTATAGAGCCCCATAAAGCAGTGCAAATGGCTGTAGTTCATGTAGGTATCAACAATGCCAGGAAGGATCATGAAAAAGATATACTGTAGTAGATGAAATCATGGATTTGGGTAATGATATAAATAGGCTGGGACAGAAGGCAGTAATATCAGGCATTTTTCCAGTTCTAAAGGGACACAAAGAAAGAAATGCACAATACAAATAATACTAGACTTGCAAACAGATGTTCTAATGAAGGGATAACAATAATAAATACTTGGGAGGCATTTTTCCAGAAGAAGTACTTGTATGCAAAAGATGGCCTGCACCTGAGTAGCTCTGGTACCAAGACCCTTCTATAATAATAAGTAATAACATACTTCCTGAGACTTTAAACTTCTAACAGGGGAGGGGGAGGAAATGAGGAGAAAAAAAGAATTGGGTCTGGAATTAAAACATCAAGAAAACTAAAAATTTACAGACTAAGGGATTAAATTGTATATTACTAAATGCTAGAAGTCTGAAAATAAAAAAAAATGAATTAGAAGTTCTATTAAAGTCAACTGGCAGAGCTGTCATAGCCTGTATTACAGAGACATGATGGATGGGAAAAGAAGAATGGGGTACTGACATTCAGGGTTATAACCTATACCACCTAAATGAGAAAGTAGAAAAGGAGGAGGAGTAGCAGCATATATAGCCAACCACATAGAGTCTAGTTTAATACCTGACATCATTCTTATTTTAATCTTTTGTAAAGCACCTTGATATTTTGAAAGATGCTTGTGTGAAATAAAGTTATTGTTATTTATTATTATTATTATTTAAAATGAAAAATCATGGATGGTAAAATCAAAACTATATGGATTAAAATAGGAACTGGAAAGGACACAAACATTATTTTGGGAATGTGCTATAGGTCACCAAACAGTGAAAACCTGATAACAGAGGAAATTGCTGAAGAACTGGATAAAGCATGTGAAATATGCTGTTTTGGGTTTTGTGGTGATTTGAAATACTGCATAATGACATAGATTGAAAATTAACAATAAAGCCACAAAGTGTGTAGTGATGCCTCTCTAAAAGCTACAACACAATTGAATATGAAACAACACATAACAATGCCAACAAGAGGAGAAAGTATGTTAGACATTGTCATGAGTCAAGAGGAAGTAAATATTACTAATTGTGGGATTCAAGCACCACTGGGAAAAAGTGACCACAATATAGTATACTTTAAAATAGAGGAATTCATCCCGATAAATAAAGGTTGTAGAGAAATTTACAATTTTAGAACAGCTAACCAACAATTCATGAACAAAGAATTAGCCAAAATAAATTGGAAAAGAGCACTTCATGATAAAACAGCTGAGCAAATGTGGATATTATGAAAGAGCAGATTGTCATAATATGTGACAAAAATATAAAGAACATAAAAAAAACAATAGTGGGGTTAAACCACAGTGGTTAACTAAGAGAATAAAAAAACTCCTAAAGAAAAAGAGAAGACTTAATGATGAATATAACATGAATGAAACCTCACAGAAGTGGGAAGAATATAAGAAAACTATAAAGCAATGTACAAATAAAATTAGAAAACACAAACAATATAGGGAAAGAACTTTTACAAGTACAGCAAGTAAAGATAACATGAAGAAGTTTCATGGATATGTGAATTCATTGTGCACCTCTAATTGTAACATGTGCTCTATAGTTCATAATACCCAGCAAATTGAAGACCCCAAGGAAATGGCAACTATTTTTAATGCATATTTTGGGTCAGTTTCACAAAGTGAGACACATATGGGGGATATACTGGAGCAGACAAGCATGATGGGCCAGATCACATTAGAATGTATAAACAACAAAATTAAATCTCTAAAATATACATACTCAACAGGATCAGATAACATTTCTTCACAGATGTTAAAATTATTAGCACCCCAAATAGCCATCCCATTAAGACTACTATTAATGAGGGCACTGTCAAAAATAAAATTTCTGCAGACTGGCGATTAGTCATTGTTATCTCGATACATAAAAAGGAAGCAAAGCAAACTTTGAAAACTATCATCCTATAAGTCTAACGTCTGTGCCTGGAAAGGTTATGGAATAGATCCTAAAAAATATGATAAACACATAGAACAAAACGCCTACATAGATCAACAACAGCATGGCTTTACTGCTGGGAGATCTTGAGTAAAAAACCTACTATGTTTTTTATGAAAACTATCAGTCACAATGGACAGGGGATCATCAGTGGACTGCATATTTTTGAATATTGCAAAGGCATTCTATAAAGTACCACACAAAGCCATAATACAACAACTAATAGATTTAAAGCTAGATCATAAAATTGCTGCATGGATTCAAAATTGGCTGAGCAGAAGAAGCAAAAAAGTTAGTATAAAGGGGTACCTGTCAGATTCAATATCTGTGATGAGTGAAGTTCCAGAGGGCTCTGTTCTGCGACCCTTGTCATTCCAGATTTTTATATCAGACATGGTCAAATTCTCAATATGCTGGACAAGTAAATATGCAGATAACACCAAAATAACTGGAGTAGCAAATACCCAGGAAGACATTGATATGTTACAAGCAGCACTAGACAGTATAAGTAAATGAGTTAAAAAGGGCATGCCTTTTAATACAAATAAATATTGTGTAGAAATACAAAATCGCACATACACCCACAATGCAAAGCATCATGGGCTGTATATGCAAATCACCATAGAATATTATGCGGTTTTAACTTTAACCAAAAATGCATGGTGCCCAAAAGGCCTCTTACACAGTTTGCAAAGGGTGCCAACAGAAAGACACAGACACGTGTTTCGTCCTACCAGGACACATCAGTGTGCCTCATCTGTATAACACCCCAGTGGAATGAACTAGCTACTCTAAGATGGTCTATCTGGGATATGTTGTGGTGAACCCAATAAAAACAACCCAAATAAATGTTGTGTAATGCTTTTAGGCCACCACAATAAAGAGAACACATATTGTCTTAATAAAATACCACTAAGGAAGACAACAGGTGAAAAAGATTTAGGCATAACAATAACAGAGAAATTAACATATGATAGCCATTGCCATAATCAAATAAGCAAGGCTAAAAGGGTATTATAGACAACCAAAAGAAACTTTAAAAGCAGAGATGAGGAGGTACTGATGCCTCTGTGTAGGTCATATGTGAGACCAGTTCTGGACTATGGTAGCCAGGAATGGGGAACTATTACTACGGGAACTGAAGATCAGTTAGAAAGAGTCCAAAGACATGCTACCAAAATGATATATAGCTTAAGAAACTTGCCATACAGTGATGGACTTCAGAAGTTAAATCTAATTTCATTAGAAACAAGAAGGATTTGAGGAGTCATGCTCCTGTGTTATGACATCATGCAGGACAATTATCTAATAAATTAACTCAACCTTGAATTTAAGCATGATAACACAGGAACAAGGGGTCACCCATTGCAGCTGAGACCAAAAATATTCTTCACTAACAAGAGAGTGGCATTCTTCACACAGAGGTTGGTAAATCCTTGGAACAATCTGCCCTTGAAGATAATAATTAACAAAGATTAAAAAAAAACAGTTTAAGAAAAACATAGACACCTATATATTTGAAGGAAATAGGTTGTGCTATTACGGGTAAACTGGTAGGAGTTCACATGGACATACCGCCTCCTTGACTCCTTAAACCTTAGCATGAACCTAGTAAATATCCATCACCATGATGATCCATCATCTGCACACTTGCTCCTTCCCGGCCCGGGATATAGCCATGGTCACGGCACAGACAGCAGAGCCAAAGGCACATGAGGAAAATTACCTATAAATACAGGAACAATAACAGCGAGAACATGTACAATACTCAGAGATCTGCAAGATTTGTAGCAGTGAACTACAGGACAAAAAAAAAGGAAAAAGAAAAATAATACTTAACTTCCATGGTTACTTTAAACTTCTAAAAGCACCCAAAAAGGCACAGGGTAGACCTGTGAAGTGCAGCAACAGGCAACATATTTGGCAAAAGAGCTGCATACCTGAAAATCAGAGAAAAATAAGAAAGGAATGGTAATAATTTACGTGTCCTGTGACAAACATCTCTTTCTCTCTCTGGGCTGTAAAAGCTTTCAGAAAGGTGTCTGTCTCTGTTTATTTGCTGCCATCAGCTGGGTTCACCAGCAAACTCACCTTCTCCTTTGCACAGAGCTGGGAGGTCAAACATGCAATTGCACAGAACAAAGTCTGTTAGTGTGTCTCCAGGGAGGTGGATGCAACACAGTTTTGCCTTAGCCAGTGTAAATCGTGAAATATCTTAGTAATTTAAATGACAGCCAGGACTGTTGTGTAAATAAATAACTTTTACTTAAAAGAAGGTCAAAAGTTGCATTACAGGACATATATATGTCTAACACAAAAGGAGAACACCGTTACAGGAAAAGTAAACAAATGGTTATAAATAACAGATGACAAAAGAAAAAGACTATTACCTAAGTTATGCTATCCTTTCTTAACCCTCTGCTATGCTGGGAGAGACTGAATTCCTGTGCTATCTGTATAGCTACAACGGCTTTTGTAGCTAGAGGAGTAGGCTCTTGGCTTACAACCTCTCAGATGGTAATCCAGCAGAACACTGACTCTTGTAACTGTCTTTCAGCATCTTATAGTCCCCTTTTGAGTAGGTAATTATTGTCCCCTTTGAATGCACCCACCATTTATTATGTATATTTTTAAGTGTTCTAATCAGTTTAAACAACTATAAGTGTACAATTACTGTATATTCATGTACTGTAACATTCAGTTTATATTTGAGTGGTCCAATCCTTTCAACCTCTGTGGGTCTGTAAGTGTTTATTTCCCCTGCTCCTCTTGGTCACTCTGTCTGACATTTATTACTTAGCCCATCACCTTATCTAGATGCTGCTAGCAGTGGAATCCCAGTGTTTTTTTTTTCAGAAGGCCAGAAAAAGCCATTAACTCCTTTAATCCATGCCATTAACTCCTTCCTTCCCATTTCTGTCACATCTCTCCCTCTGAGATGATGAAGGCGTGTCCTTTGTGCCTCCCCAAGTGACACAGATGTTCATGCAGCTGTTGGGATGTACCCAAAGTATCCAGACATGCTGTTAGACCTGCCTAGATAGCCCGTCTGCATTGGCATTTTGTTTACCACGGCGGTGCTGGATGGCCATGTTGTATGCCTGCAGTACCAAGCTCCAGCATAGTAGTTTTCCATTTTGCCCACTTGATCTATGAAGCCAGCTCAGGGGATTATGATCTGTGACCACAGCAAATTCTTGCCCATATAGGTAAGGCTGCAGCTTCTGAAGGGCCAACAGTATTCCCAAGCACTCCTTCTCAATTGTGGCATAAGCTCCTCCTGGGCAGAAGCCTCCAGCTGGGGTACAAAACAGGATGCTCCTCTCCTGCTGGGTAACCTGGTTCAGCACAGCACTCAGCCCATGGTCTGGGGCATCCACATGGACAATGAACTTTTGACTGCAATTTGGGCTGGCTAATACAGCTTGGACCACTTAAGGCCTTCTTTAGCTCCTGAAAAGCAGCCTCACAGCCCTCTGTCCAAGGCACTTTGTCTGGCTTTCTCTTCTTGGTTAGGTCTATCAGTGGCTTGACCAGATTACTATAATTAGGACAAACCTCTGGTAGTACCTTGCTGTCCCCAGAAATGCCTTTACCTGTTTCTTGGTGGTAGGAGTGGACCAGGCCAGGATGGCATCGACCTTGGCAGGCTCTAGAAGGATGAGTCCACTGCCCAGCCAGTGCCCAAGGTAGGATACTTCTGCCATACCTATCTGGCACTTTTCCACCTTGACTGTTAGCCCTGCATCCTTCAACCTGCACAACATTTCCCGCACATGTTTGACATGCTTCTCCCTGGTTTGGCTATATATGGCTATGTCATCCATATAGGACAGTGAAAAATTACCTACCCCAGACAGAATGCAAACCACCAGCCCTTGAAAGGTTGTAAGTGAATTCTTCATCCCAAAGGGTATTACCTTGAATTTGTATAAGCCAAATGGGGAGATGAAAGTTGATCTCTACCGGACTGCAGGGGTCAGAGGTACCTGCCAGTAGCCCTTTGTTAGCCTTTGCTGTGCGTGGACTGATATATCAGCCCTGAATTCCTATACATTCTAATTCTGTTGGCAGCCTAAGGGTTAAGTCTATTGTGGTCAGATACATGGCTCCCCTCAGTTACTCCAGGGTCTCATCTCTTCTGGGCATGGGGTAGGTGTCTGACTCCATGCAGCTGTTGAGTCTCTGGTAGTCAATGCAAAATCATGTGGTACCATCCTTCTTGGGGTCAATACCATGGGCAAGGCCCAGGGGCTTCTGGATTCCTGGATTACTCCAAGTTCCAACATCTCCTTGAGCTCCTTTTTCACAGTCTGCTTAACCTGCTCTGGCATCCCATAGGGAGACTTTCTCAGGGGCACCTGGGTCCCAGTATCCATGTGGTGCTCAGTCAGCATGGTGTACCCCAATTTCCCTGGGAACATGTCCCCAAATTCTCTCAACACACTCTGAATCTCTTGCACCTGGGTTGGTGTCAGCTGATCAGAAAGGGTGAGGTTGTCCATGGAGGATCTGACCCGGGCATCCCCGAGGAGCTCCACCAGTGGATCAGCCTCCGTTTCCTCTTCTGGGATGCTGCGTAAAGTGAGGACCAATTCCTCCCTGTCACAGTAGGGATTCATCATGTTACCATGATACACCTTTTGCCTGCCTCTCCTACCAGGTAACTCTATTATGTAATTGACATCATTCACCTTTTGGACAATGGAGAATGGCCCCTCCCATGCTGCATGTAGTTTATTCTGTCAAACAGGGATGAGTACTGTCACTCGCTGTCCCACCTCATATTCTCTGGCTTGGGTCCCACAGTCATACCAGACTTTCTGCCGCTGTTGTACAGTGGCCAAGTGCTCCTGAGCAAGCCCCATGAGCTCCTTAAGGTGGGTCCTGAAGTTCAGGACATGTTCCACAACCGACTCCCCTTGGAAGACACAGTCACCCTCCCATTCATCCTGAACCAAATCTAGGTTCCCCCTTGCCCTATGGCTAAACAAGAGCTTGAAAGGTGAGAACCCTGTGGACTCAGTTGGTTCACTTGGTGTAAAAGAACAAAAAGGCAGAATAGTCCATACCATGGCTCTGTCTAGGTCATTGTGTAATATTTTAAGCTTCTGCTGTTAGTGATATATTTGTCAAGTTATTTTTTAAACTCAGTTTTGTTTTTACTTGATATTATGTTTATTGGCAGTCTATTCCACAAGTTAGCTGAATGTAATCTATAAAAAAAATGTTCATTTGTTTGTTTTAAATCTATATATATTGATTTGCAATGGGTGACCTCTTGTGACTAGGGTGTCATCTTTATATATAATGTTTAGTTCATTCACCATTAATGGATCATTCATGATTTCAAAATAAAACAACATGTTCCCTCATTGTCTTCTCTGTACTATGCTATGTAGTCCTAGCTTTGCTAGTCTGTCTTCATATGACATGTTTTTTATAACTGAAATGGATTTAGTATATCTGTGCTGAACACTTTCTAACTTTTTGATATCTGTTTTGTATATGGGCACCATAACTGGCTACTGTAATCCAGAATTGGTCTTACATATGACTGATAGAGTGGTAGAAAAACTTTTTGATTTTGACTTTTTATATTTCTCTTGATTGATCTGATGGTAATGGCTGCTTTAGAGATGACAGATGTGTATTGTTCTCTAAATGTAAAATGTTTATCGATAATGATTCCCAGATCTTTCTCTGATGTTTTATTTGGAAGCATGTTTCCCTTTAAAGTATATGTATGATGTTTATTATTTCTTCCCGTGTTAATAACACAATACTTGTTGGTGTTTAACTTCATTCTCCAAGTTTCTGACAATGATGCAATTTTATTAATATCTTGTAACAGTTCTATTTTGGAGTCTGATTTACAAGGGCCACAGAGTTTAGTATCATGAGCACATCTGATGATATTATTATTGATGTTATTATCTAGTTCTGTTATGAATATTTAAAAAATGATTAGTCCAATGGCAAAACCCTGAGGTACACCGCTTGCTACTTGTCCCTCAGTTGACAAGTGACCACGAATGGATACTGCTTGACATCTATTTTTTAACCAATTTACTGCCCAGTTGATAATGCATATGTCACTATTATATTTATATAGCTTTTGACTTATGGCCTGTTGTGGTACCATATCAAAGGCTTTACTAAAATCAAATAAAATATTGTCGACCGGGGTGCCTGTGTCCAACATACAACTAACTGCTTCATAGTATGATACTAAATTCGTAATACAAGAGCTGCCCTGTGTGAAGCCATGTTGGCCGGGGTCAAATAGAGGAATAGACTTTAAATGGTCCAATATGTTATTTTTTATTAATGATTCCAGAATTTTGCATAGTATTGAGGTCAAGGAGATTGGCCTATAGTTTCCTACCTCAGATTTATTACATTTTTTGGAAATGAGAGTAATTTTTGATTTCCTCCAATCATTTGGGATTTGTCCATTATTTAATGATTTTTCAAAAAGTATTTTGAATGGTACCCAGATATTATTTTGCATTAATTTTAGCATCATGGGTGTAATATTGTCTAAACCAGGTGCTGAATGTTTTTTATTTAGTAATGTGCTGTACAATGTCTTTCTTACTAAACTGATGGGATCCTGTACTAATAATGTTTATATTGTTATTTGTTGGTGAATCTTGTTTAATGTAAACAGAACAAAAATAATTATTAAAGATATCAGCGATCATAACCGAATCAGTGATATTTTTATTGATTACATTGATGCTGGTTAGTTCTACTTTATTGTTTTTTTAATTAATTAATATAACTATAAAATTGTTTAATGTTAGATTTAGTTGCCATTTTTGCAAGGTTTATTTCAAATTTCTTTTTTACTTTATCTTATTTTTACATTTACATTGTGTATTTTTGCATATAGTCCAATTTTGTTCAGTTTTATTTGCTATGTATTTTGCATATAATTTACTTTTTAGTTTGATTTGTTTGACAATGCTTGGTTTGAGCCATTTCATTTTTTTTCCATTCATTTTATATTTCTGTATGCGTTTAACATGTTTATTAGTTATGCTATGTATTGTGTTTTTAATGAATTCCCAAGATGCGTCGATTGACATTCCATCGAGTTTGTTGTACCAGTCTATGCTTTCTAAGTCTTTATTTATTTCTGCTATGTTAGCTGTTTTATATAAATAAAATTCTGTGCAACCAGTTAATTTAGGAACATTTTGGTTTATTGTGAAGAATATAGTCAAATGGTCACTATTCCCTATTGGTGCAATTGTTTTACATAAGGATATAGTGTTATTCTTGGTAATGATAACTAAATCCAATATATTTTCTGATCTGGTTGGAGAGATAACATGCTGTGTTAAATTGTTTTCATTACAAAAAGTGAGAAAGTCCTTGCTTTGTTTTAGATTTGCCTTCTCTAAGTTCCAATCAGTGTTTGGATAATTAAAATCTGCCGACCAATAGTAGATCGCCATAGTCCAGTGCCATTTTGGCTTCATCAATTAATCTAGTATTTGTTCTTGTGATAGTGTCTGGAGGCATGTAACATAAATCTAGGACATATTTTTGTTTGTTACCGATAGTTATTTGGATCCACATGGATTCCGTCTCCTCTGTATTGAGTTTTATTTTACCTGAAATGTCAATGTGTAATATATTGGAGGATAGATAAGTGGATATGCCACCTCAAATTCTATCTTTTCTATTCAGTTTTACTACATTGTATACATCAATATTGTATCTCCAATTGTCTTTTTCATATAACCAGGTTTCTGTTAAAAATGTGATATCAATTTGATTTGTGTAGAGTAACGATTATAATTCAGTGACTTTATTATATAGACTCCTTACATTACTTAGGATAAGTTTTCTGTTATCATTATGAGTGTGTTGTTGAGATTTGGTTGACATTAAGGGGATATTAACGGACCCACTCCCCTTCTTTATTAATTTAAATTAGTTGATTCTATTTTCTCTTTGAATAATTTACTTAATACTTTAGTGCCTGAAAAATTTAGATGCAGTCCATCTTTACCATAGCAGTTGTCTCTTCAATAAAAATATTGCCAGCTATTAATATAATTAATTGAATTTTTCTCATACCAGTTTTGTAATCTGGGGCCAGATATTAAAAACTTTGTGCTGGGCATAATCCGTTTGCACAGGGTTAGCATTGAGTTAGTGCAGGTCCACTATATTCAGAAAGTCAAATAGCATGCACAAACTGCATTGGTGCCAGACAAAATTATAATGTATGCAAGGGGCAAACCGAGGGGGCATGTACATGAATACAGGTGCAATGCTATATTCAGTGAATAGCACTGCACAAAGTGCAAATTACCACCCAGGAAAAGGTAGTCTTAACTCTGTGCAAACCATCTTGCATGACTTTGTGGCTTTGCATGACTTTTGCATGGCCAAAAGCTCTTGGAAGTGAATGTTAGGGACTACCAGCTCCTGGAACACCTCTTCATATAGCCCTTCCCCTGCTGTACATTCTCTGTACAACAGCCTATTGTTCCAGTAAGTTCAAGTTCAAGTTTATTACAGGAAATAACTCCATTGAGCAAGCTCATTCACAGGGTGGTCCTGGTGTACAGACACAGTAACATTAAGCACATATATAAATTTATACAGCAGGTTTGTTAGAACTAAGTACAGTAACATGATATGAACAAGGTGCAGGTAGACAAGGAACAAACAATGATACTAACACTGGCTAATACAAAGAGAGGAACTAATTTTACAATAAGTGCAATATACACAGATCAAGTGAACCACTTTTGGAGCAGAGGAGACAGAGAGGTGCAGAGATGAAGGAGGGCAGAAAGGGTGGCTGAAGGGTAACAGGTAGGGCAAGTGAGGCAGGGATAGTAGGGTGGTGTGTTGCAGAGGAGGTCAGTGTCAGTGGTCTAGTGGGGGTGAGGAAATGTCAGCAGTCAATGAGGTAGAGGAATTAGGGATGGTGGGGTAAGTGAATAGAAGGAAAAGGACAGAAAAGGTGGAGGAAGGCTGGAGGGACAGAGACGCAAAGGAGGGGGTGAGGTGGAGCAGAGAATGGTGAGCTTTAGAGGCAGTGGCATGCCACGTCATAGGCTTTCCTGGCCAGTGTCTTAAAACAGTCTAATGACACAAGTTCAGTTAGCCTCAGTGTAGCTTGCAGTTGGTTCCAAGTTAATGGAAGTACAAAGATAATAGCACCTCTGTCCTGTCTAATGTGTGTTCTTGGCACATCTAGGAGTATAAGGTTGGAGTTCCATAAGGAGTAGGTGCGGTGTGACAAATGTACAAGTGAGCAGGTATAGTGAGACATTCTGTCAGTCAATAGTTTCAAGGTGTACAGATCAATGTGCGACTTGTGCTTGGTTGTTAGCAAGGTCCAACCAAGGGAGAAATAGAGGGAACGGTGGTGTGTCCTGGGCAGTGCATTAAGCATAAGACGAAGTGCCCAATGATAAAGGGTGTCAGGTTTGTCGGTATGATGTCACCATAATCTAACAGCAGCAGAAATGTGGCCTGCACCAGTCTTCATCTGCCATCATTGGAAACAGGATCTGTTCCTAAAGAGGAATCCCAGCCTAGCTTTTCATTTTTTGACTAAGCTGTCGATATGGACACTGAAGGATAATTTACATTACAACCAGAATTCAAGGTATTTAAACTGATCCACAACCTCAAGGGTGTCCCAAAGATAGATGTGATGGGTAGAGCAGTTTTAAGGGAGCTAAGGAAGAGGCCACATGGGTTGAGGTGAAAAATATCACCTTAGTCTTTTTGGCATTTAAGAGGAGTTTTGAGGCAGCAAAGTTGAGTTAGATTTGGTTGAAGTCAGATTGTAGTACAGTGCAGGCTTCCTGCATGGAGAGCTTGGAGATATATAAAACCATATCATCGACAAAGAAGTGTGATTTTGATTTATGTATAGTTTTGTCTAGAGAGTTGATGTAGATGGTGAATAGGAGGGGCCCCAGAATGGATCCCTGGAGAATTACTCTTGAGATGGGCATTGGATCCAAGAGGGCCCCATCTACCTTGATTCTTTGCTGCCTACCTGAAAGGTAGCTAGAGAACCATCCTAAAGTGGTGTCATGTAGACCCAGGGATGTGAGGCCATGCAGGAGGAGGGTATGGTCTACCGTGTCAAATTCCTTACTTAGGTAGAGGAACATTGCACAGATGAATTGCTTATTGTCGAAAGCAGATAACCAGTCATCAGTCACCTCGCCAAAGCTGAGACTGTGCTGTGCTTCTGCCTGAACACTGATTGGAGTGGGTTAAGTAGGTTAGTGTTTTCCATGAAGCCTTTCGATTTATGAGTGAATAAATTTTTCCAGCAGCTTGATAGGGCCAGTAGAATGGAAATTGGTCTATAGTTATTGAGTTCGCTCTGGTCGCTGGACTTGAACAAAGGGAAGATGTGCACTGTTTTACAGCTGGGGGGCAGTGGCTGTGGAAATGGAAAGATTGAAGATGTGCATGATTGGTGCTACTAACAGGTGGCTCCCCATACTTAGAAAAAAAGCTTTGATCCCATCAGCACCCACTCCTTTTCTAGCATCTAAGTTAGTTAATAGTTGTTCAGCATCCTTGAATGTCACAAGGGAGAGTTTGAAAGAGGCATTAATCAATGTGGACTGTGGGTAATCTGAGCTATCAGGCCTAATGGTACCCCGGCAGCTGGTGAGGAGTCAAAGGCCAAACCTGCTGTGGCAAAATGTGCGTTCAGTAGATCCAGGATGGAGCTTTGGTCAGTGACCAAAGTATAATTTGATTTAACTTTGAGTGGGAGAGAAGGGGGGGTTTGTGACCTTGGATTGATTTGAAAATATGCCAGATTTTGGCAGAGTTGCCTTTGGCACCTTCTAGGGTTTCAACATAGTAGAAGGAGGACTTGGCAGTCCTAATAAGCTTGGTGCATTAATTTCTGGCTGCTCTGAACTCCTGCCAGTGGTTTGCAGATTTTGAGTGCCTGGTACAGATCCAAAGCTTATCACGGCATGAAAGTGCTGATTTCAGTTCGGGGGAGAACCAGGGATGTGAGAACTTCCTGATTCTATGTCTATGGAAGGGTGCATGTTTGTTGGCAAGATGTGTGATAATGCTGTTGAAGACAGAAACAGCGGATTTAACCGTATTGGCCAGATACAAAGCTTGCCAATCAGCACAATTCAGATCAGTTTGGTAGTTATGGATATAAAACTGACTCTTTACCCTCCTGAGGCCCCTCAGCCCTGTTGGAAATTTCCATCAGTTTTTGCAAGGTAGAATCAGCCAGTTGTGCGGCATCCAGCTCCTCTTGTCTGACCCTTCTCAGCTCCCCTTCAGAAGGAAGTCCAGTAGGCTCCTCTGTTTGTGACTGGGGCTCAGGACTGCTGCTTCTAGCCAGCCCCTTCCTTGTGCTAGCCACTTCATCAGCTGTTGAGGAAGGGGCTGGTCCCTGTTGAATCACCCCCTTTTCGCCCTCAGAAGCTTGCCTTTTTGCCTGGCTGCATCTTGTAACACACACCAGAGATTCCCTGTGGTCAGAATCATTTCCCATGATCACATTTACAGGAAGATCCTCTACAAGTCCCACCTCCTTTTCTCCATGGCCACCGTCACAGCTCAGGAAGACTCAAGCCATTGGTATCTGGACTGCTTTCAATGTGATTCCCCAGACCTTGGAGTATTGCCCTGACAGCATCTGCTCCAGCTGGATTAGATTCTGCCTCACCAGGGAGATGCAAGCACCTGTGTCCCACAATCCCTGGATTACTGTCCCATTAACTACAACAGGTGTATGTACTTGGTGGAGGCATGTAGTTCTTTAGGCTGTGTACACCCTACCAACAGACAAGTGCTATTTTGGCCACTCCCTCACCCAGGCTTTGCCCCTTAACCATTTTCTTAGGGCAGCTATACATCCAGTGCCCCACTTGATTGAAAATATGACATTTCTTGGGCCCCAGCTCTTGGTTCCCATTAGAACTGGAGGGTTCTGCTTTGGGCTCAAGAGCAGGTGGGTTTGCTTTGGGCTGCCCACCATGGGACCCCTTAGAATCAAGTACTGCCCCATGAGACTTATGCTGTGTATATGGTCTGCTGGCCACATATAGGGTCGCGCTGTCTGCTACCTTTGAGCAGTTGCATGCCCTGTCCAGCAAACCATATGCATAGTTCCTCAGGTACAATTCTAAGTAATTGTTCCTTTACCATTAAATCTTTATCAATTTCACAGTGTCTGCTTTTGCCCCATCCACCCACCAATCAAAATAAGTACAGTATACTATTGAACATGCAATTCTGTGTAACTGTCTTCTATGCTTTTCTTTAACTCTCTAAATTTCTTTCTGTAAGCTTCAGGAGTTAATTACAAACATTTCAATATCACAGTTTTAACCTTATCATGGTCAACATAGTCCACATTGCTCATTTTACTCATTGCCGGCAAAGCATGTCCCATAAGTAATGGGGTAAGATGGACCATCCATGAAGTTTTTTTTACTTGGAACTGAGAATGTACTTTCTCAAATGCCTTTAAAAATAAATCAAAATTGTCTTTCTCTCTTATTCTCTCTTCTTTCCTCAGGATGCAGGCATACTTTGTACAATGCCTCAGCATACCTAGTGAATTGCTGGTTTGAACCCTCTATGTGTTTTTTATTTGTATACTGTACCCTGTATGTATAATATCTGTAAATTGTTCCCATTATTATGACTTGTTGTTCTAAAGTACTAATGTGGAACCTCTCAATGAGCATCTGCTCACAGGCATCATCCAAGATTTCAATAAACAAAAAAATAAAATAAAAACAAAATATATGGTGGAAACAATTTAGAATTAGTTTTGACTTCTTGGGATGATCCCCCATTACTTACTTTTTCCTGGCATAGGTTCAACATCTCCTTCTTGTGCTGTTGTCGCTAGACTTCATGCTGACATTCTATTTCTCTGTCCTCTAGTATTTTTTCTTCCAGTTCTTTCTCTGCTTCCAGCTTTTTTGTCTTTGCTTCCAGTCTTTTCTCAGCTTCCAGTCTTTTTGCTTCTGTTTCTGCTTCCAGCCTTCTTGCTTCAAGGTTCGGCCTCTTTGCCTCCATTTCTAGCTTTCTTGCTTTGAGGTCCAGTTCCTGCTGATGCATCTGCATTTTCAGAAGCTCAAGCTGATGTGGAGAGTCTGCTGCCTCAGCTCTTGACTCATTTGCAGGGGTGCTCTGCCTTAGGTCATGGTCCTCCAGAGCCTGTTTGAGGTTCTTCTTGTCCTTGCCATCACACTGTACCCCTTTTTGCTTGCACTTCTCCAGAAGCTGTGCCTCAGAGAGCCCTTTATAGCCCTGGGAGTTCATTCTCTCTCTACTTACACTAAGCTGTGCTGACTAGAAACAAAAACAAACATAAAAGTGTACTCTCTTGTATATCCTGTTTCATGACGGCTAATGTAAAAATTCCACTGGCAAACTCTGTCTCTTAATGTGCTGGAAAGTCTGCAGTTATCCCACCACTGCCTACCAATTTGTGACAAAAACCTCTCTTTCTGGGCTCTAACAGCTTTCAGAAAGGTGTCTGTCTTGGTTTACCTATAGCGCAGTGACATCGACATCACCATCACTGACATCAACAGGCACAATGCCGAGTGTCGGCATTGTACTGTTGGGGGTGTTGGTGTGTTTTCTTTGGGGGGTTGCACCTACCACACACCTCGATATTTATTTATCCAACTATGAGCTGGAATTGTCTCTGGGAGGAGGGAAAACACCTGGAGATTCAGTGCCGTTGTGAGCGTGGACCATCACAGTGACCTGATACTTTCTTTTAATATCTGTCGCTGTGATGGTCTTTGCTGTAGATGTTTTGTTCGACAGTCAGCACACTGTTTGTCTCTATTTATTCACTGCAATCTGCTGGGTTCACCAACAGACTCACCTTCCCCCTTGCACAGAGCTGGGAGGTGAAACATGCAATTGCACAGATCAAAGCCTGGTAGTGAGCCTCTCGGGTGGTGGATGCTAACAGAGTTCTGCCTCAGCTGATGTAAATCATGAAATACCTTACTAATTTAAATCAAAACCATGACTATTGTGCAAATAAATAATGTTTTACTTAAAAGAAGGTCAAAAGTTGAATTATAGGATATATATATATGTCTAACACAAGAGAAGTGCACTGTTACAGGAAAAGTAAATAAATGGTTTTAAATAACAGACGACAAAAAGAAAAAGACTATTACCTAAGTTATGCTATCCTTTCTTAACCTCTGCTATGCTTGGAGAGAGACTGAATTCTATGCTATCTATATAGCTCCCATGGCTTTGTAGCTAGAGGAGTAGGCTCTCAGCTTATAACCTCACAGATGGTAATCCAGCAGAACACTGACTCTTGTAACTGTCTTTCAGCATCCTATAGTCCCCTTTTGAGTAGGTAATTCTTGTCCCCTTTGAATGCACCAACCATCAGCAGGTAGCACATTCACCTCTGATGCCAGGAGATCAGAAGGCTGTGGGTTCTATCTCCACACCAGGTACTTGGGCTGAATCCCAATACTGACACTACAGTGCAGCATGAGGGGGGTGCTGCACTCTTGAGGTGCCGTCTTTCAGATGAGACATTAAACCAAGGTCCCATCTGCCTGTTCAGATGGTTGTTAAAGATCTCATGGCACTTCTCGAAAAGAGTAGGGAAGTTTTATTATTATAACATCAAAGCAAATATTTTACAGAACAGTGTTAAATCACGCAAAATATTATACAAAATGTAAAAGGAAAAGAAAGGAAAGTATTAAATACATACAGTACATCATCTAGTCATATCTCCAAAATCATTTAAACCAAATACAATCAAATGGGGACACTCAAGAATAAATAAAAAATTACTACCTCATCCCAACAGCTCTTATCTTTACTTATATTTTATAAATATCGCAAACCCCTTCCACCACAGAAATACTTTATTGGAAGTATGAAATTGTTTATCTTTTACAAAAACTGCCCCCATGGCCTCCATAACCAAGATACTCAGAGTATCATAAGACATATACTTTTGTTGTAATACCCATTGACACTGGACTTGCCATGTATAAAATTTTAAACAACAAAATAAAACACAGCTACTGTGCCTTGATCATATTTGCTAATTAGGTGAGGAAAATAACCTAAAACCAGAGATTGGTAATCCAGTTTCATTAACCATTTGAGACCCCATTTGTTTGCCAAAAAAAAAGACTTTTAGTGTTAGAGCAGCTAAATATAAAATGATCCATTGTTTCTTCCATGGCCTGGCATTGCAGATAGAGACAATACCTTTCACTTAGCATTTTATGTTTGGCATTCTCTTAATAGTCAATCTGCCATATACAGATAACCATAAAATCTCTCACATGTGATAAGGAATTGTTTCATTTTTAACTGTTTTAAAACTGACCCTTTAAGGAATCTGGACAATTTTTAAGTCCAGCTCAGACAGATGCACTTGTTCCGTCATGATTTTATAGAGCTGTGAACCTGAATTTTGGAGTACCAGAGATATAGAAAGAGCCCATTTATAGAGTTTTGTGCACAGGGTTTCAAATATCCTGGAAATTATGCTCATGGGGATAGTTTAGGGGGAATCTCATTCCACAGTACAAGATAGTCCTATTCTATTCAGTAGCCATAAATGATGCAGTGCATACGGGGGCTGTAGCCCTACCCTAAAATTCTGAGATACAAAAAGCGAATAACAAAAATTACTGGATCTATCATCCCTAGCCCACCTTGAGCTTTTGAGAAATAAGTACAACAATGCTTAATAGGGTTTAGCCTGCTACCCCATAACATAGTAAAAAAACATGCATGTAACCTGGTTTTGAGATAAATGGGGGGAGGAAATATCATAGCTGTATGCAGAAGGCAAGGAATTAAAATCTTTTATAATGTAAATTCTTTTGATTTAGAAAGTCTCAACCCTTCCATCTTTGTACTTTAAATTCCATTCCCTTTAGGGCAGTATCCCAATTGACCTCAGGACAATTCTGGGGACTAAACACAATTCCTAGGATTTTAAGAGGGTCTGATGAACTATTAATACCCTTTATGCACACAAGGTCTGAGGAAACAGGGCCAATAAACAAGCCTCTGGATTTGTCAGTTGTTTAGTTTTGAGTTTGAAACAGATGCATAGTTATTTAGCTCCTGTAGTACTATAGAAACCTGTGATATATCAGATTAGAAAATAAATACATCATCTGCATAGGCCTGGACAGTCAAAGTATCTTGATCTTGGTCGCCTGATAAACCTACCACTTCACTAGATGAACTTATCCACCTTAAAAGGGGGTTTAATGAGAACACATATAGTAGGGGACTAAGGGGGCATCCTTGTCTAACCCCGATGCAATTTTAATGGGTGTAATAATCTTTCCCTTAATAATAGGGTGAACAGTAACTGCTGAATATAATAACTTTATTCATTGTATAAACTCATGTGGTATTTTATAATGCTCTAAAGTGAGAAACAAAAAGTGATGTGGACCCTGTCAAATGCTTCACACTGATCCAACGAGAGTATACAACCCTATTGTCCTGTCTTATTAAAATATTCTTATACATCTCTAATTATTATTAGGGCACTTTGAATTTTTCTATTAGGGATGCCACAGAATTGTGAAGGGTGAAAAAGGTCCCTGCCACTCTTCTTAATCTACTATTTAAGATCTGGGAAAGAATATTAAAATCAGAATTTAGAATTGTGATAGGCCTCCAATTTGCGATTTGTTGCCTATCACCAGATTTGAATAAGAACACTTAGGGCCAGATATTCAAACCTTTGCGCCTAGCACAAATCCATAGCGCTGGAATAGTGCTGGTTTTGCTCGAGGCTGCAATATTGAAAAGCCCTATTAGCACCAGCGCTGTGTGATAGCACCAACGCTAAAAGGTAATGGCATGCAGGGGCGTGGACAGGAGAGCCCCCATGAATGCCAGCAGCACAGCATATTCAAATGTATAGCGCTGCACTACAGTCATTAGCGCGACCTGTAGCACAGCGCTAGATACCGCTGGGAAAAAGCAGGCGGTAATGCAGCAGTGCCCTCCATGATTCCTGACCCTCTTCCATGCAAAAAGCATAGACCTGGTAGTCTAGTGGTCCCCCACCCCTGCATGAATGCCAACCCACTTACATTAATATTATTAGTAATTTCCTGGTAGTCTAGTGGTTCCCCACCCCCTGCATGAATGCCGACCTGTTTACTTTAATATTATTAGTAATTTCCCTGGTAGTCTAGTGGTCCCCCATCCCCCTGTACTATTGCTGATCCATTTTCTTTAATATTATCATTAATTTCCTAGTAGTCTAGTGGTCCCTCCACCCCCTGCACTAATGCCGACCCATTTTCTTTAATATTATCAGTAATTTCCCGGTAGTCTAGTGGTCCCTCCGCACTAATTCCAACCTTTTTTTAATATTATCTGTAATTTCTGGTAGTCAGTAGTCCTCCACTCAGCTGTGCCGACCTCGGCACTCTGAACAAAGCATTCTCTGAGCCGGTGACCGCACAGTTTTCCTAGCCCACCACGGCCAGCCGCCGACCTGCGGTGTGCAGGAGTGCGCTCTGAATACCACAGTTGGTGGCCAGCTGTGGTGGACCGAGGAGGGTTGAGCCAGTTGCCGGCTCCAGAGAAATGCTTTGTTCGGGGTACCGGGAGGTGCACAGCTGGGTGGGGGGACCACTAGACTAACAGGGAAATTACTGATAATATTAAAGCAAACGGGTCAACATTAGTGCTGGGGGTGGAGGGACCACTAGACTACCAGGGAAATTACTAATAATATTAAAGTAAATGGGTCGGCATTCATGCAGGGTGGTGGATGGACCACTAGACTACCAGGGAAATTACTCTACTCATTCTATTGTGTATGAGTCAGGAGCATACCTCTCAACTGTCCCTGATATTCAGGGAGGTCCCTAAATCTGCCTCAATATAGTACTCTGTCCCTCCTCACAGTTGTGTTTCCATGGCTAAACAGTGGCAATTGTAAGCACAGAATATTGTCAAGCATTACAGTTACAGACTTGCTTCTTTAGCAAATGCATTTTGCACCAAGCCCCATATTCTACCAGCTGTCTGGGTGGATATCTTTACTTTTAAAGATGTGTCCCGGATTTTGGTCCTTTGTCCCTGATTTGTTCATTAAGCCTTGTCCTTGATTCAGGAGGCAAGGGGTTGTGAGGTATGTATGCACTGCTTGTACCTGCCAGCACACAGTTCCTGTTGCTTCCAGCCTGTACTTCTATTCTGACCAACAGGGGATGCTGGTGGTATGCCTTGGCCTGCAGCGTCCAGCTTGTACTTCCATTCCGACCTAAAGGGGGAGCTTTGTACTCCATGCAGTAGCACCAGGCAAACTGCATGGTAATGTATGCTAAGCAGCACTTAATGAGATGCAAATGTACCTGTTTGCCCATGGATTACCTAAGTAGGCTCATTTGCATGGGAGCTATGAATATAGCTCCCATTTGCCCCGGGCTAACCAGTTTGCACCAGGCTAATATGTTAGCACTGTGCAATCAGGTTAGCCCCGGGCAAACCTCACTTCCACATAGCACAGTTCTGCAGTGTGTGGCTTACATTGTTGTTTGCAGTCATACTTCTCAACTGTCCCTGATTTTCAGGCGTCCCTGATTTTACCGCAATGTTTTACTCTGTCCCACCTAAAACTTGTGTTCCTGACCAAACAGTGGGGTTGTAAGCATAAAATAATGTCAGACATTAATGTTACAGTCGTGTTCTTCCTTAGAAAATGCATTTTACACTACACCACATCCTACCAGCTTCCTGAGTGGATATCATCAATTTCTAAGATGTGTCCCTGATTTTAAACCTTTGTCCCTGATTGTTTTAAGCCTTGTCCCCAATTTATGATGCAGGGGGTTGAGAGGTGTGTTTGCAGTAGATGTGAGACAGCTCTGTGCAATCACACACGATGTCTCCACCTGCACACTGGCTTGCTACAGAGTCTAATGAGCTGCAGTTACAGTTTGCACTTCCCTGTTGCTATATTCAGTGCTGTCTTATTCCCAGGCTATTTTTTCCCTGCACTTCCAGACCAGTTTGTCTGGCTTCCTTAGGCTGCTATATTGAGCAGGATTAGCACCGGGCTATTTCCTTTTGAACATAACTTGCTTTCTGCTCCGGGCTAAGTTTTCCCCCTTGGCAGTGCTAATTCAGCCCCTGGGCAAAGTTTTGAATATCTGGCCCTTAGAGACCAGAGGTAAAACCCACTGGAGCTGATTTTTGACTTAAAAAGTGAGTAATAACTTTTTCTAAGCATACTGCTAGAATTTCCAAAAAGGATCTATAAAACTCATATGGGAGCCCGTCCAAACCTGGAGAAGTCCCTCATTTTTGAGACCTAATTACAGTTTTTATTTATTACAGGGCTCTAATAGAGGAGGATAGTCTTACTACTTCCTCAGATGGTGAAGGTACACTAATTCCCTTTAGGTAGGCAGCAATTTCATCCATTTGTGGAGGAACTGCAATCATTTGTGATTTTAGATGACTATTAATAGTGTTATAGATAGCTTCATCAACATTAATAAGTCTCCCCTTTTCATCTATTAATTCTTCTAAATGACAAACATCCATTTTAGCCTTAAAAGCTTCAAAAGGGGATTTTTGCATCCCAAACTGTAATTTAGTTCTCAGGGTCTTAGCCCACCATATTGATATGCCCTCATCTCCATTTTAATTGTTGACTTTGTGAAGAATAGTCACGCCTGGATGTTGCTGCTACAGAAAATAAATATTGTAACTGGTTCCTTAGTTTTAAATAATGAAAAAATTGTTCATTTGCCTTTCTTTTTCCAAAACCCTGAAACCATTTTTTATTTCTTCTTTCTTATCTGCCCACCTGTCCCACATCATCATATAAGTCAGGTACCAATGTCCTAGCTTATAACAGGTTGGTTATCCCATCAGGACCAAACGGTCAGTCCAAATGGATGTATTTATATGCCACTTATTATTTTTTTATTTTCTTGGGGGGGGGGGACGTTGTGAAGATTATGTTTACCAAAAGGTGGTTGGAAAATTCACTTGGGAGAGTTACATAGGTTGGAATAGGTAAATTATTGGAAAGAAACAGGTGGCCTATTACAGAAGTTAATTTCCCTTTCATGTACAGTATGTATATGGGGGACCAAATACTTGAAAGTTTCTCCCATTTTGTAAAGCAACAATTTTAACAGTTCTTCCTAAAGCAGACATATCACAATATATTTTTTCCCTTTACCTACAATTCCATGATCAGGGAGTTCACAATTAAAATCCCCTCCCAAAATAATATATGTGGAAGATGCCAAGTATGATTGAAGAATATTTAATAGCGTAATCCTGCCAGCTTTCATTTGGGGCCCATAAACTATAAATAAATCTATAGTTAGAATGTTGCCATATTCCATCTATTATCAAAGGTCCACCTGGAATCAACTCAATTAATTTAGTCAGAGAAAGGAAAAGGATCTAAAATAATACCTATACCATCTGCCCAGTCCAAACTAAATGACCAGAAGGAAGGTCCCCATATCCATTCAGACTGAAAGAGCCTACTCCTTGTCTAGTGTATGCATCCAGGTCTCCTGTAGGAAACAGGTATCAATTTTTGCATTATATAAAAATTGAAAAAGAGCCAGTCTCTTAGGAGCATTAAGTTAACTGCAGCAGTTTAGAGTTCCTATATAATTGAACCAGAGGTTCACACAATGATTAGGGCCCTTTCATCCTTTTTTTCTTCTTTTTTCCTTTTTAATCAAGCTGAGATGACCTATTACCAGAGAACTGCACAGGGTCAGCAGCCCCAATCTCCATATCAGAATCACCCCCTAGTGTTTCTAGAATTGCATAGGAATTCTCCATTTCTACTTCTGGTGGTTCTGTTTGAGGGGGAATGGTTTGGAACTCCTAGTTGTCCGTCTTCCAGGCAATGGTTGTGGTTTCAGGGAGGTAGGTGAAACTATAGTCTGTGGTACATCCTGGTAAGATACAGAGGGGAAATCCTTTATATTTATTGGATCAGGGGGACCCTTGGCTTCCCCACAGGCAGTGGTCACACAGGGATCCAAATGTTTACTTTCCTTAAATGGGTTCTCCTCTCAGGAGGGTTTAGGGTGGGTGGGTGGGTGAGGGGTGTTCTACATCTCATCATCTGTATGAGTTTACCAACAGCTTCATCCTGGGCTTTTGGATTAAAAACTCTGGACTTATAACCATAGCTTTGTTTTGGCTGCCTAAGGGCACTGCAAAACCTGTGACATGACTCCTTGCACAAATCACATTTCAGCTGATAAACACACTGAAGGCTAATATGTCCCACCTCCCCAGATCTAACATTGAGGAGTATCACATACACTTATAGCAGGCATGCAGCTGACCAGCTTAAAGCAACCTCCCGCCCTTGCCCAACATAAAGGAATTTGGAAAATGCTCAATTTAATTTTCAGCCTGTCTGAGTTTCACTTTGTACTTCCAGCTCCCCTTCCAGAAATATTCAGAATCAAGTATAGCCTCGGGGCACTTAACACCTCACATTTTTGGGACAACCAGTCAATGATATCCTCAGCATGGACCCCCTCATTCCTAAACATAACCATCACATACTTGATTAAAGGTTTAGTTCATAAAATGACTAAAAAGGGAGAAAACTTAAACTGGTTGTATCTGTGCCAAAAAAGATCTAGCAAATATGGGGACCAAAAACTCACATCAAAGTTAACTTTGCTAGAGATGTTAATGAAGGTGAAGACTTCTTTAGGGGAAATTTTTAAAGACTCTTTAAGTAATGATTTCCCTACATACAGCCTATCAGACCTCACTTCTAAACCCCCTTTGTATTGGATGCAAACAGCATTCCTATGAGGGCAGCTTCCTTTTTTGAAAACAGATCAGATAACAAAGGTCTTGGTTGGGGGTTCCTGAATTCCATCAGTCACAGTGCCCCAAGTATTGTCTATTTTGTCTTTATTCCTTTACTAGTGTTCTCTTCATTCCCAGAAGAGCTGGGATCTCTGGAAGTAGTGTTTTCAGTCTTAGATGTAGAAAGGCCTTGCATAGCAGGTACCAGAGCTTGAACTGGGGGTGCCATTCTTCAGATTGCTGGGACAAAGGGTCATTTGGGCTCCATTCAGGATTTGGGAGCCATGTACCAGAGGGAAATTTCTTCCAGCCTGACTCTATTGGGGCTTTTTCCGGTGACCATTTAACAAAGGGGTCACTTCAAGCAGGGTGTATAGAAAATGCCGATTGACTTACAGCAGATGTAGATTGCAGTTGTTTAATATGCAGTGAGGCCTGGGCTTCTGCCAAAGTTTTATTTGATTTTTGCCAGTTGGAGGAAATGTTTCTGTTAGCAGATACTAAGGCTGCTCTTTTTAATTTAGCTCCTTCCATTGAGGCCATTTTCACTGTATGACCCTTAGCTGAAAAGGAAAAGCTTGTGACATTCTCCTGGTTCCGGGGGTCTGATTGATAAACTATTGGATCATCATATTTTTGTTTCACCCCCTTTTGTTGAATTAATGTCCTCAAATCAGTATTTCCTGATATGTCCATTTTGGCACCTATTGTAAATAGATTCCCACATTTGCCCACACTTGGGTTCAGAACTGATTTCCCTGTTTGCAGCTGGGGAATATAGGGGAATTTGCCATATGTATTGACTTTGTATCCACTTGTACACACCCCATTTCACCGCTTCCAGCCTTTGCTGTTAGTTTCCCAAAGTCTATCGGCTTTTGGCATACACAATCCTTCACATCTCATAGACATCCATTCCATCCTCCAACCCACACCGAGTGGCCATTTAAAAAAATGTCTGACAGCTCCCCCTACTGATGAGTAGGAGAATTTCCCCCAGTGCCCTGGCAAAATGTCCCCCCATTAACTAAATATACCACCAACAGCTTAATCTGGTTCAAAGTCAGTTGGCGTTCATCTGTATCCCCCTGTATCTCAACTGTATGATGTGCCTGAAAATAGGCAGAATTTATCTAGTGCACTTACCCAGTCAACAAAACCTAAATAAAATAAATAAATAAATGTACCATATATGTTTTTAAATGTTTCAATCATTTTAAACACCTATAGGTGTCTAATTATATTCATTTAACATTCAGCTTATATTTGAGTGGTCCAATCCTTTCAAACTTTGTGTGTCTGTAAGTGTGTATGCCACCTGCTCCTCTTGGTCACTCTGTCTGAGATTTATTACTTAGCCCATTACCTTATCTAGATGCTGTTAGCAGTGGGATCCCAGTGTTGTTTGTTTTTGGAATACCAGAAAGATCCAAGCCATTAACTCCTTCAATCCAAGCCATTAACTCCTTCCTTCCCATTTCTGTAACAGCCCCCCCAATAAAAAGGAAAAAAAATACTTACTTCATGGACTCTCTGAAATGTAAATAATTCTACTCCAAGGTAAAGGTTACACATGTTTGTGTTCACAGCAGCAGCAGCAACAGACAGACGATGCAGAGAAAAGTAACTGAAAGGGACCAATACAAACAGAAAACAATTACTGTCTCAGCTGCACATCTTTACTAACTTAACCCCACCCTGGAAAAAAATACTTACCTTCGTGGTTAGAAGATGTTTCTATTCCAACATCCATGTTGTACCTTTACAGCATTATGATGTCATCATCATCAACCACCATAGCTGAAAGTTAATGGAACAGCAGTAAAAACCTTTTAGACTTCAGGTGGTAACAATAACAACCCCCCTTACAATGCATAGAAAGAAAAAAAGGAAACTACTTACTTGTGCAGCTAGTGTGATACATCCATTCCACAGACACCAGGCAAGAATACTTCTCTCAGCAACCACAGCAGCACACAACAGCAGCAGCAGCAGTAGCACAAAAACACCTCCTTCAGCTATTCCCTCCACTCTGCACAACTAGGCAGGACATAATCACAGGGTGGCTAACTTCCCTGTCTCTTGATTCCTTGAACATTTGTCACCTCACCACAATGTTTTCAACCAACATCAACAAGAGCAGATCCAGCAGTAGTATAGCAACCAGCACCCCCTCAACTGCAGCAGCAGGGCAGAAGGACACCTACTCATCAAGTTTTCCTCTGTATATGGACATCATAACCACAATTTCTTCACACAAAATAGTTAAACTGTACTTCTTCTTATTCAAGTCTATTTCTTGACCTGGAAGCAGTTTTTCACTATAAATACGGTCACTTGACATTTGAGTCGAGTAGTGGGAGGATCAAAGTTTATGACTTCCACAACATTTATGTTTAACTTCTCTTGAAATGTCTTCATGTGGTTTTCCTGACTTCTATGACATGTGCAACAACAGTATTTAACAGTAGGAAAGCAATGTGTCACTGGGGACCCAATTTTACATTTTGGGCTAGTGGTGGTGGTAGGGTGGCAGGAAAAAAAACACAAGTTCCACAAACATGTTTAACTTCTCTTGAAATTTTCTCATGTGGTTTTTCCCAACTTCTCCTGCCTGTTGCACAGCACTGTAACAAGAGGCAACTAGCAGCAGAAAGGCAGTTTTGAACTGGGAAGGGACACAACCTAACATTTGTGGCAAGCACAGGAGACATGTTAAGCACTAAAACCTAGCTGATGTTGAATTTCTCAGGAACATTGTTCATGTGTGTGTTATTCTTGTGCACTTCTTTGGGCAGTTGCACACCACCACCACTCCCACATCACATAACACCAAGAAACATTTTTTTTACTGGGGACAATGCTTGACATTTGTGGATAGCAGGAGGACACATGAATCAGTAACACAAAAAAAATAGTCAGGAAAGTGATCCATGCATACAGACTATAACAGAACAGGGCAGGGTCATCAGGGCAAGGGGAATACTAAAGTCTACTTGAGGGAAACATTCAGGGAGTGAATAAGGGAAAAGATGGAATAAAATAGGGACCCTAACATACAATAAAAACTCATTGAGAAAGAAATATTGTACAGAACAAAAAAGAAAGATGACAGAGAGGAATAGGATAGAAAATATTTTTTTTTTATTTTGTTTCACTTTTTATATTTTTTTGTGTTTTGTCATTTTTTATGGGGAAACTATTACTAACACAGCATGGAAATAATAAACAAAAAAAAAACCCAAAAATTGAAATGTTAATTTGTCCCACCACCACCACTATCAGTTGCACTGCTGGGCCCACCACCACCACAGAACTGCAACAGGAGGCTCAAATCCTTTTCCTGGTTGGCCATCATTTTATCGATACTGTCCCTAAATTCCTGCCAGAACTGTTCAAAATCCTGGCACAGATGTTGCACCTTGTCCCACAGGACACCCAGGTCTGCCTGGGTGACAGGTGCTCTGAGGTCACTCAGTGGTGGTGGGATGCAAGTGCTGCTGCCTGCTGTCCTGGTGGTGATGGCCGAGTACTGTTATGAGTCTTCCTGCCATGCTGACTTACAGCAGCATGATGGCCTACCTCCCACTGCCCCCCTTCAGCTTCCATATTGTCCCCATCCCCACCACTAATATGTGCTGCTGCTGCTATCACCACCTCACGCTCCTTTGCCTGCCACTCTGTCATGTGGTGGATCATAAGGTGGGTCCTTTGACCACTGGTCCCCAGATGGCTACCTTTCTTCCCACACCTTACACTATGGTCACAGATCTTGCAGATAGCCACCCTGTCATCTGCAGGATTTATGTAGAAATATTCCCATACAACCAATCTTTGTGGCAGGGAGGAGGCCCCAGAGGATGTTGCAGTGGGTGCTTTCCATCACCAGTGCCAGTTGTGGAGGTTCTGGCGGTGGCACTGGTACTATCATTGAGGGGGCGGAGACCACAGACTCCTGCTGGGGGGCGGGACTACAGGTCCTGTTGCTGCTGGTGCTGCAAGAGAGCAGCACAAATACCATCCTAAGCTGGGAGGAGGGTGCCTCAGTGCCTCTTGGAAATGAATACTGGTTGAGGTGAATAACTGACCCACCCTTCTTGTGGCATTCCTCCTGCCTACCTTGTCCCTCCATCCTCTTAATAATAATAATAAAAAGATTTTCCTCACAGAAAGCAAAATAAAAAAATAGAGAAAAAGACACACACACACACAACTATCTAAGGGCAAGATATTCAAAACTTTGCACCGGGCAAAAACCGTTTGCGCAGGTTTAGCGTGGGATTAGAGCGGGTCTGCTATATTCAAAAGGCCAAATAGCACGGGCAAACTGCATTAGCGCCGGGCAAAACTATAATGTATGCAAGGGGCAAACTGACATGAATACAGGTGCAATGCTATATTCAGTGACTTGCGCCGTGCTAAGTGGTTTTGCGCGACTTAGTGCAACACTTAGCGCGGTGAAAATTGCCGCCCAGGAAAAGCTTGTCTTAACCCTGGGCAATCAGCTTTGCATGACACTTTGGCTTTGTGCAGTGTTTGCGCAGGTTTAGCACGGGTTTTGCGTGACCCTAACAAATAAATATGACACATAGATAAAGCCAAACATAGAGGAAGCATGCTGCTAACCGATGGCATCACAATGATGCCATCATCTGCCACCAGTCCCAGCCATGCCAGGCAGTAAGTGGTGACCCTGCTGCCAGTGGACAGCATGGCAGTGTGGCCATACAGCATACACCTGAGGACCACACATCTGTGGACACGAACAGATGCCAGCACACACATGCAGCACTGTGGACATGGAGGATGTTGAGGGGAGTGTGTATGGGTGGCGAGGCTGTGCCACAGACCAGGTGTGGCCACAAGGCTGGGACATATCATGCAGTGCACATGGGCCAGTTTTGGGAATACCCCAACACTAGTGTGCCTTTCGGATAATATATGCCCCCCCGGCCACATACCGCACAGCTGTACAACTGCCACAGCACACAAAGCCAGAAATGTACATGTTACTGTGAGCATCCCATGCCACAGGTACAGCATCTGTGGGTCACACAACAGTGTAACAGTAATGTCCACTGTTAGTAAACACCTGCAGGTTGGGCCTGTCACTGTGTACAGTGCAGTCGTCATTACTGCCCTACACACCATAGGCAGTGCTATGTCCCTCACACTACTGGCCCCCTTGCTACTGTAGTGTCTGCTGTACTGTAGCATGCCCTACAGTGTGACAGTTGCATGCAGCACCACCACCACCTGTGCCTATGCTGTCTTGTCCCCTGGGGTACAATATGCTATGCTATGCTGTACTGTTTACATGTAGCCTGCAACTATCATCGTGCACTGCTAGACTGACCTACAGGTGGAGCTGCAGTTGTACCTTGTCAGCCCCTGTACTTCCAGACTGACGTACAGGTGGCTCTGTGGGACCCTGCAGTAACGCTGGGCAAACTGCATGCAAATCAGGGTATAATGAGATACTAATCCGGTTGTTTGCCCAGAGACTACCTAAGTAGGCTCATTTGCATGGCACTTTTGAATATGGCACATTTTAGCTCCAGGCAAACATGTTTGCGCCAGGCTAACTGCTTAGCTCCACGCTAATGCCGCGCTAATGTGTTAGCGTGGCGCTAACGGTACGGGGAATAATATACAGTTTTGGTCACTGTTCTTTCACATCTGCTGCTTCCTGCAGCTGTACTGAGTCCATGCATTTTCTGGCACACACATTGGCCATGTAGTTAATCTGTGCCTGCCCTCACGTTGCTGTGCACTGTGTTGTTGTTGTGGGTTGCACTTCCTGGTTGCTTTATTCAGTGCTGTCTTATTCCCAGGCTATTTTTGCCCTGCACTCCCAGACCAGTTTGCTCGGCTTCCTTAGACTGCAATATTTAGCAGGATTAGCACCGGGCTATTTCCATTTCAATATAGCTTGCTCTGTGTCCGGGCTAAGTTTGCCGGCTGGGCAGTGCTAATTTAGCCCCTGGGCAAAGTTTTGAATATCTGGCCCTAAATGTACAAAAAATAAAAAGTATAAACAAACAAAAGATCTCAGTACAGAAAAATAAAGAAAGGAATTAGTGGGAAGTGGGAAACTATCAAACTAAATACTATTTTTGGACCAAAAAACAATGTAAATTTCTGGGATCTCCTGCTCTGATGTGTCTCAATCAGCTACAGCTGCTGAAAAGAAACTGAATCATTCACTTCCTGCCTGATTGGAGTCTCCCATGGGACCTGCAGAAAGTGAATCATGTGACAAAACCTTTTTTTCAATAACTTTGATGTTAGTAGCACAAGTCAACGTGAACTTCAAAGTTAACTGGCAAAGTTTTGCTATTAGCAGTCAATTTCACAAAATTTTGAGTGGGGTGAAATTGGAATTAAACTTCACAACATCTCTAGAGTTGACCCACACGGATCTTTATTTTCCATATTGTTTTTTCTCCTGGCCAGCAACTCTTGTCTCATGGATATACCCTGTTCAGAGGGGCATATCCTGATCAGGCTGAACCCATTCATCATTCAGTTGGATAATAGGTTTTTTTCTAACAACTTTTCCCTCCCACATTCCCTGGTGGGGGCAATGCCTCTGTCATTCTCATACTGCCACAGCTTCCCTTGCAGCAGGGGTAAACTCCCTGGCTCAAATGCAGGGGTCACTGTGTTGGTGTAACCTACTGACAACCCTCTCCGACGAAGATAAACTGCTGAGTAGCAGCTGTCTTGGCCACAGCCTGCCTCCTGATGTGACTTCCCATGCTTGCTTCTGCATCCATGTTGTCAGCATGGCAGCATGACACTGTGCTACTGGGCCATGGGAGTTGCCTAAAAGCCTAATATTTAAGGTCAATGACCATAAAAAATCGGTGATATTCTGTCTCTAGTTTTAAAGTTACAGAGACTGAAAATTCCGCAGTTTACATTACTGTGAAACGTAATTTTATAATGTCCAAATATTTGGAGGTTTTTTTCCTCGGTCATCTTTACAGAGATCTGAAACTTGGTACACTTCTGTATGGCCTTGGTAACATCAGCATGCAAAGTTTGGTGAAGTTTGGAAAATACTTCTTCAATTAGATGGAGATAACCAAAATTTCTATTTTGAGAAAATGAGAAGTTTTCAAAACGTTCATGACATTTCATGAAAGTGAAATCAGAATTTCATTGGCAGAAGATAAAATTCTCCAAGCCCTAGTTTCAAATGACCCCCTTTCCTCAGTCAAAGCTGTATCTCATGGTCTGCTGAATCGTTAAGTAAAAGGAACTGTCCACACAGAGAAGGTGTTGTAAAGTCTGGCTGTAAAGTATAAATTAACAATTCTAAGATGATAAATGAAAAATAAACTTTGTACAAGTACATACAGTGGTTTCCACAATATCCTGAGTTTTTCCTTCCATGTCTTGGGAAGTGTCCCTTATTATATAGGTCAATGTCCCTTATTGTTCTTCATTTCAAGTGCCAGTGTCCCTCATTTCAATGACAAAAGGGTGAGAGATATGCCCCTCTCCTTGATGAAAGGTGCATCCCTTGGCCTGCAGATTCATTAAGTGTTCAACTGGGAATGGAACAGAGTGCTTTCAAAGGACAACATCCCCTGTGTATTCCATTGAAAAAGGCACAGACTGCTTCAAAGGACTCTCTGCAGACAATAATACATGTTTATAAAGTGTTTATTTGAGCGTTTATTAACCTAGATCATCTATTACTCAGTGCCCCTGCACACTGCTGTCTGCAGACATACTCAAGAGTGATGCATGCACAGTATAAATGCTGACTAACAAGATCATCAGGACACCACGTAACTTCTGGTAACCATAAAAGGCACACTGAGTTCCAGGTGTGACCCAGGGAAGGAGGAAGGGAAGAACAGACATATAAGGCAATTACAGGTCATGCAAATTGCAAATCGAAAATATATTAGGTACTCTGAACCTGCCAGACATAGACTGGGATGTTCCAGTGGCCTGGAGCACCTTAAGGCAGAGGGAGATAGTGGAGAGTGTCAGGCCACTCTTAGAAATCGTTTGTCGTAAACGATGCTGTGCAGAATTGTAAATATACTGAGTGATTGGCGATGATGTTATATTGCTTGTTAGTCAGTATTGGTAATGTTTTTTTAACTATTTATTTTAAGTATGTTGCAAGAAAACATGCTTTCTATAAAGAAAAGGAGGGTGCGGGGGTGCACAGCCCCCGATTACAGAAAATGTTGGCATGTGCCTCTTGCCACAGTTAGCTCACTTAATGAGCTCTCACCTCCGAATTGCATAGTGTAACAGGCACTTGCTGAAGATGATGGAGGATCTGAGTGTGGGTAAAGCAATAGTAAACTGGGTAGGTAACTGGCAAAAGAGGAGGCAGGATAGAGTTGTAGTCAATGGGATCAAATCAGAGGAGAGGGAGGTCACAAGTGGGCACACAGGAACCTGTCCTGGATCCGGTCCTCTTCAATGTTTGTCAGTAACATTGGTGAGGAAATCTGGAGCAGGCTGTATCTCTTCACAAATGACACTAAGCTCTGTGGGAGGGTGGATATTGACAAAGGAATCGGGGAAATGCAGAGTGACTTTTAAAAATTACAGGCATGGTCTAAGGCTTTACAGTTGAAATTCAATGACAAAAAGTTCAAGGTAATGCACCTAGGGAACAAAAACCCCAGGACTGAATACTGGATGAGTGAGGTGAGACTTAGCACTACAACTGAAGAACAGGACCATGGAGTTATCATCAATGACTTCCTTAAACAACTGAGTCAGTGCAACAAGGCATACAACAAAGCAAATAGGAAGCTGGGCTGTATCTGGACAGGTTGTGATAGCAAATGAGAAGAGGTAATACTTCCCCTATGTAGATCATTCATGAGGCCACATCTAGAATACTGTGCCTAGTTCTTCAGTAGTCACTCAGGAAGGATAGGGATAGGCTGGAAACAGTGCAGCACAGGGTAACAAAAAGTATTCAGGGCCAACAGGCAGGTCCTACAAGGAGCACCTCAAGGCACTGAACATCCACCTGCTGGAGATCAGAGGAGAGAGGGGAGATATAATAGAGATCTTCCAGTTTCTAAAATTAATCAATAGGGAGAACAGAAGGGAGCTTTTTATCTTGAATACTAGCTTATGTTCACATAGACATGAGTGTAAATGGACAGGAGGGTGATTCAGAAGGGATATGAGAAAGTATTATTTTTACAAAAAGTGTGATAGAGCCATGGAACAGTCTGACAGCTGAGGTGGTGGGTGCTAAAACCATAGGTGGTTTCAAGCACAATTGGGACAGAATGAAGATTATAGTGATTGAAGAGGTGGCAGAAACTGGGAAATGATGGGGGGAAGATGGGGAGCGCTAGGACCCTTGAGGATCAGTAGGCCCTGGGTCAAATGGGGAACACAGGCAGACTGGATGGACTGCTAGTCTTTTTCTGCTGTCATTGTCTATGTTTCTATGCAATGTGAGAATAGGTAGGAGGCCCCACGTAATCTAGGAACAACGTAAATGTCTAGTTAGAAAAAAGAGCAGTACATGGGATGCTTTACAAGGCTGCAATAATCCAAAGTGCATAAGAATATAGGCCACATAGATTAGAGAGCAGACAGGGGGCCTGAAGCTCAGGTAGCCCATCTGGGAAGAAATAGCCAGGTGAAGGGGAACAGGAATGGGTGAGATAGAAGGGAGGCAGGAGGCTCAAGTGATTGAGTGGCAATTACGGTGGGAGGGGGGCAGAAATATGCCTTAGCAGACATTGTGATGCGAGGATAGAGGAGGTGAGATGAAGGAAAAATGGGAGTAGATCCCAAAGGATGGGAGATGATAGGAGAAGGCAGCCTGCCCAGCACAAGAGTGAAGATGAGGGATAGCAAAGGTATGGGAATCTCTGGAATGCAGGGAGTAAGAGATGGAGAGGGCAGGGGAGAGGAGTGAAGGGAAGTAGGAGGGAAGGGAGTCAAACCAGTATTTAGCAGTGAAAGAGGTACAGTGGTACTGATGATGTAACGGTAGAGGGAGGATGGACATAGAGGAACAGAGTGAGCAGTGATGAGTGCAGAGTGGAAAGTTGGTGGTAAAATGACAGGAGGCATTGTAGAGGGTGTCCAGTTTGGCTAGGGAAGAGGAGGGAGCAGTACCATAGACCAAATCTGTGTAGTCCAACACGGGAGAATCATTTTGGTTATGAGCTCCTGGCAAACCTGGAGGAGATGCAATCCTTATTATGATATTAGATGCTAAGTTTGAGGCAAAGTTTTTTGTTTTTTTTATCATAGAACATTTTTTTAAAGATTTTTCAATTGGTATAAGGTAGAACACCTTCATTCATCACATATATTACTGCCCAAATAAGCAGAAATTTTATAAACCAAATAAGATCTATACCACTCATAGGTATATCATTATATCCAGTGCAGGAGAAATAAGTTTATAGGAAAAGGAAAGAGCTTAAATAAGACACAGTAATATGGCAGTACCGGTTATAGCTTCCTATTTAGCAGCAATCAGGGGTAAAGTTGTCATCCAAACCATGCAGGCCTCACAGAGAAGGGTTTCGGGGCAGAAGGGATCTTACAAAGTGACAAATGGAGGTAGGCCCCCCATTTCTTAAGGACGAGTCCAACTGACTTCAGTGTGAGTAAGAGAGTCGCATTAAAAGAACCAATCGGGCTATGGCAGCATGCCACATGTTTATAGCTGGATTATTAACCTGCCTCCAGTGCATTAATAACAGCCTCTTAGCTTCCAACAATGCCAACATAAGCCATTCCCGATGGGCCTTAGACAAAAAGGTTAGCTCAGAGGAGTCACCCAGGAGCAATTTAGGTTTGAGGGGTATATCCCTGATGCCAAGGACTTTGGAACACTCTAAAGCAATGGTAGACCAGAATTTCGATATTTGGGGGCAGGACCACAGTATGTGGAACAGGTGGGCATCTGATTGCTGACATCTCCAACATCTTGAGTGTGTCAGGACTCCTGCTGAGTGCAGGGCAGCAGGAGTTCTGTACCACTGCAGGAGAATTTTGATTTGTAGGAATCGGCTATTAGTGTCTCGATACCCTGTGTGTGACCCCTTAAAGCAGCATGACCAAGAGGTTTCGGAAATAGCCATGCCCAAGTCAGCTTCCCATTTGGACCTGCAGCGCTCAGTGAGGTCAGTCTGAGAGTCCGCCATGTGGCATAAAAGTTGCCTATGCTCCCAGGAGGAGGAAGACTTATGCAAGGAGGCCAGCCATTTCCATTTACTAATTTACAGAGAGAAAGCTGCTGTGCTCAGTTGCTCAATAGTGAGTCGGTTCACTGCAATGGGCTGCCAGCCCAACACATGACAACATTTCCACACAGCAGCACTCTGGAATGAATACAAAAAAGCCAAATAATTCAACGTGTTGCCTAGGCACTAGGGGCTCGCACTGTGGTGTGATTAATCAACAATTTAGTTGAATTATTTGGCTTTTTGTATTCATTCTGGAGCGCCTTGTGTAGAAATCATTTCCATTTACTGTCTAGGCTATAAGGAGTTGAGAGGTCATTAATAATACTGCGTATCTGGAGAAACCACCAAAGTTGTTGGGAAGATTAAATTTGTTCTTTAGCTGGTTAAAGGATAACAGGGTGTCTGAGTCGGGCAACAAAAGGTCCTGTACATACCTAATGCCCTTGGTTTTCCAAGAGGGTCACTTGATCAGTTCCCTCCTACAGTAATGAGGTTGTTCTGCCATAGTTCTGCATATCATAAAGGGGGCCAGGCTTTATGGTGTGAGATAGGGTCATGCTACGGCACCAGGCATGGCAGGATGCACATATGAGAGGGGAAGGCCCTTGTCTGACAGACCTCCCAACCCTAGCAGGGATCTAAGTGGGGTGAGTGTCACCATACTGGCTTCGAGAGAGACCCACAATGGGGAAGGGGAGTCCATGGGAGTAAACCACTTCGTGGCTTGGGCAGCCACACTCGCCAGATGGTAGCCCTGGAACCAGGGGATGCCAAGGCCCCCCTAGACCAGTGAGCTTTTAGCTTGTGTTTTCCCCACCTATGCACCCACCCTTCCCATAAGAAAGAGGCTAGCAGTTTCTCAAGGGAGGAAAACAGCTTGGGAGAGAGATGTATCAGGAGGTTGTTGAACAAATATGTGACTCTGGGGAGGAGAAGCATGCGAACGACGGCTACTTTACCCAGCAAGGATAAATGTAGCTTATGCCAGTGCTCCACTTCTTTGTTTAGCTGCTTTAGAAGGGAGCAAAACTGGAGGATTCAAGGTTCATCCACTTAGTAGAAATGTAGTCCCCAAGGTAGGTGAATCCTGAGCAGCCCAGCTCAATTCTGCATCACACAAAGCCACTCTTGTGTAAAAAGCAGGTTGAGTGGAGCAAGAGTAGTCTTCCATTGGTTTACCTGCAACCCTGATAGAGAAGTGAATTCATTTAGGACTGAGAGAGCTACCGGGAGGGACTGTTAAGGTGAGACAGGGTAAGAAGAAGGTCGTCTGCATACGCCGCCACCACATATGAGCTACAATTGGCTGGGATACCCGTGAGCCCATCAGCATTGGTAAGTGCTCGAATCAGTGGGTCTAGGGCAACTAGGAACAGAAGGGGAGACATGGGACATCCCTGGCGGGTACCTCTATATAAAGAAAAAGAGGGGGAGATATCAGAGTTAGTTAATATTCTGGCCATAAGGGAACTATAGAGTGTCGAGACCCAGAGACGGACTTGAGGGCAGAAGCAATATAAGTGGAGGACCTCATGCAAATAATTCCATTCAATTGAGTCGAATGCTTTAGTAAAGTCAACGGCTAGGGCAGCCATAGGCATCTTAGACTGACTTGCTAGCCACTTCCGGTTGAGAGGTAGCCTGGTGTTATCTGAGCCAACATTACCTGGCATGAACCCAACCTGGGATGGGTGTATTAGAGAGGTGGGAACCTTGAACATCCTAGTGGCTAGAACTGTAGCCAAAATCTTGGTATCCACTGGTAATAGGAATATGGGATGAACATTAACACAGCTGAGGATCATTGAATTTCTTGGGAGGAGAGGATAAGAGCCCCTTCATTGTGGTGAGGAGAGAGCCTGATGATTGGGAACCTAGTGCAAACAACAATGGATGGGCAATCTCCTGTTCCAGTACCCAGTACAATTCAGTGGTTATCACATCAGGTCCTGGGGCTTTCCCCTTGGCCATCTGGGATAAAGCTTGACATATCTCAGGGAGAGTAATTGGTGCATCTAAAAGGTCAGCCCGGCCAAGTGAGAGAGTTGGTATAGTGAAATGCTGACAGAATTGAGTCAGGGCTTGAGACAACTGAGTTGGTGACTGAGAAGATTGGGATCGGTACAGGGACTGATAGAACAACCTCATAGTCTCATTAATACCAGCAAGGTCAGTAGTAATCGAGCCTGAAAAGGTACAGAGGGCATGAATTCTAGAGAAGGCTTGTTGCTTCTGCAGTTGGTAAGCAAGAAGCTTACTACCGTTGTCCCCACCCTCCCAATAGGTATGCTTTGATCTTAGAAAAGCCATTCTGCTTGTGGTGTAACAGAGCGTTAATTTGACATTTGAGCTCTATAATTCTACAGGTCAGGGAGACATCCCTGGAAGCATCAAGTGAGGCTTTGAAGAGTGTTTCCAGCCCTGTGAGTTCTGATTGTAACAGGTCCAGAGTTTCTTCTGGACTTTGTTCCATTCTGCTGCAAAGGCAACAATGTAGCCTCTGAGATTGGCTTTGAAAGCTTCCCACACTGTGCTTGCAGGGATTCCGCAGTCAGAGTTAATAGCAAAATATTCCTGGGTTGCTTTCAACATTGTCTGTAGGAATTCAGGGTCTCTGATGAGCAGGGGATTACATCTCCACTGCATACCGGTGAGTCGGTGCCCTAAGTAGGTGTAGGTAGTCATCACCAGTGTATGACCTGAGATGATAATATTGCCTATGGAGTTGCCTGATACTCCACCTGATGCTGCATTATTGGCCAGTCAATAATCAATGTGACTGTGCACACCCTGGGAAGTGGAGTAATAGGTATAGTCCCACTTAGAGGGACAGTCGGCTCTCAAACGTCTATCAGCCCCACTCATCTTTCAGCTCCTGTAGGGCTGCATGAGCCTTGGGGTGCATTTGAGAGGTAGGTTTGGACTTATCTAAAAAGATGTCTGATACCAGATTGAAATCTGCTCCTAGTAAAAGAGGGGTGGTGAAGTTGGACTGCTTTAGGGAGGAAATTGCTTGACTTAGACAGGGAAAAAAGTCTGCTTGGTCTGTGTTGGGAGCATATACTGTACATTGCCCACAATCAATTTACCAGTCGGGGAGGCCAACTGAACAACAACCCAGTGACCTTGGGAATCAGACCAGGACACTTCAGCTACTCATAAACTAGAGCGACAAATAAGTATGGCAACCCTTTGAATTTGGATGAGGCAGAGCTAGCATGAACAGCCCCTACCCAGTATTTCTTAAGCCAAGGATTAAAGCTACTGAAAATATGTTTTTTTGTAAAAGGCTATATCTGTGTGAAGAGAGAAGGTACTGAATGACCTTAGTATACTTTATGGGGTGGTTAAGACCCTTAACATTCCACGACACCAGACTAGCCCCTTGAACAGCAGGGCAGTCATATTAACAGATAAGCAACAACGACAAGGTACTTACCCACCCATATGCACAGAGACTCAGGGAAACACAAGAAAGGTAATTAGGGGATCACAAACCTGGCTTTCTCCAGCAATGGGCTGCCACCATGTAGCAGAAAGGTATAGACGCACTGCACTGAGGAAAGTGTTCAGAGGGTGTACCAAACAGAGAAAGGTATAACTACAGAGTCACCAACAGGAGCACTTGGTGCACAAACCTGTAAAAATGGAAAAGAAAACCTGTGAATACAGAGAGATAACAACACCAAATAACTTTCTAACAACAAGGCTAATATAGCCCCACCTAAATCAGACCACCTGATGAGGCAGGGGCAATAACAGTAACTCCACTAAGTGTACAAACGCTAAGAGCGAAAGAGGGTACTAAACAAGGGGTACCTTCAGCTACATAAGCTTCAACACTCAGGGACTGAAGAGGAGGAAGACAACTCAGAAAAACTTGCTTCTCCTCAGTCAGTGGTCAATCTCCGGACAGATAACACAACCCCATAGGGGGGGTAAAGGGGGAGGCACAAGGAAAGTGAGGGATGGGGAGATTGGGTAACATCCCCAATCAAAAAACATGAGGGCTGGTTTGCCTGTGAGACCAACATAGCCTGTTAAGGTAACCAGTGACCGGAGTCTAGTTAACAGACCCAGTTGAAATGGAGGAACCAGAGCCATGTGGTATAACTAGGGTATCTCTGGTATGTACAGCCAAGAGGCCCCATAGGGGATCCTGGGGGTTCCAGGATGGAAAAAAAGGCAAAGGAATAAGGGGACAGAAATCTGGGCCCTGCAAAATGAGGAGAGGGGTACAGTAAGCCCATGGGAGCAATGTGCCTGATCAAAGGAAAGTGACCCAAGACTAGTATCCAGCCAGAAGCATCTGCACAGTAGGGCCCAAAGAAAAAGGAAAGAAACCTGCCATATTGGCTTGAGCTAGTGCTGGCTTGTGGGATGCCTGGGACATATACACAGCCTGGAGCAAGAGAACAATAGAGGTAAACTGGCTATTTAAGTAACAAATGTCACTGTAGGAGGTAGTCCAAAAGTTAGCCAGTAGGGCATCGCTCCACCTTATTGTCTTCTTAGAGCCATTCTGAAAATCTGGGGGAACAGCTGTGGGATCTGATGGCACTGTTAAATCAGCAACAGCATAGGTTTTAGTCCCAAGTTTAAGCTTCCCAGATTGGTACACCACTTTAACAAGTTAGGATTCTGGTACATCTGCCCCATCCATAGATTGTTCGTTGTCTATAAGTGAGAGGCCCAAGTTTAAGGAGTGGCAGTCTGTTGAAGTTGAGGGGGAATCATCCCTAGAAATCCTCACCAGAGGAGCTGCCCCTTGCTGTTCTGGTAAGAGGTGATGACCACTTCTCGATCACTGCCGCTGGCGTGAGACAGATCCGGTGCTCCTAGGTGGCAGAGATACTTGTTCCAAGAAAAGAAAATGGCTGAATGCAGCCAGAAACACTGTGCAGGATGGATTCCTTGCTCTGGGGGAGTCATTAGGAGAGGGACCTGGTCCACCTGGATTGCGGTCCTTAGGAGGCTGTCTGCCAGCTTCAAGGTTCCTAGTAGTTGTCATTGTGGCAGAAGTGTCCCACTGCCTTCTAGGAGATGTAGGCTGAAGGGGCAGGTTAGGCCAAAGTTTGGAGATCCAGCATTCCACCACAGCAGGACTATCTGCCAGTATCTCTCTCCCCTCTTTGGATACCAGAAGTTTGGTAAGCCCTTTAAATCTATAGTGAAAATTGTGGGCAGCAAGGAATTCTTTCAAAGGGCCATAGGCACAGCGCTTGCTTGCTGTTTCTTGTGCGAAGTCTCTATAGAAAGAAATCTGTGCCCTCTGCCACTGAATTTCACCCATGTCCTGAGCCACTCTTAAAATGTTCTCCTTGCTGGAATATCGAAGCAAATATGCCACTATAGGTCTTGAAGATTGACCCAGCCTGTCTTTTCTCCCAGTAATTCAGTGAGCTCTCTTGACTTCAACTGGGCCCTTCCAGCGCTCCCCTAGTATAATAGGGAGGTTATTGTTAAGAAAAAATGTTCCATAGACAGGCCTTCTGAACCCTCAGGGATGCTGATGATATGGAGGTTGTTACAGCATACCCTATTCTCTTGATCCTTCAC
This sequence comes from Neoceratodus forsteri, assembly GCA_016271365.2. Taxonomy (NCBI): domain Eukaryota; kingdom Metazoa; phylum Chordata; order Ceratodontiformes; family Ceratodontidae; genus Neoceratodus; species Neoceratodus forsteri. The sequence goes on from CM057454.1 coordinate 69,785,172, forward strand.
CCTGGCTAGTAAGCACTCCAATTTGTCATCCTGCATCTGTACTTTTGCTGGAGCTTAATTTGTTGCTGCTTCAATATTTCTACCCACTGCTCCACAACATTTAACTGATCCTGCAGCTGTCGACATCTGAAGTTGTGCCCATGAGGGTAGAGTTATGTCATCCACTATGACAGCAGCTTCCAAGCATGCAGGTAATGTAGCTTAGTGAGTCCCCCAGATGGTGGCTGGAGAGTAGTAGCTGATTGGGAGATGAGTCAGATGGGGTCCTCTGGTGGCCATCTTAGCTTTAGTGAAGCTTTTGTCACTGGGTAAGAGGTAGATGATCAGTTAGAGCACAGCAAGAATCAAATCTAGATGTAAGTCCAGCAGTAAGGAGCCGCGGCCTACGTGGTCTACCTGGTCGGAATGACTCGCGAGTAACCAGTACTTGAAGAACCACTTATGCACCATATAACCACACAAAAGTCACCCCAGATGATTGAGGACATTTACCTGAGCAAGAATAAGTAGCAGGAAGGGGGTTACTTCCCGTGATTAGGCTAGCCAGCCGCAGATGCAACCAGACTCGGATAAGCACAGGAGTTAAGCTGACATTTTCTTTGTTGCCAGACCACACCCCCTTGAGGCAAATGTTTTGAATGGATGGTGTCAATATGGACAGAAAAGTCCAGCTTACTATCAAGCCAAACCCACAGGTACTTGAGGGCAGGGATACACTCAAGGGGGTACTGTCCAGGTTAGAGAAGACAAGGAAAGGCAAAAGCCTTGCCTATTTCTGGTTGGAGCTGATGGTCATGGACATAGTCTTCTTGGTATTGCCTCTGAGTTGTCTGGCACAGAACTAGAGCTACACATTATGGAAGTCAAGTAAAGAGGGATTTCAACAGCTGGGGATATTGGCCTGAAGTGAAGATGATTGTCATCCACATAAATGTGGATGTGCTAAGAGTCAAAGGCTGAGGGAGGTTATTTAGGAAAACAGAGAATAAAATCAGACCCAGGATGGAGCCCTGTGGTACCCCTAGACAGACAGAGGGACAGAACATCATCCACTTGAACTGACAATTGGCAGTTCCTAAGGTAAGAGCAGAACCAGTCCACAGTGGGTGCTGGCAGACCAGCTGAGTTCAGCTTATCCAGTATGAGTGGGTGGGACAACAAGGCAAAAGCTTTGGATAGATTGATGAAAATGGCTGCAGTGATGTGTCCTTATCTATCCCAGAGAAGACAGAATCAGTTACATGCAGCAGAGATAAAACAGTGGAGTGGTTCTTCCTAAAGCTAGACTGGAATGGCAAGAGGAAGTTTAAGGAGGAAAAGAATGTTCCAAGCCTGGAGTAGACTATAGATCCTGAAAGCTTAGCGAGGAGGGGAGGAATTAAATTGGTGGTAGTTATCAGTGGAGGATCGGTCATACTCTTTGTAGGGACAGAACCTTGGCAACTTTCCAGGCTTGAGGGATAGCACACGAGAAAAGGAGAGGTTCAGAAGGTGTGTTAATGGGAGGGCAATGGCTGGAGCAGAGATCTGATAGAGGTTGGGGTCCAAATCATTGGGTCTGGATTTGGATGAGTTAAATGACACTAGGGCAAGGAAAACTTCCTGAGGGGAGATAGGAAGGTAGGAAGTGAAGCCTTCAGAGGACAGGGAAAGAGTGAGGACATGGGATCCAAGAGATAGTGACAGGGTAGACCACAACTGTGAAAAATGTGTCAAAGTAGACAGCAACAGAGGAGGCAATGGCAATGGCAATGGCTACTACTGTACCTGGGTCCAATGTGCTCTAATGCAGAGATAGGAGCTAGCAGCATTTGTGCCACTGGTCCACATACCCATACTCAGATATTTGTATGGCAATGTCAAATGCTGCAGGGCATGGATTACTGTGCATTACCCAGTCCCATACAATTCTAAAGCAGCACACATCAAGAAATGTGTTCTGGAAGGAATCTATCATTGGAGGCAGACATGGGCCATCAACCTTCAAAAGTCATCATTCTCCCAAAGGAGAAAGGTAATAGATCAATTCCCAACAATGTGTCTCTTGCTGTATTTGGTTCATGTGCAATGGAATGATTTAATGGGTATTTTGACTGAGACAAACATAATGTCATAACAATAGGTCAGAATACCAATTTCTTATTATGGGCACTTAGCTATACCTTTAGTCCATGTCACAAAATGTGCATAATTATAAAAATAATTATAAGATTGGCTCAGATTTTACTAAAACACCTATTGTACTGTATATATGTTTGGGATAAGCTGAAAAATGTTTTTGACAAATCCACATAAAACATGTAAAAAATGTATTTTATTTATTCCTGAACAATTTTTCTAAGCACTAATAATTTGCATAGATATAAAATCTTGTAAACATAGAACAACAAAGATTTCAAAAACTCAAACAAAACAAACATTTCAGAAAATAAGCAAAACAACAAAGAAAAAAGCAATATTTAACACAATGAATGATATTAGCTGTATACTATGCCTTCAGCATGCTTTTGTATATAGCACAAGCTTCTTGCATAAGAACTTGCAAACTCTTAACATCAGTGTCTTGGATTACAGTTCTGTATAAACTTATTTCAGTACTTTATAGCATGTAAAATGTTTATATCTTTATAATGAGCGTAAGCTTAACCATTTACCCAACATCCTATATTTAAAAGGTTAAATTTGGAATACCACCTCCCCAGCTAAGCCAAATTAGAATATTATAAAAATGAATTAAAATGTTATGTGGAGACTTGGGTGTTCTTTCTTCTAACTTCAAAATGTTGGTGCATTCTCCTCCTCCTCCTTGGATGACTCAAAAAGTTTTCCTAATGGTTGAACCTTGTGGGAGATTTTGCTTTACTTGTATTTTCTTTTGCCCTGTTTGGAGATTCAAAGCCTTGACACCTGTGCTTCTCAAGCTGTTTTCCTGGTATGGAACATTTTCCAATCACCCCTGTTTCTTTACATATGTTAAACTAGGACTTCGCCCTTTTAACACCTTTTAAAATAGTTCACTAATTAGACAGTTCTCATAACCTCTTCATAACACAGAATTAGCAGTCTGCAAATTCTCTGCTTTGATGGGCACCTTTAATATGCCTTCCTCTGACCTTATATTGCAGAGAAAGGAACCATGATTTAGTGGCAGCATTTCTTTTCCACCATCCCCAGAGGGGGTTGGGTACTCAAAATCCAATGTCCCTGTGTTAGGTGTAGAGTGGGTCTCTGAGATAAAAGGGTTCACTTCCTCTGTAAAGAAAGTTAGACCTCTTGTATTAACCTGAGACGTTACCACATCATGCTTTGACAAACAAACCACATGAGCTCTACCTCTCCATGGAGTCAAATTTTCAGAATTATCCAGTACAGATATATCAGGTACATCCGAACGTACAAAATTCAGTTTAATAATTCCATCATCTTTCTCTAGATAACATGATTCTGATTGCTTAGCAACCATAAGAGTCTTCCCAAATGGAATGGGCCTGTTTACCTGTGACCACAAGATTTCATGAGAGTAACCAATGATAGGACAAAACCTTTTTAGAAGATCATTGCCAATTAATAAATCAGCCCCAGTTGTATCAGTGATATACACTGGATGGGTGGCTTCCATTTTGCCAAACTTTAATCTCAGCCACACTTTACCTAGAGTCTGTTGAGTCTCCCCCCCCCCCCATAACCTACAATGTGTAAGCCATCAGAGAGGGTTTTCAGCACCTTGGAGTCAGCCACCACATCAGTCAGCTTGTCATAGAAGTTCCTGGATATCAGGGTCACTTCTGCTTCTGAATCCACCAAAACTTCATGATTCCGACTGTTTTCAATATTTATGTCAAAGTAAAACCTACCTGCCCCCCCCCCCCTTAGGGATTAAATTGTCCAGGTATAATTTGTTTTTCTTCACTCCTGGGAACATTGCAGAGTCACCATGACACAGTACACTGTTTGCAGCAGTAACTCTGGATATCTCTAGGAAAGGTCAGATTCTGAGATAACCTTTAATTTTCCTTCGCATGCATTCATTTTCAAATTTCATAGCAGTTAAAGTACCATCGTCAGCAATTGCAATTTCATTTAACTGGGCAGCATTAGGGATACAGCTGGCACTAGTTGGTTGGGTCTAATAATGGTGTTGGTCCCAACTGTGCCAGATGTTGCAGGGTTTGGCACAGAGTAATGAAGCACAGAGAGTAAGGGGGGTGGTTGGAACAAGTGGTTCTGAAGAAATTTATTTAGATCTCCCATGTGTTTCTCCACTCCTGTTTTTCCTTCCTCACTTCCTTCAGTGACCTTTTAGTCCTGTCATCTAGGCTGGGGGAACTTGATCTTGACCCGTCTTGGGGCCTGTAATTGTTTTGATCATAGTCATAATTCTGGTGCCCCCCCATAAGCGAGTCTGCCACCTCTATAGTCATTGTTGTATCCTCTGTAATATCCTCTCCCATACCCTTGGCCATGCCCTCTATAGTCATACTCTCCATAGGCAGGACCCTGATTTTGGTACGGCTGAGGTTGTTGGAATTACTGAGGGCTTTGGTAGAACTGTGGCTCAGGACCAGGTGATGGAACCACAACAGGGGAAGGTTAGACAGGGTTGGTTGGTTGGGCTACCACTATGGGGTCAGATACAGCCTTGGGCTGCTCCACAATTGTTTCTGGTGGAGATTTTTTGCCCTTTTTCTTTTTATGCTTCCTGTTTTTGGGAGAAGATAGCTCACCCCTTTCCATAGCCAATGTATTCGAGGTAGTTACTTCAGACACTTGGACCTTAGGAGTCGGCCCCCCTTTTTCTGCAGAGGGGATTCATTGCCTCTTTCAGAGTCCCAGATGTGTTCTGCCTGTTTTACAACCCAGTGGACATTTCTGGGCCTCCTTTTAAGCTCTAGTGCCAATTGTGTCCTAATAGAAGAGAGTACACCTTGATAATATGCATCTTGGAAGTCATCTGAGTCACTGTCTGAGTGATCTTCTACTCCAAAGCAAACATCCTTTAGCTTGCAATAAAATTCCCTTGGACATTGATCAATACCACATTGCATCTGGTAGGCAGCATGCCTGTCTTGTCCCTTACTGCAATATTTACCAAACTCCTTTTTCAGAAATTTGTACAGCATATCTGGGTTATTTCTACTGTCTTTATGCATTCTCAGCCACTCAGCTTGATGGTCATCGACAGACTATCTGATTACAAAATTGTCTTCTTCCTCATCAGTTATGGACAATGATTCAAAGCACTCTTTCGATTTACAAATATGCTGCTCAATGCCCTCCCTTTTGCAGTTATAGAATTGTACCTATCTCCTACCAGCTTCAATGATTGTGTAACAGTCTTTGATTTTAAATACCGCTGCTCCTTCTCAAACATCTTTTTATTTCTTTTGGATCTATCAGGTGACTCATCTGCAGACCCAGAACTTATTTTCTGTTTATTTTTATGTCTCTTTGTATGCTCATCATGTGATTCCTCTTCTGAACAGAGATATTCCTTTTCAGGGGAGGAGTCATCAGTGCCTTATTCCTCAGATGCTCTTGGTTTTACCTGATTTTTACTTTTGGCCCTGGTGCCTCCTGATTGGGCCTTTAAGTCACTATTTTCTTTTCTCAATGTAATAAGCTCCTTTTCCAGATGGGTACAATGCACCCTTAATTACTTATCTTTGAGCTCATTTTGTATAGCTTCCAATCTACCCTTTTCTACCAGTGTATCTGGTTTATGTGATGTACTCTTCAGTCTTTCTAGTGGGCCAGTTTATTTATTTACATGTATTGCAGCCCTCTCACCTATCCTTGTCTTCTTGCTCTCATATATCTTTCATGCTAGATGTCACTGGAGAGTACTTCTGGTATATTTCTTTCAATTCTTTATACTTTTTGTCTAGTTTCTGATGGTACTCGCTAGCATAATCACACTGTAATTCAAATTTCTTATCTAAATCAATATATAACCTCTTGCATTGCTTAGCCCCACATAATTCTTCTTGCACAGCTTGCACAGCTCTAATCTTTTTCTTGAAACCATTTTTCTAGTAGTTCAGCCTGACCTATTAACTTGATACACCCTTTACATGTGACAACTTCATCCTCACTGCTATGTTGTTGGTGGGGAGGTGTTGCTATCTCATTTTTAATATCATCTGTACTCATGATTTTGTAATAATAATCACTACTTCAACAATAGTTACACCCTTTGAACAACAATTAAATATCAGTAACCTTTTTAAACAACACAACAGTTTAAACAGCCAAATAACCAAATATTCTTGTGATGCTTCAAAGTAATGCACCAGGAAACAAAACCCAGGAAAGAGTACACAATGGGGTGAGATACTAACAAAAAAATTGAAAAGGACCTGGGGGTAATCATATCAGATGACCTAAAGATGGAAAGTAATGTGAGAAGGCAGTAAGGAGGGTTGGGAATACTGGGATGCATAGGGAGAAGCATCACCAGTAGAAAACAGGAAGTTGTTACCCATCTGTACAGACTGTTGGTGAGACTCCATCTGGAGTATTGCATGCTGTTCTGGAGACCCCATCTCCGCAAGGACATAGGATGGAGGCTGTCCAGAGGAGGGCAACTAAAATGGTGCAGGGTCTGCACCAGAAGACATATGAAGAGAGACTAAAGGAGCTTAATATGTATACCCTCGAGGAAAGGAGGTGGGGCATGATGGAAACTTTCAGTTACCTCAAGGGAATCAACAAAGTCCAAGAGGGTAGCATCTTTCAGAAAAGAGAGGTGTAAGAACAAGGGACACTAAATGAAAGGACAGAGGGGGGATGGCTCAGAGGTAATGTGAGGAAGTATTTTTTCACAGAGAGGGTTGTGGATGCATGGAACAGCCTTCCATAGGAGATCGAGGAGTCAAAAACAGTGGGGGAATTCAAGAATGTATGGGACAGACATAAGGCAATTCTAGTGGCGGTAGGAGGAAGTAGGCTGTTGGTTAATTGGATCTGCAGCTTATCCATTAGGTAGGGAAATGGGCAGACTAGGTGGGCCAAGCTGTCCTTATCTGCCATCAAATTCTATGTTTCTATGTTTCTATGTAGGTCTTTTTCTTGCTGCTTGCAGTGCTAGTCAGACAATTGCTTATTTCTGTTTCTCACATTCATCTAGGGTAACTAATACACATTGAAAAGCATACAGAAAAATGATTATTTGTATTATTTAGTAACTTTGAAAATAATAATAATAATATCTATTCTCATACACATTAGGGTGTGAACTGTTATTCACTAAACAATTATCCCCATGGATGAGGAACCCCAAAATATCCCAACAATAGGTCAGAATACTGTACCAATTTCTTAATATTAGCACTTAGCTATGCCTTCAGCCCGTGTCACAAAACTTGCATAATTATATAAATAATTATAAGATCAATTCAAATTTTACTTTAACACCTATGGTACATATGCTGTGGATAATTTGAAAAATGTTTTTGTCAAACCCACATAAAATATGTAGAAAAAATTGATTTTATTTATTTGTGTACAGTTTTTCTAATTACTAATAATTTGCATAGATATAAAACTTTGTAAACATAGAACAACAAATATTTCAGATAATTAAACAAAACAAACATTTCAGAAAATAAGGAAAACAAAGAAATAAGCACTGTTCAACACAATGAATGACATTGGCTGTATACTATGCCTTCAGCACGCTTTTGTATATAAAATAACCTTCCTGCATAAGAACTTGTAACCTCTTAACATTAGTGTCTTGGATACTAGTTCTGTATGCAGCTTATTTCAGCATGTTGCAGCATTCAAAATGTTTATATCTTTATAATGAGCATGAGCTTAACCATTTACCCAAGATCCTGCATTTAAAAGGTTAAATTTACCATACCACCTCCCCAGGTAAGCCAAATTAGAATATTATAAAAATCAATTAAAATGTTATATGAAGACTTGGAGTTCTTTCTTTTAACTTCAAAATCTTGGTGGATTCCCCTCTTCTTTGGATGGCTCAAAAAGTTTTCCTAGTGGTTGAACTTTGTTGGTGCTTCTGTTTCATTTCACGCACACTCAGATCCCGGACTTTTGGAAACCTCTAGCATCAATACAGAGTGGTGCAAGCTTGCTTCTCCTGGATCAGACATCCAGAGGCAGTCTCAATTTCTTTGTTCTGGTTTTGGCAGGAACCTTAAACAGCAAGACAAACAACAACAAAATGTCCATAGCACCAGCATGACCTTTTGGCATCTCAATTGGAAGAACTGAACCAGCCCTTTTGTGGCCTATCATTTATTTCCTTGGGTCCAGAGTGACATCACCACCAATTCTGATTGGCTCCTTGCAGAGAAGGGTAATGCTTAAGTTTGTTTTTTTTTCATGGAGTCTCCACCCCTGCTTAGACAGTAATATCTCAAGCCCAAAGTCTGTTTTTCTTCTAATTTTGTGGATGCTACAACATACAGTTTACAAATAAACATTTTGGATTTTACTTATAATCTGGATTTTTTATGAAGTCTCTTAGGTCTGTGAGATAAATATTTTCTGAGATAGGTTAATAAGGACTGTAACTTTAATTTTGAGCAAAGTCTTTTAAAACACAGTGGTACTTCTGTTCTTCATGTCCAAGGCTCCAGAACTAAGCAGGTTTCTCTCACATCCAAGTTCCATAAAGTCCTCAAAAGCATCAGATTCCTTTGCAAAGAGCTGTGCCTTTGTTCATGGGCAGTCAGCCCTGAAGCCATGCTTGCTACATATTGTTAAAAAAAATTCCCAGTCGGTGTGATGCTTTTCTGCATCCATGCACATATCTAAAAGTCATATTTCTGGATTTGTCATGACATCAGCTTCAATTTGAGATCAAACTTGATATGCTTACTTTGAAGAATATTGTTCCAGGACAATTATGAAGATAACTGGGGGCAGTATGGAGCAGTGGTTTAAGGCTTTAAGCTGTAAACCTGGAGACCTGGGTTTGAATACCACAGTGTCCACTTGCATACTGCATGACCCTGAGCAAGTCACTTGATGTTCTTGTGCTCCCAGGTCACACCTGTAAACAATATTCAGCTTAGCATTTCTCTCCTGGTTATAAAAAAAAACTCTGGTCCCCCATCAGCTATATTTACACCATTTAGACAGTCAACAAGTTGCAATGTTCTTCACCAGCTATGTAAATTTCATGTTGGCAGCATCAAAGGTAGTTGTGCAAGAGCCAAATGTCTTTCTTTTATACTGAAATATAGACCAGTTCACTTTAGGCACTGGTGCTGTACCAGCTTTGAGCTGACACAGAGAGACCACCTGCAATTTGTCACCTGTCAAGTTTCCATGATAACTATCTCTGAGCTGAAACTCAAAATTGAAACCTAAATTTGTATAAGCTCTATCAAGGGGCCAGTTTCAGGATATCCTTCCCTGCCTTAAATGACGAGTCAGATGCTATGTCCCCTTTTATTTAGGCAGAATGAACTGAGAAAAAAAAGTTTTAGAACTAGGCCATTTTTTCAGAGTTAATTTAAGCAGTTTCTTTTTCTTTTTGCTTGGAGAGCTCATATAGACAGTAGTTTTAAGCAGATGTCTTAGTATGACCTCCCAATTACCTTAATTAATAATTAAACATTTATAAAGAATATAAAATAGTAACTATAAAATAATGCAAAATAATAATATAACTAATTTTTTTTCCTGCAATACTATGCAGCATATAGGCTGGACCTTTCTTGATGTTGGCCTACTAAACAGCTAGACTAGTCATGTTGACATTGTTTGTGGGGTAGTATTTGACTCCTGGGGTTCACATTTGCTGTTGTAATTAAAGTAGTGATTTTGGTTATTTTTCTGAAGTGGTCAGGGAGGCACAACTTAACCCACCACTGCTGCTATGCCCACTACTAGGCAGTCCACCAAACTCTTTTCTCTGTATCCCTCCTCTCTTACCCCCTCCCTTCAATTGGGGTATTTTCATACCTCTTATGACTGCTTTGGCTAATGATGATAATGAGGGAGAGGGACCCCCCTTCACCTGCTTCCTTCTGGTGTTAAGTCAAGCATAATAGGTGCCGGGACTTCAGGTGTATGTTTCCATGGTGCCTGGCAGGCTGTACTTTATCCCTTGCAAACTCTATCTTGATGGCTGATATACAACAACTGTTTCATCAGCAGGATCAAGTATAAAAATCCCAAACTAGGGATTTGGTACCCTTTGATTTGACATTGTGAGAGTGTGACAGTGGGGGAAGGATTGTTACAGCACCTGGTATTTTTAGGATGCTTTATAAACTTCAGCATGAACCTTTGTGCCACTGGATGTAATAGACTCAACACTAGGAGAAAAATCAGTTAAAGTACTGTGGGTACTTTAGTATTTGGCTGCAAGACAGAGGGCTAAAACCCTCATCAGCAGCACCACCTTTTTTCTTTTGACTCACTTATGGGATCCATATCATCATTTCCACAGTGGCTGACATCATCCTCCTCCTCCTCCTCCTCCCTCCTCATCCTGAGCTGTGTCATCATCAGCATCACTTTCTTTAGGCTCTCTTGAATTCTCATCACAACTCACATTTTTAAGTTCGGTCATTTCTGTCTGTTCAGGATCTCCCTCCTCTGATTCATGCTCCAGCTCCACACTTTTATTGGGGAATGGGCCACTGTAAGCAACATTAGGCTTAGTTTTAGTGCTACCAGCAGTCACAGGGACACCAACAACAACCTCCTCCTGTACCAGTGTGCCTAAGACTCATGTTTTGCCATCTCTTGTTGTACTGTGCCTCCCTGAGGGATTAGCTGTGTGATCTGAAAAGTAAGAAATGAAAATGAGTTTACTAAGCCAGTAGCAGCTAGTCAACCCGCTAAATAATTTATTATTTTACACAACATGCATTAACACAACTAAGTACAACCAAGTAAGGGAGCACTGTCACTTTAAGAAATAATTAACACTAATACAGAAAGACACTGAAAAAACTACTTCACTTAAACACACCAATCTGAACTACAGAAATAAAATGAGAAATTACAGATTACAGACAAAAAGTAATTACCAACAAAGACTAAGAAAAAAAATAAGACAAATCTTGTGACAGTCAGAATTGGTCCAGAACTTTCAGGGTTACCATGCTGGCTGACTACATGTCCCTCCTCTAAGGCAGTGATTCACTATAGCCAAAACAAAACTGGTTATGAAGAGGGTGTGGCATGTGCAAGTTGAGGGGCTAGCTGCACAATCAAGCAGACTCGATAGACCGTGAGGTCTGTTTCTGCTGACATTTTGTGTGTTAGTAAGTATGCAATCTGCAAAAACAGAAACAAATGAAAATTAATCTAGTAGCATGAAGCACACTTACACAAGTGAGCAATCTGAAACAAAAAGCTTAGTTCTAAAGTGCTTTCTACTCCTCTTCGTAAGATTGCTGTGAATACAACATCGTCATGGTGGCATACAGCTTGTTTCAGTACTATGTGACTTGCAGTTCTGTGGTACATTACTAACTTTGCCTGGGGGTCCACTTCGGCAGCAACATTTCCAATTCATAGCATTGTAAATTTATTCCCATTTTGTGACTTGCCACTTTGCAAGGTAGATTAACTTTGCAAATTGCTGAGAATTGGCAAATGTTTTCAACTTCACACAACACTACCAGAAATACATGTCTATCAAATTCTGTTATATATACACCCATATATACCTGTAACAGGTGTTGGAGTTTGCACAGCTGAAAGCTGTTCATCAAGGAACAGCTGTGTCACACATTTGATAATTTTCATGCTTTTTCTGTCAGAGCCATATAGGCCTTGTTTAATTTATTAATTCAGAAATGGTATTTATTTATTTATTTAAAAGAGTTTAACCAGAAAAGGCATACTGAGCTACAATAGCTCTCTTTCAGGCATGTTCTAGGAGGAGGGGGGAAATAGGAAGTACAAATAATGAAATACATAACAAGGATACAATAATACACAACATCATACAGTGCATTACAATAAATATGCACAGATAAATACAGATAGACTCATATGAATTAACTTTTTATTATTGGAGAAGACACAGGAAGGAGAAGGTAGGAATATGTAGAAGAGATCAAAAGAGGCAGCAGGGAAGGAAGGAAGGAAGGAAGGAATGGAGCATTTGTAGAAAAAGGAGAGGTACTCCTTTGACCCTCAGAGGGAAACTCCCACAAGGGTAAGTCATGTCAGGGAGAAAACCAGATTTGTATTTGGTATCAGCAGATAAGGAACAGGGAGAGGCAGAACATTTGTCCTTCAGTGGAGGAGGAAAAAAAACCCACAAGAGCGAGAAATAGGGAATGAGGAGTGGAAGAGAGTGCAAGTTTAAGAAGTAGATGAAATAACAATGGCAGAAGTAGCATCTAAAGGATAGTAGGAGATAAACAGTAGAGTAGGAGATGGATAGAGAGTGGGTCAGGAGTTGCATTTGAGGGAAATGAAGCTACAAAGAAAGGAGGAAAGTGAATGAAGGGACAGGGCAGTTTGAATGGCTAGATGAAGGGAGTTCCAGAGTTTAGGGAAGTCGAAAGAGAAAGCATACTGCCCTGAGGTGGAAGACCTAGCAGGGAGAGCCAGGGTCTGGCAGTCATAGTTATGGAGTGAGTAGGTGGAAGGAGAGGGTGTGGAGAAGATAAAGCATAGATATGAGGGGAGGGAGCCAAGACAGTACTTCCCAATAAAGGAGGAGTAATGAGTGAGGCATCTGGCATCAAGAGAAGGAAAAGAGAGGGAGGTATAGGGTGCAGTTTTTTGTGGATGGCATCTGCATGCCCAGAAAAGTCAAGGTGATGATCTAGCCAAAGCCCAAGGTATTTAAAGGATGTAACGTCTTTGATCGTGGGCCCATTGAGGGTACAGAAGGATGGTATGGCAGTCAACCTAGAGTCTTTGACTGGTACCAAATGTCATGCAGACTGTCTTCTTGGAATTTAGGGACAACTGATTAGAGTGAAACCAGGACTGGACTTTATTGAAGTCTAGTTGGAGTCTAGTCACCACATCAGAAAGGGAGGCACCGGATGTATATCGAACAGTGTCAGACAATAGCCTGCTGCTGCTGTAACAATCCCCCAACACCCACTTGGACATTAGATATTGTGCCTAAATTTGGCTTTCCTGCTGTGTCAAGCTTTAATAAAAATAAATAATTTGTTTCTTCATAGTATACAGTACAGGAATGTTTTTTAGAAAGAGGTATTTTTCCAGTCATCTGTGGCTGAAAATTCAGAAGCTCACTTATTAATAATATACATTTCCAATTTACTGTTTGGTATTTTGACTCAAATGGTGCCCTGAGAGTGAAGAGTATTATTATTTTTAGCAGGAACTTGGTACTAATGAAAACAACATGGAGTATCACAATGTATTCAGTAAAACAAGGAAGAAAGTGAGACCCTCATAAAAGGGCATAATCAGAATTTTGCTGGATACACAGTGGGGCAGTACATTGAGTATTCACAGGTCTCTCCAAACCAAATAGACAGAACATCCAGATTTTCTAATGTGTATGAGGAAATTGTTGACAGTATGATAGTTCCACAATCAAGTAATGGCAATAGAAAGTCTTGATTATTAGTTTTCTGGTCTATGTACAGTACTTAGAGAGTATTTGGCTCAGTACAGAGCAGTGAGTCTGAAGCCAACCGTGGTTAAATCATGGCCAATGTAGCTGCTAGAGATTAGGGAAGAATCTTGCCACAGCCCAAAGTTATCATTTATTTAAAAGTTGTTCCAACTGAGATGTTCCCCTGAGATGCAGTATTATGTTTTCATGGGGATCCCAGGCAGGCAGCAGCAAAACAAGCTAGAAAGCTCCAGTTACAGTATTTGAAATAGTGGCCTGTTTCCATCTTACTCAGTTGGCAGTATTGACAAGTAGGCAATCAGATAACTTTCCAGTAATGTGAATAAGCCAAAAATACATATATTTTGTCATCTCTAATTACCACCTGGGAGCTGATGCCCTTACTAAACTTGCTCCAGAGATTACGGCTGTTTCTGATCTTGATACATTCTCTTACTCTGCAAGAGTGAGTTGGGATTACTTACAGAAAAAATGAAACGTTCCTTGTGTATTAATGTTTTGCTCAGTTTCCACATTGATTTAAATCTGCTTATCAACAATTGTACTGATTACAACATTATACTGTGTATGATTAATACAGCTTAATGTAGCAACATCACTGCTGCAGTGTATTACTCTCCTGGACAGATTGTCATTGCAAATGAAGATTTATACTCAAAGGTTTTTTTCACTGTTTTTTTTGTTGTTGTTGTTATGGCACTCTCTTTACCCAGGACTGTCCAGCTGTAAGGTAACATCCTATTTCTAGCGATGTTCTTTTTCTACTCAGTTTTATGGCTGAGATGACAAAATACACAATGGTTAAGTTAATGTTGTTATTTAACATTTGTTCACACAGGAATGGCTGGTTTACATATAGCATCTTGATTTCATAAAGGTCACATGGAGACAGCAGCAGATAGCAGAACAAGAGAACTCTTGTTCTAACAATTTTTCTTAGTACTTAGTTCCAAAAGGAAACTACAGTGATTGCATAGTTTCAGAAAGGCAGTAATGTCATAATACACAAGAATGCAACATAGTTACAGTATATATCATATAATTTATTGCAAATAAATGTTGTTAATGCAACAAATAGGGTTAATGTGACAAAAGTAGGAAATCTGGCTATAGGATTTCCAGCTCTAACTTCCTACTCCCACCCTACATGCAGCAACTGGCATGGGGTGTGCTCTGTGAGGTTGTCCACCCTAATGCTCACCCATTCCATGAGTAAATAGGCTGAAATGGCTACAGTATAAGAGAATGGGATGAGCATTCGGACTGACAACCACAAGGCACACCCCATGCCTGTTGTGGCCTGTAGGGTAGGGGTGAGGTGTTATGGTTGGAAACTGTAATGCCACATTTCCCTAATTTTGTCACTTTAACACTTACTGGAACATTAAAAAAGCTTTTTGCAATGAATTTCCTTACATTTTGAGATAGTATAATTGTATCCTCATTTGGCTGTAGGAGTGCAGTGCCCTCCAAGCCCTGTGCTCCCATCAAGTGATACCTTTTGAAATAGTGTATTCATATCCTTATTTGCCTGTGGAAGCATAGGACCCTCTGGGCCCTGCACTGCCATACCTCCATAGATGCATATATGTACATTGTTGTGGAAGCTCAGGTACCTCTTGGACCAGCACTTCTAATTTTACCAAAACTGCAACCAAATTGTCACCGTAGACTTCTTATTACCCCACCTCATGAATCTGGTACAGAAAATTTCCAAATCCATGTCAAAATGTGATTCTATGTCACCACGTCATTCCACACCACAGGTGAAAAAAGACAGTTTTGCTATGATTTGAAAAATGGCAGCTGTCACATTGATGAGGTGGTGTAAAAATATGTATACGTTGAAAGTTTGATGCAAAAGTATTGAAAATTACCAGAGTTACGTGAGATGTAGCAAAATTTCATCTATGTTCATAACTTTGTCATTTTGACATATTTTGACCCCAGATTTTCAATTAGCCTTCTTATGACCCCACCTTATGAGCTAGGGCAGTGAAATGTTTCAAATCCTGCCCAAAAGCTGATTTCTCCAAGTGACCACAAAATTGCCTTTTGGGCTAGACTTATGAATTCCACTGACATTGTTCATGACTCATGAGGTGGGGTCCTAAAAGTCCATGTTGAAAATGTGTTGTTAAAATATGCAAAATGCCCAAGTTATGAATCAAAATTGAAAACCCATTGAAATATATTAAACTGCATTACCTTAGTTTCTCATATTGCAGTCAGCCATTCCAGCAGCAAGCTGTGTCTTTGATCTGAGAATGGATCTTCAAACAGTGAGCTTTTCAGGTGAGTGAGGATGTGCAGGGGGTGTGGGAGTGGTGCTGGATGGTGGTTGCTCAGTGAGAGGTCAGGGTTGGGGGGTTGGTCAGCAAGGGACCATTTAATTTTTTACTGGTTAAATAAAAGACATTGAGGGACCATTTTCTTCATTACAGCTCTAACAATAGAGGGTATCAGAGGGGTACCACTGGACATCAATATGAAAATGAAATACTATGGGATGTGATTGAGCATGGGGAATGCCACTGGATACCAGGGACCATAAAAAAATTACAGGGTGAGCATGGCAGGGTGGAGGATACCACTAGACACCAGGGAAATAACCAATAAATACAAGGGCAGTGGTTGGACAGTGGAAGAGCCACTAGACAGATGGAATAATAAAGAAAAAATATAAGCCAAGCAATTGGAGGGTACTTCTAGGCACCAAGGAAATATAGTGGCATTATTGGGATGCCAATTGGAGGTTGGAGGGTGCCAGCAAAAGAAAAGCAATGTTTCCCTTATGAAAAATCTTTTTTTCATGAATTGAGATATGAAAAAGAATCCTTTTTTGTATCATGATTCTTGAAAAATGATTTATAATCTTAAAAACACAACATGTCAATGGCATTTCTACAACAGTTAAGTGCAGAATCCAGCTTAGGGGCTCCAGATAAGCAAGCTATATGTGTTGGTTGCTCTGCAGAATATAATTTTTGTGGTTTTCCAAATTAGAATTTTTAGGGGAAAACAGAAAACAAGGTGCGTCATACAGAAAACTAATGAAAAACCATTCAAGCATGTTCAGAACCCAGATTTTTACAATGTAATAACTTTTCAATGGATTTCATATTTTTTTCACCAAACTAGTGAAAGGCACATCAGTGGGACAATCCCTCTCTACCCTGAACATTTGAGGCCAAAATTCCAAACTGTATGGGTGCACAGCACTGACAAAAAAAAAAAACACCAACAAAAAAAATCCACACATCCAACTGGAATGAAACTTGGCAAATCAAGAGATCTGGTCCATGAGATTGCATTCAAAATTTCATGCAAATCCATTGAACAGTTGCAAAAATATTAAAGTGCCAAATTTGAAGTTTAACATAGAAACCAAGGCTCAACCCTAACTAAAGTGGTGTACTGTGGCACTATAATTAATAGATGTGTCCTAGTTCAAGGGAATTGCACTAAATTTTGCATGCACAGTCTGGGGGACAAGGTGTCCTGATTTGTCAAGTTTCATACCAGTCAGATGTGAGGATTCCAAGATCCGGATAGTGCATTTTCGGGATTTGTTTTTTTTAATTTTTTTTGTCATCACCTTCAGCCTAGATGGTTTGGAATTTTGGTTTGAAATTTTAAGTATAGAAGCAGAATGACACAGAATGGTGACTTTCATTAGTTTGGTGAAAAAATATGAATCCATTCCCATGGAATAAGGATTTGAAATTTTGGTTTTGAGCATGTTCAGTAAAGTATCAAACATCTATCTGAAAGATCCTACTGAGCATGCTCATAATTGAAATTTCAAATCTTTATAATGTAGCAATGGATTGATATTTTATTGACTAAACCAGTGAAAGGCACATCTGTGGGTCAAATCCTTTCTACCCTGGCATTTTCAGACCAAATTCCAAACTGGGTGATAGATAATGACAAAAAACAGCAACACATGGTGGGATTTTATAGCTTCTTTTTTACCCAGATCTTGGAATCTGCACATGTCGCCAGAAGGAAATTTGGCAGGTCAAAAGAGCTACCCTCTGAGGCCATGCATGCAACATTTTGTGCAAATCCATTGAACAGTTGTCGAAGATATTAAAGTGCAAAGATAGCATCTCATGAAAAGGATTTTTTTCTCACAAAGGATTGGCCCCTCACAACAAAGAATCATTTTTCATGAGACCAAATCTTAAGATGAAATTCTGTGAGCAGGAATCCTTATGTTGACCTTTTAACCTCAAAGTATAAAAATCTACAAAGATCTGCACACTTATTAAATAATGGTGCAACTTGATGGTCTGATACTATACCCTATTTAATAATGATTGCCTCATACCAAATGTTGTGTGTGCATGTATCAGTTTGATTGCAGTGTCTAAGAAACATAGCTGCATTATTGAGGTAGACCTTCTTTGTAAAAAAATGCTATTTAAATGTTTGCTGGGTGTTGTGTGCACATCAGGAACCAATTAAGGGGTTTCATCTGATTTGCAAATGTATAAAAAGTATCTGTGACACAAGACTGGCCTACCAGAGGAAGTGTGCATGCGTAAAACCGATCGTGGCTAATGAGTTGACTGTTACTTCTGTGATGGTGCTGGACTTGTGATTGCAAGGATTAAAACCACATATTTCATTCAAACTTGGTGTCAGTGCTTGTTCTTTGGGACAGATCCCTCACAGCAAAGAATTGTTTTTGTGAGAACAAATACTTTCGCCATTAAAGGAAGCTATTCAAAAGACTGTACTGAGCATGCTAAGAACTCAAAATGTTATAATTAAATAACGTTGGAATGGATTAATATTTTTCAAGAAACCAGTGAAAAGCACTTCTGCTAGGCAAGCCCTTTCTGTGCTGAAAATGTTCAACCAAAAGTCAAAAAAAGCACAAAAAACAGTGCTTTTTAACATTTTAGCACTAGGTGCAGCTCAGAATCCTCAAATCTGATAGAAATGAAACTTAGTACATCAAGAGATCTACCACACAAGATTGCACATGCGGGGGCTGGCCTGGCGGCGCTGAGGGTTGAGGCACTGGATGCCACACTTCACACTGTGCTGGGAACCAGGGGTTCAGAAATGAACTTAGGCTGGTGGGGCTCAGCTGGGGGAGGGAGGATTGAGCATCCCAATAGATGTTCTCCTCCCTCTGGGGAGGGATACCAGGGGTGCCTAGTGTACCCATCATCTGCAAGAGAGCCAATGGAAGCATGGGCTTGCTGGGGTTCTGGCAGCTCCATTCACCAGAGTTGGGGAGGGGGGATGCTGTCAGGCACCTGGGAGGAGACGTGCATCAGCACGTTGCCTCTCTGGATGTACGTCCTTGTACCAGCATCCCAGGGGGCTGGGACAGAGAACCACAGCAAGCCAGAAAAATGACTAGATGACAGCTGCACCAACAAGCCTTCCAGGTCCAGGACTCACTGGCAGATTTCACTGTGCAGGTGCTCCACGGAGGTGGTGGAAGTAAGAAGTAACAAGAGCACGCTAGAGGACAGACCCTGTGGGTCAGAGGACTTGGAGGGGGATGAGCAATGCCTGAAGGAGTGGACCACTGAGGGGCGTATAGGAGTTAAAATGTTGCAACTGCACCACAAGTAAAAAAAAAAAAAAAGACAGCCAATGCAAAAATTGGGTGCAAATCCATTGAGCAGTTGCAAAGTTATTAAAGTGCAAAGTTTGAGACTTAACATTGAAACCCCTGCTCAGCACTAACTTTAGTGATGGTACCGAGCCACTATAATACTGTATATAGATATACACTGTATATAAATATAGTAATAGGTTCGCCACCATTCAAGGGAATTGCACTACATTTTGCATGCACAGTCTGGGGGACAAGGTGTCTTGATTTGACAAGTTTTGGTCCAGTCGGATGTGAGGATTCCATGATCTGGATAGTATGTTTTGAAAATTGTTGTTTTATTTGTTTCTGCTTTTTTGTCATCACCTCCAGCCAGATGGTTTGGAATTGTGGTTTGAAATGTTTAGGGTAGAAAGGGATGCATATACGGCGTGTTTTCATTGGTTTGGTGAAAAATATGATCCAGTCCTGTTATGAGTATTTGAAAGTTTATCTGAGCATGCTCAGTAGGGTATTAAATGACTATCCCAAAGACCCTACTGAGCATGCTCAGAATCAAAATTTCAAATCCTTATAACTTGGCAATGGATTTGTATTTCTTCACCAAACCAGTGAAAGGCAAATCTGTGGTCCAAGCCCATTCTACCCTGAAATTTCAGACCAAATTCCAAACAGTCTGGGTGCTAGATGATGACAAAAAAACAGCAACAAATTGTGATTTTTTTTAGCATTTTTTTACTATCTGGATCTCAGAATCTGTACATATTGCGAGATAGAATCATGCAGGTCAAGAGATCTACCCTCTGAGACCATGCATGCAACATTTTGTACAAATCTGTTAAATGGTTGGAAAGATATTAAAGTGTAAAGATGGAATCTCACGAAAAAGGATTTTTTTCCTCACAAAAAAAAAGATTGGCCCCTCACAACAAACAGTCCTTTTTCATGAGATCAAATTCTTTTGACATTCCAGGAAGCTAGCCAAAACACTGAACTGAGCATGCTCAGAATCCAAAACTTTAAAATTAAATAACTTTGGAACAGATTAATATTTTTTCACCAAACCAGTGACAGGCACTTCTGTGAGGTAAACATTTTATACCCTGAAAATGTTAAACCAAAATTCCAAACCATCTGAGTGCAGCAAGATGACAAACAAAGTGCAAAAACAGGGATTTGTAATGTTTTAGTACTATGTGCAGCTCGGAATCTGCAAATCCGACTGAAACAAAACTTGCCACATCAAGAGATCTACCACACAAGACTGTGCCTGAAAAATTCTATGTGAATCCATTGAACAGATTTAAAGTTATTAAAGTGCAAAGTTTGAGGTTTAACTTTGAAACATCTGCTCAATCCTAACTATAGTGGTGCTACCACACCTCACAATATATAGTAATATAGTACTCTACTACAGCATCTGAAGGTTGAAAGAGAATTCATGACCAGATATTGTGAGGTATTTAGCAAGCAAAAACTGTAAATAGCACCTTGCTAACAGTGGTTAGCACACAAACAGCAGGGATTTTCTAAATGTGCTGTCATACTGGGGGCGGAGCCTGGCATCCAAGATGTGACTACGTAATTTGATATAGGAAGACCTGGGCATCATTTTCCTGACAATCTGAACAGAACATCAACAGCTGGTACAATATAAAACACAGAAATGCCAATCAGAATAAAAATGCATCCTAACAATCCGAACGGGACAAAAATTGGAAAAAAAAACATTGATTTACTCCATGCTGAACAGATCCTGACAACATCATGTGACTCCCTCCAAAAGGGTCCTGTCAGCAGTGGGAAACCGGGTGATCTAATTAGCTGAAAAAAGATACTCTAAATGGGAGGCATGAGAGAGGGCATCATAGCAAATCATGGCAGAGTTCATTGCCCTCCTACAACAATCCAGTGAACTGTAAAAAATTACTATTACACTCAGCAAAGTATTGCAGGATACAGCACAGCTAAAAGAAACAACAACAAAAACTAATTTGGACTTGCAAGGCTTGGCTTTGATGGTGGCTGGCATGGAGGCAGCGGTCCGGCAATAAACAGCCCATATCTATCAGCATGAAGGGCAACTCAGAGAGCACCACTGGCAGATACAACTTTTGTTGGCAAAGGTGACTGACATGGAGAACCATGCCAGGAGAAAAAACATCAGAATTATTGACATTCCAGAGGGCATGGAAGGGAGGAACATGGTGGCATTTCTAAGGCATATACTTCCTAACATGTTCCAACTGAACAATGAACCTCTCCCTGAGCTGGAAAGGGCTCAAAGGTCTCTATCCCCCAAGCCAAAACTGGAGGAGAGAGATCTAGACCAATCTTGTGTAGATTTTTGAGATACCCTACCAAAGAACTATACTTGAGAGCTGCAAGAGAAAGAAAAGAAATAAGATGGCAGGATTACTCAGTGTAGCTCTTTCAAGGTTTCTCCCCTGATTTATCCAGGAATCGCCAAGCTTATGCTCATGTAAAACAAAAACTGTACCACCAAAATACACACACTTCCCTGAGATACCTGGCAATGCTATGAGTGCACTACAAGGGGCCATTTTTCATGTTTAATTTCCCTGTGGAGGTGAAAAGGGTCCTACAAGACACCAAGAGTCCATGAGGGTGCCTGTCAGTGCCTATGCTCTCACAAGGCACTGTATGGCAAGCAAGGGAGTATAGTGAGGCGGAGAACAAGCAACATCACAAGAGCACATCAACTGAGCAAAAAGTGAGGAGCCTTGGCAAAAGTTCAATGGGGTAGGGCAAAAGGGGAACAAGAAACTAGCTTTCAAAACCCAGATGAACAAAAGTCTCCTCTGCCATGCAAAATAGATCCAGGAGCAGGCAGTGACTCCAGAATTTAAATGATGTGAGTAATAGCTCACCCTGTGACATGCCTGTTAAAACAAGCAACCACTTCGCTCCCCTGGGAGAACTATACCCTACGGAATTGTATCTGACAAGCAAGCCTGATACCACCCGGAACAAGCCTGACCCACAAGCTGAGACTTTGCAGGATTAGGAACAATTGCACCAAGAGTGGGCAGACTGTTTAGGTGAAATGAATGTGGAAGAGCTGCAGAACGGGGAGCTGGTGGCCAAGCAGACAGAACAATGAGAGCTTACACAAGAGGTATAAATACTTGGTCTTTTGGGACGTGCAGCAAGTGACCAGACCATTGTCATCTAATGTATTTTCCTCTCAAAAATGTTTAAGGGTTGCTTTAGTCTGCTTGAGGAGAAGGATGTCACCAGAGCGGACATTGTATGAAACCAGCCGATAACCACTGCAGTGAAGTAGCAAATTTCAGAACTGGTAAGGTGTGTGTAAATGTTTGTGTCCATTTGAAGCTTTCCCCAGCCCTTGGGTAATCATCCCTGAGACAGCGGTCCATCTAATGCTACCTCTTTAACAATCCAGAGGGTCCATGGTCTTGTTGAAAAGCTGCTGCTTCCCTAGCATGCAATATGCAGCTACAGATAATGGGGATCTAGCTCCTGTACCTGAATGATGACTTATCTGTTTAACTTGCTAATTTGAATGTCCACACAAGCAAGAAAGGTGATACACAACCAGCAGAAAGCAGGTTGGGTGATTTGGGTCTCTGGCAGATGTTGAAATTAGCTGCAGATGAAAAGTGAGTACACCACTTGTTTTATACAGCTCTGTAAACAAAATAGATAAAAGATGCGGTAGCAGTGGCCCACATACCTGAGAAGTGCCCTTGGGTGTTTATCTTTGAGGAGGGATGAGTGAGAGAAGCTGCTGTGCACTTAATCAATGCATTCAAGGGTGTAAATAGGATAATCTGGGGGTTGGGACTCAGTATCATTAAGAAGGAGAAGTGAGGCAGACATTCTGATGCTGCCCAAAAGAAAAGAGGGGGCCATAAGAGGAGTCTGTTAAGGGAATAAAGGGATCACAAGGAATGTGTCCTGCCTACCTACAGCGAAGATGGCTCCAACTCTCCTTGTAGATTTTGGCAGGCTATGCCATAGCTCCAAGGCAGCAACACTGATGGGGGGAGAAGGAGGTGGCTGATTACCCCCCCTCAACTGAGCACTGCTGCAAAACTTGCAGACCTAAAGGATACAACTCAGCCAATGGCTGGCTGGCTGGATATGGTGTATAAACAAAAAGCTCCAAGTCTAAAATATATGTACTGGGACTAGAGGCAGAGGCAGCTACGGGTATGATCAGCTAACTAAGAGTTCTACAGTTACTGTACTTGTTTCCAACCCCAGAGGGACTTTTCAAGCCCTTGGCTGGAACCGGTTGTGACAGCCAGGCTACTAAGAAAAGATCCCTCAATTGTTGATATTGAAGTGATCTGTTGAATTTTTGAATCTAATAACAGTGCTGAAGGTTATACTGGTTATGTGTGTCGTATGCTACGAATGCTGGAATTAAAGGGCCCACGGACACAAAAGGGCACTATGGGCAAGGGCCCAAAGAGACACAAGGGCTATCATATGGGTTGGGAGCTCAAGCACATAGCACAGGAAAAGATTACAGAGACACAGAGAAAGAATTACTAGAAAATAAATGGTCAGGGAGTAAGGAACTGTGATAGGGAGGAAAACAGACAAGGTGAGACAAAGGGGAGACAGGGATGGGCAAAAGGAAAGTTTCATGTAGGAATGCTTGAGGTCAAATGGTGGGTAAAAAAGAGCAGAAGGGGGAAAAAGAGACCCTCATGATAGATAGGCTAGAAATTATAAAAGCATCCTCTTGGAATGTGAGAGACATGAATGCACCCATCAAGAAGAAAAAAATTATTGTCCAGAGTTAAACAATTAAAACACAAATAGGATTCCTATAGGAAACTAAATTAGTTAAATCAGAGTCTCAGAAACTAAAGAAGGAATAGGTAGAGTGGAAGATACACAGTACAGCAGGAAGGCAAAAGAGGGTATCTATACTGGGTCATAAGCAGCTGAAATGGAAGGTCTTGTGCAGAAAACAGACACGGGGAAGATGGGTATTGGCAAAATGCAGACGTTGGGGGGCATATGCTTTTGACTAAAGTTTACATGGCAAATGAGGACTTCCCAGAATTTTGCCACCAAGTCTCACTGGCCATGATAGAGATAGTGGATGAAGATATGGAAATATTAGTGGGGAGATTGACACTTAGGCCATGGACTATACTTATGCTTGCCAGGATTAGATTTTTATTTTTTGATTTTCGACTGAAAAATCGATCTTAATTTTCAAGCCTTAGAACCAATTTTGTTGATGAAAAATGACACTGAAGCACAAAATTCAGAGTTTAAATGAACACTTTCGATTTAATTTGCAGTTTATATTGTAGAGTACAAGTGGTGGAATGACCAGGAAAGAGTGAGCGCTTGCTGTAGTTCCAGGAGAGTGAGTTCTGTGGCTTGGTGTTGAGCTTAATGTGTTTACTCTAGAATCAAGTTTTACAGTTAATGCAGAGAATACATTTTGAATACATTGAATACATTTTGAGAGCAACAGAATGATAGCATTGTGATAAAGAGCGAGCGCTGCTGCAGTTCCAGGAGAGCAAGTCTAACACTGAAAGAGTTGTGATATAATTTAAATGCAAGCTGTCTACAAATTACTGAGGTCAGCAGCTGTAGTTTAGCTTTTCTGTGTATTTTCCTTTAAAGATGTTTAAATTGGTTGGACTGGCTTCTTCAATGTAAGAAACATTACGGTTACAGGAAAGATCGAGCGCTGCTGCAGTTCCAGGACAACAAGTTCTGTGGCTTGGTGTTTTAATTTATCTCATTGACTTTCTTTTGCTTAATTTCTAGTTATAATTTACATTTTTTTACTTGTGTGTACAAACTTGGCTATTTTACTTCTGTTCTGTTTGTTGGGAAAGAGTGTCAATCAGACAGAAATCAGTGTTTATTTTCTTCAGTTGCAGCAATGTTTTTCAAATCAGCGTTTAATGCCAATTATCAATTTTAATCAAATCCTGGCAAGCTTAACTATATTCTAGTAACCAAGCCTCATATGAAGTCAATTCAAGCCCTTAAGGAGCTCCTAACTCTGCATAGGTTGCAGGATGCCTGGCGATTGAAGCACCCCATAGAGAGGGACTATATGTACTTCTCAAGCGCAAGGCAGGTTGCAAGCAGGCTAGATTATTGGTTCACCTCTTCAAAGCTTACTCAGCAGGTGCTAGATGTTACAATCACCCTGTTATATATATCAGACCATGCTCCCTTAACAATCTCAGTGGCTCTAGGTCCACTGGCCCCCAAATCAGTGCAATGGAGATTGGACCCACTACTCTTGCAGGAGAAGGAATTCAGGAAATACTTAGGGACAGAAACTACCAACTACTTTCTAGATAACCCACCAGGCACTACCTCATCAGCAGCAATATGGGAAGCCTTCAAGGCGATGATGAGAGGTAAAATTATTAGCTTCGCTTCTCATAGGAGAAAACAGAGAGAGAGAAAGAGGCCGCAACCCTGAAAAAAGCAGTTAGAAGAGGTAGAGAATCAAGATAAAAAGACCCAAGCAAACTAAGCAACAAGGAATTGATATATGAGCTGATGTCCCTGAGAATTAAATTGAACACTTTAGCAAACTGCAAAGCGGAACTGCAAATTCTTAGAACTCAGCAGAAATGCTGGGCCTTGGAAGAAAAGTCAGGCCAACTGTTAGCCTACAGGCTGGAAAAGCAACAGGCCAAAAGGCATATCAGGTAGCTGAAGGACAGTAAAGGTAACAGGCAAACCAGCTTAAAGGCAATAAACCAGGTCATGCTTGAATTTTATCAAACACTATATGCATTCCACATAAAATGGGATGAGCAAAAGTTCTTAGCTTTCCTGAGGGCCTTAGACTACCAAAAATTATGGTAGCTCAGAAACTAACCCTAGACACCCAATACAGTACCCAGAAGGTGTCCACAGCCATAAAAAATATGGCCCCACACAAAGCCCTGGAGGGGATGGATTCCCGGCAGATTTCTACAAGGTGATCCATGAGACAGTGGCCCCTTCAATGCTGCACATACTAAAAGAAGCACAGGGAGCAGAAGGGCTGCTAGGAACCATGAGTGAGGCCTATATTACCATATTACCTAAAGAGGGAAAGGACACCTTACTGCCAGGGAGTTACAGGCTGATATCCCTCATTAATGCAGACACTAAGGTATTGGCCAAGATTCTCACAACCCTCCTGGAAACAGCACTCACAACACTAGCTCATCCTTACCAAAGTAGGCCTTGTTAAAGGAAGGACGAAGTGAGCACTGGTCACCTTGATGCAGGGTGTGGCCTCTGCTACTCCCAGCAGTAGCCATCTTGGTAGACTTCAAGAAGGTATTTGACTCCCTGGAATGGGATTTAGAGGTTGGATCAAAACTCTATACACAGACCTGATGGCTAGGATCCTTACAAACAATACCCGTCAAGAGCCATTTAGATTGTAATATAGATGTATAGAGGAACTAGACAGGGTGCCCCCTCTCTCCATGCTGTTTGTGCTGGTCATTGAGGCCCTCTCAAGCACATTGAGAAAACACCCTAGGATCCAGGGCATAGAGATGGGAGGCAATGCATATTATGTGCTATTGTATGCAGATGACTGCTGCATACTGACCAGGAATATGCACAAGGGTGTTCCACATATTCTGAAACTCCTGAATGATTTTGCTGAGGTGTCTGGGCTCAGAATAAATATGAGTTAAACAGAGGTACTCCTCCTTAATGACAAATCCATGCCAGAAATTATTTCTAGTACACACCTACCGTGAGTATAGGGGGAAATCAAATATCTAGGGATTAAGGTGACACCCAAGGTACATATGATAATGGACAACAATATAGACCCCCTGCTCAGTAAAATGCAAGAGGAGATAGCCAGATGGAATCATCTTCACCTTAATTTGCCAGGAAAAATAGCCACTGTGAAAATGTTGATTGCTCCCAGAGTCTTTTACCTGTTAACGCATATCCCAGAGGAAGAGTTGAATGGGAGGTTTAGGAAATTAGAAGCCTTGATAGGAAACTTTATCTGAGAGTCTGCCACCCTGAGGTACAGTAGGGCAAATCTAACAGGCCACATGGCATGGGGGGATGGGGACTATCACATTTTAAATACTATGCTTATGCATTCTTGGTAGCCAGCACATGTAAAAGGTTCCAGAGGAAAGGCCATTGAAAGGGGTGTGCATCTAGGAAGTGATCGGTCTACAATCCTGCACCAAAAGCTGCCAACACAATTTAAAAAAATGGCTTAAAGTAAAAGCAGCACACTCAACCTGGCACAAAGTAGGCCAACATTCTGGTTCATGTCTGAGTGTAGGGAGGTATACTACCTTCTGGAATAACTCAGCATGGAAAATAGATAGACAGCCCTTCCTGCGGGAGGAATGGAGGGAGAGACATATCAGGAGTTTGGATGATATCCTGTTAAAGAATGCACTTACATTGAATTCCTTCACTTTCTTACAAGGAAGGTGAAGGTTGCACAAAAGAGATTTTTGGAAAAACCCTCCAAATGAGACACCTATTTCAAGGGTGGGACAGAGGCAGATGCCAATGTAGCAGGTGTATAAGCAAAGGGGTGGCTGCTGGTATAATGCTTCCCATCAGTTATTGGTTGGCCAAATCTAAAGGCCTGACTGGAGTAATATACAGGCAGGTAAGGGAGGCAACTTCTGAACCCTCACTTGCAGCCAAGCTAAAATGGCAAAAAATGTTTGGGGAACCAATAACTGAAGAGTATTGGAGTAACAGCTGGTCTACAGTATGGAAAGCATGTGGGGACCTACGTAGCCTATTAATTAAAAACAAAACCCAACACGTATGGTACAGAACCCCCACTCAGCTCAAGCTATGGGGTTGCTGCAAACAAATGAGTGCTGGAGGTGCAAGGCCCAGGGACTGGATCTATTACATATACTATGGCATTGCCACATGATTTGCTTAATATGAAAGAAGGTCATAGGCCTAATTGAAGCAAATCTCCCCACCGGCCAGCCTTGATGTTACTGAAATTAGTGCTGAAGGGATTTACCATGAGCAACCAGCAGAAACTCAGGCTAATGCAGACAACTGTAGAAATTAAAAGGCTCATATTAAGGAACTGGCACACAACAGAAGTCCCAACCCTTACTGAATGGCTTGTAGCCCTGGAAAAGTTGGCCACTTTCACGAGTTGTGACCAGCAACAGCCAGACATTTCTAGTAATGGTCCCCATTTTATGCAATACATCTGAGGAAAGGCAAATAGCCCCGGGCACAACTGAGCAAAGACTTACTTAAACCACCCTGACAGGCCAACAGAACAGGGTCAGAGTAGGCCTTTAGGTGAATGATCAACCCAGGATTGAATTACTAAGGCTAACACACCTACTCCCTAAGGTTAATCACCAATCCCAAAACCTACTGTTGCACTAGATAAGTCTCTGCACTGGAGAACAGCATCCTATCCCAATGTTAGATCGGTACCCATCACACTAGTTGAGTAGCTGACTGTTATGTGAAATCTCTCTACGGTGTGTGACTTTTTCACTAAGTTTTATCAAAACATGTACCTCTGTGTAGTTGAACTGTTGCTCTTTCTTCTATGTAATGTTTATCTCTGTGAACCAATAAAAAGGTTAACTGCAATAAATGTGCTGTCAAACTGAAGGGCACAGCAAGGTACTAACTCTTCAGTGAGCGGCACTAACTGATGGCAGTGCACCTATACAAAACACTGACTGGCTTTCATAGGTGGGACGGCATATCCAAATGTTTGGAGGCATTACACAGCTGTTAATGCAATGCTATGCAATGCCTCATCAAATCTGGTTTTATGCTGCTGCACTGCATCTCTCTTCCCCAATCATCTGTCTGTGCATTTTACAACATTTCCTAGCAGTCTAGTGATCTCCCACCCCTTACTGCCTATTCATGCATCACTAACATTCCCTAGCAGCCTAGTGGTCATTCAACTTCCTGATCAACAGTCTGTTATGTCTGACACAATCTGTGCCAGTCTTGTGGTCAGTTTACTCTCGATTTGAGTTTCTTCTGTGCCTAGAGAAGATCTGGACACCACTGGAAGTCTAATAGCACCCCAGCCCCAATTACCTGTCCAGTGTGTCTGCTGCAACTCTGGCAGTCCAGTGGACCTCTTACCCCTTGATTACCAATCTGGTACATCAACTACAATCACTAGCACTCTAGTAGTCCCCTATCCCTGGATCACCTACTCAGTATGCCTTCCACAATCCCTGGCAATCTAGTCATCCCCCGCTTGTCTGCCTGGTATGTCTGTCACAATCCTTAGTGATCTAGTCATCCCCATCCTCCAGTCACCTGCCAGCTATATAATACAGCCCCTTCAAATTGCCTGCCAGCTTTGTAATATGCCCCATCACCGATATTGTTAAGAATCCCACATACGCCGAACCCCAAATCACCTATTAATACAAAGTAACCCAACCTGACAGTAGTCTAGTGTCCCCCAAAATGTGATTTAACACCCTCCCTGATGGAAGCTGTTACTCCTCCATATTTCCGTACTATTGCCAGTCATTATTACACAGTCATTGCATAGTAAGTGTTATTAGACTAGCCTGGGATTATGGCAGACATACCAGATTGGCAATCGGGTGGTTGGGAACCACAAGACTTCCAGGGATTATGGCAGACATACCATATGGGCAATCATGGAGTTGAGGGGGCAACTTTACTACTAAGGATTGTGGCAGACATACCAGATGGGAAATAGGATGGTAGCAGGTTCACTAGACTTCCACAAAATGCATGTGCAGGTGATCAGGGGATTGGCTGCAATTGCTGTTTGCTCCTGGCCTGTAAGAGGGCCATAATGAGATGCAAATGACCCCGTAATACCTTCCCGTGCAGGAGTCATTTGCATGTGGACGTGACAGTACACACATGGCAGATTGCTTCACAGGAACCATTGCCATTGATGGGTCCTAACCACTCCTAAGTTGCTCCTGTCAGCCCCATATCCCCTACTGGGGAACGTACTGTACCTCATGTGGCAAGTGGGAGGTTGTGGTTTACAGGAGTAATCAGATTAGTGCCTGGTTTATTTGGATGGTATATTGTAGCATATCGTTAGCATTCATTATGTGCTTTGGTCATGTCTCAAAATACCAGTAGTTTGCTCCAGGAACTAATTTGTTCCTGGAGAAAACTTTCTGTGGGTGCAGATAACGATATTCAAATATTCTGGTCTACTGTATGTCTGCTCCCTTTCCTTATAAGCAGATGTGAATAAATAGGCTGTGTAATCATGTACTAATTTAATGGAGTTCCCTCCCTGCTCCACTACACGGGGTACCCATTGAAACACTTGATAAGCAGAATGTAAGATTCAAATTCAGATTTATTACTGAATGTCTATAAGCATTATTATGAAATAGGTTGAAAGAAAAGTGAATCCTGATCAGGGGTGGGTGAAAGTGTGGATTTCCACCATCGCAGAAGTTCCGAAAAATTTCAAAACTTTAGCTGAATTCTCTGCTCTTTCACCTATGGTGAAATTCCGAACTTTTGCCAAATACTGTGGTATTTAATTATGAACTGCATACTTTTTACATGACATGTGGGAAAAAAGTCTCTTGCTCAGTATTTCGCTGTATATGATGTAATTATCTGCGGTTTGCATTACTTCTGCGAGTTTTTTTCCCTCAGTTTAATACATTAACCCACATTTCTTACATTTGTTACGCAGTTGTTCAGCAGAATTTCTGTGAAAGTTGGCAAAATGATTTCTGAACTTTCTTGGAAGCAAAAATCTGACTTTTGATGAAATTTTTCTGGTGGAATTTTTTCCAATACCCCTAATCCTGATTGGCTGAGAGCTACTTTCAGCTGGGCCAATATCTCAGCACAACAACCCAGCTGAAAGTAGCCCCACATAATCAGGACTGTACACTACAACCATACTAATCCACTTCTCATCCAAGCAAAACACCTACAAGTAACTTAGTGGCACATGTTAACAGTCCACATTAAAATGAGGTACATCAGGATGATCTGCAATCCCTAAACAATGAAGGTCTTTAACTAACAACAAAGTTTCTTTACCTTCAGTGATGAATGCAGCTAAAACTAACATCTCCAATCTCACTCATCTCCACTGTGCTCTGCCATAGCCACTCTCTTGATCCTACTTAGCTGCCAAGTAAGATAAACATCTCCTGCTCAGACTGGATGCTGCTCACTCATACACAAACCACTCAGTGTGGGCCCAAGATTTGTACACAATAATGCACTAGGTGAGGATAAACCAGGGACCCGACAGTGGCAGAACCACTCACTCCTCTTGCTACCTATCCTTCTTCCTATACATTTCAGCATCCCTTCACCGTCCCCACTCCCCACTGCCCTGTTATACCTTGCTGGTATTTTTTAAATTGTTTGATTATTATTAGCCCCATGTCCTTCTACTTGGTCATTCTTTCTACTGTTACCTCCTTCTGTATTATAGTTTCAGATTTTGTTTACTCCTATTCACATTACCTTGCACTTCTTAGCATAGAATTTCAGCTGCCAGACTTCTGATCACTTTTCTACTCTTTTCATGTCCTCCTCTCATTTTTCTTAACCCTTTTCTCCTAGCCACTCTTCCACAAATCCTAGTCTCATCCATGAAGAAGCAAACTTTCTTCTGGATCCCCACTCCAATATCAAGAATGAAGATATTGAAGAGGACTGGGCTGAAGGCCAGTCCCTACAGCATACCACTGGCCATCTGCCTAGCCTCTGAGTGTTCGCTGTAAGGACAATCCCCTGAGTTCTGTCACTTAAAGAATTTCCTAATCACCTTATGATCATTTCCCCACTCCAAGGTTACCCAACTATTTTACTTGCCATCCATGTGAACGAGAGTCAAAGGTTTTGCTGAAGTCAGGATAGTGTATGTCCAATATTTGATCATTGTCCCCCTCTTTCATTGGTCTATCAATGATCTCAGTCAGGTTTGTCTGACAAAACCTTTCTCCCATGAACCCATGTTCTCTGATATCTTGCAGTTCATTTACTTCCAGGAAACCCACTAGCATCTCCATTGTTAAAGTGTCTAGTAACTTCCCTACTATGTATGTCAGACTGACAGTGCTGTAGTTTTCTGGTTCTTTCCTACTTCAGCTCTCAAGCTGAGGAACTACAACCACTGTCATCCAGTCCACAGGCACTACACCTGTCTCCAGCAAGCTGCTGAAGAGCTCAGCCAGTGGTGCACCTGGGACCTATCCTATTTCCTTTAGCATATGGGGATGCAGGCAGTCCAGCTCCATTGATTTGTCCCTCTTCAGAGCATATCCCCTTAACAAGTTTGTCTTCAAAATTGGATCCTCACTGATACCCTCACCCCACACTTGCCTTGATGAAAGTCAGGCAATGACCCCTTATCCTCCACCATGAATACTGAACAAATAAACTGGCTCAGTATGACCTCGGATGAACAGGTAGAGTGCTTCAAAGTGCCAGGTTTAGTTCCATTGGAAATTACTTTTATATGCACCGGTTTTTGTTTTGTTTTTTCATGTACTTAATCTTTGCCTGTGGTATCATTCATTTTCTGAATGCACACAGCTTCTTGTATACTCAATCTGTCTGCTTCCCTTTTTCTCACCTGCTAACACCCAAACCTTCATTAGTCTGAAAAATAAACTCCTTTATTTTACAAATACCCATTTCTACTTGGAGTAATTCATGTACACTACAGCCTGTGTCTCCTGCCCTCAATTCAGTTAGCAGTCAACCTCATGTATACAGTATACTCTGCTCTTCTCTACTCTTCTCTACTCTACTCTACTCTACTCTACTCTACTCTACTCTCATATATAAATAACACAACATAAATTGATGGAAACATAGGTCCATTAAAAACTGATGGATTATTAATAAGTAACAACAAAGAGATGGCAAATCATTTCAACAACTCCTTTTACAAACTGGATAGGAGATTGGTTAACTGACAGGAGACTACAGCTCAGAGTGTATGGCAGGAATCCAGATGGGGAAGTGTCACAAGTAGTCTCCCAAATGGTTCAGTATTAGGACCAACACTCTGCAACTTTTTATAAAAGGTATGCTTCACAAGATTCAAGAATGGACCACTAGATTAGCTGATGATGTTAAAGTGGGAGTAAAAATAGAGTCTGTAACTGACTGCTTAGTAATGCAAGTGGACTGGAATAAACTGGAAGCATGGGCAGACAGATTTTGCATGAAAATTAATACTGGAATATGTGGTGCTACACTTCAGCAGAAATAAACCCAGATCACAGTACACTGTAAATGGCTACCCACTTAGAAAATCATCCAGTGAAAGGGATTTAGTGGTAATTGTATCATAAGAACTAAAATGGGAGACCATTGTGATGCAGTGGTTGAAAAGCCAAGAAGATATTGAGGTGCATATTCAGGAATATTACTGCTAAAAGAAGAAATGTTATGGTGCCACTGTACAAGTCACTTATCAGTCCACACATGGAATATATGGTTCAGTTGTGGTGTCTGTACACTAAGAAGGACAACAATAGAATTGAAAGAGTCCAAAGGGATGTTACAGAAATTATCATGGGGTTAATGGATAGGCATTATGAAGATAGAAGGACCTGAACATATTCCCCCTCAAGAGAAGACAAAGAGGTGAACATGATATTGACCTATAGAGCCACAAGAGACGAAAACCTATGTAGGACACTAAATCTAAAGAAGAAATTAGTGAAAGAGGGCATGGAAATGCACCATTTATTAAATATGTATTGACTATTTCAAGACTGAACTGAGGAGAAATTGGTTGACCCAAAGATTGGTGACAGAATTGAAGGGCCTCCCGATAGAATTGTCCTGTACTAGTTCATTGAATATCTTTAAATCAAACCTGGACAAGTACATGAATACTTCAACACTATTAGGTTATGGCCAATGAGAACCATCAGGCAATTCTGAATGGCCTGCACCTATTTTTTGCCTGACTCAATTAGCCGTTCTTGAAGGACTCCACACACTGATCTGCATGATTTTCCTGGAAAAATGAGTGTCAGCTGATAGTGTGCACATGCCTTTTTAACACAAAATCAAAGTTTTGGTGGCAAAACAATAAAGGGATTAATTTTGTTACTGTGTGTTGCCATCTGTTTTTAAGACAGAGTCAGTGCTCATTAACAGTTGGCAAAGGCAGAATAAAATCTTTACACTATAAGGTAGAAGTCCATTCACTGAGGTAAATGGATTAACAGTTGGTAACTATTAAATTTTTGCAGTTGTTCAGTAGATTCTGTATAATAAAACAGTTTTGTTTTCATAGGTCTGGGTTTGCAGTAACATTATTTTGACAGAGACTGAAGAATCATACAGTTACAGTGACAGGCTTAAGAGTTACATGTTTTTACTGTACTATTACTGGTGTCTTGTTGGAGGGGATCTGATGACAAAACATAGAGCTCTTGCATTTGTTTTTTATTAAATCTGTAACAGTAACTACTTAGGGCTGTACCAGATTCAAGGGAGTTTTGTCTGATTCATGTCTCCAGTTGCCATCACCTGGTCATACCAGGTAAATACTTCTGTCCTGATCAGGGGCTTGGAAGTTCAAGTACAATAATATTTGATAGACCTCACTTCAGATGACAGACTTTAAACAAAGAACTTTTTACTTTGAGCAGCATAAATATTAAAATTACTTTTGCAGTAAGGATGCTCAGCCACAGGTACTATAAAATATATTTTAACTGCTAAATGCTGCAAAATATTACAAACAGGATATGTAGAGCAAATAGAAAGATATACCAATTAACAGATGGCTTGTGGGGAAAAAACTCACAATCTAATCACATACTGTTTCTATGTTACTAGGATTTATCTTTACTTGCCAGCTAACTTGAAAGAGACATTCACCAAGACTGTTCTTTCCTGCCCAGATAAGCTAGCTTTGGGAAGGGCCAGGTAACTGAAGAAGATACTCACTAAGACTGTTCTTTCCTGACCCAGATGAGCAAGCTTTGGGAAGGCTCTCCTTCCCATTTGGGAATACTCACCAAGAGGCAAACCCCAGGTCCTCTTCAAAGATTACAGGAAGACAAAGGGAGAGAGAGAGAGTGTTGTAAACAAAGCTCCTATTTATGTACTCAGGGAAGTAGGTTGGGACCTCCCCCTAAAGTGACAGCCCTCTACAGTATTTCCCACCCATGTGAACATGTGGTGCATATGCGTGTGTGTGTGTGTGTGTGTGTTTGTGTGTGCATGTGTGTGAATGAGATTACATCTGCCAGACCATACACATTGCCCTTTCCCACCTAACAATATCCTCACTGCATGACTGCATCTCTGAAAAAAATCCCTAATGTTTTATGACATCCTAATGTCTTATGATTAATTATTTTGTTTACTTCCTAGCTGCTCAGAATGCCTCTGTGTGAAAAGTACCACTCTGACACATGCAAACTGATTTCCCCTGTAGGTTTCCAAGGACAGCTTCTGGGACATCTGACCTAAACTCCATTTTGTCCACCCCATGCCATTCCCAACATAGAAGGACTTACAGTGGTGTCTCCAAGGATGAAACCCACTTATAAAGCACACTGCAGTATGCTGCAGCAGACCTACTGAATAAAGCAATGTAATTTCAATGCAATTAGTCCATTTTGTCATGCAGGAAACTATGACATTTATTTCATCCTGGCAGTGTCACATTTTCCTGAATGACAAAAGGGACTAATTGTCATTGAAATTACATTGCTTTATTCAGTAGGTCTGTTGCAGCATTCTGCAGAGTGCTGCAAAATAATTCAGAATTGGATGTCATCCTGGGGGACACAACTGTATATGAGAATTAGCAGAAAAGAAAATAATTACAGTAATAAAAAGGTTACATTAACATGGTCACATTCCAGACACATCTTCCTTTCTGGAAAATGATGGTAAGTCTCTTTGGTAACCTTCAAGTGACACTGCCATTCGTATAGGGACTGAGAGTGCCTAAAGTATCATGCCATGCACTTAGCCCTGCCTAGACAACCCCATCTCTACTGCCATTTTGTGAACACTGTGATGCTGGTTTTCATGTTATATGACTGCAATACCAAACTCCAGTGCAGTAATTTTGTATTTTGCCAACTAGTCTAGCTGGAGCTGGTCAGGTCCTGTAACCCCTCCAGTGCCCTAAAGGGAACTGCCTCAGTGGCACTTGGGTCCAGTGTTCATGTGGTGTTCAGCCATTGTAGTGTATCCCTGTTCCCCTGTGAACCTTTCCACAAATGCTCACAGCACCCCTCACAT
This sequence comes from Neoceratodus forsteri, assembly GCA_016271365.2. Lineage (NCBI taxonomy): Eukaryota > Metazoa > Chordata > Ceratodontiformes > Ceratodontidae > Neoceratodus > Neoceratodus forsteri. Next base: position 69,821,573 of record CM057454.1, read on the forward strand.
CTCCTCTGCCTGGCCTGGTGTAAGCTACTCAAGGACCATGAGGTTATTCACTGAGGATTCGTCTCCTGCTTCCCTGAGGAGGTCCACCAGTGGATCAACCTCATTTTCCTCTTCTGGGGCACTGCACACAGCAAGTACCATTTCCTCCCTATAATAGTAGGGCTTCATTATGTCAGTGTGATACACTCTCTGCCTGAGCCTTCTATCAGGCAGTTCTACCACATAATTGACCTAGCTCACCTTCCTCACTATGGAAAATGGGCCCTCACATGCTGCCTGCAATTGTTTTTTTCAGACTGGGAGGACTACTATCACTTGCTGTCCAACATCATATTCCCAGCCTCTGGTCCCACAGGATTTCTGTAGCAGTTGTGCAGCTGCTAGGGGCTTCTGGGTGAGCTAGATGTGTTCCTTAAGCCAGGTCCTGAAGTGCAGGATGTACCCCACAACTGATTCCCTTTGGGAGGTAAGTTCACCCTCTTATTCATCCTGAACTAAATCTAGGGGTCCCTTACCCTTTTATCAAACAGGAGTTCAAAGGATGAGAACCCTGTGGACTCCTGTGGTACTTCCCTATAAACAAACAGGAGATGAAGCAAATAATTGCCCCTCCCTCTTATTCTGGTCAGCAAATGTCCTGAGCATAGTTTCCAGGGACTCATTGAACTGTTTGACCAGGTCATTAGGCTCAGGGTGATAGGGTAAGGTATGGAACTGTTTCATCCTGCACTTCTCCCACAGACTAGTCATGAATGATGACATGAAATTCATCCCCTGGCCTGACAAAATCTCCTGGGAAAATACCACTTGGGTAAAGATTCCCAGGAGTTCATCTGCCACACCCTGCTTCAATGGAGGACATAGCCACTGCCTCAAGGTACTAGGTTGTGTAGTTCATGACAACCACTATGACTTTTTGCCTGTGTGACTCTGGATGCTCCAGGGGCCCTACTATGTCCACAGATACCATCTTAAAGGGTTAATTAGTAACAGACAGAGCATCAAAGCTGCCTTAGCTTTGTCCCCACTTTTCCACCCTATGGCACTATGGACAAATCTGAAAGTATTTTGCCAAATCCATGTGCATATTAGGCCACAAGAAACTATTGACAAGCTTCCTTTTTGTGTGACTCAGACCTAGGTGGCCTGAAAAAGGGACGTCATGGGCTAGAGCCAGAAGCTGCTTGTGGTAAGCCCGAGGGACTACCAGCTACTTGAACACTTTTCCGTTCAGCTCCCTTTGTGCTATACACTCCTTGTGCAACAGCTCATTCTCCCAGTAAACTAGCGTTTTACTCCCCTGAGAGTCATCAGCAGTATCAGCTATCTCTCTCAGTTTCTGTAGGGAAGGATCAGCCAGCTGAACTCTGCCTAGATCCTCCCATCTGATCCTCTCCAACTCTCCTTCCAAAAGAAATCTGCCTATAGTTGAGATCTCCTCAGTTGGCAGCTGGGGCTCAGGGATGCTACTCCTAGCTAGCTCATCAACCACATTAGCTGTTTCCTCAGCTGCTGAAGTAGGGGTTAGTGCAGGCTGCGTTGCCCCCTCCTTGCCCTCAGGAGCTTGCTTTTTTGCCTGACTGTGGGTTGTAACATGCACCAGGGTTTCCCTGTGGACAAAATCATTCCCCATTATCAATCCACAGGGAGGTCAGGTATGACTCCCATCTTCTGTACCCAATGTCCACCTTCCTAGCTCAGGAAGATCTGAGCCATTTGTACTTGGACTGCTGGACCCATGACTTCCCAAATCTTGGAAAGTTGCCCCAGCAGAATCTGTGCTGCCTGGAATAGAGATGGAAGCACCACTGTCCCTCAATCCCTGTGTTACATTAACTAAGACAGAGTGCAAATGTGTGGGGGAGATAGGTGGTACTTCAATCTATGAGCAGACTACTAGTTGATGGGCACTGTCTTGATCACCCCTTTCCTCAGGCTTTTGCCCTTTGTTCATAATTTTTTGGCAGTCATATGACAGGTGCCCCACATTCTGGCAAATAGGCATTTCTTTGCCCCAGCTCCTTGTTTTCCTTAGGGCTGGTGGGTTGTGTTTTGGGCTCAAGTGTAGGCTGGTTTACTTTAAGCTGCCATCCTTGGGTCTCCTTGAAGCCATGTGCTGCCCCCCCCCATTGTTCCTATGCAGAGTATGTGGTCTGCTGGCTACATGCAGATCAGCATTTTCTGCAGCCTCTGTCATGGAGCTACATGCCCAACCAGTAACCACACAAGCAAATCCTCAGCTACAATTTTAAGAAATTGTTCCATTACAAATAAGTCTTTCATCTGCCCCACAGTTCTAGCTATAGTACCATCCATCCAGCGGTCTAGATAGGTACACATTTGAACATGCAGTTTTACATCACTATCTCTGGGTTCTTTCTTAACTCCCTGAATTTTTGCCTATAAGTCTCAGGAGTTTGCTCAAAACATTTCAATAGCACCCTCTTGACTTTATCATAGTCTATACAGTCCTTATCATCCATTCTATCAAATGCATCCAAAGCTCATCCAGTAAGTAAGGGGGCAAGGTGGATTATCCATGTAGCCCTGTCCAATTTAAACTGCACACATACCCTTTCATATGATTCTAAAGATAATGAAGATCATCCCCCTCCCAGTATTAAGGAAACATTTTAGAATTAATTGTGGCTTTGTGGGTTTCACCCTCATGACATTACTTACTATTTCTTGTGGTTCTTTCTGGTGCAGGGTCACCATCACTTTCTCCTGCTGGCATTCCTTCTCACTTTCTGCTCATTACTTCCCTCTTTCCTGTTGTTTTCTGATCTTGTGCTGGAAGGCTTTCTCTCTGCTCATTCCTTCACTCTTTCCCTCCCTCATGATGATTCTCATATAAGAACCTCATGCTGATGCTGATGCTCTCTCTCCTGGTTGCATCAAAATTTTGCACTGGTGTGCCTTCTCTCTTTCCTCAGCCTCCAGCCTTACTCTCTCCCTCTTGGCATCAATCTTTCACTTTCACTTAGTTTCACTTAGTTTGCAGGAGCAAAAAAATAGGTCAAAGCCCAAAACTAGCTCCTTAAGAAAGAATGAAAAGCTTTTTTCTCTCTTCAGTTCTGCCTCTTTGAGTGCAAAGTCCAATTGCAGGAATTAAGCTAATTTTGAGACTCTGACACACCCATTCTTGACTCAGGTTTGGGCTGTGCTGCTTCACTAGTCTGTGGCTTGAGGTCCAACTCTGGCTCAGCCTCTGTGACCTCAGTCTCACTACTTTGGTCATCTTCACCAGTGATCGCTGCTCCATCTGCATTTGGTCATGCTCCTCAGTGACCAACTGCCTCCCATGCAGTTGGTCATGCTCCTCCAGGGCTTCTAAGATGTCATCTCTAGCCAGGCTCTCACTGACAATTCCTTTCCCTTTTCACAGCTCACAGAGCTGAGGCACATGACATATGCTGTATGCTGAGGAGATCATACTTGCCAACTACTCTGAACTAAGCTGTGTTTCTAGAGATAAAAACAACAACAGTAAAATATGTAATATTTTTGTATATTCTGTTTCACAACTATTAAGGTAACTTTTCTGCTTGCAATCTCCATTTCTCTGTGTTCCAGGTAAGACTATTACCTCTCTTTCAGAGTTCCTGGTTCCACCAGAAAAGCACACTGCCCACAAATTCTGAATTTAAATGTGTGCACTAATCATGATGCTTTGCCACCAGTTTATGACAACTCCATTTGGCTGTAGCAGATTCTAGGGAATTTTGTCTGAGTCACTTCTCCTGCTGCTACTACCTGGTTATACCTGGAAAATACTTCTGAGTAAGGAAATTGCTCAGTTTTGCACAACACTAATTGTTACATGACCGGCAAAAAACTGCGGTGCTCACTGCTGTAATATAATAATGTATTGTCTACAACTCCAACTGAATTCATTTAAGAATATGTAAAATACAGTGCATACTGAATAAAGTACTTCTGATATCTCATTCTGTGGTTATAAGCAGTGAAGATCGAGAGAGCTTTGGCAGAGCAGGGTGATTTGTGTATTAATCGAGTATTGCAAGATTAAATGACATCAATGACTTGTGTTATTAAAATAAATGGAGACTACCATAAGTCAAACTGAACTGTGCCATAAATGAGTAATACATCAGATAGGTGAACTGAAATAAAAAAGGATTACAGTCTTTTTTCAAATGGTATTTCTAGGTGTTCCTATGTACTTTTGCTGTTTTAAACTGCTTTTATGGCATACATTGATTTATTAAAAAATGAATGTAACAACTCTATTTTTTGTCATCAAATTCCCCCCAACAAGGAGACAGTAACAGTAAAAGCTTGTAACTGTCTAGCCTGTCTCTGTAACTATACGATTCTTCAGTCTCTGTCAGAGTAACATTACTGTGCAAACCAACACCTACAAAAATGAAAATTGTTTTATTATACACACTTTACTGAACAACTGAGCAAAACATATTAATAGAGTTACCAACTGTTAATCCTTTTATCTCAATGTTTGGACTTCCTCCTTATAGCATAAAGAGTTTTTTTCTGCCTTTGTCAATTGTTCACAAACACTGACTCCATGCTTTAAAAAATATGCCAACACTCAGTAACATAAATTAATATACTTCATTGTAAAAGTCTTTTTCACCAAAACACTGATTTCATGTAAAAAAACCAGCCATGTGCACACTGTGAACTGACAGTCATCTTTTTTCGAGGAAAATCATGCAGATCAGCAGGTGGAGTCTTTCAAGAACAGTTGATCAATGTTAGCACAAACCATGACTGTGATTTTGTTATTCCAGGTTTGATGTCAAAAGTTCATTCTGCCAGAGTCAGCTTGGCTGAAAGAAAAAGAAAATGGAATCAGTTCAGACAGTAAGAACAATAACATGTAACAGACTATATGTTAAAAATGAATACACCACGCTTATGTATTTATTATAAGGATCAAATTTTATTACAATTACATCCACTGGGGTCCACAATGCCATTCCCCCCATCCCAATGCCCTCCCCAGTGACTGGAGCAGCTCCCTCCCCTTCTATATACCCTGAAAAGGGTCAGAACATGACCACAAGCTGTCAGTGAATAAGTGCATGCTTGTACAAGCATGCGCTCATTCATTCAGCTCAGTTGGGCTGCCAGCCATGGAAGTGAGTGGAGGGCTGTTTTGGTGGCCCGCTCATGGTCGGGGTGGGGGGAGGGAGTGGGATGGTGGTTACTACCTGACAGGGTGGGGTTGGGAGTCCAGTAGACACCAGAGATTAAATATTTTTAATATTGTGGACTCAGAGACAGGATGGGAGTCAGATGGCAGTAGGCAGTGGGGGCACTAGACACCAAGATATATTGTGGCCAGGGATTGGTGGTGGGAGGGGCACTAGATAAGAGGAATCTGAATAGGTATTTCATGAAAAATGTATATTGTGAACTGCAATCAGCAGCGGGGAAGGGACTAGACACTGAAGGAATTGATTGTTACTGGCAATCGGCAGTGGGGAGACTAGACACCAGGGAGGAAGTTGGGTTGCCAGGTGTTGGGGATACGACTTCTCCTTGGAGTTTTGTAAGTGCAATTTGCACTTAAAAATGAAAGCAATACAAAACAATTTGGTGAAGTTTCCACCACAGGTGGCAATTCCAAAATGCTCCTTAGAGGTGGTTTGTTGACTCCACCAAAACTTCAAATGTGGAGTGAAACTTTGCAACATCTCTACTCACTGCTGGATGTCCATTGCCACAGCATGCATTTCCTGTATAAGAAGCTTAGTTCAGTGGTAGAGCTACAGTGGCAGCCATAATACAGTCAGATATTTCATGAAATATCTAAAGAGATTCTCTCTGGAGGAACACAGTGGTATTGCAGGCAGGTAGGAAATTTCCAGATATATCACAGACATTTCTGGAAATATCTGGTCATGTCTATGACTACAACTGTACAAGCTACAGAGCAGTAGAGGGTAGGGGGCTGTGCTCAGTCCCTTGAGAAAAACTGTTTTTATTTCTCACTGCAATATATGTAGTATGGCAGAAATTGTTAGACGTCATTGCTGATGACAGTGACATACTTTAAGCAAGGTTTGAAATTCTATGTTGCTGGTAACTTGAAGTGTTCCAGGTCAGACTCTGAGGTTTAAAATCAACTTAGGAGACACTACTTCATGTAGACAAACTGCTAATTAGCAGCATTTGCTGCAGCTGTTAGAGTGTGTGTTTTGTATGTGGGGGAGGGGCGGCACTAATTAATAGATGTCCTTTGCCACTGCATGTATATCCTGTCAGGGAAGTTTAGTACAGTGGAAGAGTTAAAGCCTATCAAGCAGTAGATAGTAGGGACTTGAGTTTGATTCCCAGAGTTGAAAGTTATTTTCTATCGCACTACAATTTATGTAGTATGACAGAAATATTAGCTGTCTTTTGCTGCCCACCTCCACCAACGCAAACCTCTGTGAAGACCTGTGTGTATGCCTTCTCTGTGTAGGATGACATGAGGATGTATACGGCTGGCACAATGACCCCAGATTGCATCCCATGCACAGTACAGTGTTGCCCAAAGAGTGGCAGTGAGCAGCGGAAAGTCCCATCGAGGAACCAGTCCTTGCATCCAGCAAGGAACAGCAGGGACTGCTGGGTGGCATAGATCAGGACACGAACCCATGCCACAACTGTCATACTGTAGGAAGTTGACCCCCCCAGTGATGGTGGAATACATAGCTCTGCAAGGGACTGTGGTGTGGCAAGGAACCCCCTTCTCTGCCTGCTGCACATGCTGCACAGTACATTTAAGAAGGGGCAGTGCTGGCAGCCTGCTAGCCGCTGCATGCATCTCCTGTCAAGGAAGTTTAGTACAGTGGAAGAGCTAAAGGCTATCAAGCAGTAGATATTAGGGACCTGAGTCCGATCCCCAGAGTTGAACATTTTTTTCTATCTCACTACAATTTATGTAGTATGACAGAACTATTGAGGTCAATAGATGTCATTGGTGATGTTAGTGATAGGCTTTCAGTGAAGTTTGACATACTGTATTGCTGATAACTTGAAAAGTTCCAGATCAGACACTGAGGCTTAAATACAGATTGAGAAACATTGTATCAAATGTTTTTTGCCACAGCTTGTATTTCCTGCTTTGGATGCTTAATACAATGGTAGAACTACAGGCAGCCATGCCGTGGGCAGGTTTGATGCAAACAATGGACCATTTTTTTTCTTTCTCTCTACAGTTAATAGAGGGTGTGTCCAATACCCCATTCCCCAAGCCATTTATCTTTCAATGCCAGGGGAAAACTGCTAGTCTCCTTTCTGGCCACATCATTATTGCAAAGAGACCTTCTTTGATGCCTTTAGAACAATTGTTATTTAATTTATTTATATTATTACCCAAAGGTGCTTTGAGCTGAGGAGCTCATTTCAGGTGCTTGCTCAGTGAGGATGAGGAGGTACAGCAGCAACAACAAGAAGTGGGTTCAAATAAGATAAAGGTGAAAATCAGCCATAGCAAGATGTCTGTTTGTAGTCACTTTTAAGAGGAGCAGACATCTTATTTTAGTAATCAGGTGCTATGTAGGCTTTGGCCTTCTTAATACCAGTTTTCTCTTCATTTTGAGACTGTAAAATGCTAACTTAAAGAAGACCTTAGCAAGTACTCACATTCAATCAGTTTAGATAATAGACCTTTTAAGTTTTAAGGACTTTGTCATGGGCACAACTCTGCAAGAATGAGAACCAGTGATAGTTTTGATGTTAGGATGGGTCTAGCCAATTTAGGTGGTCACACTGAAGGCCAAGATGCATAAAGAGGTCAAAGGACAGAGCAGTATGGCTCAGTTTATTGTACAAGTGCTCCAGCACTTGCAGAATGAACTTACAGTATATGCAGACTGGTATAAAAGAAGGTGGTAAATGGCAAATTTGGTTTATCTTTGATTCAGGACCCATTTCTGCAGTTCAGCATGGTTCCATGTGATAGGGGCAATTACGGAACACTGCTTGTCAGAAGGGCATGGGCACAACATGGAAGGATGGAAGTGCACTCCAGCACTGGCATGAAAGTCAGAATAGTGAACAGAACGGGTTTAAAAAAAAATTAAATGCCATCACCACTACTACGAAATGCAGAACACCGAATACACAACATAAATCAAAGGACAGCACTGTGTGAGGAGGACAAGGACAAGCAATCACAGGGAGATGCAAACAGACTGGACAAACAACCACCCCTGCCAGTACTGGGAGCAAGACTGAAGCACAGGGTGTTGTGTGAGACAAAGCAGGTTCCACGATGCACAGTCAAAGAGACAGGAAGGTTGTAGGATGGAGTGGGAGAGCCACAGCAGTGTTCACCATGGAAGGAGGTGCCAGAGGAATGCAGAGGCATGCTGGGGTCAGGGGGTAGCACCTAATGAGATATGGTGGGGGGTCACAGGACCAATGGCAGTACAGGACAGGGACTAACACCACACTGCAGAACAGGGCCAACAATACAGTCAGTGGCACACCCAACTACACCTGCAGCTGGAAATTGTATGCCAGCCCACGCGAGGTAGTTGTGTGCTGTGCTTACTATATTCAGCCATGATGACTTCTATGCATTGGGTCAGGTCCCAGGAGGTCTTCTTCTGTGAGGTGACACCTTACCCATTGAGCAATTGTTCCATATGGAGGTTGCTGAGCCACTGCTCCACCTGGAAGCAGTCAAGGAACCTCAGATGCTAAGTGGATGGCACCAATCTTGGTGCTGAATTCTTGGTGCCAGCCCTCCACTGCATTGTTCATTCTCACCAAGCCTGCAAGTGTGGGCTTGTACATGTTCCATAATGACAACTGGAACAGTGGCCATTTCTGAGTCGACCTGCTGATGGGGTTCCCAACCCATGTCTCCTCCACATATTCGAGGATGGGACGCATGAGTTCCTCATGGTCCCTTTAGAAGGCTGGTCAAGTAGCTCTCCATACACTGCCATGACAGAGAACACAGGCATGAATGCCAGGGCAAGGAGCATGTGGAGCTGCAGTGCAAGTTCCTCATCCCTGCAGTACTGGGCATACACCTCAGGTGTGTGCTGGACCTTGTGCCAGATGGCTTGCCAGAAGTGAAAAAAACAGCCCCTGAGGGAAGCATCCTCAAAAATGGATGCCAAGGTGCACCTGGCAGCCTGCTTATGTTGAGGAGTGCTGTCTTTGGCTGCCCACCTCCCACCAACCGGCAAACCTCTGTGAAGACCTGCGTGTATGCCTTCTCTGTGTGGGATGATATGAGGATGTATACGGCTGGCACAATGACCCAGGATTGCATCCCGTGCACAGTACAGAGCTGCCCAAAGAATGGTGGTGAGCAGCAGAAAGTCCCATCGAGGAACCAGTCCTTGCATCCAGCAAGGTACAGCAGGTACTGTTGGGTGGCATAGATCAGGACACAATCCCCTGCTGGTCCACTGTCATAGAGTAGAAAATCCCCTCCCAGTGATGGTGTACTCTGGGGGAATACACAGCTCTGCAAGGGACAGTGGTGTGGAAGGGAACCCCTCTCTCTGCCTGCTGCACACACTGCACAGTTCATTTAAGTAGGGGAAGTGCTGGCAGCCTGCTAGCCACTGCATCACTTGGGAGGTGCTGTCCATATTGGTGCATGCCCATTCCCGAACCTGTGCAAGCACATTCCTCACACCAACGTTGCCTGCATCGGGGACATGATTGAGCGAGCAACCAGTGTACAACACATGGTCGACCTCTGCGTGCACTCATGCAAGGCACCCATATTTGTGGTCCTGCACACATCTAAAATATACTTCCACCTTTGACTCCTTATCCTTGCAGCAAACATAACCATGGTGGGCAAGGGTTGGTTTCCTCTTTTGGCTTTGCAGAAACTGGACATCTTCCATCTTTCTTTCTCACCTATATTGTGGAACACAGTTACTTCTGCATGGTGTCCCTTTAAAGTTACTGGGGGGGCAGGTGGTCCTGCACCAGTGTGACATTCGTGTGGGAGTGCTGCTCCCCAGCAGTATCAAATAAAAGACTGTTGAGTACCTGAGCCAGGTCCCATAGTGGGTGATGCGTGCATGTGTCTGGAACCCTCTGCATGTGACCGCCTGCATGCGAAGGGATCAGTGAGTGTACAGTGTGATCACAGAGGCTGTGCTCAGAACTGGCTGTAAGTATATATTTATGCTGTGCAATGCCTGCTCTGTGTATGGCACTCCCGTCCTGTCCTCCAACTGATTGTGCTGCACATTATCCAGATGGGGCACTTGTGGTGGCATGTGAGTTCAATCCCCAACATGTAGACCACCGCCTCCCTGCTCTGTCAGATGCTGATGTCAACAAAGCATGCCATGATAGTGACATGCTGGTCCTTTGTTAGCCAACCACCTTGGCCTCCATGGGATACTGCCCAGGCACAGTTGCAGATCACACTGTGGTGGTGGATGGGTGTGTTGCACTGGGAGGGTGTGTCTGCCACAGTGGGCATGAGAGTTGTTGCTCCAGGCAGGTCCTCTGCCATGTGGTGGTGTTTCTTGCACTGAGAGGGTGGGTCTGTGGCAAAGAGTGGGGGGGTGGTTGAGTTGCTGTGAGTGGGTGGCTCTGTGGCCTGTGTTCGGTCCCTTGAGAAAAACTGCTTTTGTTTCTCACTGCAACATGTAGTATGGGAGAAATTGTTAGACATCATTGTTGATGACAGTGACATACTTTTAGCAAGGTTTGAAGTTCTATGTTACTGATAACTTGAAGTGTTCCAGGTCAGACTTTGAGGTTTAAATGCAAGTAAGGAAACACTACTTCATATAGACAGACTGCTAATTAGCAGCATTCGCTGCAACTACTTGAGATCCGTGTTTTGTGTGGGGGGAAGGGCAGAACTAATTAATAGATGTCCTTTGCCACTGCATGTATCTCCTGTCAAGGAAGTTTAGTACAGTGGAAGAGCTAAAGGCTATCAAGCAGTAGATAGTAGGGACCTGAGTTTGATCCCCAGAGTTGAACATTTTTTTCTATCTCACTACAATTTATGTAGAATGACAGAAATATTGAGGTAAATAGATGTTATTGGTGATGTTAGTGATAGACTTTCAGTGAAGTTTGACATACTGTATTGATGATAACTTGAAAAGTTCCAGCTCAGACACTGAGATTTAAATACAGCTTGAGAAACATTATATCAAATGTTCTTTGCCACAGCTTGCATTTCCTGCTTTGAAAGCTTATTTATTTACTGAATTTTGTTGACCCGGTAAGCCCCACTGGGCCTAGAAGTCCCTTTTTCAGGGGCAACTGGGGGCAGGGGGGATACAGATTAAGCAACTGACATTGAACCAGATTAAGCTGTTGGTGGTATTTTTAGTGAATGGGAGAAATTTGGCCAGGACACTGGGGGAAATTCCCCTACTCTACCATCAGGGGGCTTGACTTCCTGCAGAGTGGAGGAGCTCAGTTTAGAGCTGGACAGAAGAGGAGGAAGTGCTGATGTGGCAGTGGTATGGACTATGGCAGACGAAAGCCCAGGGGAGAAGATGGATGTTGTGGAGGTGAGGGAATTGGCCTCCTCCCACACCTCGACCATGTTGGAGGCTGATATTGTGTTGGTTTCAGAAGTTTGCGAGGATTCAGTGGTAAATTGTGAGGCAGTAATGCCTGGCACAAGTCAAAAAGGAACTTATGATGGGACCTCAGGTGGTGAAGAAGAAATGAATGAGGAGGTAAATTCTGATATGTCTGAAGAACGAGCTTCCACACAGGTGGCAATGAACATAACCGAAGAGACACAATAACTTCAGCGGCAACTTGACTCAGGAATGGAGGTTTCTTGCAAAGAAAACTATGCTTATGGAGAAAATTTGTCAGAGTCAAGTTGATAGCCTGATTGACTCTGTCAAGCAAAAGCAGTTGAGTAAGGTAATGAAAGCTACACAAGACCCGCTTATGCAGACACGATTCAGTGCCAGTGGTGTCTCTGCACCACTTAAACCAGAAACCGCGAGTACAAACTTGACTGTTCTTGCATCATAAACTGTCCCAAATAAAAATAGTGAGTTGCAAAGCAATGCATTTCAGGATCTGGGTCTTGGTCAATTGAGAAGGCCCTACAGCGAGCTGACTGGGATAAACCTAACGGAGCTACACTGTGGAGCCCTGGAGACTCACCCATAAGAATGCCTACACCTGAGGACTTTTCTACAGCTGCCTCTGAGGTCCTGAATGCGACATGGACTGAAGATGGCTTACAGAAAGATCCCCTCACCATCCCTGAGGGATTAGCTCCAACCCAGAACCCTATCTTGAAAATCCTCCTCCCTGAAGTATCACTGGGTATTAATGGTGATGAAAATACACAGATGGAAGCACCTCTCAATCTGCTACCTGATAGACAGAAAAATACCTTCTCCTCACTGTTCTGTTTACCTGTCCTGCCCGCAAAAAAGGCATAACGCAGTAAAGCTGTCATACATAGGAGGTTTACCTGAAATCCCCGACTGAGTATACGTTGCTAGGAACTTACTGAAGGACTCTATGAAGTTCTTCTCCCACGAGCTGTACGCTCTAATATATATATCAGGGGAGCCAAACTTTGACCTTAGTTTTAAAACTATCCGGAGTCTAGAACGTTTTTGGTCTAAATATAATGCACTGAAAAAAACTGCATTGTGGACTCCATTTCTAGCAATACCCCCTGATGAAACCAGCCTACAAGAACATTACTGTCTTATTCAGAAATGAAGGCGTTGATCTATCAGATGTTATGTACTGGCTAAAATCGAGGTGTACAGTTATTGGAGATGCTGAAGCTATTCTGGACTCTGAGAATATCTGGACTGGGGGGTAGAAAATTAATGTTTTGTTAAAATCTGATGATTCTGGTGTACTGCTTTTACCCAATTCCTTTTTCTTGGGCCAAGACAGGGGGGTGTTGTTCTATCCAGGCCAGCCAAAGGCCTACTATAGGTGTAGTGACCCTAGGCACCCGAGCAGTGTATGTGACAAAGCAAAGTGTAATTTATGTGGAGAGTTGGGCCATGTCAGCTCAGCCTGCCTGAATGAAACAAAATGTAACCTTTGTGATGAGCCGGGCCATACGTTACAGAACTGGCCATGAGCAGCTCATAATCAAGAGCACCATGATGGTGGAGCCGATCAACATTTCATTATTTCGCAAGCCCAAAAAAGCTAGAATTAGAGGTCGCCCCCATCCACCACAGTCTGAGTCTACTAGGCCAAAGATACTAGGGCCCTCTTCAGCTGGAAGGCATGATAGTAACTCAGACAAGAATGTTACTGGGCTTCCCCCTCCCACCTAGGCCCATGAGGTGGTAATGGTTGATTTGATAGAACCAGGCCAGGGGAATTCTGAAATGCCCCCCCACCTAAGCCCATTAGGACTGGTTGTAGGAGGTCAACAAGGTCAAAACTAAAAGCAGACCACCCCAAAGGCTGTTAAAACCTCTCCTATATCAACCTCCAATCCTTATGAAATCTTGCATGAGCCCACTGACAAGTCTAGAGAAGAATCTGAAATGTCCTCTGTCCCCCTCCTCTCACCCTGAGGGAACAATGGACACAGAAAGTTGCTCTGAGGGTAGAGGAGCCCAGAAATGGAAGGCTAAAATGAAATTAAAAAAGACTTCAGGCTCAGGGAAGAAAAAATAGGAATAAATCTGAGTTAGGAGTTCTCGAACCTTCCTAAAAATATTCATATGGCTAGCCCTCCCCTTGACTGTCATACTGTGAATGTAAACAGTATTGAGAGGGTTGGGAAACGGAACATTGTTTTTGCATTTCTTTCTTTCTTAACACCAGGCCTCATATTCTTACAAGATGTAAGGTTTCACTCTGGCTCAAAAATTAAACAAGCGCAGAGGCATTGGTTCAGTGGTCCTTCATTTTGGTCCATCGGCCAGGAGGTATGTTCTGGGGTGGGTATATAGATACATAGCGTAGATTTTAAACTACTAAAACTTTTTAATTTTGTTCCGGGCAGGGTCCTGATATTAGACATGGTAATCCATAATAAACCATACCGACTGATTAATACATATGCCCCACAAACAAAAGTAGGCAGATCTGAAATATTGGCCCAGATACAACACTATCTGCACACATCTAAGTGTATAATATTTGTGAGAGATTTTAATTGTGGGCTTAGCCTAAAGGACAAGAGTGCACATGCTGTAACAAAGAAAATATATTGTGACTCTTGCTTCTTGAATAAAGTTATAACCACAGGACGCCTATCTAGAATTCATAAAAACTCATTCCTCCACCTTTCAAAAGGCTCCTTAGCAACCCGCATAGACTAAATTTTGTATCTGAAATACTAAAATCATAAATTCTAAGATGCTCCCTTTAGAATTTTCAGATCACAAATGGCAACTATCTCTATAGGAGACAATCCAGAGAATTTGAAAGGGCTGGGTGTATGGAGGTTTAATACCTCTTTGCTCTCAGACCAAGAACTTCTAAACTCATTAAATCAGCTGCTAATAGCTAGGAAATCAGTTTATATTTGTTATGAAGACAGTATTAGTTGGTGGGAGGATACAAAAAATGATATTACTCAGCTATTAAAACAGTATAATAAGGTAAAATGTAACAAGGCATACTTATACTACTTGCAACAATGATGTCATTTACGAAACCTATTTTCCATTATGTACACTATGGGCCAAAATCTGACTGAACAAATACAATTAATACAACAAGATATGAGAGATTTTTTGAAACAAAAATCTTCCCATTTGTATAATCATCAGGAATTTGGAACCCAAGGGGAAAGTCAGAACATCTGCCCCTTTGCTTCTAATACACGTCAGATGGAGCAAAAAACTATGTCCAAGTTAAAAAACAAGAAAGGAGACATTCATTCCACTGCAGCACAAATTACACAAATAGTTACGGAATATTCTATGAATTAATTTTCGGAAATCCCATCAAATGAAGTAGATATTAGGAATTATTTAAGAAACATAATGGTATCAGTGCCCCCCCCCCCCAGTACTGACAAATATTAGCCAGCCATTATCCTCAGAGGAAGTACTAGAGGGGATAAAACAGTTAAATAACAACATATCTCCTGGCACTGATGGACTGCCTAATGAATTGTATAAGGTTATCAGTGACTATTTATGTGAGGAGTTAACAAATGTTTTAATAATATTTTACTGTCTGGTAATGTCCCTCTAAACTTTGATAAAGGAACCTTGATCTATATACATAAAAAAGGAGATAGGGAAAATCTCGAGAACTGGAGACCTATATGTATGCTAAAAGCAGACTGCAAATTGCTGACAAAATTTTTAACAAATAGGCTGGCACAAGTTGCTGAAATTGTGATTTCTGCAAACCAAGCATGCTCTATACCTAGTCGCTGTATAAGAGATCATTTAATTCTAATAAGGGAAATCTTTTCCTATGGGGCCTCAAATAACTGCTCTGGCTATATTGTGTCCCTTGACCAAAGGAAGGCATTTGATTCAGTATGTCATAAATTTCTGTGGGAAGTGTTGCATCACTATAAGGTACCTCCTATGACAGTGGAGTGGATAAAGGCCTTATATAGGACTGCCACAGTAAGACCCATAATAAATGGGAAAATGGGCCCAGTGGTACCAATAAAAAGGGTGGTCCACCAAGGCTGTCACATGAGTCCTTTATTATATGTGTTTTTTATTGATCCGTTATTACAGAACATAAACTCATCGCAGGCCATAAAGCCTATTGCAGGGCCCAATACTCATTTCTCCCCCAAGGCATTAGCTTATGCTGATGATTTGTGCCTGTTGGCCAGGGATAGGCAATCTGTTCTCACTGGTATTTCAGAATGTTGGGGTTTTAGTAAGGTTTCGGATGCCTCCTTGAACTTAGAGCAATGTTGTGGGAAAATAGTAGGAACCCAGGATAGGCCAGAGGAAGCCATAGGCTCACTGCAACTCTCCCCTAGTACAATTTCAATTCTGGGGGTAAAATGTGGTGCCCCAGACAGTGATATAATCAATTAGGAAGAAAAGTTAGAATTAGGGATGAAAAAAGTGGAACTATGGAATAAATACAAAATGGGGAAAAAGGAAAGTATTTACTTGATAAAAACCTATTTAATTCCTGTCTTCTTGTAACAGAGCTATGTTTTTGGCCCTCTGAAAAAACTGGAAACCCCCGTTGAGCATTTTCTTTCAGGCTGTATAGGGGAGCCGTTTGAACCCAATTAAAATAAATATTTTGTATTTGTCAATATACAAGGGAGGTTTAGCAATGGTCAATCCCATCCTATTTTTAATAGTACATTTTAGTGAGTAATGTAAAAGTTACTCTCATCAATAAAGGGAAGGAGTGGGTGGTTGGTTATATGAGAATTGCAAGCAGTGGTTTCAGGGTTGGGGGCGAACTCACCAAAAATTCAGAACGGTCCACAACAGTTGCAATATCTAGGGAGACCTTTTTACGTCTTAACAGTGGAAGGTAACTCCCAAACAGGTCATTTTAGCACTCACACACAAAACTTTGCATAAAGACCTGTTAACTACTCTATGTGAAGTTCCAGTGGTTTTTGAGAAATGCCATCTACGACATAGACAGTCAGTAGAAAAACTCTTAACTTGCCCAAGGATTCCTGCCCATATATGGGATTTTCATTGGCTATCCTGCCATGAAAAAACAAATATAAATAACAACCAAAAACATAAACAGGTGCAGGAACTTATCTGTAGTCGAATACAATGTATAACTACGGTACAGACTATAAAGCACTTTTATTTTGAGTTTAGTTTAGTTTATTGTTCTAGGAATTACTACCTTTGAGCCAGAGGCTCTTTTACAAAGGTTCCACATCAATTAGGTACAGTACAAAAGGTTACATAGATAACACAACAATTTGTGTTGTGTCAAGAGCCAGAAAACATATACAAATACATATCAAATCATTTGTGCAAAAGGACATGAGATATCAATAATCACATTATTATTACAAGAAAGAGGTCATGCCAGATTAGGAGAAACAAATAGGAAAAGTCCAGAACAGAGAGGGTAAGTGAAAGGTGTGGGGAGCAGACAATAGCAGTAGAAAAGGTTTCCAAACATGTCTTTGTCAAATAACGGGACAGGGTGGGTAGTGAGAAAATAGGAGGTTTAATCAGGGCAGTCACAGGAGCTGGAGGTGGCAAGGTGAGAGAAAAGCCTTGATTTGAAAATACCTAGAGAGGTGGAGGCAGTAATATGAGTGCTGAGGGCATTTAGCCAGCTGGAGGCACGATAGGCAAATGATCTTTGTCCCTGAGAAGTCCGGCATCGGGGGACTTGGAGAGGCTGGTGTTCTGATCTTCTGGTAAAATGGGTGCTAGCGCTCGGGCATAACAGGTCTTGGATACAGGGTGGAGTGAGGCCTAGAGTGGATTTTTTCGCCATCAGGCAGGTAAGGTACTTTATCTGGTTTGAGAGTTGCAACCAACCTGAGTCAGCATAGAGTTCACATGTGTGGGTACGTCAGTGTGCACCAGTGAGCAACCTACAGGCCTTATTTAGGGATGTTGTAATGCGACTAAGTGCTGTAGTAGTGGCAGATACATATATAACTAAGCCATAATCAATGACTGAGATGATAGAGGATTGGATGGCAATCCTCAGTGCAGAATGGGTAAGAAGCTGTCGGTTCCGATACAGAATCCCAATTTGCTGATTAATAGTTTTTGCTGTACTATCAATGTGAGTTGCAAAGGTTAGACCTTGATCAAAGTTGATTCTAAGATATTTGAAAATTGGCACTTGTTTAAGGGTATTTCCTAGGTATGTATTAATGGTGAGTGGGACTTGCCGTTTCTTGTTTTGCGGGTTAGAGAAGAGCATGGATTTAGTTTTTTTGTGGTTTAGAACCAGCTTATGTTCAAGGAACCACATCTCAACTTTGGAAAAAGCATGTTGAAGGTTGAGGCATAAGAGGTTCGGATCTTTATGAGTGGCAAGAATCACGGCATCGTCGGCATAGAGGATTATTTGTTCAGGGCAGGATTTGGGGAGGGAGTTTAGGAAAAGGCTGAAAAGGAGGGGCCCAGGATGGATCCCTGGGGAACTCCTGAGCGAACTGGTTTTGAGTCTGAGAGAACTCCAGCTACTTTTACAGATTGAGAGCGCTGAGCAAGGTAATTTTTACCCAGTCACCAGGACCTCATAGAGCCCTAGGGATAGTAGTTGTTTGATAAGTAGGCCATGGTGAACTGTGTCAAATGCCTTGGTTAAGTCAATGTAGACTGCTCCAGTTAGGTTTCCTTTGTCCATGGCATTGTGGATTGCTCCTGAGAATTCAAGTAGTGCAGTCGTGTGCTGTGCCCTTTCCTAAATCCATGCTGCTGAGTGCATAGGATGTTGTGCTTTTCAGGTAGTCTGAGAGTTGGTCCGCCACCAAGTTCAAGGGCCTTAGAGAGGTGGTAGTATTGCTATCGGGCGAGCAGTTACCAGGCAGTGACTTATCACCACTTTTGTGCACTGGAGTGACAACTGCAGCTTTCCACTTCCTAGGAATTGGCTGTAGCAGAGGAGAGATTAAAATCTTTGTGAGGGGCAGAACTTCCGAGTGAGGACAGAAGTTTAAGGTCAATAGTGTCGCTGCTTGCTCAGGACTTAGAAATGGCCTTCTTTACATATTTATAGACTTCATGTGCCTTTACTAGTTTGAAATGGAAGGGTGGTTTGGTTGGAGAGGCAGTAGTAGAAGTAGAAATTGGAGGGTCAGCATCAGTGAAGAAATCAGATGAGAGGACACCACTAAGGTCCGTGAAGGTATCATTTAGGGTGTTTGCAATGATCTCTGGGTCTAATGTAGTGGTTCCATCCACATTCATTATTGTAGGAGAGGATTTGGACTGCTGACCCATGATATTCTTTATGTTGTCCCAGAAGGATTTCCCTTCACCCCAGGAGTTGGAGAGGGCATTCTTGAAGTAGGAGCTCTTCATCAAGTGGATCTGTTTAGTACAGTGGTTACGAGCCTGTTTATACTTTTGAATGTCCGACAGAATGCCAGTAGCTCTTGCAGTGGCCCAGAGGTGATCCCTACTTTTGAGTTGTGCCAATAGCTTCACCGTGAGCCAGGGATTTGTGAGTGCTTTGATTTTGTGCTTTTTTACTGGTGCATAGGTGTCACAGGCAGTGTTGAAAGTAGAAATAAAGTAATCAAGGGCTAGGTCAACATCTTGAGTTTTGTAAATCAAGGACCAGTCTATCTGCCTAAGACAGGTCTTGAGATGAATAAGGTTGCCATAAGGTAGGACTCTGCTATAGATGGTTTTTGGAGGCGGCTTACGAAACTTATTTGTCCAGGTACATATTATTGGAGAGTGATCACTGAGCAAGTCAGGGAGAACACTTACATTGGTTATACGGGTAGGGTAGCCGGTAAGGATCCAGTCAATGAGGGTGCTGGTCTCTGATTTGTAGTTTTTCCTGGTAGGGGAGTTTACCACTTGTGTTAAATTTGCTGCTAGGATAGCATCTTTGTTTGACCCTGCATCAGGAGCAAGCCAATTTATATTAAAGTCCCCAAGGAGAAGGAGTTCGATGCCAGAAGGTTGTGTACTTATGAACTCGAGGACAGCCTGTAGGCCAGAATCAGGATCTTTTGGTGGGATATAGACAGCAGCAATTGTGAGGACTTTGTTTTGGGCACCAAGTAGTATCTTGATAGGGAGGAGTTGCACTGAGGTTTCTGTGGTGGGGTAAGAACCAGGGAGACAGGTGAGGTAGTCCTTTATGCAGATTGCACACCACCAACCCTTTTCGAGGTCCTATCCAGCCTGAATATCTTGTAGCCTTGTATAGAGATGGCATGATCTGGAGAATTAGGTGTCAGCCAAGTTTCGACGATGGCAAGGATATCCGGGTTGTGCTGGCTGGCAAAGATTTGAAGGGAGGCCAGTTTTGGGAGGACTGCAGATGTTTAAGGTAGCAATTTTGAGCCCCTCCATTTTGGCAGGCTTTGTTGTACTGTAGGAGACAGGGCCAGGATTTGAGTGGACACTTCCTGATATCAAGAGGAGGAGGAGGAGGAGGAGGAGTTTAAGAGACAGTTGCTGTACTTCATAGTCAATAGAATTACACTTCTGAGTCTTATGCGGCTTGGACCATTGCAGGCGTCTAGGGACCCAGAGCAAGGAGGTTGTTAGTAACAGTGGATGATATGCCCATTTATCCTTGTTGTAGCTTGTCAGTTGTACCCAGTCACTTGCAGATAGGTACCTGGTGGATAAGTCAAAAGCCAAAAGCCAAAAGAATGATCAACAGCTGAGGTCCAGAGTCACTGAAATGTTAAAATTCCTGAAGGTGATTAACTGTGCCTGCAATCCCTTTGTCTGTATGCTTCTTTGTCATTCAAACAGGTTGCTGAAAAGCCCACATACAGATCATGGAGCAGGTCAGATGAAAGTGTGGATTCCAGCAGGACCCAGAGTCACCAAGGTTGTCAGATGTAGTTGCTTCTCTTATGTTTTGCTTGGGATAGCTTCCAAAAAGTTGATTTTAAAATGAAGATAAAGATACCTGATGATGATTTTTTTGCAGAAATCCAGTCCAGGAGACTTTCACGGATGTAGTGAGCAAGAATGGTATAGTTACCACAAGCAGAAAAACATGTAAATCCACAAAAACTAAGCTACAGACACAGACAAACACAAGCAGCCACCACACAGACTCAGGGGGCGTGGTCTGGTTTGAGTGTTCCTTTATTAAGGGGTTCTGGGAATACATAGCAAAGCAGTGGAAGAAGCCATTGCTAAAAACTGTAATGTACAGTATGAGAACATTGTTTATGGCCATACCTCCATAAAGTGGAATAGATGGCACCAAAGCACAGTTTTTATTGTTCAGTATCATCAAATGGAACATTTGGATGGCAAAGTGTCTGTTTACTTTACAGCAAAAGGACTCTTCTCACATTGATTTGAGTAATAAAATTCTAAAAGATCTAAGGAATATATACGCAACAGAATGTGATCAACTTCCACAGAATGTTGTAGCTGAATTTTGGGGAACATGCCATGGGTTACAGACTCGAATGAATGGACTTCTTTTTTTGATTTAGTAATTTTTTTTTTTTCATTTTTTTTTTGTGTGTGTTTTGGGTTTTCCTTTTTTTTTTGCTCCATATTGATCGTAACATAGAATAATAATAATAATAACTTTATTTTTAAAGCGCCTTTCAAGAATATCAAGGTGCTTTACATCAAGCACAATATAAAATAACAATTTAAAACATACAAAAATACATTAAAACAATATTTAGTTAGAACAAACCATACAATCATCCAACAATAACAGATAATGAAAAATAGTTTCCACTAGTCATCAAGATAAGCTAAACCCCATAGGTAGGTTTTTAGATCTTTCTTAAATATCTCCACGGAGGTGCACTCCCTTAACCGGCATGGTAGAGAATTCCAAAGAGTGGGTGCGGCATAAGAAAATGCTCTGCTACCTGAAGATTTTAAATTCACTCTTGGAATCTCTAACAACCCCCCGTTGGCCGAGCAGAGTGATCGGCTGGGGCAGTAAGGCACCAGAAGTTCTTTCAGATATGTCAGACCCTGATCGTGAAGGGCTTTGAAAGTCAATAAAATGACTTTAAAGGTGATCCGCCACCGTATAGGAAGCCAGTGCAGTTCGCACAGCACCGTTGTAATATGACTGGGTCTCCTTGTCCCAGTCAATACCTGGGCTGCAGCATTCTGCACCAGCTGAAGGCGACTGATTTCAACCCCAGAAAGCCCAAAGTAAAGGGCATTGCAGTAGTCCAAGCACGAGGACACAAAAGCGTGGACCAACGTTGGTAGAGAGTCAGATGGAACAAGGTGACACACCCTGGCAATATTCCTAAGATGGTAAAGGAAGTCCTGACAACGGCCGACACTTGAGATTGAAGGGTCAGCCTATCATCCAGGACAATCCCAAGGTCGCACACCTGTTCAGAAGGCAGAAGTGACACACCGCCAAGAAAAATTCCCGAAGGCGTGCTACCATGAGACCTCACTATCTGACCACTCGGGTCCACCACTAACACCTCCGTCTTCTCAGAGTTCAACTTTAACCAACTAGAATCCATCCACCCTTGGATTTCTTCCAGACAGTTGTTAAACACCGAGTGCTCCATCCTGGTCAGGTGCAAAAGACAAGTATAGCTGGGTATCATCTGCGTAGCAGTGAAACCTCAGCCCATTCCGTCTTATAATGTCTCCGAGGGGCAGCATGTACACTGCAAATAACATGGGTGACAGCACTGAACCCTGAGGCACCCCACACAGCAAAGAAGTTGGGCCGGAGGAATAAACCCCCAACACAACTCTTTGTGATCTCCCAGTAAGGAATGAAGTGAACCATTTTAAAACAGTTCCCGACATTCCACAAATTGACCTCAGGCGTGCTAACAACACCAAGTGATCCACAGTGTCAAAAGCTGATGAGAGATCAAGAGGAACTAGAATGGAACGTTTCTTCTGATCTCTTGCCCTCAGAAGATCATTAAGCACCCAAACCAGCGCAGTCTCAGTGCTATGTCTTTTCCGAAAACCGGATTGGAAGGATTCGTAGATATTATGGATGGTTAAATGGTCTTCCAGTTGGGCTGCTACTACCTTCTCAATAACCTTCCCAATAAAGGGAAGATTAGAGATAGGTCTGTAGTTTGAAAAACAGTCTGGGTCCAGAGTAGCTTTTTTCAAGAGGGGTGTCACCACTGCCTCTTTCAGGGAGTTAGGAAACTCCCCAGACTCTAAAGAACACCAGACTATTTGAACCATAACTGGACCAATGATCTCAAAACAACCCAAAATTAGGGGAGCTGGTCCAGGGTCCAAACCACAGCTTGTAGGCCGCACACTATGGATGATCTTTGTATTTGAAGACATCATGCATAAAAGTCTATTATTTATGTCTCTCTTTTATGGACTGTAGAACATTGTCATAGTTGTATGATTCACGATGTTATATTCTATAAAGTTTTCCCCTACGGTTTTTCAATAAGTGCCATGGGATCTTTACCATCCACCTGAACTACCACCAATCCAGGCAAATGGGACCTCGGTTTAATGTCTCATCCGAAAGACAGCACCTCAGAAATGCAGCACACCCCTCATGCTGCACTACAGTGTCAGTATTGGGATATTAACCCAAGTGCCAGATGTGGAAACTGAACCTACAGCCTCCTGATCTCCCAGCCTCAGAGGCAAGTGTGCTACCTACTGAGCCACTGACACTGTTTACAGTGTTAGTACAGTGGTAGAGCTACAGGCAGCCGTGTAGTGGGCAGGGGGTCTGGGTTTGATGGTAATAATGGAACATTTTTTTTCTTTCTCACTACAGTTAATAGAGGCTGTGTCCCATACCCCATTCCCCAAGCCAATTATCTTTTCATTGCCAGGTGAAAACTGCCTTCCTCCTTTTTTTTGGCCACATAATTATTACAAAGAGACCTTCTTTGATGCCTTTAGTACAATTAGTATTTTAATTTATTAATGTTATCTACATGTTTACCCAAAAGGTGCTTTGAGCTGAGGAGCTCATTTCCAGGTGCTTGCTTAGTGAGGAGGAGGTACATAGGCAGCAACAACAAGTGGGTTCAAATAAGATAAAGGTGACAATCAGCCATAGCAATATGTCTGTTTGTAGTCACTTTTAAGAGGAGCCGACATCTTGTTTTAGTAATCGGCTGCTGTGTAGGCTTAGGCCTTCTTAATACCAGTTTTCTCTTCATTTTAAGACTGCAAAATGCTAACTTAAAGAAGACCTTAGCGAGTACTCACATTCAATCAGTTTAGATAATAGACCTTTAAGGACCTTGTAATGGGCACAGCTCTGCAAGAATGAGAACCAATGATAGTTTTTATGTTAGGATGGGTCTAGCCAATTTAGGTGGTCACACTGGAGGCCAAGATGTATAAAGAGGTCAAAGAATAGGGCAGTATGGCTCAGTTTATTGTACTAGTGCTCCAGCACTTGCAGAATGAACTTTCAGTATATACAGACTGGTATAAAAGAAGGTGGCAAATGGCAAATTTGGTTTATCTTTGATTCAGGGCCATTTCTGCAGTTCAGCATGGTTCCATGTGATGGGGCAACTACAGAATAGTGCTTGTCAGAAGGGCATGGGCACAACATAGAAGGATGAAAGGGGTGTTCCATCACTGGCATGAATGTCAGAGTAGCGAACAGAATGGGTTTAAAAAAAAAATAAAACGCCGCCACCACTACTACGAAATGCAGGACACCGAATGCACAACATACATCAAAGGACAGCACTGCATGAGGCGGACAGGGACAAGCAATCACAGGGAGATGAAAACAGACTGGACAAGCAACTGCCCCTGCCAGTACTGGGAGTAAGGTTGAAGCACAGGGTGTTGCGTGAGACAACGCAGGGTCCACAACGCACAGCTGGACAGACAGGATGGGTATAGGATGGAGTGGGAGAGCCACAGCAGTGTTCACCATAGAAGGAGGTGCCAGGGGAGTGCAGAGACATGCTGGGGTCAGGGGGTAGCACCCAATGTAATATGGCAGCGGGGTCACAGGACCAATGGCAGTACAGGACAGGGACTAACACCACACTGCAGAACAGGGCCAACAATACAGTCATGGCACACCCAACTACACCTGCAGCTGGAATGTATGCCAGCCCACGCAGGTAGTCGAGTGTTCTGTGCTTAACATATTCACCCATGATGGCTTCTATGCATTGGGTCAGGTCCCAGGAGGTCTTCTTCTGTGAGGTGACACCTGACCCATTGAGCAGTTGCTCCATACTGAGGTTGCTGAGCCGCTGCTCCTCCTGGAAGCAGTCAAGCAACCTCCAGATGTTGGGGTGGATGGCACCAAGCTTGGTGCTGAATTCTTGGTGCCAGCCCTCCACTGTATTATTCGTTCTTGCCAGGCCTGCAAGTGTGGGCTTGTACATGTTCCATGATGACATCTGGAACAGTGGCCATCTCTGAGCCGACCTGCTGATGGGGTGTCAACCCATGTCTCCTCCACATATTCGAGGATGGGGCGCATGGGTTCCTCATGGTCCCTTTAGAAGAGCTGGTCAAGTAGCTCTCCATACACTGCCATGACAGAGCACACAGGCATTAATGCCAGGCAAGGAGCATGTGACCTTGTGCCAGACAGCTCGGCAGAAGTGAAAGAAACAGCCTCTGAGGGAAGCATCCTCAACAAATGGATGCCAAGGTATACCAGGCAGCCTGCTTAAGTCGAGGAGCACTTTGGCTGCCCACCTCCCTCCAACTGACAAACCTCTGTGAAGACCTGCATGTATGCCTTCTCTGTGTGGGATGACATGAGGATGTATATGGCCAGCACAATGACCCAGGATTGCATCCCGTGCACAGTACAGAGCTGCCCAAACAGTGGCAGTGAGCAGCAGAAAGTCTCATTGAGGAACCAGTCCTTACATCCAGCAAGGGACAGCAGGGACTGTTAGGTGGCATAGATCAGGACATGATCCCCTGCCAGCCCACTGTCATACTGTATGAAGTCCCCCCCCAAGTGACGGTATACTCTGGGGGAATACACAGCTCTGCAAGGGACAGTGGTGTGGCAGGGAATCCCCCTCTCTGCCTGCTGCACACGCTGCTCAGTACGTTTAAGTAGGGGCAGTGCTGGCAGCCTACTAGCCACTGTGTCAGGCACACCGGTGGTGCACTGTATGAGCACCTGGGAGGTGTGGTCCATACTAGTGTGTGCCCATTCCCGAACCTGTGCAAGCACACCCCGCAAACCAATGTTGCCCACATCAAGGACATGATTGTGCAAGCAACCGGTGTACACCACATGGTCGGCCTTTGTGTACACTCATGCAGGGCACCCATATTTGTGGTCCTGCATGCATCTAAAATATACTTCCACCTTTAACTCCTTATCCTTGCAGTAAACATAACCACGGTGGGCAAAGGTTGGTTCCCCCTTTTGGCTTTGCAGGAACTGGACATCTTCCATCTTTCTTTCTCGCCTATATTGTGGAACACAGTTACTTCTGCATGGTGTCCCTTTAAAGTTACTGGGGTGAGCAGGTGGTCCTGCACCTGTGTGATGTTCATGTGGGAGTGCCGCCCCCCCAGCAGTTTCAAATAAAAGGCTGTTGAGTACCTAAGCCAGGTCCCATAGTGGGGCGGAGTATGCTGCATGTGGCTGGAACCCTGTACATGTGACTGTCTGTATGCGAAGGGATTGGTGAATGTACAGTGTGACCATGGAGGCTGTGCTCGGAACTGGTGTAAGTACATATTTTATGCTGTACAATGCCTGCTCTGTGTATGGCACTCCCCATCCTGTCCTCCAACTGGTTGTGCTCCGCATTATCCAGATTATTCGGATGGGGGAGGCACTTGTGGTGTCATGTGGGATTCAGTCCCCCAACATGCAGACCCCCGCCTCACTGCTGTGTCAGATGCTGATGTCCAACAAAGCATGCCACAATAGCGGCATGCTGGTCCTTTGTTAGCCGACCATCTTGGCCTCCATGGGATACTGCCTAGGCACAGTGGCAGGTCATACTGTGGTGGTGGGTGGGTGTGTTGCACTGGGAGGGTGTGCCTGCCACAGTGGGCGTGAGGGTTGTTGCTCCAGGCAGGTCCTCTGCAGTGTAGCAGTGTTTCTTGCACTGGGAGGGTGGGTCTGTGGCAATGGGGGTTGTCTAGCACTGGGTGGGGGGCTCTGTGGCAGTTGGGGGTTTGTCTTGCACTGGGCAGGGGGCGCTGTGGCAGAGGCTGGGGAGGTTGTCTTGCACTGGGCGGCGGGTGCTCTGTGGCAGTGCGTGGAAGGGTTTGTCTCACACTGGGTGGGGGGGTTGCATTCTTGTGTGCAGCCACTGTCCTTGGGCTTCCGCATGTTGAACCTGTGCAATTTCGGTGTTCGCCATTTTCAGGGTCGCCCTTCCTGATTATTGCCCACTTGCATATTGCCCTCTATCCTAGTCACTATGTTTACTGTCACTGTCATTCCCAGTTGCAGTTTTGACGGTCATCTATATGCAGCTATATTCATTATTACAGTCACTATCTTACATTAGCCCTTCCGACATTGGCCCTTCCTCAGTAGCCGTCATCACTGGATACCGTTCAGCATTAAAAATTCAGGCAAAAAACTTAGGCTCTCAATATAAGAACTGTCATGGAGTTAAAGCAGACGACAAATGGTGTGGGATGTATACAAGTCAGCAATAATAATATATTACTGTATCTTCCTTGTGTCAGGTGGTGTGGTGGGATAATTGTGTAGGCTGTGATGTGTTGGAATTTGCAACTGTTAAGGCCCCAGCCTACCAAGCTAAAGTAATAAATATTAATTTCTGACCTCACAGCTTACTCCCTATTTAGTGTTATACTCCTTGCCATGTACTACTTTCAGCTTGGCCCCACTAGTTTTCAAATTAAATATACCCGAAAGAAAAATGCATCAACAATGCACATTAAATTTAACTTAGGACATTTGTATGTTCCTCCACTGCTATTAATTTACTTAACAAGATTGTGCACCCATCATTGCAAATTTTTGATGTGATGTGTAAGGAACAACATCCACCAAAGTGTTTGGGCATACTCTGACATACAGACACCTTGGGTGTGTTGTGAGTTATGAGGCATATGCTAAGTGCCTTCAACCACCCAAGAATTTCATATATCAGCATGTCTGGACATCTCAAACAGTGTTATTCCACTTATAAAATAGGTCCTTAATTTATTTTTGAAGTGCAGACAGTCATTTACATCAACAGGCGTCTTACCTTTACAATGTGTATTTTGCTTTGTATATTTTGCCTGTATGCAACTATTCCTGCTGGATTATCTTAACCTGTTGTCTACTTATATCCTCTCTAGGACCCCCATGAATACGAAATGCTACTTGTCATGTTGGTATCCCAGTTGGAGTAATTGCAAATACTTAGAAAATTTAAATAAGAAAATAAATTTAGTTCTGAACTGTCTGGGCATGCTCCGTTAACCAGACAGTCAGGTGATGCTCTCAGCCAAATAGATCACTAGGATCTCAGGATCATAGCCTGACTCCTGGAGAACTGGAAGCTTGAATTCCTCCCATTCCAGCTCACCAACCCTAAGCTAATGGCATCCATGATTCTCCTTCATGAAACAACAGCACTAATTGCAGTATTGTGAAGTGGAAACTGCAAAGGACCGAACAATGTTTTCAATTTCAAAATCCTACTCACAGTTCAGCTGTTGTGTGCATTGACAGTCCGGTCCTGCTACATACTTCCTGCATGCTGAAACCTTCAGAATGGTGGCAGTGCTCCCAATCGAGTGCATGAAGCAGATGTTCGCAAAACTCCTGTAAGAAATAAAAGATTTAAAATCAGAGGTGATCACTAACTCACAGGTCATCTCATAGATTACAGTCATACCTCAAAGCTACAGACAAGAGCAGTGTTAACAACAAAGTAAGCTGCTAAACCCTGCAGGCCCAACTCCCTGAACAAGCCAAGATCATCCTCTCATTCCAGGAAAAAGAGGATGATCTTGAGAATCATGGATGCAGAAACAACCTGCATTTTGTGGTATTCCTGGAGCATGTTGAAATAAGAGACACTATGGGCCTGATTCTCAAAGGGGACTTGGAACAGTGCAAACTGCTGCATAAAAGCAGCATGCACCAGTGCGCCTGCACCAGAGACCCTACACCCTATTCTCATTTGGGCAGAGTCCCAACATCTAAGTCACACAGCTTGCAGCAACTGGGGCAGTATGCCTAACAGGTGGTGCACTGGCAGTGTGTGTTGCAAGCCAGGCGGCCATGCACCACTCTAGTCCCTGTTGGGCTAGCAGCCTTCCTCCCTAACCCTGACTGTTTCATTACCAGTAATGTGTTAACATTATAATGACCTCCTCCCCAAATGTGCCATTGACGGTACTGTTAAAGAGTACCATGCCCCCTGATTGTGCCATCGACAGTACTGTTAAACATTACCATGACCCCTCTCTGATTGTGCCTTTGAGAGTAATGTGAAACATGAACATGCCCCCCTCCTCTATACCCTATGTAACCAAAAGTACTATATACAGTACCTGAAGGCCCCCCTAACCTGGTGATCTAGTGGCCCCCCAACCCCCAGCAAGTAGTGTCCACCACACAGCTTCCCCCATCCAGTAATAGAGCCACCACTGTACAGCCGTCCTCTCACCTTCACGCCAGCACCAACTGAACTGTCATTCCAATCACTGTACACATGTAGGGTATGCATACCATCTGCGTACAGTACACATGTACAGTGATCGGAATGACAGTACAGTCGGTGCCAGCCACAGAGGTGAGAAGAGGGCTGTACTGGTGCCTGCTCTATTACGGGATGGGGGAAGCTGGGTGGTGGGCATTACCTGCTGGGGTGGGGGTACTAGAGCACCAGGTTAAGGGGGTCTTCAGGTGTATAGTGGCAATGGTGGCATTGGGTGTCTGGGAGGGGGCTTGTTAACATTTCACATGCACAAACGGGGAGGGGGTCATGTTAATGGTTAGCATAACTGTCAATAGCACAATCTGGGAGGGGGTCATGTTACTGATTAACATAACTCTTAATGGTACAATTGGGGAGGGGGTCATGTTAATGGTCAACACAACTGTCAATGGCACACTCAGGGAGGGGGCCATGTTAATGATTAAAATAACTGTAAATGGCACAGTTGGGGAGGGGGTCGCGATAATGGTTACCATTACTGGCCATGCCACATTCAGGGTTTCAGGGAGGGGTGCTCAATGCCCCATATGGGCTAGCTCTCCCAGAGGGAGATGTTCTAAGTCCCATTAGACCAGTCCTAGCTGGTCTAAGGGTACTTAGAATTTCTCCTTCTGGGGTGATTTTGAGAATCCTGATATCGGGGATGTGTCAGCTCGCACCTGCTACAACCCCTCTTGCACCATGTCGCAGCCCATATGAGGGCACACGAATGGTGCAAGCCCTGTTTTGGGCAGGCAGCCTGTGGTTAATGGAGGCTGCCTTTGAGAATAGCTCCATGGCAAGTTTTGACGCATGGGGCCACTTGCACCACTCCTATTTTGAGCAGGAACCTTGTGTTAATCCTGAGGCTTTGATAATCAGGCCCATAAAACTGCCTGTTGACCCCACCTTGATATTGAGCTGGCCCACCCTCTCTTGCACTGTCACCCAAGAAAGGGAGAAGTCTTGATTAATCCTTGCTAAATTTCTTCAGTTCCAAGTGAAATAAAATATACTAAGATGTGCTAGAGAGTTAGGCTCACTGGGTGACATCGACACCTTATAATGGTATTTCAGGACTTTTCACAGGATCTTACTACCAAAAGGGCCTACACAGACATGCCACAAGCTCTCCACCACCTGGGGATACCTTTCATCCTCCAGTGTCCAGCTCAGCTCTGCTTTACCCACAATGAATTCCCAGTCACACTTAACAGCCCAGAGGCAGTTCAGGCCTACATTTAGAAACACTGTCCCTTAGTACCTTGTGATTCCAGGAGACCAGCTAGTGTGCCTGCTGCACCTTCTTCCAGAGAACATCCTATGAACACTACATCCCTTGTACCACTGTTGACCCAGTGGCCTCCCCATCACAGCTACCAGAGTATGACCAGTGGTTCCCCCAATGGCATGGTAGAAAAACAGAAACAGGGTCAACTCAGAGAAAGAAGCAACTCCCCCTTTTATGAGGTTCCATAATAACAGCCAGAGCAGGGATCCAGAAGAGAATAAAACAACCTCGACAGACCTGTTAACAAGAAAGAAGTGCACACCACTTATGCGAGAAGCAGACAAGAGAGCACTCAGTAGCCCCACCAATATCTGCAGTAGACACCCCCAAGGCACCAAAGCTTCCAGACCAACAGCACTTACATAAACTGGTGATGTACATGGTATTTTAGGTCACAATCATGGTAGCGAAGGTCCTGCTTCCCAAATCAGGATCTCCTCACCTGGAAGACAAAACCCATTGTCTACCACTGCAGCATCTGCCTCCAGCTCCATTAGAAGACAGCCCAGTTCTCCCATGAGGGCATGCTATCCAGGTGCTGGAACTGTTTTTTCTACAATTTACTAAAGAGGTAAAGGTGGGGCAACTGAGAGTCCTTGACCCTGTACTGTATCATTGGTAGGCAGGAAGGACTCCTGAATAACTGACTGTACTCTCTGTCCCCTGCTCACCCACCCAGCAACAGACTATTGAACTGCTTTCAACAAGTCTGGCTCTGCCACACAAGGAACATTTAACTGTTTAAAATGAAAGGCCTTTTCATAACCTCAAGACAATTGCTGCAGTGTGAACTGGTGCACGAATCAACAAGAACACACAGAAATCACTTTTTTTTTTTAACCTGGAGAAACACACTAAGCTGAAGCTTATTTACTGGTACCACCTAGGAGCACAAGGAAGTTAAGTGGCTTGCTCAGGATCATACAATATGCAAGTTGGGGCTGTGGGATTCAAATTCAGGTCTTCAGGTTTGCAGCTCAGAGCCTTAAACCACTGCCTATACTGCCTCCTCATTTTCAGCGTATGTGTGACTATGCTTCAGGAAGGCTCATTCCATGACTACATATCCTTTTATTTGGTATTCATGAAACCATGGAGTGGGTCACCAGGACTGTTTTAATAATGTCACTAATGGTGAATGGCAAAATGGAAAAGTGTTTTTACTGACACTCCCTGATACAGGATCCCCTGGGCCTATGTACTTTCCTATTAGATATGGCTCTGATTAGAACTTGTTTCTCTTAAGCCTCAGGGCTATACCCTTGTTTTGGCTCCTACCCCCAATGTGCCAAAAAAGGAGGTGCTTCATTTTTGTTTAGGCCCACCGATGGGGTTCGAGTCAAACCAGAGATTAAAACTACCAGTAGGAAATATGGGTATATGTCTAACAGGGACATGACTCCCAGATGCAATAAGCTACAGACCACTGCCCCATTTAGTGCCTGAATAGACCTGGAAAGCTGACAGTGGGGCAGGGATGGATGCACTTAGCTCAATGCAGAGAACTGGGTGCAGGTGTAAAAGGCGGGCAACTATATGTGCTAATTACCATTCTAAGCATAATAAGTAGAGGGAGATGGTCCTCGTTGATGGAATTCTGATTGATGTGGTGATCTCAGGAGCACTCCTCCACAGGAGGCCTCTGAATAGCATAATCTGCACCATATTACAATCTGACATATGCATCTTGGACTCCAGGAACACCCCGACTGGCCCATAAGACATAGCCCTCACAGTGCCAACAACCCTGTAAGAACCTGTGGCCATACCTAAGGATCTTATGCTACCTGTTGCTCTTGACACAAACCTCTCTCCTCTCCCAACCATGCCCAAGCAGTACTAGGAATGGACTGGTGGGTGGATTTATAACACCCACGTGCTCTCAATTCCACAGGTTTGACTAGAAAGCAGATCTTTAGAAATATGCTATCTGGAGCATTATCCAAATGTGCCCTTACCCCCAAACTGATGCACTGCCCTGGAAATACATCCTTTCACTTGTATCATTCTTATGACAGAAGGTGGTCCTCAACACAATCTCTTATGATTCCAGCCACTAGAACTGCAGGCAAAGAGCCGGAAACCTAATTGAGATTGGCCCACATACTGTCACTCTCCGCTTTATAGATATTGTGATACCTAAACCCTGGATGTTAGTCAAATGAGAATGTTTTAACCCAGCACTTGGGTCTTAGGTTTGGGGGTTGGGGAGGAGTACAAGCCAAAAGCTATCTATGATTTACAAGATACATGGTAACCCAACTCTGAATCGGTGTTGTCTAAAAGTTTTACTAATGTACTAGGTTATCCCTGAAAAAGGAACAGTCCTGTCTCAATGGGCTTACCAGTCATGAAACTTCAAATACATAAATAAGTAAATCAGTAGTTTAATTTGTTTTTTTGCTGGTGCATTTGGTATAACTTATTGTTATCCTTTCCCTGGGATGTTACAGATGAGGTACACTGAAGAGTTATGTGTGAGATGAAGCATGTGCCTGTGTCATCATTTGTTTTCAGCCTTTGCAGAGTGTGTAAGAGGCTATTTAACACCATATACTCTTGCTTAAAGCAGAACCAGTCTGGACTTTTTTGTGGTGCTTTGCATATAATTCCTACAATGCTTTGCATTATGGGGATAAGTGTCATTTTGCATTTCCTTGAGGCCTGGCTTTGTTGAGAATGCCATTTTATGGGTTGCCCTTGCCTAGGTGATTTAGTACTGAGGTTCTTTGACTTTTGGATTGCTTTTCTAATTTAGGCTCCACCATGAAGCCAGTAAAACCAAACTATGACTGGTCCATCATTTCACTAAGCTGTTACAAGTGACATTGATGAGTCCCATGTAGGATGAAAGATATGTCTGTGTATTCTTTTTGCAGAGTATGTGATAGATCATTTAGCACCATACACTCTTGCTTAAAGCAGAAAAAGTCTGGACTCTTGTGGTGATTTGCATATATTTCTAAATATGCTTTGCATTATGGGGATACGTCTAATTTTACATTCCCTTCTTACTGTTTGTTATTGTTATGGTGCTTTACAGGATTGCTAGGATGTGTCTGACCCACTTAGACAAAAATGCAACATTCTTTCAGGCCCCCATCCCTGGGCTCATATTACAGGGATATCTTTTGCTCTCTTGGAGGCATTGCCAGGCAAACAGATTACCTTCCAGCTAGTGTATGTGCTTGCTTGCAGATCACATGGTATTAAACAATCTGGATGCACTGTCTATGATCCGCATGATAGCAAACCTGTAGTGTCATGCATGGAATGTGAGGGGATGAACTCCACTTTAAAACACAAGCAAGTATTAGCACATTCAAAACGCCTGTGCTCCAATGTTGCCATATGTCAAGAAAAAAAACTACTGTCTCCTTAGGCCCAAAAACATAAATAGGAATGCATAGGTATTAATATACATACTTTAGAATGGGTTAAGAAACAAGGCTAGTCAATTCTCATACACAAGGCTTTACACTAGAAGGCACTGAATACTGCCACAGACACGGATGGCAGATGGGTGATGGCCTTCCTAGAAACCCAGACAGACCTCTAGTGATTGGCAATCTTTACTCACCAAATGTAGACCTCCCACCTCCCTTGTTCTTTCATGACTTTGCTGATCAGCTTATGAAGTTCAATACCAGTAATGCCCCCAAACTGGTTGGTAGGGATTTTAATCTCACCCTGAACATGACATGGATCATAGTCAGGGAACAGGAGAGCCACACCCTAGATCAGCTCAGGTTTTACACTCTGAGTGCAGGAACAAGCCTGATGGATATGTGGCACCTACACTACCCCTGCATTAGGAACTATACCTGTCACTCAGCAGCATATGGGTCATACAGCTTCTAGATATTTGAATGACTTCTTCATAGGCCTCTGTAATGGTGATGGTGATGGCCATGACCATCAACCCCCTCATATTGTCTGATCATAGGTCTGGGCACCTGGACCTGTTATGGGGCTTAGGTGCCTCTTGCCTTTCCTCCTGCTGCCTAGACCCTTTACTAATCCAAGATCGGCATTTTTTAGAATGGATCAGGAAAGAATCAGCTGAATTCTTTCACATTAGTGATGACATAATCATAACTGTGGACACCTTATGGGAGACCATCAAGGCCACAATAAGAGGCCACACAATTGGACATGCCACTCATAGGCATGAGGAATGGCTGAAATACTAGCTGACTTAGAGAGGTAGAAGAAGAAGAAGAAGAAGAAGAAATAATTTAAATCACAACCAAGTTGTTATACCAGATCCCTCCTATACCAGATCATTATTAAACTGCACCTGGACATAGGCACACTCATGGCCGGAGGCCAAGTGGCTTTCCTTAGGCTTAAGTGTGTACAAATACTGGGCTGGGATTCAATGGCAGCTTGCCTACAGGCTTGTGAAGCAACAAGTGGAGAGGTGTACAACAGGATTTAACAACACCAAGGGGCATCTTAGTTCCACAGCTTAACATATCAATGAGGCTATGAGCCAATTCTACAGTTATAAAGCTCACCAGCACCACTGGAGGGTTCCAGAATTGATGCCTCTCTGTATCCTCCAACCCTCCCTACCCTTTCTGAGGAACAGACCACTACATTGGAGAACCCCTTCATGATAACAGAAATAGAAAGAGCCATGAAGACCCATAAACCCGTAAGACCCCAGGTGGGATGGTTTCCCTGCTGAGTTTCTGCAAGCTATATTGCCTGTAATATGTCTGATCCTACAGCATTTATATGCAGTCAGTTGACACAGGGTGTTTTCTTCAGACCATGTACATAGGCTAAACAGGTCAAGAGCTTTTCCTACCAGCCAGCTATCACCCTATCTCCTTGATAATGATGGAAAGCAAAGTACATGCCAAGACTCCTGCTCTACAACTGTAATCTTTACTCCCTTCCCTGATACACCTTTTCCAATGAAACCTTGTCCAGGGCTAACTTAGTTCGGACCACTTGAGAACTCTGAAAAATCTAATAATAATTTCCCAAAATACCCCAACTCCATCTGCAGCAATAATAATAGATTGTGAAAAGGGTGTTGTCTTAGTGGAGTGGAGTTACCTCTGATAGGTGTTGCAACACATGGGTTTTAGTCTCCATTTTTTGACAAAATCTGGACCCTGTATTATAAATGTATTTGTAATTTTGTAAAGTTCTTACAAATAATACAATCCCTCAGTCCTTCTTGCTAGCAAAGGGTATAAGATAGTACTGCCCCTTCTCCCCCCTCTTGTTTGTGATGGCCATACAGCCCATGTTTGTATCTATCTGCCAATGCCAAGGCATCACTGGGATCACTACAGGACAAGAGCAACATAAGGCACTCATATGCAGATGATCTGCTGTTTCTTACAGATCAAGCACCTGCATCCCTACCCAGTCTCATCTCCCTCTGAGAGTTCATCTCAGGGCTCTCTGGCCTCAGGATCAACCCCATAAAACGGAGATCCTTCCCTTAAACCAACACTTCAAAGACTTACATACAGTAGTAGCCACAAACATTGCCAGCTATTTCCAGATATTTCTCAAAATTTCTGAAAAGATCCAGTTGTCTGGACTTTGCTGGGCTCCGGACTCTCTCACATACTTAGGAATATAGGTCACACCTAAATTGGGCAACCCATGTGACCTTAACTTTGTCCCATTTCTAAAAGACCTTCACACAGAATGCGAATGATGGAGGCCACTCCAGTTATTCATGGCTGGGAAAATCGAGGCCGTCAGAATAGTGACTACACCAAAATATTCCATCTCATCTCCCATCTGTTCATCACAATTCTCCCTATATGGTTTGACCAGAAGGAGAAATTAAATCTTGAATGTAAATTAGCATTTACTAAAGATAACAATAAGGCTTTGTTTGCATATAATAATAAACATAGAGTTATTAACAGCATGACTGGCCCACTTTTAAATGACAACACTAGTATTACAAACCCAAAAGAAATGGCAGCTATATTTAACAATTACTTCTGATCAGTTTTTGAAAAAAATGAAGAGATTAAAAAGATTGAGTTAGATCCAAAACACATTCAGCTTTATTTTGAAATACATGAGGTTAGAAACCTACTTGCAAATTTAAAACCCAGTACTTCTGTTTGGCCAGACAATATTCACCCTATGTTTCTAAAATTAATAGCCGAAAACTTAGCATATCCTATAACTAAATTGATAAATTATTCTATGACCACAGGGTGTTGTGCCTCAGGAATGAAGACAGGCAACTGTGGTTCTGATTTATAAAAAGGGTAAAAAGTGCCAAGTGGAGAACTATGGACCAATAACTTTAACACCGATATGCTACAAGGCAATGAAAAGGCTCTTAAAAAGAAAAAAAATGACAGATATAGAAATCATTAGATCAGGATTAGAGGACATGTCACAACATGGTTACAAAAAGGGTTTATCTAGTACGACTAACCTTATATCCTTTTATGAAAAAGTTAGTAAAAGTTTAGATGAGGGTAAAGCATATGTTGTCATTATGCTTGATTTAAAACAGGCTTTTGATACTGTGCCTCATGCAGCATTGATTGACAAACTTTACAATATGGGAATAAACACATATCTTATTAGATGGATTGCAAGTTGGCTAACGGGAAGAACACAGTGCATTAAAATATCTGGTTTACTGTCAAATGAAGGACAGGTGGGTAGTGGCGTCCCTCGGTAATCTGTTTTGGGACCAGTGCTTTTTTGGTTTATGCATAAGTGACATGAGTAAAAACATAAAAAATCATATATAAAAATTTGCAGATGACACCAAATTAGGAGGTGAGGTACTGTAGATACAGTGGAAAAATATGTAACATTACTAAATGATTTATACACAATACAAAGCTGGGCACAAATAAACCACTCACAAGCTCGCACGAACTAAAACAAGAACAAAAAAGAAAAGAAAAGAAAAGCATCTGTAACAGGAAGGGACATAGACGTGTGGGGATTGATGCAATGCACTGGCTGTGGAGCAGCAGTCTTCCAGGAGACATTCTGGAGACTGTGTCACTGCCCTATTTGCAGGCACCTCTATGGTCTAAGAGAGGAGGTTGCTCATCTCCATGCTGACCTGACAAGGGATTCGGGAACTCTGCTTTCCTTCCCAGGGACCACCCAGACCATCACCACTACCTCAGACGTTGCCAAGAAAGAGGAGTGGTTGGACAACAGTGGGCTCAGGGAGGGTGAGAGTGGTAAAACAGAGGTGCATCCCTCCAGTTATGCCTCTCCACAATTAATTCACTACTCTGGTAGAGCACGGTTCCTCTATGGAGGCACCCGCAGTGGAGACCAAGGATGATGCTAGGAACCTCCACAATGGAGACCCACAGGAGAGTGGCACAGGACCCCACATGGGAAGGAACCAACTCCTGGTGGGGGACTCAATTGTTAGGGGGTAGAACTGAGGGAGAGAGGGAGGGAGGGGGAAGGGAGGAAAGGTGCCTGGCCAGCGTCATGGGTTGGAGGGACAGGAAATGAATCCTCAGGATCGTGGGAGCAGCTGCAAGGGGGAGTGAGCTGGATGTCATTATCTACCTAGGGACAAATGATCTGGCTGAGAATGGGATCAGAGCAGTGCAACAGGAGTTTGTGGAGTTGGGGAGGGGCCTTAGACAAGTAGCACACATGGTAACTTTCTCAGAAGTGCTACTTGTCTATGGCATGGAGGAGCCTAGGGTACTCAGCACCATGGGATTCAATAACTGGTTGAAAAACTGATGCAGAGCTCAGGGATTTGGCTTTCTTGGGGGTTGGGGCTCCACCTGGAGGGATGCAGGGCTATACAGGTGTGATGGTCTGCATCTATCCAAGAGGGGAACCAGGATCCCAGGTGATAGGTTTAAATGCTTCATTGGCAAGCATTTAAACTAGCCAAGGGGGAAGGCACTGAAAAGGAGAAGGGAAATCCTAGCCCCCCAAAATCAGGGTAGTTATTGAGGTAAACAAAAAGATAGAGCAGTCGATATGGAGAAGGGCAGGGGTAAATGGAGAAAGAGACAAAGGCAGTAAGGACAGGGATGAGGCAAAAAGAAATAAAGCCATAAAAAAATGGAGGGTAATGAGTACCAATGCCCATAGTCTAGGTAAAATGCTCCCCACAATGGTGTCCTTGATGGAAGAGGGATGCCTGGATATTGTGGCAGTCACAGAAACATGGTACACAGAGAACCATGACTGGGATGTCAATATATCAGGGTACACAATCTACAGGAGGGCTAGGGAGGGAAGAATAAGAGGAGGAGTAGCTCTATATGTAAGGGAAGGGATCAAAGCAACAAAACTAAAGGGTAAACAGGGAGGGGAAGAGGCACTGTTGGTCACTCTGGAGACTGGAAATGGCACCACAATCTGCACAGGGATTGCATACAGACCCCATCTCAGGGGAGGAAATGGACAAGGAAATGATAGAAGGCATCCTTGGGATGGCAGAGAGAGGGGAGATATTGCTGATGGGGGACCTGAATATGCCAGATGTTAACTGGAGCACCTTTACTGCAGCCACATCCAAGAGTAGGGCCATTCTCAATGTCCTAAAGGGGCATGCCTCAGACAGCTAGTTCTGGAACCCACTCAGGAGGGAGCAATCTTAGACCTGGTACTCTCAAATGGGGATGGAGAGAGGATCTCTGATCTTGAAGTGGGTAACCATCTGGGAACAAGTGACCACAAAACAGTGTGGTTCATGATAAATTTAGCTGCAGAGTCAAGCCATACAAAAGTGAAGGTACTGGACTTCAGGAGGGCTGATTTTGTCAAAATGGGAGAGTGCCTCAGAAAAGCACTAGCAAACAGGCAAGAAGGTGAGGTGGAGTAACAATGGGAAAACATCAAAACCGCCATCACAGAGGCAACAAGCCTTTGTATGATGCAAATAAACAAATCAAAATGAAAGAAAAAAACACAATGGTTCTCAAAAGAAGTGGCGGGGAAGGTAAGGGAGAAAAAGATAGCATTCAGGAAGTATAAGGAAACACAGAAGGAGCAGGATAGAGAACTGTACCAGTTAAAACAGATGGAAGTGGGGAAGGCAGTCCGACTAGCAAAGGCCCAAACTGAGGAAAAGGTAGCCAACTCGGTTAAGAAGGGGGATAAAACCTTTTATAGGTACATTAGGGAGCAAAGAAAGACTAAGACAGGGATACTGAGGCTTAATAAAGAGGAAGGTGGTTGGGCAGAGAGTGACAGTGAAAAAGCAGGGATACTGAACGAATACGTCTGCTCAGTATTCACAATGGAAAAGCAGGAGTGGGATACCTAATCCAGTCAATAGAAGCACTTTGGATAGGGGGATTGATAATAGTCCTTTCACAGAAGAAAGGGTTCTGAAAGACCTCTTAAAACTGAAGGTTGATAAAGCAATGGGGCCTGATGGGATTCACCCCAGAATTCTAAAAGATGTAAGGGAAGAACTAGTAACACTACTGACTAACCTTTTTAAAAAATCATGGGAGGATGGCGTGGTATCTGAGGACAGGAGAAGGGTGGCTGTGATTCCTCTTCACAAAAGTGGGAGCAAGACAGAGGCAGGAAACTACAGACCTGTCAGCTTGACCTCAGTGGTAGGGATAATGATGGAATCGCTACTGAAGGAAAGAATTATTGAGTACCTAGAGGCCAGAGGGGCACAGGACCCAAGGCAGCATGGATTCACAGCAGGAAGGTCATGTCAGACAAATCTAATTGATTTCTCTGACTGGGTGACCAAAGTAGTAGACCAGGGAGGGGCTATGGACATGGTCTACCTAGACTTTAGCAAGGCATTTGACACAGTCCCACACAAAAGATTAATAAATAAATTAGGCAGCCTGGGAGTGGATTCCAGGGTGGTAACCTGGGTAAAACACTGGCTGGACAACAGGACACAGCTGGCAATAGTAAATGGAGTCCACAGTGAAGAAGGGGGGGGTTACTAATAGGGTACCGCAAGGTTCAGTACTGGGGATGGTCCTTTTTAATGTCTTTATAAGTGACATTGCAGAGGGACTGGAAGGGAAAGTATGCCTCCTTGCAGATGACACAAAGATCTGCAACAAGGTTGATATGCAAGGTGGAGTGGAAAGGATGAAAAGGGACTTGGCAAGGTTGGAGGAATGGTCAAATATATGGCAGCTTAAATTCAACACAAAGAAGTGCAAAGTAATGCATCTGGGAAACAAAAACCCTGGGGAAAGTACACAATGGGGGTGGTGAGATACTGACAACAACAAAAATGGAAAGGGACCTGAGGGTAGTCATATCAGATGACCTAAAGGTGAGTCAGCAATGTGAGAAGGCAGTAAGGAGGGCTGGGGGGATACTGGGATGCATAGGGAGAGGCATCACCAGTAGAAAACAGGAAGTTGTTGGCCCTCTGTATAGACAGTTGATAAGACCACATCTGGAGTACTGTGTATAGTTCCGGAGACCCCATCTCTGCAAAGACATTGACAGGGTGGTGGCTGTCCAGAGGAGGACAACCAAAATGGTGCAGGGTCTGCACCAGATAACATATGAAGAAAGATTAAAGGAGCTTAAGACGTACAGCCTCGAGGAAAGGAGGGAGGGTGGGGACATGATAGAAACTTTCAAATACCTCAAGGGAATCAACAAAGTCCAAGAAGGTAGCATCTTTCAGAAAAAGGATGTGCAAGAACAAGGGCACAATTTGAAAATAGAGGACAGACGGCTCAGCGGTAATGTGAGGAAGTATTTATTCACAGAGAGGGTTGTAGATGCATGGAACTGCCTTTCTGAGGAGGTCATATAGTCAAAAACCATGGGGGAAATCAAGAATGCATGGGACCAGACAATTCTAGGTGGGGGTAGGAGGAAGTAGGCTGTTGGTTAACTTGGATCTGCAGCTTATCCATTAGGTAGAGAAATGGGCAGACTAGGTGGGTCAAGCGGTCCTTATCTGCCATCAAATTCTATGTTTCTATGTTTCATATGGCCTTTAATCATGAAAAGTGTATAGTGCTCCATTATGGCATAAACAACCTAAGATGTACAGTAAATACTATATTCAGAATTGTGCCTGGCAATGGCGCATGTGGTGGCGCAGCGAAACTGAGTTGCGCTGCTGCAACTAAGGGATATATTCAAAGGAGATGAGCCATGGTGCATCTCTTCTGAATATAGCAGGTAATGAGCACTGTGCAAATAGAATGCACTGGTGCACCCCCATCAGAGTTGAATACCAGGAATGGGAACTGCGCCAGTGCAACAGAGTTACGATGTGCGTAAATTCTTGATATTCAGCCAGCAGTATGCAGATGAAGCCATAATGTATGCAAGGCACAAACGGGGCCATTTGCATGTCATTATGGCACATTTGCATGAGTTGTGCAGGGCTGGCCAGCGATATGTGCATGGCACCCTGCACAGCACCTGGTGCTGCCAGAGGGGATCTAGTGATACCCTACCCTCCCCATAGCTCGATCACCTTAAAATAACTGTTTCCATATTTCCTGGTAGTCTAATGGTCCCCCCACCCTGCCCGTAGCTCCTATCACCTTAGCAGAACTGTTTAAATGTTCCCTGGTATTCTAGTGAACATTCTCCTCTCCATGGCCACAATCACCAAATATAAAGAATATCTCGAAGTTCAGTGCGTAATTTCATTCTCCCGATGTCTCCAATCACCGGTGCCAATACCTCTGCTCAGTTCAGTGGTACTCCCACCTCGCCCGTAACTCAATTTGTAAATTTATGAATAAATTGGTGGTCTCGACCCCTGCTCACCTCGCTCTATCGGTTGATGGTAGCAGAACACCAAGAGGTCGCCTACGTACGCTCATCAACGACAGTTACAGTATCAGCGGCAGCTCATTGTCCACATCAGGACCACCGGTTTGCAGTGCATATTTTATATTAGTCATTAATATGTGAATGAATGACTTCATTCACATATTTGAATGACTATTACAGTATGCACTTTAGCCCATTGTCCACAGTGTGGACTCAATGGCTTACAGCTGATACTGTAAGCTGTCATCCAACAGGCAGCCACAGTGGTATGCGGGTGGGGTTTGCTGGCCCAACAATGATGGAGGGGATCTGTTTTGGGCAGGGGGTCCTGTGTGGGGGTACCACTGGACCACCAGGGATTTATTTCCATAGTGTTACCAGTGATCGGGCCATGGGCAGGGTGGGAGTACCACCAGACTACCATGGCTAGGGAATTAATTCATTTTGGTGACTGGAACATCAGGATGGGTGAGGGGTACCACTAGACTACCAGGAATAAATAATTCTTTATTTTTGATGATCATGGCTATGGGGAGGAGGGGGTACCACTGGACCACCAGGGAGTTATGTGGGTGCTTGTGGATGGTGTTCTGGGGGAGCCACCCATGGCTGGTGGCCGCTGTGTTGTGCCCTGCACTACAGCTGCCATCCTGTGGGTGGTTAACATTTGAGCCTTCTTTTTCAGGCTCAAGTTTGTGCCCTGATTTGCGACGCATCTCAGGGTTGTGCCAGCATATGCGTTGCACATCCTGGGCTGAATATCAGGATGTGCCGTATATGCATGTACGCGCCCGCTGAAGATATTCTGCATACATTGTCTTTGTGCCCCGGCGCATGGGGACTTACACTGCACAAGTCCCTCTTTTGAATATTGCCCCAGGGCACATTTCTGGGGTTGCGCTGGCTCAACTCAGTTGTGCCAGGCACAACCCCTTTGAATATCTAGCCCAAAATGAACAACATTCAACTCAAGTCACTAAATAAAGAAAGAGACTTATGACTAATAGTAAACAATAGATAAACTTCAACTGACCACTGCACATTAGCTGCAGGAAGGGCAAATTATTTGATTCGATCAATGCAACATTCATTTGTTTCACATGATCTAGACTGCATATTACAATCTGTAAAACATATGTCATTCCACATCTAGATTATGGTCCTCTATTCTGGAATCCCCACTTAAGAAAGAAAGAAATAGATCTATTGGAAAGACCACAGAGG
The DNA here is from genome assembly GCA_016271365.2 of Neoceratodus forsteri. Lineage (NCBI taxonomy): Eukaryota > Metazoa > Chordata > Ceratodontiformes > Ceratodontidae > Neoceratodus > Neoceratodus forsteri. Next base: position 69,864,982 of record CM057454.1, read on the forward strand.
AGGTTAATTAAGATAACTAGGGGGTTGAATTCTATGGATTATGATAATAGATTAAGCAAATGAAACTTGTTCAGTTTAGAAAAAAGAAGGTGTAGAGGAGATTTATTATTTTTATACAACACATTGAAATATCCAGTTTTGATGACCCAGTTAAGCCTTAAGTTTAATGATCGTCCTGTCCATCTAAGGTCACATAATAAACAATAGGTAGTTCCTATAGCCAATACAAATAGAAGAGCCGACTATTTTACTATTAGAGCCACCAGGTTGTGGAATGTACTACCACAGTATTTGGTAAATATCTAGTCCTTCAACCAGTTTAAACATGAACTTGATAAATATCTAATTAAAATGGGGTATAAATAAACATCTTTTTCCTTCCCCACTACGTAGCGGGAGACAATCTCGATGGGTCTAAGCCTTCTTTTGTCTATCTCTACCAAGTTACCAAGATTGATATAGTGGTCAACAACTTTTTATGGGATGGCAAACAACCCTGTTACAGTCATACCAAACTTAAAACTCACTCGAAGGAGGTAGTTGGTGTCTCCCAGGTTTAAAAGCTATTATCGGACGACCTAAAAGAACCAACCATCCCCATTGTGGATCCCACTGGAAAAAGTCAAATAGTGGGAACCTCCTGGACCTTTATACCCATAAACGTATCAGTGAGGCAACATCCTACAGTAACGCACTGCCTGAAAATATGACAGAAACTGCAGAAATCGCTGGCATTACCTCTGGGATACCCAGTAATGCCCCCTGTGGAACACCATGTATATTAAAATAGGATGGGCAATGATTGACTGGACCATCTGGAAGGCTGCAGGCAGCCACTTGATCTTAGACCTGCTAATCCCTAACACACAGCATGAACTCCTTCCAAGGTCTCCAGACATGCTATCGAGTACACAGGAAGGATTTAATGCAGTATTTACAACTACATAGTTCACTAGAGTCAGTGCTGGCTAATTTCAGGAATCACCAACTACTCTCTACCCGTCACCCTTTGAAAAACTGGGTAACCAACTCAAGGGAGTAAAGGCTCTATTTATAGAGTCTGCAGAGACAAGTTCCCAGGCCAATCTCTGACTGCTAAGGCCAGGTGGTCTGCTATGATGATTATGCCAATCTCACAAGAGGAATGGAGCTCTTGCTCAAAATATGCCCATAATGCCCTATGAGATCCCAAGAGTAGGCTAACACCAAACAAAATCCTACACTTGTGGTACTGCTTACCAGTAGTTTTGCATGCAGCTAAACTAATCCCTGATAATGAGTGTTGGAGGTGCAGGAGACAAGGAGGAGGTCTGTTTCACATTCTGTGGTAGTGCCTGTACACACAACCTATTGTTTTAGATCTACTGGCTTTGCCAGCCCAGAGATGCTGAGGGATGAGGCGTGGATGCCACCTCGCGCCACTCCAATGACCCAGGTTGGAAGTGACTTTGGTTGTCGGAGGGTTGGCCTGTGGGGGAGGAGGATCGAGCATCCCATAGACTGCTCTCCTCCTCCACAGAGGGTGGGGAAGGGAATCTGTGAATGTGCTGGCTCCTGGCAGAGGCTAGGGGGTGGTGCAGGTTGTGGAGAAATAGAGGGGCCGGCACTGACAGACATCTGATGTGCACTGCATGGAAGTGTTCACTGCAGTGTCATTGACATCCTTGCACATGTGGGGATCTAGGGGGGAAAACTTAGCCAAACCTCCAGCGCTTGTGATGGTCTGCCTTGCGGCGCTGCACTAGACACTCTCAGGTGCTCCCTTGGTCCTGACTCCTAGGTTTTCCATGCAGTGGGGATGTATGACATGGCCTTAGAGAGGATGAAGAGCGAGGAGGTTGAAGCTCGGACATGGCGCCCGGTGCAGGTGCCACCAGTGGCGGTCCAAATAAGGGGAACCATAGGACCACCACAACCAAGGAGGTATGGCAAGAAAAAGAAATAAACAAAAAAAAAGAAAAAGATCTTCTGGCTTTATTAACTGTGTTCTCGCCTCTCTGACTCTCAAGGTCAGGATTCATAAGGAGGTTGGGACTGATGTGGCACACTGAAGCACCAGTAAGGGACAAGGGTTGAAACAGGAAGTCCTGCCTGGGGGAGGTCCTACTGGTAGAATAAAAGCAGCAACTCCTAACATGTCCCCAGACATGTTCATGTCTCAGCATGTGAGTGGAACAGCACAGGAGTGGAACAGGTGTATGATTGGGGTCTTAGGCATCAGCAGACATCCACAGGATGAAGAAGGAACATGGGGGACTCTGCCTATCAACTAAGATAAGCTACCTGTTTGCACCTGTTGTTGCACTCACTGCAGTGACAGGTGAAAGGTAAAGTGGGCCAAAAGTAGGAGCATGTACAACACCCTAACTGGGGTAGAATACAAAAGATTTATTGAGAGTTTGGGGAAAACTACAAACACCCTATAAGGTTAGCTATAAAGGGGAAGGTAATAAAAGTCTAGTTAAAAGTATAACAGGAAAGCAAAAGTAGTACCTAACTAAACTTTCAAACTTTTAAACATTATTGGATTTCAAATTGAGATAAAATTATCTATTTTGCAATTGAATCCAACATTTAACTTAACATCACAAAACAAACATACATACACAATTTCAGTTTCAATATAATATTGATTAATTTAAGTTATGGCACAAACCCAAATATCAATAATTTATCAATAACAATTACAGTGTTTACTATATAAAGTCATTAAAAAGGCTTAAATGATTAAATGGTAGCAATACTGTGCATTTCAACCTTTAGATATTTGTTCCCAAGTTTTAGGCACTAAATTTGAAATTGTTTTATCACCAAATTTTGTTCTGGTTCTAGACCTAGAAAAACTTTTCTGGACAGAAGATCTTAAATTATGTTGATTCTGTATTCTTATTTGCAATATGTTTAACAAAAAAATAGGCAATAACTGTAGCACAAACTTATGCACAAGTAAATTCCAATGATAGTCTCTCCTATCAAATAATGAAATGAGACCTGGATTTTGATATAACACACAACAATGAGTTCTAAATGGAAGGTTTGTTATAAATCTTAACGCACTATTGAAGAGGACATCCAAAGAACACAGCAATGATTTTTTTGCATTTTTATAAATTATACTACCATAATCTAATATTGGTAAGAATAAGACAGAAACCAATAATATCTGAATCTTTAGACTAAAAGAGCTCTATCCCTATAAAAAACTTGGAAGTCTCTTCAGTCTCATTGACATAGACATTATATGCAGCTCTTAGGGTATAGTAAAAGGGGGTAATGCAGACAAGAAAAGGTAAAATAAAGAAACACCCTATCTGGGGTCAGAGTATATATTCATTTCAACAAATAAGGGGAGCATATTTAGGAATGCTGGGAGTGGTGCAGTGCAGTGCAGTGGCTGTGGGGCATCAGCCTCAAGAGAGACCTTCTGGAAACTGAAGACCTGCCCATTTGTGTGCACCTCTGTGGTCTGAGAGAGGAGGTCCTTATACTCTGGGCCAAGCTGGCTAGAATTCAGGGGACATCTTCCCCCACTCAGGGGCCTCCAAGTCCACCACTGATGCCTCAGAAGGTGCTGGAAGGAGGTCTGACTGGACTGTCCTGGACTTGGATGGGGTGGAGGCGTGGGTAAAGGAAATAATTCCTCAGCCAGTACCACTACAGAACTCTTTTACTGCCCTGACAAGATAGGACTGCCAAAACAAGTCATTCAAGGTACTGGCAAGGGAGGATGCGGAGGTCTTTCATAGCAGAGGTCCCAAGGTGGGAGGAAGATGACTCCAGTGGAAGAGAAAACAACTTCTGCTGGGGATTAAATCATCAGGGGTAGTTCTGGGAACACCACTGGAGGGAATGAGGGAGGTGAGATGCCTACCCAGTGTCTCTGCATAGAAGGATGTGGAGCAGATCCTTAGAATCTCTAGGGCAGTGGGGCAGGAGGGGGAGCTAAAAGTCATTGTCCATCTGGGGACAAATGACCTGGCAGATGATGCAGACAGGGTGGTGCAGGACAGGCTTATGGAGCTGGGGAGTGGCCTGAAGCAGGCAGCATGCATGGTGGCCTTCACTGAGGTACTACCTGTGCAAGGCTGGGTGGTGGAGAGGGCACACCATGCCACAGTCTCCAACAGCTAATTGAAGGCATGGTGCAGGGAGGAGGGGTTTGGCTACATTGGGACTGGGGTTCCACATAGAGGGATAAAGGCCTGTACAAATGGGATGTCCTCTATTCATCCAGGAGGAGAATGGCAACCCTGCATTGGAGGTTTAAATGCTACTTCAGTGGGCACTTAAACTAGCCAAGAGGGAGGCAGAAGTAACAAGGGAGGCAGTGAATGCCCCCCCAGATTATGAACTGAAGTGAAAGATAGTGCAGGGGATACCGATTCCCCAGGGGAAGTTGTGAGTATGGGTGGGGAGGGCAGGACAAGAGGGTTAACAAGTGAAATTAGGGCAGAAGAAAATGCTAAGGAAGGTGGGCAGAGGGAAGATGTAAAAATGAAGGACAATATCAAAATAAAAAGGGGGGTAGAATGGACTCAGGAAGGGAGGACAAGGTAGTGGTATGGAGGGACAAAAGGAGTGGACAGCCATGTTCACAAATGCAAGGAGCCTAGGAAACAAAGTTCCTGACATTGAGTCTACCATTGCGCAACTGGATCTGGTGGCCATAACAGAATCATGGTGCACCGACAACCACAGCTGGGAGGTTACCATGTTGGGTTACACTGTGTTCTGGAAGGATAGAACAGGGAGGAAAGGGGGTAGTTTTAAATGCAAGGGAAGGTTTTAAGGTCATGGAAATACAAGAATATTGCAAGGGAAAAGGAGGGTCTGAAGGTTCGTTGAGTTGGCTTGAAGACAGGGTCCAGGGCCTTTACACACTTGTGGGTGGTGTACAGGCCACCTACACAGGGGGAAGAAGGCTTTGGGGGAAGCCATAGGCAAAATGGCAAAGAGGAGGAAGTAATAATTGTGAGTTACTTTAATCTGCCTGACTGGAACATCCAGGCCACAGCTACGGCTTGGAGTAGGGTCATCATAGACTCCCTGCAAGGGAAAGTTCTCAGGCAGCTTTTTTAAGATCCCACTAGGGACAGGGCAGTGCTGCATCTGGTACTTACAAACAAGGACAGCACTGCAGATGTCACAGTGTGTAGCCCTCTGTGTACAAGCAATCATTGTACAGTGTAGTTTGACATATGGATAGGGCAGGAGAAAAAAATACATTAGGACAAGGGTCCTGGACTTCAGGAGAGTAGATTTTAAAGACATGGGAGACTGCCTTGGAAATTCCTTCAAGTGTGTGTGTGGGGGGGTAGCCAGGGAAGGGTGGATGCACAATGGAATAGAATAGAGATGGAATAATGAAGATAACAGCAAGCTGTGTAAAGGTAATAAGCAAGGGAAGAGGCGATTGTCATTCTCAAAGGAGGTTGTTAATGTAGTAAGGGAGAAAAAAAAACAGCTTTCAGGAAATACGAGAAGACCCAAATGGAGGCAGACAGGGAAGTATATCTAGAGAAACAGAGGAGACATGGAAGATGGTAAGGACTGCAAAGGCTGCAACTGAAGAAAGGATTGCAAATTGGGATAAGACTTTCTTCAGGTATCTGAATGAAAAGAGAAAGGCAATGGTTGGTGTACTGAAGACTAGGAGATCAGAAGGGGTGACTGCAGAGGAAGACCAAGAAAAAGCTACAATTCTAAACAGATACTTCTGCCTGGTCTTCACAGTGGAAGAGGGGACAGACTGCCATGCATTAAAAGACACTGGGGGAAGGGGGAGTGGACACAAGTCCATTTACAGAAGATAGAGTCTGCTGGGGGTTGGAAGCCCTAAAGGTGTCCAAGGCAATTGTGATGGATGGATTCAACCAAGGGTACTAAAGAAACTGAGCACGGTGTTAGCAACCCCTCTGGCAAGACTATTTAGCACCTCACTGAAGACTGGTGGGGGGGTCTTGAGAAATAGATGATGGAAAATGTGGTCCCTTTGCACAAGAGTTGCAGAAAGGAAGAGGCCAGTAATTACAGACCAGTCAGTTTGACATCAGTGGTGAGGAAGTTAATGGAATCCTTGCTAAAGAAGGCAGTATAGTGCAGTGGGTTAAGGCTCTGAGCTGCAGATCTGGAGAGCTGGGTTTGAATCCCACAGCCACCTAGGTGCATTTTGTGTGATCCTGAGCAAGTCACTTAACTTTCTTGTGTTCCCAGGTTGCATCTGGAAACAAGCTTCGGCTTAGTGTGCTACTCCTGGTTAAACAATGTTCCCATTCCCTCTCCCTAAAAGAGAGATACTGATGGAGTACTTGGAGACGAATGGGCTGCAGGACCACCAGCAGCATGGATTCACAGGTGGGAGGTCATGCCAAACAAATCTCATAGATTTCTTTGACTGGATGACTAGAGAGAAGGAGCAGGAAGTGGGAGTGGGTGTGGCCTGTATGGATTTCAGTAAGGTGTTTGACACTGTATCACACAGAATGCAGATTAAGAAACTTAACAGCTTGGGGGTGGGGATGAACATGGTGAACTGGGTATGTAATTTGTTGAAAGACAGGAGGCAGAGGGTAATGGTAAATGGCTGTCACCCAGAGGAAGGAAGAGTCACCAGTGTGGTATCACAGGGATCAGTATTTGGTACTGTCCTCTTCAATGTCTTCATACTAAGTAACTATGCTGAGGAACTGGCGGATAAGGTGTGTCTCTGCAGATAACACAAAAATATGCAATAGGGTGGACACCCAGAAGGGTGGAGAGAATACAAAGAGATCTGGGAAAACTAGTGGAATGGTCCCTAGCCCCTATTCTTGTGACACAAGGACAAGCTGCAGGTCCAAACCCATGCTCCTTAGGTCTGGTGCTTGAAGACAGACTACTACGGCTCTCCCCATGGGGCCCACAGAATCAGTCATAACTTTCTTCATGCAGAGGCCTCTGAGCCCTGTTCAAGCACAAAATATATTATTACATTTTTCACACAGGGTCCTGCAGGCCCTGTGCAAAGGCAATGCAACTTTTATTTCTAGAGTGCCCTTTTCCATAGGCTCAGGGCACTTCCAATAAAGCAGGAGATCAAGGTAATTTTGTATGTTATGTTTGTATGTATGCTGTATAGTGTTAATCTTGTAATTAGCACATTGGCCTAATGTGTTTACCCCATATAAAAATAAAAGTTGTATAACCATCATCATGTGTAAGGCAATACATAAAGTGATCACATGCCCTGAACTGGGTAAAGAGGCTAGGGGCTGGTGAAGGGGTTGGGCACAAGCATTGAAAACCCTGAAGGACACTTGATTGTCTTCTTTTGTCTAAAAGACTTATGTTCCCATGAGCCTATCATCACACCCTCAATTTCCCAAGACATATGAGACTTTTAGCACTAATGTTTATCATTTCTTACTTTGTCCCTTTTGTGCTTTTGCAACCCTAATGTATGCATGAACATAGTTTTTTGCAGTTTATTTCCCTGCTTTTGAGAAAATAAGTTATACCTTGCTTCATATATGGCCTAAATTAGGAGCTACAGTGGAGATCACCAGGATGAAATGCAATACTGCAGCATTCTGCTTCAGAAAACAAAACAATTTTAATGGCAGTTAATCCCCTTTGTTATATCATAACCTGAGAAACTAAATTGCATCCTGGTGGGCTCCATTGCAAGTCCTAGCCTGCTTTTCACAGGGCCCTTTTGGCCCTACATGAAACAGGATGCACAGGGCTTTTCAGTTCCTGTACAAATCCACATTCTGTGCCCTAAGCACTATTGTGCGGAGTGACTACGCACTGCGTAACAGTGGCACATAACCACTCTGCACTCTCTGCACCCCCTCATGCCAAATTCAACAAGCAGGGTATGCAGCTCCTTGGCACCCGATCCCCCGGCCACGCTGACAGCAACATGCCAGGGGTGGACGGGGTGTGTGTCAGGGGCATGACTGCACTCTGCGCCATTCACAAAGGTGTGGAGTGCTAGGCACTGGGGTGCACCTTATGCTGGTTAACACCAAGATGTAAAAGATACATGCCCCCCCCAGGATGTCACTGCCATGGGGGTACTGCAGACCACCTCACATGCTGCCTCAGCCCATGGATCATCATGGGGTGCTGGGGTGGCCTACTGGGCACCCACCTGCCCTGAGCTGGTAGCACACATTGTGCCTGCTACTGTTGTCTATGCCCCATGGGTGCAAGGGATCTGTTTGTGGACCAAGTCTGGGTATCCCATTGGATGCATGTCTGGTCTGTGGAAATGCCCTCCATGCATCTCCGCCCTGGGGGAGTTGGGGCCATGGTCAGGTGGTGGCTGGTAGTGAATACTGACAGGTGCACACCTGTCCACAGGTGAGGAACTCCATGGGCAGGTAACGTGCCTCCAGCACATATTACCCACCCATTAATGAATAGGGGCCAATATAAGGTAATTCCTAACTTGCTTAACACAGGGAACTTTCAGGTCCTGCATGAGTCTCATACTACATTTTGAGAAAATGAGAAGTAACTGGATTCATGCAGGGCTTGAATCAGGAGTTAAGTCCTAATTTGCTTTGTGCACTTCCCCATGGACCCTGTCCAAAACAGTTTGCACGGGGTCCTTTTGGTCCTGCATGAATCCATGTAATAGGGGGCAAGTTCTAATGTGCTTTGCACAGGGCCCTTCAAGTCCTGAGTGAATCAAAAGATAGCTCCTAACTTGCTTCATGCAGGACCCTTTGGTCATAATTGTTTATCACTGCTTTTACCTAATTTTATCTGTTGAGTGCTTTTTTACCCTCACCATCACAGACTCTATGGGTGTCAACTTTCAACCCCCAAAAAAAATGAGTGTTTGTAGGATATGTTGATGTAAGCCACAAGCACACGCCTTGGAGGTGATTTGAAATATGCCTCTACAGGGTTTGTGAGGGTGAAAGTAAACTAGCTTTTGATGGAAAATAATTATGCAAAAATAAATACCAAAATGTTATGACTAAGGAGTTACATTAGCACTAAAGAAAGACAGTGGGTTTTGCAAAAATTGGCTTATTCTTGTACTGTTCATATTTTACACTTCATATGTTCAACAGCTGAACTTATTCTTGTTAATATTTTTATTAATAGTTTTCAAAGCAAAGCTGACTTTTGGTTTTTGAAAGCTAACTAGCTGAGAATCATCCTTGGCTCAAACTCTAACAAACCTATAGGTTTCTCCTTTCAACTCCCAACCAACCAATCACAATTGCTTGTCTATTGCTGAGCAAAATAATGATCTTTTTTAGGAGGATTATATGTCATGTTACCATTATTGAATTTGTCAACCACTGAACTGATCATTTCCATATTTGCAGGATCCAGAGAGCCTGGCACTGACTCACCACATGGCAATTTTCTAGTGAATCGGTTAAATTATGGGCACGTTATTGACATGTAAAAACCAGGCTTTAACAACATTAAACTGCCTACTCAAAAAATCTAAGTCAAAGAATGCTGCTCATGCTGCTGGCTCTAGTCAGTCCTGGGGCAGGATTTTCAAAGAAAGCCGAAATTCCCACAGCTACAGGAAAAAGGCTTGCTGCATTGAGAAAATACAGCTGCGCTGTATTCTCAAAGAAAACCAGCGCAGCTGCGGATTTCTGTAAAATGTGCCGCAGGTGCAGCAATTTAGCTGCTGCAGGACTTGCACAACTGCTGCAAATCCACAGCTACTGAGGCTGTGAAGGCACAGCAATAGGGAACCACTAGCTGAAGCAGCAGACTGTAACAGTGTTGCTATAATATGAGGCTGACAGCACACACAGAGACCAGCAATCAGTCCCCAACTGGGACCTCAGCAGCACCGCAGGTACCTGTGAAACCCTGGCACCACAGTGGCTGACTGTCTGGGGGGGTAGCACTCACTGCTGGCTGGTCAGGCTCTACTGCTTGTGGGACTCTGTCATGGGCTGCACTGGGTCTAGTGGTTGATGCCTGTTCCCATAGCATGGCAATGTGTGCTTTCAGTGCTGTAACATCAGCCACTGCTATGCTGTCTGAGATGCTATTACCTGTGGTACATCTCCACCTTAATTGATTCCAATTGCTGGGGCACTACTGCAGTGTGCTGAGGGAGAGTTACGCCTTTTTCCACTGTGTGTAACAATATTTCCTCAGCTGCGGGAAAAACCTGGCTGTGAATAGCCTTTCAGGGGCTGTGCTCCACTGATCTCACACCTTTTTGTCCTGAGGGACTTCCGCTGCAGCACTTTTTTCCACAGTCCGTAGTGGTTTTTCCCACAGCTGCGGGGGTTTTTGTGAATAGCACTTGGAGCAAACTCCCCTTTTTTTCAGTAGCTGAGGGAGTTTTGGGGACTTAGGGAAAGTTTTGTGCCTTCTGAGAGCTTTGAGAATCCTGCCCCTGGTCTATATGGACCAAGAGGGAGAATATCATGATATTCTCACTGTAAGTTCCCATAGTGGAAAAGATAACACTGCTAGTTACCAATGAATAGCCTCACAGGTGCTGCAGATAGATAGATAGATAGATAGATAGATAGATAGATAGATAGATAGATAGATAGATAGATAGATAGATAGATTGATTAATTCTTTGCAAAAAACTGCATTAAAGCACCTGTTAGGGTTTGACTTAATGCCAAAAAAGTAGGGAAATGTGGTGTTAGGATTTCCAAACCTAACTCCCACCACCACACCCCAAGCAACAAAATAAAATAATAAGGTTTGGAAACCCTAATACCACATTTCCCTTCTTTTATGATGCTAAGTTGAACCCTAACTGGTGCACTAATGCATTTTTTTGCAATTATCATCTATCTATCTATCTATCTATCTATCTATCTATCTATTTTGCGTGCAGTCTTATTTATAAAAATGTATTCTCTTTTAGTTTCAGAAGTCCGAGCATTATTCAGGATGACCGAGTGCGTTCTGATTTTGTTTGATGCATGCAATGTTAATGCGTGTGTCAGTGCATCAGTGCATCAGTGCATATTGCTGCAGTGTTATTTTGTTAAATTTCACAGACTTTTCAAAATTCTGCCGAATTTCATTGGAAACAGAATGGCAGAATTCTGCTGCAGAAAAGTGCGGAATACATTTTTCACAACATTTCAGTGGAATTGTATTCTGCGGATCTCACTATTTTCCACAGAAATGGTTGAGGAATGATTTTCTGCAGAATAAAATGCTGTTCCACAGCATATTATTCCATGGATCACAGCAAGGGGAATTCCACAGAAGAACCAGTGAAATTCTGGCATAAATTCCACCAGCAGAATGGTCAGTCTGCGCTAATTTCGCAGGTGGAATTCCACATTCTGCACAGCACCATTAGAGTGTGAATGCTGTGATATTTTCACTCTAGGTCTCAAGGGAGCAAAAATATCTCTGATAAGCATTGGAAAACATACTCACAGGTGTTGCATAAGTATGCAGTAAACCCTACCACACTCAAAGGAGAGGCCACTCTCCTCCTGCAAGTGAGGACTGTGACTTGTAAGGACATCATGGCATGGTGTAGCATGAAATAAAAAGTAGTTTGTAAAGATCCCCTTTGCCTGCTGGCCCGGTGGTGCTGAGTGTTGAGGCATGGACACCACACCTCATGCCATGATGGCAACCTGGGTTTGGGAATGAGCTCAGGTCACTGGGGGTTGGTGATGGAGGACAAGATTAAGCATCTGGAGGACTGATCTCCTGTCATGGGAGGGAGGGAGGGTCACGATCCTGGGCTTTGGTGGCTTCTGGTGGTAACTAGGGGGCACAGCAGCCCGCAGATCCATCAGCTATGGGATTAACTGCAGTGGCTATCCTTTGGGCTTGCATGGGAGTGTGCACACCTACGTTGGATGCATTGCATATCTGAGCCATATGGGAGAACAAGAAAAAGCCCTGGGCCTCAGTAGGCAAAGGTGGGTCAAGTGGCAGACCACCATGCCCAATAACGAATCCTCCAGCCTGCCTCCGGTTGCTCCAACCATGATGCCTGGTTTTGCCCACTAAATTTACAGAAAAGTCACCAGATGAGTTGGAAGTTCCACCCCGGGGGGCTTAAATCTGGGGGGTCGGAGGGCTGGGACGAGGGACTGGGATTCCCCCCCCCCCTTGCCGGCTGGTAAGGTTGGGGATTTCAGGTGGGCAAAATACGATCTGTCAGGTGTCCCACTGGAGAGAATCTGAGGCTCCAAAGAAGGTGCATAAAGAAAAGGTACAAAAAAAAGGAAAGATTCCCATTGCCTGATGGAATCATTACAGTTGGTACTCCTGGAACCTCTGTTGCATGGATTGGGCCTCAGGACCCATAGCATTGGGGTTGGGAAATTGTTAAAGCCTGAAGAGTACAGTGCCTACTGAGGAAGATAAAAAAGCTCTACAGAAAATGAAACTCAGGGCTACAATATACACTGTAACTATTTCAGGCAAATCTAGATTTGTTGCAGTGCTTATGAAGGCTAGGTTTTTCACCTGCACTTTGTTTCATTCTCAGGAATCTCTAGTCCCTTGCATCAATAGTATCAATACTTCAGCTACTATGCATGGTTTGCTTCTGCATATTTCCCTGCTATCTTAGCTGTTGTGATTGTATAACCTGAAGGTAAATACTGTAAAGACAAGCAATATGGGTGATTTGATACTTTTTATGGACCAAGAAGCGATTTACAAAACACAAGCATTTAGGCTACACAGAGCCTTTTATCAGGCATAGTAGCCAGGTTCTACAGAAAACAAGCATCTTCATTTAGGATGTAGAAATGTACGGTAGCCTGTGAGTTTGGCAACTGCTATTGGGCACCTACCAAAATGGCGACTCAATCCTGGCACCTTACACCACAGTGATGAGAGGAGGATGATCAGATGGGGAGATGTGAATATAACAACATCCTGTCGCTACATGTATATGCACGTGGGGGAGGGAGCACGCTGCACATGGGGGGCGGAGGGATTATGAGGGTGGTGCCACAGTGAGCTGCTGAGCTGCTCCCATAGCGTGGTGGGTGGGATCAGGATGGGGCGGGTATGGTGTGGTTCGGGTCCAGGCGCTGGTGCCTTTTGTTGCGCCTGCCCAAATAAGTTTGGGGGGTTGCACCCCCCCAACATGCACCCTCCTGGAGTTGAGAATCCTTAGGTAGGGGGTGCAGGGGGCATTGCCCCCTGCATTTACATGTAAAAGTTAAATCCCTGGCACCCTTTTGCTGTGCACTGGGGACTGCATCGTGCACAAAAATTTTCAGCGATGTTGTCATTGCCCTAACGGCGATCACCATTATCACATAAACCCAAAATCTACTGGTAAATAAACTTTTACACATCTATAAAACAGTTCCTTTGATAAGGAAGAATGTAGAGATAAAAAACAGTCTTTGAAATACTAGGTGGTTATAAAGCAGATTAGTGATGCAAACTCTTCTCCCAAAATGGAATGTGACAGCAGGACGCTTATAAATTGTTAGCTGTTTGTATTCAACGAGCTTCTCTAAATGCAGACTGTGTGTGTGTGTGTGTGTGTGTGTGTGTGTGTGTGTGTGCTGTTAAGACAGTCCATCTATAGCTTTTGTGTATTACCTCGATCCAGTTACATCACATGACAGTTTCCCTTGTTTGAATGAGAACATTTTCATTTGTATTTACATTGTGGGATTATGATCAGTGTTGTCTTGTGAATGGAAAGAGTTCACAATTACAGAAATTAATTTTTTAAGTGTCTTCCTTACTGGAAAAATAGTTTCAGTAAATCATATTTATCAATGTTGTGTTGATAGGTTCTGATTGGCAGTTGACACTGAATGGCAGACAAAGATAAGTCATCACAATATATGAAGTACTTTTACTGAAGGGCAGAGCCATATGGAAATAATGCATGACCTGTACATTTACATTATAAGCAGATCAGGAAAGTTTTGGTCCCATTAAATATTTAGTAGCGCAGTTCCATACTCTGGTATACACTGCCTCACAGTATTTCTGTAAATTGCAATAAATATGTTTTTAACAATGTTGTAAATTATTGATCTCCATAACTACTATGTTTAACTGGCAAGTATTGACTCAGCTGCTGCAATATCAGTCCCACAGGACCCTCTTTTAAAATGGCTGTTTCACCTAAATGAGGCTATCCTGGAGTGTGCAATTGTAAATGAACTAACATAAAATAACAAATATTCTGCTTCACTACCAGTACTATTTGCTGTATTTTTCTACTTGTGTGTACATGCATTGTTAAATTAATTGTTTAATTTGTTGTAAATTATCTGTTTTCTGGAACTACTTGTTCATTTCTGTGTCCCATTTCCTTGAGGCACCCATAAAAATGAGATGCTGTATCTCATGAAACTATCCCAGCTGGATGAATTTAAAATAAATAATAAATTAATTAATTAGATCTAAGACAGGTTGTTAGTCGTTTAAAGAAGGAACTTGAAGAGTGGATCACAGAATATTAAGGGTGGACTAACTATAAAGGGTTATTTGGGGGGACTACGACAGGGCAAACATTTTTTCTGCCTAATGTCTGTATCCCAAATGGAGAAAATGAGAAAGGACATAAACAAGCCTGAGGAGTGGTCGAGAGTGTGGCACATAAGATTCAATGCAAAGAAATGCTGAATCATGCATTTGGGGCACATAAATCCGAGGGAGGAGTACAAGATGGGGGGGGGTACTGATGACCACCAATCAAGAAAGGTACCTGGGGGATAATTATATCTGTTGACCTAAAGGGTAACCAAACAATGTGAGAAGGCTCTGGTAAGAGCCAGTGGGATGCTAGTGTGCACAGGGAGAGGTATCACCAGCAGAAAAAAGGGAGGTAGTTATGCCACTGTACAGATCACTACTGAGACCTCAACTGGAGTTATGAGTCCAGTTCTGGAGGCCACATCTCCAGAAGGACTTAGACAAAATAGAGGCAGTCCAGAGAAGGGCAACAAAAATAGTGCAAGGACAGCACCAAAAGTCATATGAGGAAATACTAGAGTACCTCAATATGTATTCCCTGGAGGAGGGGGGAGAGAGAGTGTGGATATGATAGAGACATTCAAGTACCTCAGAAATATAAAAAAAAGGATACAGAAGGGTGGCATTTTTCAGAAAAGAAGATGTACAAGAACAAGGGGGCATGATATGAGACTAGAGGAGGATAGGCTCATGGGCAACATGAGGAAGTACTTTTTCACAGAAACAGTAGTGAATGCTTGGAACAGTCTACCTGCAGTGGTGGTGGGGGCAAAAATGGTAGGGGAATTTAAGAACGCATAGGATAGACATAACAGTACTCATCAATAAGGAAGAGAGGGTAAGCCATAGATCAACTAGGGTCTGCGGTATTGCTTTAGGTAGGGAAAGGGGCAGATTAGGTGGGCCACATGGTGCTTATCTGCTGTCACCTTCTATGTTCCTATGTTTCTATGTTTTTAAATCCTGTCTATCCAGGGAGGAGGTGATAGAATGATGCAGCTTGATTCTTTCAACTCAGTTATTGCTTAACAGTTGTAGGTCAGTAAACCACAGGGCTGCCATTATTACACATCACATGTCTGACCTTAGGGCCACTCTTGTGTGCATCAAGAAGATGTCACTGGGTGATAACTTTGATCCAATTTAGCCCTACTGGGCTTCTCCATGATTCACCTCCTGAGACTGGAATGCAAGGGTGGTGAGAGGCCTTCTTTGTATGTTTGCTTGCATGCCTGCACAAACATACTGACATTGCTCCAGCAGTGTAGGGGACTGTGGAGGTTTGCGCTGTAGCAGCTAATGGAGCTGCATATGCAGGAGGCCTGTGAGTCAAAGCCCAATGCTCAAAAAGCTGATAATGATGCTTCTGAGCTGACTGATGGGCAGAAACATTTTGTATTTGAAAGGCTGCAGCCACACCTATGACAATGTGACTGCATCTTTTCTTTTGTAAGAAGCCACCCAGCAGCCAGCTTGGCCACATTATCATCAGTGATGCCCCCCAAACATCTGACAAACTGCCAGAGAAGTCTGTGGTCTCTCCTCCCTCTTCGTTAATGTTCAGCAGTTGGGTGGTCAATCCTCACATCAGCGAAGTGTCCATTCCCTCCTCCCCCCCGAACATACCATCTTACACCATGCACTGCTGGGCTGCCTAGCCCTGGTGCACCAAACAACAGGTTAGGTCACCAGTCCTGGTGCCAGACAAATATCCATCCCCTCCAAATGTAGTTCTGAGCAAGTTCCAGAGATCACAAATGTGTATTGACTGTGATAGGGTGGAGGCTGTGCAGAGAAGGGTCCCAGGCTGGGGTAAAAACTTAAGAGAAAAGATTGAGGAACATTAACACGTACACCCTGGAGACAAAAAGAGTGGGGTCATGTTAGAAACATACAAGTATCTCCATGGGCTTAACAAGTTGAAATGAAATGAATTATTCACCCTAAGTGCAAACACAAGGGGAATCCACTGAAGGTGTCTGAGGGTATGTTGAGAAGAGGTGTCCACAAGTGCTTTATCATGGAAAGAGTGGTGGACTGGATAAATGGACTGCAAAAGGAGATGGTCTGTGCCAAAACAGTGAGTGGATTCAGACATGGGTGGTAGAGACACATGGGCCTGATAAGGTAGGGGAGCAATGCAGGGGATGGAAAAGGGAGGAAGATTGTCATGAGGGCCATTGTACAAGAAATATATAGGGTTGAACAGACTGGATGAACAAGTAGGCTTTTTCTGCCACCATGTTCTATGTTTTTACAAGCAGCACTCTGTGTGTTAAAGGATGTTCAATAAATAAAACATACTATCTTTTCCTGCCCATGTCACCTCATTTTATTTTTTTTATTTCAATCAATCAATCAATCTTTATTTGTAAAAGGTGCCTTTCTAAAACCAAGGTGCCTGTACATTGCATGATAAAACAATAAATAATTAAAACAATATTAAAATAGACTTGACAACGGCATTCAAAAATCATTATATGCTAGGCTAAAAAGATAAGTTTTTAAAGCCTTCTTAAAACTTTGGACAGTCGGGCAATCACGCACCTGACGAGGTAGAGAATTCCACAGGGTTGGGTCCATAAAACTAAAAGATCTGGCCCCTGAAGTGTTTAAGCGAACCCTGGGAATCTCTAGCAATCCCTTGTCAGTGGATCAGAGAGAGCAGGAGGGACAGTAGGGACAAAGGAGATCTTTCAGGTAGCCAGGTCCCTGATTGTGTAGGATCTTATAGGTCAGCAAACTAACCTTGAAGGTGATTCACCAGCAAATTGGCAGCCAGTGCAGTCCGAAGAGCACAGGCATTATATGACTGGACCTAGGAGAGCCAGTCAATAGCCTGGCTGCCGGATTCTGCACTATCTGCAGGCGGCGAATCTCAACCCCTGGTAGCCCAAGATAAAGGGCATTGCAGTAGTCAAGGCGGGAGGTAATGAAAGCATAGACCAAGGTAGGAAGATCGTCAGGAGAAACCAGGTGCTTCACCCGGGCAATGTGCCTCAGATGGTAAAAAGAGGTTTTGACAACTGCCAACACCTGAGATTTAAGTGTCAAAAAGTCATCAAACACAACGCCCAGGTTCCACACCTGGTCTCAGGTAGTTAGCTGTACACCCCCAAGCCATAAACCCGAGGGTGATCCAGCCAACAAGCCCACCTCCCGGTGACCCTGGTCCACAACCAACACCTCAGTTTTTTCTGGGTTCAACCACAGCCAACTAACATTCATCCAGTCCTGGATTTCGCCAGACATTTGTTAAAGACTGAAAAGGCAGCATCTTGACTGGCACAAGGACATGTACAGCTGAGTATCATCTGCATAGCAGTGAAAACTCAAACCGTACTCACCTAATAATCACTCTAATGGCAGCATGTACACCGCATACAACATGGGTGCCAAAATGGAGCCCTTCGGTACCCCACAGGATAGGGGGAATGATGCTGAGGAGAAAATCCCAGACACCACCTTCTGAGTCCTACCCTCGAGGAAAGATCGAAACCAACTAAGGACTGTACCAGACAGCCCACAGATAAACAGCAAGCACTCCAATAGCACACCATGGTCCAGTGTCAGATGCTGCAGAGAGATCAAGGAGGACCAAGATGGAACAAGTCCTTCGATCTCTCGCTATTAGGACGTCATTTAGTACCCGGACAAGAGTTGTCTCAGTACTATGTCTTTTCCTAAAACTGGACTGGAGAGAAACATTGACATTGTGGCAGTTTTCGAAAAATAACCTTTGAATCAGAGACTCATTTACAAAGTCTCCATGTCAAACATGCATAGACAGTGACAAAATACAAATGCAAAATAATTAAAAAACAGGATACATAAAAGTTGCTGAGAACATGGTAAATACTAATAATAGTGAAGGAATACAGAGCTTTCAGATACATTTTAAAAATACTGACTCTAGGCAAGCTAGGGTCCATTTTGAGTATTCATGAACAAGGGGGGTTAACAAGAGGGGGTGTATGTGCAGGACAGTAGTCCCTCATCTGCAGGTGGGTGAGGGAAACAGCACAAAAAAGGGATGGGAGGCAGGCAAGGTGACTTATAAGCAATCACACCCATTGGAGGTGCATAGGTGGTCTCTTAATAAGGTCATGGAAATGCCAATTTTATTTAATGACACAATGTTGCTAGGTATCAAGTTTGTCCAGTACGGGGCACAGTACATGAAAGAACATTGGTAGAGGGAAGCATGGCACCTAGGGATGTGAAGGACAGATCTGGCCATGCTTCCGGTATTTTTGATGACCAATGCAGGCTTTATGATGTCTTCTAGTCCATGAGGAGAAAGGCCCAGTGTGATTTTCTTGGCCATGAGACAGGTCTGAAATTCCACTCTGTTATCCAGATTCAGCCAGTTGATTGTGCTATGAAGGATGCAGGTATGAGTGGTGTAGTCACAGCCAATGATGAGGCAGCAGGCTTTGTTTAGGGACACTCTCAGTCTACTCAGGGAGGTGGTGTCAGCAGCTCCATAGATAAGGATCCCATAATCTAGCAATGACAGTATAGAGCAGGAGGAGGAGACTGCTATCCTGAGGGCATCAAGGGTAAGACAGTGCTTAAGGTGATGTAGAAAGCCGATTCTGGTGTTGATGGCTGATGCTAGGAGGTGGATGTGCTGTTGGAAAGAAAGGGAGGAGTTTAAAGTGATGCCCAGATATTTGAAGGTATCAACCAGTTCTAGCGGGGTATGATGGATGTTGCAAATGGAGGGCCGAGCATTTTTGTGAGGATTTTGGTGGTGGGTAAAGGTCATAACATTTGTTTTTTTATAGTTTAGAACTAGTCTTCAGCTAGTGAACCATTGTTCTGCTTCAGTGAATGCTAATTGCAGTGAGTACTGGAGCAGGGTGGGGTCAGAGTGAGATGAGTAGAGTACGGCGTCATCTGCGTATAACAGCAGCTTGCCAGAGCATGCAGTGGGGAGGGCATTTAGATATAGGTTAAAGAGGAGTGGGCCTAAAATGGATCCCTGAGGGACCCCTGATCTAACTGGCAGGCTAGAGGAGAGGGCATCACCAGTCTTAACTTGTTGAGATCTACCAGAGGTAGTGTTTTAACCAGTGAATGATGTCCTGAGAGAGATCTAGAGTAGGTAGAGTAGCTAGGAGTAGGCCATGACTGACCGTGTTGAAGGTCTTAGACAGGTCAACATATACTGCTCCAGCAAGGTGGCCTTTGTCCAGAGTGGAGTCAAATCCTCCTCTTAGCTCTATGGAATGTTGCATCTTATACAGTCTGCAATGCCCCCCCACACACACACTCATTGAATGTTCTCAAATCCTGAATAATGGAAAGTAAGGGACTAGTTGGATTTATGTGATAACAGTGAAAGCCTAAAGACGATCGGCATTAACGCGAAGCCAGAGTGCCGAAAATCTATTTTGGCACTCTGACTACCAAGTGCACAGCAAAACAGCGCTGGACACTTGTATTTTAAACATTTTATGTTGGGGCTTCGGCCACCGCACCCCCCTACTTAAAGATTCTCAACTACAGAGGGGGTGCATGTCGGGGGCCGGGTTGTAAAACATAAAAAAAAATAATTCAGGCTGGGCACAACAAAAACACACCAGCACCCAGAACCAAACCCTGCACCCTGCCCACCAAAGTTGCCAACCCACCCACCTGGCCATGGGACCAGCTTGGTAACCCACCATGGCACCGCCCCTCACAATCCCTCCCACCCCTCGCTGTGCATGCTCTCCCCACCACGTGCATACATATATCAACATCCCATTACTATATTCACTGACCCCCACATCCGGTCACCCTACCCCTTTGGTAACCGGGATTGAGTTGCCATTATTGCAGGTGCTCAATCGCTAATGCCCATGTCATGGACTACTGACTAGTTAGCCTTTGAATTCATTTCCATAACAATCTAGCTTTTAAAAAACTTTAGGAGAGGTTTCCAGAGCCTCATGTGTATACAGTCTACACCTATTCTGTTTTCCTTAAAAAGCATGTAAAACATGACATGAAAGTGTCAAAAACTCGGAAGAATTAATAAGCCCCTGTTTGAGCATATCTGCATTTCTATTTGAATGGATGTACAGTGGCGTGAAAAAGTATTTGCCCCCTTCCTGATTTTCTCTATTATTGCATATTTGTCACACTGGATGTTCTCAGGTCTTTAGACAAAATATAATATTAGATAAAGGAACCTGAGTGAACAAATAACACTTTTTTTTTTTACTTATTTCATTTATTTAATGAAAAAAGTTAACCAACACCAACTGGCACTGTGTGAAAAAGTAATTGCCCCCTAGTTAAATCAACCCAATTAAAGGGATAATTAGAGTCAGCTGATTGAACACAGCCAGGCTTGATTACAGCCAGCCCTGCTCAATATAAACCTCACTTATTTTGGCCCTTACCATCAGAGTCACGTTGCCAGCACAAAGATTCAACAAGCACATTATGCCATGATCAAAGGAAGTTCCTGAAAAGATCAGAAAAAAAATTTGTTGCCCTCTATCAGTCTGGAAAGGGTTACAAAGCTATTTCTAAGGCTCTGGGACTCCATCGAACCACAGTGAGAGCCATAATCTCCAAATGGAGAACACTTGGAACAGTAGTGAACCTTCCCAGGAGTGGGCAGCCTGCCAAAATTACTCCAAGGGCGCAGTGTAAAATCATCCAAGAAGTCTCAAAGGATCCTAAAACAACATCCAAAGAACTGCAGGCTTCTTTGCCTCAGCTAAGGTCAGTGTTCATGACTCCACAATCAGAAAGAGACTGGGCAAAATGGGCTTCATGTGAGAGTAGCAAGGTGGAAACCACTGCTAACCAAGAAGAACATAAATGCTCATCTCTCATTTGCCAAGAAGCACCTGGATGATCCACAAGCCTTTTGGGAAAATGTTCTATGGACAGATGAGTCCAAAGTGGAACTTTTGGACAACATGGATCCCATAATGTCTCGCAGAAGCAAACACAGCATTCCACAGTAAGAACACCATACCAACAGTCAAACATGGTGGTGGTAGTGTGATGGTGTGGGGTTGCTTTGTTGCCTAAGGACCTGGATGACTTGCCATAATTAAAGGAACCATGAATTCTGCTCTGTACCAGAAAATTCTTAAGGAGAATGTCCAGTCATCCTTCCGTCAGCTGAAGCTGAAGCGAGTTGGTCATGCAGCAAGACAATGATCCAAAACACAAAAGCAAGTCCACATCAGAATGGCTAAAAGAAGTAAAATTAAAGTTTTGGAGTGGCCTAGTCAAAGTCCAGACTTAAACCCAATAGAGATGCTGTGGCAGGACCTGAAACGAGCAGTTCATGCTCGAAACCTATCAAATGTTACTGAATTAAAGCAGTTCTGCGAGGAAGAGTGGGTTAATATTCCTCCACAGCAATGTGAAAGACTGATATTGAATTATAGGAAGTGTTTGGTTGCAGTCATTGCAGCTAAATGTGGCATAACCAGTTATTAAGTGTAAGGGGCAATTACTTTTTCACACAGTGCCAGTTGGTGTTGGTTAACTTTTTTTCATTAAATAAGTGAAATTAAAAAAAACAAGTGTTATTTGTTCACTCAGGTTCCCTTTATCTAATATTACATTTTCTCTAAAGACCTGAAAACATCCAGTGTGACAAATATGCAATAATAGAGAAAATCAGGAAGGGGGCAAATACTTTTTCACGCCACTGTAGGTTAGACAGGGAGAGATAGATTTCAGTTGTTGGAGTGGCCTTGACATAATGCCATGTTCAACCATTTGATGACATCTGAACCAATGAGCGCAGTGGCTCCTGATATTACTTTTTATATATGACACCAAAGCAGTAAATGTACGTAATAATCTTTAGAGGATCTTGTCAATTAATCAGTGGAAGTTAAAGCATATTCTCTGTCCATCTCTCTGTCTCTCTCTCTCACTCTCAAAATAACTTAGTCAGAGTAAAGCTACTACATTAATGAAGTACTATCACTTTTTCACTTGCATTTTAATTGCAATGTAAATTAAGTAAACAACATAATTTACTTATTGTTGTTTAGTTTCTTAGTGAATTGTAGAGTTGATACATATTACAAACTGTTTTTGCATCAACTCAGTCATCAAGGTCTGGTAAATATTGTTCTTCCTTGTTCCAGACTGCTGCATAAGAAGAGTGCACACCTTTTAGAGGCCTTCTACGGTGCCGGTAATCACATTTAATTATAGAATAAAGTATGGGGAAGTGTGTGATATGAGTATTTAATACACACCCTCAGTGTGGGAGGCTACATAAACCCCGAGGGCTAAGTCAGAGGAATTTATTAAGGCATCCCACACCGAGGGTGTGAATTAAATTCGAGTCTGAGACACTTCCCAATACTTCATTTTATATATCTGGGGAGAATCAGACTTCTAGTGCAGCCATGCCTCTGGAAAACAGAAAAAAATAAATTAAACAGGGAGAGGCCAAAATCCAATCAATGCTATTCACAAACAAGAAACAGATTGGAATGAATTGATCCAGTCACTAAACATAAGATGTATTAAACAGTCTTTTTTATTTTCAAAATATTAGTATCATCCAGGCCATAATAACTAATGTTTCAGGAAATGTTCCCTTCATCAGGGTGTCCGGTTATACTTCTATCAGCATAAAGATATAATAAAAATAAATAATATAATCAATAATTAATAATAATTTTTTAAAATGTATCCAAAATAAATATAGCTAGGCTAAGGAATAACTCACTTAGTCAGTCTTTACATATTCTTGTGCGACTTGATCTATTTTCTAAGCTTCTAGTCCTTGGTTGGACAAGAGACAAATATCAAATCTTTGGCTCCCCTAAAAGAAATAAGTTATAACTTTATAAGATCATTTAAAACAGAATAGCTGAAAAGTACAATATTTTTTTTTACTCAAAATGGTGCATACCTTAAATGTAGCAGTGTTTGCTAGAGTAAATCAGTTTATCTTTTTGATATATATTACATTTTTTAGATATTTACTAGTAGAAAATAAAGACAGAATCACATTTAATCATTGTTCTTCTTAAAGGTAGCTACTATGAATGGGGGCCTTCTCATTTATAAAACATTTCATTTGTACCAACTAATAATGTAGCTGCACATTTAAGCATACAAGTACAACCATTTGCTCTATTAAGAGACTCTTATCTTTTACTCAGATATTTAAACTGAATGCTAACAATTGGTTGTAAACCATTTATGTCTAAAACATAACTCCGACATATTCAGCGCAAAGCATCCTTGAAATTCACAATAAGTTCTGTCAGTATTGTAAGTGTAGCAAAATGTGCTAACTTTTCATTCATCTTAAACACACTTCCACTTTGCTTAAAATGAAGTGTGCTCAACTCAGATAGGACACAGCGTGAATAGTCAACTACTACTACCATCTGAAATGTTCTACAGTTTGCTGAAATTTCCTAAAGCATGTGCTGCAAAACACAGTTTAAACATCCTTTTACCATTTAATGACCTTTCCCTGCTGCTGGTTCTACCTTCAGGGGAGCAACTGGACTGAATGAGAGTGATTCCTTATATACTGCTCTCTTGGAACCAGCTGAATCTGGCGCAGTTATTACATCAGTAATCCATATGGATGCAGACATGTAAAATGGGAGCTCAGAAATGCTGCCCTGTGTACCAGACCTGCCCTCTAGCGGCACTTATACGTAAAGGTGTCAGCTAGAAAGGAAAACATTTTGCATACCAAGTTCAAAATATTCTTCCTTTATGTTTTTGCTTTTATATTGGTATTTCTGCACCAATTACTGCCAGTTAAATAAAAGTTAAGGGTGATGTACTTCTCCTTCCGGAGTTATAAATTAAAAGCTGTACAAACATAAATGGGAAATAAATTCTTATTTATACCCAATTATTTTTGTCTGATGGGTTCTACTAGGATGTATAAAAAAGGGGGTTGGAAACACATTGGGTACAAATGGAAGGTTAAAGGATTATGCAGGAAAGAGTAATTTTAGTAAAATTAAATAAATACTCTGTGGGATATAGAAAAATTAGCACAAAACAAGGAAATCTGTGGGCGTGGTAGTATGCAGCATTAGTGCATAGTTGATGCCAATAAAGGGATTTCTCTGACTACGATTTTCACAGTGCAGTCAGTTGCTTCAATGAGGGCTGTAGATGCTGTTGTCCCCACTGGTGGTGGTAGTGAAGTTGCTGATGGCATGAGTATTGGCCCAAGTTCAACCCATGACAAGTTAACTGGTTTCCAAAATATTGCAGCATCTAAAGCTGTGAGTCAAACTCAGAGTGTAGTTGATGTCACACTCCCCGATGTCTCCATCCCTGTCCCCACTGTCTTGCTTGATTAACTACCTGCCTGAGTCATGTGACCTGCAGACTGTAACACATGTGATCTGTGGGCTGTTTCAATTATCACTCACTTCGCGTTCAACAGTAAACAATGTGAAGTGAACGTGAAGTCATTATGAGGCAAAGTCATTATGAGGTGAAGTAGTGCATTTCTATGGGGACTTCACGTAGCATGTACCAACACGGAGTGGGTGACTTTGGCCCTATTTCGCTGGCGGAGTAAAACTTCGCTGCATCTCTAAGTCTGATACACTTTCGCCCATGTTGAGTCTGCTTTAGCACTGTATTACATTTGAAATAATAAAAGGAATGCTCCTTTTCATATGACTTGGTCTAGATTTGTATCAGTATATTGTTTAACATCACTTTTCTTGTGACTACATTGAGCTAGCATGCAGTCAACACTGCTCACTAAGCTTTTGCGATAAGTATATGAAAACAACTCTGAATTTTGATGAAATCCTGATCCAAGCCATGGTAAAAGCAAACACTCTTTTATTATTTCAAATGTCAAAAAGCTCCTAAAGCAGAGTCAAAATGGAAATATAGGTTGTCATAAAACACAGGAGTTAAGGGTCAAACTAAAATGGGATATGATTGAAAGTATTGTAAATAGATTCTCAACATATTATACTGGTGCTGTAGTGCCAGTATAGTTAGGGCTGAGTGACATGTTCCATGTTAAACCCTTAACTTTTCACCTTAATAGCTTTGGCTTCGTTCAACAAAAATGCCTGAAATTTGTCTAGGAAGCAAGGTCTAAATATGTGGAAAGTTTTGTGACAGCAGCCTGTGTGTTTTCTGAGCTCCACATGTCAGTTTTCCCGTAAACATTAAATTTTTTTCTATAATTTTTAATTTTTTAGTATGCTTTTAGAGGACGGCCGGCTCCCATCAGTCAGAACTACTCATGCTCAGCACTGCTATACTCCCTGGGACATACCTCACTTCTTGAGCACCCCTGGCATACCCTTCCCAGAGGTAGGGTTGTGGGAGGGGGGGCCTTTCCCCAATGGAGACTGAATGGTACAATGGGACTGAGATCCCGGTCAGTGATGAGGGGTTCACAGTGTGCAGAGGTCGGAACCCCTCCTTTTTCCTGTTTTCTCCCAGGAAGGTGTGGTATGAAATGAAATTGGGGCAGGAATGCTGAATGTCTGACATGCTTCCTGAATGTAGTCAGTCCCAGCTGTTGTACCCCTGGCATCTGCAAAGGGTTGATCGAGTACCGGTGACTTCCCCACCCTCCACCTGAAAGAGGAAAGCAGTCCACAGAATGCTTGATCCTCCTCCCTCCCAGTCAGCCCTCCAACTTCTCTGGCTCATTCCTGAACTGGGGTTGTCAGCATCACGAGTAGTAGCACTACCACTGTGCTAGTGGGCTGACCTTTTTTCCTATACTTAACATAGGTGTTTGGTTTAGCTCTCACCTACAGCCTACAGAATGGATTTTTTTTTTCTGAAATGCTCAGGGTAGATGCATGCTGTGCAAAGGCAGTGCATTTGGAAGGTTTTGTGAAAGTACATAAAACAGTTACAGAGTTATAATGACTTAATGTTTTGTACTTTTGCTGTTCTGGGCATGCTCAGTGAGTTGTTTTGGATAACGTTCTAATGCAACACAAAAAATTCCAAGTCACAGACCATTTTTGTTTCCTCACCAATTGATCCTTACAGCACCTAGAAATCTTTCATGTTACGATGGCTACCATCTTGTTTCTCCCCATGATTGAAAAAACATTTGCTCTGGGGTCCCCCAAGGCTCTATATTGGGCCCCCTCCTGTTTAGCATGTTCATGAACACCCTCCCCAAGGCCTGCTTGGGTCATCTGCTTCTCTATGCCAATGATGCGGTCAAATTTGCCAGTCACCCTGACCTCCTTTCCCTTCAATCCTCCCTGCAGTGCTCCTTCACTAAGGCTGAACCCTGGTTCTCAGATCACCACCTAGTCTTGAACTACAAGAAGACCAAAGACATCCTCTTCAACCACAGACAAAACAAACATAGAAACTTTCCCCTCACCATCCTCAACTCCAAAGGCTCCCCACTTGACCTGGTACCCACCTTTAAATACTTAGGTATTACCCTCGACTCCTCTCTCACCTTCCATGGGCACATCAATCTCCTCTGCTCTGCGGTCAATGTTCGAATAGGGCTCTTGTATAGATATAGGGGTTGTAGGCCCCAAAATGCTCTAAACCTTGCTGTGACATCTGTGCTCTCACTTATCGACTATGGGATTGTCATCTATGGTTCCGCAGACCCTACCACCTTATGCTGTATTAAGGTCTCCCTAAATAAAGCCTGCAGACTTGTCACAGGATGTGACTGGTGAACCCATACCTGTGAGCGCTACCGTCACACCAGCTGGCTTAACTTCAATGGACGGTTCATATATCAGACCTGTCTCCTTGCCAGAAAGATCTCACTCTGCTCATCCCATCCGGGACTTTACCATCTAGTGCAGCCCTCCACCTAACCCTAGACATCTCAGATCTCTCCATCTCCCCCCCCTTAGTACCCCATTGCAGAACTTCGCTGGGCCAATGCTCCTTTTTCTACAGGCTCCCCTCTGGTTGAATGAACTACCTCCTGCTGTCCCTCTGGAACAGTGTCTAGGCCCATTTAAATCCTGACTTTGCTCGGAAATTCTCTCCAATTCCTGCTGTGACTGTGATTAGTCCCTATCTGTAATGCGGACGCAAGGCACCCACCACTTTCCCTCAGTTCTCCTTTGACCTGGGGTCTGCCCCTTATCACTTGACCCTGCAGAAAATTGTAACCAGACTGTTGTTTATTGAACACTGTAATTAGATACTGTAATTAAAGCTACAGAATACAATTACTGTTGTTTCCAGGTTTGTGGTGCCTTCTTGTAAAAAGAGACAAAACCGTGAACCCAGCTGGTCCAAGTTTCCTGAAGAAAACTAACTTGATTCATGATTATTAGAAATGCAGAAAATACCAGAGACAATTGTTAAATTCCATGTTTTTTTTTAAAGGATTTTGCTTTTTCAGGCACTCCAAACCAGTGTTTCTTATTTCTCTGTGTACAATGTAGCGTTGACTAATGTGGTGCAACATTTCCATACGTTGCTTTCACTAAAGTTAGCAAAATGAGGAAAATGTTTGCAAAATATGAAAAAAATCATCATAGAATTTCTGCATGTTGGGAGGTTTTTTTTTTTTCTCAGCACTGTGCATTTTTTTACTGTGTAGAACTCACAGGAAAATGTGAAATCAGAAAAAATGTGTAGAAATATTTGTCAACCTTTCACAGACTTAGTAAACAAATGCTACAGAATGCAGAAACATTTTAGAAACTTGTGTTCCACCCCCACCCCTAATTTAAAACAATTTAACTCATAAGTGAAAGGGGAAATTTCACTGAAGGTTTTAATAAAACTTCTGCTGAATTTCTGTAATGCAAAATATAAAAATTGTTCAATACACTTCTATGCAGCTCTATAAATAAATGTTGGAAAATATGTGAATAGCAGCAGAGTGGCAGCCGTATGTATTAGCAATTAATGAACTATTAGAAACACTTCTAAGCCACTGTTTAGTTGTCTTTGATTACAAATGAAATTTAAGGTCTCATACCTGCAATATTCTATCTCGACATGAGGTCAACCCCGATTAGCAGTTTCTGACATGGTTCCAAGTATGCAGCTGCCCAGTTTGCTTGAACTTATTTTATTTTGTAGACACTCTAATCAGAGAGTGTTTTGCACCATGATTACCTATAACCCACTGCTCTAACCACAATCCTGCTGTAAGGATAGTGTTGCAGTACAATCTGTCAGCAGTGAGTGCTCCAACAGGTAGTAAACAAGTATACAATATACCTGAATCTGCCAACTTGGGGAGTGTGAGGAGGAAGGAAGGAAGCAGCAGGTACATGTCCATTTCTAACCTGTCAAGTTGGGTGCAAATCTTTCACAGTTTGCGCAACCATATTTTGTCCCACTCCCATTGCAGCACTCAGCATGGACAGATTGCACTGTGACATCATTACTACAGTCAGATTGAAACATAAAAACATAGAAACATAGAATTTGCAGGCAGTTAAGGACTGCTTGTTCCACCTAGTCTGCCCATTTTTCCCTGCCTTTAGTATTACCACAGATCCAACTTGATTTCTGGCCCATTCACCCACTCCACCTTCCTTTTGTGATTTTGCACTTATGATGCAAAATGATGTTTCAACCAGTATTTTATATATGACATCTGTAATGTTGAGAAGGGAGGATCATAAAAAGACTACCATATGTTGAAGTTTTGGGCTCAAAACTGTTAAAAAAATGCTAAAGTAACATTATTTTCAGGGAAAGCTATTGGCCCAGTGAGGATGACATTGTCTTCCTGTGCCAGTGACCTGATTTCGTGTATAAACTCAGTGAGCTGGTTGAATGGGCCAAGGGTGGGGGAAAGGTGCTACAGCATGCAGCACTGGTCCCAGCCTGTGGAGGGACAGAGCAGTGTTCTAACACACACATGACACTTTGTGATGGGTCAGGGAGCCTTCCCTCACAAGGCACTGAAGGCATTGACAAATGTTTGTTTTCCTTAGCTGTCCTGTTCCAAAGTCATTGAGGGGTTTCTTTTATGATCTTGTACTTTGTGCAAACTTTGCAAAATGCAAATGAAGTATGGGTTAAAGTAAAGGTACTCATCTAGCATATTTAAAAAGGACGTATGGAGGCAGTATTGGTCACAAGGTCAGAAAGACTTTGCAGTTTAGTTGGAAGGCAGTTGTGTCTAGTGGTTAGATCCCTGAAGTGTGAAACAGGAGGCCACAAGTCTTAATCCCATCACTGTGTGATCAACAGCAAGTCAGCTCACCTTAAAGAGCTTTTGTGCTCCCAGTTGTAAAACTAAGAAAACTCTGTACCAGTCTAACCGGTATGTCACAAAACAGTCAGGCTATCCCAGGTAAATAAATCATATAAATAATAGCAACCTGTATTATGTAATGTGGTTAAAGGATGAGGATATTATTTGCCACAGGTGAAATAGCAGGACCTAGGGGACCTCAGTTCCAGAATGAATTTTAAAGTCTGTCTCCATTACAGAAGTGTGATGGGGAAAGAGTGCTCTTGTTTGAAATATTCACCTGAACAGCATAAAACTGACTATGTAATGTTTATAACTGCAACATATAATGTGGGAACACATTGCTGACCCATCAGGTATGTTCGATCCTTCATCAAAGTGGGTTGGTTCCTCACAGTGAATTATTTCCATTTCCAGAACTGTTAATTATGAACACCCAGTTTGTGGGTACAAGTGGAAAAAAGCAATCTTCACTGTGAAATTCTAATTGAGCTATGTGTATGAATACTGAAACCTTCATTTTAAAAACAGAGACTAAAAAAAGCATTATGGAAACAGCATTCACACAGCAACCTCATTACATAGTGACATACAGATTTAGTCTTTGCAGTATTTGTCCTTGTAAGAACAGATCCAGAAGCAAATGATTTGATACCTTTTATTGGAACAACATAGATGTAACATATATGTTTTGTTACATCTATGTTGATCCAACAAAAGGTATCAAATCATTTGCTTCTGGATCTGTTCATGTTACATAGCTAATTTTTTATTTTTTTTTCTGAGTGATTTTTTTCCCTTCTGATATTTTCACTGACATATAAATATTTTATCCTGAGTTGCCATACTTTAAGTGTTTCAAAGCGCAGGAGATGTTTTTGACAGGTTCCCAATGCAACCTATAAAAGATGCTCCGAACAAAAGAGTAACTTTAATCTATGCTCTGGGTGATGAATTTGGTCACAAAATGCAATGCCTGTGATGGCTGCAGTTCAAAAGTTTTCAGCAATGTTAGTCTATTTCATTGAGAATCTCATGGAGGGTGCTAAATCACAGCCAAAAGGATTTAATGGCTGACAAAAAGGTAACAGAAGACTGTGACATTCACATGCCCATGTGACAGTTCTAAGACTGGTGGAAATGCATTGTGTCCTTGTCTCTCAGAATGCAGTACAGAACTGTGTCATTGTCATCACATCAGTTAGTCACACAAAACATGATTTGAGATAGGCAAAGGACTTGCCTGTAAGATTGTGGAACACAGGGCTCTGAACGCATATGAAAAGGTGAATGCGAACAGGTTTCTCTTCCCCTAATATGAAAAATCCCTCTTCAGAAGCTGCCATCTGTATGCAGCACACACAATGTATGTTCCTGAAAGGGTTTTCAAAACAGATTATTTTCATTGTTTATCTCATCCTGAATATCGCTTAGTGTTCAGTGCATTCTTTTATCTAATACAGTACTAAACGTGAATGATAAAACAACCCCATTGATATGCATCCTACAGTATTATGATATCCAGAGTCCTGTTGACTATGGAAGCCTGCAGCTGTCTAAAGCTAATTATGCATTAATGCAAAGCCCAGATGCTTGGCCAATAGTGCCACAGTAGAGTATAGCTTCCTCATTCACTTTGTTTGAATTATAATTGGGTAGATTTATATTCCCTTTTGCATTTTGCTTCTCGGGAATTATCCTTACTTGCCGTTGCCTTTGTTTGATTCTTTCCTTTTGAAGGACCTTTTTGAATTTGAAGTGTCTAATAGATCTAAGATGAGTCATTAATGTATTCCACAAATCCTTTCAACTTGCTGACAATTAAAAGGTACAGAAAATGTAGCCCACTTCTATCAGGTTTATTCCAGATGGTAGGCTGCCTTGAAACATGAATAGTTAAATAGAGACAGGCATCTGGTCTGAAACAAAGAAGGCTTGGAGCCAGACTTTAAAAGGGAAAGCAGTGTCGTGCACTTAAACCTGTACACCTGCTGAAGGGAGGCAATGGAGGTGGTGGCAGGGTGTTGGCAACTACAAGTACACCATTTAATCCTTTAACAGGATTTGTGTAATGTACAGGATGGCCATTTACAAAATATTAATCAACTGTATTTCCGAGTGTGTTAATGATACCCTGCCAACACTGAAATGACTAGAAGCAGGTTTACTTTGAAAGATCAGTGTCAAAATGCTTTACTTGTGTGATGTGGCAACATACTCTTTGTTAAAAAAATTGACTTGCAATGCATCAGAACATCGAATGTTTGTCACAGCGACATTCTGTCGGAAGCAGCATGATATAATTTTATTCACAGCGTAATCTTCACTCTGGCAACTAGAGATCAGTTGATCTCCTCAGATGCATTACTGATATGATGTATCAGATATTAAAGAGCTAATGTATTAGATGTGTTTTAGATTGCAAGAATAATATGTTATGGAAGTGTTTCTATTAAAAATGATATTGTAGAATATATTTATGGATGTATGTTATATGCTGTTTTATATATTGAATGTATGCAACAGTTTTTTTGTATGTGTACATAATAAAATTAGACCTTGACCTTGACCTCTTCAATATAAAGATCTTGTTTTCCCACTATAAGTTTATATCTTACCCCTTTTTCTACACAACTTTTTTTAAGGTCAGCAGATGAAGTAGAAATAATTAAATACCACTGACAAAAATGACATAATCAAAGTAGTTCTTGTCTAAGAGAACAGAAGAGAAGCAATGAAATCAAAGCACATTGGTACAACCCTATGGTAAGCATGAACAAAATTCTAACTAGTAAAAACTGTATTTTATTACTAATACACATTGACATTAAAATATGACACATAGTTTGGTGGAGCATTACACAGTTTCAACATGTGTTTGGAGCTCCTGCAAACCAAACTATGTTTCACAGATTTTAAGCTTCTAAAGCATGTTCTTAAAATTACATCAACACAAGGAAAAGGCAGTAGCAAGCAACATCTCCTCACCCCACTTAAATGCTGCACAAAGGAGCCGGCAGATCATGTTAATGTTTTTCTGTTTTCTCACTTTATTTCTTTGTCCTGCTTTTAAAATTGTTTCTTTGTTTCCTAAATCAGCAGAGATGTGAATAAGCCTGACCATCCATAACAAGGTGACACCCTCATAAGTTAGATGTTGTACCTACTCTTTTAATGTTAACATGCCAATAAGAAATGTGATATCACTGCTTTCTCTGTCTGTCTGTCTGTACAAAGAATGCTGTGTGGCTTCCTTGTTTTAAACAGAGTGTCGGCTTATAAGGGGTCACATGTTGTGGCAAGTGTGGAGTATGTTAAATAGGAGATGGTCAATACAGTAAACCAAAGAGGGACAAAGTGATGCAGGATGAAGCAAATTTAAATACCCTGGATGAATTTTTCATCCTTCTTGCAGGAAAGCATGGTCAAGCTCTCTCTGGGCACTGTGGGGTTGAGCCCGAAGTCTAAGCTGATGCAGCCAACCTGCTCTACATGCTGGAGGGGTGCAGTTTTATTTATTCATTTATTTAGATGGAGGTAGGTCTTTGGAAAACAAGTTCCCATTTCAAATGTGACTCAGTCGCAAATAGAAAAAATACATAGCATCTGTTCTGTTACTATTCGCAGTATGAAGGAGAAGAAAGTTGCTAAGAGAACTTTATGGGACCCAAATGTTTCAGTGCAATATACAGTAGAATAAGCAGCTGGTAAAATTGCATCCATCATCCAGCCCCTGCCTACGGCTCATTCAACCCTGTAGTGCTGGATGTCCGCAATGGTAAAGGTCATCACTGTGATCCAGCTCCAGTGCTGTTTTACTTAACTTGGGCTCCTTGATGTTCTGTACTTACCTTACACAGAATATTAGTTTGCAATGTATTGAACTTTTGACCTCTATTTTGTTTGCACTTTATTATGTGACACAGCATAGTATTGCTGCACAACTGTTGATATATTTTCAGTCTTGCATCTTATTGTATTTTCTGCCTCCTCCCTCCCAATACATCTGGAAATGAGTTGTTACCAGTTCAGTATATCATTCCTGTTAAAGCTTTTGAAATAAATAAAATGCATGAGCAAATAACTTTTGCTGATATGGTTTTTGTCACCCAAAGGAATGCTGAGGAAACCATGAAACAGAGGTAACTGTGGTGCCATATTTTGGATTTGTAGTACAAATTGAATAATAGATAGGTGACTGTTTATCACAAGGTCATACTACCATCACGAGGTTCTGGTGACATGTGAACCTTGACAGCAAAGCTTGAGAGGGTCCAACATGTCACCATAACCTCAAGATGATATAGCCGAGTGATACATGGTCCCTTATTTTGTATTTGTTGAAATATATGGATCCAAGTAGTTTCAAGTACTCACCACCATTGAGGCTGCTGAAAATCCAGGATGCTGATATCTGCAAATCCAAATCTGCTGCAAATCTGAGTCAATGTCTTGTGTCAATGATTTAGGGCAACAAATGTCTACAAATAACAAACAGGAACTTGTAAAATTGTTTAATGTTTCAACTTTGCAATGGTAATGCTTTACTCTGATTCAGTATGTAATGAATCAGTGCTTCTTTGGAGAAGATTGGGATTTGCCAGTATTGATTATGCTGCTTATATAAAAGGTGTAGGGGTAGCCAAAAATGATTACTCTGCTGGAGAAGTATTCTGAACTGGTGGTTGTGGACTGCAACTGCAAAGGCATCACTTCCCTTGGAGGCAGTGTCACTTGCTGAACTGGCACAGGAACAGGGATTTAACTCACATTTGTTTTGAAGTTTCACAGGGTTCTGGTGCAGTGGAGTTGGAGGGCTGAGTGGAGTCACCAGAAAAAAAATTGAGGAAAATGTTGGGCCCGATCCACAAAGGGTTGCTGCAAGCTGCGACAATGGCAGCTTCCACCTATGGCCCCTGTGTCCTGGACCCTGCTCCCTATGCAGAAACAAACAGGGTCCAGGAGCCTGCATTATCTGGCTTGCAGCATCTGTGCAAGGTAGGGCTCAGTCCCCATGTATGCCACAAGCTGTGGAATGGGGCAGGCGGCAGATGCACCAGCAGAATGGAGCTATGGTGCCCCCCATGCCCACCCCTGATCCCTGTCAGGTATGGACCCCAGCCCCAATCCCCCTTAATATGAATAGTTCACCTCCCTCCATTCACTCCTGTAACTTCCTGGTAGTCTAGTGGCCCCCCTCACACACAACAGTGTGAGCCCCCCCACTCCCCCAATACCCTACCGGTGACTGGCGCAGCCTTTTGCTCACCACAATGGCCAACTACTAACTAAGCTGTACCGGGACCGCATATTGTACATATACATGCTTGGAGAATGACAGCAGCTGTCAATCACCGAGCACATATATGTTCAATATGAGCTCCTGGTACAGCTCAGTTGGTGGCTGGCCATGGTGGTGAGCAGAGGGCTGTACCAGTCACCGGTGGGTATTGGGGGGATTGGAGGGCCCACACTGTTGGTTGGGGAGGAGGGGACCACTGGATCACCAGGGTTGTATGGGGCATATGTGGTGCACAGTGTGCATGGTACCTGTGGTGCTGGGTTGTGGGTGTGGGTGTGGGTGCAGGAAGTGGGCATTGGGGCTGGGGAGTGGGGTGTTCAAGCAGCCCAGAGGGCTGCACACCTGGGAGTATCAGGATGGGGGTGGGTGATAGCCCACACGAGACATTGTGCTGGTTATTGTGGTGACTGTGGATATGGGGGGCAGTGCTGTACACTAGGGGCATGGGGCTGGGGGGGGCCATGGTGGACCCGCAGTGGTGCAGCACTGGCTGCACATTGGCAACCTCCAGTGCACAGCAAAGACCACTTACACCACCTCATAGCGGGTGTAAGTGTTCTTTGATGGATGTCCACTGAGGGGTTCTTTCTGAATCCTGATTTGGGGACTTTGACACCACCTTTCCTGAAAAGGGTGTAGTTACTGCCATAAATCCCCTTACGCCATGTCGCAAGGGGGTTTATGGCACATTGGTGCAGTTGAGTGCAGGTGGCTGCAGTATGTTGCAGGCTGCCTTTGTGAATCCCAGCATGATGCAATTCAGGAAGCAAGTGCTACTTGCACCATATTTTCGGACACTAGTCGCCTTGCATCCTGAGTTGCCTTTTGTGAATCTGGCCAGTTGTTTTTTTTATTTCTGACAAAGCACTGTAATTGTTAACCAGACCTGAGACATATCTGTGGGGGCACATTTGAATCAATTTGCATCTGAATCAATATTTTGTGAGCAGACGGATTTGCTATTCTTTTGTCAGGATGGAGACAGCTGATTGGTGCAAAACTTTCATTATGCCCCAAATTTTATTTTCTCCAATAGTCATGCTTTGATGCCATCAATTGATTTAAATTTGGAGCAAGACAAAATGGTGAATCTGGCTCAAGTATTCAGTATGAGGGGACCTTTGTATTCCATGTTTGTGGTAAGGCTGTTATGGGATCATGGTCAGGGTTAGTAGCATTTTTTTACATTCTGGAAGGGACAATGTGGGCATCTTGTAAGTTGGTGCCAGTACTAGTTTTCATCTAGTGCTCATGGTATTCTAAATATTCATTGCCTTCAGTGTCCCTGAATATTGTAAGGCAGCCCCACCTTAAGTGATATCCTTAGTCATATGGAAAGTGAAGTTGAGCCATTTGTTAAAAAATTGCATATATAGAAGGGTTGTGGGAGAATGATAGCCAAGGGTACTACTGGAATATAATAAATTTATGACTGAGTCTGTTGGTGCTTCTACTTGTCAGGGCCAATTTCCCAGTCATATTTTTTTTAAAATGTTTGCTTAACAGTGAGAGATTCTATTGTTTCTTTAAATATTTTCTGTGGTCATTGAAAAATTGAGCAGTGTAATTATGTTTAATCAGGTGGAAATCCACACTTTTGAATATGTCTCTAATAGTGCTGGGCTCATATTCAGACCCATCCTGCTTTTTAATGGAGAAAATAAAGCTGACAAGAAGGCTAACTGTTGCACCAGAATGTTTTCTATTTATCTAGACTCACCATTACTTGTGAGGAAATGTGCAGCAGCCACAAAATCCAATGTTTTTTTAATAGTGTTCACATTTTGTTGATTTCTTTTTATGTTTGCTTGTACGCATGTGCAAGAAACATAGTGCCACCATAGGCGTTTTCATAGGTGTGCCACCCACGCTTCCAATGCCCTGCTCCTTTTTGCAGGTGCGGCCCCACTGCACCAATAAATGTCCAAGCTGTCTATGACAGCAGTTCAGGTGCAGTGGCATACAGTTCAAAATAAAAGACCACTACAATCAGTGGTGGTAACGTGTAGGCAATTTGCGTACTGCTGTCAGCAGGCAATTTGCATGCTGCCATCGGCATTATGAAAACTGACTACATGTCAGCACTGCATCTGAACTGCTGTCGTAGACAGCTCCATTTTTTTTTGTGATCCCGGTCAGCTCCAGTGCCCCACCAACAAACACCCAAGTAGCATGCTGGGAGCCCACCCAAGTAGCAT
Source organism: Neoceratodus forsteri (assembly GCA_016271365.2). Classification (NCBI taxonomy): domain Eukaryota; kingdom Metazoa; phylum Chordata; order Ceratodontiformes; family Ceratodontidae; genus Neoceratodus; species Neoceratodus forsteri. Next base: position 69,902,072 of record CM057454.1, read on the forward strand.
GCTCATGTGCTTCCCCCATCCCTGCACACTGTATGGCCAATGGGGGTACCCAATCCACCATTGGCTCCACTGCCCCCCAAACAGACTTCCAGGTGCCACACTGGGAGCCCACCCCAGTATGGCAAAAGTCCATATGGCTGACGGGAGTGCCCAATCCCCCATCAGCTTCACTGCCCCCCAAAACAGACTTCCAGGTGCCACACTGTGAGCCCACCCCAGCATGGCAAAAGTCCCATGTTGTCTTTGTAAAAAAAAAACACCTATAAGAAAAAATGGTTCCTCGTTGACTCTCTTGCCCCCTTCCCAAATCAGCACCCACCCTCTGTGTACCCCACCTCCTCACACCCCAGCCTCACCCCATGCTTACCTCAGGAGGCTGGCACGATTATCTTCGGTGGACCAGGAACATATCTCCACTCTTTAAAGCTAGCCTTGAACTGAAGAAATGCTGATAAGCTGTACAATGGCATAAATGTTTTTTTTTTCAACTTTGGTTCATATCTCCACCATTTTTGGGAATTTGTACATCAAATTTTCAACATGGGGTTCTTAGGACTCAGTCACTGTTATTTTGTTATTATGTCCCAAAAGGTGATTTTGGGGTTACTGTGCAGAACCACCTTTTGGGACCAATTAATGATATGACAGTGTCACAGTTCATGAGGTAGGCCCCCAAAAACCCTATGTTGAAAATTTGGTGAAAAGATTCCCCAAAATGACTGTTTTACAAGCGTGCATTGTGCAGTTCCTATGCATGCTGGTAACTTTGAGAATTTTCAAAATTTTCACTCCAGATTTTCAACATTGCCATTTTACCACACCTCCTTATGAACAGTACAGTTGTCATTTTTCACATCTCACCCAAGATGTGTTTTCACACATATAGTGAACAATGATGTGGTTGGTGTGTGAAATCAATGTTCTGGACAGATTACAAAAATTACAGTAACACTGTTCATGAGCAGAGGTGTTAAAATGGCTATGCTGAAAATTTAGTAACAAAAGTCCATAAAATGACTATGTTATGAGCGTGCATTGTGCAATTTCCATGCACCCTCGAAGGTTCATGAATTTGTAATATTTTCAGTCAAGATTTTCAACATTGAAATTTTTCCACACCTCCTTATGAACAGTACAGCTGTCATTTTTCACAACCTGGCTGAAATGTGTTTTTGCACTTCCGGCACAGAATCGTGCAGTCACTATGGGAAATCAGTGTTCGGGACAGATTAAGAGCATCACAGTGGCACTGTTCATGAGCGGAGGACCCAAAATGCCTATGTTGAAAATCAGCTGTAAAATATCCCCAAACTAATTACATTATGGGTGTATGTTGCTCAGTTTCTACTCACACTCATGACTTCACTGTTTTTTTTTATATTTTCACTCCAGATTTTCAACAATGCCATTTTTTACACCTCCTCATGAACAGTACAGCTGTCATTTTTCACATCCTGTTCGACATGTGTTTTCGCACCTGTGGTGCTAAATGACACTGTTGCTGTGCAAAATATAGTGTCACTGTTCATGCGGTGGGGTCACAAAAAGCCCATGTGGAAAACCTGGAGTAAAAATACCAAGAAATGCCCAGGGCATTAGGGTTTTTGACCATACTGTAACACCTTACCCTGTAGGGACTGACAGGCATCAGGGGTGTGACTTGGGATTGTCGACAGCAACGCTCATGGCATTCCACCCCACCCACACCCTGCAGCCAGTGACAGGCATCAAGGTGCACTTTGGACCCTTTGGCCCCAGAGTTCACTCCATTCTCCTGTACTGGACCCATTTCAGTGTATTTCCTTATGGAATTAGGTGAATGTAAAGTCCAGACATCCCAAGGTACACCTCAACACTTGTCAGTTTCTGAAAGGTAGGGTGAGGTGAAATGACATTACCATTATGGGTGATGACCCAAAGGTACACCCCAATGCCTGTCCATCTCTGCAAGGTGAGGGTGGAGTTGGTGTCAGTTCAGTACTTCAATGCCATTCCTATACTGCATCTGTCTAACTCCTGCACTTTCAATGCTAATGCCAGCAAGCAATCATTCAGCATTGACAAATGCTTGTTTTTTATGAACTGTAGTCATTCTTCAGTATTAGTACTTTCCTTTGACAGAGCCATTCTCCAGAAATTCTTGTCAGCAGTGAGTTGGCCTTGACTGTTTACTGTGCATGGCAGTTACAGTAGAAGCCAGCTCGTGCTGAGGTCAAGGAATTTCTCAGTGCAAGGATATGGACCTATCTTGTAATACTATTGTTGAGTGCTCAGAATGACAGTATTATTCTCAGCTCTGAAGGGTAGTATCATGAGATTCCAACTATGGTATTACATTATTTGAAATGTAGTATTACATTGACTTTTTTTTACACAGGTTCCAATGGTATTATTTGGCTCAGACATATATTACAATAGGACAGTGCATGGCTTAGACAGAAAATGGAAATATTAGAGAACCAGATCTGGATATAAATTTATGGCTATCTGTGTGCTCCCAGTTTGGAACTTGCTAGCCCTTTATAACAGAACAATGTTGAAGAATTTCTCAGATCTCAGTGCAGTGATTATGTAGTTGGAGAGCTAAAGCAGATGTTTTGATTACCAAGTTTGAAGACTTATTTAATGATGTTGGTTCAGTTAAGCTGCTCGGAGTAGCCAGAGTCAGCATGGCAGGACTGATCAAATGTCTTGCATAAGAAATACACATTAAAAGCCATCAAGAGAGATAAGGCATGACTTTCAATGGATCTATCCAAGATCTGCCAGCTACTTTTTATAGGAAATGCACTTAGTGTCTTAGACCATATAAGATGGTCAAAAAGCATCTGAATTTTATATAAAAAAGAAGTTGCAACTGCAGCAGAAAATAATGCAAAATGCTATTGTGTGTATATATATATATTTTTATACAATAGGGGTTAAAGATAAAGGCATCACATAAAAAAACACGTATCAGCACCACCGTTGAATAAAGCAACACTGACGTATGCACAAACACTTCCTCGTATATTTATCTATACTGTGGATAAGTAACAGTTTAATTTATCACCAGCAGAGACATCACGATATGTCTGTGACTCTCACATTTTGAAACTCAGCTGGTACTAGCTTTGAACCCCTCCCCCACATAATTGCAGTCACCTGAATAACGCAACACCTGCATCAAACTAAATCATGTTCTCCTGTGGTGAAATAGAAGTTCTAAAACAGAAAGACCAGCAACATCTAAAATAGCGACCTAAAAAACAAAAAGCAAAATTAAGAAGAAAACCATGAATATACTAACAAAAATGGCAATGAAACAATCCACAACACCAAGAAGCTTTAATATACAGTAAATAAACCAAAAACACCAATAAACATAAATGAAGAAGTTTATCTAAGCTGTTCTCAATTTGAAACAGATCAGAAACCACTATTAGACCCGGAGAACAACCAAACAAAGACTACCAACACCAACCTGAAGAAAATACCACTTACAACTGCCAAAAACCTACAAATGAACCCTGACGACATAGACGACTTCATAAACTCCACGAAAAATACCAACACAAAAAGGAAAACAAATGAAGATGTGGCTAACCTACACCAGTACATAAATGAACAATTGCAAATACAAAAGCAAATACATGAAATACCTCCACAACAACTGGACCAAATACTATGCCAATACTTCATCACTTGCCACAGCAAAGACAGTTCGCAATATGAACCACTCAGCCTCACAGCTAAACTACACAGTTTTGAACTATACTTAAAATACCAAGAATACCCTGAATCAATTTCTCTATCAACAAAATTCCTCAAAACACGACAGGTGGTACAATCAAAACAGAAAATACTTAAGGAAAAAGGAAAAGGAAACAAGCCCTATGCAGCAGACAAGTTAACTGACTCATTGATAAATGAACTATATGAAAAAGACATACTGGGACCAGACAACCCATTATCATTATTAAATACCATGTGGGTAAACGTTACACTATACTTTGGAATTCAAGGCTCCACAGAAGCTAAAAACCTACTACGGGGAGATGTCAAACTTGGAACTGATGATACAGGGATACAATACATTGAATACAAACATGAACGTCAAGCAAAAACAAGAACAGGACCAAATCCTAAAGACGTCCGTATACTAAAACTAAAAGCCTATGAAATACCTGACAAAAAAAATGCCCCGTAGCTAACTACCTACTATATAAAAAAGAAAGACCACAAAAATGTAGTACAGATAATGCTCCATTTTTCCTGTCAATACATTACAATCCTAAAACTTGCTACCCAATCACATGGTACAAAAACCAAGCAATGGGAATAAACAGTATAGGTAAAATAGTACAAAACATGATCACTGCTGCTGGAATGGAAATGGATAAAAAACTCACAAATCACTCTGTGCAAAAACACCTGGTACAGAAGCTCATGGACAGTAACATACCCCCCACAGAAGTTATCCAAATCTCAGGACACAAAAAACTACAGTCCCTAAATGACTATGCTAGAATCAACAAACAAAAGCAGAAAAATATTTCAAACATCCTGAGCAGCAACACGGAACCTCAACCATCAACTTCTACTGACACAGACAACGCTACACCTACAACTTCTACAACTATGAAGCAGCCTGCACCTTCAACTTCAGCTCATATATACATGTCTGCACCACCAACCTCAAAAAATGCATATAAACATGCACCAGAATAACAGACTACAGTTAAATGGCAACACTCAATGTCTGCTTGTTTCAGTAACCCAACAATATCAGCCAAGAACATAACGTTCAACATTATCCAAGGTACAAACATAATATATTAAATGTACTTCAAAAACAACTTTGCATCACTACTAACCACCTTTTTTCTTCCAACATGTGGAAAATACAACTCTCCCAAATGAAAGAGAACTCAACCACTAACCTCTGACAGTGACAGTGACACCGACTGAAAAATAAATAATAATACAACTCTCTCCCCTTAACTCAGAATGGAATTACCAACAGTAAATGAACTAAAATAAATAAACATACGAACACCCAAACAAATCACTAGTAAACACAATAAATCACATAAAATGAACAGGTTCCGGTGAAGATAACTGACCTGAAAGTACACATACGCCTCTGGTGAAAATAACTGGATAATAGTAAAAAATGCACAAAATAAAAAGAAATAAAACACATAAACACAATGGCAAAATAAAACATTATTTCTCTCACCCAAAAAACTGATACATAATCATGAATATCCATTCCGAAATGCCGACGGACTTCTGCACGAAACCACACCCACAAAATCCAAACACCCTATTAGAACACACGTTATGAAACATGCACAATGCATAAACCAATAGGAAACCACAAACCTCAACCTATGGACACAAAACTACAAAAAACAACAACCAATAAAATTCTACAACTTATGAAACGTTCATCAACAAACCAATCAGCATTAAAACATCAGAAACCTACGGCGCATCAACACCACAAAATAAAATAACACCAGCACATAAAGAAGCAATAACATATACGAAAACACAAATATCTGAAAAATGCACACTCCTGCCTTATTGTATAAATTGATCACATGATGGGCAGGAGTGTGATATGGCAAATATCTTCACTCCTGCATCGTGAGCTCTGGATACACTCATGATGCAGGAGTGTATCCAGAGCCATCGACTTTCGGCACTCATGAGTATCCAGAGCTTACTCTGCAGGAGTGAAGATATTTTCCATGTCACACTCCTGCCCATCATGTATCCCCATATATATATGTATATATATATATATATATTTATTTTTTTACCACAAAATCATTACTTTTTGTCACAGACATATGTATCTTTTGAAAACAGCAACAGTGCTGCTCAGACAAGACTGGGTGGGTGCAGACACATATTCTGCTGTCATCTGTGTTTGACCCTTTTCAGAATATGGCTCATAGTCTTAAAGTTTGTGAATGTTCTAATACAGATCTTCTTTGATGTATCTTGGGAGATATAATTCAACAGGCAGAAGTTTGCAGACCTAAATTAACTATTACCGCTAAACGACAAATGTGACTTCATTAAAGAAAAAGGACCTCAGCCTTTTATTCTGTTTACCTGTGCAGTTTGTAGGCAATAACAATAATTGCCTTTATTTCACCCACCTAATTTCATCAGGATTTAAATGTAAATGAAGGTACTTTAGTCTGGTGTGAAAATTTGCTTGACTCCATTGAAAAGGCCATCACCTGACTCATATAAGACATCCTGGAAATTCATTATGTTTTAGTGCTAAAGCTTGCAGTAGTTATAATGTATTAATTGGTGCTGTTGCTGTCCTCTGCAGGCTCTCCATTCTTGTCTTATGCTGGCCATGAAACTTTTTAAGGCATAGAAAGAGGCCTGCTGTTGTCTATAGTTTAAAGTGTATCTGAGTTAGAAAAAATGCTTTTAAAGAATTCAAGGACTTCACAAGACATATAACAGAACTGAATGAGAGTATAACTTCTGCTGACTTGTGCAGGTATGCATCAACTGTCATGCTGCCTTGCATGAGAGTTGTCATTAACTTTGCAATGGAGACAAACAGATTTTCACACCAGGGCAAAGCAGAGTGAAACAACCTTGTTAATATTTAAATTAGGATAAATTAGTGGACGCAAGAGAGGAAATCATTGTTCATGTCTACAGACTACACAGGTAAACAGAAAATAGATTGAGGAGGCTTTCACTTTAAATAGACACATTTACAGTTGCAAGGGCCATGCCCATGATGATGTTAAATGTTTTTTTATCCCAAGACCTCAGTAAGTATTTATGCCATACAGTCAATTCTGAAATTTATACAACTCCAACTAAAGCCACAATTTCAAGGCTAAGCTTGGGGTTCAGTGGGGCAGCAGGAAATCATGCCACACCCCCATCCCAACTGAGCGCTACATAATAATGCATCCCTTAAGTATCCATTGAGCACTCATTTCTTTGCCACATGATCATCTGCTCCTCTGGCTGCACACCTCTCAAGTCTTTCCATAGGTAATTTTATCCTAAGTTAACATCATGAGGGTTCCTGTACCTTTACAGTACTTGAAAAGGGTAGTAGTTCCTGTAATTGGGCAGAAAGTATGAATGGCCACACCCACATCTACAGTACATAAGCATTCAAACTATGAAGAGTTCAAGCTACCAGGAGTACTAAGTGTCCGATCACAATCCAACCTACAGTATTAAATTTCCTCCCCCCAAAAATCATTCAACCTACAATGCAGATGCACATCACTTTATTGCTTGCTGAACCAGGAAACACATATAGGTATATGTCAGTGAGATTTTTGCAGCAACAGAGTGATAATACACTGGCAGACTAAGGATATGTACCTGCTTACATCTGATTTGTTTACTATTTATTATTGTAAATAAATCCTTTTATAGAGCTTAAAATGTTTTGGACATTACTTTTGAGTATTCTATCATCAGGTTGTAGTATTCATGTATTACAACTGTTGTTTCTTTTCTTTTACTTTGCTTTAGGTGGCCACCAATTTCATGAACATGCTGAGTGATGAACAACGCAATAGTATATGGTTAGCCATTGTTCCATATACAAATCAGCCTGCTCAAAATCTTTGTTGTGCACATTCTAAACTGCTGTGTGTATTCTAAACAGTTGTTCAGCAAACTTTATAGGTCATAAAATTAAAAGTCTCTATTCAGTCCACACTCACTGTCTTACTAATCACCCAGTACCCAAAGCTGTACCTTTTAATTTTGGATAAGTCTGTAAATTGAATTTTTCTCATACAGCACAACAAAGAAATGGCAATATTTTTTAGTTTGAGGGGGCATGCTTCTTTGGCTCCTTTTTAAAAAATATCATATACAGTACGATATAAAATAATTTGTGGGTAACCACACACATTTCAGCATGGACTTCTCAAACTTTGTTCTTGAGGTTCATATGCTGTCCTCTCATCCCCACAATGGAAACACTGCCTTGTTGTGTATGGTTCCCCTTGCATTTTTCTATATATTGTAAATAAAAGGGTGACCTGTAACTCACAAGAAGCTCAACCAGTAGTGTGCTTCGAAGGTCTCTCTTTCTCTCCCCCTTTCTCAAAACACAAACATATACTCTCTCACTCAGTCACTGTCTCAAGTAAATATACTTTTATGTGTCATTTCAGCAAAACAATTATTTACCATGCATGTCTGTAAAACAATTATGCACCATACAGTACATATCTAACCTGTTTTCAGGGAGATGTAAACATTCCTGTGTCACTCACATCCTGAAAGCCCATGACAAGATATTTCAAAAAAAGATATTGGCTAGCCTGTAGGAGTCCTTGCATATAAATAGCAAAATCGTCTGAAAATCTAGGCAGCACCATTTCATGTAATACTGAAAAAGAAAGTAATGTCACCAAGGTGCACGCAGTAATTAAAAATATGTCTTGCAGTGGCATCAATTCCAATCTCAGAATTCCATAAAATGACTGCTGCATTGATCTAATGTATATATAATTTAAATATTTATATTTCAGGACTGCTGACATCTCCAGGTAAGCCTAATATCTCATTTGAAAGATCTTTGCATGGCCTTCCAGAATGTGAGTGACCAGACAATATTTACTTACACTTTAAGTTAGCTTTATTTTTAAAATAATCTTTTGAATCTCATATAAACAAGATATGGTCCCTCTTCTGCCATGGATTTAAGTTCAGCATGTATTCATAGAGAACATTTTTAAATTTTGAAAAAAATATGCATATACACAACAGGTGTGAGTATAAATTTATAAGAACAACTAGTGACATCTGTGAGTTAAGTTTCAAGGTATTAAGATATCACCTGTTAGGTACCAAGATATTACCTATTAGATACATCACTATTGACCTATTGATAATTCACCACAAACAACAGGATATATCACATTCACAATGAAACATAGACAATGATGGCAGAAAAACACCAATGGTCCATCTGGTCTATCCGAGTTCCCATGTTAACCATAGGACTTACTGTCCCTCCAGGGTCCTAGGCCTCCCCATCCTCCCTACCATTCTCCTTCCTGATTCTGCCATCCCAAGCAACCACTATATGATTCATTCTGTGCAAACCATGCTTGAAACCACCAATGCTTTTCCCACCAACCTCCTTGGCTGGCAGACATTTCCACAGTTCCACCATCCTTTCTGTAAAACATTACTGCTTCATCTCCCTCCTGAACCTCCATGCTGTTAGTTTCTACTTGTGTGCACTTGACCATGAACTGGTATTCATGCTAAATATTTCTGATCATATAAACCTGTCAGCATAAATAGCTAAAACCAGACCAGTAGTGGCTAACTCAGGTTAAATGCTTGACTGAATAAGTATGTCTCTAGGCCCCTCTTAAAGGCATCGACCAAGGGGGCCTACCTTTAGAGATCTGGGAAGTGAGTTCCACAGTGCCAGACTAGTCACTTCAAAAGTGTGATCCCCTGATGTTTTAAGCCTGCTCTTGGGAACCACTAGGAGGCCCACTTCAGAAGCACAGAGGGGATGACTGGGACAGTAAGGGGACAAAAGAGCACTCAGCTTGAATGGGCTGAATCAGTACAGGGCTTTATTGATCAGCAAACTGACCTTGAAAGATATTCACTACTTCACCAGCAGCCAGTGAAGGTCACACAGGACTGGAGTCACATGACATGACATTGGGATGCCAGTCAGTAACCTGGATGCTTTGTTCTGTACCAGCTGCAGGCATCGTAGGAACCCTCCACTAACTTTGAGATATAGAGCATTATAGTAGTCAAGTCTTGAAGTGACAGAAGTGCATATCAGTGAGGGCAGGTCTTACAGTGGGATCAAGGCTTTAATCCTGGAGATGTTTCTAAGATGGTAAAAGCTACTCTGGACTACAGCTGAAAGCATCAGCAGCTTGGAGAAGTGGACACTGGTCCCTTTATGGAAGAGAGAGTCTGAAAGGCTTTGGAAGCCCTTAAAGTGGACAGGACAATGGGGCTGGATGGGATTCACCTAGGGCTCCTAAAGGAGCTGAGTGATGTGCTAGTTGCCCCTCTGGCAACACTATTCAGTACCTCTTTAGAGATAGTGGTAGCACCAGGGGACTGAAGGAGGGCTGATGTGTTCCCCCATACAACAGTGGCAAAAAGGAGGAGGCTAGTAACTACAGGTCAGTCAGTCTTATGTCAGTGGTGGGGAAATTAATGGAGACCATACTGAAGGAAAGGATGATGGAGTACCTGGAGACAAAAGGGCAACTGGCAGCATGGCTTCACAGGGGAGGTCATGTCAAACAAATCCTATAGATTTCTTTGACTGGGTGATTAGGAAGATGGACCAGGGAAGGGTAGTTCATGTGGCCTAGTTGGAATTTGGTAAGGCCTTTGGCACTTTGCCACATGGAGGCTAACGAAGAAGCTAAGCAGCCTGGGGGTAGGTGAGAAAGTGGTAAACTGGGTATTAAATTGGCACCTTACAAAACAGTGAACACATGCTGTCAGCCAAAAATTGACATCTTCATCAACCATTTAAACTAGAGGGAAGGGAAGAGGCATCAGCAATAGTTGCATCATATGAGCTTACGAATGCCCCCCCCCCATCTAAGGAAAATTGATCAGAACTAAAACAGGGAATCACAAGCACCACATGCATCACAGCTCCACACAGGCATTTCAAACATGATAGGGATGTTCAAAACATTAGGGACACAAACCACAAATGAAGAAACTGTGCAGTAAGCAGGACAAACCAAGACTATAAGGCAATGTGTGTCAATGCCTGTAGCCCTCCAAACAAAATCACAGCTCTCACAGCAATGATGGCCGAGGCCAGCCTCTACTGGGTTGCTGTCACAGAGATTTGGTTAACAGAAAACCATACCAGGGACGTTGCCATCCCTAGTTACACTTTCTTCAGGAGAGACTGCATAGGTAAAAAAGGAGGGGCAGTCGCTATTTCTATCAGGGAAAGGATAAATGCTACTGAGACCCAGAGTACACAAGGCAAGACTGAAGTCCTATGGGTCACTCTGGGAGCTGGAAACAGGAACCCTATCAGGGATTGAGTTATCTATAGACCCCCAAACCAGGAGTTTGAAAAGGACATGGTTCTCCTGGAAGACATAATGAGGATGGCCGACAAAGACAAGCTATTGCTAGTCGGGAACATTAATCTACCAGATGTAGAATGGTCCACCTTCACAGCCTCCTCAGAGAGGAGTAAAGACTTACTCATGGCTTTGAGAGGGCAGGACTGAATCAAATGGTGGTTTCTCCCACCAGAGTATCAGCTATCCTAGACTTGGCACTCACTAACAGTGCCAGAGTATCAAATGTACTAGTGGGGATCAATCTGGTTCCAGTGACCGTAGGTCAATCTGGTTCTCCATTAGCAAGACTGAGGACCCCTGCCACTCCAGAATCAGGGTGCATAATTTCAGGGAAAGCAGATTTTCCAAAAATGAGGGAAAGGATCAAGCCCCATCTGGCAACAGATACCACATGGAATATGAAAGACAAATGGACAAAGCTGAAAGATGCTATGGCGTCAGTCACAGTGCTATGCACTAAACAAATCAGCAAGTCCAAAAAGGCAAGGAACACACTCTGGTTCTCCAAAGAGGTAGCTACTATAGTTAGGGAAAAGAGAAAAGTTTTTCAGAAGTACAAGGAGACCAAGTCTGAAAAGGATAGAGAAGCCTATAGAGAGAAAATAAAGGAATCCAGGAAAGCTATTTTGGTGGAAAAGGCCCATACTGAAGACAAACTGTCTCAAGAAGTGAAAAGGGGGGACAAAACATTTTATTGATACATTCAAGAAAAAAGACAAAGCAAATAATAATAATAAATAATAATAATAATAACTTTTATTGATACAGCGCCTTTCGAAATACCAGGGCGCTTTATCACACAAATCAAATAAAACAGAATAAAACTGTAAAAGCACAATACAAATATGAATGAATCAGTAAAATCAATAAAATCAATTCGGGTAGACAAGGTGCCATAAGTGGGTATTCAGGGCCTGCTTGAAACCCCCCACAGTCGTGCACTCCTGTAGCTGGCAGGGTAGAGTATTCCACAGGGCTGGGGCCATGTACATAAATACATGGGCCCCTGATGACTTTAAACATACCCTTGGAATCTCTAGTAACCCCTCATCAGCCGAGCCGAGCGGTCGCCTGGGGTAGTAGGAGGACAGGAGATCTTTCAGGTAGTCTGGGCCCTGTCCGTGTAGGGATTTGTAAGTCAGAAGTCCGAACTTAAAGGTGATCCACCACTGAATGGGCAGCCAGTGTAGTTCACGCAGCACCAGAGTGATATGACACACCCAAGGGGTCCATGTCAACAACCGGGCCTGCAAAGGAGGAATAACATGGCTGGTAAATAAGGAAGGACACCTGGTGGAAAACAACATAGACAAGGCAGAAGTTCTCAACAAATTCTTCTTCTTGGTCTTATTTATTTATTTATTTATGACTCTGGTAACCGGGTAGGTGCACTGATCCCAGGGACCAGATTCAGGCATGACTTGGGCCACATACAATGGCAATGAATTAAGCTATAACAACAGTGAACTTGGCTATATCAATGGTGAATGGACTAGGCTTGCTGGAGGAAGGATTAGTGTTGCACTCTGAGCATTGAGGAGTAGCGCTCTGAAGGAGGACTACTAAGCTGAGTTAAAAAGAAATAAAAGGTAAACCACCTTTGCCTGAATTTTATGTGGTCTTACCAGTACATCTTATTGCTGTCCTTCCATTTTGCTCTCCACATCTCCTTTGTTTAACCAGGAGGAAGACCCAGCTGGTGGCCTGGTTGGATTGCTGGAGCAGAGGTGGGGCCGTCGGAAAGCCCTGAATGGAAAAGAAAAACCTTCGGTGTGGTAGGGGCGCAGTATGTGGAGTCCAGCATAGAAATAAATCTGAAAAATCTTAGCTTCTGTTCAGAACCGAGTACCCAGACTGGAGAATGGGAGTTTGAAGTTCTGGGAGTGTTTGAGTGTTACTCATCTGGTGAACGCTGAGTATACAGAAGGGGAAGATAAGAACTGATTGGGATGTTTGAGACTGATCCCTTAGGACCCTTTTGTATTATTTTATTTTTATGGTCTGTGTTTTAGTGCTTCTGTAGTTTTAGCCTAGCCACCAGCTTTTAGTCTTAAAATTTACAGCACTCTATAGCACTTTATAACTTAGTGCACTAGTAAAGTTTTACTGCAGATTGTGGATTGCTACAGTTTTTAGATTGCTACAATCCACAGTGGTCTGTAGCTGTTCTCCATTTGATGGTCAGCCTTAAATGGTAGCCTGTGATGTGAGCGCCTGAATCAAGGCAACATCCAAAACGGTGACGCAATGTGGGTGAAAGCCTGAAAGGAGAGGGGGCAGGGAGGTGACTGGATGTGGTGGAGTGGGCGACCCTAGCGACAGGATGATGCTGTATGTACACATATGGGGGGAGTGAGCATGGTGAGTGTGGCCTGGGAGGGGGCAGAGGCAATATAGGGGATGGCACTGAGGTCAACTGCTGAGCTGCACCATGGCGTCGTGTGTTGGCCGCCACTTGCATGCATGGGGTTCCAGGTTCAGGTCTGGGTCCGGGCGCTACTGCGTTTTTGTTGTTCCTGGCCCAAAACTTGTGTTTTTTTTAAGCTTTTGCCCCCCCCCTCGACATGCACCCCCCCCGGAGTTGAGAATCCTTAAGTGGGGGGGTGCAAATACAAATGTACTGAGTCTCCGGCACTGTTCCTCCATGGGCCGAGCTTGTCAGGGTGGCAAAATTGTTTTCACCGCCCTGACTTCGCGGTAATGCAGGTTGCCATTTGGCACTCACCATTATCACATAGAAGCACCTTAAACATATTGTTCCCAGTTCTGATTTCTGAATGACTGACTGTTTAGTTTTGAGTCTCCCTAATATTTTATATGTTAGCAGAATTTTTATTATTACTATTATTCTGTTTACTTGGTTTGCATGCGCTTGAGTCATATGATTCTTTGTGACTTAGCTTAAAAGGCGCATGTGTTGATTTCATTTCTAGCTCACTCAGAAATGACTGGAGCACCATTGAGGTGTTATGAGCAGAGCTGTTTGCTGTTCTTCCCACTCTCTTCCTGTTCTTGGGCTTAAATTTAGCTTTTAATACAGTTGTGCTGTTTATTTAGAGCTACTGAAACTGCTATTTGTGCTTAAAGTTATTTTAAGAAGGGAATATTGCTAGTGGAATATCTGCATTCGGAAAATAGTATTTGGGTTAAAACACTGCAAGTTTCTACTGTGCTGAGAGCCACCAGTGGTTGAGTGTTTTCCTAGCTTTCCCTTTGTATTTCCTTTGCACACAGTGGCTTCATAAAGTTATAAAGTGGGACTCAAAGCTAGATAAGTTAGTCTTTTTTGTTAATAAAAGTTGCTGGGAGGGTTACATTTTAATATTGTTTTAAGTTTATAATTATAGTCATTAGCCATCAGTTATTAGTCATTAGTCTTGTGTTTTCCATCAGAGGATACTTCTGGTGGTTGTTGATTAGTTGATTAGTTAAAACTTTCATCCTGCTGGTTTCTGTGATATTTTTATTTTATTTTTATTTTAGTGATTCAGTGATACTTGCAGACCAGTGTATGGATTTATCGCTTGTTTAGGAACTATGGCATATCTATTAATACGGACATAAAGGAAAGAAGAAGTATAAGGAGAAGATGTGAACAGCATTGCATCTTTCCCTTTTTCCTTCCAAGGATTTGATTATAACCTTTTATAACTTTTATCTGGAAAAAGTGGGAAATATAATGGTCTGAAAACAGTGAAATCAGAAAGAAGCCTTTGAGAAGAAGTGAAGATTCATAGACGATTGAAGTACTTGCTCGGGAAAAGTTACAAATATTATCTGGGAACTTTTTCAGAAGCTGTGAATATTTTAGTATTCTCCCATGTAAAGGGTTGGTGCTTATTTGCTTATTTGCTTTGTATTGATTGAATAGTTGAATGACTGAATAACTGAAGAATTGAATAATTCATTGATAGTATGGTTAGTGATTTATTGAATTGAATTGTTCAATTTGGGGATTATTCCGATTCTTTTAAGATTATATTAAGTATTATATGGTTTATTGTGTTGCCATTATTGACAGCCTTTTCACTCTACCTAGTTATCTCTTGTTATATCCCTTTTAAGACAATAGTAAGAGAATGGTTAATACCAGGAGTAGAAAATCTGCTGCCTTACAATTAAATCAAACTAATAAGAGATTAAAGTAGAACAAAAGTAAGGAAAAGGGAAAATTTAACAGGTTAATAATGGCAAAGGAGATTGTGCCAGATATCCCTACACATCAAGGAACAGCAGAGGGAAAAATAAAGCAAATATATCAATCTAAAATTATTACATTTTTCCGGAGTTCAGAGCCAGACACTTCAACACCAATCTCTGCTAAGGATGGCATTACAGTAAATAGATCTAAATCATTAATAATTAAGAAATACTGTGATGGTACTGTAGCTAGAGAGCAGATAGTTAATAATTCTAATCAGAATAACGCAGAAATTATTTATTGGACAACTATAGCATGTCTAGTTGGTCTGAACGCTCCAGGTTAGATGGTATCGTAGTTCAGGATATCTCAGATACCCATAGCCATAGCCTTGAGTCCTCTTGAGAAACAACTTAATTTGTTCCATGTGAGAATAGTCCAACTATGAGGTTGGAATCATCTCTAACTGAAAAAAATTAAGGTGACAAACAGGGTGACACAGGGGTGAGTACTAGGCCTGGTCTTCTTCAATATTTTTATTAGTGACATTGCAAAAGGGCTGGAGGTGAAAGTAAACCTGTTCACAGATTATACAAAAATCTGCAACAGAGTGGATACATCAGGGAGGTAGAAAGAATGAGTGACAATTTGAGAAAGCTGGAAGACTGGTCAAGGGAATGGCAGCTGGATTTCAATGCAAAAAAAAGTACAACATCATGCACTTGGGGCACAGAAACCCAGGCAAAATGTACCCATTGAGCAGGGAGATATTAGCAACCACAAATCAGAAAAGGGACCCAGGGGTAATCATTTCTGATGACCTGAAAGTAGCCAAGCAATATGATAAAGCAGTGAGGAAGGCTAACAGGATGTTTGGGTGCATAGGAAGTGGCATCACCAGCAGAAGGAAGGAGGTGCTATTACCCCTGTATAAATCACTGGCAAGACCCCGCCGCGAATACTGTGTCCACTTCTGGAGTCCTCACCTCTGGAAGGACATAGAAAGGGGGAGGCAGTACAAAAGAGGGCTACTAAAATGGTGCAGGGCCTGCATCAAAAGCCCTATGAGGAAAGACTCAAGGAACTAAATATGTACTCTCTAGAGGAAAGGAGGGAAAGGGGGGTTATGATAGAAATGTACAAATACCTCACATGTATTAATAAGGTACAGGATGGTAGTATTTTCCATAGAATTAGATGCTCCAGTATAAAGAGTTATACTATGAGGTTGGAGGGGGGAGGCTCAGAGGAGATGTGAGGAAATACTTCTTCATGAAGAGAATGGTGGTGCCTTGAAGAGCCTCCCTGCAGAGGTGGTGGTGCTAGAATGGTAACAGGATTCAAGCATGGATGGGATAGACACAAGGGGACCAGTAATGCAAGGGGGTAGAAGACCAGAGATTGAGTAGTGTCTGCGGTCACGCAGTAGGTAAGAATATAGGGCAGATTAGGTGGGCCAGTAGGTCCTTTCTGCCGACAACGCCTATGTTTCTATGTTTCTGTGTGGAACGGTGTTGTAGGCCTTACTGAAATCCAGGCAAGCAACATCTACCACTGTGCCCTGATCCACTTCCCTGGTCATCCAGTCAAAGAACTTGATCAGATTTCTTTGGCAAGATCTCCCCCCTGTGAACCCATGCTACCTCACATCCTGCAATCCACTAGTCACAAAGTGTTCCCAAGTCCTTTCCTTCAGTAGTGTTTCCATTACTTTACCCACCACCAAAGTCAGGCTGACAGGTCTGTAGTGTCCTGCCTCCACTTTATTCCCACTTTTGTGGAGTGGGACCACATCCATCCTCCTCCAGTCCCCCAGAAGTTCCCTGTATCTTGTGATAGGTTGAACAGGGCTGTCAGAGGTGCAGTCAGTATCCTAGAGTGTACCCTGTCTGGCCCATTGCCTTGTCCACTTTTAGTTTTGCTAGTTCCTTGAGGACTCTCTCCTCTGTTAAAAAACTAGTGTCCACTGCCAGCCCATCACTGCAGTGGTTGGATTTCTGTCTGTGATGCTAGTGACCTGGGTTCGGGAACAGACCTGGGTCTGAGGGCTGGCTGGAGAAGAAGGATAGAACATCCAGCGACAGCCTCTTCCTCCAGGGTGAGGGTGGGGATGCAACTCAGCATCTGCTGGCCCCTGGCAGAGGCTGGGGGCACAACAGGATGTTAGAGCCTAGATGACTGGAAAGTGGTGGACATCAGCACTGGCTTTGATGTCAGTGGCATACCACTCCCCCAGGAGAAAAACAGAAAATGGTGCCCTGGCCGATCAGTTGTCAGCCTCCCTGGATCCTCATCACTGGGCTCCTGGACCTCCATCTGCCAAATCAGCAGCAGCCAGGGTCATGAAGGTATGGCCAGAAGGCTCATCCCCTACGTAGGTAAGTGACCCACCTGATGACAGGATACATTGGGGATACCTAGGTTGGCTGTGATGTGGGGTGGTGGGGTCAAGATTTGCCAGGATGAGAAGATCCATGTGGGACCCTGAAGCAGAGACCAGCCAGGGTGTGGGGTGGGATAAACAGATCATACAAAAAAAGGACTAGTGTCCACCTCCTTTCATTTAATGCTCTTTTTTCCCTGTCTATGGCCTGTCACCTACCCCTTCCTTCGTAAATACTGAACAAAAATACTTGTTCAATATGTCTGCTTTTTTCCCCTGTTCCATTTCCACACAAAGCCCCTCCTTCTCCTTTTAGCCTTACTATCTTCCCTTGTTCTTCTTATTTTCATTTATATACCTAAATAATGTCTTATCCCCCTTTTTTACTGACTTGGCAATATTCCCCTTCATTTTGTGCCTTTGTGATCCTAACGGCTTTCCCTGCCTTCCTTTGTTTCTCCTGATAACCCTCCCTGTCCTCTTCCTTCTGTGTTGACTTGTACCTTCTAAATGCCAGCTTCTTTGCTTTTACTTTCTCTGCTACTTCCTTAGAGAACCGTAGCAGTCTCTTTTTTCTTTTTTCTCTTGTCCTTTTTTAACCTGCTTGACACAAAGATTTATTGACTTCTTAATGCCCTCCCTTATTTTTGCCCAATGTTCCTCTATGCTACCCAGTTTCCCTATCCCTGCTAGGGCTTCCCTGAGGCATTTTCCCATTTTCTTGAAATTGGCCCTCCTGAAGTCCAAGACCCACATTTTAGTGTGGTTTGATTCTGGCCCAATTTTTATACTGAACCACACTGTACGATGATCACTGGTCATTACTGAAAACTGATAACAAAAACTGGCACACTGAGCCAAGCCTTGTTTCCAGGTGTGACCTGGGGATGGGAGTACAGGACAACAACACATTCAGAGGTAAAGTATGCTACACATACAAAATAACATTGTATAAGCAATATAAACAATAAAATAGCTCAGTATACAATGGGATGTTACAGACAATGTGTGCAGTGTAAAGTTGGACAAGCAATATGTACAGTCCAAGGCAATATATACATTGGGAACATTTTCAGACAAAGCAAGCAGTGAGGTTGTACTGGCAATAAATACAATAATATATACAGTGGTTGTAGTAACTTAAAAAATTACCTGACCCAGAGCAAGTTAGCAGACCAGAGTATAAGTTAAACATAGAAACACAGAGGCAACCAAACAGCACAAGAGAAAGTGAGGACGCAGAGCAGGCTAGCCAGTGCCAGGGCAAGAGCAAGATGGAGCAAGGAGGAGTTTGAGCTGGTGCCTGAGAGAATAGTAGGAAGAGGACAGAAAGTGTGTTGGAGGCAAAGGTTGTTCCAGGTGGAAGGAATGTGGGATGAGAAAGATGATTACCCAATAGTAGTTTTAGATTAGGAACAGAGAAGAAGTGAGAGTCCTGCAGGTGAAGTAAGTAGAAGGCAGAGTGGACAGGACTGAGGAAGAATAAGGAGGGAGAGTTGAGAACCAGTATTTAAAACGAATGATGCACAGTGAATGAAGCAGTGGGAAGCAAAAGATGGGATCGATAAGTGAGTACAGAGGCAGTAATGGGGGTATGAGAGAGGCAACAGAGGCAAAATTGAAGAAAGCATTACAGAGAATGTCCAGTCTGATGAGAGAGGAGATTGGGGATGGTACCATAGACCACATATGTATAATCAAACACTAGGAGTGCAGTCTTAGCGAGAATTTACCAGCAGACTAGAAGTGGTAGAAAATCCTTGTTGCAGTACAGGGCATTGAGTTTGGTGCAGAGATTTGTGTAAATGGCATCAGTATGGTTGGAGAAGCCAAGTCTTCCATACAACCACACATACCAAGGTATTGAAGTGGTGCCATTCAGGATATAAAAGACTATGAGTAAAGGGGGCATATCATGGTTGTGACTTGTGCAAAAGGTCATGGCCACCATCTTCTTGGCATTAGCATGAAGTTGGTGGGACTGGAACGAGTGTTGGGCATTAATGAAGTCATGCTGAAGTCATGCTTCCAGAGCAGAGACCAAGGCACCTAAGCCATGCAGTATAGTATCACCTGCATACAGTACTAGGTTAAAATGTCAAAACTGAAATAGCTCAGGTCAAAACCACATGTTCAAAGAAGCTAAAGTAAAAACAGCTACAGGGACATAACAGCGAAGGTGAATAATAGCTAGTAGTGTCCCTGTATGTGTTATGGGGTAGTGAGATGGGTTCTATTGCAGGGTGTCCTGCCCAGCAGCTACCATGGTTTAGAGGATAGAGCCACAGGCAGCAGGGGTGGTGGAGCATCGGTGTTCCAGGGTTTGATTCGTAGTCCTGGAATAATTTTTTTTTTTCATTTTGGGTTAATTTATTGATTTAAACATTTTACCAGGAAGGCATACTGAACAGACTGCTGCTTAATTCCAGATGTGTCCTGGCAGGTTGGGGTACGGGAGAGTACAATTGAGCGGTGGTAAAATGGACAAGCATTGAATACAAGTTCCAAAATACAAGTTAAAATATAGAACACATACAAAAATACAAAATACAGTGAAAAATAAAGTGCAGCAGCAGGTAGTAGTGCAAGGCATTTAGACAATGTAAGTTAAGATACATGCATACTTCAACACAACAGTATCAGTAGATCTAAGTGATGTAGTTTGCACCTCCAAACCCCAAAAAAAATTAAAAAGAGAAAGCCAAAAGTGGGAAGATATCGGGGAAAAAGTGGAAGAAAATAAATGAATGCCAGGTTGTTAATAAACCTGGAATTCAAAACCCCAAGGAATCCTCGAATGGGTCAAATAATAAAAATCAGGAAAACCATAATGACAAGTGTACAGACGGTGGGAGAAGTAGCCCAATTAATACTGAGTTACTGAAAGAAGGAGCCCCAGTAAATCAGGAGTGTTCTAAAAATAGAGAAAAATCTCTCAATCAGAATGTTAATTTTGACCTCTTTCTAGGAAAAACACTAGGCTCAGACTTTGTACTGCCTCTTTTTGGGGTCTCTTTTATGCCAAATGAAACACAGGAAAGTCTCATGAACTCATGATCTGCATTAATGTCTACAATAGTGAATGGTTGTGTCATTTTAAAAGATTTAATCAGCATTGTCAGACCATTAAAGGAATCTGAGTTGGTCCTGGTGGTAACTGAACAATTTCACATTTTAAAAGCAATTGTTTTTGGGGCAAAAAAAATAGATGCCATGGGTATAATGGTAGGAGAGGTTACTACACTAAAGGATCTCTTTCAGAATTCTATGTGAACCAAGATTATCAAGCTTTTAATAAGAGAAAGGGTACGGTTTCGATATTTGAGTTAAAACAGTTTTCAAATGAATCCAAATATAACTTAAGAGGCAAGCTTATTGACTTCCTGAACATTTGCTTCAATATCCGTATAAGTAATTATAACATTGGGAAAACCATAAGGATGAAGAAAGATGGTCAAATCTGGTTTGTTGTAAACCAAGTAAAAATAATAAAGGACTTGATAATGAAACAAAACATTTTGGACCAACTTGGGATTCTTTTATATGTCGACAATGAGGACGCTTGTGTATAGAATGACCATGCTTCAATTTTGATTAATTCAAAGAAATGGGAATCTTTGGTTGAAACCGCAAATAAGTCTGAGATTTTAACTAACTTGAAACAATGACAAATCAAACATGACAATCCCATGGGAGACAGTGTACTCATAATTGGGAAAAGGTGAATGAAAGGAAGACCATGGTAAAGAAGGGTTTATTGATATAAAATCTCAGGATAAAATCTTTAAATTTTATCTTGGAATTCTTCAGGTCTGAGGATTAAAATTGGTGACCCAGAAATCAGTGAATACTTGAACTGCTTTCATATAATTTGTATTCAAGAAACATGGGCATTATGTGATCTCCATCTAAGTGGATATGCAACATATTGCAAGAAAGCAATAAAAAATAAAAACTTTGGAAGAGGGATAGGAGGGTTAGCTACATTAATAAAGCTGAATAAAAATATTATAACTGAAGAAATTCCTTTGCCTAGTGGTAGTATGTTAGCAGTAAAGTTAACTGGGAAAATTACCAAACAAATATGTTTTTTCATAAATATTTACGCTCACCCTACAGGAAGCCATTATGGGGATCCCAATTATCTAAATCTCCTAGAAGACTTTATTAGAAGTCTAATAATTAACTATCTGACTGCTAATCTAGTAATATTAGGAGACTTCATGCTAGAATGGGGTCCTTGCAAGGATGCTCGAGGAGACAATAGAAGCTTTCAGTCATTCAGTCCACTACCATGGAAATAAAAAGGACTGCCAAAATCACTGTATCAACAAAAGGGGAGCTAAATTACATAAGACAATGTCTAGGAACAATATGTTACTTCTGAATGGTCGGACATTAATGGACCTTGAAGGTGAATACTCATATATAGGTGGCAATGGTATTTCCACAAGTGACTATATTTGGATAAATTCAAAACTTTTCAATAGGATCAGCTCTCTTAAATTAATATTCAGAGTGGAAAGCCAGCACAAGGCTTTGGAGTTAGTGATTAGTTATGGTGACTTTACTCCTGATAATGATATTAAGGCCTCAAAGATGATAGCAAATAAAAAAGAGGCATTGAATGGGAAATAATAGTGATAAACTGGTCAATCTGTTGGAAAGTAGGAGTATTTTATCCAAATTGATCTATGTGGCTAGCAGTCCTATAAGCCAATATATAATACATGATTACAATACAATCATAAACATGATTGCTTATGAAATAGCTGAAAGAGGTGAAAATCAAAGAAAGCAAGGGTCATCCTTGGTATAACAAGGACTGTCATAATGCAATGAAAACTTTAAATAAAAATTTAGAATTTTAAAACAATGCCCAAATAAGGGTAATAATAAAATAATGAACAAAGCTAGGAAATAATATAGGAGTTATTAGCCAGGAATAAAGAAATACGCTAAACAACTTTGGCTAAAATTGCATAACTCAATTATTAGTAAAGATAATAAATTATTCTGGAGGATTGCTAGTACAGGAATGGGATACCATGCTAAAATTAATACTCTTATTGAACCACACACTTGGGTAAATCATTATAAACACCTATTTTATAGGGAAGACCCAGATTACCTATCTGGAATGGTAAGATATAATCAGTTGGGAAGACAATATAGTCCTGATGTGGAGATAACATAATTCGAGATAAAGGATGCTTTTCACTCTGTCATTAAAAGGAAAGCTACAGGACCTGATGGAGTTCCTTTAGACATAATAATTGAAACCAGAATATTCTGGATTCCTTTTTTGTTCAATCTGTTTAATTATATATGGAAGTCGGGGGATATCCCTAAAAGTTGAGGATTAAATATCATTGTCCCAATTCATAAGAAAGGAGACAAAAAATATCCTAGCTGTTATAGACCCATTAGCCTTTTGGACACAGTGGGAAAAGTTTTTACCTGAATATTGAACAATAGGCTGATGAAATGGGCAGAGACTAACGGTAAAATTGATGAAACACAGGCAGGATTCTGAACAAATCACTCCACTACTGATCAGATTTTTGTCCTATATCATTTGATCCATAAATATAGAAAAGTCAAAAATCAAAAAATATTCTGTACCTTTATTGACCTTAAAGCAGCCTTTGATCGGATAAACAGAAAATTATTATGGGATAGACTTAGGGAAATCGGAGTAGACCCCTCTTTGTTGGAAATGATTAGACTCTTATATCAAGAAAATTATACTAGTATCAGATACGGTGATTCTGGTGAAAAAAGCACATGGTTCAAAAATAATTTGGGGGTCAAACAAGGCTGTATTTTGGCACCACTATTATTTAATCTCTATTTTGGTACTGTTTTAAGAAACGTGTATAAATCTGAGTTCCATCTCCCAAGAGTAGTATTTAGAGTGATCCCGTCTTTAGCTTATGCTGATGATGTGGTTTTACTCTTCCTCAGTTGTTTGGGAATGATTAGAAGTATTGGGAGATTTCACCATGAATGTAAAATGCTGACCTGATGGCTAGTTATGACAAAACCGAGGTTCTGGTCTTAGGAGGAAATAAGAGGGTCATAATTTCTACATGGACAGCCATAGACTTGAGGAGGTCAGAAAATTCTGTTATTTAGGAATCAATTTGAACCAAATAGGGACTTAGAAAGCTATTTGAAAAGCATTATGCATAAGCTGGATGCTTTTCTTCCAGTTATACAGGCATTTTACTATAAATTTGGAGGTAGATCAGTTGAAGGAAATTCAAGAGTTATTGGAGCAAAAATTAAAAGCCAGATCCTTTATGGAGTTGAAGTATGGGGTGGGGAGTTTAAGGATTATTAGAACATAGTTTAAACAAATATCATAAGAAGATCATGAGTCTCCTAATACGCTCTCAGTTATGGTTAGGGCAGAGATTGGTGAACTACCAATTGAATGCATGTGTCCAAAGACAGATTAATTATTGAGTTAGTTTATGTGATGAACCCCAGAAGACTTCATCGCTCATGCCTGAAGAAGCAATTATATATTTCAATCTAATATTATTTTCCCTTACGTGATGGTTCCATAAAAACTTATTAAACCATACGGACTCTTACATATAGTCACAGATTCTCTAAGGTTGCCTATGGATTATATTAAAGTTATAATAAAAAATAAAATAAAGGATAATTTCATTCAAAAAGATGTAGAGACCTGTAGATTATTCAAAGCCTGGAGGTCACTTGCTAAAAACAAAAGAGCACATAGGTATGATAAATATCTCTCCATTCTTCCTAATCCAGGACAGAGGATATTACTTACTAGGTTCTGCTTTGAGGTTTTCAAAAGCAATAGGAAGATAGGAATTTTTTCAGGAGAAGAAAATAAGATTTATATGTGCAGATGTGGTTTGGGGGAAGATAACGTGCTGCATGTAATCCTCCTTTGCCCTTTATATGAAAAATATAGGACTACCTTGTTGGGGAACATATTGAGATACCAAAAGTATCAACTTTCCCAGTTGCTGATTTATTTATTTTTGAATACTGATCCTATAATACTAACATCTGTTGTTTCTCTATTGAAAATAATTGAGCAAAGAAGGTTGCATATAACAAGACAGTAAAAGACTTAGAGAGAAAACTGGCCAGACCATGCAGACATTGAAATTATTATGAAATTGCTTTAACCAGGTCCAAAGTAAGAATCTGGATATGAATTCTGCATCCATATGATAGATTAATATTTCCATGCTGGTTAAGCATTGTAATCTATTACTTAACAATGTTTACTGAATTAACTATAGGAAAATATTTATTGCAAGGGGTCTACTAAATATAAAAGAGTAAAAAGCTGCGCAGTAATTTGAATATAATAAGTATTTGCTGCTTTTATAATTTTCAAGTTGTGCGTGTGTATTTTAATCTTCTTTTAAGTATGGCCTAGGTATTTTTGTATAGGGTTTTGTAATTGTATGGCATATTTAATATTTGTATCACCTGTTTTGTTTTTATATTGTAATGGCTAATTTACCAATCAATAAATTTGAACTTGAACTTGAACATCAGATCATCACTTATTTCAATCACATAAGGGGAACTAGCCTAGCGCGAACAGCATATTTAGTCACATGCAGGTGGAGGAGAAATGTGCTTTGAGGAGGGAGTTGAGGTGCTGGGAGAGGGAGGTGTACTTACGTCCATGGAGAGGGAGTTCCACAGTTTAAGCATGCTGTATTTGAAGGCTTCCTGGCCTGCAGTGGTGGACATGTGTGGGACAGATAGGAGTCTGACATCAATGTTCATAAGTGAGTATGCTGGAAGGGGTAGGGGCAGATAGCTCAGAGGTGAGGTAAATGGGCAGGGACTGTGTCCAGAACTTGGCCGTGATCCATGCACAGTTAAACAATCCCCTCATGTTTCTTCCTGAATTTCATCCCCATGGAGTTAGTTATTTTAATATGGGGGTTTGGGGGCACAGACCCCTGAATTAGGGGTGGGAGGCAGAGCTACCCACAAACATACACTTTGTATGTTTTGTCTGCTGTGATGAGTTTACGAAGGTAGTGCTCACTGTTTTTGATGAGTGCTACCTTTGCTTTTGGCATTTTGGATGCACTTTTTTTGACTGTGTTGTAAATGTCTTTGGCATTTTTAAACCATGCCCCTGCCTACATGTGAATATACAAGCTGAGAGAAGCTGAAGGGAGGTCAATAAATATGATAGAGAACAAAATGGAACCCAGTATGGAGCCTTAGGAACCCAAGACTGAATGGAAGGGGCAAAGCACCCCAAACTGGGACTGACTGGAAGCATCCAGAGAGCAGCATCTGGACCAGCTGATACAAACATACAAAGAAGCCAGCAGAAGAAGGCCATTTGGTCTATCAAGTCTGCTCATGTTGCAGGGTTCACAGCATGAGCTACTGTCCCTACCCCCTCTCCCCACTCCTCCCATCCTCCCTTCCCATGACCCTTAACCTCCACCTATATCTGTCCCAGCCTCTCTTAGAGCTGTCCACTGCCTTCAATGAGATTACCTCTTCTGGCAGCACATTCCAAGGGTGCACCACCCTCTCTGTGAAGAAGTGCTTCCTGACCCCCCTCCTAAACCTCCCACCCTCCAGCTTAAGACTGTGCACCCTTGTGTTATGGTTGCCACTCAGCTTAAAGAGACTCTCCTTATCAACCTTATTTATCCCTTTCAAGTACTTGAAGGTCCAATCATGCCCCCCTCTCTCTCTCTCTCTCTTTTTCTCTCTGTCTCTCTCTCCTGTCTTCCAGGGAGTACATGTTCAGTACTCTCAACCTCTCCTCATATACCTTACCCTGCTGACCAGCTATCATCTCTGTAGCCCTTCTCTGGATCTTCTCCAGCAGGTTAATGTCCTTTTTGAGGCATGGGCATCAGTACTGCACTCCATACTCTAGATGTTACCTTACCAGTGACCTCTACAAGTGCAGTATAACCTCCTCTCTCCTACTACTGATCCCCCTAGATATGCATCCCAGCATCTTGTTTGCCTTTGCTGCTGCTTCTTGCACTGCTTGAAGTACTTCAGGTCACTAGTGATCATCACTCCCAGGTCCTTCTCCTCCTCTGATGCAGATACTTGGACTCCACCCTTAAGTAGTATTCTGTCCTAGGATTCTAGGCTACAATATGCATAACTTTGCATTTCTTGGCATTGAAGCCAAGCTGCCAGATCCTGGACCATCTTCCTAGCTTTTCCAGATATTCCTGTAGGTCTTGTATCCCTTCAGCTGTGTCCACTCTCCCACAGAGCTTAGTGTCATCTGTGAATAGGCACATTTTGACCTTAATGCCATCTCCAGTGTTACTGATGAAGACATTGAACAACACCGAGCCCTGTGGGACCCCACTGGTTACCTATCTTGGAACTCTTCCCTCTGAAATTCCCACTTTCCTCTATCCACTCACTCATCCTATGCCCTTGCCAACCACTGCTCAGTAACCTGCTCCTGCAGCTAACTCTCCAATCTATGCTACCTCAGACACTCCTATAGTTCTTCTCCCAGTAGGCCCAATGGTGCTACTTCACTAACCGCACCCAACTACTCACATGATCCCAACTTTTGAGCTAGCTAGCTTGCACTTACCCCTATCTCATTACATACCACAACCCAATACCTTAGCAGGATTTCCTTATTGCAACTGTTACTCTTGACTATTAGGGTATATGTATTAATCCACATTAACCTATTCCTGTCAAACATATGCAGCGGTATTATCTAATTATATGTTTTCAAAGTAAAAAGCATGACTTTCCCATGTAATTGCTACTATACTATAAGTAAGGGTAAATTGTCATCTATGCCTAATTATTTCTGTCAAATGTTTTCAACTGTATTGTAATTGCATGTATATATATCAGGACCTGGACTACCCTTGTCCTCTTCCCCACTGTACCCCTCCCCCCAGGTCACACCGGGAGACGAGCAGTTCTTGCTCAGTGTGCTTTTTCTGGTGAAACAATTTCAATAAATAAATAAATCTTGTGCCAGATAACTCTCCCCCCACCAACCACCCTCTGGGTTCTGTCCTTCAGCCAGTTTTCCACCCATTTAGCCATCTTCCCCCCTGCCTCAAGATCCACCAGCTTCCTGAGTCACACAGTCAAAGGCCTTGCTGAAATCAAGATAGAAGATGTCTACCACTTGGCTTCTGTCTACTGTCTTCATAACACAGTTAAAGAAGTAAATCCGATTTGTTTGACATGATCTCCCCCATGAACCCATGCTGCCTCCAATCCTGGAGACCATGCTCCTCTAGATATTCCACCAATCTTTTCTTTGGTATGGTCTCCATGAGCTTTCCCACAATGGAGGGTAGACTGACTGGTCTGTAATTCCCTGGGTCATCCTTGGGACCACTTTTGTGGAGCAGCACTACATGTGCTGTTCTCCAGTCCTGTGGTACTATGCCTGTCTCTAGTGATCTATTAAATAGGTCTGCCAGTGGCCCTGCCAGCTCCTCAACCAGTTCCTTTAGTACCCTTGGATGTACTGAAGTAGAGGGACCAACACATCTCAACTTATCCAGAAGATCGGAGTGAATTAAGATGTTAAGGGCCTTTGCAAGATCAATGAAAATGTCAGAGGTGATGCTATAGTGTCGATCCTCCTCAAGCATAGAATCTGTGATAAATAGGAGTGATGAAACAGTGGAATGGTTTTGCAGAAGCTACAATGGACTTGTGAGAGGGAAGTTACAGCAGGAGTTATAGATAAGTTTCATTGGTAACCTGGTATACCTCGGTACTGGGTGTGGTACCGATGTATGCTTCGTTACTGCGTCAGCAGCATGTTAACAATGTGTTTGTGGTGTGCCAGTGCTGGTTTAATTTATTTCTATTTTCAGCAGTTAAAATATGCCAGGTGGTGCAGTTTCCAGCTAATCTGCTGTTCTGTGCTTGAAATCTCCAGCAGGTGTCCCTACAGTCCTCTTCTTCCCAGTCCCTCTACCCTACCCCATTCTCCTGCAGTCCTGTAAAAAAATAAAACAGTCCCAAGCAATGCAGTGTCAAGAATGTGTATCTCTTTAATTTAATTTTGCAGTGCTGCCCAGCTCCCTCCCTCCTGATGGAGTGCCAAGCGATCCTCCGATCCAACTGATAAATTAATATTAAAAATGCCTTACTCCTCCCTCTCCTGCCCTTACTGATCCAATAAAAATATGCATCTGGACACTGGGCACTTTCTACAGCCCTCAACTACTGCACAATGGCACTTCCTTGCTGTCAACTTCAGGTATTCAGTATTTTCTTCAGTACTGTACACCTTGAAAAAATGTTCAAGTACTGCTTCAAGAGAAAGAAATCATGCTGCAATACTCTTACACAAATCTTCTCTCTCCATTCTTTCATTTACACAAAACCCTATAGTACAATCATTAACCTGAATACATGGCTTTTTTAAAACTCCATAGTACAATCATTAACCTGAATATAGGGCTTTTTTTCTACCAGAGACAATCCAAAATTTGTGGCTGACAGATATCTAAGGTACTGTATAAACCTAACCCATAAGCAACATTTCCACAGTGCTCCATTTCCTGTGGAATATAATATCTAATAGAACAGAAATGCAAAGCATGAGATGTAGAAAGAAGAAACTTTGTAATTGCTAAGGTCATCATCTCATTCTATTATAAAAAAATGTTGTCATGGTCTAGTTAAGATGGTAGTACTCGCGTTATGGACTCACGATTAATGGCTACCGTTGAGGTTACTCAAACAAAGAGCAAATGGTTAGTGTTCAACATCAGTTTTAAGCATCACAACTATCTATAGCTAAGAAAACTTCCTTTAAATAAAACTCTTGACTATATTGCCTTTGCTATTTTTTCAAGCAACCTAGAATCCTAAATTATTTCCAGATTTGAGATGAATGGTGTAATTCATTTTGAGAAGAGCATGTACAGCTTTTGTTTCCCAGTCTCGTTTTTTCTGAAGGACTTAATGCAAGCAGCCCTTGAGGGAGGTGTTTGAGGATCTAACTTTACAGTCAGCCTTTACTGATGAAGTGCAGCACACAGAACTATAATCAAAGACTGCCATTAATACCTTTCATCAGTATCAAACTGTTCTTGGCTGTTACATGAATTCTGTTGAGTGTGTCAATCAGTGTTATTTTGTTATTTTGAAACTGGTTGCATACTTTATCCACACAGTCCCTGTGTTTCTGTGTCTGTGTGTGTGCCTGTCTGCATATATATATGTGGGTGTGTGTCTCCTGTGTTATACTTGTTGCAGAGCTGTGTGATTAAGGACTGCAGGATGCTGCTTATAAACATAAAAGTGCATCCCAAAGGAAAGTATTGAGTCTCAAGTCCAGTAGAGCAACAATAACACTACCATTGCAGGTTGGAGTCCCTGCTACCAGCTCACCACCATTGCAGGTTCAAATCCCTGCTTCCAGCCCACTTCATGACCTTGAACAAGTAAATTGACTTCCTAATCCTTTCTCAACTATAGAAACAGGTGGGTAAATAGCACGACCCTGCTGGAAAGAGGATGTTGCATCAGTTAAGTTAACCTTAGAGTACATACTGTACAGTACAAGTCAATAAATATTAAAACATCTAAGGTAAACATTTGCCAGTTCAGGAAGCCCACTATTATAGTTGCTGCTGATATCTCCAGGAATAGCGTGTGGACCCCTGCCAGCTGAACTGAGGTTCTGGTCAGAGTGCTATAAGGTGCTGTCCAACTGTTAAGTTCTCATGGATATTGAGAGAGAAATGGGGATGACTGCTGTGTTTTTACATGCACACATTTATAACAGGAACTATGGTTGATCCTAATAAATATTACTTTCAAACTAGTTTAGGGGTGATCTGACTCAAGTATGAAAACAATTTGCTCTGACACACTTGGTTATTTTGTTGTGCAGCTTCATGCCACCCTGCAAAGCAGATTGTCTTCACTGCAGAGCCAGATTAGCTGCACAGTCTAGTGACAGTCATCCAGTCTCTGCAGTTTGTGTAAGACACACAAATCTTAACCAGTACAGTGACTGACATGAAAACCCTGTTTTTTTGTTTCTGCTGATAAAATAACTGTGTTCAAGAATGAGAAGTGCCATGCCAGCCAGTCATATCAAAAAGAAACACCTTTAACTCCAAGATCATCCCTAGGGTTGTAAAAAGCAAAGGCTGCATTGTCAATTGATAGAAATTTAATGTTTTTTATCAATACATATTTCAGTTAGGTGTAGTATGAATAGGTACTGTATGTACAGTTCTTGTTCATGACGTAGAACACTGTAATAAAATGCAGTAATAAAAAAACTCCAGAATGCCTCGCCTTTCCCTTACTTGGGTGAAGGATGACAGAATCCACTTTATGGGGCAATGTCTAGCCTAATGCTCACCCATTTCATAAGTACATAAGCTGAGATGGGTACAGTATAGAAGAATGGGGTGAGCATTAGGCTGATGACCCCAAGGCAACCCCCTTGATGCCTGTCAGTGTCTGCAGTGTGGGGTATTAGGGTTGGAAACCGTAATGCCACATTTCCCTACTTTTGTTGCTTTAATAACAACCCTAACTGATGCATTAACTAAGTTTCTTGCAATAATTTTCCTTACTTTTTCAGACAGTATTATCATATCCTTATTTGTCTGTGGGAGCAGGATGTGTAGATGTATGCAGCTATGGAAGAACCACAGGGCCCTCTGGGCCCTACGCTTTCATTTATAGAACAACAGTGACCAAATTGTCAACATAGCCATCATATTACCAAACCTCATGTACCCTGGTACAGAAAAAGTTTGAATCCACGCTAAAGCTTAATTCTGTACAACTGCAACACCATTCTGTCGCATGGACCTCATTGTAAATGAGCAAATGCTAAATTGAGTGTATCCAATTCATAAAGTGATTTATGAATAAACATTTCACTACTACATTCTGTGCCACAGGTGTAAAAACATATTTTGGGAAGGATTTGAAAAATGACAGCTGTGACACACATCAGGTCAGGTAATAAGATGGCAATGTTGAAAATCTGGGGTCAAAATATTTAAAATTTCCAAAGTTACAAGGGGCAGAGCGAAATCACAACAAATAGTCATAACTTTGGCAATTTTTCATATTCTGACTCAAAATTTTAAACATAGTCTTCTTATGACCCCACCTCATAAACCCCGTAGGTGGCCGGCCCGGTGGCGCTGAGGGTTGAGGCACTGGACACCACACCTCGCTCCAGCAACCTGTATTTGGCAATGAGCATGGGCCACACTGGGTCAGCAGGGAGGAGAAGTATCAGTGTCTGACAGACTGCTCTCCATCTCCGGGGAGACCAGCGGCTGGTGCACACCTGACCCTTAGCGGAGGCTGGAGCTCGACGACACGGAGCTGCAACAGCGTGGGGCTGGAGCGCGGCAGACGCTTAATGTGGGTGCGCACGGGAGCATATGTGACCCTGTCACAGGTGTCATTTCACACCGCATGCCTGCAAGGGGGCACAAAATGATAAAAAGAGCAGTGCGGCAGAATGAAGGAGGACACTCACAGGGCCCCACTCCCAGCTAGCCACCACATTGACCACACTGGAGCCGGGTTCCAGCGGGTTAGAAACCCCATGCCCTGCACTCTGGGGGTAAGTGCCAGCTGCCAATGATGCCAGGATAGCTGGGGTGCTCTCCAGACAAGGGACCGCACTGAAGGAGCAAAAAACCAAAAATAAACCCTATAGGTGAAATTTTTTAAATCCATGCCAAAATGCCATTCTGCGCCACAGGTGTGTAAACATGTTTCAGGTAGGATGTGAAAAATGACAGCTGTACTAATCATGAAGTAGTGTAAAAAATGGCTATGTTTAAAATTTGGACTCAAAATATTATAAATTACCAAAGTAATGCACGTGCGTAGAAAAATTTCAATGAACACTCAGAACCCGCCCAATTTTACAAATGTTTTCACAAAATTTTCAACATAGCCTTTTGGGACACCATCTCATGAACAAAGGTGGCGAAATTCTGTTAGTCGGTCGAAGGTGATTTCCTAGAAACCGCAAAATCAACTTCGGGGCGAGTAATGAAATTACAGTGCCAGTGTTCGGAGTGCTCCACAAAAGCACATGTTGAAAATTTGGTGAAAAATATCTAAAAATGGCAAAGTTATGAATATGAGTTCAAAACACCATGATTTCTCAGTTTGCAGTTCGACTTTAAAGAGTGCAGACATGTCCCAGTCCACAGAAGATGACAGCCTATGACCTATGGAGGTAAGTATAAGGTAAGGGAGGGTGTGGGGTGGTGGGTGCTCAGTGGGATGGTCGGGATGGGGGATGGGGATAGCTGGGACAATGAGGGACCATTTTCTTTTTTCAGTGAAAAAAAAAAAGATGTCGAAGGGACAGTTTTCTTCTTTACAGGTAAAAGCAGAATACATATTTTGGGACACTGGGAATGGGCTCCCCAGTGTCCCACACTGCTGGGGGTGACCCTTCAAATGCCGGCATGGGGATTGGGCCCCCCGATGTCAGCAAATAAACACAAGGGACTGCGTGGAAGGGGGATATCAGACACCTGGGGTGGGCATCCTGGTGTCAGATTATATAACAAAAAAATCAATCAATAAAAACAATGGGAATTAGAAGGTGGGGGGTACCACTAGGCACCAGGGAAACAGCGGCTCACAGAGGAAACTGCAGCCGGCAGCACGAGTTTCAGCTGCTGCTGCAGAAGTCAAGAAAATCCTGCTGTTCTCATACAGAGAATGCAGGAGAAGTAGTCCTCTCGCTAAGCTCCGCACCAGGGATTTCTGGTGCCCAGAAAAGGTGTTTCTTGCAGAAAAAAAAACAAGCATCAGAATGTAGCTAAATGGGTCCCGTTTAGCTAGGTTCTGATGTTTGCTTTTTTAAAACCCATTCTTTTTTTTGCGTTTTCTTTATTTCTCTTGCTAACTGAAAAACAAGATGGGCACAGGAGCCCTCTGCAAAAACAGGTTAGGCTCCCTGTGACAATACATTAGCTCCTGCGAAAAATTTTCATGCAGAACATCTAACTTTTCCCTTGGGAAATAATGGGAAACTTTGAAATTAAATAATTTTAGAACAGACTAATTTTTTCACCAAACTTTCAAAAGGCACATCCATGAGGCAGAGGCTTTCTACCCTGAAACTTTCAGACCACAGCCTAAAACAGTTCGAGATGCAGGTGGACAAAAAAATGGCAAAAAATATGTAAACGTAGGTATTTTTGACGCACTGCATCTCAGAAACCACACAACGGACTTGCATGAAATGTGCCATGTTACGAGACCTACTGCAAGAGATAACGCATGCAAAATTTCATTCAAATCCGTTGAATAGTTGCAAAGTTATTAAGGTTAAAAAATTTG
This sequence comes from Neoceratodus forsteri, assembly GCA_016271365.2. Taxonomy (NCBI): domain Eukaryota; kingdom Metazoa; phylum Chordata; order Ceratodontiformes; family Ceratodontidae; genus Neoceratodus; species Neoceratodus forsteri. The sequence goes on from CM057454.1 coordinate 69,936,063, forward strand.
GTTTTAACATTGAAGTGTGCACTCAACCCTAACTATACTATACTATGCAATCCGATTAGCCTCATCGGATCAGAAACTTGCCTGCTATAGACCACCTCAGCGCACTGCTGTTCGCTAATTAGCCAGCACCTCTCGGCATTTTTTGTTTGTTTGTTTGTTTGCTTGCTGGATGCAAGAGGCGCCTTCTCTACAGCAGTCTTGCCTAGCTAAGTTTAAGGTAAGTTGTAGTAAACAATTTGTCCTGCCCGCCTTCCCCAACCCTGGCCTTTATTAAATACCACTCCTCACCCACCCTACTCCGCTTTCTCTCTCTCTCTCTCTCTCCCCTGCATAGCCACTGCTCTCAAGACTTCCCCTTAAAAGGATCTACCTTTACTTCCACCAGTGGTAATCCGATATAACAACCACAAGCTGTCTAAACCTTTGGATGGCTAATTCCAACTGGCTCCAAATCCTCTCCCAGGAGCGTTCTACCTTAATACCAGGCCATAAATATACAATGTCTAACTAGGACACCTTCACATTTTTTTGCCCGGCTGAGAAAGCATGCTGCCTCAAATGCATCCAATTATATTTTTTATCCTGCTGTCTCCGTTGCTAATCCCCTCTATTCTACAACCCTCTATATATATCCACGAAAGCCTGCTATCCAATTATACTATGAATAGCCAAAAAACTACAGCTACCCAATCATACCTGATCCTCACGACCTCTCTTTCGAAATATGACCCTCTGCAGCTGCACCAAGGGTACCACCCCCCTTCCCACCCACCCCAATACATATATTTTTTTCAATGCGCTAGAAATACCAAGGTACTAAGCCCTCCAGGCTCTGCTCATTAGTCTTAAAACAACTCGACTGCAGGCCACCCGAATGATATGGCTGCTTTAACTCCTATCAGGGAACATTCACCCAAATCCTGGCCCTATAATTGGCAGTGCAAGCCCTTTCTCTAAGTGATGCAACTGTCTCCATTGCCTCCATCAATATCTGCAGCCTCCTGGCCAAATTTGACTCTCTGCAAGTATGGGTCTCTCAACACAACCCCGATGTCTTGTCTGTGGTTGAGACATGGCTCACCCGAGAATATCTGACATTGAAATCCAGCTTAATGGTTGCACATCCTTCAGATTGGATAGGGTTAGTAATCAGGGAGGGGGATGTGTCATTTAATTAAAAGATCACCTCCAGGGCCAGTCACGCCCACCTATAAAATCTGGATGTAATGTTCAGATTCCACCTGCAAAAGTAATCTTCTGTCAGCAAGGGAAGAACTCAACCTTTATCTCCACCTACATTCCTCCCAAGGAACAGGCAAACAGTTTTAATGCACTCCTTGAATATCTCTCTGGCCTCCACCTTAATAATGAGCTGTTAGTGGTAGGCGACCTTAACATAAACTGGCTATCCCCTAACACCGCCCCTTACAAGGATGCGATCTCCACATCAAATATCGTCCAACTTGTTGAAACCCCCACACGAACCAACTACCACTCAGGATCCAGTAACCTCTTGGACTGGCTTCTAACTAACCGCTCAGAATGGATCACCAATATGGTTGTTCTGTCGGACTCCATAAGTGACCATTTACCTATCCTCAGCACCTGGTTAAATAAGTCCCCAAAACTCCTGGCTAAAGAGGTTACTACCTGCATCTTGCGAAAAGGCCAACTAGGCCCACTAACAGTTCACCTCAGTCAGATAGACTGGTCCACCATCTACTCCACAGTTGATGTAGATAATGCTTTAGACTATTTAATCAATGTCTTCAACGCAGCCTGTGACACCTTCGCACCTATCACCAAAAAGATGGTTCGTGGCTCCCATAAGTCGTGGATATCCCTTCTGCTAATGCATTCCAGGGACAACCTTTGGCATAAAGTCAGAAGTACAAGTTCCTAAGTCCATCTCCAAAACTATCGTACAGCCCGCAATAAATGTACCCAAGCCGTCCACCAGGCCAGGTTCAGCTTTTTTTGGTCTGAACTGGACAACTCCTGGGGCGACAGCCGGAAGTTCTGGGAGAATATTAGGTTACTAGTAGGTAAGCCCAACAGAGGCCCCCACCCGCAATGCTGAACCATAACACGATAAGTAATGCATGATCTGAAAACCATTGCTAATATTTTTAATAAGGCCTTCACAAACCTTAGTGGAGAGCTCCCTGCTGACTACCTGCTCCCTACACAGAGTCAACATAGTCCCAAAACTAATGCCTCTACCTCCTGCAAACCCAACCCTGTGCCCCCTTCTATCTCAAGATAATCAGACCTACTGAGGCCAAAAAATACCTTCTGCAAGTGCTTCACAAATCCCAGCACAGCAGTGACGACCTCGATCTTGAATTAATCACCCTCACCCTGAATGTCATTCTGCCTCCATTAACTAGAATTATCAACCTCTCCCTTATCACTGGTAAATTACCGATGGTCTGGAAAGCCACAGTTGTAATACCAGTATTTAAAAGTGGCGACAGGACAACCCATACTAACCACCAGCCAATCTCCAAAGTGCTGGAACGTATAGTTTACAGTCAATTAACCAACCACCTAAATAAGTATCAACTACAATGAAGGGAGCAACATGGATTTCGGAAACTACACAGCACGACGGCAGTGCTGGTTGAGTTTACTGGTTTCATACATGACACCCTCGATCGTGGGCACTTAGTGGGGGCCACCATTTATTGACCTCACTAAGGCCTTCAATATCGTGAACCACGACCTGTTACTAACACAACTACATGATTCCTTAGTGTCTCCAACCTCCCTGAATTGGTTTTGCAGCTACCTCTCCGGGCGAGTTCAGCAGGTCAAAATAGGAGATACAATCTCAGACAAATTGTCAGGACAGGAGTTCCCCAAGGATCCATCCTGGGTCTGCTGCTTAGTCTGTTCTTAAACACATCCTGCAAGCCATGGTGATTGCCCTGAAACCAAACATTCTCATTATAACAGAAACATGGCTAAAGAGCACGATTCCTGACCACTCGGTCTCCATCCTAAGGCTAGACAGAGCAGGCGGGGTGGTGGAGTGGCCATGTATATCTGTGCCTCCTTCCAGTACTTCCTAGTCTTCTCCTCCTCCTCCAACCCAGTAAACTATGACACTTTAGCCATCAATGTATCCCTCCCTTTCTCACTCCCTATCTTTGTAGCCAGTAACTACTGCCATCCAAATGTCCAGCCCGCTGTCTCTCTTGACCTACTGTACTAACTTCCATTACTTCCCTCTCTCAATCTGGCAAGCTCGACATCCTTGGCGACCTCAATTTAAATTGGTTGTCTCCAATAACACCTACCACAAGAAAGTACAGTTACGTAAGAACTTACCGTAACAGTAGATCTTCGAGAACAGCTCTTGCAGCTGGTTACACCATTAGGACTGAAGCCGGCAGGAGTCAGGACCCCATGGAAAAATTCTAGCTCGCTATCTTCAGCGGGGACCGCCCCCGACATCGGTCCCGCCTCCGACGTCAGGCGTAGTACATAAGGAGGCGGTCCCGCCAGATTCCCCAGTTCTCCCGCCGGAGACTTCCGGACGCAGGCTGACATTGAAATGGGAGACCGAGGATCCACCGTCAGAAGACAAACGGGAAAAAATCCCTGTTAACAAAAACTTAAGCCATGCCTCCTCCAAGGGGGAAGGTGAGCGGGAAGGTACCTGCTGCAAGAGTTGTTCTCGAAGATCTACTGTTATGGTAAGTTCTTATGTAACTGTACTATCTTACTTCGAGACACAGCTCTTGCAGCAGGTTACACCATTAGGACTGATTCCCAAGCAGTAGCGCTTGCAAACACTCTGGGAGGAGGAAATAAGAAAAAACGTTCCAGGTCCTGAATCTAGGACAGGAGACCCTGTAGCACTGCCAGGCCGAAGCCTGCTGTTCGCCGTGAAGCGATGTCCAGGCTATAATGCTTGATAAAGGTATGAACAGAGCTCCAAGTGGCTGCAGCACAAATGGCAGAGGTGGAGACGTTTCCAAGTGCTGCAAAGGATGTGGCCACACCCCTAGTGGAATGGCCCCGGACTGCTCCTGGGAGGGGCCTTCGTTTGATATCATAACAATAAGAGATGCACTGGACAAGCCAGCGAGACAGGGACTGTTTGGATATTGGTTGACCCATCATCCTTTCGGTAAAGGAGACGAAAAGTTGCTCCGAAGTACGAAGCTGCTTAGTTCTGCTCAGGTAGTACCTTAAGCTGCGGTGAACATCCAGGGTGTGAAGCAGCGCCTCTCCTCTGTTAGAGTAATTAGGGAAGTAGACTGGCAGGTCAATATCCTGATTGAGAGTGAGTGTGGAAACCACCTTAGGCAAGAATTTAGGATTCGTCCTCAGGGATACTCTGTCCCAGTGGAAAATTAAATAAGGCTCTTTGCACATGAGAGCCTGAAGCTCAGAAACTCTTCTCGCTGACGTAACAGCAACCAAAAATGTTTTCCACGACAGAAAACGCAGCTCGCAATCCGAGGCAGGTTCAAAGGGGGGAAGCGTGAGTTGCTCCAGGACAAAGAGAAAGTCACAAGGAGGCACTGGGTCCTTAATGGGCGGCCTAAGGTGTAACACCCCTCTTAAGAATTCTCGACAGGCATCTAATTGTGCCACTGTGCACTGTCCACGGAGGTGATAAGCTGAGATGGCACAGAGGTGCACTTTAATAGAGGAGTAGGCGAGACCCGAGCGGAAAGGAGAGCAGGTACTCTAACACCGCTTTCACGGACAACCTAAGGGAAAGGCGGCGTGTTTTGCGACCATAGACAAAAAGCAGCGCCATTTCATGGCGTCGTCGCTATCACGTTGCGGCTTTCTGGCTGCTGAAAGGACTTCTGCGGCCTCTTCGAGACCCCTGGCGACGAAGATGGCTATGTCTCTAGGAGCCATGCATACAGGTTCAGTGAGCGTAAGTCCGGGTGGACCAGTGAACCCTTCTCCTGAGACAAGAGGTGGGAGCTGAATGGCAACAGGAGCGGAGGTTCCCGGGACAGCTGAATTAGCAAAGGGAACCAGATCTGCCTGGGCCAGAAAGGGGCCACCAGGATCATTGTTGCATGCTCCCTGTGCAGTTTGAGAAGAACTCTCTGGATCAACGGGAAGGGAGGGAAAGCGTAGAGGAATCTGTCCGCCCAGGAGAGGGACAACGCGTCTCGCCAGAAAACACCAGGCCCTGGATCTAGCAAGCAAAAATTGGGCAGTTTTGCGTTGAATGGGGAAGCGAACAAGTCCAATTCTGGAGTTCCCCATCAAAGAAATAGATCCTCTGCTACCTCCTGGAGAAGTTCCCAATCGTGGACTCTGGCTTGGGAGCGACTCAGGCCATCTGCAATTGTGTTGTCCACCCTGGGAACATGTACTGTGATCAGGTTCGCGCCGTGTCGGATTACCCAATCCCACACCCTCATGGCCTCCCTGCAAAGGGGGTATGAGTGTGCACCTCCTTGTTTGTTGAGGTAATATTACCGTGTTGTCTGTCTGAAGCAGGAGAGTACACGGCGATCTCTGACTGAAATGCCTGCAGGGCATAAAGGACCACCCTCATCTCTAGGACGTTGATATGGAGGTGGGCTTCCAGAGGGGTCCACGTTCCCTGGGACTTCACCCCGTCCAGGTGTGCTCCCCACCCTAGACCTGAGGCGCCTGTGGTGGGGATTACCTTCGGGGATGGCGCTATAAACGGGACGCCCATAGAGAGTGTCCCTGGGTCTAGCCACCAGTGCCAGTCTTGAATCGCGGTGTTCATGATTCTGACTGGATGCTGCATGTGGTCTTGCCTTTGGTCCCATTGCACCTTGAGCATCCACTGAGTTACCCGCATGTGGAGCCTTGCGAAAGGACAGTAGAGAATGGCAGACATGTGTCCGAGCAAACGAAGGACCGACCTGGCTGGGGCGGTCTTGTTCGATGAAAGCTCCCTGATGAGGGATCTGATACGCTCCGCTCTGTCGTCTGGAAGAAATGCTCTTCCCTGAACGGTGTCCAGTACTGCGCCTATGAACTGCAGTTTCTGCGACGGTACCAGGAGGGACTTCTCGTGGTTGATTAGGATACCCAGAGATCGAAACAGGTCATGGGTGCTCTGGATCGCCCGTAACAACGCCTCTCTGTAGGCGGCCATGAGAAGCCAATCGTCCAGGTACGGGAACACATAATGGCCCTGTCTCCTTAGAGATGCTGCCACGACTGCCATGCATTTGGTAAAGACCCTGGGTGCCGATGACAGCCCGAATGGAAGGGCTCGGAACTGAAGATGATGGCCGAGAAACTCGAGGCGCAGGAACCTCTTGTGCGCTTGAGCTATAGGGATGTGCAGGTAAGCGTCCTGCATATCTAGAGACGCTAAAAAAGTGTCCTGCTTCAGCATGGGAATAAGACCTGGAAGAGTTACCATGCGGAATCTTTTATAGGCGACCGATAAATTGAGGTCGCTGAGGTCCAGAATTGGACTGAGGTCCCCTGTCTTCTTTGGAACCAGGAAGAAGTGGGAATAGTATCCGTGTTCTCTCTGGTTCTCTGGGACGTACTCTATCGCTCCCTTTTGTAGGAGCGCGAGCACTTCTTGTCTGATCAATGACTTGTGCTGACCCGGGTACCGGGAGAGCAATGGAGGCCTCGAGGGTGGCTTTTCCATGAATCTATAAAGTGGCCTCTTCCGACTAACTGTAGAACCCACCTGTCGGTGGTTATAGTCTGCCATCCGGCAGGAAATTGTAATCGCGACCCCGACCATGACGCCCTGTTGATCCTGAGGGGGGGGCCAGGAAGGAGTCAGGCTGTGGCAGCTGAGGGTCCCACTGGCTGGACCGGCTTAGGAGTGCGCTGGCTTCGACCCTGCGGGTTGTTTTCCCTGGGCTCTCTGAAACCGAGCCCTCTGTTGTGGAACGGGCGGGACTGTTGTCTCTGGCGTCTACCTAAACCGCTTTGGTTCCTACAAAGAATTAAGCTTGGTCGTACATGGCCTGAACCGACCTCACCGCCTTCCCGGCCTCTTGGAGTTTGGTAATTATCTTCTCTGAGGGTTTACCAAACAAAACTTCTCCCTCGAATGGGGCGTCCATGATGTTTTTCTGGACGTCCGGGGTAAAGCCGGAGACACGGAGCCAAGAGTGCCTCCAGAGGCATACGCCTGAAGCTGCTGCTCGGGCCGAGGAGTCCGCGGAGTCGTACGCGGCTCATAGCACCTGGGTTCCCACGTCCGAACCCGTACGGAGGAGCTGCAACATCTCCTCCTTCTGCTCACCTTCCAGCAATTTCTCAGCCGCATCCAGACCCTGCTCCCACAGGGCATTTTGGAACTGCACCATGTGGGTCAAATAATTCAGGGATCTGATGGCGCAGGTAGCAGAAGTACACGCGTACCTCTACCCATGGAGTCCAGCTGCTTGGACTCTGGGTCCGTGGCAGGGTGCTCAAATGTTGCGGTCTCTGGGACCGGTCATGAGAGGCTGTTATGACCAGAGAGTCGGCCTGAGGATGCTGGGTCAAGTACTGGTCTTCTCTTGGAGCCTTGTACAAGCGGTCAGCTTTCTTCGGCATCGCCGGGAGCGAATGTGGACGCCCACGCCTGCCTTGGTGACGCCCACGAAAGTGTTTACCAAGGGTGGAACCACCACAGGCTTGGGGTCCTTCTGTCAAGATACTCGCATGGCAGCCTTCGAGTCAACTCTTCCTCATCCCATCCCATGTTCTCCTGGATGTGTCTCGTGGATATCCAAGAACGAAGGGTCATCCGGAGGAGACTTTGGCAGCTCACGTGGGTCCGGAGAAGGGATGGAGAGGGGAGATGGGGATCTGGATATAGAAAACTCTGATCCCGTGTCCTCCGTCAAAGGCGAACGGCGGCGTCTTCTGGGTCTCTTGGGACTGGGTGACCTAGAAGAGGATCTGGACGGAGGTCTCCTTTTATCTAGTCTCCCCCCTGGGAGGGGTCCTGGGCTCCCGGGGAGGAGGTAACCAGCCTGCAGACCCAGACGGAGACGGAGGCGCAGGAACCGGAGGAGCAACCGGTGTAGGAGGAGGAGGAGGGGGAGGAAGCGGAGGTGGAGTGAGGATTTTGATGGTATCCCACCAGTAAGTGAAAAGCTCCTTCACCTCTGAAAAAGAAAGGCCCGACGATGGCCCGGGCGCCAGTGGACAGTCATCAGGTCCCGGTGTTGGCTCTACAGGGGGCTCGGGTTGTGGCGAGGGTTCCCTGGGAGTCTCAACAGGACCGGGGTCGCCCGACTGGTCCTCGGGCTGAGTTAACTCCTCCTCAGTGATGGTCTCCTGACCGACGTCGGTCGGAGGCGTCGGGGTCCTCTTCTCAATTGGAGTGGGCACTGGTCCCCCTACCGGCGTCCGGTGATGAGTTGGCCTGGTCGGCGACGGTCTTCTGACAGACAACGGCTCTGGGGACCTGTGGCGAGAGGCCGACATCGGACGAACCAGCGTCGGGTACTGCGGCCTCTTAAGTGAGGTGAGCTCCTTGGTTTTCCGGTAAAGAGGCGGAGGCAAGGAAGCAGACCTGACGTCGGGTTCAGAATGGCGGGAACCCGACTTGTGGTGATGGTGGCAATCCCCCGACTTAGCCAGGGTCTTGGAGGACGAGGGAGGCCTGGGAGTCTTGGCCTGAGAAGAGGATGAAGATTTTCTCACTGCAGCGGGGGAAGGCTGAGAGCTGGCCCAGGAAGGAGAGCAGTCGGACCTGGAGCCAGAGCTGCGCGAATCGGAGGCCCTAGACGGGGACCTGGAAGGGGCCTTCTCCCTGTGCTTCTCAGCATGCTTGCGGGCCTTCTGCGAAGAATCCCCCTTGGAAGCCATGGTCTTGAGTTGCTCCTCTAGCAGGAATGCCTGTAGGGCCTTCTGGCGACAGATCTGGGTTCTGCTGTTGAAACCCTGGCAAAAGGAGCAGGACCAGGTGTCGTGGTCTGGGCCTAGGCACCGGACACAGGCTGAGTGCGGATCCTTGAATGGGATCTGCTTCCCACAGGCACAGTTCGAGGAGTGACTTGAGGTCGGAGAGGACATCAGAGAAAAAACTGAACACATAGAACGAATTTCCCGTAGGAAAACACTTTACCACGCGTCGCGCGCTAGAAACCGAGCGAAGGGTCCGAGACATGCAAGTCGATGTAGGCGGGAAAGAACTGGGAATCTCAAGGGACCGCCTCTTATGTACCACGCCTGACGCCGGAGGCGGACAGAGTTAGAAGTGTCCCCGCTGAAGATGGCTAGCTAGAATTTTTCCGTGGGGTCCTGACGCATGCCGGCTTCAGTCCTAATGGTGTAACCTGCTGCAAGAGCTGTGTCTCGAAGTAAGATCTGCGATCAGTGCCTTCAACCTTGTCCTACAGATAACATTCGTCTTGGAGGTAGCTCTCCACCTGAAAACTGCAAATTGCTTGTCACGTGCATAACCACGCCAGGTAGTTACTAGGTAAAAACTGTCATGTTGATAACCATGGCTGTAACCTCCATGTAAACCTGAATATATTTTGTAACCTAATGTCTTTCCACTGCATCAAAACATGCATTGTTATCCTGGGTCGCCCCTGAAAAAGCAATCTTCGGGGCTCAGTGGGCCTACCCAGTCACCAAAATTTAATAAATAAATAAATAAACCTCACACAAATAATTACAGAACCCACCCGCCCTAATCACAAGACCTAAAACCACTCCACACTTGATTGGGACCTAACTTCCCACCCCCACAGAATCATCGCCTCCAGCATCCTTCCGGATGCTCTCAGCGACCACAATACATACAATTTTACAAAGTAGCCAGAAATGATTGCACTCGGAAAATAAGGAATGCTAAATGCAGCTATTACAAAGAGGCTCTGACCAACTCTTGGGGCCCGGGAAAAAAATTCTGGAACAACATGAAAGAACTCACAGGCAAGGATCCTAAAGCACCACCCACGATGCTCAACCTTCATGGCACTCCTACACTCGACCTAGGTACCATCACCAGCACTTTTAATAATGCATTTACAAACCTGGACAGTGTCCTTCCACCAAATTTTTTCGACGACCTCCCCTCCAGCTCCTCCCAAGTTACCCCCCAACTAGAACATACAACCCCAAAGTTTTTTTTTAAGGAGGTCCCACCACAAGTACAGTAGCTAGAAAATACATTCAAAAGGCCCTCGGCAAACAAGGGTACAGTGGTGAATCCCTTGACCTGAAACTGCTGGCACAAGGCCTCGATGAAATCTTAGAACCACTTACAAAAATCTTCAATCTCTTGCTTAGATTGGGCCATTTCCACTCTCTCTGGAAGAAAGCCACTGTCACACCAGTTCACAAAAGCGGAGATAGGACGCTGTACACCAATTACAGACCTATCTCACTCCTCCCCCCACTATCTAAAGCGCTGGAGCGAATAGTGTCGGACCAACTAGTTGAATTCCTGGATTAGTACAATGTACAGTGCCCAGAGCAGCATGGCTTCAGAAAAGGTCACAGCACCACCACTGCACTACTGGAATTTACAACCTTCATCCATGCCACGTTTGACAAAGGGAATTGTGGAGGGGCAGTATTTATAGACCTTACCAAGGCATTCGACACAGTTAACCACCCCCTACTGCTCAAGCAACTGTCCTCCACTGGGATCTCCAGCGATGCCCTTCCATGGTTCACCAGCTACCTTGATAATCGGATCCAATGTGTAAGGATTGCAGGGATCTCTTCGGATGAGAAACCGGTCCGGTCCGGAGTCCCCCAGGGGTCTATTCTGGGCCCTCTACTCTTCTCCCTCTTCATCAACAATCTCCCCAGTGCCTGCCTCCAAAAAATAGACGCAGACGATGCAGTCCTGTTTTCCAGCCACCATGACATTACAGTCCTTGAATCCCAGCTGCAGCTCGACGTCAAGCGCATTGAAGACTGGTTAAATTCTCATAAACTTGTCCTGAACCACAGCAAGACTAATGCCATGTCCTTCTGTAACCGACAGAGCAGGCACAACTCTCTGTCCCTCACCATCAAGAACCACATTGGGAACCCACTCGAACATGTCAAGGAGTTCAAATACCTTGGTATTACTCTGGATAGTACCCTCTCCTACACTCGCATATTGACACTGTTGCCAAGACCACCAATATACGGATTGAACTACTACACAAACACAAGGACTGTATGCCTGCGGATGCCCTTAAACTAGCCATCTACAGCTCCGTTACCTCTATCATTGACTACGGCCTTGCCATCTATGGCTCTGCATCAACAAGTGCCCTCCACAGGATCTCAGCTGCTCTCAACAAAGCCTGTAGACTACTAACGGGTGCAGCCTGACAAACTCACACCTGTGACCTCTATGCACAGGCCAGCTGGCTACCCCACGCAGCAGAATACAACACCAGACCTGCTTACTTACCAAAGATTCTCCTTGGTCTCATGCCACCTGGTGTTAGTCACTCCTTACTACCTACAGTGGCACTCAACAAACACGTGGTGCCCAATCTCTACCTTTCAGGTTCCCAGATGTCGCATCTCCATGTGTCAGCGGTCCTTTATCTATAGAGCCGCTCAATGGTTCAATTCCTCAATAAAGAAGCACTTTCCTCTACTACACTTGGACCCTTCAAAAGGAATCTCAAACTTTACCTCACCTCTACCACTCAATGTGACTGCTTCTCTAAACAGAGCTCTCTCTAAACACCTCCCAGCTCACTCATGTCTAACAGCCCGCCCTTTCCCAGTCTCATTCCCTCTGGCACTGGGCCTTCCTTGTGACTCCTTTCCTGCTTCACATCTCCACTGGTACAAGACATTTTCCACCACCATCGGACAGTGGCCCATTAGCCTGCCAACTTCCTCTCCCGGTTGCACGCCTGCAATACTAACTGCCTATGGTGCCCTCCACCTCTTATTGTTACCGCAGCCAGCTGCCTACTCAAGCTGCTCGTTATATGAATATTATCTCAAAGTATGTTATAACTGAGTGTCTATTTTTTCTTTTAGTTGTTTTGGTTGTTTATAGTGCATTCTTTTACTACCTCTGTATGTATGTTGACCCTCATCCTTTGACGTGGAACCTTTGTAAATGAGCAGTTTCTGCTCAAAGGTATTTGTAATCTGAGAATTTAATAAATAAAAAAATAAAAAAATAAACTTAGTTTTCCTCGTCAGAAAAGTTCACAACCCTAAATCCCCACATAAAACCATACAAATACAGACTTATAAATTCCTAGAATTGGAACCTCTCCTGCATAGCCTTGCCCTCTCAGACTGGTCCCTTCTAGCAAGCACTTCCTCAGTTGATAAAGCCCTAATCCATTTTAAAGACATCTTCCTAGCAAATAAACAAACAAGGGTTAGGAGTCTTCACCTTCCCTGGCTTACCCCTGAATTGTAAGCTTGCCACAGAGCCAGAGATCGGGCCTGGAAGTGGCACAAAGTCTCCCAGCTTCCAAATGACCTTCTTATTTACTAAAAACTCCACAATGCCTGTACCCGGGTTATCAGGCTAGCAAAAACGGAGTGCTTCAAATCTATCTTTGCAACAAACATCAACTCCCCCTCCAAGTTCTGGAGAGTGGTCCACGCCCACTTTACCCCTCATCCTGTGCACCCACCCCATATTTAAAATAAACGCCATCCTCATTGCCGATCCAGTTGCAGTAGCTTCCTTTATTCAACTCCTATTACACCACTTGTGCTGATGAGCTACTCCAATCCCTCCCAAACTATATGCTCCTCCCTCTCCCTCTTCCTACTGCCTACGAATGAACCCCCCCAATTCCCCCTTCTCTTTTGCTACTGTCTTCCCAAATGACACCCTAAATGCCCTGCTAGCAAGCAACCCTTCAAAAGGCTCCTCCCCAGATGGCCTTGATCCTAAACTACTATCCCTCTCAGTCCCAGCCATCGCCTACCTACTCTCTATCCTAAACCTCTCTTTCTCAACCGCCTCAGTACCTTCCCCATGGAAACACGAAGTGGTCCTTCCCCTTCCCAAAGGCGGAGACCCCACCTCCCTTGGCAACTACCACCCATCTCTCTTCTCCCTATCTTTGCCAAACTTCAGGAACACCTAGCCTCTCCCAGCTCACCGCTTACCAGAATGACGACTCCTTCTTCACCCCTCATCAATCTGGCTTCAGGATAAATCACTCTACCACCACCTCCATTCTTCGGCTCACTGATTCTATCCTCATGGGAATGGACAATGGCCAAATCACCTCAGCCATTTCTGTCGATCTGCCCAAAGCCTTCGACACAGTCTCCCACTCCCTTCTCCTTGACACCCTATCAACAGCTGGGCTATCCCCCGTAGCCACAGACTGGTTCAAGGCATACCTCACTGGCAGAACCCAATCAGTCAAGATCTCTGACGCAATCTCCCCACTCCTTCCGATAAGAACTGCGTCTCCCAGGGATCAGTGTTAGGTCCCATACTATTTATTTTTCTACACGATCTCCTGTCCACCTGCTCTCCCTTCACATGTACACTGATGATACAGAGTTCTGTATGTATCTGGCTCTTGCCCCACCGAGGCTGCATCCAGCTTGCAGCATGACTTTGACAAAGTTCAGCACTGGTTTGCAAACCACCATCTCTCACGCCAAAAACAGTCTCCATGACCTTTGGCACCAGGCAGAGACTTACCAGGTTTTCCTCTCTATCCTCCTTCCACACCCTTGATGGGACTTTACTCAAGAACACATCCTCTTTCAGGTATTTAGGCGTCTGGCTGGACCAACACCTGAACTTCTCTGGTCATACAGAAACACAGACTTTGACAGCAGATAAGGACCACTTGGCCCACCCAGGGTGCCCATTTCGCTACCTACTAGATAAGCTGCAGATTCTAGTTAACCAACATCCTACTTCCTGCCACCTCTCACTACAATTGCCTTATGTCTGTCCCATGCATGTTTAAATTCCCCCACTGTTTTAGACCCAACAACCTCCCCAGGAAGGCGGTTCCATGCATCCACCACTCTCTCCGTGAAAAAAATTTCCTCACATTACCCCTGAGCCTCCCCTCTAACTTTAAATTGTGCCCCCTTGTTCTTACACATCTCTTTTTCTGAAAGATGCTACCCTCCTGGACTTTGTTGATTCCCTTGAGGTACTTGAACGTTTCTATCATGTCCCCTGTCCCTCCTTTCATCAAGGGTATACATATTAAGCTCTCTCAATCTCTCTTCATATGGTTTCTGATGCAGACCCTGCACGATTTTAGTTGCCCTCCTCTGGATTGCTTCCATCCTGTCTATGACCAAGCGTAGATGAGGTATCCAAAACTGCACACAGTACTCCAGATGGGGTCTCACCAACTATCTGTACAGAGGGATAACCATTTCCCTTTTTCTACTTGTGATGCCCCTTCCTATGCATCCCAGTATCCCCCTGGCTCTCCTTACTGACTTCTCACATTGCTTACCAACCTTTAGATCATCTGATATGACTACCCCCAGGGTCCAATTCCATGTTTGTTGTTGTTAGTACCTCCCCTGCTATTGTGTACTCTTCTACTGGGTTTATGTTTCCCAGTTGCATTACTTTGCACTTCTTTGCATTGAATCTAAGTTGCCATATGTCTGACCATTTCTCCAACCTTGCCAAGTCCCTTCTCATCCTTTCTATCCCCCTTGTGTATCAGATCTTTATGTCATCTGCAAAGAAGCACACATTTTCCTCCAGACCCTCTGCAATGTCACCTATAAAGATGTTAAAGAGGACTGGACCCAGTACTGAGCCCTGAGGTACTCCACTAGCGACCCCCCCCTTCTTCAGAATGTGTTCCATTCACTATTACCTTCTGTGTCCTGTTTTGCAGCCAGTTTGCTACCCAGGCTGGCTAACTTGATTATTAATCTTTGGTGTGGGACTGTGTCAAATGCCTTGCTAAAGTCTAGGTAGGCCATATCCACAGCCCCTCCCTGGTCTATTACTTTGGTCACCCAATCAAAGAAATCTATTAGATTCGTCTGACATGACCTTCCCACTGTAAATCCATGCTGCTTTGGATCCTGTGCCCCGCCGGCCTCTAGGTACTCAACAATTCTTTCTTTCAGAAGTGATTCCATCATTTTCCCTACTACTGAAGTCAAACTTACAGGTCTGTAGTTTCCTGCTTCTGCCTTGCTCCCACTTTTGTGAAGGGGAATCACATCTGCCCTCCTCCAGTCCTCAGGTACCACCCCATCCTCCCATGATTTGTTAAAAAGTGTGGTCAGTGGTGTCACTAGGTCCTCCCTTAGTTCTTTTAGGATTCTGGGGTGAATCCAGTCAGGCCCCATTGCTCTGTCCACCTTGAGTTTTAGGAGTTCTTTCAGTACTCTTTCTTCTGTAAATGGACTGGTGCCAACGCCCCTACCCAGAGTGCTTCTGTCTGGTTTAGGTAACTCATCCTCATCTTCTTTTGTGAATACTGAGCAAAAGTACTCATTCAGTATCTCTGCCTTTTCACTGTCTCCCTCTGCCCACCTCCCCTCTCCCTTATTAATCTTCACTATTCCTCCCTTAACCTTTATATGCTCCCTAATGTACCTATAAAAGGTTTTATGCCCCTTCTTAACTGAACTGGCTATTTTTTCCTCGGTTTGGGCTTTTGCTATTCTGACTGCCTTCCCCACTTCTTTCTGCTTTAATTGATACAGTTCCCTGTCGTGCTCCTTTTGTATTCCTTATACTTTTTGAATGCAGCCTTTTTCTCCTTAACCTTCCCTGTCACCTCTTTTGAGAACCATAGTGTTTTTTTACTCTGCTTTGTTTTCTTTATCTGTTTCACACAAAGGATTGTTGCCTCTATGATGGCAGTTCTGATTTTTGTCCATTGTTCTTCCACCCCTCCTTTCTGGCCATTTGTTAGTGTATTCCTCAGGTATTCACCCATTTTGCCAAAGTCAGCCCTTCTAAAGTCCAGTGTGCTTGTTTTTGTATGGCTAGTCTCCATGGTTGTGATTATTGTGAAGCACACTGTGCAGTGGTCGCTAGTTCCCAGATGTCTACTGACTTCAAAATTTGTGATCCTCTCTCCATTTTAGAGTATCAGGTCTAGTATTGCTCCCTCCCGAGTGGGTTCCAACACTAGCTGTCTAAGGCATGCCCCCTGCAGGGCATCGAGAATGACCCTACTCTTGGATGTGGCTGCAGTACATGTCATCCAGTTAACATCTGGTATATTAAGGTCCTCCATCAACAGTATCTCCCCTTTTTCAGCCATTTTGAGAATGTCCTCTATCATTTTCTTGTCCATTTCCTCCCCTTGAGATGGAGGCCTGTATACAATCCCTGTGCAGATTGTAATGCCATTCCCTGTCTCCAAGGTGACCCAGAGGGCCTCTTGTCCTCCCCTTTTATTTGTTAGTTATGTAGCTTTGATCCCTTCCCTTATGTATAGAGCTACTCCACCTCCTCTTTTCCCCTCCCTGTCCCTTCTGTAGACTGTGTACCCCGGTATGTTGACATCCCAGCCATGGTTCTCCATGTACCATGTTTCCATGACTGCCACAATATCCAATTGTTCATCTTCTATCAAGGCTACTAGCTGAGGAAGCTTGTTTCCCAGACTACAGGCATTGGTACTCATTGCTCTCCATTTAATGTTGGCTTTATCCTCCCACCCCCATTCCTGCTCTTTTTGCCCTTGCCTATTTTTCCATTTACCCTTGTCCTGCCCTCTGTTAAGCACCGTACCTCAGTGTTTACCTTACTACCTGGCATATTTTGTGGGGGGAGGCTTGAAATTTCCTGCCTCTTATTAGCGATGCCATGCAGAAAAAATTGCATCCCAAGCACAGTGCCTTATGCAGGAACCATGCCTGCATCCCACCCACAGCTGGGCGTGAGATTGTCCAGAAGATGATCCTACCTATCTTTAACTACTGTGATGTAGTCTACGATGCTCACCCAAGTCCTCCCTGGCCAGACTAGATACCCTCTTCAACTCCTTTTGCCGTTTTGCCCTTGACGCCCCCCTCCGCACTCATCATTGTGGTCTCTACCATGCCCCATCCTTCCCTTCCCTGACAAACAGACGTCTCTATCACTACGCAAAATATACCTCCAAGCACTGACTGGGTGAACTTCCCTATCTATCCCCTACCTTTACAACCGCCCCCCCCCTTCCCACTCCCTAAGATCCACTGACTCATGAACCTTGTTGGTCCCACGCCGCTCCACCCTTACTGGCCAATCAGGTTTTTCTTATCGCCTCCCAAAAATCTGGAATTCACTTCCCCCTCAAATTCGTCACTCATCCTCTTGCTACTCCAATAACTCTGCCCTCATTAACTGCCTTGCCCCTTCCTGTGCCTGCCATGACCCTCCCTAATCCCCTCCCGCCAGTTACCCTAAGCCCACATTACCATACGCCTACTCCCCACCACTTCTATTTCCCTCTGATCATGCTTCTCCTAGTCCCCTACTCTCCCTCCTCCTAAAGTGTTCCTTCCCTTCTTTCTCTACCCTTAATCTAGCTCCCTCCTGTGAGCTTGATCACTGCCTTGTGCAGACAGGATCCACAGTACATGGCGGGCAACAACTTTATCCCCCTTTCCCCTATTTCTCCTTTAACTGCACCCCCTCAGTCACTGCTTGATCACTGCATTGTGCAGGCAGGGTCACCCAGCACATTGATGGGGTACTACCCCCCCCCACTATAGCTGACCTTTGCTACCCCTCCCACAACATCCCTCCCCAACACCTCCCTTTCTCGCATCACTATATATAAATAACTCTCATCACCTATAACCTGTGTCCTACCAGTAGGGCTGCCCACCGCCTTGCCCATACAGGGATAACAGGGCACTGCTGAATTTCAACTCCCTCCTCCCACCTTGGATACCCCCACCTACAATACCTCTCTCTCTCTCTCATATATCACCCTGCCTCACTCTACCTCTCCTCCTTCCCCTTCCGGTTGACATAGCCCAACAGTGGCCTACCCCTACACTCAAGCACTTATAATCTACCCCATACCCCTCTTATATACACTTTAGTCCACCCTGTCATCTCTGTTTGCCTTGAAAATCATGTTCTGCCTGCATCTCCCTCTAAATTTCCTTTCCCCGCTTCCATTCTGCCTGCCGCAATCTTTCATTACCTCCTTCCATTCTTCAACTCTTTATTCCTATCACTGTAAATCTTGAATATATAAGTTACATGAATGGCTACCAATTACTATTCAAACAACATGAAGTCTTGCAGTATTCTGACATATTGCAGTGATCCCCAACCTTTAAACTGCCCCAGAGAACAAAGAGTTAACTTTGTATGCAGAGCATAGAATGCTGAGCTAGAGCTTGGTCTCTGTCTGGAGTGTTTCAAACTCAAACCATCAGATTCTTTACTCCACCTCACTGAAAAGTCGCTCCGGAGACTTCTCCTTCAGCTCGTTTCGAAAGTCGGTTAAAGTTTCAGTTTTCGTAGTTTTTTTAAGCCAAAAAACTTATCCGCATAGTCAGTTCAGTCTCTGTCTGTGGTGCCGTGAGTACTAGATAGGAATTGTTCTGTTTTTCTGTGTGGAACTTGTAAAAGTGAAGTTCGGTTCGGTTGAACCAGCCATTTGTTACTGAAATCTTGTGTTTTTACTCAGTGTGTGGTTACCAGTCCTTATCGGTTCTGAAAAAAAAAAAAAATGTTTTAGTACATTTTTTTTCCGATACCCGTGACACGGTTAGGAACCGATAAGGGAGTCTTGCCTGGCGGTTGCCATAAAAAGGGTAAGTTGGTTAGGTTGGCCATGTCTGAGAAACCCAAGAAAAAAACTGGGCCCACTGGGTTTCAACACTGCAGTGAGTGTGGGGAGGTCTTTGCTAAGGCCGATCCCCACACCACCTGCATTTATTGTCTAGGGTTTGACCACCTCGATTCAGACTGCCAAATATGTAAAAATTTTCCCAAATCCACCCTTGAGAAGAGATTAGGTAGACTGAGGGAAAAGGAGGCCGAGAAGTCCACTGACCCAGATGGCCAGCCCGGTTCGGTTCTGACCAAACCAGAAGGAGTGCCCTCTGACCAGGGCGATACTTCTTCTGGCAAAAGGAGAGCCGATTCAGAGGGATCGGTTCCGACAAAAAGGAAACAAAGACAAACCGTCCGGTTCGGATCCAGAGGTTCATGTTCCGACCGCCGAAGAGATAGCCAGAGCGATTCAGATTGTGGAATCGCTCCGCCCGGTTCCTACCAATCCGGCACCTTCTGGCAGTGGTTTGGTTCGGTTGGTTCCCCCGGTTCAAGATTATACCCTCGAAGATTTTTATGAACCGGAGTTTGAAGAGGAAGGGGAATTTGAGGATGATGATGGTGAAAGTGAGGGTCTGGATGTGCCTGTGGAACCGGACATCTCCCCAGACAGACCTTCAGGTGTTTCCCCTCCTAGGCTTTCTGAGACTCCTTCTCACTTTATGTTCTACAGAAAGGTAGCTAAAACCCTACAGCTTCCTATGGAGGAGGCTATGGAAGATGAGGAGGAGCCTGAGTATGTAGAAATGATGGACATCCCAGAGTCCAGGAGACTGTCTATTCCTCTCCACAAATCCTTTGGGAAACGCACAAAAAAATCCTAAAGTCTTCTAACACTATACCTCCTGTAGATAGAAGAATGGACAAGAGGTATACACTTTCAGGCTCAGACACGGAGTTCTTATACCAGCAATGCAGCCATGTTGGGGTAGTGCAGACTGCTGCCTGTGACAAGGCAAATATTCTCTTGGCTTCACACCCCCCCCAGACAAGGACTCCAGGAAGACTGATGCCATGGCAAAGAAACAGTACATGGCATCTTCCTTGGGACTTAGGCAGGCGAATTACATGGCCTATACAGCCACGTACCAGAAGTCCAGGTGGGACACTGTACTGGCACTGGCTAAACAGGCCTTCCCCCAGCTAGCCAAGGAGCTGGAGGCAGTGGCTGCAGATGGAAATGAGGCATTTTGAAGTGCAGTTTCATGCTGCTGTGGACTCCAATGGTGTGTCATCAGGAGTCATGGCTACATCTGTGGCTCTTCGGAGAATGGCTTGGCTCAGATGTACTAGCCTCTCGGAGGACACCCAGGCTAAGGCCATAGATTTTCCTGTAGTGGGCAATTCTCTTGTTTGGGGAGCAGACAGAGAATTACATGAAGAAAATGGATGAGTACAGGACCACTTACAGGAGTGCTCAGGCCAAGGAGAGGCAGGCAACTCCTGAAAGGCAGCAGTCTAGGGGCAGGGGCAAGCCTTTTCACCAAGCACAGGCCTCTTCTGCCTTTTCACAGAGGAGGTTCTTCAGAGGGAGAGGCAGAATGGGGATGAGCAGGGCTGCATCCACTCCTCAGCCTAAAGCCCCTGCCAAGCAGACACCCTGATGGGCCTGCCCAGGTCGACTCTCCTATTCCAGTAGGGGGCAGGCTGGCTTACTTTGTCCAGGACTGGATGTCTATTACATCAGACAAGTGGGTCCTGGAAGTAGTAAACCAGGGACTGGTTCTCAGCTTCAGAAAATGTCCAGAGATAAGAGCCAGCTCTTTTCCACCTGCAAATCTCTCGGAAACCCTTGCCCTAGAAGCAGAGGTTTCTTCTCTTCTAGCCTTAAGAGCCATAGAAAGAGTACCTACCCTACACTGGGGCAAAGGACTGTACTCCACGTACTTCCGGACCCCATAAAATACAGGGGAGTGGCGACCCATCCTAAACCTAAGATATCTAAACAAACATATTTTAAAACCAAAGTTCAAGATGGTAACTCTGGGAATAATCCTTCCCTCTCTAAGGCCAGGGGACTGGCTAGCCTCCCTGGACCTCAAAGATGCCTACTTTCACATTCCCATCAGGTGCTCCCACAGAAAGTACCTCAGGTTCGAGTTGCCCTCAGGCCACTATCAGTTCAGAGCAATGCCCTTTGGCCTAACCTCAGCCCCAAGGGTTTTCACAAAGTGCCTAGCAGTAGTAGTTGCCATTCTATGAAGGCAAAAGATTTCCATTTTTCCATATCTGGATGATTGGTTAATAGTGGGTCAGTCTCCAGACCAAGTCAAGTCTCACCTGCAAGTGACCCAGCAAGAGCTCACTTCTCTAGGATTTCTTCTCAGCCTTCCCAAGTCAGTTCTTGAACCAGTCCAGTTTCTTACCTTTATGGGGCAGAGCTGGACACACTCAGAGCAAGAGCCTTTCTTCCTCTAGAAAGGGCAAGAGTTCTTATGGAACTAGCCTCTTCCTTCAGCCTTCGGGTATCTCAACTAGCAAGGCATTTCCTCCAGCTCTTGGGCCACATGGCAGCTTCAACAGCAGTGGTCCAAGGGGCAAGATTCCAGATGAGGGATATTCAGTTCCACCTGAGAGCTTTTTAGTCTCAGAGGAAGGATTCCCTTACCAAACTGATCCCAGTGACTTTGACCTTGATCCAAGCCCTCCAATGGTGGCAGGATCAGGACAATTTAAGATAAGACAATTTAAGATTTTGCTACTCTGCCTTGTTCAGTGGTCCTTACCACGGACGTTTCTCTTCTGGGCTGGGAAGCCCATCTGGGGTCCCTCACTGACCAAGGGCTGTGGTCCCCCCAAGAATCCCTTCTCCATATCAATCTCCTAGAGCTCAGGGCAGGTTTTCTGGCCCTAAAAGCTTTCTCTCAGTCAGTACAGAACAAGGTGGTTCAAGTCAGAATGGCAACACCACCACCATGTGGTACATCAACAAGCAGGGAGGCACTCAGTCCACAGCCTTGTGCACAGAAGCCATGAAGTTGTGCTCCCTGGCTTATTCCCTGCAAACCTCTCTGGTAGCAGTTCACCTTCCAGGGAAGGCAATGTGTTAGCAGATGCACTGAGCAGGATCTCACAGGGCCATCACGAATGGTCCCTGGACTCTCAGGTGTTGAAAGTGATTTTTTCAAGGTGGGGCACTCCAGAAATGGATCTATTTGCAGCCCCAGACAATCACCAACTCCCTCTATTTTGTTGCAGAGTTCCAGTCTTGGGCTCAGTCCCCCTGGATTCCCTGATTCTGAATTGGGAAGGGAAGTTTCAGTATGCCTTCCCACTCCTGTTCAGAGTTTTAGTCAAAATAAGGTCTCAACCTTGCAAAGTGATTCTGATTGCTCCAGATTGGGCCAGACAGCCCTGGTACCCTCTATTGCTGTCCCTAGCAGTCCATCTTCCCCGGTCTCTTCCCAGGAATTACAACCTGTTAACATCCTCTCAGGGGAGGATTTGGTACCCCAATCTTCAGTCTCTCAATCTCAAGGCATGGCTCTTGAAGAGTTAGAATCTGCAAATCTGCATCTTTCCCAAAGGGTTCTGGATATTTTCAAAGCTTCTCGAAAGCCCTCCACCAGAAAGACTTATAAATCCAAATGGAAAAGATTCAGCATTTGGTGTTCTAAGAAGCATATTTCTCCAGATACTGCTGGATTGCCTACGGTTCTGGATTGTATGGCTCATCTTAATGGCCTAGGCCTCAGACCAGCTACTCTCAAGGTACACTTGTCAGCTGTCTCTGCGTTTTTGTCTGTGGGGAAGTCTTCCTCACTATCTTCTCACCCTGTGTTCTGTAAATTTTTTTAAAGGATTGCGTCACACCAATCCTCCTTTTAGAGACCCTGCCCCTGCCTAGGATTTGAATGTTTGCATTGCTAAACTTATACAACCCCCTTTTGAGCCTATGCCTTCAGCAGAACTTAAGTACTTGACTTGGAAAACTGTGTTCTGTGTAGCCATTACCTCTGCCAGGCGTTATCAGTGAATTGCAAGCCCTGTCAGTGGAACCTGATTTTATCTCATTTCACAGGGATAAAGTGGTCCTTAGAACCAACAGAAGGTTCTTGCCCAAAGTGGTTTCAGACTTCCAATTAAACCAGTCTGTGTCTCTTCCTGTTTTCTTCACCGAGCATTCTTCCTCAGGAGAGAGGAGGCTACACAGTTTAGATGTTAAAAGAGCCCTTAGTTACTACATAGAGCATACCAAGGGTCACAGGTTTGACTCCCTCCAGTTGTTCCTCAGTTATGGAGAAGTGGAAAAGGGCAAACCTGCCACCAAGAGATCTATTGCCAGGTGGATTGTGTCTTGTTATACAATTCTGCTATGAAAAATGGAAAAACTCCTCCATCAGGCCTGAGGGCTCATTCCACAAGAGGTACAGCTGCTTCCCTGGATGCTGCCAGGGATATCCCTCTCTTAGACATTTGTAAAGCAGCTACCTGGAAAACAGTCCATACCTTTACCAAGCATTACTCTCTGGATATCCAGGCTAGGAGTGATGCTCGGTTTGGCACAGCAGTACTTCAGAGCCTACTCCCAAAGTAGGTTCTGTCCCTCCTCCATGGAGGTGCTGCTTGGTAGTCTGCAATATGTCAGAATACAGCAAGACTTCATGTTATTTGAAGCAAAAATTACTCACCTTAGTAACTGTGTTTCTTCTAATGGAGCCTTGCTGTATCCTGCCTGCCTCCCCTCTCAGAACCTGTTTTTGGGAAGTGGGTGGGCAGGTGCAGTGTAGCACCCCAGGGGTGCTTTTTGTTGTACACCTTCCTTCTTTTTGTTTGGGTGTTGATTTAATACCGTTATTTGTATTATATTGTTTTTGGGGTTTCCTGACTGGAGCCTTCCTTGGGAATCCAAAACTTTTTTCTACCAGTTGGCTAGTAGGAATTTTACAATTTCCAAATAGAATTTTTAGTTAGTTGGGCTTGTAAGAACGGTTTGAGTTTGAAACACTCCAGACAGAGACTCCAACCGAGCTCGAGCTCAGCATTCTATGCTCTGCAAAGAAAGCTAACTGTTCTCCGGGGCAGTTTAAAGGTTGGGGATCACTGCAATATGTCAGAATACAGCAAGACTCCATTAGAAGAAACACAATTACTAAGGTGAGTAATTTTTTTCTTGTGTCACCTTACCATCTAGTGCTATATTCTGTTGCCAAGTTGCTATATGTGTTCATGTTACCAACTTTCACCAGCTGTTGCCTAATTGCTATATGTGTCTTCATATCTACTATAGTTAACTGTTGCATTGTTAGCCAACGTGGTCCACCTGTAATCCCTCCTGCTCTCATTGTATGCAAGTAAGCAAACGGTATTCCAACACTAACATTTCTCTGTATTCTGTCCCATTGTTTCGTACCCCCCAGGTCACACAGGAAGATGTGCAACTTGTTGCTCAGCGTGCCTTCCTGGTGAAACATTTCAATAAATAAACAATCTCTCAAAAGCATGCAACAACTTGTTGCTCAGCGTGCCTTCCTGGTGAAACATTTCAATAAATAAACAATCTCTCAAAAGCATGCAACAACAAAACCGTACTATATGCGGGTGATGCTGTGTACTACACAAGCCATCCTGACCCTGTAGCTTTGGAACAAAGTATCCAGCATAATTTTCAACTCCTTGAAAACTGGTTCTCTGAAGCCCGATTGCTCCTCAACTATAAGAAAACAAAAACAATGCTGTTCACCTCTACACACAGAAAATACAGATCTACCATCCTAAACATCCCCAAAATACAAACTGAAACCCTTGACATGATGTAAAATTTCAAATATCTCAGCATCACCCTGGATAGCTCTTTGTCCTACTCACTACACACAGACAATGTCTCTCGGACTGTGAACATGAAAATCAGCTTGCTGTATCGTCACAGACTGTCTCACCATGGACGCCTTAAAACTCACCATAACCAGCTCTGTCCTCTTTGGGATTGACTACGGCCTCGCAATCTACAGCACTGCCTCTACTTCATCCATGAAACGCATTGCCCTAACCCTAAACATGTCCTGCAGGCTTCTCCTTGGAGCTCCCCACTTGACACACACTTCTGACCTATATTCTCTATCAGGCTGTTTTAACCTGGAAAACCGAATTAGGCACCAGCTTTGTCTTCTGGCCAAAAAGGCCACCCTAGGTTTAACTCCACCCGGTATCCAATCTATGCTTACCCCAACAGCCCCAACCAGGTTGACCAGAGGATCTCAGAATAATCCCTACAGAGTTCCTTTCTACTGGATAACCCTACCGCAATGTTCATTTGGATGTCAGCCTCTAAGTGGCTTAACTCACTCCGAGACCTAATTAGGCCTTTTCAAATCCAAACTTTGTTCCCACCTTGCTAGTTAAATGTCTTGCCACTGCTTCTCTTCTTAGTCGATATGACCTAGGTCTCACCTAATGCACAGACTCCCTCCATCTTGGTCTACCCCCCGAGATTTTCCTGCACTTTCCTCCCTGATCTGTACCAGCCATCTCCTACTCTTTTTCTTACCCGCCCCATTCACATCACTCAGATATCTTTCATGCCCACCTGCCCCGTCCCATCCCCCGACCTCCTACATCTCCTCCTTCTCACCCCCTCACTTCACCCTACACTCCCTTTTCTCTCCCATCCCCTTCCGACTACAAACCAGTAAGCCCCTTCTCCCCATCCCCATGACAACAGGAACTGTGGATCCACAGCTTCTGGCTCCGAACCCTCGTAATTTTCCTTCTCAATTCTAAACCTTCTCAATCTTCCACTCTCAATTGCTAAACTTAAAGCATACTGCTAATACTACTACCTACAAATTGTTTTTTGCAACCCTGATGTTATAATTGTGTACATATCATCACTTACTTATTGCAACCCGATATTTTCGCTGTCCTAATTTGCCTGCCATGTTTAACTCGACAAGTGTACATATATCTGAGATATATTTGCATCCTATTGATGTAACTCTGAAATTATGTCTGTTCTTACTCGTTTTTGTTGTGTTTTTAAATAGACGTGGAACCTTTGTAAATGACCTTCTAGCACAAAGGTTGTAATCAGAAACTCAAATAAATAAATAAAAAATATACTGGCAATACCGCACCAGTATAATATATTATTTATAGTTTTATGCAATCAATGACTACAAACGCAAGTCACAGGGGAAAACAGTGCGCTCAACAATAAATATGGCTTTTGTTTATTTTACGCCTTGACAAATATAAAACAAAAGTACACAATTTCATTCTGGAACTGAAGGGTATTTCATATTTTAAGAGGTTATTCGGGATACTGAGTC
Organism: Neoceratodus forsteri; assembly: GCA_016271365.2. Taxonomy (NCBI): domain Eukaryota; kingdom Metazoa; phylum Chordata; order Ceratodontiformes; family Ceratodontidae; genus Neoceratodus; species Neoceratodus forsteri. The sequence goes on from CM057454.1 coordinate 69,962,010, forward strand.
TGCCACATACCAAGGACTATCCATTCTGTGACCTTGAGGCTGCTAGTGAAGAAAGTATATAATTTGAAGAACTTTTTTTTTTTTGGGGGGGGTGGGTTGTTTATTACTGAGGTGTTTATGCTCCTCTTCTGACCAGCCTCCACTTGGTCTGCCCCACAGCCCTGTCTTCTGCCTTCTCCAGGTACTTTTTCTCTAGCCTCCAAGCCTTGCTCCCCATAGTGAGGCCCTCGGGCTGTAGTAACGCCACTGGAGATCGAGGTTGTGGTAACGCCACTGGGGAACAGGATCTGGTAAAGGAAAGTGATGTAGTCTACCGTGCGGGGACTGCAGGGGTAGATCTTTCATCCTGCATTGGTCAGGCTTGTTCTGATTTTGTCCCCATCCACAATCAACATACAAAATGTGGGTTTGAGAGTGCCTCAGCCACACGCCGCATGTGCCTGGTGGAAAATTAAGCTCACAAGCCCAGCAACAGGAGACCCTGCAGCACTGAAGTATGACGCCTTCCATTCCATGGCTAGGGCATACATCCATCAGCAATGAGCTTCCCCCAGCCTGACCACCCAAGCACCAGTTATCGAGTTTGCTCCCAAAACTGAGTCGCCGACATGGAAGTCCAGTGTTGGGCGATCAGGCGTCCCACCAACCGCAGCTGTTAACTGCATGAGCAGCTGACTAACACCAATATATTAACCTGTGTGGAACCCCAGCATGGTACTGTAGTGCCACCTATAATTTACCCTCTGTTGCTATATAAGCCAAGAATGACTGCAATATCTTGGCATGGGTATTAAGTTGCTCCCTATAGCAGAAAAACTCTTTAAAGGCTGTTCATATTAACTAATGCACAAGCCATGCCTTACTACACGAAGTTTATGCTACAGCAACAAGGCATACTTGTAAATACCCACCAATTTACTGGACCCCTCCAATTATGATGAATCTCCTATGACACCAAATTCGACAGACAGACCTACAAATCCAAGGACTGCTGCTGTTAGTTGGAACACTATGTCACACATTGTCTTGATCAGCAGAAAGCTGTACAACATGCAGGTAAGCGATATCATCTTTTCTTTACTGCACCAGTATCAAGCAGGATGTTTCACCCCATTACATGTGCCCAAATAGTATAGTTTATCAGTTACCTGCTCTAAATGTGTAGCAAATGCTATGGTCACAGAAAGCACAAAGAAGTCAGTGCAGTACTCTGCCGGTCCAATTTGATGGTAGCCGCCTTCTTCATTTAGAACTGCGACAAGATTCTTCGGATCCAGTCCAGAAAATGGTGAAGTTACTGGCCAGAAAAAGAAATAACTCATTTTCATAAACAGCTGGGTTTATATTACACACAGAGACAATTTGAAATAATAAACATGAAATTCAAGGTCCAGTGCTCAAAACAGAGTCTCCCCTCACCCATCCACCACACACAAGCAATCGACCCAGCAACACTGGAGTTTCGAAAAGCAGCAGGCTGACAAACAAAGATGAAGTCTTCACACTTGGTCATGGACATGGCAAAGTCAAATAAGGAGAATACCCCTTGGGGATCTATGTTGTTACTGAAGGAACTTCTGTCCCTTGGAGTATGCTGATAGCACACATAGTAGAACAGAGCCCTGTTTATCCCAAAAATCTAAAAAATCTTTTCTTCTGCTTAAAAAGGCAACTTTGCTAGCTATTACACGTTAGGAGGTTGATAAGAATAACTTTCAACAACAACAAAAAAACAAGAAGATTTTAAACGTTTAAAAACAATTCTGTACTATTTATTTATTTTATTTTTTTTATTTCATTGACCAGGTAAGTGCACCAGACAAATCCTGCCTATTTTCAGGCATGACCCGGGGGAGGGGGGATACAGATGAATGCCAACTGACCTTGAACCAGATTAAGCTGTTGATGGTATTTTTAGTGAATGAGGGAAATTTGGCTTGGACACTGGGAAATTCCCTACTCTTTTCAATATGTGCCATGGGATCTTTAACATCCACCTGAACTACCACCAATCCAGGCAGATGGGACCTCGGTTTAACTTCTTATCCGAAAGACAGCACCTCAAAGTGCAGCACCTCTCATGCTGCACTATAGTGTCCAGTACTGGGATATTAACCCAAGTGCCAGATGTGGGAACTGAAACCACAGCCCTCTGATCTCCCGGCCTCAGAGGCGAGTGTGCTACCTACTGAACCACTGACACTGACAAGTGCAGGCAACCAGGGGGAGGATACTCCTCTAATGTTCAACAGAACCTGTAGTCCATGAAAAAAAAAAAAAAAGGCCAAAACACCTGCTGGCCCACATCTGTGGACGCCTGAGTAAAACAGTTAAAGTGTACTGCTTAGCTGTGCACTGGATCCCAAGATGGCTTCATTCCAAGATTTGAAAATGGCATCCATGGCTGGGCAAATCAAATGCTCACTCCCCCTGATAAGAGCAGAGTTGCATGTGTGCACTGTTCTACTGTACTGAGGGTTGATAGTAACATAGTCATTTAAGTTCAGAATGGACACTAGGTCCATCATCTCTGTCCCTCCTCTGTTTCATAAACAGAGATGACAAAAAGTGTTCTGTGCAAGCATGAACTAATTCACCGTACTATGCAAGGTACCCGTTGACTTTCTTAAGCAGAAATGTGTCTGTGTGTACCCTGAAGGCCTACGTCTCTGATATAAGGACAGGCATCAGGAGTGAGATGAGTCTCTTTGCAGATGACTCAAAACTGGGGGCGGTGGTGGATGAGGAGGAGGGAGGGTGGCCCTACAGGGGACCTGGAGGCTCTGAAAAGATGGTCTAGAAAGTGGAAGGTGAGGTTCAACACAGGGAAATGCAGGTACTGCACCTGGGGGCCAGAAGCCGGGCCAAGTGTACACCCTGGTTGGGGGATGCTACAAGTCTCGGTGGCTGAGAGGCACCTTGGGGTGGTGGTGGATGTCAAGATGAACAACTCGACACTTGTAGGGGCAGTAGCTAAGGCCAACAGGATGCTGGGATGCATCGCTGGGGATCACCTCCAGAAGGAGGAAGTGATGCTTTCTCTGATACTGTCTTGGTGAGCCCTTTCTCAGTACTGCGTGCAGTTTTGAGGCCACACTTAAAGAGGGCCATTAAACTCCTTTAGAGGGTCCAGAGGAGAGCAACCAAATGATTTGGGGCTTGGGGACAGGACCTATGAGGAGAGGCTCAAGAGCTAAATATGTACACACTGGAAGAGAGAAGGGACGGGGGACATGATAGAGGTCTTCAGGTACATGAAGGGGGTAAATAGGGAGGAGCAGTCAGGGTACTTTGAAGGAAGGAGGAGGGCTACTGAGGGCATGGGTGGAAGCTGGAGGGGAAGATTCAGGGAGAAAGAAGGAGGCGTTATCACTGAGAGGGTGGTGGAGCCATGGAATGCGCTGCCTAGGGGCTGGTGGAGGCAGAGGCGGTGGAGGGGTTCAAGAGGGGGTGGGACAGGTACAGGGGAAGGGTTCTGGAAGCAAAATCCAATGCAGCGAGAATATCCGGAACTGAGAAGGGAGAAGGCGAGGGGGGCACCAAGGTCAGCTCCCAGGGTGGAGGCTGACCAAACGAGCAGACGCGAAAGACCGTTAGGCCTATTCTGCTGGCATTTGAGTATGTCTTCAGATCCACAGTCTCCTCTGGTAGGTGGTTTCATCAGGTCACTACCCTCTTGAAAAAACAAAATTGCATCCTAATGTTACCCCTGCATTTACCCCTCTAAGCTTTAAGGCATGTTCCCAATTACTGCTGAAGGACAGCATCATTTTTCAATCTTGTTGATATACCTGAGGGTATAGACGACTAAGAATATGTCCTCTCTCAACCTCATCTATTCCAGGGTAAACATGTTTAAGTGCCTCTGGCCTCTCCTCATAGCTTTTGTCCTACATACACCTGACCATTTAGGTAGCCCTGCACTGAGCCCCTCTCAACTGCTTCAGTTCCTTTATGCACAGAGGTGCCCAGAAATGCATGGAGTACTCTACTTGAAGCTTAACCGGGGGTCTTGTCAAGTTTCAGGATTACTTTCCCTGCTTTGTTGGGTCACCCCCCTTTTTGATGCATCCCAGTATTCTGCAAGCTGTACACTACATATGTACTTCAGCCCCTTGTCTACTATAACCCCTAGGGCCACTTCCACCACCACTGCAGCAAGAGGAGCCCAGCACAATGCCTAGGTTCTACCTTGGCTTTTCATCCCCAAGCGTAGCACCCTGCATTTGGCTATACTGAATTAGAGACTCCAGGAATCTGACCAATAACACAACTTATTTAGGCATTGTCCTGTGGTTTGTCCTCCTCCTTCCCAAGAGACTCCACCACCCGGACCATCTTAGTCTCATTAGTGACTCCACAGTTCAGATTATTACTGAAAATGTAGGTAGGTAGGTAAAAATGTATTGTTCGTCATAAAAGACATTACAATGACTACATACCATACATACAGAATAAATAAATCTCAGTGTATAATCATCAATATTGCACATCATACATATCTCAAAAATTTAAGACAAATTCCATTATGCGAACATTTATACATATACTTTCTCTTGGACTTCCGGATGTACTTTAAGAACTATCCCAATCTTAGGAAGATGTGCCTATTATCTGTAATGAATAAAAAGAAAAAATTACTCGCCTCACCTCAGTGATTGTGTTTCTTTTAATGGAGTCTTGCTGTATTCTGACATTTTGCAATTAGCCCCAGCACTTGAACTGTTCCAGAGAGGAAACAGTTAACTCTATGCCAGCGCATAGAACGTTGAGCTCGAGCAAAGAATCTTACCAGAGCAAGGATAAGGATTAAGGCTTCTTTTGGCTAGGCAGATTTACTGTGTGTTGTTATTTTTATTTTTTTACTCACAGGGATTGTTACTGTTTGTTGCTAACATTTTATTGCTTTATTTTCTCTGATTCAAATTGTTGTTGTTGGGTATACCTTCTGCTGCATTATTACATGGTGTGCCTGCAGCTGTGTGCCTACAGATTACTGCTGTAATCTTCTGATTCAAATTGTCTTTTGCAAGGTATGTCTTCTGTTACTGCTTTATTTTTCTCTGTAGCAAAGTGTTTTTTACAGGGTATATCTTCGGTGAAATTATTACAGGTGGTGCTTTACAGGTTTTACAGTTTTATCTATCATTAAGATAAGCTTTCGGGGCTACAGCATTTGTTGCTGGCAAATTGTTTCTGCTCTTACCTCCCTGTTTCTTTCATCCGTGGTTGTTCTTTTTCGGTAGGGAAGGCCTAGCCACCCACCCCATCCCCCAAACCACCCTACCCTACACTCCTTTTATAGGGGACACAGTCGTGACATTTCCTGTAGCAAAGCAGGAAGGGGTGTATCAGAGGGTATCCACACAGTGACCTCTTACAGGGGCACTGGTACTTTAACTTGTTATAACAAGTTACACAAAAACAAACAAAACACAAAATCAAGCTTTTGCTTTCATTTTCTTCCTTCTAATTACTCTAACCAGGTTATAAACCCAGCAACTTATCTGGAATGGATATCAGTAACTGCAAAACTGCGGAACACTTTTCAGAAGGGCAGTTTTACAGGATTTAGGACACTGTCCTACATGCTGGGCCATTGGAGATCTAAGGGCTTAGCGCAAGGCAGCATGGGCAGAGACTGGGTGCCTCAAACTGCATATTTAAGAGGAAATATAAGAACCACCTGCCATTTCGCTAACATCCAACAGAAGCACCTCGACTGCAGAGGGTAGTTGGTCCAGAAGGCTGGCAGGTGGTTAGGAGGGGAAAAATCGGGTGCCCCATCACTCGGTGCTCTCCAACACATCACCTCCACAAACCATATAAAAACTACAAACAGGTACCTGCCTCTATCTCCGAAATCAAACAAAGGGGCAGAGGACACTGCAGAGCAGTACACTGCAGTACAGGAGCTAGCACAACAAAACTCGCCCAAAACAGGAAACAAAACAAAAAAGCAAAAAGGAAATCCCAAAAAACTTCTGATCATAGGAGAATCTATGATTCAGGGAGTTGATATGTATCTCCAGCCAGGTGTAATGGTCACATGTCTCCCAGGTACATCAGTGTGGAGAGACACTGACCGCATTGCTAAAATTGTTCAGGAAGCAGGAGAAAACACTGACGTCCTGGTACACATAGGGACTAACGATCTCACCAGCCGGTCAGTTGTGGAGACCAAGGAACACCTGACTAGGCTGGGTGACAAACTATCATCCATTTCATCCGGCATCTCCTTCTCTGAGATCCTGCCAGTCTGGGAGATGGGGACAGATGGACGGAAGGTCAGAGAAGGGGAGATAGGGGAGCTAAACATGTGGCTCAAGGGCTGGTGCCAGGAAAAAGGACACAAATTTGTAAGGAACTGGCAACAGTTTTGGCAGTGAAAGTTCTTTAAATTTGATGGACTGCATCTGACTAAGGCGGAAGTCAGTGCATTGGGGCGGAAGTTTGATGTGTTTGCAAAATATTTAAACTAGCAAATGGGGAGAGGGGTGCAGCACCTCATACGCTGAATGGGAAGAACACCCCTCCCCCCTCAGCTAGTGGTCAAATAGGAATTCAGCATGTTTGTAGTTCATTTGCATCACCAGGCAAAGAAAAACATCCAGCTCACCATACAACGCGCAGGGGAAACGCCGGACCTCACTCAACAACTAACACACCGAAATCTGGCCAATGGAAAATCATGTATGCAAATGCTCGAAGTCTGGGAAACAAAATCCCAGACCTGCAGGCAATAATGATAGAGGCTAAACTGGACATAATAGCCATTAGCTAGACACGGTTTACCAGTAACCACACCTGGGAGACTTCAGTACCTGGCTATGTACTGTTCAGAAGAGACAGAGGTGCAAAAAGGGGGGAGGGTGGAGTGGCCCTTTGTCATTGAAACTATCAAAGCTACAGAAATTCAGAATACACATACTGTAAGGAGCCAGAAGAACTGTGGGTCACCCTGGAAACAGGAAATGGGACAGCCATACAAAGTGGGGTTGTGTACAGGCCTCCAGGCCAACGGGAGGACACAGACACATTACTCTTAGAAGATATACAAAACGTGACAGCTAAGGGTGAGGTTCTGATAATGGGAGACTTCAACATGCCAGATACAGACTGGTCAATACCAGCAGGAACATTTGCCAGAACTTGACACATGGTGGATTCCCTGCAGGGGGAAGGCCTCAAATAACTGGTACAACAACCCACAAGAGACAGGGCTATCCTATATCTAGTACTAACAGGGAAAGGATCACAGATCTCCAGGTAAAAGGTCACCCGAGTGCCAGTGAACATCACATGGTATGGTTCAATTTGGCCACAAGAACAAAATCATCCCATTCCAAGGCAAAAATATGGGGCTTCAAAGGAGCTGACTTTGATAAGATGGCCAAGAGAGTTAAGCTATCCCTGGCAAAAAGAAATATAGGTGAGGGGTTAATGGCAAAGTGGGCAAGCATTAAAGATACAATACTTTAAGCAACATCCCATTGTGTTAGTGAGAAAAGGAAATGCAAAAGAAGAAGGAAACCACTTTGGTTCTCAAACACAGTAGCAGAAAAGGTCAGAGCCAAATGGCTGGCCTTCAGGAAACTATAAGGGAACACAGCAGGATGAAGATAGAGAGATACCAAACTTCCTAAGGAAGCAGGGAAGGCAGTAAGGCAGGCAAAGGCCCAAACTGAGAAAACACTACTACGAACAGTAAAAGAAGGCGACAAGACTTTCTATAGATACATTAGTGAAAGAAGAAAGTCCAGAGGAGGTATTGCTAAGATCAAAGGGGATAAGGGTGTGTGAGAGGAGGAGGACCATGTAAAAGCATCTATCCTAAACAGATACTTCTGCTCAGTATTTACTGAAGAGAAGGTAGGGCAGAGCCCACAACTCAGCACCATGGACACTGGGGGGAGGGAGGTGTGCACTAGTCCCTTCACAAAAGAAAGGGTCCTACAAGAGCTCGATAAGCTCAGGGTGGACAAGGCAATGGGACCTGATGGCATACATCCCTGGGTACTAAAGAAACTAAGGGTGGAACTAGCAGAGCCATTAGCAGAACTGTTTAGTGAGTTTCTGAGCACAGGGGAGGTCCCAGAAGACTGGAGAAGGGCTCATGTGATCCTGCTCCACAAGAGTGGCAGCAGGGAGGAGGCAGGGAACTACAGACCAGTCAGTCTTACCTCAGTAGTTGGCAAGATTAAAGAAACATTCCTTAAGGAAAGTATAGTGCAACAGCTGGATTCCATAGCAGCACAGGATCCAAGACAGCATGAGTTTACAAAAGGAAGGTCCTGTCAAACTAATTTCATAGCTTTCTTTGACTGGGTAACCAGAGTGGTGGACCAAGGGAGAGCAGCTGATGTTGCCTACCTTGACTTAAGCAAAGCTTTCAACACTGTTCCACATAGAAGATTGATTAATAAGCTGGGTAGACCCGGGGTGGGTCAGACGTTGGTCAATTGGGTGGCAAACTGGTTGACAGGCAGAAAACAAAGAGTGGTGGTAAACGGTATACAGTCAGAAGAGATGCAAGTCACAAGTGGGGTACCTCAGGGATCAGTTCTGTGGCCAGTCCCCTTCAATATCTTCATCAGCAACATTGCAGGAGGACTGGAGGGTAAGGTTTTTCTGTTTGCAGAAGACACCAAGATCTGCAACAGAGTAGATGATCCAGATGGGGTGGGCAGAATGAGAAGAGATCTGGATAAACTAGCAAAATGGTTGGAGGAGTGACAAATGGGTTTAACGCTAAGAAGTGCAAGATCATGCATACAGGGAAGAGAAACCCTGAAGCCACCTATAGGCTGGGAGGGGAGTTGCTGGCAGTCACAAGGGAAGAAAAAGACTTGGGTGTCATCATCACAGATTACCTGAAATCATCCAAGCAGACCTCTAAAGCAGTAGGTAAGGCTAGAGGATGTTGGGGTGATTAGTAGGAGTATCAAAAGTCGGAAGAGAGGTAAATAACCTCTTTACAAGACAATGGTTAGGCCTCATCTGAGTACCGCGGGCAGTGCACTGAGGCCACACCTTCACAAGGACATTAACCAAACTGAGGCAGTCCAGAGAAGGGCAACTAAAATGGTGCAGGGACTGCATCAGAAAACATACGAGGACAAATTAACTGAGCTCAATATGTATACCCTAGAGCAAAGGAGGGAGAAAGGGATATGATTGAAACATTCAAACACCTTAAGGGCATTAACAAGGTGAAAGAGTCTAACACGTTTCAATATAGGAAAAATAGCAGGACAAGAGGACACAGCATGAGATTAGAGGAAGGCCGATTAAGGTGTAATATTGAGGAAGTTCTTTTCACAGAAAGGGTGGATGCATGGAACGCCTACCTCAGGAAGTGATGGATATGAATACAGTGCAGGGCTTCAAACAGGCATGGGACAGGCATAAGGGAGCAATACAGATGAGTATGAATAAATAGGCCATTGATAGAGCAAAGGCCAATGGCACGTTCATAAGGTAGAAAAAGAAATGTGCTGACTGGATAGACCTTGCGGTCCTTATCTGCCATCAACTTCTATATTTCTACGAGCTCGGTTCAAAACTCTGTCTGCTGCACTTTGAAGTGTAACCGGCAGATTCTCATAGTTAACACTAACAACGCCTGCTAAGTGGAAATTGTAAAATCTACTAGCCAAAAGGCAACCAAATATTTTGGGTCCCCAAAAGACTCAAGTCAAGAACTCCAAAACAAAAACTAGGTAGTGAACAAAACATAACTATAGAAAATATATAACCTAACCCACTCCCCTCTCTATATAGGGAAGCATGCCAAGTGCACCCCTGAGGTGCAACACTGCACCTGCCAGCCCACTTCCCAAAAACCAGGTTCTGAGAGGGGAGGCAGGGAGAGAGGTCAAACTACAGCAAGACTCCATTAGAAGAAACACAAATACTAAGGTGAGTAATTTTTTCTTCAAACAACATGAAGTCTTGCTGTATTCTGACATTATGCAGACTACCAAGCAGTACCTCCATGGAGGAAGGTACCAAACCTATTTTGGGAATAGGCTCTGCAGTACCAAACCTAGCATCATTCCTAGCCTGGATATCCAGAGAGTAATGCTTGGTGAATGTATGGACTGTTTTCCAGGTGGCTGCTTTGCATATCTCTAGTAAGGGAATATCTATGGCAGCAGCCAGAGAAGCAGTTGTACCTCTAGTCGAATGAGCCCTCAGGCCTGAGGGGGGTACTTTGCCTAGCTTTTCATAGCAGAATTATATACAAAAGACAATCCACCTGGCAACAGTTCTCTTAGTAGCAAGTTTACCCTTTCCCACGTCACCATAAGTGAGAAACTACTGAGGACAGTCAAACCTAAATGCCTTAGTACGCTCAGTGTAGTAGCTAAGTGCCCTCTTAACATCCAAACTGTGTAATCTTCTCTCTCCTGAAGAAGAATGATCGGTGAAGAACACAGGAAGAGACATGGACTGGTTCAGATGAAAATCTGAAACCACTTTGACCAAGAACCTCCTGTTGGTTCTAAGGACCACCTTATCTCTATGGAATGAGATAAAATTAGGCTCCACTGACAGAGCTTGTAATTCACTGATATGCTTGGCAGAGGAAACAGCTAACAGGAACAGTTTTCCAAGTCAAGTACTTAAGTTCTGCTGAGGCCAGGGGTTCAAAGGGTGGTTGCATAAGCTGAGCAATGCAAACATAAAGATCCCAAACAGGAGTAGGATCCTTAAAAGGAGGATTGGTATGGAGCAATCCTTTAAAGAATTTACAGAAAACAGGATGAGATGCCAGTGAGGAAGTCTTCCCCACTGACAGGAATGCAGAAACAGCTTACCAGTGTACTTTCAGGGTAGCTGGTCTGAGGCCTAAGCCATTAAGATGGACCATATAATCCAGAACTGTAGCCAAGTAGGTAGAATCTAGGGATATGTGCTTATTGGAACACCAAATGCTGAATCTTTTCCATTTGTAGTTATAAGTTTTTCTGGTGGCAGGTTTTCGAGAGGCTTTGAGAATGTCCAGAACCCCCTGAGATGAATGCAGGCTTGCATATTCTAGCTCTTGAAGAGCCATGCCTTGAGATTGAGAGACCGAAGGTTGGGGTGCCAAATCCTTCCCTGAGAGGAGGTTAACAGATTGTGATTCTTGGGAAGAGATAGGGGAAGATGGACTGCTAGGGACAGCAACAGAGGATAACAAAGCTGCCTGGCCCAGTCTGGAGCAATCAGGATCACTTTGTAAGACTGTGACCTTATCTTGACCAGAACCTTGAATAATATAGGAAAGGGGGAAAGGCATACAGAAATTTCCCCTCTCAATCCAGAAGTAGAGCATCCAGGGGTACTGAGCCCAAGACTGGGGGTCTGCAACAGAAGAGAAGTTGGTGATTGTCTGGGGCTGCAAAGAGATCTATCTCTGGAGTGCCCCACCTTGAAAAAAATCACCTTTAACACTAGGGGATCCAGAGACCATTCGTGATGGTGCTGAGAAATCCTGCTCAATGCATCTGCTAGCACATTGTCCTTCCCTGGAAGGTGGACTGCTACCAGAGATGTCTGTAGGAAATGAGCCAGGGACCATAATTTCAAGGCTTCCGTGCACAAGGCCGTAGACAGAGTGCCTCCCTGTTTGCTGATGTACCACATGGTGGTGGTGTTGTCTGTCCTGACCTGAACCACCTTGTTCTGTACTGAGTCCGAGAAAGCTTGTAGAGCCAGGTACACTGCCCTGAGCTCCAGAAGACTGATGTGAAATAGAGACTCCTGAGGGGACCACACTCCCTGTGCTGTAAGGACTCCCAAGTGAGCTCCCCACCCCAGGGGAGAAGCATCTGTGGTTAGAACCACAGAATGAGACTGAGTGATGAATGGGACTCCTTGTCTGAAACTGTCCTGATCCAACCACCACTGGAGAGTCTGGAAGAGAGTCCCAGTCACTGGAATTAGTTTGGTTACAGGTTCTTTTTTCTGAGACCAAAGAGCCCTCAAGTGAAACTGGATGTCCCTCACCTGAAATCTGGCCCCTTGTACCACTGCAGTGGAAGCTGCCATGTGGCCCAGGAATTGAAGAAAATGCCTTGCTGGTCAAGACACCAGGAGGTGAAAGGAAGAAGCCAGGTCTATAAGGGCCTTTGCCCTTGCCAGAGGGAGACAGGCTCTTGCATTGACAGTATCCAACTCTACCCCTATGAAGGTCAAGAGTTGCACTGGTTCAAGAACTGACTTTGGAAGATTGAGGAGGAATCCCAGAGAAGTAAGCAATTGCTGGGTCACTTACAGGTTTAACTTGACTTGTTCTGAAGACTGACCCACAATGAGCCAGTCGTCCAGGTATGGGAATATGGAAATGACTGGTCTCCTTAGAAAGGCCACTACTAACATACTAAAATGCCAACAGAATAGGCCTAACAGTCTTTCGCTTCTGCTCGTTTGGTTAGTCCCCACCCTGGGAGCTGACCTTGCTGCCCCCTCGCCTTCTCTGGCATCTCCCTTCTCAGTTCTGGATATTCTCGCTGCATTGAATTTTGCTTCCAGAACCCTTACCCAGTACCTGTCCCACCCCCTCTTGAACCCCTCCGCCATCTCTGCCTCCACCAGCCCCCTAGGCAGCGCATTCCATGGCTCCACCACCCTCTCACTGAAGTAGCACCTCCTCCTTTCTCCCCTGAATCTTCCCCCCTCCAGCTTCCACCCTTGCCCTCTAGTGGCCCCCTCCTCCTTCCTTCAAAGCAGCCTGACTGTTCCTCCCCCATTTACCCCCTTCATGTAGCTTGAAGACCTCTATCATGTCCCCCCGGTCCCTTCTCTCTTCCAGTGTGTACATATTTAGCTCTTCGAGCATCTCCTCATAAGTCCTGTCCCCCAAGCCCCAAATAATTTTGGTTGCCCTCCTCTGGACCCTCTCCAGGAGCTTAATGTCCCTCTAAGTGTGGCCTCCAGAACAGCATGCAGTACTTGAGGTGCGGCCTCACCTAGCAGTTATACAGAGGGAGTATCACTTCCCTCCTTCTGGAGGTGATCCCCCTAGCGATGCATCCCAGCATCCTGTAGGCCTTGGCTGCTGCCCTCCTACAAGTCTCAGAGTTTTTTATCTTGACATCCACCACCACCCCCAGGTCCCTCTCAGCCATCGAGACTTGTAGCATCCCCCCCCCCAGGATGTACACTTGTCCTGGGTTTCTGGCCCCCAGGTGCAGTACCTTGCATTTCCCTGCATTGAACCTCAGCTTCCACTTTCTAGACCATCTTTCCAGAGCCTCCAGGTCCCCCTGTAGGCCACCATCCCCTCCGCTCTGCTGGGTGCTAGGTATTCTGTGAACACCCTTTGTGCTGATGTTAGGCCGAACTGCACTGCTCTGAACTGATAATGACCTGAGGGCAGTTCGAACCTGAGGTACTTTTTGTGGGAGCACCTGATGGGAATGTGAAAACAGGCATCCTTGAGGTCCAGGGAGGTAGCCAAACCCTGGCCTTAGAGAGGAAGAATTATTCCCAGAGTCACCATTTTGAATTTTGGGTTTCACTAGGTGCTTGTTTAAGTATCTTAGGTCTAGGATGGGCCGCCACTCTCCTGTCTTTTTCGGGGTAAAGAAGTATCTGGAGTACAGACCTTTGCCCCTGTGTGTAGCAGAAACTCTATCTTTATGGCTCTGAGAGCCAGCAGAGAGGAAACCTCTGCCTCAAGGGCAATGGTTTTGGAGATGTTTGCAGGTAGAAAAGACCTGACCCGCAGCTTTGGAAATTTTTTGAAGCTGAAGGCCAGTCCCTGACTTATTACCTCCAGGACCCACTTGTCTGAGGTAACAGACTTCCAGGCTTGGAAGTAGTAAGCCAGCCTGCCCCCTACTGGAAAGGGGGGTCGACCCGGGCTGACGCCTCAGGGTGTCTGCTTGGCAGGAGCCTTGGATTGAGAGGAGGATACAGCCATTCACATCCCCCTTCTGCCTCTCCCTCTGAAGAACCCCCTCTGAGAAAAAGGAGAGGAGGCCTGTGCCTGGTAGAAAGGCCTGTGAAAAGGCCTGCCCCTGCCCCTGGATTGCTGCTTTTGAGGCGTTGCCTGCCTTTCCTTGGCTTGTGCACTCCTGTAAGTGGTCCTGTACTCATCCATTTTCTTCACATAATTCTCTGCTCCCCAAACAGAGAATTATCCAACACAGGGAAATCCATGGCCTTAGCCTGGGTGTCCTGTGAGAGGCTAGTACATCTGAGCCAAGCCAATCTCCGAAGAAACACAGATGTAGCCATGACTCGTGATTATACATCATTAGAGTCTACAGCAGCATGAAACTGGATCTTAGATGCCTCTAGCCCATCAGCGGCCACCTCTTCCAGCTCCTTGGCCAGCTGGGGGAGCCTGTTTAGCCAGTTTCAAAACAGTATCCTATCTGGACTTTTGGTATGTGGCTGTGCAGGTCATGTAGTTAGCCTGCCCGAGTCCCAAGGAGGATCCCATGTACTGTTTTTTAGCCATGTCATCCATCTTTCTAGAGTCTTTATCTGGGGGGTGTGAAGCCAAGGATATGTTAGCTTTATCACAGGCTGCAGCCTGCACAACCCCAACAAGGCTGCAGTGCTGGTACATGAACTCCGTACCTGAGCCCGACAACATGTACCTCTTGTCCATTCGTCTGTCCACAGGAGGTAAAGAATTTAGTGTTTTAAGCAGTCTTTGTGTCCGCTTCTCAGGGATTTATGGAGGGAACAGACAATATTTTTGACTCTGGGATGTCCATCATTTCCACAAATCAGGCTCCTCTTGCTCCTCAGCAGCTTCAACCAGAGGGAGCTGGTGGGTTTCTGCCACCTTTTTGTAAAACAACAAGTGTAAAGGGGACTCAGAAAGCCTAGGAGGGGGAACACTAGAAGGCCTGTCTGGGGAGAAGTCCTGTTCTATAGGCTCATCCAGACCTTAAACACCATCGTCATCATAGTCTTCATCCCCCTCCAGATCCGGTTCATAATACTCTTCTGGGGAATAATCTAGAACCGGAGGAACCGAACGAACCGTGCGCCTACCGAGAGGCACCAGATCGGTCGGAATGACAGTGATTCAACAATACTAATCGCCTCTGCAATTTCTTCATGGTTGACGATGCGTTCTGGATCCAAACCAGCTGATTTCTCCTTTCTCTTTTCTTAGCGGAACAGACTCCTCAGGATATCTCTCTTCTTGCCGAGGGAGTCTCACTGGTCAGTGGGCACTCTCTCAGATTCAGTTGGAACTGAAATCGGGCTGGCCATCGGATCAGCAGACTTCTCAGCCTCTTCCCTAAGCCTGCCCAATCTTTTATATAAGGTGACCTTAGGAAGATTTTACAAATTTGGCAGTCTGAATCAAGGTGGTCAAAACCCAGACAGTAAACACAGGTGGTGCGGGACTGGGCCTCAGCAATGGCCTCCCCACACCACTGCAGTGTTGAAACCCAGTGGGCCCTGTTTTTCTTTTGGGTTTTCTCTGGCGTAGCCATCCTAACACTTCCCTTTACTCTGCAAAGCCAGGCAAGACTCCCTATCGGTTCCTAAGCGTACAGGTATTGGAAAAATGTCTGAAACACCTTTTTTTTTAAACCAATAAGGACCAGTGCCTCACACTAAAACAGTGAAGAATAAACTTAGATAGAAGTAATTCAGACAATCGGTTCAGTCGAACCGATTGAAAAACCTTTTTACAATTTCCACACACAAATCACACTCAGTCCACTACCTAAGCACTTACTGTACCGCAGACAGGTATCTGAACTGAAGTAAAATAAGAAAATACCGGTTTAAAACCAACATTTTTACTGTACCGAACCGAAAGTGATGGCGAGATCTTCGGAGCGACTGTTCAGTTAGGCGGAGTAAAGAATCTGACGGTTACACGTCAAACTGCAGCAGCCAGAGGTTTGAACCGAGCTCGAGCTCAAAGTTCTATGCTCTGCATACAGTTAACTCTTCATCTCTGGAGCAGTTCAAGTGCTGGGGCTAACTGCATAATGTCAGAATACAGCAAGACTTCATGTTGTTTGAAGAATGCCATAGATAGTTTATATTTCGTTTGATTCTCCTTAAGTTTTCCAGTCAATTTATTTATTTGTTTCATATAAAATGGGCATACTAAAAGTATATGTACTCAGTCTATAAAATGCTCATAGCCACAGCCACACAGGCCAGTACACATTTTATTAGAATTATTATTGTATCTCCTATCTAGCACAGTATGTGGGAAGTCCCAAATCAAACAGAGCAAGAGTGCTTCTAATATGATGATTTGTGATCATTTTCAAATAGGCCTCTAGATAGGGTCTTTGATTAATCTGGCCAGTACAAGATGAAAACGATTCTGACTTAATTTAGCCACTGAATCAGTCGATCAATGTTTGTAAGTTTGAACTTTTACACAGGGCAATTAGAAGTGACTACTGTAATTTTTGTGCAGCCAGTACCATAAACAGCTTTACTAATATTATCAAGAGTTTTCCTTTTTTCTTTTTTGTTGAAGTATAATCAGGGTATAGAAAACAGGTTATTCACTCGTAACAGTAGTTCTAGGAGTGGTATATGATGTTTTACCCACACTTTCTGGCAGTTGCCTTTCCCTTTAATTCTGGCCGTAACATCTTCAAGCTGGCTCCTCCCACCAACCTGGGTGGTAATTCCCTCAGCTCCACCCTATGATGCCAGATCTTGCTCGTTGGAAGCAGTGTTGTGCACCAAAGCCAGGGGAGGTCAGGTGGGTCAGTGTGGATGATCATATACCACTTCTAGAAAGTACAGTTGCGTACTTACCGTAACAGTAGATGTTCGAGGGGTATCTCTTGCAGCAGGTAATACACTTGGGTCGTCTCCAGAGGGCACTGTGGTGGACGGCAGCTCTCTTCCAGGGGCCACCCACAAGACATCATCATTCTGCTCCTATACAAGAGTGGGCAGTCCCTGGTATCCTCAGCTCCCTGCCGGATTCAGCTTGCTAAGCGAGGACCGAGAGAGAGCCATGGTACCATAGGTATCCCTTCCCATATATAACTAGATCAGAAGTTGTTCTCTTACAGAAGGAGGAGGAGGATGGAGGGAGAGATCGTACCTGCTGCAAGAGATACCCAAAGATCTACCATTATGGTAAGTTCGCAACTGTACTATCTTCCACAGGGATAATCTCTTGCAGCAGGTAATATACTTAGGATGACTCCCAAGCAGTAAACCCAGGAAGGGTGGAACGTTATGACAGAAGGCCTTGTAGGACAGCTCAGCCAAAGGCCATCCTATGGCGCGAAGCAATGTCTAAGTTATAGTGCTTCATGAAAGTATGTATTGTGGACCATGTGGCTGTATTGCAGATATCTGTGGTAGAAGCCCCTTTGAAGCAGGCTGCTGTAGTGGCCATGGCTCGGGTAGAATGCACCTGGACAGGTCCTGGTAATGGCTTGTTATATTTCTTATAATAAAAAGTTATACAATGTGCCAGCCAGTTGGAGAGGATCTGTTTAGCTACTGGGAAACCTGCCCTGGTTGAGGCGAAGTTAACAAAAAGCTGAGGAATTTTTCAAACAGATATGGTATGATTTATATAGCATCTCAAAATACATCTGAAGTGTGTAGAAGGTATTCTCCCTTATTAGAGTGCTCAGGGTAGTAAACTGGCAATTCTATGGACTGATTTGAGGTGTGTTCCGAGACCACCTTAGGTAAAATGGAAGGACCTTTTATGAAGAGCCACTCTGTCTTTGTAAAAGATTAAGTAAGGCTCTCTACACATTAGGGCATGAAGCTCAAAAATACAGCGAGTTGAAGTGACAGCAATTAAAAATACTGTCTTCCAGGAAAGGAAGCAAAGGTTGCAAGTGGCCGCTGGTTCTAAAAGGTGCGATGGTCAGCTTTTCCAGTAGAAAATGTAGATCCCAGGGAGGGTGGGCTGTCTAATGGTAGGTTTGAGGTGTAACATTCCTCTTAAGAACATTTTGGAAAGATGATGTTGATAAAGTAGTCTTCCTTCTAAGGGCTCGTGGAAGGCGGAGACAGTGGCCAAATTAACTTTAACAGAGTAGTAGTTCAAGCCTGTCTCAGCAAGCGAGGCCAGGCGGTCCAACACTATAGTCAGTGGAAATGAATAAGGGTCCAACGACCGGGAAGCGGCCCACATGGAGAAGAGTTTCCATTTAGTATTATATGTTTCCCTGGTAGATGGTTTGCATGAAGCCAACAAAATATTGGCCACTGGTGAGGAGACTTGAAGGCAGGCTATGAAAGCGTCCTCAGGAGCTAAACGTGAAGGTGTAGTGACTTCAGGTTGGGGTGAAGAAGGGTTCCCTGATCTTGAGTTAACAGATCTGACCTGATTGGCAATGGAACTGGGTCCGTAACTGAGAACTGCTGAAGTAGAGGAAATCACACCTGCCGGGGCCACAGAGGGGCTATTAGGATCATGATGGCAGGTTTGAGTTGTAGTTTCAGCAGAGTCCATTGCAGGAGTGGGACGGGGGGAAGCATATAAAAAGAGTCCTGTCCACGGTTGGGACAGGGCATCTATAGACAGTCCATTTCTGTTCGGGAAAATGGAATAGTATCTGGGGAGATTGTGATTGCTGAGGGAGGCAAAAGGGTTGAGATGTGGGGTCTCCCACAATTGAAAGATTGTCTGAAGAACTTTGTGATGAAGTGTGTCCACTCATGCGTGGAGGACTGGCAACTGAGAATGTCTGCCAGGGTACTGTGGCGTCCTGGTAGACGGATGGCAATCAACAACAGCTGCTGAAGTATGACTTCCTGACAAACTGCCATCATCTCCCTGCAGAGGGTGCAGGACTTGGTACCTCCTTGTTTGTTCAGGTAGTACACCACTGAGGTGTTGTCTGATTGGATCAGTAGAGGCACTAGGGAAAGGAGGGGGCAGAAAGCCTAAGGGCGAGGCAAACTGCTCTCATTTCCAGGAGATTTATATGAGGGGAATGGAGAATCGAGGCCACCTGCCCTGTACCCAAGGGACTCAAGTGCGCCCAGCCCTGGAGGGAAGCATCCGTGGTTAACGTCTGCTGGGGAGGATGGGACTGGAAGAGCATGCCTTGACATAGGTTGGCACGATGGGTCCACCAATCTTGGGCCCGAGTGAAGGACTTGAGTGACTGATTCTGCCTTCGAAATCCCATGTCTTTTGCCACCATTGATTCCGAAGAGTCTACTGGACTGGTGTCATATGTAGATGGGCAAAGGCCACCAAGGGGATGGCAGCAGCCATATGTCCCAGAATGCAAAAGAGACGTCTGGCTGTGATAAATTGTTTAGTTTGTATCTGGGAAGCTAGAGACAGAAGTCTGTCTTGTCTGTCAGCAGGGAGATAAGACCTGGCGGAGGCAGTGTGCATAACAGCTCCTATACACTGAAGCGACTGGGTAAGAGTTGGATTGGATTTGGGCCAGTTGACCATAATTTCTAGGGACTGGAACAGAGTGAGGGTCACCTGGGTGACAAAGGCAGAGGGTTTCTGAGTCTGCTTTTATGAACCAACTGTCCAGGTAAGGAAAGACGAATGTCTGTCCCGTCCAGGGCTGCCGCCACTACTGCTAGGCACTTGGTAAAGACTCTCAGGTTGGTTAAGAGAGCGAATGGAGTTACCTAAAATGGGTAATGCTGTCCTAGCAGGTAAAGCGAAGGAACCCGTGGTACGGGGGTGGATGGGGATATGTAGGTAGGCATCTTTCATGTCCAATCGCATAGCCAGTCCCATTGTTTAACATCGGCAAGAGGCCTGCCCGTCGCACTGGTTGGATTTCGCATGCGAGGCGGTGACGGGTTCGGGAGCGGAGCTGGGTTGCCAGAGGGCGGCTGGGGAAGATTGATGGGCGTCCTTTGGACCGCTCTCCTTCTCCGGGGGCAGAATGTCCAGTGCACTATGGATCCTGGGCGGAGGCAGGGGATCACTGCAACCAGTGTCTGGATGTCCGGGGGGTGGGGCAGACAAAGGACGTCATTGCACATCCACACCACCAAGGAATAATGTCCTTTCGGGGACTTAAAAATCCCCAGTCAGCACCACTATGATGCCCTCCTCGCCGCCTCTCCATGTGTTTCCAGGCTGGCTCCCCCGACCCGAACCAACGTCCGCGACACCGTGGCCGGTGCCACGACCTCGCCCTGGGGGGGTAAGCCAGAGGGCTTGGGGGGAGTACAGCTCATTTGGGAGCAGGAGGTGCCGGGGGCCGTGACCAGGGCAGATGTCCCGACACTGGCTGGGACAGAAAGCATAGTGTGTGTATATATATGTGTGTATGTATGTATATATGTGTGTATGTATGTATATATGTGTGTATGTATGTATATATGTGTATATATATATATATATATATATATATATATATATATATATATATATATATATATATATATATATATATATATATATAGCATAATGGATATTAAAGTGACCATTCAGAACCTTTTGAGCTGAATGTATAGATTCAGTCTTGTGAGGTCTAGTATAGATCCGAGATCTCCAATGCATTTGGGTACCAGGAAAAAGTGGGAGTAGAATTCCTGATGGTACTTCAAAGGAGGAACTGGATAGACAGCATTCTTGTGAAGAAGTGCCTGAAGATCCTCTTGAAGAATGGGGAGTATGAGGTAGGGAGAAACAGGGATACTCCTCCTCATGGAAATTCCCCATATAAATGGCTCAGAATGAGGAGTTTAGGAAGCATTTGGAGGAGAGTTGGGATCTTTTATGGCAACAAATGATAGAGAGGAGGTCTCGAAAGACATACTGTGGGAAACGGGCAAGGTGTTTATGGAGGGAGCAATTATGGAGTACATGTCACGGATAAAGAGAAGCGGCAGGCACAGAGGAATGAACTGTAAAATAAACTAAAAGAGTTAAGAACGGAGGGTGGTTGAGGGGAACAGGAGGAGGCTGTACGATCACTGGACATGGTGAGGGAGGCCTACTTAAGAACAGAAGCAGGAGAACTTGTTTATTTAACAACAGGTTTATATTTGAATGGGAAACAAACCAGAGCCAATGGTGGTTAATCTTATGAAGGGTGGTAAGAAGGTGAACAGAATGTTTGGAGGTGAAAGATGAGCAGGGAACCCTACAGAGCAAGAATAAGGGGATGCAGAGGGCCTTTCGTTTCTTCTTTTAACAATTATATCGAGCAGGATACATGGGAACGAGAGAAAGAATGTTTGAGTTCTTGGGAAAAATAAAAGTACCGAAAGCCACGCAGACGCAGAGGGAAAAGTTGGGAAAACCAATAACGGTGGAGGAGGTGATGCAGGCTATCCAATAATTACAGAAGGGGAAATCTAGTGGGCCGGATGGATACCAGGTGGAGTATTACAAGCTGATGGGGGCCCAAACTGCGAGGGTATTGTGCAAAGTGTTCCAACAAAAGGAAGGGACGGGGGAGGTCGGTTTGCCAGACACGTGTTAGGATGCTGTTATATGCCTCATACCAAAGGAGGGACAAGACCCACAGCTCTGTGCCTTGTATCAGCTGATATCGCTGTTAAATTGTGATTTCAAGATATTGGCTAAAGTGTTGGTCAGTAGGTTAGAGGAGATACTCCCGGGGATCGTTCACCTGGACCAAACCGGGTTTATTACAGGAAGACAGTCATATCATAATATGAGGCAATTGCTTAATGTGCTTTGGAGAACGAACAGGGGAAAAGAAGATATAGGGATTCTTTCAATGGACGCGGAAAAAGCATTTGACAGAGTGGAATGGGACTACCTGTTTGAAATATTGGGGAGGTTTGGTCTGGGTGAACCATTTCTGGGATGGGTAAAGAAAATGTATAAAGCGGCTCCAGGCACAGGTGTTAGTGAATGGCAGTAGATTGGAGGGGTTTAATTTGGAGAGCGGTACAAGGCAGGGCTGCCTGCTTTCTCCTCTATTGTTCGCGCTCACAATCGAACCTTTGGCTGTAGCAATTAGAGACTGTGGGAGAATATAGGGGGTGGGGGGTAAAACACAACACAAATTGGCACTACATGCGGATGATATGCTGCTGTTCTTAAAGGATCCAAAACTATCTGTACCCCCTCTCCTGTCGCTGGTGGAAGTGTTCAGGGCCTTCTCAGGCTATAAGATTAATTTAGGAAAGTCAGAAGTAATGTGGTATAAGGGATCTGGAGATGAGGTAAGACAATGGAGGCTAAAGATGGTGGGGACGGGTCTGACGTATTTAGGGGTACAGGTAGGTAGATCCTTGGGGTCTCTATATAATTTGAATTACACAAAATTGATAAAAATTATTGAGGCGGATCTCAGGAGGTGGATGCAATTACCCTTATCGTGGCTGGGCAGAATTAACATTATAAAAATGAATGTGCTGCCTAGGATCTTGCACTTGTTGCAAATGTTACACCTGGGGCTGACTAGGGAGGACATACACAGGATGGAGAGGGCCTTCAATTCCTTTATTTGGAAAAGAAAGCGCCCAAGTATTAGCCTGGGAGGTTGAAGGCAGTTAGAGAGAAAGGAGGCCTAAATTTTCCAGATTTGGGAAACTATTTTCTGGCCATACAACAAAGATATGTGGCGGACTGGGTGCACAGACCCAAGGTAGCCAGCTGGGTTGAACTGGAACAGAAGATGGCTCAGGGCAAGATAACTGCATATCTTCACAGCAAAGGACTAAGGGTGTATAGAATGGGAAAAGAAGTCAACCCCCTCGTAGTGCAGGTATGGTTAGCCTAGAAGGCGCTAAGAAGAAAAGGATGGACACAAGGTTAATGCGAATGCCTGTGGTGGGGAATCCATATTTTTTACCAGGGTTAGAAGATAAAGGCTACAGGGAATGGGAACGAAAAGGAATAAGGCATCTGGGCCATCTATTGGAAGGAGGGCAGATCTGTTCACTGCAGGAACTTCAGGAAGCAGTAGGGGGTGGTGAAAGAGATAGGTTCAGGCATCTGCAAATAAGGGCATATATGGGAAGCCTGGGGAAAGGAGGACAAAGGGTTATATGAGGTAGACCCAGTGGAGGCAACAATCTATGCGGCTCAGGACCAAGAGAAGGGATTCATAGGCCGGGCGGTGAAGAGAGGAAAGCGTATACTCTCCGATAGGACAATGAGAACAAAACAATTGTGGGAAAGGGACCTCAGTAGATGCATAACAGATAAGAACTGGAAATTACTGCTTCCGATGCATTCTGGGATTACGGCCTGCAATAAATATAAGGAGGCGCACTTTAAATTTATTCACAGGGTGTACCACCCCCTGGTGATTGTGCATAAGGTGCACCCTGAAGTGTCACCTTATGTGGGAGTGTGGAAATGGGAATGGGGACGATATGCATTGTTTGGGAATGCCGATATTGCAGAAATATTGGAGGAGGTGGTGTCCAGAGAGAGAGAGAGAGGGTTGCTGGGAGGGAGTTACCATTAGATCCCTGGGATGTTTTATTTGGTGTGGAAGATGGAGAGGAGGAAGAGTGGACGTTGCTCCCTAGATGGATTAAGGTACTATACTTTCTAGCTCACCATGGGATTCAAAACACCTGGGTCTCACAAGTTACACCAACAGTGCAAGTTTGGTGGAAGATGGTGCTGCAGACATTGGGGTTGAAGAGGCTAACCTATACGATGGGGCAGGAAGGAAGGATTTATAAGGAGTTGGGCCCCATTCTTAGCTTCTCTGTCGGGGAAGGAGAGATGAATACTATGGGAAGGCACAGTAAGTTGAGGGAGAGGAGACTGGAGAGGGATGATATATGGATGGAAGAAAGTATGGTTTTAAAGGAAGGGGAATTTCCTGAAGAAGGATAAAAGGGAAGAAAATAATAATGAATGACGTAGATGACATGTGAAAAATGAGAAAGAGTAAAGGGGAGAATGTTGAGAGTATGATTATACTGGTTGCACTATTAACTTAACTTGAATGGAATACATTTGGAAATGAAGTGAAATGGTTTATTTATTATATTTTTAGAGAAATGATTATGTTGTATATTTGTCTGTTTGTTGAACTTTTGAAAAGCAAATAAAATTATACAAAAAAAAAGAAAGAGGATATGGGCAGGTGGGTAATGGACTGAGCGGGGAAGATGAGGGGGAGGCACGGAGGCGAGTTCCAGCATGTGCCCCATCCTTATAATCTGAAGCAGCCACTCGTCTGACGTTATCACCTGCCAGGCCTCTAAATGGAGGGCAAAGCGACCACCCACAGCTTCCAATGCCTGGTCGAGGAAGCCTGGGCAATGCCCCAGTTGGTCACTGGGAGGTGGGCTCCACCCGGGGGGGGGAGCCCTCAGAGGCAGGAGTGGCAGTCCTGGAAGAAGGCTGGGAATGACCACAGAATCCGCCTCTGTAGGTGCCTCTATGTTTGCCACTTCTCTTTGATTGAAAAGAGGACCAGGAGAGGTACTGATAAGATGGCTATGAGGTATGATACATGCCATGCACCGTACGTAAGGTCTGACCTGAGGCTTGTAGATCATCCAAAAGTGTTTGGGTACTTGGACCAAAAAGTTTAGATCCATTTAAAGGGGCATTTACCACTTTATGCTGTATATCTGGTGTAAATCCTGATACACATAACCAGGCATGTCATTTCAGGGTAATACTATGCCAACACGCGGGCAGAAGTATCCACCGCATCATATCCTGAGCAGAGCAGGTATCGTGAGATGGAACTGCCAGTGGAAAGTGTTGCAAATAATTGGTCCTTCTCCTGAGATGAAGGAAGTTTATTGACTAGTTCTATAGCAGAGGACCAGATGGTACATTGCTATTTAACCATGTGTCCGTATAATTTACAATTTTGAAATTCATGGTACACACCTGGAATGCCTTCTTCCTGAGGTAATCGAGTCCGCGGGACTCCTTATCAGGGGGTAATGAGCTGATGTGTTTTTGTCATTTGGTACCATCATGAGCCACAGTGATCACCACCGAATCAGCTTCAGGGGAAGTAGAAACAAAGGTATGGTCAAGAGGAGCCTGGTAAAGGTGATCCACCTTTCTAGGGATGGCCGAAACAGCTGAGGGTTGGTTCCAAGCTGCCAGTACAGCATTTTGGTAAGTTTGTACGAGTTGGGGGTACCACTTCTACAGGCTCTTCAGGTAGTTCAAGATAATCTGCCATATCCTTTCTTTATCATGTTCCGTAGTTGAGAACCCCATGGTTTTCTTAATTTGGACCATAATCTCATGAAAGGATGGGTCATCCGGAGAAGAAGCAGCTGCATGTCAGGAGGCATCCTCATGCAAGGAGGAGATAGTAGAAAGAGAGGACAGGAATGGGACGCAGGTCAAGATCCTCTAGATCTTCTGGAAAGTCTACTTCTGAAAAATACTCTTCCTCATATGATGGAGGGGACCAGGGTGGAGAGTGCTCTGTCACTTTGGAAGCGTTTAGGTGGAGGAGTAGGAGAGCGGGAAGGGCCCCCCACCTCACCCAGAGTGGGAGGTTGAGAATGCCTCATCACTTCTAAAACCTGTTGTACTACTGTGGCTACGTCCACATAGGTAGTAGTACTAAGACTGTCAACTGTGTTGACAGCGGACTACATCTACACCTTTAGAACAGTTTCAGAAGTGAGACTATAAAGCTGCTGGGTAGCATGTAGTGGTCATGAGACAACAGCAGCAGTTTCAGTGTGTAGATAAGTTCTGTAATAAAAAGGTTAAAAAAAAAAACACCACTGTATGTATGACAGTTGTGTGTCTTGTTTTGTTTGCTGGTGGCAGTAAGGGTGACTTGGAGAACTGACTGAGAATTCAACATGTTGGCACATTAAAGTTTGAAACTGGGTATACTGCAGTACAGTAGTGGTTAGTTTATGTGCGGAAGTTGGTTTGATCTTTACCTTTGGTTATGGTGAGATTTACCCACTGGTTAAGACCCCAGCCAACCAATTAGGTTACAGGATTTTATATCCAGATTGTATAATCAGAAACAAACATGGTGTTAAAGGGAGTTCTGGTAGCTCAGAACAGATTAAGTAGTACTGGTAAGAATAATAGGGTAGATCGGATGGACTTTTGTCCTCATCTGTCCTCCACCATCTAGCTAAGAGATGACCCCATCCCCACTACTGAGAATAAGATCAAGAGTAGCCTCAATCCTAGTACCTTGTTGGACATACTGCTGTAGGAAGCTGTCATTGAACATGGACAGGAGGTTTGTCTCTGCCCAGTTGATAGCCTTGTCAAACAACCAGTCTGCACATGGGAGACTGATGTTCTCCAGGATCACTACTGCATCTGATTTTGCTGCTCTGTAAATTTCCCCAACCAGCTTGGCATTATGCTTCACAGAGCTGTTTGAGGGCCTGCAGCACACTCCCTGAGTGACTCTTCTGCCACATTTTTCCCCAGGCTCAACCAAGGGAGAGACTGCAGCACTGTTTGCCCACCTTCCTTGTTCTTCACAGTGACTCGCTCAAAAGACAATGACCAGCACCCACTCTGTCAGGCATATCTCTTCCAAATAGTCTGTATCCTGGCCATGAAGTGCATTAGGCCCTCAAGCTCACCCATTTGCTGGGCGTGTTTCTGTATTTGCCTGCATGTAACTGAGAACAGTCACCCATGTATGCTTCCTCAAACCCCTTCAAAATGCATCAGGTCCAAGCTCACCAATTTTGCTGGCTGTGCTCCCTCATATTGGCTCAAGCAGAACAGTTACCCTTCTGTTCTTCTTTGTCCCTTCCCCAGAGTTTCCTCTGCACATTCATCCCTACTCTGCTCTCTTTCCTTGATGTTCACAAGCATCTGTCTCCTGCCCTTGGTGATCCACTGCACAAGCTCCTCCTCCCATCATCTACTTTAAATCCCTTTGCTGCCCTGTCCATTCTTCTGGCCAGTACCTCAACTCCCTCCTGATGCAGGTATAGCTCATGCAGAGCATACAGATGTACCCTACAGCAGACGAGAGAAAGAAGTCCCTTCCTCTTGCATCCAGAGAAAAGAAACAGCACCCACTGCAATGGACTAAAGTCAAGACACAGTACTTATATTAGTAGCAGATCATTTATTGAAAACAAAGCAGCAGCATAAAAACAGACTTGGGTCTAGCGGAACAAAAACGCTAAATGAATGCATTGACATTTCTCTTGGCCCCAGCCAGGCTTTCTCAGAGTGATCTGAAGTAAATTGTAAAGTAGTCATCATTTATAATGCAAAAGGGGTGTGTTAAAAATATCTGTCAACCAGTCACTACGATGCATAATGACATCATCATTTAATGACATAGTGTCCTCTAATATGCAAAAGTGCACCACCATTATAACGCATACATACAACATACATAAATATGTTTAAAAAACTATTTTATAAATATCTAACATGGACTCTAAAGCAATTGGGTGGTCCCATGTGTACCCACAATGTATATCAATATTTATTTTTATTTATTTTATTTAGCTTTTGTTGACCAGGTAAGTGCACTAGACAAATCCTGCCTATTTTCAGGCACGACCCGGGGGGAGGGGGACACAGATGAATGCCAACTGACCTTGAACCAGATTAAGCTGTTGGTGGTATCTTTTAGTGAATGAGGGAAATTTGGCCAGGACACCGGGGAAATTCCCCTACTCTTTTCGATAAGTGCCATGGGATCTTTAACATCCACCTGAACTACCACCAATCCAGGCAGATGGGACCTCAGTTTAACGTCTCATCCGAAAGACAGCACCTCAGAAGTGCAGCACCCCTCTCATGCTGCACTACAGTATCAGTACTGGGATATTATAATCTTGTCAAAAGTACTTTAACATCATATCAATTGGTACTATACCTACAGAGTGGTGGGACTCTACCCCGTTGTAAAATTGACTTAATTATACAAGCTCCTGGTTGGTAATTCTCAGTAATTCAATAAAGCCACCACACTATTTCTTTGCCAAATTAGTTGTACTTTATTATGATAGTATTAATAAGATTAGCCAGAAAAATCCTATTGAACAATAAAAACATACCCCTGACAGGATGAATAGCTCCAATACACAAAAGAGATGCACTCTGGCATAATTTGTAGACCTAACGTCCAATTAACTGTTGCTTACCCAATACATGAAAAGAAACCAGAACAACCCAATCTTAATAATAAGAATGCATCCTGTCATGACTAGTAATCCTAGTTTACAAAGAGAATACATGCTAACATTATTTTTAAGCATCATGTAACCCACTACTACCTGGGTGTTCCCTGTTACAATTTAGTTATAGACAATGGGGCAATCCCATTTGGGTGTTTCTAACATGCAAATATTACTAGCTGTCTAGATTGCATTACAGGGTTACACATTTTCAGAGACAATGGAATTATACTCAACTTCCTCTGGGTCTCCAAGCACTATGGCCAGTCAGATATCACCAACTTTTTTCTCTCGGAGAGACAGTGAGACCTGACAATTAGGCCTGATATTTATACCCAACCTGTTTCATTAAAATGCATAAGTGGAATTTCCAAAAACTACCTCAGCAGATTTAAACCGCTTGCTCCTGCTGACCTCTCCCCCTACCTGCTTAGATCCCAAGGCCCCGGCCTACTAAGTGTACCTACTACCCGCACCAACATGGGGGACCGGAGTTTTGCTGTCCATGGCCCCAGGCTCTGGAACTCCTTTCCTGAAAGAGTCCGTACTGCCTCCTCTCACAAGAGTTTCCGGACCTCTCTGTGGGATCATCTTAAGGTGGCTTCTCGCTGTTAATGTCCTAAGCCTCCTTAGCCTCCCGGTGTCCACTGGTGCCGGCTTCTTCTCTCCTGCTCTGGCGTCACCACTCTTGTGCTAAGTGTCCGCCCAACCCCCTCCCTTGCTTGGACCGACGCTATGATGTTACTATGCTCATAATCCTCAACAGCCCTGTTGGTCATTGAATTTATCTCTAACTATACCTTGCCCCAGCACTGTATCTGGGTGTACCTTCCACGTAAATGTAAAACTGTAAAATTGTCTTTTTCTCCTGTTTTTGTACCTGAATGTATCGTCTGAACCAATTACTGTATCAATGTACCTGTTGTACCCTTTTGTACTCTCCCGGGTCGTTCCTGAAAATAGGCATAAAACTTGTCTAGTGTACTTACCCGGTAAACAAAAACTAAATAAATAAAATAAATAAACATGTCATGTAACAAGTCATAAGACTCTGGTTCAAAAATACATTGGCCGTAAGATGCCTTGGTCATAAGATACTTTTGACACTTTGCCAAGACATACAGTTATTCTTAAATGGAAAAACAAGTGATCAGGGGGATTTTATATTTATCAAACATATTGGCTTTAGGATACAGAAAACATGCGAGGGGACGTGGATTTTTTTTTTTTTTTTTAAATAACTGGCTTACAGATAGAAACCAGACAGTGGCCAAATTACATATCTCATTTTTTATACCAATTCCTTGTGACACATATTTTTAAACACTAATAATCACAAGATGAGGAACTTCGGTAATCAAGGCCAGCCGCGGTTATCAGCAGCTGAGTTCTTATTTCAGCCGTAACCTTCAAAAAGGCGTATTTTGGTACATAATGTTTTCCTGCTGAGCAGGGTAATTTCAAGTTAGACCTTGGCTTTGTGCTTTTTGAATTATTTTATTTTCTACATTTTACACAGTTTTAACCATTAACCTTTTAAAGTCTCACACATACATGCATATTAACTGACATGGTGGTATCATTCATTTACTTAGCCACTTGCAGCCTTTGACTACCTAGCCATAGTAACTCAAATGTTGGCCTCATTCAGTCATCTATTGGCCACTGTATTTTCTGCAAGCCTTTTACACCTTGCCATAAATAGAGCTGTACATGTACAGGTGGTTATCAACAATTTTATATAACTAAACTTGTAAAGACCTGGGCCCTGGGGCCCCTGGACAAATTCAACACCATGCTGAGTCCAGGTTCAAACTTCACTATCAAAATACATCAAGTCTGGAGATGGAGCAAACATGATTATCATCTTAAGGTGAAACTAAGGCGTACACCAATAAGTTATGATACAATTAACATTTTACAGGATCATAAATAATGTGCTAAATTACTCAACATCTGAATTTCTTAAGAAAGGCTGCCAGGTCTATGCTTTCATTTAGATCATTGGATTTTTGAGCTCCCAACTCAAAAATCCAGAAGCTCTCTCACTGTCCAGTTAGTTTGGATATATCCCCGCCTCTGGGACCTAGGATGACACATTCAATGCTAATAAATTTAACATCATGAACAGTGTGAAGATTACGTTTCACATGCTAAACAATAGCATATGTGTCGCGAAAGCCCCTTTGTAAGCGAATATGTTCCCCTACTCTCACCTTCAGAGCACGTGTGTCCATACAAAGAAAAGAAATGAAAATTACTTACCTACCGTAATTCTTGATCTTCTCTTGTATCTTCACCATTCATTACTGATTGGTTTAGTGCCAGAGGCGGACCCGTTACGGCAGATTTTTTTTTTTTTTTTGGGAGTCTGCTCCAACAGCGGAAGGGCGGCCGTTGGGTGCCGCAGACTCCTCCTCCATCTCAGTTCTGGTAGCCGGAGAGGCGGAAACAAAGAGTAAGGAAAAAGGAGAGCGAGGCAAGAGAGCAGAGGGACAGAAAAAGGAAAGGATATAAACTGAAGAAGGAATAAGCCGGTAGAGGACAGAAAGAAGAGAGAATGCCTACCCTAAGGGACTGCAGGGCCTCCCTTCTGGGGCGGCTCCAAGGGAGGAACAGATAAAGAGAAAGAGAAAGAGAAAGAGAAAAGGAAGAAGAAGAAGAAAGGGAAGAAAACAAGGGATGATGAGAGGGAGAACACTGCCCATAGATACATTAGTTGAGAGGCTTATAAACTCGAACAAAAACAAGGAGCAAGAATCCCTCCTGATAGGATGGAGAGAGGTTCAACTGAACCGCTTGTACAGATTGAACACAAAGGGCAGATTCTCTAACCTCCCATCATCCCAACCCCCTACACTCTAGCGGACAGCTCACAGACTGCCCCGGCAGAAAATCTGTTCCAGAAAGAGAGCACCCGACTAGGAGGGGGAATAAGCCCCTTAGCACCCTGTTAAGTGCTAACACAGAAGTGTGTGGGGAGGGTTTAAGCCCTACAGAAGGCAGCTTTGTATGAAAGGATAGAGTGGGAACTCAATCAGACTCCCGGAAGGCAAGGCAAGAACAACAGCTCAAGGTTAATGAAGTGCCAGTAGCAGAAATCAGATGAAGCTGACAATATTAATTAATATCTGCCAGAGGGAACCTGAAAATTGGGGCCGAGCCACAGAGGGACAGTCTCTTCAGCTGTGAACTGAACAACATGGCTAAGAAGCCAAGTGGTCACCCCAGGGGCAATCCGAAAGAGTTCCCTCAGGATAGAATAAATCCTACTCGTTCCCCTTTACCTTGAGGAAAAAGGATCCATCCAGAGAAGAACAGAAAATCAAGATAGGATTTTTACTTTTTTTTATTTTTTTTTGGCATAAAGGCCACAGGTAAGGAGAGAGAGCGCCAGAGAGGCCACTGAGCGGAAGGTGGTAGGGTATCAGTAATGAATGGTGAGATACAATAGAAGATCAAGAATTATGGTAGAGTCGTAATTTTCATATCTTCCTTTGTCAATCTTCGCCATTCATGTACTGCTGGGTGAGTACAAGCTCCACACCCTCGAGGGGTGGATAATAGAAACCCTGAGGGGAACCGGACCCCCAGCCTGCTGGTGGGAAACAGGAGGAAGACCCTGGGCTAATCAGGCGAGAAGCCTATGGTGGAGAGAAGCTAGGAGGTGTCCCCGGAGATGGAGGAAGCCTGCAAGCCTCCTAGCCCTGGAGGAAAAAGGACTGGTCCCCGGAGAGTGGACCAATCACCACACGCGGGCCAGGGGAGTGACCTTGACAGGCGAAGACATGCCGTCCGTCTAATACCAGATCGCTGTCCCTGCAAGCCTGGAAGCCACCTCACTGGGACGTGAAGATGCCCTTGCTTGGTGGCTTGCCAGCTCCAGGCCTACAGCAGAGAGGGCAATAGATTGTCTGTATTGTTCCATATCAAGCATTGATGCTAGGACTTGGGAGAACATCGACAATAAATGCCTACTGTAGGCAGCACGGTGAGCCTGATGTAATGCAATGCACAACATCACAAGAGAGGAAGAGAACACTCTTCACCCCCACCGATCAAATTGTAGGGAATCTCAGTCCGGTGGGCGGTCGTGCGCCACGTAGCAGTGCCCGGAAGGAGTTTCAAGGTATGCCAATCACAAAGGCGGGTTGGGAAGAGAACCTAGAGGCTCCAATGGTGCACAATACCTTCTTCTGCAGTCGCCGGGCTGGATCAGAGGGCTGGTGACTGCCAGGAGCGGATAGGCGCCACCTGTAAGGAAAGGCCAGGATAGTACCACCAAATGCTAGGCACTGAATTCACTGAGGAATTCCGTCTCCCATGGTATTGTCTCACCTAACAAAGAGATTGAAGATCCCTCCCATCCTCGAAAAATCGCTGACATTCAGTGAAATCAGCATCGGAGGAGATGAGCAGTGGGTTCCTCTCCCTCAGGAGGGAGGAGCGAGGATGATGGAAGCTCAAATGTCCACAGGACTCCTGCGGCAGGGGGAATAGGCGAAACACCCGCTCATGCATATATTTAATGTATGAGGGGAAGGCCGCCGAAGAGCCCCTGAATGTCTCCCAGGATAACGGGCCCATAGGACCGACATGGCCTGGGAGAGAGTGGGGTGGCTGCAGAGTAATGGAAGAGGGACACCTACGATGAGGCAACTGTCCTCTGCTGAGGCTCTGAAATCTGGAAAACGGAGACCGAGCTGGTGGGATCCCGGACAACAAACCAGGTCGCAGAACGGAACCCAGGGGATGCAAAGCCTGGAACAGCCTAGTAGGGGATCCTCCCCTGTGACGATCCTGGGACTGCATGGGTCCAGAAGGGCAGCACACAGCAACGCCACCAGAGGAGTCCCTGGAGCTCAAGAGGGAAAGGCAGGCCGACTTTATAGCTCCTCACACCGCACCCGAGGGTGGCAGGTGAAGACCGAGGTAACTTAACCAGCCTCTCAACCCCCTGGACTCTGAGAACGCCCTCCTCCTCGATCCCAGCGACGCCCCACCCCGAGCAGGTGCAGCAGCACCGGTATCGGCAGCTACCGCAACCCCGTCAGGTGGATGAGCCCCTCCCCCCACCTCCACGCCATCCCCCCTCCAGGGACCCCAGTAGCAGGCCTCAGGAGAGGACAGCAGTGAAGACAGAGGAACAGGCATGCTGGGCCACCTAGCACCTCATCTCAATGGAGACCCTGACTCTGAAGAGTCAGGGTGCCAGGATGGGTCCACATCCGAATCATCCTCCGAGGAGGAGGAATAGACCAGCTGGACCTCAATACTGGCCACCCCAGGGGTCTCCAGAGAAATGGCACCGCGAATGGCGCCAGTGCCAGCGGCAGCGCAGGATGATCTCGGACCACCCACAATGCCCAAACCTGGCCCTGACTCCCCAACGGCACCGGTCAGACCCACAGCACTGCCCTCGGCACCGGGACCTGACTCTGCACGCTAGGAAGCCGAACCGGGCCCACGGCGCCACATGTAGCCAAGAGCCAACACGGTGCCACTCCGATCACCGGCACCGCGAACAGCACCGATCCAAAGCAGCACCGGAAGGCGGGCGGCCAAGGGTCCACTAATGCCGGGCCCAGCAGACCTGGGCCTCGACACTGGGGAGCCTGCACCTCCGGAAGAGGTGACTGCCAAGGGCAGTGTCTCCACCGCAGCCCGGTGGGACCCCGGCATTCCTACAACACCATGAAAAGAGTCCTTCTCCTCGGCAAGAGAAGATGAGGAGGCCTCCTCCTCTCCAAACTGTATAGGCCAGGAGGGACCCAGAGGAAGGTCTAGAGACCTTACCTGGGAATCCGTGGAGCAGTGCTGTACCCGAAGTCAGCGGGCCTTGCGATCTTGAGCGATGCGGACTTCCAGGGCCTTAACGGTCCATCAGAAACAAGCATTGCATACATCCATATTATGGTTGGGTCCCAGGCAGCGAAGGCAAACATCATGCCAGTCCGTGGACGGAAAAATGCCGGCCACAGGAGCACT
Organism: Neoceratodus forsteri; assembly: GCA_016271365.2. NCBI lineage: Eukaryota > Metazoa > Chordata > Ceratodontiformes > Ceratodontidae > Neoceratodus > Neoceratodus forsteri. The sequence continues at coordinate 69,996,006 of CM057454.1, forward strand.
GACGCATAGGGGCACAGCCTGCCTTAGACTTGCGTTTTGCCCCCGAACCTGGCATGATGCAAAACAGTTAAGGAAAAAAAAAAAAAAATAACAGTTCTCGGCGTTGTTGAATATAATAGAAAAAACAGAACGGTCTTGCCAGTTGACGTCAAAAAAAAAAAGGGATGAAGGAGAAGTGCGGTCTATGAAGACGGCGTAGACGAACAACAGATAGGCCTTGTGACACAGTAACTATACTCTCCGCCAAACAGGTGCAGCCTCAGCGGTGGGAGAAACAAACTGCGATGGAGGAGGAGTCTGCTGCATCTAACGGCCGCCCCTCGCATTACGCGATGTGGTGCATCGTTTCGGGCGGTGTCGTGGAGCCGTGACTCCAAAAAAAATCTCTTCCGTAGCAGGTGCGCACCTCCGGCACTAACCCAATCAGTAATGAATGGTGAAGATTGACAAGGGAAGATCCACAGCTACAATTTAGGAGATAGATCACATTCTGAGTGTTGCAAGTAATAAAATGTTTAATTTCAACCTGCTTGCCTGTGCCTGGATGGGTGAATTATTTCCCAGTATTCATGTAGCTACAATATCTGCATCAGCCACACTTGTGGGTACCCACAGGCGGAGGGGGAAGCAGGGATGATCTAACAGGCTCAGGGCCTAGGGTGATGTTCATCACTACCAGATCTTTGATGTTTCTGCATCTCCAAAAAATAACCCTCAGTCCTTCCTTTACTATCTCCTCCAACTTTGGTTTCAACTGAAGTATGGAACAATTGCTGGTGATAATCTCTCTCACCTGATTAGCACATTTAGAGTATGTGGTTACAAAAGGGCAGGTAATGCTTCTATTCCTTTTATTTTTACTGATGCCCTGATCCAAGACTGTCTCCCTATCAATTCCTTCCACCTTTTTATGATGGCTTGCAGTGTTGCACATGTGCAAGCAACAGCTTGCAGTAGTAGCACATTTCAGATGTGCGTCAGTGTTAGGACCAATGCAGGGGATGCTTTAGTGAGTGAGTCCCTCAGCTGCCAATCAGTGAGCATGCTGGCGATTAAAGCAGTTTCAAAGAGAGCCAAAACCTTGGAAGAAATGTGCCGCTCCAATGAGGTGCAGTTTCCTCATTGTAGCAGCAGATGACAAGACTCCGGTCACATGCATTACGGTGTGCAGTAATGCACGTAGCCGGAGTTACCAGGGAGTTTCAGTGTGGCTTTCCTGGTAAAACATTTTAATAAGTAAAATAGCCACAGTGCAGCTTTCCACAATGACAGCTCCTGCCACGCAACATACACTCCCCGGAAAGCCAACATTGGGGTGTCCAATTCCCGTGTCGATTTTGTCCCCCCCCCATTATGTGGCACACTGGGAGGCCAACCCAGTGTGCCGAAATCATGCTCAGCCACCACGCATACAGTCCCACAAAGCTGACATCAGCGTGCCCACAATTCCCATGTCGACATGTATCTCCTCCCCAACCCCATTAATGTGGTCACAATGGGAGCCCAACCTAGTGTGATGAAAAGTACAGTTACATAAGAACTTACCGTAACAGTAGATCTTCGAGAGAAGCTCTTGCAGCAGGTAATACCATTAGTACTAATGCTGGCAGGCATTAGGACCCCATAGAAAATTTGTAGCTAGCAGTCTGTGGCAGGGGATCGCCCCTGACGTCAGCTCCGCCTGATGTCAGGCGTGGTTTAAAGGGGGCGGTCCCCCAGCGCCATCTTAGTTCTCCCACTGGAGACCCAACTAAGACAGAATTGGAGAACCAAGCAGGAACTCCCCAACCTTGTACATATACCTGGGGGATGGAGGGTGGGAAAGCCACCTGCTGCAAGAGTGTCTCTCTAAGATCTACTGTTACGGTAAGTTCTTACGTAACTGTACTATCTAACTTCGAGAGTGGAGCTCCTGCAGCAGGTAATATCATTAGGACAGAGTCCCAAGCAGTACCCAAAGATAGGCCCAGGTCTGAGCGGGAGGTGGAGAGAAAATTGAAAGCATAGGAAGATGCTGACTATTCTAAGACAGTAGGCCCTGCAGGACGGCTAGTCCAAAACCTGCTCTCCTCCTAGAAGCAATGTCTAGGCTGTAATGCCTGATGAAGGTATGGACTGTGCTCCATGCTGCAGCAGCACAAATGTTTGTTGAAGAGACTTTCCTTAGGAAAGCAAACAAAGTGGCCACAGCCCTGGTGGAGTTGCCCTTGATGGGACCCGGAAGGGGTTTACCATGGTGCTGGTAACAAAAGGAAATATAGTGCACTAGCCAATGGGCTAGAGACTGTAGAGACAGGACCCCTGTCATCCCTTTTACAAAGGAGACGAACAACTGGTCCATCTTTCTGGAGGAACGTGTTCTGTGAAGGTAATACCTTAGGATTCTATGAATTTCCAAGGTGTGCAACAGCGCTTCACTTTGGTTGACAAACTCAGGATAATAAACTGGAAGGCTGATGTCCTGATTCAGTATCAGGAGGGACACCACCTTCGGTAAGCACTTGGGGGTCGTACTCAGGGTCACCCTATCCCTCTGAAAAACGATACAAGGTTCCTTACACATTAATGCCTGGAGCTCAAAAACCCTTTGAGCTGAGGAAATGGCAACCAAAAGAAGAGCTTTCCAAGAGAGAAAGCATAGCTCGCAAGAAGTGGCTGGCTCGAAGGGTGTGGTATCTGAGGGTCTGTAGAGAAGATACCCCTTTACTGTATTCCACCATGTGTTGAATACCACCATGTGTTGAATAAAGAACCTATGTCCGCCACTGGGACGACTGCTGGGCCAGGCATCGGGCCCACTGGAGCGAAGCGTCTGGGGAACCTGAGGTACTGGCATCGGGTCCAAGACCCTGTTGTCAGTGGGCTGGACGTCCAGCATCACCTTTACCCAGGAGCTGGCATGGAGTAAGCCTGGCGACGGCCGACCCTCGGAGGGGGTGAGGGTGTCTGGTCCTCCACCAGCGATCGCTCCGAATCAGGTGTCAGGGAGTGGGACGATGGAGAAGGTGACCGGCTAGGCTTTCGCTGTTTGACCTGGGGTCAAACCTTAGCCAGAGGAGGGGGAGGCGCCCGAGCCTGGACAACCTCTTGCCTACCTGGGTGTTCATCCGAAGGCTTCCTTTTTTTGGGTGAACTAGGCCCGTCCTTAGAAGATTTGGACTGGCCCTCCTGGGTTGACCCTGAGGAAGATTTAGGAGGTCGATGAGCCAGGGAAGACTGGTATCCCGAAGAGACCAACTCCCAGTGTTTGCCCTGAGAAGAGGCGGGAGTGGACTTACTCAGACAGGAGTGTTCAGTCATCTAGGCTGGCACTGAGCCAGACCTCTGGCCAGAGGCTAAAGCGGCCTGCTTAGATGGCGACTTAGGGTGGGACTCGGACCTGGCCCGATCTTTATCCCTGTGGTGATGTTTCCCATCCGAGGACTTCTCGTTTGGTTGGGAATCCCTGGTGGAAAAAGAGAAGCTGTCCCCTGAGCTATGCTGCATAGCCACTAGTTGCTTCTCTATAAGGAAGGTTTGAGTGCGTTGGCTCTCCTAGCACGAGTCTTCTGACTAGAATCGCTGGCAGTGGGTGCAGGCGTCGGGCCGGTGGTCTGGGCCTAAGGAAGTGAGGCAGGCCGTGTAGCAGTCTTTGGTTGGGATCTGCTTGCTGCACGCGCACTTAGCTTTACACCGTGGTGGAGGCAGAGACAACTTACACAAGGCGAACTAAATGGATGACTGAGAAATAAAGCTTTTCTTTAGGCTGTCGACTGCTGAAGAAGGCGTCCATAGAGCCAAACTACATGGGTTGATGGCAGGAAAGGAACTGGGATGGCGCCGGGGGACCGCCCCCTTTATACCACACCTGACATCGGGCGGAGCGGACGTCGGGGGCGGTCCCCCACCACAGACTGCTAGCTACAAGTTTTCCAAGGGGTCCTAACACCTGCCAGCATTAGTCAATGTGGGGTTTCAACTTAGGTTAATATCTGAGCAATTTTTTGGGATTTTGGCCCCAAATTTTCAACATGGGGTTCTTAGGACCCCACCTCGTGAACATGTCACTGTCATTTCATGACTCGGTCCTGAAAGGTGATTTTGTGGTCGCTGCACGGAATCACCTTTCGGGACTGTGTAACGAAACAACAGTGCCACTGTTTATGAGAGGAGGGCCCAAAAAGCCCATGTTGCAAATTTATGAAAACTCTTCTGAACAATGACTGTGTTGCTAAGCGTGCATTGCACAGTTTCTACGCACACTGTGAATCTCGCTATTTTTCATATTACCCCAGATTTTCAAAACTGTCATATTTTCACACCACCATGAACAATACATCTGTCATTTTACAGCCTGCCCAAAATGTGTTTTCACACCAGTGCGCCAAATTGCTCAGTCACTATGCAAAATCACCTTTCAGGTAACTAACTGATAGTGCCACTGTTTATGAGTAGGGTCACAAAAAGCCCATGTTGAAAATTTGGGTGAAAATATCAACAAACAACCGTAACGCCCCACCCTGTAGAGACCGAGCAGGCATCGAAGTGTGACTTAGGATCGTCTGCTGTAATGCTCCGCCATTCCACCCACACCCACCCTGCACCCAGTGACAAGCATCATGGTGTGCACTGGAGTCTTCGGCCCCAAAGTTCACCCCACTCTCCTATACTGCATCCATCTCAACGTATTTCCTTATGGAATGGGGTGAGCATAAGGGCCCAAAACCCCAAGGCACACCACAACACCTGTCGTTGTCTGCAGGGTAGGGTGAGGTGAAGTGGCGTGAGCGTTATGACCAATGACCCAAAGACCCCCCTCCCCCCAAACACCTGTCAGGCTCTGCAGGGTGGGGGTGGGGTTGGTGTCAGTTCAATACTTCACTGCCATTCTTATTATACATCTCTCTAACTCCTGCACAACCAATGTCAATGCAAGCAAGCCAACATTCAGCATTGACAAATGCGTGTTTAAAGCTGTTGCTATGCTGTGGTTACTGTATCCCGTATCTACAAACCTTCTAAACTGAGCACTTCTCTTAAGGTCAAATTCTTGTTGTTCAGGACAGTTCCTAAGGGTCCAGACCAGTTGTCCCTTTGGCATGTTAAACTTGATATGTGGGGTGGCAACTCTCATACCTAAGCAGGTGTTCCTGTGTAGGTTTCTGGAAAAGGGTTGTACACAATCCACCATCACCACTTCTGTAGGTCTTAAGATCCAAAATGTGATTTCATCATGCTGGATGGTGTGTTTGTATGTAAGACTGCTACTAGTACCCTCCATCCAGGTTACAAAATCCACAAACTCACTGATAGTTCCCTTCCAGATAACAAAATATCATCAATAAAGTGCGCCACAAATCCACCTTGTGAAAAAATAGATTTGTGGTGGCGCTTGCATCAATGCTTCACCTCCCATTTGCCTACATATAAATTACCAAAACTGGGAGTCACTGTGGCTCTCATGGCTGTGCCCCTTATTTGCAAAAGGTACTGTTCTTGAACATAAAATGCATTTTTAGGAACATAGGAAAGTGTCAGCAGAAAAGGACCTCCAGGTCCACCTAGTCTACCCATTTGCCTAGCACCACCTAGGCTTGCCCCTGATTTCCCACACCTCCTTTCAACAGCCCCCTGTGTCTGTCCCACACCCTCTTGAACCCCCCCCACTGAATTCTCACCCACCACTTCCCTAAGCAGCCCATTCCAGGTGTCTACCACTCTCTCTGTGAAGAAGTTCTTCCTGATGTTGCCCCTAAACCTGCCCCCCTAGCTGGATATCATGGCCCCTTTTCCTGGGACACTTCTTCAATTGGAAGGGGTTCTCAGCAGACACCTTGTTTATCCCTTTGAGGTACTTGAAGGCCTCTATCATGTCCCCTCTTTCCCTCAACTCCAGAGGGTACATGTCCAGGGCTCCCAGCCTCTCCTCATATGGCAGGCGACTAAGCCCCTTTACCATCTTGGTTGCCCTCCTCTGTACCCACTCCACCCTCTCCACATCCTTCTTTTGGTAAGGCCTCCAGAACTGGACCCCATATTCCAAATGAGTCCTGACCAGCTGGGTGTACAGGGGAATCAGGACCTCTCTCTTCCTGCTGGTGATCCCCCTCCCAATACAACCCAACATTCTGCTGACTTTTGCCACTGCCCTGCCTGGCCACCTTCAAGTCCTGAGAGATGATAATGCCTAGGTCCCTCTCCTCCATGGTAACCACTAGTGGATTGCCCCCAAGCCTGTATTCCAGTCTCCCATTTCTTCTACCCAGGTGCATGACTTTGCATTTCACCGTATTGAGGGATAATCTCCACTTCATGGGCCACTTCTCCAATTTCCTTAGGTTCCTCAGCATCCTTCCCACTCTATCCTGTATGTCCACTCTACTACAGATTTTGACATCATCTGCAAACAGGCTCACTCTGCCCTCCAACCTCTCCGCTGTGTCACTTATACAGATGTTGAAAAGAAGGGGTTCCAGCACTGACCCTTGGGGCACACCGCTCATAATCACCAACTCACCCAAGGGGAACCCGTTAACACCCTCTGCGTACTGCCTGCCAACCAGTTTCGCACCCACCCTATAACCACCTTCCCTAGCCCCAGGCACTCCACTTTGTGCACCAGCCCACCGTGCGGTAACGTATCAAAGACCCTCCTGAAAACCAGGTATGCCACATCCACTGACCCCCCCACCAATCCACTGCCCTAGTGACCCAGTCAAAAACCTGACCAGATTTGTCTGACAAGATCTGCCCTTGGTAAACGTGCTGCCTTGGTCAAGCAGGCCGCTTGCCTCAAGTAGTTGGTGATTCTGCCCTTGAGCAGCTTTTCCATGAGCTTACTGACCACTGATGTCAGAGTCACTGGCCTGTAATTACTTTTTAGTTAGGACTTCTTTGGCAAGCTGTACTAGGTATGCAGTGGGTACTGCTACTCTCTCTTCCTCATTTCTCTGTTCGAGGAAAAAGGCCATAGCCTCCAGCCCTTCCACATGGGGGATCACTGTATATAGTGAGTTAACATCCAGGGTGGCTACATACCACCCCTGTTGCATGTCCAAATCCTCCACTATGTTCATAATCTCTGTGGAATCTCTTACATTGGACCTTAAATTTCTTACCAGGGGCTGTAAATGTTGATCAATGAATAGAGAAAAGTGGTTCAGTAATCCACCCTTTACCTAAAATAGTGAGTCTCCCTGGTGGTTTATTTAGACCCTTGTTGATTTTTGGAAGAATATAGATAACTGGAAATGTCACAGTCATAGTTCGAAACATTACATCAATAATGTACCACTTAAACCCCTTACTCAATACTGCATCCACTTGTGCTTTGTAATGCGAAATGAAAGTCCTAGAAAACTTGCTGCAAAAATGTTTGTCAGCTAGCTGACGTTATCTCAGCTTCATAATCACAGGTATTCATTATGACAATTGCCCCCCATCCGCCCCTTGTCAGTGAGCTTTATCACCATCTCTTTGTTGTTCCCCAGGTCCTGCATTTCCTGATAACTACAGTTATAGGGGACATCACTGCTAGGTGTTTCTAAGTTTTCTAAATCAATTTACATTTTCTTGTAAATGTGGACACAATGGGGTTATACTCAGGGCAACATTCAGAACTCAGCCTAAAACCTTCATACACTTGTTTAGCATTATCAAGTTTTCACCAAAATGAGCACACTGAAATGTGAGGCTACGAGCAAACTTGTATAGAGTCGACACACAAAGAAAATAAATTTACATCAGCCGTAGGGGCAAAATGAAAGGCCCTTACTTAGAACAGACAACTCAGAAGATGTTACCATATAACTAGACAAATTAATGATAAGTATGGATGAGTCACTGTTTTCTGTAGGAGAGTTGGCTGTGGAGCATAGGTATTTTTTTCACCAATACAGATTCCTGTTTCTTCCTCCATGCCCCCCCTTCCCCGTCTTCCTCTTGTGTGTTGGTACTCAATTTGGAACCTCGTTTTGTGCTGACTGAGCCTGGTTGTGAGGGGAACTGTCTCTGCTGGTATTCCACCGACCCTTCCCTATCATGTTGGTCTGGTTCAGACCCATCCGTATCTGAGGAGCCAGTGGTATAGTCCAAAATGGAGGTTGCATCATTTTCTCTCTGTTCAGGACCAGAAGCCTTCTTTAACATTGATTTAGTTGCTTAAGAGTTTCCGTTTAGTGTTCCAGTCAAATAGGTTACCTTTTTGAAAATACTGGGCACAGTCATGGGGGCCACAATGGCTCCCAGTTTTGCTAATTTATATGTAGGCAAATGGTAGGTGGAGCATTTCCAGAAACCTACACATAGGAACAGCCTGCTTAGGTGTGAGAGTCCTCCAAATACCAAGTTTAACATACCAAACGGACAACTGATCCGGACCTTTGCAACTGTTCTGAACAACAAGAATTTGACCTTAAGAGAAGTGCACAGGTTAGGAAGGTTGTAGACAGGGGATACAATAACCACTGCATAGTAATGGTTTTAAACGAGCATTTGTCAATACCGAATGTTTGCTTGCAAGTCACACCCCTGATGCCCATCAGTCCCTACAGGGTAGAGCGTTATAGCAGCAAACCCTAACGCCCTGAGCATTTCTTGGTATTTTTACTCCAAGTTTTCTACATGGGCTTTTTGTGACCCCACCGCAAGAAACGTAACACAATCAGTTTGTTAGCCGGAAGGTGATTTTGCACAGTGACTGCTCCATTTGGCGCCACAGGTACAAAAATACATTTTGAACACAATGTGAAAAATGACAGCTGTTCTGTTCATGAGGAGTTGTAAAAAAAAAATGGTAATGTTGAAAATCTGGAGTAAAAATATAAAAAAACTGGTACATAGAAACTGCGTAATGCACACCCGTAACACAATTATTGTGGGGATTTTTTTCATCAGATTTTCAATATAGGCATTTTGGGACCTCCGCTCATGAACTGTGTTACTGTGATTTTCTTACTCTGACCTGAACACTGATTTCCCACAGCGACCGCACTATTCTGCGCTAGAAGTGCGAAAACACAATTCGGCCAGAATATGAGAAATGACAGCTTTACTTTTCATAAGGATGTGTGGAAAAATGCCAATGTTGAAAATCTGGAGTGAAAATATTACAAATTCGTGAAGTTACGAGAGTGCGTAGAAACTGCACAATGCATGCTTGAATACAGTCATTTTATGGACTTTTGTCACCAAATTTTCAACATAGGCATTTTAGGACCTCTGCTTATGAACAGTGTCACTGTGATTTTCTTAATCTGTCCCAAACACTGATTTCCCACAGCGACCATGCTATTCTGCGCCGGAAGCGCGAAAACACATTTTGGCCAGGATGTGAAAAATGACAGCTGTACAGTTCATACTGTAAGGCGGTGTGAAAAAATGGCAATGTTGAAAATCTGAAGTGAAAATATTATAAATTCGCGAACTTGCGAGTGTGCGGGAAATTGCGCAGCGCACGCTCGTAAAACAGTCATTCTGGGGAATTGTTTCACCAAATTTGCAACACAGGCTTTTTGAGAGCCCACCTCTTGAACAGTGAGACTGTAATTTTGTTAATCAGTCTCAAAAGGTGATGCTGTGCAGTGACCGCGAAATTACATTTCGGGACCGAATAACCAGATGACAGTGGCTGAATACATAAAATGGGGTCCCAAGAACCCCATGTTGAAAAGTTGGTGCAAAATTGAAAAAATGACCATGATATGAACCAAAGTTGAAAAAACCTATTTATGCCATTATACAGCTTACGGCATTTCTTCAGTTCACGGCCGTCTTTGAAGAGTGCAGATGTGTTCCTGGTCCACGAAGATCGTCGCACGGCCTCCATAAGTAAGTATGGGGTGGGGAAGTGGGGTGCGCAGAGGGTGGGCGCGGGTTGGGAGAGCAAGAGAGTCAACGAGGGCCGTTTTCTTTTGTTTTGTTTTTTTAAAGAGAGGATGGGCCCCCAACGTGGCACCTGGAAGTTTGTTTGGGTGAGGCAGTGGAGCCAGCAGAGGACTGGGCACCCCATTGGCCATACAGTGTGCGGGGGCACATGGCGATGCAGGACTTTTGATATGCTGGGGTGAGCTCCCAGCATGGTACCTGAAGTTTGTTTTTGGGGGCACTGGAGCCGGCGGGGATTGGGCACATCGGACATATAATGTGCTTTGGGGGGTGTTCATGTGCTGAGGTTAGGCACCTCAGCACACAACAAATCGTCGGGGGCATCATGCTGGCGGAGATGCAGTGGCATACAGTTGAAAGACAACAACTGCTAAGGTGGTGACAAGTAGGCAGTTTGCATACTGCTGATGGCACGGACAGTATGCAAATGCCTACACATTACCGCTGACTGCAGCAATCGTTCTCTTTCAGCTGTTCACCACTGCATCTGAACTGCTGTCATAGACAGCTTGGACGTCACTGGTGAGGTGCGGCCGTGCCTGCAAAAACACTCAGGGAATTGGAAGCAGGGGTGCCACACCTCCGAAAACCCGTACAGTGGCACTATGTTTCTTGCACATGCGTGCAAGCAAACATAAAAAGGTGGAAGAGATGAATTGGGAGACAGTCTTGGATCAGGGCATCAGTAAAAATAAAAAGAACAGAAGTATCGCCTGCCCTTTTGTAACCACATACTCTAAATGTGCTAATCACGTGAGAGAGATTATCACCAACAATTGGTCCATACTTCAGTTGGAACCAAAGTTAGAAGAGATAGTAAAGGAAGGACTGAGGGTTATTTTTAGGAGATGCAGAAACATCAAAGATCTGGTAGTGACGAACATCACCCTAGGCCCTGAGCCTGTTAGATCATCCTTGCTTCCCCCTGTGGGTACTCACAAGTGTGACCAATGCCAATATTATAGCTACATGAATACTAGGAAATCATTCACCAATCCAGGCACAGGCAGGCAGGTTGAAATTAAACATTGTATTACTTGCAACACTCAGAATGTGATCTATCTCTAAATTGTAGCTGTGGTTAGTTCTGTGTGGGCCAGACAATCGTGCTCTGAATATGAGACATGGGGAACATATCTGCACCTTACAAAAGGGGCCGTGACACACATGCCATTGTCAAGCATGTGAAGGGTAATCTTCACACCGTTTAGGATGTTAAATTTATTGGCATTTAATGAGTCACCCTAAGCCCCAGAGGCAGGGACATACCCAAACTAACTGGACCGCGAGAGAGCTTCTCGATTTTTGAGTTGGGAGCTCGAAAATCCAGTGGTCTAAATGAAAGCATAGACCTGGCAGCCTTTCTTAAGAAGTTCAGATGTTGAGTAATTTAGCAATTTATTTCTGATCTTGTAAAATGTTAATTGTATCATAACTTATAGGTGTAAGCCTTAGTTTCATCTTAAGATAATCATGTTTGCTCCATCTCAGGACTTGATGTATTTTGATACTGAAGTTTATGTCCCTGGACTCAGCATGGGTTAGAGTCCCACCGCTCTGTATGTATATAGTACCAATTGATATGATGTTTAAGTGCTTTTGACAAGATTATATTGATATACATTGTGGGTACATATGGGACCACCCAATTGCTTTAGAGTCCATGTTAGATAATTATAAAATAGTTTTTTATACATATTTATATATGTTGTTGTATGTATGCGTTATACTGGTGGTGCACTTTTGAATATTAGAGGACACTATGTCTTTAAATGATGATGTCTTATGCATCATAGTGACTGGTTGACAGAGATTTTTAACACACCCCTTTTGCACTATAAATGATGGATACTTTGCACTTTACTTAAGATAACTCTGAGGAAGCCTGGCAGGGGCCGGGAGAAACATCAGTGCGTTCATTTAGCGTTTTTTGTTCCACGAGACCCAAGTCTGTTTTTATGCTGCTGCTATGTATTGCGCCTCTTTTTCAATAAATGACCTCCTACTAACGTAAGTACTGTATCCTGACTCTAGTCCATTGCAATGGGTGTGGTTTCTTTTCTTTGGATGGACTTACTTGGTTGTTACAGCACTGTTGCCATCTGTTACTGGTGCTCCCAGTTCTCGTTTCTGTTGTTCCTTCCTCTTTCAGCAGACCCACAGTTAAGCACTGGTCCACCCAAATGTCTGTTACTTCTCCTCAAAAGCCCCCAGGACTGGGATTTCACGGAAAGCTAAGCATGGATACCTTTCCCTTCAGCAACATCCCTAGTTATTTGAATTATTGCCCATGTCCTCTGGGTTTCAGGTCCCAGGTTGTTTGTGCCAACATGGATGATTAATCTGCTCCTTACTACAACTGCACTGCTTAGCCCTGGATAGCACTCACTGGATCCCATGCTCCAGGCAGGCAAACCGAAATACCACCCTTGTTTAGGAATGCCCCTCCACCTCCCTCACTGCCCTATCTATGGGTACCCAGTTGCTACTACCTTCCAGCCTTTCCTTTCTTCACCTTGGCAGATCAGGTACCCAAATGCCTGGTCTGCCCCAATAACCTGATGACGGTTGTCCCCCTCCATCAACCTGGGCAGCGAGAAGCAGACACCTGTTGCTGGTGTCCACTAGCAATGGTGTTCCATTGAGACTATGCCCGCCACCTCCATCCTCATCCAGATCCAGCCTTCATCCCTACCAGTAGAGGTCAGTCCATGCCACCTTCCTCCTACCCTACCCACCAGCTGTCTCAACCAAGCCCCTACCCAGTCTAGAGCTCATGTTACTAGCCTCATCTCCCTACTGTTCTCAGCTGTCTGCTCCCCTCCATGGAGCCCTATGGCCCTCTCAGCTGCCACTCCTACTTGGCAACATACCTCCTAAGAGCAATGACCACCCTGCAGTGACTGCAGATGTACTCCCCTTGCATCCACTACGAGGATGGTGTGCAATGCACAGCCCTAGCAGCTCACAAGGGGTCCTCACCCCCGCTATGCAATTTGGCTAGATACTGGCTTAAATCTGTCCAAAACAATTCAAAAAGCAGATCCTAAATAAGTTGGAAATCTTATGATACATTCCATTTTCAAATACAATGATAATTTGTCTGGAATGATAGCTGGTCATAAACATTAAGAATACATTATTTAGCTGTAACTGTAGTTTTAGGAGTGGTATCGGTTCACATCCACACTCAAGCGGTCCCACTGGAACAATGTTATTGGCGGGACCCACTGCAAGGAGGGCAGAGGCATCCACACCTCACTTGCTACCACGTCGGTGACCTAGGTTCGGAAATAAGCCCGAGTCGCTGGAGGCCAACCAGGGAGAGAGAAGTCTCCATTCTCTGCCACAATACTGCCACCTGGGAGGCCCTCAGGTGGTGGCGCGTATGGAGATGGTTGGAAAGGTGGGAAGGACACTGCGGCGCCAGCATGCAGATGCACACACAGTGTATACATCCATGCCCTGAAGTCCTGCATGAGCCATCTTTGGGGAAGAGAAACAAGGAAAAATACTGAGACCTCAGCACCTCTGCAATGGGGACATCCCCTGGCAAATTCAGGTCCCCTGCCTGACACGACAAGATGGCCGGGTGGGATAACTTCCACTCCAACCCCACCTGGGGATGAAACCAAGGCTCCACAGAGGTAAGGTGGCAGTGTCAGGAGGGATCGGGAGGTGTCTGGTGATCCCATGTTGCAAGGGACTGTAGAGTAGGGGCATAAAGTAAACACAAAAAAAAAGTTATGGCCAAAGGTGTTTAAGCTAAGCTGCTCCCTCCATCTGGGCAGTATATCCCCTGGTTCCACCAACTAACATCAGATCTTGCACACTGGAACCAGAATTCATGTGCCACTTGCCAGGGGAGGCCAGGTGGGTAGTGTGGATGTGAACCATATACCACTACTATAAAGTACAGTTACGCAAGAACTTACCGTAACAACAGATCTTCGAGAGAGGCTCTAGCAGTATGTAATTACAAATAGGGCTAAAGCCAGCAGGCGTCAGGACCCCATGGAAAACTTTCTAGTTAGCATTCTCTGGTGGGGGACCACCCCATGTCAGGTGACCGACGTCAGGTGACATCAGTATAAAGCGGCGGTCCCCCACACCTGCCTTCCAGTTCTTTCCCACCAAAGGCCAAAAAAGGCAAGACGAGAGAGAAGCAGATATTTCCTTCACTGGAAAAGGGGCTGAAAAAGCTTAGCGGTATGGAGGGCAGGAAGGTATTACCTACTGCAAGAGCGCCTCTCAAAGATCTACTGTTACAGTAAGTACTTACGTAACTGTTCTATCTTACTTCAAGAGGGCTCTTGCAGTAGGTAATTACAAATGGGACAGAGTCCCAAGCAGTCTGGAACAAGCAGAAGCAAACGGGAGGAGGAAAACTACCCAAAGGTAGACCCTCTGGCTGTGAAGGTCTTAGGAAAGAAGACCTTGCAGAACAGCCAACCCGAAGTCCGCTCTACGGCGAGAGGCAATGTCCAAACTGTAGTGTTTCGTAAAGGTATGGACAGAAGTCCAAGTAGCGGCTGCACAGATGTCTGCTGCTGACACATTCTTGAAACAAGCAGCAGAGGCAGCAACCGCTCTGGTGGAGTGGCCTCTGACTTGACCCGACAGGGTCTTGTTGTACTTGTCATAACAGAAAGTGATACAATGAGCCAACCATTCAGACAGGCACCTTAGAAACAGCATTGTCTTCTCTTTTACAATCAAAGGACAAACAGTGGATTAGTCTTTCTGGGATCCTCTATGGATTGATTCAGCGTAGATTCCGCTACCACCTTGAGGAGAAACTTAGGGTTGTACATAAATACTACGTTCCTTGTGAAAAATCAAATATGGAGTTTGCACATCAGGGCCTAGACTCGGAAATCCTTGAGCAGAAGTAATAGCCACAGAAGAGAGTCTTCCATGAGAGGAACTTCAGGTCTGCTAAGGCTGCCGGCTCGAAAGGAGGCAGAGTAAGCTTCTGAAGGATAAAATTCAAATCCCAAGGGAGGCAGGAACCCAAATAGGGGTCTCAAGTCTTGGAGATCTCCAGTTGCATAAAGTCCTGTCCCAAAGGAACATGAGTAGCCGAGATGGCGCCATGTGAACCTTCAGAGGAAGGAATGACTGAGACCCAGATCAAAGAGGTGTCATAGTAATCAAAAGCCACCCAACAGAGCACGAAAGGCTCGAAATCTTTGGGCAGGCCCAAATAGAGAACTGTTTCCATTTCTTGGCATAGGTAGATCTAGTGGAGGACTTCCTGGCCTCCACCAGAATCTCGCCACCAGCGGGAAACCCGAATCATGCTTGAGCTACATCTGCTAGAGAGCCACGGCTTACAACTGAAGACACTTGAGACCTGGATGGACAAGGGTCCCTGATCGTGGGTCAGCAAAATTTAGCTGACAGAGAAGAGAAGGAGGTTCCTCTGAATACTGTTGCAGAAGAAGAACCAAACTTGCCTGGGCCAGAAAGGAGGCGATGAGAATCATCCGAGCTCCTTCCAAGCTGAGTTTCTGTAAGACCCTCGGAATCAAGGGGATCGGGAGGAAGGCATAGACGAATCTTCCCTTCTAGTCTAGAGACAGAGCGTTTCTCCAAAAAAATGCTGCACCCTGGAGCGAGCGAGCAGAAGGCGGGAAGTTTTGCGTTGATAGGAGACGCAAACAGGTCTACCTCAGGGGTTTCCCAGTATAGAAAGATGTGGTGGGCTACCCCCTGATCTAGTTCCCACTTGTGGGCGTGAGCAGATGACCAACTGTGGTGGTCTGCCAACGTGTTCTCGACCCCCCGGATGTGAATGGCCATGAGGTGAAGGTTGTGCTGCACTGTCCATTCCCAAACCCGCACTGCTTCCCTGCAGAGAGGGTAGGAACGAGTTCCTCCCTGTTTGCTGATGTACCAGACTACACACATGTTGTCCGTCTGGACACCAAATGCCTGGGAAGCAGATAAAGATGCAAAGCTAAGAGCATATAGCATGGCCCGAGCTCGAGCACACTGATGTGCAAATATTTTTCAAGCTGGGACCGGAGCCCTGGGTCCTGTAAGGCCCGAGATGGTCTCCCCAACCCTCGCCCGAGGCATCTGTGGTCAGCATCTGGGGGAGGAGAAGGGAACTCACCGGGAAAGGTTCTCCTGAACCACCACCATTGCAAGTCCCAAGCCATAGGTTTGGAGACCAGAACTAGTTGATCTAGGTCGTCCATCAGCTGATCCCACTGAGACAGGCGTCCACTGAGAGATTCTCATATGGAGCCAAGCGCGGCGACTCTTGGAATAGCAGCCGCCATGAGCCCAGGGAGATGAAGGACTGACCTAGCGCTGACCCACCTGCGGATGAACAACAGGCTGACCTGAGCCGGGAGTGAGGCCGTCCTGTCCAGTGGCAGAAAAGCCATACCGGAGGTAGTGTCCAGGATAGCCCCGATAAACTGGGGCCTCTGGGATGGGATCAGGTGGGACTTGGCCTGGTTAACAGTAACACCCAGGCAGGCAAAAACCTGCAGGGTAAGGGAAAGGAAGCACAGGAGATCCTCCTGGGCCGAGGCCGCCGAAGCCATCATCCAGGTATGGGAAAATCTGCACCCCCTGGTATGCAGGTAGGCCGTTACCACCAAAAGGCATTTGGTAAAAACTTGGGGCACAGAGGAAAGACCAAATGGGAGAGCCTTGAACTGGTAGTGGTCCCCCTGAAACACAAAATGCAGGAACTTGCGGTGGGAAGGGTGAATAGGGATAAGCAGGTAAGCATCCTGCATATCCAGAGCGCATAGGCACTGTCCGGCCAAAGAAGGGCACAAGACTCTGCAGAGAGAGCATCCAGAACCTTTTGTACTCCACGAACAAGTTCAGGGAGCTGAGGTCAAGAATCGGCCTCACCTCTCCTGACTTCTTCGGGACCAGGAAGAAATGTGAGTAGTAGCCCATCCCCCGAAGATGTGGCGGTACGGGCTCTATCATCTCCTTCAGAAGAAGAGAGGATATTTCTTCCCGAACCAGAAGATGATGTTCTGGGGAGTAGGACCACCTGGGGGGGTGGGGGATTTCGAGGAGGTTTCCAAAGAAACTCTATTGAGTGTCCTTCTGCGTCAGTTGGAGCACCCAAGTGTCTGAAGTGATCCTCTCCCAACCCAGTAGATGGAGGGAGAATCTCCCTCCTACCGGTTTCTCTGGAAGGCCCAGAGGTTGTGGGACAGAAAAGGAGTCAGAAGGTGTGAGGCAGCATCGTGGCTGAAGCCCCCGCTGCTTTTCTGGGCGGGGGGTGCTTGGAAGCTGGAGGGGCCAGACATTTGTTGGCCCGCTTTCCCTGAGGTTTCGCCTTTTGCCGGGGACGTCTGCGAAAGAATGCTGAGCCTGAGGGGGTCTGTACAACGAGTCGACTGACTTAAGTGCAGTGCCCTTCTCCTGCAGATCAGTGATGATGTCCTTGGCATTGCCACCGAACAGCATTGAACCTCTGAAGGGCGCGTCCTGGATAGTGGACTGCACCTCCAGGACAAAACCTGACACCCGGAGCCAGACATGACGCTGCAAACCCACGGCGAAAGCCGAGCTCCGCTTAGCAGCGTCCACCACGTCGTACATGGCACGAAGCATGTGCCGACTGGCCGAACACGCAGACTGGACTAGATCCGCCACTTCCTGCTTCGTCTGAGACTCAGGAAGGGAGTCCAGTTTAGCCTCCACCTCGCTAAGGATCGCCGTCTGGTAATCCCCCATATGACCAACGTAATTCAGGGCCCTAATACCCAGAGTGGAAGAAGCGTAGATCTTCTTCCCGTACTGGTCCAGAAGGTGGGATTCCTTGTCGGGTGGAGACGAGCTCAAGTGCTTGGGGTTGGCTGTCTGGCCATGAGCAGCGCTAATCACGACTGAATCAGCTCGAGGGTGCGAATTCAAAGAGTCAACACCCTCAGGAGGCTGATAAAGCCTGTCCAACTTCCTGGGACGGGGGTGGGGGGGGCTAATGCAGAATGTTGCTTCCAAATGGTGGAAACAAGATCGGCATGAGGCTCAATCCAGGGTGGCACCATAGGAGCGGTCTTGGGCAGATCCAGGTGCACAGTGAGTTTCTTACGCTGTGGATCCGGCTCCAAGGAATACCACTGATGAACTGCCTGAATTTTGCGCAGCAACTCCGTAAAGAAAGGATCCTCCAGCGGAGACTTCTGAGGAGCCCTTGGCCCAGGCTTGTCCAGTGAGGGCTCGTCATCTGGGTCAGAACAACCATCAGAGTCATCTGAGGTCTCCAAGGAGGATAAAGAGGAAGAAGACGACTCCTCCCAATGCGGGGGAGGAATGGACCCCTTGGGAAGCCCTCGGGGAAGTATATCCTGCCCCGCCCTGGGACCAGAGGGCTCACCTCTGGTATCTGGAGGAGGGGAGGGGAGGGGGTCTCATCTCAGACGTAGGGGGTCCAGAACCGGACCGGCGTCTGAAGATGGCTCTCTACCTCCCTGGTGAACTGAGCCTTGGCCTCAGCCCACCTGGAAGCCAGAGTCTCCTTCAAGTCCGCCGGCGGCTGAGGGGGCGGTGGAAGAGGAGGGGGATACGGATACTGAGAGTACCCACAAGGCGCATATTTATACCCTGACGGCGGGTAGCCCGGTGTCGGGTACTAGGGCACTGTGTACTGTGGCGTCGGGTACTGGGGTGCTGGATACTGCGGGCCTGGGTATGATGGCATCAGATTGGACGGTCGGATACCAGGGACGGGGGGTCTGCGGAAGCAAAGGCCCAGCGCTCAGCGGGCAGGCCCGGAGCGGGAGGCCCGGTGAGCGACAGGCCTGGCATAGGGGCAGCGTCCAGCAATGGGATGTTGGGCTTTGGGAAGGCCGGCGACAACGCCAGCGTCCGAGGGTCCAGCGTCAGGTCATCCGGCCCAGCGGGAGGAAGACCCAACGGCAGCGTACCCACCTCCTCCGTGTCACCCGAGGAAGAAGGATTACCATTCCCGGGGTCCAGCAGAGGAGACGCTGGCGCCCGCGGTGCAACGAGCATTGGCGATCCGGGACGACGAATAGGCCTGAAGGATCTGGCGTCGGCTCTAATATAAAGCGGACATTGGAGCAGCAGGCATCCGACCCATAGGACCAAGCGCCCGGCGAAGGCCTGCGAAATGGGGGCAACCTTGGCGGGTCTTATGGAGAAACGTCGCTGCCCGGAGGGTGAAGTCTTAATGGCCTTACCCGGGCGGGCGCCAGAGGAGCCGACGTCTGACTTATCGGGGCCGCTCGAACCAGAAGGCTGCACAGCGGCGACCTTGCTGGGAGCAGCTGCCTCGTTGAACCCGGATGCTCCCACGGGGCCCGAGCGCGAGCCTGACGGGAGGGTTGATGCTGTCTTGGAAATCTCCAAGATGGCCACCACGGAGCTGCCTCCCAGGGAAGCATTACCTGCAGCATTGCGATTCCAGCCAAGGCCACAGTGACCGATGAGGAGTCCTGCTGCTTCTTCCTGTGGTGGCCCTCTGGAGAAATCGAAGCCCACAAAAGTTTTTTTCAGTTCCTTTTCCATGGAGGTAATTTTCTGTTTAAGAACGTGAGCCTCCAGGGACTGCTGCCTCTGCTTTCGGGTGTCACATTAAACTGCTGGCAGAGCTGGCACTTCTCAATGGGATGATTGGAGCCTAGACAAAAAAGGCAATGGGAATGTCCATCATTATGTGGCAGCTGGGCGCCGCAAGAATCGCACTTGTTTTTGTGCTCGGAGGGAGTCAGGGACAACATACACGGCAGCTGAAGGTAAGGCTGATGAAAAATCAGAAAAAAGAAGAAATTTAGGAGGTAAAACTACCAACGAATGACTGTGAAACAGTGAACTTAACCGAGAGGCACTGCACGAGCTAACGGCAGGAAAGAACTGGAAGGCGGGTGTGGGGGACTGCCCCTTTATACTGACGTTGCCCGACGTCGGTCACCTGACGTGGGGGCGGTCCCCCGCCAGAGACTGCTAGCTAGAAATTTTTCCATGGGGTCCTGACGCCTGCCGGCTTCAGTTCCATTTGTAATTACCTACTGCAAGAGCCCTCTCGAAGTAAGATCTACGGTTACAGGTGAGTAACCTAGTCTTCTAGGGGCACTGACATGGTTCACTTAACCACACTCTGGCAATCTCCTAGCAGTTCTCCGGGAGGAGGGGACAAGGCACTCACCCCCTACTTGGCGAACAAAGATTGGAGAACCAAGGTTCAAAAATCTGCATCCCCACATGACTCTAGGTCAATGCAGCATTGGGAAATGAAGGTGGGTGCTGACTTCCAGGTAGCAGCCCCGCAGATCTATTGGATAAGGACATCTCTAGAATCAGCCAGCAAGGCAGCAGAATGTCTGGTGAAATGAGCCCTAAGCACTACTGGAGTCTCCCTACCAGTCAACCTGTAGCAGTGGTTGATACAGGATATAATTCACATAGCAATCATCCACTTTGCTGCGGTCTGCCAGACACGGTTTCAGTGTATGTGATAAACAACTGGCAGGCCAGTCCCCAGATTCCAGCTGTGCATTCCATGTAGTAAACGCCCTTCACAGGTCCAGGATATGGAGCCTGCAGTCGGCCTCCGAAGATGGGCTAGTGAAATACACCAGTAAGTTAATTACCTGGTTAAAGTAAATTCCGATACAACCTTCAAGAGGAACTTTGGGTTGGGGCTAAGGACAACTATGTCCCTGTGGAAGACCAGGTAAGAAGACTCCACCAAGAGCAACTGGAGCTCCACAATCCTTCCGGCAGACAAAATGGCCACCAGGAAAGCAGTCTTCCATGACAGGTGTGACATCTCACACCTGTGCACTGACTTGAAAGGCTTGCCCATGAGCACTGCCAATACCAGCTAAATCCCACGATTGAGGTGGAATATGCACCAGAGGAGACAAGTGGTCCAGGCCTTTAAAAAAGAACCTGACCATGTTCTCCTGGGCCACTGTCCACCTACTAGCCCACACCCACCAAGCAGAGATGGCCACAAGGTGCACCTTGAGGGTTGTCACCACATGTCCCAGCTAGAGAGGGACCAGAGGAAGTGTCAGGATGCTAGCCATAAGACAAGCTACAAGATCCAATCCCTTGCCCTGACACCAAAGGAAAATCTCTTCCATTTCAAGGCACAGCACTTTGAATCAACTCTTACAGAGGCCTCCACAATGTAGAGAACATCCTCTGAGAAACCCAAAGCCTGGTACTCTAGCCACTCAGGAACCAGGCTGTGAGGTCTGGACTGAAGGTCCAGGTGCAGGACTATCCAGGGAGAGGGGAGATATGATAGAGACTTTCAAGTACCTTTGGGTAATAAACAGGGTACATGTGGAAAGCACATTTCAGAGAAAACTCTGCACAAGAACAAGGGGGCATGATATGAGGCTGAAGTGTGGAAGGATCTGGGCTAATGTTAGGAAGTACTTTTTCACTGAAAGGGTGGTGGAGCCATGGAACAGATTTCCAGCAGAAGTGGTGGGTGCAAAAACAATACAGGGGTTCAAGAATTCATGGGACAGACATAAGGGTACCCTGGAGATATGCAGAGCAGGAGAGCCACAGCTCAAATAGGATCTGGGGCTGCAGCAGTGAGTAGGGAAATGGGCCGACTGGTCCTTATCTGCTGACAGATTCCATGTTTCTATGTTTCTGATGTCTGATAAGCAGGTCTGGGTAGAGAGACAGTTGCCATGGAAGTCTGCTGCTGAGGCCGAGGAATCTGGGTACCAAGACTGCCATGGCCAGTCTGGAGTATCAGGATCATCCCACGTTTTCCTTCCAGGCCTTTACCCCCACCCTGTGGATCAGGGGGAAGGAGGCAAGGTGTACATGAGGCCTGGGGTCCAGGGCCTCAAGAAGGCATCCCCCAGCAGTGTCCCAGACTGAGGGGGGTAGGCAGGAAACAGCCTTGATTTGATGTTCTCCCAAGAGGCAAACAGGTCCACCAAGGGTGTGCCCCACAGGAAGAAAGTACAGTTACACAAGATCTGTGAGACGATCTCTTACAGCAAGCCACACCTATAGAACTATAGCCACCATGCACTAGGACCACATGGCAACTTTTCTAGCTAGTAGTCTACCAGGAGGCCGCACTCGATGTCATACACGGCGTTGACCTATCCTATAAGAGTGGGTGCCCCGCCCTCCTGAGTTCTCCCATTGGAGACCACAAGCCATCTAGGCCCAGCAGAAGGAACTGAGGAGGAACCGAAAGGTCCCATCAAAAGGAAAATAATGGAGAAAGAGGTACAGACACAGAAAGACCTCCCAGGTACAGGAGGAAGTAGAGTGGGCCTGCTGCAAGAGATCCTCTTGCAGATCTACTGTTACGGTAAGGTCTTACGTAACCTTACTATCTCTGACTTCAGGGGTATCTCTTGCATGGCACACCTATGCAATGAGTCCTATGCAGTTTTATCAGTAAATAGATAACACAGTTTGGGTGGAAGAAACCTTGAGCCTAAGAAAGTAGGCCCTAGAGGACAGCTAGGCTAAAGTTGTCCCCACGCCTGAGGCAATGTCCAGACTTTAGTGCTTGGTAAAGGTGTGGATAGTACTCCAAGTAGCTGCCGCACAGATCTCTGCAGCTGACACATTCCTGAAACAGGCAACAGAAGTGGCAATGCCTCTCATAGAATGGCCACAGACAGCATCAGGAACATCCTTGCCATACTTCCTGTAGCAATAAGTGATGCAGCTGGTCAACTGCTTGGACAAACACTGTTTTGAAATAGGGATGCTCTCTTTCCCAGGGGTTAAAGAAACAAACAGCTGTTTGCTTCCTACAATCCTTCATATGATGTGCACAGTAATGCAGAATTCTATGCACATCTAAAGTATGCAGCAACGCTTCCCCTAGATTGGCATGCTCTAGAAAAAAAAAAAAAAAAAAAAACAGGAAAGTGGATGGCTTTGTTCCAAGTAAACTCAGACACCACCTTAGGAAGAAACTTGCTGTTAGGACCCAAAGACACCCTGTCTTGTGGAAAATCAAATAATGCTGCTCGCACATGAGCCCCTGTAGCTCTGAAATTCTTCGAGCAGAAAGCGTAGCTCGCATGTCACAACTGGCTCAAAAGAAGCCAATGTTTTTCCAACACAAATTTCAAGTCCCAAGGCAGGACTGGATTGCAGAAAGGAGTCTTCAGGTGGGGGATGCCTCTCAAAAATGTGAGGACACCTCAATTATTTTACATTACATCCACCAATAGGCATGGAAGGCAGAGATGGCAGGCGTGCACTTTGAAAAGGAGTACTTCAGAACAGAGTCTGAAAGGGACATTAAGTACTCCAAAATCTGATTTACTGGATAAGTGAAGGGATCCAGCTGATAGGAAGCAGCCCACAGCACGTAACGCTTCCACTTCATAGAATAAGTGGCCCTACTGGAAGGTTTCCGAGCCACCACCAGGACATCAAGTCATCTTGGGGGATACTCCAAAGCAAGCCATGTCTATGTCCTCAGGAGTCAGGCGTGAAGATGCAGGGATTTGAGGTCTGGATGGACCAGGGTGCCCGGCTGTGGAAGAGCAAGCACAGAGGAAGAGGCACTGGAGGTTCCAGTGTCAGCTCTCTGATAAAGGAACCAGATCTGACAAGGTCAGAATGGACTCTGAGGATCACTGTGCCCCTTCAATCTGGAGTGATCAGAACCCTCTGAAGCAGGGGAGGAGGAATGCATACAGAAACCTCCCATTCCAAGAGAGGACGTGTCTCGCCAGAAAACTCCAGGCCCTGGATCGAGCAAGCAACAATTTGGCAGTTTTGCATTGAGTGGGGACACAAAGAGGTCCAACTCTGGATGACCCTACCTGTCGAACAGGTCTTCTGCTACTGAAGTCAGCAGTTCCCACTCATGTGCTTTTGACTGTGACTGACTTAAGAGTGTCCACCAGGATGTTTTGGATGCCAGGAACGTGGACAGCCGACAGTTGGAGGCCATGATCCAGAGCCCAGTACCAGACTCACTGCTTCCTGGCAGAGAGGGTATAAGTGAGTGCCCTCCATTTGCTGGTGTAGTGGACTACACTGATGTTGTCCATCTGCACTAGCAGAAGACCTAGGGATAGCTGAGTCTGGAGGGCCTGCAAGGCATAAAGAATGGCCCGCATCTCCATGACACTGATGTGGAGGGAGTATTCCAGTTGGGACCAGGTCCCTTGTGTTGGGTGGAACCCTAAATGTGCTCCCCACCTGAACCCCGAAGCATCAGTTGTGAGGATTTGCTGAGGGGAAGGGATGAGAAAAGGAACCCCCCTCAGCAGGTTGCTGGGTTTCATGCACCACAGTGGAACTTTCTTCACTGGGGAGGAGACCAGGACCAGCTGTTCCAAGTCGTCTGTGCGCTAGTCCCAATGGGCCCTCAGTGTCCATTGCTAGGGGCACTGTGATTATGGCCACAGCCATCAGGACCAGAAGCCGGAGGAAAGTTCTGGCTGAGACATAGTGACCGCTGTACAGCAGGCAGGCTTGAGCTATAAGGCGATCTGCCCGTCCTGGGGCAGGAAGACCATGCCTTAAGGGGTGCCCAGGACTGCCCCTATGAACCGAAAAGCGCTAACAGGGGGTCAGAACTGACTTAGGCAGGCTGACCGTGATGCCCAGATCCTGGAATAAATAGGCAGTATGTGCCAGAGTCTGTAAAAGGTGCTCACTGGACTGGGCTTGGAGAAGCCAGTCATCCAAGTAGGGAAAGACATAGAGGCCCTGCCACCTGAGAGCAACTGCCAGGCATTTAGTAAACACCCGAGGGGTCAAAGACAAGCCAAAGGGCATGATCCAGAACTGTAAGTGTTCCACCTGGAAATCAAATCTTAGGTACTGCCTGAGGGAGGCATATACCCGGATGTGCAGGTAAGCATCCTTCATGTCGAGGGAGCAACTCCAGTCTCCCTGGTGCAGAAGGGAAGCAGACCCTGGAGTGTCACCATCTAGAATTTTTTGTACTGGATGAACAAATTTAGTTCCCAGAGGTCCAGGATGGGCCAGAGATTTCCTGTGCAACTGGGCACCAGGAATAAATGCGAATACAACACTCTGCCCTGGTAAGTTTCTGGGACGGGCTCTGTGGCTCTTTTTTGTAACAAGGAACGGATCTCTCTCCCAGAGCACCGTAATGTGGTCTGGAGGGTAAGAGGACAGAACTGAGGGTCTTTCTAGCGGCCACTCCAGAAATTCCAGTGTGTGGCCACTTTCTATGATCTGCAGTACCCAGGCATCTCTGATGATTTCCCTCCACTTGCCCAAGCGTAGGGAGAAGTGAAACCTACCACAACCGCCTGCCGGGGGCAAGGAGTCAGGCTGAACCAGCCGGAGTGGCCAGGGGTGCCCCTCCTCCTCTGGGGGATTTTCCTATAGGGGAAGGAGGAGGGTGTGGGCATGGCAGCGGCTGCCTGGCACTTACTCTGGGGCTTGCTGAAGGGTTTGAGTCTATGGCCAGATCGATAAAGGGGCACTCGCTGACCGCTTTTCGGCTGGTTGGTGAGGTATATCAAGTGGACCAAAACGCAGGGTGTGGCCAGAGGCTTGCAGTCGATCCAGTAAATCCTGCACATCTGTGCCAAACAGCCTGTAGCCCCTAAAGGGGGAATTCAGGATGGACAATTGCACACCCTGACCAAAAGCAGACACCCTCAATCAGGAGTGTCTGGCGAAGGCAAATGCCCACTGTGGCAGCCTAGCTGAGGCATCTACAGTGTCGTAAGCAGCCCTAAGGAGGTGAGTGCCAATGTCAGACCCAGCTTTAAGAAACTGCAGCAGCTGCTGTTTGAGGCGTCCTCTGGGAGGGCCACAGCAGTTTCAAGGGCTTGCTCCCAGAGCTGGTTTGGTACTGTACCACATAGGCAATGTAATTTAACACCTGATGGTCAGTGTGGCAGAGACCAATGTTCTCCTGCCAATGTGATCCAACCTCAGTGACTCCTTATCTGACAGCGAACTGAGATGTTTGGACCTGCTGGTACAGTCATGGGCAGCACTGACCACCAAATCCACTTGAGCCTAATCTGCAAAGAAAAGCCTTCCTGCTGGGGCCTGGTATAATTTGTCTGCCTTCCTTGGCATGATAGGAATCAAACTGGAATGATGCCAGGCAGCCATGGCAGAATCTTCAAAAGGCTCAATTAAGGCTGGGATGACCACAGGAGGGGCATCTGGAGTCTTAAGTAAGTGGGCAGTTGGCAAAGCGGGATCCTGCTCCTCGGTGTCCAAGCCCATAGCTGACTGCACTATCTCATAACCAAGAAAAGAGGTCCGGGAAGGAGGACCACGGATATACCTCAAGTCTCCTCGCCAAAGCGAGACCGTAGAGGAGGAGTTGTAAGTAGATCCCTGCCATCACCCTCATCGGGAGGAATAAGGTCGGATGGCGAAGTGAGGCCCAGGGTACTGGGGCTTGGGCCAAGGCCCTGCTGGACAAGCAAAGCGGCATTGCAGGGACGGCCTTGGGAGGAGCAAGTCTAGCCTGCATAAAATCCCCATAAGGCAGTAAGCATACAGTGGAAGTCCACCACTATAGGCATTGGACCCATCAGTATCTGCTGAGAAACACTGGGATGGCAGCCACACAGACTGGGGCCTCGGGGAAGCTCCTTGGTTTGGGTCGCGCCGGGAATGGTAGCGTCAACAGGGGTTTAGGCTGGGGTGACTCCTGAGAAGATAGAGGCTCTGAGCCTAAGATGAGGACTGAAGAAATGACCATGGTTGGCAGCAGGAGGTACTGGCTGTGACCTGGCAACTGCTGATGCTGAGCCCATCGACGAAGAGCCAGCAGAGTCGCATGCTCGAGTGCCCACAGAAAACAAGGCCTGAACAGCAGGGGCTGTGAAGATCAATGGGTGCCAAACCCTGGAACTGACCCCCACCACCAAATCATTGGTGGGGGGGGGCTGCCAACAGTAGCCCTGCAAAGAAAAGGACATGCGAGGCAGAGGGGGCTGCCCCCGATGATGAGGACAGCCCCGCCTCAGTTGGCGTATGCAGCGGTCACTGGGACTGAGACAAGGAGAACTGGGTGTTGTCCTTGGGCTAGTCCTTGACTCAATGCTTCTCTTCCCCAATGATTTGTCCCAGGCCTTGGAAGGCTGTGAGCCCAAGGACGTCAAGGGGGACGTGGAGGAACTTCAAGCCTGAAACTCCTTCTCCATCTGTGAGACCTTCTTCTTCAGCAGAAAAGTTTTGAGGTCTACTTTCAAGCGCTTCCTGGTGGCCTGGTTGAAGACACAACAGATTACGCCAAGCCTGGGTGTCATGTTCTGAGCCAGCGCGGCAGACTTAGGCCTCGTGGTGCGTCCTTCTCCGGGATCTTCTGCCTGCAGGCACTCTTTCTGAAGAGGTTCCCAGAAGCAGTTTTGCATAAAAGTAGAGGGAAAAATCACTTTACTGATAAAATGATACACACTAGAGAGAGAAAAACAAAAAAGTAAAGGTTCGACAAAGAAATTCATTGTGAAATGATGGTCAAATGAAGCTGGCGGATCTCCGTGAAGTCAGATGGTCAAAAGCGGGAAAAGAACTGAGGAGGGCACTGGGGCTGCCCACTCTCAAAGGATAGCTCAATGTCGGAATCTGGCATTGGAGTGGGAGGCCCCCTGGTAGACTGCTAGCTAAAGGTGTCCATGTGGTCCTAGTGCCTGGTGACTATAGTTCCACATGTGACCAACAGCAAGATACCCCAAGTGAGATCAGGTGGTTCATTCATGCGACATCTCGCCTACCTGACAGAGCGTTAGTCAGCTAACTGTTCTCTCCCATGAGATAGATCACCAGGAGATCTGCACCCATGCTGTCAGGAGCATCCAGATGGGAATGCTTCCTGAAACAGAGAAAGGAGTGCGTTACAACCTGCCTGTTCAGGCAGAACATGGTTGTGATGTTTTCATCAAGACCTACACAACCTGACCCCTGACTAGATGTGCACATTCTATTGCAGCCAAACCCACTTCATGGAGCTCCAGCAGCTCAGGACCCCTGGTGACCAGAACCTGTGGGCTATAGATGGTCTCGGGTGCGCCTCCACCCCCCACCCCCATCCCAAGGGCGCATCAGTCGTGAGCCTGACAGTCAATTCGGGTGAACAACAGGATTCCTTCCTCCAGGTGTCCTGGCACTAGCCACCACTGCATGGCATCTCACATCAGCTGGTTCACTACGACTGGCTGGTCCAAGTGACCTAGGCACTGGGACCACTGACTACCCAACTCCCAGTGTAAGTGATGCATCCACCATCAAGCCCAACGGGCCATGATGGTGCAGGACGCCATGCACCCCAGCAGCCTCAGTAAATCCCAAGCACGGCGCAAGAGCCCAACCTAAAATAAGCAGGCACAGGGGGTAAGATTCAGTGCTCAGCCCACAAAGAACAGGCCTTGGCCCTCAGGGAGTCTAGTTCTACGCCGATGAACTTGATCACCTGCTTCAGTCCCAGTTCAGACTTGTCCAGGTTGATCAGCAGGCCCTAATGTTCGACAAGTGTGGAGTGTCAGATGTGTTGATCTCTCCACGGCCTCTCTGGAGGGACTGTCCAACAGCTAGTCCTCCAGGTAGAAATGCACACACTGACCCCAAGGTGCCGCAGGTGGGCAGACACCACTGCCATGCATTGGGCACTGCGGAGAGGCTGAAAAGCATGACCTGGAACTGATGTAGGACCCGCTCTACATGGAACGGAGGTACCAACGATGGGATCGATGGACAGGAATGTGGAAAAATGCATCCTGAGATCTAGGGAGCAGAACCACCTTTCTGCTCCATGGCTGGAATAATCTGGTTCAGACTACCATCCAGAACTAGAGTTTACTCATGAACTGGTTGAGATCGTGCAAATCCAGAATGGTGCACCAGTCCCTGTCCATTTCAGGACCAGGACACAACCCTGACTGGCCAGGGCATCCAAGACACAGGCTAGCACCCCTTCGTAAGATGCTGAGCAATGTCCACCCATAGGGCAGACCGTGTCCTGGGACACCCTGGACTATTAAGGCACGTGGAGGTAGTAAGATGGGATAGCCTCAAAGTCCAGAGAAAATACTCTACCTACTATATCCAACAGCCACTTGCCCGCTGTGATAGCAGACCACAGTAGTACGAAGTGACACAGCCGGACACCAACAAGAAGAGCAGGCAGTGGATAGGACAGGTGAAGGGACGACAACTCCCCCAACCAGTCACTGGGCAGCTTTTGTGAGGTCACCAGCGGCTGCTGCCAAAGAGGCACCACTACCGCTGATCCCCTTTTTGGAACCTGGTCCCCAACCTTTTGATTAAGGCACCAACCCTGGAACTGCCCCTGCTGGGGCTGCTGCCAAGGAGACTGTGACTGAAAGGATCAGTACTGAAAAGCCTGCTTCTTAGGCTTCTTCTTCTGGTCTTTCTGGGATGAAGTCACAGAATCCAGGGTGGTACTGGACTTTTCAATTCAGATGAGGTGTCCTTCCACCCCAGGGTCAAAGAGGTCAGTGCCCAAGAAAAGAGACATCAGCCAGCTTATGCTGGTTGTCTGCCCTGAAGATGGACAGATGCAGTCAGGCTTTGCACGCATGGAGACAACCGCTGCCACGCACAGGTGCAGGAATTGCCCTTGTCCAAGGTTGTCTTGAGCTGGTAATTAACCAGCGCAACCACTGTCTCTGATGAGCTTCACTGCCAACTCTGCCTCACAGAAAGCGAGAAAGGACCACGCCAAAAACTTCACATCAGGGAGTGACCAAAGTTAGCCATCACCACAACATAGCTCAACTGCACAGATAACCTAAGAGGGGAGCCACGAAGGAGGTGACCTTTTCTTCCAGTGGAAAAACAGCTCTGCAGTCATGGGGCAGAGTCGGGATATACCATCTGGGTGGTGGGAGAAGCTTAGCAAGACCATTGTTCCCATGGAACTGCCAGAGTGTGGATAAGTGAACCATATCTACACTACTAGAAACAACAGTCCCAGATCACAAGGAAATGCCTACAAGGACCACTGACAGATGATTTGTATTTTGCTTTCCAATCTTGACTTTGATTATTAGGAAAAAGCATTCACCCAGTTACTAAGTTAAGACTCAGTGCTCCAGATAACTTTAGGCCAGGAAGTAAAACCTTCCTAGTGTTCCAAGCTGGTGGTATTTCGGTATGCCAGGTAGTATTTTATGATGTGGTCACACTGTTCTGGTGGACTTATGTAAGAATGCGTTAAGTCCATGGAAACACCGGCGTCATAATGATACTACCCAGGACTCTACACAGGGCGTAAACAGGGCAAGAATGGGTGTCTAATACGCAGATACACCCCTTAACTGGACCACTGTTAAGACTGTAGATTTAAATATTTCAGTCTCAGGGCTGAAAACGTAACTTTGTCCTTGGCTGGTTCGTGGGTTTTTTTTCTTTAGATCCTTCAATATGTAAGAGTGAAGCTCCCCCATCACTAAGTAGTCTACCTCAAAATTCAAAGAACTACAAAGAGAAACATGTTTTCTCTTCCTTTCTTGCCATCTCCTCACCTTAAACTCTTCCCTCTCCCATTCTCTTGCTTGCTCTGCGGCTTAAAAAGTGAATTTTACAAGCCCAATAAATTGAAGAAGTGGTTGACAAGAACTATATAAATTAATAAGATTAAATAAACCAGAAACTCACCAGATGAGGAAATCCAAGAAGGCTGCATTTTATTAATTTTGGTTAAAGATTTGAGAAAAGCTTTTAGGCACAAAGAGAGAAGGCATCAGATATACAGAAACATAGGACGAAGAAAAAACATGCATTAAGAAGAACGATAAACACACAGGAGAGTGCTACACAAACAGAAAATACTACAGTATTTACAAAATATAATCATCCTCCGAAGTAAAAACCGTTAAATGTACTCGCTTCTATTTCAACTGTAATACCACTGTCAGTCACACACCACTACCAATGAGGTCCATGTAATGGTTATGATGTCTGAGCTTCCGTCAGCACTTATGCAGTGGTTCAAGGACTCTACTTTTACCAAACATGATCCAAAAGCAGTACCTCATGTTTTTGTTTGCCATATAGCTTTTGCTCTGCTGACCACCACCTCTGCTGACTTCAGGTCCCTCTGGCAAGCTCAAGTCCCATCCGCCACTCCCCAACTGTCAGACCAGTGGCAGCCAGCATAAGCTGATACAGGAGACTTGAAGTTTCTTGGCGGAGGTCCCAACACCAAATTCCGCCTACCTTCCCTGATGTTGGACATTGCCCTGAAAAGCTTCGCATGCACACAGTGATACTCTTCAGAGGATACAAGCTCTCTGGCATACCATAGGGGATCGCTGGGGTTGAAGAACCCTGTGCAGTCCCTCCCCACCCAGGAGCAAGCACCACCCCAGTCCCTGGCTGCCCGATCCAGCTCCTGACTCTGCTCTTGAAGCTGAACCGATGGCACAGGAGCCCAACACACTACCTTGCTGGTCTGTCAGGAAGCACCACCATCTTTCTTAACATCTAAAAAAACGCAGTGATCCCCACACACTCTTCCCTTTCTCTCTCTGTCGCAAAACCCATTGCAGCACATTTGGCACAAAATGCTTATATAGGTCTAATATTTCTGTTCCTAATATTATAGGTTAGAGAAGACATAAGATATCTGGTTACTTGAAAGCACTACTGAAATCTAAGAAAACATTAAGAATTATATTTAGACAATTTAGCACATATTTTACATAGTACATTTTTGGTATTCGGTTTTATTCTTTATGACAAAGCAAGCTTTGCTCCAAACAGAAACTCAGTCCTCTGACATTATTTGCTCCTTGTCTGCATGTGAAATCATAATCCTCTGTGTAAAACTTTGCAGTATGCTGCTTTGCACATGATAATGATGTCATAAACAGAGAATTAAGGCAGTACATGGAGCCAGGAAACAATGCAAGTAGTTCAAGTTATAATGATTCCTTTTCTGACAAACTCTCTTACTAATTAAGCAAAAGGGAAGAAAAACCCAGAAAACATATAAGCAAACTTTCTTCTAAATACAAATGTCCCAGAGTGGGGCTTTCATTGGGTTTTCTTCTCCAGTTGTCCAGGACTCCCCAAATAAAAGATCAGTGGCCCCAGACCAAAACCCAGAAGTCCTGCAGAGCTGACCTAGCACCCTTTAGGGCATCCCACTACAGGGTAGATGGACAGCATGGAGTAGCATGTGCATCCCGAAACACCAGCAAAGTGCCCCAGGGATCCATCATACATTGGACTGGCAGTATAGCCTAGAGGTTAGAGGAACGAGGTGTGAACGAGCTTGATACATCCAGCAGACCAAACCCGAGTTTGATTCTCACAACCTCCACTTGCATACTGTGTGACTCTGAGCAAGTCACTTAACCGCCCAATACTCCTAGGTCACCCCTGAAAATAGGCACTTGTGCCTAGTGGGCCTTACCAAAGACTAAAATAAAAAAAAAATGTGTGTAAAGGACATGGCAGCACTGCAACCTGGACAGCCCTGTCAATGTCATCAGCAGCAATTTAAATTCTTACTGTACAGTAATACTTAGCAGGAGAAAGTTAACTGCTGTACTGCTTCCTATACATTTTACAATATACAGCAAAAGGGTCTCTAAAACATTCAGACAGCCTATAATGGGGGGTTAGCTGGGAAAAGTGATGATGAGACACCTCTAGAAGGCAGGCGGGATACTAGGGTGTACATCCTCAGAGCTACAGGAAGGGAGGCATGTACAGGGAAGATAGATTTGCAACTCAGATTTATTATAAACTAAACTCAGGAAAATATCATTCGCTATGCTTTTACTTACGCCCTGCGTGGCTTTACTGTATATTCTTGTTGTTTACATTGGTAATGTCTTATGTTGAGTTGCTGTGGAGAAAGCCAGCATGCAATATGTTTTAGGTACGTTTACACGTATCTAGCAGTTGCGCTTCAGTCTGTGTTACTCACCCTCAACTCCACTCACACCTGGCAACCTCCATTTACACAGAGAGTGTGATACACCACTTCAGGATGGCAGACAACATGTCCTGCATTTCTACTGCAGTTCTGCTCGTGCAATGTACTAGGTGACGAGATGTGTTGCTGGTATGCCAAAAACCCTGCTTCAGAAATTTAAGGGTACAGGAGTTAAGTTCGGATCAAGCTGGGGAAACAGGAAACCACCTAGCAGAGCCTTGCTCTGGTGGTTACAAAGCAGTCAGTTGTAACACACCAATGTGTGCAGTGGAAAAGCAGACTGGGCTCGTACTATAATGTGGAGACTAGTACACTCAGAGCTGCAGAGGAAACAAGTCTCCTGACATGGCACGGGATCCCGTGGGAGTGCACCAGTGCAGGCAGAGCAGCACTTTAAATGCTAGGTAAAAACGCCCGTACCAGTACACATTCCCACAAAAACAGGGAAGTCTCTGCACTGCAACAGAGTGGCCTGCAGCACTTCAGCTGCTGTTCACACTGCCGGATTTGCATGGGTGCAGCTCATCTGAATGTCTGACAATGGTGCAGATGCAGCAGTGTAAACACACCTTTTGACTTCAAAGGGCACATCAAAGTCTGAGAATCTTTGCACCTTGGAATGACACAAGAGGGTTAAAGGTTAATAAAAACACTTCCACCTCACAGAAAGCAGCTATAAACAAGCCATCACAGCTTAGTGTGCCTTTCTCAGTCACAAATTACAAAAGGAAAAATATTTATTTTTTTTATTTTAGTTGTTTAACCAGGTATAGTAAAAATATGTCCTCATATACTGTAAATTCTGTTTCCATGTCAACGGATGACTGCTTTCCCATAGCTGTTAGGGATGTATGTGATAGCTTTAGTTTATTTTCACTGTTTATGCTAGCCCCTGAAACTGTCCTAGGGAGGTCCCTGTTTTCTGGTTATTTGAAATCTCATTGTCCCCAAGGCATTAGCATATGAGAACATAAGTCAGCACCCTTTAGATTCCACAGTATGCCAGCCTGCTTAGAGTTCAACAGTGCAACCTGCAGCAAGGTGTGAAATACCACCATTTACCTTCAGTTCGGTTTGCAAACTAAGTTGTAATGCAAGGTTTTTTCCTTTAAACTGCATTTAGTTTGTGTGTTTCTAGAGGATTTTTTTCAGGATATCTGTACTTTCAGCATAGAGATAGATGGTATAAATGGTTGCTGTGGCATCATGTTCTCATATGCTAATACAACTCTCCTGGACAAGTGAGATTTCAACAACCTTAAAGAGCTGATGACACCTCAAAGAAAACTTTGAAAAATATAATAATTATGTACAATAGTGAAGTGTAAAATACAAAAACATGGTAACAGAGAAGAACCCAATGGGAAATGAAGCCCCTTTACAGGGGCGACTCATAAATACTATTTACAACAAAAGTGTGAAGTAACTGTGAGGCACAAAATACAGAAATTCAACAAATAATGCTGCCTCAGCAAGGCACTGAGAAAGCAGGGAATATACACAGTACATCAACAACGATAAATAAATATGTATTAAAACAGGTTATTTAAAATAAAGCTGCAGCCAGATGACTAGAAAGAGGGCATTTGGAGGGTGCAAGGAGCCGAGAAAGGGGCAATATTTAATGCTGTAGGGACAGAAGATACATTTTGGGGGGGGGGGGTGGTGGCTGTCACAGCTTACTGGAGGTTTAAGTGGAGAGACAGAGGAAAGAAGTAGCTGGATTAGGTGCATGCACCAAAGGGTGCAAAATGATCACAGAGGAAGCACTGTATGAAAGGACGGATGAGCAAATGGGAGGAAGATGTTCCAGAGGCAGAAGGAAATGGCAGACTGCTCAGCAGGGGTTTTGCAGTGAAGGATAGGATAGGAACAGGTATCTGTGAATGGAGGGAGGAGGAGAAAGGGAGGGAATGGGAGAAGAAAAAGGAGAGTAGCAGAGAAAGGAAGTGAACCAATATCTGGAAGCTAGAGAGGAGGAGAGAGAGAGGAGCCTGCCCTCAAGGGAAGGGAGAGAAAGATAAACAATGTAGCAGTGTGTGTGAGGGAGCAGTTCCAGCCTAACAAGGGTAGTTTTGGCAGCAGTACTGTAGATCATATTTGTGCAGTCATACACCAGCAAGATTATCTAGACAATAACCTTATGGTGGACTGGGAGTAGAAGGCAGGACTTGCTGTGCTGCAAATCAGACATTCTGGGGCAGAGTCATGGTGTCGATAAGGAAGACTCAAATAAATGGAGTAACAAATGCACTCACTGTGATGACAATTGCAGACATTTTGTTATATTTTTCTGTGATGTTGTGTATTTTTTACAAGGGCCTGGGGATAAAGTTGACAGAAAGACACCCATTTTTTTTTTTTTTTTTTTTTTTTTAAGGGTTACATGCAGAAGAACTTGGTTATGTTTAAATTCCCAAACAAGCCAGGAAAATGAGCTTTGACAAAGGAAACAGGTAATCAAAGCTCAGGAGCTCGCCTGTCGTAAACTTTACACTGCACCTGGGTCGTTCCTGAAAATAGGCATAATACTTGTCTAGTGTACTTACCCGGTAAACAAAAGCTAAATAAATAGGAGAAAATACTTGAGTTCCAGGAACTGTAATGGTATATTTACATTTTATAAAGTGACAGGAACTGGAAGCCATCTCTTGTAATAAACTTTAAACTCAAAGATAAATGGGTTTTAGGCAGGCAGTGTCAACAAGGTTGCCACTAGTCTATTTGCATTTTATTAGCTGGCAGGATATTGGAACTGTAAGAGAATCTAACTAATGAATAATATGGCTCACTTAAAAACTGGGAAACAGCAAGATAGAACCCCTGCTGGCCTAGAAAATAAACAGCTGGCCTTGGGGACAACCAAGCCTATAAAAGGCCCTCAGAACAGAAGCTCAGAGCATTGCATTTTGAACACTTGTTCCTGATGCACAAAGAAAGCAAGACTGCCACAGAGAGACAGACTAAGAGTCAGTGAATGCAAGAGAGAACTGGGTTTTGTTTTCTGGACTTTGATAATCCATGAACCACGTAGAAATTAGACAGTTAAAAGTTTACAGATCATTTTTGATGTATATTTTCCAACTTTTGTATGATCTTGTAACTAAATTTCTGAATCTTTCATATGATAATTATTTAAGATTAGTAAAAGAACTTTGCTTTTAACAGCTGCCTGTGAGTGATTTGTGTGTGTAAAGGTAAAAGGTTTATTCAATTCTGAGACCAGCCTGTTTCATTACTTAAGTGCTACCATTTGCTATCAAGACTAGGATATTGAAAGGAAATCTGGCTGCCTAAAGTAGGGGAGATGCACAGGTCTCAGGAGGATTCTGTGAGGGAGAACTAGGTAGCTGTACCACCCATGGGAGAAGACACCAAATCAGGGTTATGAAAGGCCAGCCCCGAAGAGGTCGTGAATGCCTGGCGCCCCCCAAGTACAGTAACCAAGGAGGGTCCTCACCTGGCTACAGACTTGAGACTGTATTTCACCTTACCCAGATTTGAGAGAATACATGGGACCTTGTGGCGAGTGTTCAGTTGTGACCACAGCAAGCAGTACAGAAGGACACGAGGAGGGTATGCCTGACCCCCACACAATCACAGACTGCACTTAGATGTGGGCGTTGTTACCTCAGTGGGCCCAGCCTCCAGGAGTGGGTTCGTGACAGATCTGGTGGCACAGCGGTGGGTTTAAAGAGATATTGGTGGCACAGGCATAGAGGGCGGATTTGAGGCCAGTGTATCAGATTGATAAACTGAAAGAACAAATTACTTTCCACAGTAGTACGAACATATGAAATTGCCAGCAGATACAGGCCGTATGGTCTGTCTAGTCTGCTCAAGTGTGCAGCACTTCAGCCCATTTGACTGGAGCTGCCCCCCTCCCATTAACTGTTCCCTCTCCCAACTTGCCCCCGGTATGTACTTTCCTTGGACTTGTCCCACCTCCCCCTTAAAGCACCCCAGTCTGCACTGATGAGAGTTGCTCAGGCAGTGCATTCCACATGTTACTACACTATCAGTGAAGTACTGCCTCCTCCTTTCCCTCCTGAATCCCCCCCCCCTTAACTTCAGGGAGTTCCTCTGGTAATGTTGTTTCTTCTAAAGGAGTCCTACTGTATTCTGACATATGCAGTAAGACCTTCCTGTTGTACTGCCCCGGAGATGAAAGGGTTAAAGCCTACATTCTAAGTAGGCACTTGCTCTGTTTCAAATCACTGTTCACTGGTACATTCTATGAAACCACCAGATGCTTACGAGCAACTAAAAATAAAGACTCTAAACTATCTAATTGACTGAAAATCAAAAGGAAGATGTCCATTAATCCCTAGGATACCCCACCAACCCTAGTGAGGGGGTAAAGACTCAAGTCACTGATGCCCAACAGATAACCAACTTAAAGGATCGACAACATGTAACAGCTGGAGTGCAGAGACTCTAGGTTCTGGTAGGAGCGGCAGGGTGGGAGGTCAGAATACATTAGAAAAAACAACATTACTGTGGTAAGTAATTTTCTCTTCAGACTACAAGACGACCTAATGTATTCTGACATATGCAGACTACCAAGCATTTCCCTTGGAGGTAGGCATAGAACCTACTTTGGAAATAATTCTGCACATACTGCTGTACCAAACTTAGCATCACTTCTGGCTTGAATGTCCAGACTGTAATGCCTGGTAAATGTGTGTACAGTTTTCCAGGTAGCTGCTTACAAATCTCCAACAAGGGAACATCCCTTGCAGCTACTACAGTAGCAGCTGTACCCATGGTGGAGTGAGCTCTCAGGCCCATAGGGGGTTCTTTTCCCAGTTTTCCATAACAAAACTGGATGCATGACACTATCCATCTCGCAATGGTTCTCTTAGTGGCAGGCTTACCCTTACCCA
This sequence comes from Neoceratodus forsteri, assembly GCA_016271365.2. NCBI lineage: Eukaryota > Metazoa > Chordata > Ceratodontiformes > Ceratodontidae > Neoceratodus > Neoceratodus forsteri. The sequence continues at coordinate 70,033,635 of CM057454.1, forward strand.
CGTCTCCATAGGTAAGGAACAACTGATTGTTTCCACCCCTATGGTCCCTGGTATGATCCAGGTAATAGCTGATGGCCCTTTTTACATCTAGGCTATGCAGCTTAAGTTCCCCTGAACTACAGTGCTCAGTGAAGAAGACAGGCAAATACATAGATTGGTTAGGGAGGAAATCAGAACCCACCTTGGGGAGGTAGTTCCTGTTTGTTCAGAGAACCACCTTGTCATTGTGGAATGAGATATAATTTGGTTCCACTGACAAGTCCTGTAGCTCACCAATTCGTCTTGCTGAGGTGATGGCCACCAGAAACAATCTTCCATGTTACATACTTCAGTTCTGCTGAGAACATGGGCTCAAAGAGGGGGTTGCATCAGCTGTGCTATGCAGATGTTCAGTTCCCAAGAAGGGGTAGGTTCCCTATCAGGGGAATGCATATGCAGCAAGCCCTTGAAAACCTTTTTAAATATAGGGTTAGAAGCTAGGGAATGGTCTTTCCCCACTGACAAATAAGCAGAAACTGCTGCCAAATGCACCCTCAAGGTAGAGGTCCGAAGGCCCAAGGAGTGTACATGGACCAAATAGTTCAGCAGGACTGGAATGCCCACTCTTTGTGGGTCAGCATCTGTATGAGAACACCATATGGCGAACTTTTCCCATTTGGAGGTATAGGTTTTCCTGGTAGATGGTTTTCTGGAAACCCAGAGAATGTTCAGAACCCCCTCAGGGAGTTGTAAGCCAGCATACTCTAAGTCCTCAAGAACCAAGCCTTCAGTCTGAGGGACCCCAAGCTGGAGTACATAATCTTCCCCTGGGACTAGGTCAGCACGTTGTGCCTCCTGGGGAGGCAAATTAGGCTGGTCAATGACAGGGCCAGTAGCACAGAGTACCAGGGTTGTCTGGCCCAGTCCGGGAGTTATCATATCATTACTGCAGGTTGACACCTGAGTTTGTTCAGCGCCCTGAGCAGGAAGGGGAATGGAGGGAAGGCATACAGGAATTTATTTCCGTGACTAGTCCAGAAGGAGTGCATCCAAGGGTACTGTGCCCAGTGCTGGAGGCCTGCAACAGAACAGAGGAAACTGATGATTGTCTGGGGCTGCAAGGAGGTCCATCTCTAGGCTGCACCACCTCCTGATGACAAGTTTGTACAACCTGTCTGTTCAGTGAGCATTCGTAGCTGTTCTGATGGATTCTGCTGAGAGCATCCGCCAAAACACTGTCCTTCCCTGGGAGGTGGACCACCGACAGGGATACATCGGGACAGTAAGCCAGACTCCAAATCTTCACGGCCTCTGAGCAAAGTAAAGTGGACCTTGTTCCCCCCCTACTTGTTGATGCAATACATGGTGGTGGTAGTGTTGTCTGTCCTGATCTGCAACACCTTCTCCTGAATTATGGCAGAAAATGACTGAAGAGGCAGTAACACTGCTCTGAGTTCCTACAGATTTATGTGCAAAAAGGGACTCTTGAGGGGACCATGTGCCGTGTGCTGTATGCTCCACTAGGTGAGCACCCCAACCCAAGAGGGATGCATCTGTGGTAAGTACCTCTGCGGGATTTTGCTGCAGGAATGGGACACCCACCCTGAGGTTTTCCCCTGTCCTGCCACTACTGCAAGGCCTGTCGCAGTGTGGAAGTTACTGGTACCAGATTTGACAAGGAGTCTCTTATCTGGGACCAGAATGACCTCAGTTGGAACTGAAAGTCCCTCATCTGAAACCTTGCTCCTGAAAATACAGCTGTTGAAGCAGCCATGTGCCCTAATAGCTGCAGGAAATGCCTGGCTGGCCTTAGTGAGTGGAGCCTGAAGGAATCTGCTAGCTGGACCAGACTGTCCACTCTGTCTGGTGGAGCATTGCCCTTCCCCTCACTGTGTTCAGTTCTGCCCCTATGAACTCCAGGCACTGGACTGGTTCAAGGACTGATGATTTGATATTTACTAAGAATCCCAGCGAGAGTTCGGTATTCTGAGTGAGGGCTAAAGGCTCTGTTACCTGCTGCTGAGACTGTCCTATGACTACCAGTCATCCAGATAAGGGAACACTGAGACCCCCAGGCACCTTAAATGTGCCATAACCACTGCCAGACACTTTGTGAACACCCTGGGAGCTGAGGTTCAGGCCAAAGGGTAGGCCCTGAACTGATAATGGCCTGATGGCAATCTGAATCTTAGGTACTTCCTATGGGATTGTCTGATGGGAATGTGAAAATAGTCATCCTCGAGTCTTAGGATGCCAACCAGTCCCTTGCCTGAGTGGGTAAGATCATAGCCAGAGTGACCACCTTGAACTTTGATTTTGTTAGATGCTTGCTCAAAAATTTTAAATCTAGAATAGGCCGACAGTCCCCATTTTTCTTCAAGGTCAAGAAGTATCTCAAGTACAACTCTTTTCCCTTTTGGGTAGGAAGGACAGGTTCCACTGCCTTGTCCTGAAAAAGAGTTGCTACCTCTGCTTCCAGTAGGATTGTTTTTGCTTGGTTAGCAGGCTTCAACAGCCCTGCTGTCAGCCTGGGAAAAATTTTGAACCTCAGAGCAAGGCCCTGCCCACTACCTCCAGACACCACTTGTCCATGGTTATGGACTGCCAAATTCTGCAGGTAGCAGGCCAGCCTGCCCCCAACTGGAACTGGGGAGGCGACCCACGACTCTTCAGAGAGTCTGCTTAGCTGGTGTACTGGGCTGAGGAGAAGGGCCGGAACGAGTGGCACCTCTCCTGCACCTTCCTGTAAAGTACCCCTGCTGCTGCTGGTAAGCAAGGAACGCCTGACCCCGATAGAAAGGTCTCTGACAGGGCTTGCCCTTGTCTCCCCTACCTTGTTGTTTCTGAGGAGTGGCAGCATTCTCCTTAGCTGCAGCACTCCTATAGGAAGTTCTATACTCATCCATTTTCCTCAAAGGACGCATCTGGAATCGAGCAGTAGACTGCTCAGCATGCCTTCCTGGTAAAACACTTAAATAAATAAATACATAAATAAATATAGGCCTCTGTTGGGTCCCCAAAAAGGGAATTCTGTGCCAGAGGAAAATCCAAGGCCTTGGGCAAAGAAGTGCAACATTATGCACCTGGGAAACAAAACCCAGGGAAGATTACACAATGGGGGTAACAACAATGGAAAAGGACCTGGGGTAATCATATCAGCTGAACTTAAGGTCATCAAGCAATGTGAGAAGGCTGTAGGGAGGGCTGGGGTATACTGGGATGTATGGGGAGGCATCGCCAGCAGAAAACAGGAAGTTGTTATCCCTCTGTACAGACAGTTGGTGCGACTCCATCTGGAGTACTGCGTCCAGTTCTGGAGACCTCATCTCCGCAACAACATAGACAGGATAGAGGCAGCCCAGAGGAGGGCAACTAAAATGTGCAGGCTCTGCAAGAGAAGGCATACGAGGAGAGACTAAAGGAGCTTAATATGTATACCCTTGAGGAAAGGGGGAAACGATAGAAACTTTTTAAGTACCTCAGTGGAATCAACAAAGTCCAATAGGGTAGCATCTTTCAGAAAAAGAGATGTGCAAGTACAAGGGGACACAATATAAAGATGGGAGGGGGTTCAGGGGCAATGTGAGGAAGTATTTTTTCACAGAGAGGGTTGTGGACACATGGAACAGCCTTCCTGAGGAGGCTGTGGGGTCTAAAACTGTGGGAGAATTCAAGAATAGGTGGGACAGACATATGGCAATTCTTGTGGAGGGTAAGTAGAAATAGGCTGTTGGTTAACTAGGATCTGTAGGTAGGAAATGGGCAGACTAGGTGTGTCAACGGTCCTTATCTGCCGTCAAAGTCTATGTTTCTATCCTGAGAAAGATTAGTAGCGCTGAGCTAAGAAAATCTTCTCAAGGATACAGAGGTGGCCATAACTCTGGATGCCACATCACTGGCATCTACAGCCATGTGGAATTGTTGCTTGGAAGCCTCTATTCCATTCCTAGACATCCCCCAAGTCTGCAGCCAGGTCAGCCGGAGCCCTTGCAGCCAGTGAGGATACTGACTCCCACAGCTGCTTTTGGTATCTTGCTACATATGCCATGTAAGAAGCCTGTCTGACAACAAAGACGACCCCAAATATGCTTTCTTAGCCATGGAACTGATTCTCCTGGAATCCTTCTCAGGAGGATGGGAAGCCAAAGGTATACCTGCCTTTTCACAGGCAGCAGCCTGAACCACACCTTCATGGGATGGATGACCAAACAAAACTTCAGTGCCATTCCTGCCAACTGGGTATTTCCTATCTACAGGAGGGACATAGTAGGAGTATCTAAACTTTTAGAGTCTATCTATTCAAAGATTTATGGATGGGTATGGCAGTCACAGCCATCATCTCCACAATCTGGCTCTTCTTCCTCTTCTAAGGACTCATGAACTGGTAACTGGAGAGTTCAGCCACTTTCTTCATAAAGAAGAAGAAGAGTGGGTGAGAGCATCTATGGCTGTTTAGGTGTGGCTATCTCCCTCATGCTCAGGGGAGACTTTAGGTTCGATGGGACCAAAGTAGTTCTCTTTCTCTTCCTCCGCACATTCCTGCTCCCAAGAACAATCAACATCAAAGGAGTCAGGTTGGGGCTGAGAACCAGGAGTCTGACCTGGTTGAGGAGAAAGAGGATGCTGCACTGGTTCAGCCGGAACCGGTTTGCAGAGACTGAATAATGCGTATAGCATTAGCAATTTCTTCAGCAGTCAGAACCGCAACTGACCGAGGCCTAGCAGCTGGTTTGGTATGTTTTCTTTCCCATGACAACTGTTTCAAGGACAGTCTTGGCAGTTAAGCGGTTGGGGGTATCGCCTGGTCAGAGGCACTCCTCCAGTTCCTCTGAACCAGAACCGGACCGTGCCATTCATGTTAGCGGACTTTTCGACTTTTCTCCTTCAGTCGATTAAGTCGCCTGTCCAGCCTCAACTGAGGGAAATTCTTACAAATCTCACAATCTGCTTGTAAGTGGTCAAACACCAAGCAGAAAACACAAAGTAGTGTGTGGATTAGCGTTGGCAAATGTCTCACCTCAACACATTGCTGAAACTCAGTGGGGCAGGTTTTCTTTTCGGGTTTCTGTGACTCCATGGCAAACCTGAACACTTATCCCCAGTGGTGGTTAGGCCTGATAAGTTTTATTTGAATATGTTAAGTCCTGGTTAACAGACTGGTATTAGCAATCAGGAAAAAAAAATTACACTTTTTTTTTTTTTTATTATTATTATTAACCAGGGCTAATCGGGCCCAAAGCTCAAACACAGAAAACTACTTTACCTCAAAAAGGAGTAAATAAAATCTGTTTCCCCGTGGTTCACAGCAACTGCTAAAGAGCCAAGGACTTACCCAGTTTGTGGAAAAAAATTACAGACTAGTCTACCTGTACTGAAGAACAGTAGCTTGAAACTGCTTTAAACTATTTTATCAGTAGTGAAAACCGTGGCGAGAACAATCCGAACCAAGATGCGGAGATTTCTCAGAGGCATCTTCATATGGAGGTGGAGTAAAGAATCTGATGGTCGCACAGAATGTAACAGTGGACAGTGGTTTGAAACCGAGCGTGTGCCTATTTAGAATGTAGGCTTTTAACCTTTCATCTCCACTGCAGTACATCAGGAAGGTTTTACTGCATATATCAGAATACATTAGGACTTCTTGTAGTTTAAAACAATCCACACACAAAATAAGGCTGGAATTTGAGGAAAAAACAATTTGGTTACATTATAAAGTTCCCTGAGCCACTAATCTTTCTCAGGATACCTTTGGCTTCCATCCTCCTGAGAAGGACTCAGGAAAATCAATTCCATGGCTAAGAAAGCATATTTGGGGTCTGGCGGAAATTTTCTCAAGGATACAGAGGTGGCCATACCTTGTTTTCTGCTGGTTTTTCAGTATAAGTGTAGCAGTAGTAAGGGAAGAAGATGGCTTCCAACTACAGCAATACACTGAAGACCACCTAAGGCAGTTGTGTCGGGAAAGAGGGTCCAGTACGTGGCAACCAAAATGAACCTTGTGGAGGCTCCTGTGGAAGCCGATGAGCAAGCAGTGGCTGCCCCAAACCTCAAGTCACAGCAAGTGACTGAAAGGGACCAGACCTTAGGTGTGGAGGTGCCAAGGGACATCACAGTGTCCAGTCCCAGGGAGGAGGACAGCGAGACCAGAGGGAACCCAGAGCCACAGTGCCAGGGGAAGGCTACCACACAGCTGGAGCTGGAAGGAATCAGGCTCCAATTTGGGCTGAAGAAATTGGAGCTTGAGCAGAGAAAGTTCGAAGCCCAGCAGCAGAGGGAGTCTGAGCAGAAGAGGTTTGTTTGAACTGGCGGTGCAGGAAAGGTAGCGCCAGAGAGAGGCAGAGGAAGAAGAAAGGCAGTGCCAGAGAGAGGCCAAGGAAAAAGAAAATCAGCATCAGAGGGAGTATGAACTGGAGAGGCTAGGACTCCAACGACCAGCGCCAAAGGAGGCAAGTGGCAGGGCTGCACCTGAAACTCCAGGGCTGAGGAACAAGTTACATTTCAAATTAACAACTGAATTTAAAGAGGGGAGGATATGGATGCATTTTGAATCTGTTTGAAAAGGTCTGTATCCAGGGCAAAATACCCAGGGAGTCCTGGAGCTTCCAGCTATCCCCGCTACTTACTGGTAAAGGGCGTGAGGGGCTAGGCCAAATGGACAATCAGGACAGTAGTGATTATGAGAAACTTAAAACTGCTTTACTTAAAAATTATGAACTCTACTCCTGAGGCCTACAGGGTTAAATTCTGTAAACTCCAAAAAAGCCCTGGCATGAGCTTTGAGGAACTCACCATAAAGCAACATCAGTTTTTGAAACATTGGTAGGAGGGGGTGGAAGCGAACTCTGTGGGGAAAATTGAGGAGGTTATACTTTTAAAGCAGTTCTTTTGGGCTTGCCCAGCAGAGCTGAAAATCTAGCTAGAGGACTGAGATCTAAAAACAGCACAGAAAGCTGCGGAGCTCTCAGGTGGCTATGCTAGGAGGAGGCCTGCTCTGAAAGGAAGTGGGGGAGCAGGTGTGGCAGGGCAGACAGGGGAAAAGCGTGCCTTCCGAGAGGCTAAAACCCCCACAGCCTATGCCGAAAGGGGGAAACCCAGAGTTACCAAAAAGGGATTTCTTGGATAAAAGAAATGACGACTGCTGGTTTTGTGAACAGCCAGGGCATATTGCTAGACAGTGTCCTAAAAAGGCACAGAGTGGCCAAAGTGTCCCTCGAAGAGAGGTGGGTGCACTGTGCATGACTGAAAGCATGCATGTAAACATGAGGGAGCACATACACCCGGTTACTCTAAACGGGGTGCAAATCCATGAGTTAAGGGACATGGGGGTATCTCTTACCCTCTTAAAATGGGATTTGGTTTTGCCTAACCAACTTACACCAAATCAGTTTGTAACAGTGAAGGGATTCACTGGGGAGGAGAAAACTCTGCCACTAACTAGTGTTCTCCTGGACCGGGGTGAAACAGGAGAGAGGGTGCAAAAGCGGCAGTGGCAGACAACCTCACCCTGGATGTGATTATAGAGAATAATCTACAGCAGGGGGTGGTGTGCGTGGTTACCCGCAGTCAGGCGGCTAAGGCCTTGCGATTCCCTGAACCTCACAGAAGCCCTGCGAAGAAGAATAGGAGGATTTCCCAGCTTGAGTCTCCTGATGGGAGAGTAGTGAAAGCGAGGTAGTACGTCCCCAAGTAGCCGTTCCCCAGACAGCTACAGATGGTTACTCTGAGGAGTGAGGGGTAACAACTGGTCAAAAAGTTAGGGATGGCAGTGATTCTGAATGCCCTGATGCTAGAGCTATGACCCCCAGTTTAGGAACTGAGAGGGACATGTCCCAGACTTTGGCAAAATGTGAAGACTTTGCTGCTGCTCAGAGGACTGATCCTAGTTTGGAGAGGCTGAGGGCTTGTTCAGAATCCGACAGGACACAGGGAAGGGACATGAGACATAGGGTATTTTGGGACAACGGACTGTTGTTTACACAGGACATGAGGACAGAGGGAGGGGTAATGGGCAGGCACCTTGTCGTTCCCCAGGGGTACAGTGAGCGGTTGCTCAACATCACTCATGATATCCCCATGTCCGGACATCTGAGTATCGCTCGCACCATGCAGCAGTTGGTCCAGAATTTCTATTGGCCCAACTTCATCCAGCAGGTTAAGGAATATTACAGGTCTTGTCATCGGTCCGAACAAATAGGGAAGGCAGGCAGTAAAACCAAAAGCTACCTAATTCCTGCCCACTGTGGAGGAGCCATTCAGAGGTAGGAATGGATATTGTGGGAGCTTTGAATACCCCCAAGCTCCTCTGGGAAAAAATTCATCCTGACGGGGGTCAATTTCGCCACTCAATACCCAGAGGTGGTCATCCTCTCCTCACTTAGGGCAGAAAAAGAGGCAGATTACTTGCTAGGGATTTTCTCCCATGTCAGGTTTCCACAGGTTTTTATCTCTGAACAAGGGGGCACCTTCATGTCAGACCTGATGAAGTGTTTGTGGAAGAAGTGTGGGGTGCTGCAGAGACGTATGACAACTTATCACCCACAAGCCAATGGGCTTGTGAAAAGGTTTAATGGTACCCTAAAATCAATGCTGCAAGCATTTGCTGAACAGGATGGGAGGGACTGGGAGAAATACCTTCCCCACCTGTTGTTTGCATACAGGGAGGTGCCCCAACAGTCGACAGGGTTCTCCCCCTTCGAACTCTTACACTGTCATAGGGTGCGTGGGCCCCCAGACTTGATCCAAGAAGACTGGGAAGGCAAGCATGCCACCCAGGGAACTCGCATAGTGAAGTATGTCCTTAAGTTTAGGGAGAAGCTGAAGGAGCTTATGGGAGTGTCCCAAAGCAACCTGTCAGCTGCCCAACAGAAACAAAAAGTCTGGTATGACCACGGAGCCAGAGCTCGCTCGTACAGTGCAGGTCAGGAAGTCATGGTCCTAATTCCAGCCCAGAAGGACACGCTGCAGGCCGAGTGGGCAGGACCATATAAGGTCGTATGACGGGTCAATGACTTAAATTATATTGTGGAACTGCCTGACAGGAGACATATCCATAGGATGAACCATGTCAACATGAAGAAGCCATATGCAAATAGGGCAGACATGGTATTTGCAGTGTGTAGTCATGGGGAGGGAACGGATGAGGAAGACCCCCTCCTGGACTTGCTAGAGGAAAGCAAGCAAGAGTCATCTATGGAGGCAATCAAATTGTCACCCCAGTTGACCCCAGAACAGTCCCAGGAAGTAAGGGAGGTTTTAGAGGACTCTGCCCCTTTGTTTACGGCCAAGTCTGGCCGAACCCCCTTAGCGTCATACAATACAGACATGGGGACACGAGTGCCCATATGGCAGACAGCCTACCGGGTGTCTGAGGCCATCCTGAAGGACATTAGAAGAGAGGTGAAGGAAATGTTGGCTTTAGGGGTAATCCAGAAATCTCACAGTCCCTGAGCCTCACCTGCAGTACTTGTTCCCAAGCTGGATGGCTCTACTCGCTTTTGCGTGGACTCAACGCAGTCACAAAATCTGGCCACACCAAGGCCACGGACAGACAAGCTACTGGACAATTGGGAGGGCAACATACCTTATCACAACTGACCTGATGAAAGGGAATTGGCAGGTGGAGTTAACTGCTAGAGCACGGTCAGCCTTCATAACTTCAATTGGATTATTCAATTCTGGGTAATGCCTTTTGGAATGAAGAAGCCTCAACACATTCCAAAGGTTGGTCAACCAGGTGTTACATGATACTGAAATAGCACGCAGTGGCTTATCTGGATGAGACTACCATCTTCAGTACTAGCTGGAAGGAACACCTGTCCCACCTGAAGGAAGTGTTGACAGGATACAGAGGGCAGGTATCACTGTCAAGGCTGAAATGTGGCTCAGCCCAGTTGCACTGAGGGTTGAGGTGCTGGAGGCCACACCCTGCATTACGCTGGCGACCCAGGTTCAGGAACGAGCCCAGGTCATCGGAGGTCGGCGGAGGGGAAGGGAGGCCATTGATCGGCTGCCGGCTGGCAGCTCTGCGCCTTGAGAGACAGAAGGTCTCCTGGAGCTTGGCTGCCCCCTGGTGGAGGCTGGGGAGCAGTGCTGCATCCGAGGAGCACTGGTGCGCTAGGCCTAGGGAGGAAGGAAGAAGCCGCTGTTGGGAGCTGTGGTACGCATGCGCGCCTCCACGTGCATGCATTCACCACTTCCAGGACTTCGAGGAATGAGGGATGATACAGAGGAAAATACAGGGGTCATCTGGATGAAGCCTCCGGGCTGGCACCAGGGGTTCCGCCAAGGCATGCATAGTACCAGAAGTCCCAATGACCCCAGAATCCGTAGGCTGGCCGACAAGGGTGATCTGCCAAGGAGGTGATAAAAAGAATTGATGGAAGAAAAAAAAAAAAAAGGCTGAAAATGCCAGGTGGCTATGGCAGAGGTGGCATACCTAGGCCATGTAGTGGGGTGGGGCAGCTTCATCCTAATCAAGCTAAGATTGAGGCAATAGAGACGTGGCCTACACCTGAAACCCAGAAGCAGGTTAGGAGCTTCCTAGGGGCCGCAGGGTACTACCGAAAGTTTGTGCCCAATTACAGTACCCTGGCGGCTCCCTTCTCTAGCTTGCTGAAGAAAAGACAGCCCAAAAGGGTAATGTGGGAGCCAGCCTGTGAACGAGCCTTCACACAGCTAAAGGAGGCACTGCGCCGTGCCCCTGTGTTGGGACTGGAGCAGTCCTCAGCCAGACATCTAATCAAGGAAAAGACCACCAGATTGTGTACCTGAGCAAGAAGTTACTTCCCCGAGAGCAGGCATACTCCACGGTAGAAAAGGAATGCCTTGTGCTGTTATAGGCCCTGAAGAAATAAGAGCCGTACCTCTATGAAAGACGCTTTGAGGTACAGACCAATCACAACCCCTTGGTGTGGTTAAATCAGATGGGCAAAACAAATGGACGGCTACTCAGATGGAGTATTGCCCTACAGGCCTATGACATGACAATTACGCAGAGGGCCAACTCGGCCAATGCAAATAGCCAATCTTGCCAGTTACAACAGTAAACAGAATTATGGAAACTCTACCATACGATAGGGACATGTTCCCGTAAATTCAGTCTGAGGAGGGAGGGATATGGTGATTTGGCCACAGTGGTATAAATAATTGCAGAAATATTTTTGTTATATTTTTTCTGTGATGTTGTGTTGTTTAAATCCTCCAAAAAGGGCCTGGACATAAAGTTGACACAAAGATGCCCATGTTTTTTTTTTTGTTTTTTTTTTTAAAAGGTTACATGCAGAGGAACTTGGTAATGTTTCAATTTCCAAACAAGCTAGGAGAATGAGCTCTGACACAGGGAAACAGATAATAAAAGCTCAGGAGATGGGAGAATCTATCGTCTGTCGTAAACTTTACACTTCAACAGGAAAATACTTGCGTTCCAGGAACGGTCATGGTATAGTTACATTTTATTACGTGACAGGAACTGGAAGCCATCTCTTGCTGTAATAAACTTTAAACTCAAAGAGAAATGGGTTTTAGGCAGGAGCTGTCAGCAAGGCTGCCACTAGTCTATTTGCATTTTATTAGCTGGCAGGATATTGGAACTGTAAGATAATCTAACTAATGAATAATGTGGCTCACTTAAAACTGGGAAACAGCAAGATAGACCCCCAGCTGGCCTAGAAAATAAACAGCTGGACTTGGGGATAACTAAGCCTATAAAATGGCCCTGAGCAGAAGCTCAGGGCACTGCATTTTAGAACTTGTTCCTGAACACAAGAGAAGCATGACTTCTACAGAGACAGACTAAGGACCAGTGAATACAAAAGTGAACTGGGTCCTTGCAAACTCATTTATTTTTCTGGACTTTGATCACCACAAACCAGGTAGAAATTAGACAGTTAAAAGTTTACAGTGTGTTTTTGATGTATATTTTCCAACTTTTGTTTTATCTTGTAACCACATTTCTGAATCTTTCATATGATAATTATTTAAGATTAGTAAAAGCACTTTGCTTTTAACAGCTACTGTGAGTGATTTGTAGTGTAAAGGTAAACGGTTTAATTCTGAGACCAGCCTGTTTAATTGCTAAAGTGCTACCATGACTAGCATCCTGAAAGGGAAATCTGGTGCCTAAAGTAGGGAGATGCACAGGTCTCCAGGAGGAGTCTGTAAGGAGAACTAAGTAGCTGTACCAATTCGTGGGAGAAGACACCAATCATTGTTATGAAAGGCCAGCCCTGAAGAGGTTTTAACGTCTGGGTCTCTCCCCAGTACAGTAACCAAAGGGTCCTCACCTGGCTACAGTCTTGAGACTGTATTTTACCTACCAGATTTGAGAAGAAGCCCTGGCACCTCATGGTGAGTGTTCAGTTGTGAACACAGCGAGCACTAGAGTACACAAGGAGGGTATTCCTGTGCTCCCCTTCACGGATTGCACTTAGGGGTGGGTGCTGTAAGCTCAATGGGCCTAGCCCCCAGGAGTGGGTTCGTGACACTCACTAATGGTTCTAATGGTTTAATTCTTTTTATTAACAAAACAAGGTACATGCCACTTCATTATGGTATCACAGTACCTTGTAATTTATTTTTTCAGGCTTAAAGGCAATTAATTTTCTTATTCTATCGACTAGTTTTTTTTATTGTTTTTTGTTTTACTGTGCTGCAGTTTTTGGATGATTCATGGTTTTAAATAATTGATTAGCAGTTTTTTTCTTGGGACGATGCTAACTGTACAGAAAGTATTTATATAGATTTTTCTAGAGGTGCTGTGTTTGTTGAACACAGTGAGGCAAGAGCTATGTATTTTCACAAAGTTTTAGCACTTTTATGAGCAAAACGCTAATCAATTTTTAGAGTTAAATAAAACCCTGTGATTAGAACAGCCATCAATCTTTCTTCCATCAGCTACATCAAGATATCATGGTACCCTGATGAAGTGATGGTCACAAAAAGAACAGTTACGCAAGACATTACTGTGACAGTAGATCTTAATCTCTTGCATTAGGCCACATCTTTGGAACTGTAGCGGAAAGCTCAGGGAAGAGATGGCTGCACTCCTGACGGCTTTTTTTAACCCGTCTCTGGAAATTGGGGTGGTTCCAGGAGACTGCAGGAGGGCTGATGTGGTCCCACTGCACAAAAGTGGAAGCAGAGAGGAGGCAGGAAAGAAAAAAATTATTCACCTTAGTAATGTTGTTTCTTCTAATGGAGTCTTGCTGTATTCCGACATATGCAGTTAGGCCCTGCCTTTCAACTGCCCCGGAGAACAAAGAGTTAAACTTTCCATGGCCAGCATGGAATGTTCACTGCAAGCTCGGTTGAAGCCCTTGTCTGCTGCTGTTTAAACTCCAACTGTCAGAGCTTCTACGAGCAATACTCAGAAGTTCTGTGTGGAAACTATAAAACTCAACTAGCCAACTGGCAACTAAATATATATAAATGGGTTTTTGGTTTCAAAGCAAAGACTTAAGTCAGGAAACCCAAAACAAAACACATCCCAAAACACAACACACAGCCAAAATAAAGGAGGGTGAAAAGGGACACCCCTAGGGTGTCAACACTGCTCCTGCCCACCCACATTCCAAAACCAGGTTCTGAGAGGGAGGGGGGAGTCAGAATACAGCAAGACTCCATTAGAAGAAACAACATTACTAAGGTGAGTAATTTTTTCTTCAAACAACAAGTCTTGCTGTATTCTGACATATGCAGACTACCAAGCAGTATCTCCATGGAGGAGGGATAGAACCTGGTTTGGAAACAGGCTCTGAAGTACTGCTGTGCCAAACCGAGCATCACTCCTAGCCTGGATATCCACAGAGTAATGCTTGGTGAATGTATGAACTGTTTTCCAGGTGGCTGCTTGACAAATTTCTAAGATAGGAATATCCCTGGCAGCAGCCAAGGAAGCAGCTGTACCTCTTGTAGAGTGAGCCCTCAGGCCTGAGGGTGGAGTTCTACCCAGTTTTTCGTAGCAGAATTGTATACAAGAAACAATCCACCTGGCAATAGATCTCTTAGTCAAATCCACATAAAAAAACGGCTCCAATTCAAGTTGTGCCATCTGTCAAATCCACATTTGAAATTTTCAGTACAAGCAGATTTTAGGCATATTAGTTTTTTGGATTTAGACATTGTGAAATTAGAGGATGGTACTATTTGTACGTCGATTTTTCGTAAACCTACAGATAGAAATTCTATTTTACATGCCTCTAGCTGTCACCCACATCACACCATCAATACTATTCCAAAATCGCAATTTATGAGGGTTAAGCACAATTGTAGTGAACCTGGAGAATCTGTAGCTCGTATGTCTGAAATGGCAGAGAGATTCATTAGTAGAGGGTATGCCGCTGGTGTGTTGCAAAAATCGATGGATCAGGTGCACAACATGCCTAGGAATGAGCTGTTACAATATAAAGCTAAACCGAAAAATGATGAAGTTCTTAATTTTGGTACAACTTTTGGTCAGAATACAGTAGGGATCAAGGATATTATTGATAGACATTGGTCTACCTTAAGTACAGATAATTCATTACGAGATATAGTCAAAACTAAACCTAGGTTTGTCTATAGAAGGGGTAGGAACATTTTAGATTTGCTAGTACATTCATACCAACCGGTAAGTCAATTTAATACCAGTTGGTTACCTTCTCCACCAGTGGGCTTTTTTCGTTGTGGGCATTGCACATTTTGTAATATCATGGAACAGAAAAAACAGTTTTCTTCAGTTAATGTTAACAGGCAGTTTGAGGTGCGACAGTTTATTAATTGTTCCTCCACAGGGGTGGTATACTTGGCTACTTGTACCTGTGGTGCCTTCTATATAGGTAAAACATCGAGGGCATTCAAATTGCGGGTTTGTGAACATGTCAGTGACATTAGATGTCACAATGATAGAAATGCTTTAGTGCAACATTTACAGTCACATCATTATGACACCAAACATTCCTTTACTTTTTGTGGTATTGAAAAGGTGAATATTGGCCCACGTGGAGGGGATTTGGAAAATAAAATCTTGTGTAGAGAATCATTTTGGATCTGTACATTAAATGCTTTAGTATATCCAGGACTAAATGACGCTTTTGACATTGCATCATTTCTGATGTTTATTCAAAATAATGAAATTTGAATGTTAATGTACATGGTATTTTTTTGTGTGGTTTATATTATTCTCCTTTTTTCCTTCTTTAGAGTTGGAGTTCCTCATTAATGTTCGGTATATAATATAATATTGCTGGTTGAAATTCATATATCGATATATTTGTATATACATGTTTTTGAGTTTTGCCTGAATTTGAAATTTACTTGAAATTTATTATGACCATTTTGTTATTTAGTTTTTTTGCACTTATATTTTATATATGTTGTATGTTTTGGTATTTTCTTTGGTGTACTGTCACTTTAAATTATGTGCTCTATATAAAGGGCCTTTGTAATTTCTAAATTAGTCCCTGAGGAGGAGCTTTTTGGCGCGAAACCGGTCGGGCGTTTTTTCTTGGAGCTGTTGTTGCCTTGCATGGCGCTACTGTATTCAACATTGGCTTTCATCTATGTGTGTGAGTTCAATACAGCTTTAATTCTTTAAGAAGTGTTGGTGCTGTGTTTTTGATTGCCTTCAATAGATCTCTTAGTGGCAGGTTTGCCCTTACCAACCTCTCCATATGTGAGGAACAATTGGAGGGACTCAAACCTGTGACCCTTGGTGCACTCTATGTAGTAGCTAAGGGCCCTTTTAACATACAAGCTGTGCAGTCTCCTCTCTCCAGAGGAGGAATGGTCAGCGAATAAAACAGGGAGAGACATAGACTGGTTAAGATGGAAATCTGAAACTACCTTAGGTAAAAACTTCCTGTTAGTTCTTAGGACCACTTTATCTCTATGGAAAGAGATGAAATCAGGCTCCACTGACAGGGCTTGCAATTCACTGATATGCCTGGCAGAGGTAATGGCTACCAAAAACACAGTTTTCCAAGTCAAGTACTTAAGCTCTGCAGAGGACAAAGGCTCAAAGGGTGGTTGCATAAGCTGAGCAATGCAAACATTAAGGTCCCAAGCAGAAGCAGGGTCTCTAAAGGGGGGATTGGTGTGCAGCAATCCCTTGAAGAACTTACAGAACACAGGATGGGCTGACAGAGGAGAGGGCTTGCCTACTGACAGGAAGGCAGAAACAGCTGCCAAATGCACTTTAAATGTAGCTGGCCTAAGGCCTAGGCCATTGAGATGGACCATATAGTCCAGAACTATAGGCAACCCAGCAGATTCTGGAGAAATATTCTTATTAGAACACCAAATAGTAAATCTTTTCCATTTGGAATTGTAAGTCTTTCTGGTGGAAGGACTTTGAGAAGCCTTAAGGATATCCAGAACCCCTTGGGAAAGATGCAGATCAGCAAACTCTAACTCTTCAAGAGCCATGCCTTGAGATTGAGAGACCTGAGGTCTGGTACCAAATCCTCCCTGAGAGGATGTCAACAGGTTGTAATTCCTGGGTAGAGACAGGGAAGGTGGACTGCTAAGGAAAGCAAACAGGGGTACCAGGGCTGTCTGCCAAGTCTGGAACAATCAGAATCACTTTGCATGGTTGCGACCTTATCTTGACTAACACCTTGAACAGGAGAGGGAAGGTGGGAAAAAGCATACAGAAATTTCCCTTCCCAATTCAGGATCAGAGCATCCAGGGAGACTGAGCCCAAGACTGGGGGTCTGCAACAAAAGAGAGGAAGTTGGTGATTGTCTGAGGCTGCAAAAAGATCTATCTGTGGAGTGCCCCATCTCGAGAAAATCACTTTCAAAACTAGGGGATCTAGGGTACATTCGTGATGGCCCTGGGATATCCTGCTGAGAGTATCTGCTAGGACACTGTCCTTCCCTGGGAGGTTTACTGCTATCAGAGAGGTTTGCAGGGAATAGGCCAGGGACCACAAATTCATTGCTTCTGTGCACAAGGCCATAGACCGAGTGCCTCCTTGCTTGTTGATGTACCACATTGTGGTGGTGGTGTCTGTTCTGACCTGGACCACCTTGTTCTGTACAGATTTGGAGAAAGCTTGCAGTGCCAGAAACACTGCTCTGAGTTCCAAGAGACTCATGTGAAGCAGAGATTCCTGAGGTGACCACAGCTCTTGGGTGGTAAGATCCCCCAGGTGAGCTCCCCCGCCCAGCAGCGAAGCATCTGTGATATCACTGAATGAGACTGAGTGACAAAAGGAACTCCTTGTCTCAAACTGTCCTGATCCTGCCACCACTGCAAGGCCTGGATCAGGGTTCGAGTCACTGGGACTAGTTTGCTAAGGGAATCCTTTCTTTGGGACCAGAAGGCTTTTAAGTGAAACTGAATGTCCCTCATCTGGAATCTTGCTCCCTGGACCACTGCTGTGGAAGCTGCCATGTGGCCTAGAAGCTGAAGGAAATGCCTTGCTGGTCGAGACACCTGTAGGGTGAATGAAGAGGCCAGTTACATAAGGGTCCTTGCCCTGGCCAGGGGAAGGAAGGCTCTTGCCTTTACTGTATCCAGCTCCGCCCCTATGAAAGTGAGGAGCTGTACTGGCTCGAGAACTGACTTTGGAAGGTTGAGGAGGAATCCTAAGGAAGTGAGCACTTGCTGAGTTATTTGCAAATGTGACTTAACTTGGTCTGGAGACTGACCCACTATGAGCCAGTCGTCCAAGTATGGGAAGATGGAGATCTTTTTTCTCCTTAGGAAAGCAACCACTACTGCCAGGCACTTTGTGAAAACCCTTGGGGCTGATGTTAGGCCAAAGGGTATTGCTCTGAATTGATAGTGGCCTGAGGGCAACTCGAACCTGACGTACTTTCTGTGGGAGCACCTGATGGAAATGTGAAAATAGGCATCCTTGAGGTCCAGGGAGGCTAGCCAGTCCCCTGGCTTTAGAGAGGGAAGGATTATTCCCAGCGTCACCATTTTGGTTTTAAAAGGTGTTTGTTCAGATATCTTAGGTCCGGGATGGGCCACCATTCTCCTGTCTTTTGGGGTTAGGAAGTACCTGGAGTACAACTTTGCCCCTGTGTAGGTGGAAACCCTCTCTATGGCACTGAGAGCTAGAGGAAGAAACTCTGCCTCTAAGGCAAGGGTCTCTGATGGATTTGCAGGTGGAAAGGATCTGGTTCTCATATTGGCTTACTGCTTCCAGGACCCACTTGTCTGATGTCAGAGACTTCAATCCTGGACAAAGTAAGCCAGCCTGCCCCCTACTGGTATTGGAGAATCGGCCTGGGCAGACCCATCAGGGTGTCTGCTTGGCAGGGGCTTTAGGCTGAGGGGTGGATGCAGGCCTGCTCATTCCCCGTCTGCCTCTCCCTCTGAAGAACCCCCTCTAAGAATAAGAACAGGAGGCCTGAGCTTGGTAAAAAGGCCTTTGGAAAGGCCTGCCCCTGCCCCTGGACTGCTGCCTTTGAGGAGTGGCTTGTCTTTCTTTAGCCTGAGCACTCCTGTATGTAGTCCTGTACTCGTCCATCTTTTTCATGTAGTTCTCTGTCTGCTCCCCAAACAGAGAATTACCAATAACAGGGAAATCCATGGCCTTAGCCTGGGTATCCTGTTACAGGCTAGTACATCTGAGCCAAGCTATCCTCCGAAGAGCCACAGATGTAGCCATGACTCTTGATGAAACATCACTGGAGTCCACAGCAGCATGTAATTGCACTCTGGATGCCTCAATCCCATCTGCAGCCACCTGCTCCAGCTCTTTGGCAAGCTGGTCAGGGGCCTGTTTAGCCAGAGCCAACACAGTGTCCCATCTGGATTTCTGGTATCTAGCTGTGTAGGCCATATAGTTAGCCTGCCTGACTCCTAAAGATGCTGCCATGTACTGTTTCTTTGTCATGGCATCAATCCTCCTGGAGTCCTTATCTGGGGGGTGTGATGCCAAGGGGATATTTGCCTTATCACAGGCAGCAGCCTGCACTACCCCAACATGGCTGCATTGCTGAGAAAGGAACTCTGTGTCTGAGCCTGAAAGAGTATACCTCTTGTCCATTCGTCTGTCCACAGGAGGTATGGAGTTAGGAGTCGTAAGAATTTTATTTGTCTGTTTCCCAAAAGATTTATGGAGGGGAATAGACAGTCTCCTGGACTCTGGATGTCCATCATTTCAACAAAATCAGGCTCCTCCTGATACTCTACTGCTTCTTCCATAGGAAGCTGGAGGGTTTCAGCCACTTTTTTGTAAAACATAAAGTCGGAAGGGGACTCAGAAAGCCTAGGAGGAGAAACACCTGAAGGTCTGTCTGGGGAGATGTCCGGGTCAGTAGGCACATCCAGACTTTCATAATCACCATCATCATCCTCATACTCTCCCTCCTCCTCATCCAGTTCATAAAATTCTTCTAAGGTGTAATCCGGAACCAGGGAACCGACCAACCGAACCCCTGCCAGATGGTACCCAGTTCGGGCCGAACCGGCAAGCTACTGCACTATTCTTATCGCCTTTGATATCTCATCAGCGGTCGAGTATGAATTTCTGGATCCGAACCGGACGATTCATCTTTTCTTTTTCTTTTAACCGGAACCAACTCCTCAGAATCGGCTCTCCTTTTGCCTGAAGTATCACCCTGGTCAGAGGGCACTCCTTCTGGTTCGGTCGGAACCGAACCGGGCTGGCCATCCGGGTCAGCGGACTTCTCGGCTTCCCTTTCCCTCAGTCTACCTGATCTTTCTTCCAGGGTAGCTTTGGGAAAATTCTCACAAATTTGGCAGTCTGAATCGAGGTGATCAAACCCCAGACAATAAAACACAGGTGGTGTGGGGATCAGCCTTAGCAAAGACTTCCCCACACACACACACTGCAGTGCTGAAACCCAGTGAGCCTGTTTTTTTCTTGGGCTTCTCAGACATGGCCAATCCTATCCAAAACTTACCCTTTTTCGCAATCCATGAGCAAGACTCCCTATCGGTTCATGACCGTATTACGGGTCTTAAGGAAAAAAAAAGTAACAAAATCTGTTTTTTTTTTTTTTAGAACCAATACGGACCGGTTACCACTCTAAATAAATTCATAAACTTTTTTATTTGAACTGATCGGTTCAGCCGAACGATCCACAATTTACAAGTTCCACACAGAAACTAAATAGAAAACCTATCTAGTACTCACAGTACCACAGACAGAGACTTAGACAGATTTGGTAGCAGCAATTCAGAAGAAACCAAGCTGAAAACGACACTTTAACCGACTTTTTGAACCGAGCAAAGGAGAAAATCTCCAGAGCGACTGTTCAATGAGGTGGAGTAAAGAATCTGATGGTTGGAGTTTAAACAACAGCAGACAGGGGCTTCAACCGAAGTCATGTGAACATTCCATGCTGGCCATTGAAAGTTTAACTCTTTGTTCTCCGGGCAGTTGAAAGCAGGACCTAACTGCATATGTCAGAATACAGCAAGACTTCATGTTGTTTGAACCACAGATCCATCAGCCTGACTTTGGTAGTGGACAAGGTTATGGAGTTACTGCTGAAGGAAAGGTTGGTGGCGATTCGTGACCAATAGGCTGCAGGATCCAGCAGCATGGGTTCACAAGGGAGATATGAAAATTACGTACCTACTGTAATTCTTGATCTTCTTGGATGAAGTCTCCTCCACTCATTCACACTAGTGGCACTACACTGGAGTCACTAGGACCCAGCAGGAGCCAAAAATCTTCAGGAGGTCCAGTGCTGCAGTAGGACCACGCATGCACGATGCTGCAAGGCTGGCCCAAGCTATACAGACTATCTTGGCATCGATCCTTCAACCGACTCATACCTTTTTTACCGAGGAGGTGCAGCGTAAATTAATTTACTTATTTATTTATTAGAATTTCGGATAAATATCTTTGAGCCAATGGCTCTTTTACAAAGGTTCCACGTCAGGATACAAAGAATAGAAGTACAGTTTGTGTGAGATTAGCAGGCAAACAGTTTGAATACAAAATTCAGTACAGGGTATACATGGTCTAAAGCTACAGGTGATATAAACAGAACAACATAATCAGGCATACATTTAAGAATGATGAGTCACAACAAATAATATTTACATGAATCAAAGCGCCAGAAGGACATTGTCAAAGGAAAGGCAGAGTGGAAAAAATGAGTTGTTGCTAATTGTGCCAGGTAGCGAGGAAAGTGGAAGAGAGAGTGGTGTAGAGGGGTAACTAGGAGGAGGGAGGTAGAAGGAGAGGTGAGGGAGGCAAGGATCAGGAACAAGTGCAACATTAGGTGGAGTGAGCAGATTAGAAAAGGAGAGAGGGAAGGGAGTTGAAGGAGCGTAGAGAGGAAGGTGGTGGACCTGGGCTAGGGAGAGAGGCAGGGTAGATATGGGGAGGGTAGTGGCAGGCAGAGGTGGTGAGTAGAGAAGTGCAAAGAACAGAAGTGACTATCTGGGAGGTTAGGAGAACTGTCACAGATGGCTCTGGATTACGTTATTTGACGAGCTTGTGTGTGAACAAGCAGAGGGTGCCTAAGTTGGTGAGTTCACTGCCCAGGAGTTAAACATCTTAGGGGGCTTTACCTGCAAAGACCTCTGGCCTGGCGGTGCGCAGAAGGAACAGCCAAAGAATAGTTGTCAGAGCTTCTTGTGTAACGGGGTGGTCGGCTGGGCTTAAGAGAGACTGAACCCCAGGGCATGAGTCCCATCAATGACTTTTGCTAGTAGGCAGGTTTGGAAATAATCCTCCCTAAGTCGTGAGCCAGTTTGACTGTTCATGGAGGTCGAGGTATGCGTGGCGGGCAGCACCAGTGAGCAGTCTGCAGGACCTATTCAGCACTGTAAGAATTCATCAGAGGTGCAGCTGTGGCTGCTCGTAGATAACAAGCCCATAATCACTGATGGAGACAACAGAGCTGTGTATTGCT
Organism: Neoceratodus forsteri; assembly: GCA_016271365.2. Taxonomy (NCBI): domain Eukaryota; kingdom Metazoa; phylum Chordata; order Ceratodontiformes; family Ceratodontidae; genus Neoceratodus; species Neoceratodus forsteri. The sequence continues at coordinate 70,055,445 of CM057454.1, forward strand.
AGCTTAAGGGCGTCGGGTGTCAGGCAGTGTCTGTGTTTATAGAGAAGGCAGATACGCATATTTACTGATTTTGCAACTGAATCGATATGGCTGGAGCAGGACAGAGTAGGACCAAGGCATTTGAAAGTCTGCATCTGGTCCAGGGTCACACCCGAGCTGTTTCTGATTGCCAGCTGTTGGTGTTTATGTTTGTTGTGTGTGCCATGGAACAGCATAGTCTTTGTTTTCTTGTAATTTAGCACTAGTTTCTGTGAGACGAACCAGGCCTCAACTTGCTTGAACCTTTCCTGCAGTTGTTTCTCCAAGAAGGAGGGGTCAGAATTCTTAGAGAAAATCATTGCATCATCAGCATACAGAATAATGTTTTCATCACAGGCAGAAGGGAGATTGTTCAGGAAGACGCTGAAAAGAAGGGGTCCCAATACTGACCCTTGAGGAACACCAGCCTGGACAGGTAGTTTAGAGGAGAGGGAGTCACCAATCTTAACTACTTGTGACCGGTTGGAGAGAGAACTGTTGAACCATTGTAAAGTGCCATGAGAAAGCCCTAAGATGCCAAGTTGTTCCAGTAGTAATGGATGGCTGACTGTATCGAAGGTCTTCGAGAGGTCTATAAAGGTGGCACCAGTAAGTTGTCCTTGGTCTAGTGCTAGATGAATGTGGCCTGTAAATTCAAGGAGGGCACAGGTGGTGCTACGTCCTTTGCAGAAGCCTTGTTGCTGTGGGCATTGCAAGTTGTATTTCTCCAAGTACTCTCCAAGTCTGTGACAATTTTTTCAAGAGCTTTGGATAAAGGGGGTAGGATGGAGGTGGGCCTGTAGTTACAGTGTAATGTCCTATCCCCAGACTTGTGTATTGGGGTCACCAGGGCGGACTTCCACTTGAGCGGGAACTGGGAGAGCATGAGGGACCAGTTAATCTTGGTAAGAGGGTGCAGGACATCGTCAAGGATGAGGGCGATGAGTTTAAGTGTGTCCCCACTTGATCTGGATTTTCCGAGTACCCTGAGGAGGTAATTTTTGGCATCCCTTTCAGTAACTGCCTTGAAACAGAAATGTGGATGATTTGTATACCGAGTCTGTTGATATTGGGAGGCCGTGGTTTGGTTGGTGTCAAAGAAGTTAGAGGGAAGCACATGGCTGAGCTCAGTGAATGCCAGATTGAAAGTCTTGACAATTGCAGTGGGGTCCAGGGTGCTGCTGCCATCAATCTTTAGCATATTAGGAGTTGCTGTGGACTTTTTCCCCTATCACTTCAGAGACACTTTGCCAGAATTTCCTTCCATCTGACCACGAGTGTGATAGGGTGCTCCTGTAGTAGCTGGCTTTTTCAGTGCAGATAGCTCTGGTACAAGCATTCCTGGCAGCCCTGTATGCCTGAAAGTCTGCTTGGTTGCCAGAGGCTGTAGCACAAGCCCATAGCAGGTCCTCAGCTTTTAGTTCCTAATCTAGGAAACTAACCTAACCCAGAAATAAGATAGTCCGTATGACCAGTATAAGAAGGGTCAACTCAACAGTATCTTCACAGTCCAGCCAATGCGGGAATGAAGACCAGAAACAGAATGAGTGAGCTCAGGGGGATGGTGGGTGGGCATGTGAATGAGTGGCGGAGACTTCGTCTAAAAAGATAAAGAATTACGGTAGGTACGTAATTTTCATATCTTCCTGGACTTCAGTCTCCACCACTCATTCACACTAGTGGGAGAGTACCGAGCTGAAAACAATCCCCCGAAAAGGGTGACAGGAGAAAGAAGCTCACTTAGGGCAGAAGTCCATTAAGGATTGTCCTGCCAAAGGAAGGATGCTGTCTGGCATGGACATCCAGGCCGTAGTGCTTCACGAAAGTGTGCACAGAGCTCCAAGTGGCTGCGCTGCAGATGTTCACAATGGGCACGTTCAGAATCTCCACCAGGGATGCCGGGACCACTCTGGTAGAGTGGCCATACACATCGCCTCCCTGCTTGACTTGTGCCATCGAGTAGCAATGGCGAAGACATGCTACTAACCAGGCTGAAATGCATCTGACAGCAACAGGCTAACCCAGCCAGGCCATACTAATTGAGAAAAAGTTGTTTGGATTTGCAAATCTCTTTTGTTCTGCCGATACAGAATCACAAAACTCTTTTCACATCCAGAGAATGAAGGATAGGCTCCCTTCAAATCTCTTTTGTTCTGGAAATTTGAAAAGTAGGTCGTTGTAAGGACCAAGGACTGGTTCAGGTGGAATTCTGAGACTGCTCTGCGAAGGAATTTAGGGTGAGTTCTGAGAACAACCCTTTTCTTGTGAAATACTGTGTACGGGGGGGGTCTGTGACCATGGCATTTATTTCAGACACCCGAGTGGAGTTAATGGCCAAGGAAGGCTGCCTTCCAGGTCAGAAACTTCAAGTCGCAGGTTGCTAGAGGCTCAGATAGTTTATGGGTGAGCATATCTGACTGGTGGTCTAGTGTACAGGATACCTTTAAGGAATCTCTTGACTAAGGTTAATGGAGCCACTGACATATTGTGTACTGGCTCGTGATAAGCAGAAATTGCACAAAGGTGCACCTTTACTGTCGAGTATTGCGGTCCTGCGATCGACAGGACTAGCAGGTACTCCAACACCTTGCTTGTTCTTTGTTTATTCTATTTCCCTCCGGTCACGGCCCGAGGAGGCATCTCTCAGGCATCCTGCCTGTTTCTGCCTGCCTGAGGTCCTCCTGAACCTGTGCCTCCTCTCTCCCCCACCCCTCCCACAGCCAGCACCCCCAGCTTAATCCCTCTGGGGTGAGGCTGCCCTTCTCATTGGGCACTCTTCACTTTTTAGACTGGCTGTGGGAGTGGCCCCTGGGCAGAGGACCTGGAGGCCAGGCAGGGAGGATCCGCGATGGGCATGGGGGGTCAGGTGCAGTCCCTCCACCTTGGGCCGGGCTTTTTCATGTTCTTGGTGCCTCTCCCCTGCGTGGTGCATCCACGACACTCTGGCACAAGGCACCCCTGCCAGCGTCATCCATACAGTGTGAGCGGTGCAACCAAAGCGCTGCAGCACCCCGATCTCCACGAGGCCGCTGGCGACTGAGTTATCCCCATCCTCCCCTCGGGAAGAGAGAGCAGCCCAGCGGGCGCTCAATCCTTGCCCCATCCCTACCGACTCCCAGCACCCGAGCTCGCTCCCAAACTCGGGTCACACAGTGGCGTGAGCTGTGGTGTCCAGTGCCTTAACCCTCAGCACCACTAGGCCGGCCAACACCCTGCTTGGTGAGCTGGCAAACGGGTCCAGGGCAGACTCTGCACACCAAATGGAAAATAGTTTCCACTTTGCCGTGTAAGTCTTCCTAGTGGATGGCTTACACGCAGCTAAAAGAATTTCTGAGATTCTCTGAGAGACATTAAACCTACCCACTTCTATCTCCTCAGGAGTCAGGCATGGAGATGAAGGAATCGCAGGTTGGGATGGATCACCGGACCTGATGTCAGGAGGTCCAACTGAAAGGGAAGTTGTCTTAGAGGAACCTCCGATAACCCATTGATTAATGGAAACCATATCTGATGAGGCCAGTATGAGGCGATGAGAATCGTGCTGCCCCCCCCCACGCCTCTAACTTAATCAGCACCCTCTGAATTAAGGGAAGAGGAGGAAATGCGTACAGAAAGCATCTTGTCCACCGCAGTCTGAATGCATCCTGACAGAAAGTGCCAGGTTCTGGATTTCTGGAGCAGAATAGAGGCAGTTTTGCATTGAGTGAGGACGCAAAAAGGTCCAGGTCTGGGTGCCCCATTCTTGAATAGCAATTTCATAGCGTTTTAGTCAAGAGACCACTTGTACCCGCCTCCGTTCTGCTGAGGCGGTCCGTAGATTGTTCTGGATTGCCAGCAGGCAGACTGCCCGGATCAGGCTTTCTGCTCCAGACACCACTCCCATACACTCATGCCTCTCTGCACAGAGGGTAAGAGAGCGCCCACCCTGTATGTTGATGTTGTAGTACATTACCGCCTTTGCAGTCTGTCTGAAAGAGTATTACTTGTGACAGAGGACATCCTTCAGGCTTTAGACAGCATATAGAACAGCTCTAATCTCCAGAAGATTTATGTGCAGCTGGGACTGCGTCCTGGCTCCACAGGCCCTGGGTGGAGGTCCCGACAGTGAGCTCCCCAACCGTCAGAGATGCATCTGTGGTGATGGTGATCTGCTCTCAGTGGGGTAGAGGAGACCCTGGAGAAGGTTGTCCTCCTGGGTCCACCAGGTGAGTGACCTTGTTAAAGGCTCTGTCACCTTGATGTGGAAGGATCATGATCGTGGTCAGGGACCACCTAGTGCTGAGCATCCATTGTGTGGTCTCTCATGTGTAAACGGGCTAGAGTACGTGGAATACAGATGCTGCCATGAGAACTAGCATCTGCTGTATCAAGAGAGCTCAGATCCAGTCATTCTCCTTGATAAACGAGCCATCTGGAGGATACTGATTCTCCTGTCTTCTGGAAGGAAGGCTCTTGTCCAGGAGGTGTTCAGGAGAGCACCTGTGAAGAGAAGTTGTTGTGAGGGTTGAAGCTGTGATTTTTCCAGGCTCAGTAGAACTCCCATGGATGTAAGGAACTTGGAGGCTGTAGAAACTGCATTCTGGAGGAGCTTGACAGGAGCCAATCGTCCAGGTACGGGTACACCTGAATTTGAGTTTTCTTAGATGTGCCGTGAGTATCGCAGCACTTCAGAAGACTAGTGGTCCCAAGAAGAGCCCAAAGGGCAGGACTTTGAATTGGTAGGGTGTTGACCCAGAGCCGCCAAATGCATTTACTTGTGGTGGCCTGATGTACGGGGACATGCTGGTAGGCATCCTGCATGTCTAGAGATGACAACCAGTCATTCTGATGAATGAGAGGCAGTAACGTTCCCAGCTAGATCATCTTGAATTTTTCCTTGAACAGATATTTGTTCAGCTTCCTTAGGTCTAGAATACTGCACATACCACCAGTTTTCTTTGGAACTAGGAAGTAATGGGAGTAGAAAGCTGTGTTCTGTACTGCCTGTGGAACCACTTCTACTGCCCTGTTGTTCAGAAGACCCTGAATCTCGGCAGCAAGGAAGTCTGAATGAGAGGCAGACAGCTTGGGCTGTTGCTTGGGTTGACGATCAGGGGGTTCTTCGAGAAATTTAGAGAGTACACCTCTCAAATTATCCTGAGGAGCTATCTGTCCATTGAGACAGACCTCCACTGGTTGTAAAATTGAGTCAGACGTCCCCCTACCGCCAGAGAGGAGTCCCCCTTGGGCAGCTGAGGTGGGACACGGACTGGGTCTTCAGAGGGTGGCACTGGGCACTTTCAGGGCCTGTGCCTTCTGCTGTGTTTTCTTCTGCGGCTGAGGGGTTTGGCTCTTGTTAAAGCCCCGGCCCTTACCTCAAAAGGGCTGCCAGTTATGAAATTGTCGCTGGTTGCCGACCCAGCAGTCTTAATGGCAGTCCTGGTTTTCTGAGTTGCCTCCAGTGCCTGCTCTACTTGTATGCCAAACAGATAAACACCATCAATGGGGAAATTCATGACTTTCTGCTGAGCATCATTAGTGAAGCCTTAAGTCCTTAGCCGTGAGTGGACGCGGTATAGATCCCAGCTGCTGCTTCTAGAGGCAATGTCAAAGGCATCCATAGCAGCCTGAGTTGCTGATTGTTGGACCCAATGCCCTGGTGATGGTCTGAAGAAGTTTCAAGTTAGCACTCTGGAAAAGCTTCAACCATTTGTTTGAGCGAATGCCAGAGGGTATATTCATATTGACAGAAATAGTCCTGATAACTAGCAATACGCATGCCCAGAGTAGCAGCAATAAACGCTCGCTTCCCTGGAGTGTCTATTTTATGGGATTCTTTATTCACCGGGTGAGCCGTGAATCCTGAGGGAGAGCACAGCATTGTCATTTTCTGTCAGAAACACAAGGGCATCTGCAAAGGCTTGAGAAGCAAGGATTGGTCTGTCCTTGGGGGAAGTGTACTTCCTGTCTATGGACTTAGCCACAGAAGGAATGAGCCCCGGTCTGTTCCACATCATTTGTGAAAGTCTCTCAAAAGAGGGTTGCACCGGTGGTGTCAGTTCCACAGGAATTTTAGGAACATGCATATATTGAAGGTGCAAAAGCTTCCCAGCTTCCTACCTCAGAAGTCTGAACAGCGAGGGTGGAATTCATATTCTTCAGCAGGGACTTGAGAGGTCTTCATCCACAGGCTCTGCTGAAGTGGAGGGCTTCCTCTCCATTACAAAAAATGAGTCCTCCTCCACCTTACCTGATAGGTGCAGATCAGGATCAGACTCAGCATGGTCTCCCACTACCCTAGAAGGGATAGTATAGATAGGAAAGGAAGAAAGAAGGGTAGGAGGTGCCATCCCCTGAATCAGAGTTGAAAACCCCAGCACCCAAGACAGGGCCAGCACTGAAAATGGCACTGGCACCGCATGCCGGAGCTGAGAACAGCACCGCAACCAATGCTGACTGAGTGCCTGGGGTCCCCAAACCCAGCACCGGGACATCCGAAAAGCTGAAGACCTGAAAGTATGAAGAGGAGTAGGAGGAGAAAGCAGTATCTGTGCTGGCCCCTGCGCCGCAGTCATGAGGGGAACGGCACGACGGACGGCACTGATGGCAACCGAAATAGAGGGTCGATGACCAGGCTGACCCAACCCCTCCACCCACAGGCTAATGGCCGCCAGACCCAAAGGCCCTGGGGTCAGGTCCGCAGGCAAGGGTAGCCGGGACAATCGCCATACCCACTGCTCCATAAGAATGGCCTAATGACAACATTGCTCACTGGAAGACCCCAAGGTGCAGGGAGGGACTCCAGAGCTGAAGACCGTGGCCGCTAGGAACCGAGGCCGCAGGCAACCACAACGGAGCCGGGGTCCGCCTCCCATCCCCACTATCGACCATCCTGTGCAGACGCATCAGTGGGCTAATTTCAGCGTACCTACCTCTTCTTCGACTAATGGGAGAAGAGCCCGTCGAGCGGCATCGAGCCCCGACCGCGATCGAGCCCACTTTTGTGCTTCGAGGACTGCCCTTCCCCCCGAGCACCAGATCGCGCATGGTCAGACCTCCCCACCTAAGAGGGCGGCGGACTGGACCCAGCCTTGCTGCTAAAACAGCTTTCAAGCAAAGTCTCCCTACCATCACCAGCACCGTTCTCCATCAATGGTGGGCTGAAAAAGACTTCCTTTCTTCATTACTTCACTTCAAACAAAAATTAAAAATATATGTATTTTTTTTTTAAATAAATATTACAAAAGAACTAGACTAAATCAAATACTGAACAAGTATGCTGCTGTCGTATAGATGTGAAGATCTGACTCCTGGCAGGACAGCGACGTCGTCACTAAAGCACACTCGACGGCTGGAGGGTAGACGCCGAGACAGTCTATATGGCGCAGTCCTACCTTGGCGTCTGCCCTCCTGAAGATCGTTGGCTCCCGCTGGGTCCTAGCACCTTCGGCGTAGCCCACTAGTGTGAATAAGTGGTGGAGACTTTAAGTCCAGGAAGATCCTGCCAGACTAACCTAGTGGAGGTCTTTGATTGGGTGACCAGGGTAGTAGATCGGGGGTGGAGGTTAGATGTGTCCTACCTGGACTTCAACAAAGCCTTCGACACAGTCCAACACAGAAGACTACTGAACAAACTAAATAGCCTGAGGGTGGGGCCAAAGGTACTGTAGTTAGATGGGTGAAAAACTGGCTGGAAGATAGAAGTCAGAGGGTGTTGATAAATGGTGTGCACTTGGGGATGGCAAAGTGACTAGCGGGGTTCCTCAGGTGTCAGTGCTGGGACCAGTGCTCTTCAATATATTTATCAGTGATATAGCTAAAGGGCTGGTAGAGAAGGTGTGTCTGTTTGTAGATGATACCAAAGTCTGCAACAGGGTGGACACTCCATGGGTGACGAAACAAATTAGAGAGGATCTCAGCAAGCTGGAAGAGTGGCAAAGGGTCTGGCAACTGGGCTTTAACACAAAGAAGGGTAAAATCATGCATCTTGGTCATAGGAACCCCGCTGCTAGGTACCATCTGGGAGGGGAACAAAGGACAGTCACAAGACAGAAGGAGACCTGGGGATAATTACTCCGATGTCCTGAAGGTGGCTAAGCAGTGACAAGGCAGTGGGGAATGCTAGCAGGATGCTGGGGCACAGTAGAGGGACTTCAGCAGAAGGAGGAGGCCATAATATCCCTATACAGGTCATTGGGTGAGACTGCACCTCAAATACTGTGTGCAGTTCTGGAGGCCCTACCTTCAAAAGGACATAGAGAGGGTTAAAAGGAAAGGAGGGTAAACTGTTGGTGCAGGGCCTGCACCTGAAGCACTATGAGGGACAGACTCAGATAATTAAACATGTACTCTGGAGGAGAGGAGGAGAAGGAAGACATGATAGACACATACAAGTATCTCACAGGTGAATAAGGTACAAGAAGAGAGTATTTTCAGAGAAGGAGTTGTGCAAGAACTAGAAATCATGCAATAAACCTGGAGGAGGGGAGACTGAGGGGAAATATCAGGAAGTTTTTCCTTCAAGAAGAGGGTGGTGGGAGCTTGGAACAGACTCCCAGAGGAAGTGGTGGAAGCTAAAATGAAACAGGCTTCAAGAATGTGTAGGATAGGCATAAGGGAATCCTTGCACCAAGGCAAAAGTGGGGAAAATCTGAGGACTTAAATGGGTGCTGAGGAGGTGCTATAACAGAATCAACAGTGAGGACTAGGTGGGCCAGCTGGTCATTACCGCCAACAACTTACATGTTTCCATGTCAGCACTAGGACCACACAGAAACTTCACTAGCCAGGGGGGCTGCTCAAAATGATGTGCCACATCGTATATACTGTGGGCCCCATCACGCCTCAGTTCCTGAAGATTAGCTCTGAAGACCTCCAACTGAGGTCAACCAGGGATTATGCTAGCACCAGGGATACAAGAGAGGCATGGGACTTGACAAAGGATGCATGGAGCAGGTCTTAGGCACAGCATCTGATGTAACCCTCACTAAAGCAAAAGGGGTAAGGAAGGAGAGACGACATGGCCTAATAGAGCAGTCTCTCTCAAAGATAGTACAGTTACGTAAGAACTTACCGTAACAGTAGATCTTCGAAAAAGCTCTTGCAGTAGGTAATATATAGGACTGACGCCGGCGGCGGCAGGACCTACTGAAAAATTTCTAGCTAGCAGTCCCTGGCGAGGGACCGCCTCACGCTCAGGTGACCGCGCCAGGAGACGCCAGTATAAAGGGCAGTCCCGGACATCCCTTCCAGTTCTTTCCCGCCACAGGCCCGGAAGGCCCGGACGAGAGAGAAGCAGATATTTCCCTCAATGGAAAAGGAGCTGAAAAAGCCTAGGGGGATGGAGGGCGGGAAGGTATTACCTACTGCAAGAGCCTCTCTCGAAGATCTACTGTTACGGTAAGTTCTTACGTAACTGTACTATCTTACTTCGAGAGGGATCTTGCAGTAGGTAATTACATACAGGACAGAATCCCAAGCAGTCTGGAACAAATGAAAGGCACCGGGAGGAGGAACTACTCCAAGAAGTAGCAAAGGCTTTGCAAGCCTCAAGACAGGAGGCCTTGCAAAACAGCTAACCCGAAGCCTGCTCTACGGCGAGAGGCAATGTCCAAACTATAATGTTTCATAAAGGTATGGACGGAAGTCCAGGTGGCGGCAGCACAGATATCCGCCGCAGACACATTCTTGAAACAAGCCGCAGAGGCTGCTACTCCCCGAGTGGAGTGACCTCTGATTTGACCCGGAAGGGTCTTGTTGTACTTGTCATAACAGAAAGTGATGCAATGGGCCAACCATTTAGACAGGCATTGCTTAGAAATAGCATTGCCTTCCCTTTTGTGAGCAAAAGAGACGAACAGCTGGTCAGTTTTTCTGAGATCCTTAGTCCTATCAGTGTAGTATCTCAGAATCCGGTGAACATCCATGGTATGAGTAAATATTCCCCATGGTTGGAGTACTGTGTGAAAAAGGCAATTAACTCTATAGACTGATTTAAGGTAGACTCCGCTACCACTTTAGGTAGAAACTTAGGATTCGTACAAAGAGCTACTCGTTCTTTGTGAAAAATCAAGTAAGGGATTTTACACATGAGGGCCTGGAGCTCAGAAATTCTTCGAGCAGAGGTAATGGCCACCAAGAAGAGCGTCTTCCACAATAGAAACTTCAGGTCTGCAGAGGCTGCAGGCTCGAAGGGAGGAAGGGTAAGTTTCTAGAGAACAAAGTGCAAGTCCCAAGGGGGAGCAGGAGTCCGGACAGGGGCCTGAGATGAAGGACCCTCTAAGAAAAGTCTTGGATACTCTAATTGGGCAAAGGCTTTCGGCAGAAAGGAACATGGTAAGCTGAGATAGCAGCCATGTGTACTTTCAAGGAGGAAATGACCGAGACCCAGGTCGAGTGAGGTGACGTGAATATTCAAGCAGAACGCCACAGGACAGAGAAAGGCTCCATATTCCTAGAGGCAGCCCAAATAGAAAATCTCTTCCATTTCATGGCGTAAGTGGACCTAGTGGAGGGTTTTCTAGCCTCCACCAGAATCTCGGCCACCTTTGGAGAGACACCAAAGCGAGATTGGGCTAGGTCCGCAGGAGCCATGCATGAAGTTGCAGGGACTTGAGTCCCGGATGGACCAGGGTCCCCTGATCCTGAATCAGCAATCCTCGAGATAAAGGAAGAGGAAGAGGAGGAACCTCTGAGTACTGTTGTAGAAGAGAGAACCAAATTTGCCTGGGCTAGAAAGGAGCGATCAGAATCATTCTTGCTCCTTCCGTTGTTAGTTTCTGCAGTACACGAAGGACCAGAGGAATTGGGGTAAAAGCATAGACTAATCTGCCCTTCCAGTTTAGAGACAGAGCGTTGCTCCAGAAAGCGCCGCTCTGGAGCGAGCAAGCAAAAGGTGGGAAGTTTTGTGTTTTGGGAAGAGGCGAACAGGTCTATCTGTGGAGTCCCCCAAAGCTGGAAGATGTCGTCTAGAACCTTTTGGTCCTACTCCCACTCGTGTGGCAGAGCAGAGGAGCGACTTAGCTTGTCTGCCAGGGTATTGTCGACTCCTGGAACATGGATCGCCGTGAGGTGAAGGTTGTGAAGCGTTGCCCAGTCCCAAACCCTCATTGCTTCCCTGCATAGCGGGTAGGATCGAGTCCCTCCCTGCTTGTTGATGTACCACACCACGCACATGTTGTCCGTCTGGACAGCTAGGTGACCGGGAAGGATGTATTCGTGAAGGGCTTGGAGGGCATATAGTACTGCTCGTAGCTCGAGCACATTGATGGGAGAGCTAGCTCCAATCTGGACCATAAACCCTGGGTTCGGTGAGGACCCAGATGGGCTCCCTAACCTTTGCCTGATGCGTCCGTGGTCAGACGGGGAGGATGACAGAAGGGGAACCCCCGAAACAGGTTCTCTCGAACCATCCACCATTGCAAGTCTCTTATCGGCAAGGAGATCAGAACCAGATGATCTAGGTCATTTACGAGTTGACCCCACTGGGAGTGGAGAGTCCACTGAGAAATCCTCATGTGGAGCCGTGCGCGGGGAACCGTCGGGATGGCGGCCGCCATGAGCCCCAAGAGACGGAGATCCGATCTCACCGGAACCTTCCTGCATTCTGATAGCAGAGAAATCTGTGATTGGAGGGAGGCCGCCCCGTCCAGAGGAAGGAAGGCCTTGCTCACCGTCGTATCGAGGATAGCTCCGATGAACTGAAGTCTCTGGGAGGGGTCCAGATGAGACTTGTAATGGTTGATGGTAATACCCAGGCAAGTGAAAACCTGCTGGGTGAGGGACAGAAAATGCAGGAGCTCCTCCCTGGACGAGGCCGCCAGGAGCCAGTCGTCCAGGTAGGGAAATACCTGAACTCCCATGGTACGCAGGTGGGCCTCTACCAACGCAAAGCATTTGGTAAAAACTCGGGGAGCCGAGGAAAGACCAAATGGTAGTGCCGGAATTGGTAATAGTCCCCTGGAAAGCAAACCGGAGGTACCGTATGCGAGGACGGATGGGGATGTGCAGGTATCGTCCCTGCATATCCAGCGCCTAAAGCCATTGACCCGGCGAAAAGGGCAGAAGGGTTTAAGGAGAGCATCCTGAACTTTGTATTCCATGTAAAGTTCAGGAGCTGAGATCAAGAATGGGTCTCAGATCTCCTGTCTTCTTTGGGACCAGGAAGAAATGAGAATAGTAACCCATCCCCTGAAGGTGAGGAGGAACGGGTTCTATAGCCTGCTTCGTAAGAAGGGCAGATATTTCTTCCCTGACCAAAGGAAGATGGTCCCTTGTATAGGAGGACTTCAGAGGGGGGTGACGTGGAGGTTTCTGTAGAAACTCTATGGCGTGCCCTTCCGCGATAATCTGAAGCACCCATGAATCCGTTGTTATCCTCTCCCAACCCGGAAGGTGGAGGGAGAATCTCCCTCCTACTGGTTCCTCCAGGGAGTCCGGAGGCGGTGGGAGAGGGGAGGAGTCAGGTGGTGTGGGGCAGTGCCGCAGCAGGGCACCCGCTGCTTTTTTGGGCGGTGGGGGCCTGGCAGCTGCGGGGCCCGCGTTAGTGGCCCGCCTTCCTTGGGGTTTAGCTTGAGGCGGCTGCATCTGTAAAAGGACGGCGTATGGGGGTTTGGGACGGTACATGGAATCCACAGATTTCAGATCCGTCCCTTCTCCCTGAAGTCGGTGATGATGTCCTGACATCACCACCGAAAGCACTGAACCCCTGAAAGGTGCTTCCTGGATTGCTGACTGCACCTCTGGAACCAAACCTGACACATGGAGCCAGGCATGACACCAAAGACTTACGGCGAAGCGGAGCTACGCCCGCAGTGTCCACTGCATTGCAAGTTGTCCTCAGGATGTGACAACTGGCCGAACGAGCAGAATGGACTAAGTCAGCTAACTCCTGCTTGACTTGGGAGTCAGGTAAGGAGTCAATCTTAGATTCGCCTCGGGTAAGGTGGCCTTCTGGTAATCCCCATATGTGCTACATAATTCAGGGCCAATTCCCAGTGTGGAAGAGGCGAATTTTTCTTCCATACTGGTCCAGGAGAAGATTCCTTATCCGGAGGAGACGAAGCTAAATGTTGGGGTGTGCTGACCGGCCTGAGCAGCGCTAATCACGACCAAGTCTGCACGGGGGTGAGAATCCAAAAAGTCTACACCCTCCGGAGCCTGGTATAGCCTGTTGGACTTCTTAGGAAGGGGGGCTAAAGCCGACGGTTGTTTCCAAATAGTGGAAACAAGGTGGGCATGAGGCTGGATTCAGGGTGGCACTAAAGTAGGAGCCGTAAGGGGCAGGTCCAGATGTTCGGCGAGTTTGACCTGCTGAGGATCTGGTTCCAGAGAACGCCACTGATGTACTTCCTGGATCTTCTTGAGCAACTCCGTGAAGGAAGTCGGCTGGGGCTTGGACGGAGAGCGAGGCTCGTCTTCTCTCTCGGAGCATCCGTCGGAGGAATCCAAGAGCGAAGAAGAAGAAGAATCAGAAGCAGAATAAGACTCCCTGACCATCTAGGAGGAGGAATGGGTTCCTTAGGGGGATCCCTGAACGGCGCTCCTGCCCCTCTCGGGATCAAAGGGAAGAGCTCTGGAACTTGAGGCTGTGAGGGAGTGTGCCGCCCGGCGTACGGGGCCGGGTGGCACCATCGCAAGGCGTCTCAACTCCTTGGTGAGCTGAGCTTGGCCTCAGCCCACCAGGAAGCCAGAGTCTCCTGCAGATCCACCGGCGGCCTGGGGCGGTGGAGGAGGAGGAGGGGGATAATTACACGGATTATATCCATAAGGCAAGTATCCGTAACCCGGCTGCTGGAAAACCGGTGACTGGTACTGCGGCGTCAGCTACTGCGGCGCTGGATACTGCAAACCTGGGTAAGACGGCGTCGGATAGGGACGGCGGGTACCGGTACGGAGGAGCTGCCGGAGCAGACGCCCAGTAGAAGGCCCCACGGCGGGTCAACATTGAGAGCCCTGGGGGTGTCGGGACCAACGGAGGGAATATCCCGCCAGCGCCAGAGCCGGGCGTCCGGGAGGCGGCGCCAGATCAGATTCTGTAGGAGGAGGGTCTGACAGTGGAGGAATATCCCAGCACGCCTGGGACGGTGGAGAAAAGTCCCCGGGGTCAGGCTGGGGGCGACTGGGGCTCCTCGGATGGCAGTGAAGGCTGCGGGGAACCTGGGACGACGGAAGTTGGAGGGTCCGTCGTAGGTTCCGACGCCCAGCGCACGTCGGGGGAGCCGACATGCGGCTTAGGGGCTGGTTCCCGGTGGGCGCTGGAGGAGCCAGCGTCCGGCTTATGGGGTCCCTCGTCGGAGGCGGGCCGAGGGTGGGATGGCCCGGTCTGAGGGGCGAGGTCGTGCGCCGCCCGAAGGGTCGGCATCTTATCAACTCTTTCTTCCCGGGCGGACGCCGGAGGAGCCGACGTCCGCTTATGGGAGGTGCCCACGCCAGTAGGCCGTGAAGCCTGCGGCAGTCACTGGGGCAGAGGCTCTTTAGCCCGGAGGCGCCTCGAAGGCCCGAGCGCAAGCCTGACGGGCGGCCGACGCCTCCTACAAAACCTGGAGGCTGCCGCCGGACAATCCCCCAGAGGGGATATTACCCGAGCCGCAACTCCAGCCGGAGTCACGGACGAGGAGGCCTTCTTCCTGTGCCTTTCTTTGTCCCGCTTCTTGTGGTGTCCTTCAGGAGAAGTTGACGCCTGCCTGAGCTTCTTCAATTCCTTTTCCATTGAAGACATCTTCTTCTTGAGTAGATGGGCTTCCAGGGACTGTTGGCGTCGTCTGCGGGTAGCCGCGCTGAAGTGCAGGCAATGTGGGCACTTGTCGACCGAGTGGTCAGGGCCTAAGTAAAAAGGCAGGAGAATGGCTGCCCTGAGGGCAGCTACGCCATAGTTGCACTTAGTTTTTGGAAGGTGTAGACTATATACACCGACGCTGACCTGACGATGAGAAGAAAAATTACTCAAAACTTTCGGTAAAAACCGACAAAAGAACAGGGCTTTGCTAAGCGCGAACTTTACTGCGAGGTATGACTGTATCCAGTGGTGTTAAGGAGAATCTATACCTTGGCGTCGGTGAAACTGATTCTAGTGTTTATCAATTCACCTCTACAGCTTTCGCCATCTCCAATCTAGTCCAGCATGAGATGTAAAACTGTATTCTACCTTGGGTTAGGAACGTTAAGCATTCCATATCCACTATCTGGTCTACCTTCTCTGTCCATTCTGTCACATCACGTGGAGACTGCTGGAGCCATATTGTGGTGGTAGTTCCAGCCATGCAAATATCTCATAAATAAATTAATTCCCCTTTCCCTTTAGGTGGGGGGGGAGGTCCAAGCACTAACCGTGAAAACTGCAAGGGTTCTACGAACCCAAAGAGGCATGTTAGTCGACTGAATATCTCCCTCTAGTATGCTTGTAACACCGGACATCCCCAGAAAATGTGGTGATGTGTGGCCTTAGGTTCCACACAGTTACACCAGCATTCAGGTTGTTTGGCTAGGTCCCATTTAGATTGTTGAATCTCCACTTGCAGCTTGAGAAGAACCTTCTGAATCAGGGAAGTTGGAGGAAATATGTACAGAACTTCCCTTTCCAAGAAATGGAAAATGCATCTCACCAAAAAAACTCCAGGCCCTGTAGCAAGAAAGTAGAAACAGGGACGAAAAAAGGTCCAATTCTGGACAACCCATCTGACGAACGCATAGTTTACCATGGAGGTCAGTGTCACAAATGCACTCCAGGGGTCAGGCCCTCTGCTCCCACAGTGCCCAACCTCAAAGTTCAATTTGTGAACAGGAGACAAACACGGAAACCCTTCTGTCTGTATTGGGTCTGAGCAACTACCAGTCTCGAGTCCTGGGGTCAAATATGAACCATTTTTTGCTAGCACCCCCAAGTAACAGATCCAAATATCACACCCTCTTCGGGGAAAGAAGTGCAATACTTAACCCAGCGGGCACACAACCTGGTTCACAATCCCTCTTCTGACTCAAGTGAGACCTAGGTATTGCTTTACGTTGCTGCATATGGTAACACACTATAAGCACTTTAACAGTTATGTCAGAGTTATCAACACTGTTCCAGCATTCACACTCAAAATGAGAAAATGTCTCAGACAGGATTAAGGAAACCAAAAGTTTACTAAAATTAAAAATAGTAAATAAAATACAAAACACAGAACATCTAACATTAATACTTACAGTAAAAAAAAAATTGGAAATTTCAAAACAAAACGCCTTATAACTGAATTACTAGTTCTAACTCAGTTTTCAACTGGGTGTTACCTATTCTTGACAGAAGTGCCATTAAGTCCAGAACACAAGTATGTGTGGTCTTTCAAAGTTGGAAAAAGAGAGAGCCTCAGACCCCTCAGACTGCTTGGCAATATTCAAAGTTAACGTCCCAATCTCCTTGTGATGTCACAGCACATGAAGTCACTATTAGTCCTCTAATTAATTTGTAACATGACCAAGTATACCCAGAAGGGTGAACATCTTAATGCTTGCTTGAAATCTGCAAAGATAACAATGTTAAATTATAATGGACAGACTCTTTCCTCATCAGAGCATTCCCCCTTTTATCTTCAGAAAAACATCCTGAAAAACATTTCTCTTAGCTGTGTGAATTGTCACAGGCATCCAACAGAACTGGCTTCCCTCCTGATGTTGTAAAAATGCAGTCTTTTATGGCTAGTTTCCTAGGTTCAAAGCAGTGGCTGGTTTTACAACCTGGTATATAGCAGCTAACACAAGCTCTGACAGGTAGATGTCAAAAGGAAGCTCTTAATTAGCTTATCCACTGAGTCAGTTTTACTACAGCCAGCTATTCCAGCAAGCAAGCAAGGGCCTTTGAGGTCAAAAAGTCAGGCCCTTCAAAAAGTTAGTCTTTCCCATAGGCCGCTAGTCTTTCCCATGGGCCTGCTGACCCGGCTATGTCTCATAAGCAGAATTTCAAAGGAACATATATTTATCAAAATTATACACATAACTAGTAGATGGTTATCACGTCACAGTCAGCAGTTCCCATTCATGAATCATGGATTGGGACCTGCATAGCCTGTCTGCCAAGACATTTTGGAGAACTGGGAGATACATAGCCGATAGCTAAAGACTGTGAGAAAGAGCCCAGTACCATACTCTTATTGCTTCCCTGCATAAGGGATAGAAGTGAGTGTCCCCTTGTTTGCTGATGTAATGTATCACACTGACATTCTCCATTTGGATTAGCAGGCGACCAGGACAAAGCTGATTTCTAAATGCCTGGAGGCTGTACAGGACAGCCCTGATTTCCAGGAGAAATTTGTGTACAACTTGACCTCCACTTTGGTCCATTATCTCTGCATCTGGTAAGGACCAAGATGAACCTCCCAGCTGAAGCCGAGGCATATATGGTGATGATCTGTACAGGAGCTGGAACAAGGAATGGAATGTCTTTCAATAGGTTTTCTCAATCTAGCCACCATAACAATGCTCCGCAAAGCGGAGACATGACTAGAACCATTAGGTACAGCTTATCCGTCATGTGATTCCACTGGACCATGAATGTCCACTGAGGGATTCTCATATGAAGGCGTGCCAGTGGCATAGTCACTATAGTCGCAGCCATCAGACCTAGAATATGCAACACTGTTCTCGCAGAGACAGTGGCTCTTGTAGACCAACTACAACTGTGCAATCAGCTTGTCTGTTCTGATATGAGGCAGGAGAGTATATCCCTTCTCTGTGTCCAAGACTGTCCTTATGTACTGCAGTCTCTGGCAGGGAGTCATAACAGACTGACACATTCACTATGATTCCCAAGTCATCAAACAACTGACATGTCCAAGACAGAGTATGTTGCAGAGCTTCCCTGGAGCTGGCCTTCAGAAGCCAGTCGTCCAAATAGGGAAACAAATACAGAGCTTCCCTGCAAAGGGCTGCTGCCACTACTGCCAAGGATCTGGAAAAGACCCATGGCACAGAAGATAAGCCAAAAGGCAATACTCTGAACTGGTAGTGTTCTCCCTCCAGCATAATGTAGAGGTATTGTCTTTGGAATTTCCTGATCTTGACATGAAGATATGCATCCTTCATGTCCAGAGAACAAATCCAGTCCCTGTTTGCAGAAGGGGATCAGAGCTTGCAGGGATACCATTTGAAACTTTTGTATTCAATAAAATAGTTAAGATCCAACACAGGACACAGATCCCTGTCCATTTCGGGACTAGGAAGTATCTGGAATAGAACCCTTGTTTCCTCCACAGAAGGAACCAGTTCTAAGCAGGTTTTGGAATAATGACCAAACTCCATCATTCTGAAGGGACAAATGGCCCAGAGGATAAAAGGAAGAAGACACCACAGCGCCAGCAACCTGGGTTCAGGAGCGAGCCCGGACCGCTGGGTCAGCAGGAGGAGAGGATGAGCGTCCGATGGACAGCCTCCTCCCGAGGGAGGGGGGCATCGGCTCGGTAAGCTGGCTTGTCATGAAGCCGGAGGCATAGCAAGCACTGGAGCAAGCAAGAAAGGGTTGGAGGGCGGATGTCAGCGGGCACGCCTTGACGCCAGGGCAGTGGCCACTTCCTCAGAAAGGAAAAAATACACGCTGGAGCATGGGTAGATGGAGCACTGATACCGATCCTAATGGCAACTGCCTGCCTGACCACCAGGGGACCCGATGAGACTTGAAGTTATCGGGACATTGGGGTCCTGTCCCGTACCTGACTGAGGGGTATATCCACGGCTCCATGGTGGAACTCCTGGGGATTCAGGTAAGGCAAGTCGTGGGGTGGTACCTTGGTGTCTTCCGAAGAATCGTAGCTCCATGGTGAGGAAGGCGATAAAAAAATAGAAAGTAATTATAAAAAAAAAGGAAAAAAGGGATGACCTGGAGAATTTATAACAGCTCCAGAGCATGTTCCCTTGCAATAATCTCCAAAACCCACTAGTCTGTAGTGATCTCCCACCACTGTTTCACATGCAAGGAGATCCTGCTCCCTGCAACCACCCCTGGAGGTAACAGTGGAGGTACTGGTGGAGACAGAAGAGAATCAAGTGGAACCAATGGTGGCAGCAATACCAGAACGGATTGTTTGGGTGCTTTTCTATGGGCACCGGGGGACTGGCAAGGGCTACCTCCTTTACAACCACCTTGCTGATGGGAGGCACTGCTACCTCGGCAGCAAGCAGACAAAACAGCCACTCCCACAGCCTGTAGCAGGAGTGTGATACAGGACTTTACAGACCTCAGTCTCAGTTTTGAGGTCAGAAGGACATGTATGGCCTATTCAACATCATAGTCAAAACAGTTTTGCCCCTGTAAAAGGAGTGTTCAAAACTGCCCGCTTCTTTATCACTGGCAATGCCAGCAACACTAAGCCAAGAATATCTCATACAAATACCAGAAGCAGCAGCCCTGGCAGAGGCATAAGACACATCATAAGCTGAGCATAGCAAATGTTTACCAACCTCAGCACCAGACGATGTTTTAAGTAAATCATTCTTGGCAGAGCCATCCGGCTAAGCCTGAGCTTTGGGCCATTTGTCCCTTGGAGAAAGCAGCCACAGCGTCCTTGAATTAAGGAGGTTATTTTCTAGACTACACTGAACTGAATTATTACTTTATGGACCTGTGTAAGTAACTAGAATTGATTTTGTTTTTGTGGTTGAATTTGCTTAGTTTTAACTTTAACTTGCCAGGGAGGAACTGAAGCTGGGAGATATTTGCAGTCATTTGTTACTAGCCCTGGTACTTAACCTATGAAATATGTGTCTGAAAGGAAGGAAGGCACTCCTTGGGATGGAGGGTCAGAGCTATAGTTGATCGTTTCCAGACGGCATAGGTTTACTCCTCCCACCTTCCCCTCACCCCACCCGCCTAAGTCATAACTTCTTGTAGCAGGGGTTCTTGATATCACTTCCCCAAAACTGCCAAAACATACATCTGTGCATACTTAAAGACACAGCACAGTGAATAGGGATAGAGACACTCACAAGCTTGCACACAATAAAACAAGAACAAAAAGCAACAAAAGAAAAGCATCTGGAAGGGACACAGACATGTGGGAATGGTGCAATGCACTGGCTGTGGAGCAGCAGTCTTCGGGGTGACATTCTGGAGACTAACGTTGCTGCCCTATTTGTAAGCACCTCTCTGATCTGACGGAGGAGGTTGTTCTCTCCATGCTGACCTGGCAAGGATTCGGAAACCTGCTCCCCCACCCAGGACCACACAGACCACGGCTACTACCTCAGAGGTTGCCAAGAAAGAGAAGTGGTTGGACCATGGTGGGCTCAGGAAGGGTGAGGGTGGTGAACAGAGGTGCATCCCTCCAGTTATGCCTCTCCACAATTCATTCGCCACTCTGGCGGAGCATGGTTGCTCTATGGAGGTGCCCACAGTGGAGACCAAGGAGGATGCTGGGAACCGCCACAATGGAGACCCACAGGAGGGTGGCACAGGACCCCACAGCGGAAGGAAGTCATGGTGGGGGACTCAATTGTTAGGGGGGTAGAACTGGGGGAGGGAGGGGAAAGGGAGGTAAGGTGCCTGCCTGGCACCATGGCTTGGAGGGACAGGAAACTAATCCTCAGGATCGGGAGAGCAGCTGCAAGGGGGAGGGAGCTGGATGTCATTATCCACCTAGGGGCGAATGACCTGGCTGAGAATGGGATCAGAGCAGCGCAACAGGAGTTTGTGAAGTTGGGGAGGGGCCTTAGAAAAGTAGTACACATTGTAACTTTCTCGGAAGTGCTACCAGTCTATGGCATGGATGAAGCTAGGGTACTCCGCACCATGGGATTCAATGGCTGGTTGAAAAACTGGTGCAGAGCTCAGGGATTTGGCTTCATTGGGGACTGGGGTTCCACCTGGAGGGATGCAGACCTATACAGGCATGATGGTCTGCATCTCTCCAGGAGGGGAAACCAGGATCCTAGGTGATAGGTTTAAATACTTCATTGGCAAGCATTTAAACTAGCCAAGGGGGGAGGCACTGAAAAGGAGAAGGGAAATCCTAGCCCCCCAAAAAAATCAGGGTAGTTAGTAAGGCAAACACCAAGACAGAGCAGCCAATAGGGAGAAGGGCAGGAGTAAATGGAGAAAAAGACAAAGGTAGTAAGGACAGGGATGGGACAAAAAGAAATAAAGCCATAATAAAAATGGAGGGTAATGAGTACCAATGCCCACAGTCTAGGTAAAAAGCTCCCAAATGGTGGCTTTATGAAAGATGGATGCCTGGATATCGTGGCAGTCACAGAAACATGGTACACAGAGAGCCATTACTGGGATGTCAACATACCAGGGTACACAATCTACAGGAGGGAAGAAGAGGAGGAGTAAAGCAACTGAACTAAAGGGTAAACAGGAGGAAAGGAGGCACTGTGGGTCACCCTGAAACGGCTCCACAATCCGCACAGGGTTGTATACAGACCCCCATCTCAGGGGAGGAAACAGACAAGAAAGTGATAGCAGGCATCCTTGGGATGGCAGAGAAAGGAGGTATTGCTGATGGGGACCTGAATATGCCAGATGTTAACTGAAGCACCTTGCTGCAGCCACATCCAAGAGCAGGGCCATTCTCAATGCCCTACAGGGTGCATGCCTCAGACAGCTAGTTTTGGAAACTACCGGGAGGGAGCAATCTTAGACCTGGTACTCTTAAATGGGGATGGAGAGGGATCTCTGATCTTGAAGTGGGTAGCCATCTGGGAACAAGTGATCACCAAACAGTGTGGTTCACGATAAACTTAGCTGTAGAGTCAAGCCACACAAAAGTGAAGGTACTGGACTTCAGGAGGGCTGATTCTGTCAAATGGAGAGTGCCTCAGAAAAGCACTAGCAAACAGGCAAGAAGGTAGGGTGAAGCAACAATGGGAAACATTAAACCACCATCACAGAGGCAACAAGCCTTTGTGTGAAGCAAATAAACAAAACAAAACGAAGAAGAAACCCTATGGTTCTCAAAGAAGTAGCGGGAAGGTAAGGGAGAAAGAGATAGCATTCAGGAACTATAAGGAAACACAGAAGGAGCAGGACAGAGAACTGAACCAGTAAAAGCAGAAGGAAGTGGGGAAGGCAGTCAGAATAGCAAAGGCTCAAACCAAGGAAAAGACAGCCAACTCTGTTAAGAAGGGGGATAAAACCTTTTATAGGTACATTAGGGAGCAAAGAAAGACTAATGCAGGGATACTGAGGCAGAATAAAGAGGAAGGTGGTTGGGCAGAGAGCAACAGTGAAAAAGTGGGGATACTGAACGAATACTTCTGTTCAGTATTCACAGTGGAAAAGCAGAGGGAGGTACCTAATCCAGTCAATAGAAGCACTCTGGATAGAGGGGTTGATATTAGTCCTTTCACAGAAGAAAGGGTTCTGAAAGAACTGTTAAAACTGAAGATGGATAAAGCAATGGGGCCTGATGGGATTCACCACAGAATTCTAAAAGAACTAAGGGAAGAACTAGTAACACCACCGACTATCCTTTTTAATAAATCATGGGAGGATGGTGTGGTACCTGAGGACTGGAGGAGGGCGGATGTGAATCCCCTTCACAAAAGTGGGAGCAAGACAGAGGCAGGAAATGACAGACCTGTCAGTTTGAACTCAGTGGTAGGGAAAATGATGAAATCTCTGCTGAAGGAAAGAACTGTTGAGTACCTAGAGGCCAGTGGAGCAAAGGACCAAGCACAAGATTCACAGCAGGAAGATCACGTCAGACAAATCTAATTGATTTCTTTGACTGGGTGACCAAAGTAGTAAACCAGGGAGGGCTGTGGACATGGCCTACCTAGACTTTAGCAAAGCATTTGACACAGTCCCACACAAAAGATTAATAAACAAATTAGCTAGCCTGGGAGTGGGTCCCAGGGTGGTAGCCTGGGAAAAACACTGGCTGGACAACAGGAAACAGCGGGTAATAGTAAATGGGAGTCCACAGTGAAGAAAGGAGGGTTACTAGTAGGGTACTGCAGGGTTCAGTTTTGGGGCCGGTCCTTTTTAATGTCTTTATAAGTGACATTACAGAGGAACTAGAAGGGAAAATACGTCTCTTTGCAGATCACACAAAGATCTGCAATAGGGTTGATACACAAGGTGGGGTGAAAAGGATGAAAAGGGACTTGGCAAGGTTGGAGGAATGGTCAAATGTATGGCAACTTAGATTCAACGCAAAGAAGTGCAAAGTAATGCACCTGGAAAACAAAAACCCAGGGAAGAGTACACAATGGGGGGTGAGATACTGACAACAACAAAAATGGAAAGGGACCTGGGGGTAGTCATATCAGATGACCTGAAGGTGGGCCAACAATGTGAGAAGGCAGTAAGGAGGGCTGGGGGATACTGGGATGCATAGGGAGAGGTATCACCAGTAGAAAACAGGAAGTTATTGTCCCTCTGTACAGACAGTTGGTAAGACCACATCTGGAGTACTGCGTACAGTTCTGGAGACCCCATCTCCACAAAGACATAGACAGGGTGGAGGTTGTCCAGAGGAGGGCAACCAAAATGATACAAGGTCTGCATCAGAAGACATATGAAGAAAGACTAAAGGAGCTTAAGATGTATAGCCTTGAGGAGAAGGCGCAATGATAGAAACTTCAAATACCTCAAGGGAATCAACAAAGTCCAAGAGGGTAGCATCTTTCAGAAAAAGAGATGTGCAAGAACAAGGGGGCACAATTTGAAGATAGAGGGGGACAGCTCAGAGGTAATGTGAGAGAAGTATCTTCACCAGAGAGGGTTGTAGATGCATGGAACAGCCTTTCTGAGGAGGTTGTAGAGTCAAAAACAGTGGGGGAATTCAAGAATGCATGGGACAGACATAAGGCAGTTCTAGAGGGGAGTAGGAGAAAGTAGGCTGTTGGTTAACTAGGATCTGCAGCTTATCAGTTAGGTAGGGAAATCTGCCGTCAAATTCTATGTTTCTATGAACTACAGTACGAGCAGTTTTCCACGGGCTGTTCTGACATTTGATCATGTAGGCCTGGCATTTTGCAATCCTAAGGTGAATGATGCAGAGGCATACGTACATTTGCCTATAACAGCAAACCTCCTAGATTCTTTATCAGAAGGCAAACAACTCATGTTTAGCTGCCCCAGACCTATCATGAGCAGTCATGATGACAACAGTCAATTTCTGGCTGGTTAGCATAATAAAGCCTAGCTGAAGGTGCAGGATACCGCTTATCAACCTTTCTAGGAACTTCCAGCAGTGAGTTTGGTCTGTACCATGCAGCAAAGTTATCCTCTAACGCAGGACATATAGGTGGAATTATAATTCCATTAGATTTCTTTGTCTGGAATCTTCCTCTTCCACAGCAAAAGCCCATGGTGGCCTGGAAAGCTGGATCCTCAGGAAGAGATCTCGGGGTATAAACCAAGTCCTCAGTGCTGAATGAGAGGGTAGAACCCGAGCAAGGTGCTAGATATTGTTCTCCCTCCTCTAAATCCATGAGGTCAGGATTATATTCCATTTTACTGTCATTGTCCCTATTGACGATGGAAGCTGCAGACTGCACCGGTAACATTGGAGGCGGCTGAGAGGGAAGAATCTGTGGCGTCTTAGTGGAATCAGTAGACGAGGGCTGAATACCAGGAAGCCCCATTGGCATAACAACTGCCTGAATTTGTAGTCCAGGCAAAATGAGTCTTGTTTCTAAAAACACCTCCAGCACAGCCTGAGAGTCGATGGCGCACTGTAATGGGGCTCAGACTGTTTGCATCGACAGGCCTTGGCTTGACACTGATGGCATCCTACCCTCCATAGTAGGCAGGACAGCACCTAAGCCAAGCCCTGAACTTGGTGTCTCAGACGGCTGGGGGGAAGGCTGTTATGAACACCACTGGAGCTGGCAACAACACAGATTTACCTTGTCTTGACAGCCACTGGGACCGCGCCAGCAAAGATGATTTTCTTTTTCTTGTTTGTGCTTGTGGCCACAGGACAAGAAGGGCCGTGGACGATGACTGTTCCCTGTCCTGATCCTTCAACTCTGATGGCTTCTTCGCCCTAATAGTGAGGGAGACACGGACCTTCGCCTGTTCCTTCTCTATTGCCTTCAATGTTTTGAGAAGGACTTTTAGATCCTTCTTGTGGCATCACCTTGTAGCCTGACTTAAAGATCTGGCAAAATCTCAAGTCCTCACATTGTGAGACAGGCCCAGGACAGCACACACAAACTGTGTGTGTCTCTTCCTTGTATATTTTATCTCCACACATACAATACCGAAATAAAGGCTCTTTTGACTTCAGCAGCATGCAGAAACAAATAATAAAAGAATAAACGGCAATGGCCAGGTTGACAGTGTTCCTTCAGCAGGTCCAGTGAGGATAAACAATGGCAGGAAAATAACTAAGGAGTGATGGGGCCGCCCACACTTATACAACACACATGGACGTGGCGTGTCACTGTGGGCAGCCCCCCTGCTAGCAAAAGTGTTCATGTGGTCCTTGCGCTGATGGCTATAGTTCCAAAGGTGTAGTCTAATGAAGGAGATATCCTCAAGAAGATCATTTGTTTTCCACAAGCTATATGATGTACCTTCTTTTGTAAAGAAAAAAAAACAGCTGGTGAATGAGCCTTTCACTCCATTTGTCTCGAGTGTTTCATTGGAATTGACCAGCAAAGGCAAATAAAGCTGTGACAGCTCGTTTCCAGGTATATCCTGAGGGATGTATTACATGCAACACAAACAGGAAAGAGAAAGAGAAACAAATAAGCATCTTAAATAGGATTTGAACCCATGCCTCCCAGAATACAATTCCACTGAGCTACCAGGTACGCCACTAAAGCAACTGCAAATCTAGGACTCCCAGAAGCACCCTACTCTTTCATGCACAACCTGCTGCTGCACAGGAAACTGCATTCTTATTCACAAGAGTATGGTGTGCATATTTATGTGACCCAATCTAACAGCAGAAAGAAATAAGTGCCTTAGAATCCTGGCCAGGACGCCTAGAATACTGTTCTGTTGTGCAGTGAGTTACATGGACCCTTTTTTATTTTTTAGATTAAATTAATATTTAACTTTTACCATTTCATACACAATGGCAATACATAAACCAGTCACAGAACATGAAACACACCATGAAAGCAACATCCCAACCCCCTGCATAATACACTAATCAGGTAATTCAGTACATATCTTGCAGTAAAAGGAGAAAATTGATCTGTTGGTAACAATCCATAGTCTCTGGTAAAGTTTAAGTCGATTATTTATGCTGGTGATTTTGTGCTCCATCTTAAGTGTAAGCAGCACCTCAATATAACACTCTGTATAAGAAGGGATTTCTTGGTCCATTCGATGACCACCACTGTGACAACGCCATGTGATCATTTGTATACCAATAAGGTGCTGCTTGCAACAGCCTACCAGGCAAACCTGTGACAACAATGCATCTTCCTATCCCAATAAAGGATCCAGTTTGGTTTGGATCACTGTCCACAATGGTTTCACTTCAGACATTCCCACAATATATGGAGTTATGCCCTTCCTGCTCTCCGCACCTTCAGCACACTAAGCTGCCCAGCTTTCCCATTTTACAAAATTTCTGAGGTGTGTAATACAAGTCATTTAAAATTCAAAACTGGTAAGTCTAAAACTGTCAACCTTTATAGAGTCATATACATTCTCTCATATTTATTTCAGTCATTATTTATTTATTTAGTTATTTATACATCAGTTTACAACCTTCGAGCCAGAGGTCTGCTTCCAAAGGTACTGTCACAAAGAGGACAAAACACAGTACAACATTTAGTTACATCATTGTAGATAACAGCATTTTTACATCATAGCGGCAACAGTTTAGGCAGATATATACAGTAATTACTTAGTTTAGTTAGTACTTAGACTAGGCAAATCACTTACCCATTAGTGCCCAACCCCTTATTCAGCAGCGGTGCACTGTGCTAGGAGAGCCACATACTATTAAGAAATGGCATGCGGCCCCTCTGCAAGTGTCATAAGTAGGGTAACTACTATATTGTGCCTATCTGACCAAGGCTGAGGGCCCATCTGTCTACTGGCCATGTGCACATGCTGCAGAACACCACCAAATCATTACTCACTTCTTATCTTTCTTGAAAAGTAAGGAAGGGTATTAATTTGTCCCCCACAGTAAGCTGTTCCAAAGTGGTAATGTTCAGCAAATTCCAGGGACCTCTGTTGACAGGTTCACCTGCAATCAGTTGCCTTACATCTTTATGTGGGTCAGCCCATATAAGAAGAGACAACTGGGCATGGGCTCTCATCAACATACCAATTGAACTGTCTCACAGTTGGGCCTATAGCAGTTTCAAAGGGCAGTATTGGATAGCTTCTATGTTAATACCCACTGCTGCACGTATACTTTGTTCAATATTTAGCCATGGTAGTTTGCACTCCTGGTCTGGCTGATTTACATCTCTACCTTAATAGTTGTTTGCTGCAGTAGGCTGCAAAATAATATAACAACACATCAAGCAATTTTAACACACATACGTTTCTAGAGGCTGCTAATTCATTATAGGTCCTCCTGGCAATTTTACTATTCCAAATAAACTTTGAAATGGAGTTATGAATGTTCCTGAAGCAGCTTTTTTAGAACCACAAAGTTCAACATAAGGTGGATGCACAGGGAAGGGATTCACCAGCGGGGGGTGGGGGGGGGGAGAGAGTGTTACCACTGCATTGCTCATTGGGGAGACCCCACCTGAAGTACTGTGTCTTCTGTGGACTACATCTCAGTAAGGACACAGAGGCTGGCTAGAGGAGGGCAACTAAAATGATACATGGGTTGCATCAAAAGCCCTATGAGGAGAGACAGAGATCTCAATATGTACATCCTGGAAGGGAAAGGTGATATGACATAGGGCTGTAAGTAACTCATGGGGGTGAACAAGGTGCAGAAGGGGAGTATTTTTCAGAAGAGAATGTGCACCAGGACAAAAGGGCATACAATAAAGTTGGAAGGGGGAAATTTAGGAGGGATATGAAGCAGTACATCTTTCCTGAAAGAGTGGTGGACACCTGGAAGAGTCTTCCAGCAGAGGTGGTGGGACCAAAAACAGTGGATGGCTTCAATCACACATAGGAAAGGCACAAAGGAATCTTAGAAGGAAAGCGGGGAGCAGAGATCAGGTAGGGTCTGCAGTGACAGTATAAGCAAGGACAAACTAGGCAGACTAGGGAGTCAAGGGGTCCTTATCTGCCAACAAATTCTATGTTTCTACTTATTCGGAGGCTATAACAGTCTAGACAGCACATTAATTTTGACAATACTATTCTCCATCTCTCCAGGTCATGACTTATTACAGTGGCTACTTTTCAACTTTTAAGGAGCCAGAGTCTCAGGTAAACTCAACTCCCAGATACTTAATGTGGCTAGACCACCACTGGAAACCTAACTCTGTGATGTCAGATGTGGTCACTCCATAGTTCTGAGACATTACCACCATCTTCATAGGTATCATAGGTATGTTGTGAGCTTAGAAAACAAGAAATGCCCATGAAGCAATTACACAAGATGCTATCTTGTTTACATTAAGCTAGTAATCCAACTTTCTATGAGTTGTAGTGGTTAAAATACTTACAACTTCCTTCTCTTGGTGGGGCTTCTTTTGCTTTAAATGCATCTACTGGGGTTTGGTATCACTTACAAACAATGCTGATCTGGATCTCAGGTTTAAATTTGGTATACTTGCTGCTTAACAATGGATACCATTTTGGTGCCTGTGGAACAGATGGAGATATATGAAGTATAAAAAGGAAATGAAAACATACCTTGAAACACATTAGCATTCATCTGCAAGACCAAATCAGACCAATGGTCAATCCAGTTCCTGCTCATGCCCTGTTGGAATCCGTGCTATTTCAAAACATACGGCGACTGTGCACTCTCCCTGCTTGTTAAAATCTTAACCCCAGTGATAATTCTACTCCAACAGAAACTTGTCTCGCATAATTTTAAAATGATCTATACTCCCTATTTTTATAGCATCCTCTGGCAACCAATTCCAGTGAAAAAATGTCTCCAGATGTGCCCCTCATCATACCCACTAGTGGTCTTAGTTTAGGCTCCTCATCGTATTAATTGAAAAACATCCCTGAGCCACTATCCTTCTCCTTCAAAATGTTAAATATCTTGCTTCCTCTCCTCCCTGTTTACCCTTTTGTTCTGCAGCTTTGATTCCTTCCTTATGTGAGAGCTACTCCTCCTCCTCTTTTATCCTCCTGTCCCTCCTGTAGATAGTGTATCCTGGTATGTGTACGTCCCAGTCATGGTTATGTGTGTACCATGTTTCTGTGACCGCCACAACATACTGATGTTCCTCCTCCATCAAGGCCACTAATTCAGGAAGCTTGTTACCCAGACTACAGGCATTAGTGCTCATTGCTCTCCATTTTTTGGAGGCTTTACCTCTTGTAGCACTATCCCTGTCCTCATTGACTTTGCTTTCTCCATTCACCCCAGTCCTGCTCCCTACTGACCTTTGTACCTTGGTCTTTCCCTCATTTAGTACCCTGTTTTGTAGGGGGCGGCTGGGAATTCTCTGTTGCTTATCAGTGCCTCCCCCTTGACTAGTTTAAAAGCTTGCCAATGAAGCATTTAAACAGACTGCCCAGAAGACTTGTTCCCTTCCTGGACAGATGCAGACCATCGTGCCAGTATAGGCTGGTATCCCTCCAGGTGGAACCCCCGTCCCCAATGAAGCCAAATTCCTGTGCTCTGCACCATTTTTTTAACCATCCATTGAATTGAATGGTGCGAAGTACCCTCACCTCACCCTTGTCATAGACAGGCAGCACCTCCGAGAAGGATACTGTGTGTGCTACTTGCCTTAGGCCCCTCCCCAACTCCACAAACTCCTCCTGCACTGCTCTAATCTCATGTTGAGTCAAGTAATTTGTCCCTAGGTGGACAATGACGTCCAGATCAGTCTGCTATGCAGCTGTTCTCATGAACCTGACGATGCGCTTCCTGTCCCTCCAAGCCATAGCACCAGGCAGGCACCTTACTTCAGTTTTCACTGCTTCCCCAGTTCTATCCCCAAATAATAGAGTCCCCCACCAGGAGCTGCTTTCTTTCCCTGTGGTGTCCTCTGCCTCCTTCCTGTGGGGATCCCTTGTGACAGTTGTTCACAACCTCTTTAGTCTCCTCTGTGGATGCATCCATAGGGGAACTATGCTCCATCAGAATGGTGTATGGATTGTGGAGTGGTACAAATAACTGGGTGTGCCTCTGTTCCACCACCCTCACCCTCCCTGAGCCCACTGTGGTCCAACTGCTGTGCTTTCTTCGCAACCTCTGAGGTAGTGGTGGCTCTGGTGCTCCCTGGATGGAGGAGGTTCTCTTATTACTGTCCAGTGTGGCATGAAGACGGGCAACCTCCTCCCTCAGGGCAGAGAGTTGTCTGCAAATAGGGCAGCATCTCAGCCTCAGAAAACTCCCAGAAGACTGCTTCCCACAGCCATTACATTGCACTACTCTACACATGTATGTTTACCTTCTTGTTTATCCTGTTTAATTTTTTTTGTGTGTGATTATTTTGTTATATTTAAATATATTATACAATGTGTATGCTTATATTGTCAGTGCAGTGTGCTAGAAAGGATATGACAGTGATATGCAGCTTGCTTTCTTGAGGAAATTATGTCAGAATACCAGGTATAAAGGAAATATTATCAGGGTGGTGTGGTTTGTGCCTAAACTGTGCCCTCATGAAACAATCAGCTAAAGTTCTGACCCACCGCTGGATGAGTGTTGACCTTCCTATCAGCAAGATGCCTTGCACGACAATTTGACAGAGAAAATACCCGCTAATCAAACAGAGAAAAATCCAAACATCGAGTCAGACACAGGTAAACCTCCCCAGCCCAATACAGCCTGGTGATTTGTGCTCTAAGCAATCAGCCCAAAACAAGTCAGCTGTGCACAAGGACAGACACAGTAAACAGTATTTCAATCCTCTGGTGTAAACTCCCAATCTGCAAAGCAGTATTGCAAGCCCTGCACTGAAAACACACAATAATTGTAACAAGTAAAGTAAGGTACACTCTCTGCTGAGCAAGACTGTCTTTCCTGATAATTTAAAGTTCCTTATTTCACCTTTCAGTTAGAAGTAGCCTCCACCTGAAGAATATTAGCTTTTCTGATGAATCTGCTACAAACCAAATAACAATTGTAAATTGGAAAGTAAGTTCACCTCCTCTGTTGTATACGACTTGCTTTCTTGCAGATCCTAAGTTCAGTATTGCAGCTTTCAGCCAGAGGTAGCTTCACCTGAAGAATATTAGCTTTTCCTTCATATCTGTTACTAACACACTTGCTGTTAAGAATATTTATCATAGTCACTGATCTTTGAACCTCATCTGTTATTGCTGTTTATTGGCATAGTATGTCATAATCTTCTATTTATAATATGAGAATAATACATAGGGTGGTGTGCAGTATGATAATTTAACACACCTAAGGTGTGTGATGCTATGTAAACCCAGAGCAAAGCCTGAGAGTTTATTGAAGCATCACATACCAAGCGTGTATTAAATTTGAATAATTACACCACCATATCTTTATTTTATACCACCACTGGTCATCCATTTTTTTTTCTTTTAAGTCCATAACAGAGCAGCACACTGTTTACTTTTGAAACCATGTTTGTGCATCTGCTTTCCTTTAGAAACACCATGATAACTGAAAGCCCTCCATCTACTAAGAGAGGTCTCCACTTTTTAAATTTTTTTTTTTTTTTTTTTTATTATTCTGTTTATCCTCCAGGGAGCTCTGGCAGGTGGCTCCAGTCCCTCCCTCTGAGGACTGTCTCCAGCCCCACCTTTCCCAACCCAACTATCCCAGTGATCCCCATGGGTTACCCCGTGACAGGGCGGGGCAAGGAGTGCTGGCTTACCCACCCCGAGACCATATCCAGATTCCAGGTGTCAGGACGGGCTGGTGGAGCCACCACAGAGCCTGCCAGCTCCATTTTCTTGGTTTCTCCCTCCTCCCTCACAGCCAACATCATATGCTGGCTCGAGCCTCCTGACCCATATCTCCCTCCAGCCGTCACTAGAGGGCAAGTAACAAGCAGGACAGCTATCCTTCCCTCCCCTCCCTCCACGAGAGAGAAAAGCAATCCTCCGGATGTTCGATCCTCTCTCTCCCCCTGCCAACCCCGGCATCCCAGGCTCATTCCAGACCCAGGTCACCAGCATGGCATGAGGTGTAGTGTCCAGCGCCTCAACCTACAGCGCCACTCGGGCCGCTCAAGTCTCTACCTTTTACAAATTTTCCCATTTGCTTGTGATCTGTTATTTCTCTAAATAAACTGCCAGAAATCGTTTGAAGACACAGAGAGAATAAGCTGCGCTTGAGACAGAGAGAGAAAACAGTCTCTCTCAACCGCTGCTGATTGGTTTGTTCTGTGCAACGTTTGCTGCAATAACCAGCCAGTTATTACAGCAAATAATAACTGGCCATCTACACTGGAAAAAATGATGTCCAGTTATTATATCACAATTTGCAGCAGGTGAAACATTTATGAATGCCTATGCATACTGATATTAGGATTTCACATGCAGACAAACAGCACAAGCAGATTAAGCCCAAAGGGAGTAGAACTTGTTTTTAGGCACCTACCTTATGTCTAAATGTAGCCGTAAGTATTATTTTAGCAATAACACCCATGAAGAAACAAATAAAATTAGCATAATAATGCTCAGCTCCCTTGTCTCATTCACAGCAGTAGCGGATCCAAGTATGTCACAAAATGAGCTGTATTACCATGAAGCCTCGTCTGGGTTCGATCAGGACCCACATGGTGCTAATTAGGGTTCTGGGTTGACGCAGTATAAAATTGGCATCAGAAACTACCTTTTTATGCTTGGTGGACATTTAAACTCTGGTAACAGTTTTACAAGATATGCTAGAACCGGAAGCAACTGCTCAAAATCACTGCAAGTAACCTCTAAATATCCGTCCCGAAGACTACAATCTTACAAAGACTGAGGTTACTATACACAAATGAACCGCACATACACAGCTTAAACATAGTGTAACACCACTAAATTTTTTGTTTGCAACAAACTGTGAAACAAAGAATGCAGAGACAAAGGGTGCTAGTTTCGGCAACGTTTGTGTTTGTTTCTTTCACAATTTGTACAAACAAAAATTAGAAGGTGATGCACTACATTTACTCTGTGTCCTGATTCATTGTTTCTAATACACTGAGTTTCACCAAGCACCAGTACTTTCCGCCTGGAGTGGCCTTCATTTTGTTTTTGAAAGAACTAAAGTAATTGTTATTAAAATATTCAATGCAGGACAGTGTAGAATAAGGCCTAAAACAATCCAATCATGCACTGGTTCCTTTAGCAGGAAAGAAAACATTACTCACCATAGTAATGTTTTTTCTAATGGAGTCTTGCTGTATTCTGACTATACGCAGTCAGCCCCAGCACTTGAACTGTCTGGAGAGTAAACGGTTAACTATATGTAGAGGCATAGAACATTGAGCTTGAGCTCGGTTTTCAAACCTCTGTCTGTGGTACTCTGAAGTCTGTCAGATTCTACAAGCACTAAACTAACTTACTAGTTAGAAATTATTTTAAGGTTTTAATGCCAATAGGCACCAAACAGATTTTAGGGTCAAAAGACTCAAGTCGAGAACCCCAAAAGAATATAAGCAGGTAGTGAAAACAATCAAAACATTAATAACAAAACCCCTAGAAAGATAGGGCATGCCAAGTACACTTCTGGGTTAAGCACTGTGCCTGCCAGACCACATCCCAAAACAACTAGGTTCCAGGAGTGGAGGCAGGGAGGGAAGGAGGTCAGAATACAGCAAGACTCCATTAGAAGAAACAGTATTACTATGGTGAGTCATTTTTCCTTCAAACAACATGAAGTCTTGCTGTATTCTGACTATATGCAGACTACCAAGCAGTACCCCCTTGGAAGAGTGAGTCATAGAACCTATTTTGGGAACAGGATCTGCAGCACAGCTGTGCCAACCCTAGCATCACTTCTTGACCGAGAGTCCAGAGAGTAGTGCTTGGTGAATGTGTGAACAGTTTTCCAGGTGGCTGCTTTACAGATTTCCACTAATGGTATGTGTATAGCTGCTGCGACCGAATCAGCTGTACCTCTAGTGGAGTGAGCCCTCAGGCCTGAGAGAAGCTCTTTCCCCAAATAGCAGAACTGGATACAGGAGACAATCCACCTGGCAACAGTTCTCTTGGTGGCAGGTTTGCCCTTTCCCACTTCCCCGTGAGAAACAACTGAGAACAGCCATTTCTATGGGCCTTAGTGTGTTCTATATAGTAACTAAGAGCCCTCTTTACATCAACACTGTGTAATCTTCTCTCCCCAGAGGAAGAATGGTCAGTGAAAAATACAGGCAATGACACAGACCAATTAAAATGAAAGTTTGATACCACCTTGGGAAGAAACTTTCTGTTGGTTCAAGCACCACCTTATCTCTGTGAAATGAAATGAAGTCAGGTTCCACTGATAAAGCCTGTAATTCACTGATTCTCCTGGCAGAGGTAATGACTAACAGGAATACAGTTTCAAGTCAAGTACTTTAGCTCAGCAGAACATAGAGGCTCAAAAGGGGGCTGCATATTTTATTGTTTTATTTTTAGTGAATTTTGTTAACCGGGTAAG
The DNA here is from genome assembly GCA_016271365.2 of Neoceratodus forsteri. Taxonomy (NCBI): domain Eukaryota; kingdom Metazoa; phylum Chordata; order Ceratodontiformes; family Ceratodontidae; genus Neoceratodus; species Neoceratodus forsteri. The sequence goes on from CM057454.1 coordinate 70,090,040, forward strand.
CCCACTGGGCTTAGAAGTCCCTTTTTCAGGGGCAACTGGGGGAAGGGGGATACAGATGATAAGCAACTGAAACTGAACCAGATTAAGCTGTTGGTGGTATTTTAGTGAATGGGAGAAATTTGGCCAGGACACCGGGGAAAATTCCCCTACTCTTTTTCGATAAGTGCCATGGGATCTTTAGCATCCAACTGAACTACCACCAATCCTGGCAGATGGGACCTCGGTTTAACGTCATATCCGAAAGACGGATAAGCTGTGCAATACAGATATTCAGGTCCCAAGAAGGGCAGGCTCCTGAAAGGGATGATAAACATGTACCAGACCCTTGAAAATTTTCTTGAAAACTGGATGAGATGCCAGGGAAGAGCCCTTACCAGCAGAAAGAAAGGCAGACACAGCTGCCAAATGTACCTTGAGAGTAGTAAACCGGAGGCCTAAACTGTTAAGATGCACCAAATAGTCCAAAACAGTTACAATATCAGCCAGTTCTGGCAATACATGCTTCGGGGAACACCAAAAACCAAATATTTTCCATTTGGAGTTGTAAGTCATTCTAGTAGCAGATTTCCTGTTAACCTTTAGAATGGCCAAGACTGACTGGGAAAGATGCAGGCTTGCATATTCTAACTCTTCAAAAGCCAGGCTTTGAGTCTGAAGGTTGGGGTAAAGAAACCTCCCCTGAGAGGAGGTAGGAGATTTAACTGTCTGGGAAGACACAGAGGCATTGTCACTGGTGACAACAGAAGGTGGTACCAAGGCTGTTTGGCCCATTCTGAAGCCACTAGAATTACCTTCAAGGCTGAAACCTGATCTTGATCAGGACCTTGAATATCAGAGGAAAAGGAGAAATGCAGAGAAACCTGCTTGTCCAATCCAACAAAAGAGCATCCTGAGGGACAGAACCAGAAGAGGTGGTCTGCAGCAAAAAGAGGAAGTTGGTGATTGTCCGAGCTGCAACGAGATCTACTCTGAGTGCCCCACCTCTTGAAGATGACCTGAAGAATTAGACTATTCAGGGTCCATTTGTGGTGACCCTGGGAAATCCTGCTGAGAGCATCTGCTAGAATGTTGTCCTTCCCTGGGAGATGTACAGCTATCAGAGAAGCCTGAAGGGATTAAGCTAGAGACCATATTTTCATGGCCTCTGTGCACAAGGCCAAGGACCGAGTGCCTCCCTGTCTGTTGATGTACCACATGGTTGTGGTATTGTCTGTCCTGATCTGCATCACTTTTCCCTGGACAGCAGTTCAGAATGTCTGACGTGCTAGAAAGATAGCTCTCAGTTTGAGAAGGTTTGTGTGCAGAAGAGACTCCTGGTGAGACCAGGTTCCCTGAGCTGTAAGCTGATCTAGGTGAGCCCCCCCCACCCCAGTAAAGGGGCATCTGTGGTGAGAATCACTGAAGGAGCCTGACTAATAAAGGGGACACCTTGTCGAAGACTGTACTCCTCCAGCCACCACTGGACAGCCTGAACTAGGGTTCAAGACACAGGAACCAATTTGGAGAGAGGGTCTCTTTTCTGAGACCAATAAGATCCAAGATGAAACTGAATATCTCTCATCTGAAATCTTGCTCCCTGGACCACTGCTGTGGATGCTGCCATGTGACCCAGCAACTGCAGAAAGTGTCTGGCTAGACGAGAAACTAGAGGACAAAAAGAGGAAGCCACAGTGACAAGGGACTGAACCCTTGAGAGAGGGAGAAATGCTCTTGCCTGAATAGTGTCTAGTTCCACCCCTATGAAAGTGAGAAGCTGAGCTGGTTTCAGAACAGACTTTTCTAGGTTCAGAATGAAGCCCAAGGAGTCTAGAAGCTTTTGAGTGACCTCTAAGGCTGACTTGACTTGGTCTGAGGATTGGCCCACTAGAAGCCAGTCGTCCTGGGATGGGAACAGAAGGATACCCTGTCTCCTGAGGAATGCCACCAGTACTGCGAGACACTTAGTGAACACCCTAGGAGCAGATGTTGGGCCGAAGGCATAGCTCTGAACTGGTAATGGCCTGAGGACATCTCGAACCTGAGGCAGCTTCTGTGGGAATGTCTGATAGGAATGTGGAAGTAGGCATCCTTGAGATCCAGAGGCTAGCCAGTCTCCTGGTCTCAGAGAGGAAAATTACTCCCGTCACCATTTTGAATTTTGGTTTTGTTAAGTGTTTGTTCAGGTACCTTAAATCTAGAATGGGTCACCACTCCCCTGTCTTTTTGGGGGTAAGAAAGTATCTGGAGTACAGTCCTTTTCCCCTGTGACAATGAGGTACCTTCTCTACTGCTTGCAGAAGCAGAAGAGAGGAGACTTCTGCCTCCAAGGCCTTTGTCTCCAAGGGAGAGGGAGGACTAAAGGACCTTGCTCTCATTTCTGGGAACCTTTTGATACTGAGAGCAAGTCCCTGGCTCACTACTTCCAGGGCCCATTTGCCTGAAGTAATAGACTCCCAGGCCTGGGAGTAGTGAGCCAGTCTGCCCCCTACTGGAACTGGGAGGCGACCCTGACTGACACCTCAGGGTGTCTGTTTGGCAAGGGCTTAGACTGCGTGGATGATGGTGTCCTGGTCATCCCGCCTGCCTCTTCCTAAAGACCCCTCTGCTGGAAAGAAGAGGAGTGGCCTGAGCTTGGTAGAAAGGCCCTGCCCTGCCAGCCCTGAATTGCTGCTTCTGAGGTGGCCTGCTTTTCCTTGGCTGCAGCACTCCTATAGGTGGTCCTATACTCATCCATCTTCTTCATGTAGTTCTCTGTTTGCTCCCCAAACAGAGAATTACCAGTTACAGGGGAAATCCATTGCCTTAGTCTGGGTATCCTGCGAAAGGTTGGTACATCTAAGCCAAGCAAACCTTCTCATGGAGAGAGATGTAGCCATGACTCTAGAATGCACGTCATTCGAGTCCACAACAGCATGAAACTGCACTTTGGATGCCTCTATACCATGTACAGCCACCTGCTCCAGCTCCTTGGCTAGCTGAGGAGGGGTATTCTTAGCCAGCTCAAGAACCATATCCCACACAAGACTTCTGGTACCTGGCTGTATATGCCATATAATTTGATAGCCTGAGCCACAAAGAGGATGCCAAGTACTGCTTCTTACCCATGGCATCCACTTTCCTGGAATCCTTATCTAAGGGGTGAGATGCCAGGGGAATGCTAGCCTTGTCACAGGCTGCAGCTTGCACTACCCCAACATGGCTGCAATGTGCTGAAAGGAATTCTGTGCTAGGGCCTGACAAAGCATACCTCCTGTCCATGTTTTTATCCACAGGAGGAATGGATGTGGGAAATTGCATGATTTTCTGTCTCTGTTTTCCCAGGGATTTGTGCAAAGGATAGACTCACTCTTTGACTCTGGAACATCCATCATTTCCACATAATCAGGCACCTCAGATCCTGATCAGCCTCTTCCATGGAAGCTGAAGAGTCTCAGCCACCTTCTTGTAAAACAAGAAGTGGAAGGGGTACTCAGAAAGCCTGTGAGGGGAAACATTGGAAGGCCTGTCCGGGGAGATGTCAGGCTCTACTGGCTCATCTAGGGCTTCGAACTCTCCTCCTTCATCCTCTTCCTCCTCCTCCCCCCAATCGTGCTCATAGTATGCCTCCAGATCAATATCTAAGGCAAAAACTTCTGACCGAACCAATCGCCTTTGAACCCATGTCGGTTCGGTCGGAGCCAGGTAAAGTGACTGCACTAGAGAGATCACTTTCACTATTTTCTCAGCGGTCGGAACATGAGTTGGATCTGAACCGGCTGATTTTCTCAAACTCTTTGACGGAACCAACTCCGCAGAGTAGGCTCTCCTTTTGGCCGAGACGGTATCACCCAAGTCAGTAGGCACCTCTTCAGGTTCAGTAGCAACCAAACCAGGCTGGCCATCCGGATCAATGGACTTCTCGGCCTCCCTTTCCTTCAGCCTACTCAAACATTTTTCAAGAGTGGCCTTAGGAAAGTTCTTACAAATTTGGCAGTCTACCTTGAAGTGGTCAAACCCCAAACAATAAACACATACGAGATGGGGATCAGCCTTAGCAAAGGCCTCCCCACACTCAGTACAGTGCTGAAACCCAGTGGGACCGGTTTTCTTTTTAGGTTTCTCAGACATGCCAAAAATCAGAAAAAGTTACCCTTCTCAGCTTTCAAGACAGGTAACTAAAACCTATCAGTTCCAACTGTGTCACGGGTCGGTTAAAAAAAAATCCTACAAAATCTGGATTTTCTTAGAAACCGGTAAGTACCGAAAAACCACAAATATTTTACAATAGAACAGAAAAAACTAACAGGTTTCGGTTCTGAACTGGACCGACCGGAAAAAAAACTAAGACAAAACAATTTCTAACAATGTCACAAAATACCACTACCTACTACTACCACTTACTGTTACTGAGCCAGAGGTAAGAATACCGAAGAAATTATGAATTGCAGTTGAAAAAAATGACCGATTCGAACTTTTACCGAACTGAAGCACAGGAGGGATCTCCGGAGCGACTTCACAGTTAGGCAGAGTAAGAAATCTAACCATTAGACTTCAGAGTACCACAGACAGAGGTTAGAAACCGAGCTCGAGCTCAACGCTCTATGCCTTTGCATAGAGTTAACCCTTTACTCACCACAGCAGTTCAAGTGCTGGGGCTAACTGCATATAGTCAGAATACAGCAAGACTTCATGTTGTTGAATGTATGTAAATGATGGAACTCTCATTGGCTTATGACAATTCCAAACTGCTGCCCTAGTAACTGCTGCACTCTGAAGTGTTCACATTCATTACAAGGCCTAACCAATGTAGGCACCATAAAGCTAAACTACGTAACCCTACTACCCTGTATCAATCCCTTAAGGAATGGTCTCTGTAAGAAGGGACAACAATTAAACACAACTGTTTCATAAAACTCTAAAACACAAATCCTAGTAAAACAATAGGACATGTAGCGAACAGCAGAGATGCAAGATAAAGGGATCCCTTTTCTTGGTTCTGGTAGGGAGGCCATGGTGAGCTTAAGCATACCAAGTGATCCCTGGAAAAACAATTACTATGGTGAGTAATTTTTCTTCAAACCCCAGAAATCCCTCAGTATGCTCAACAAGCGCAGACTACCAAGTAGTACCTTTGGAGAGTCCGGCAGAGAACTGAGTTTGGAAAAAGGCTTCCAAAACTGCTTGCCAAACCTGGCGCCACTTCTGGACTGTATGTCTAAGTGGTAGTGCTTGATGAATGTGTGAACAGTTTTCCTTGTAGCTGCTTTGCAAAGTTCCAGTAGGGGTATGTTCCTTGCTTTAGCTACTGATGCAGCTCTGTCCCTGGTAGAATGTGCCCCGAGGCCCGGGGTGGCTGCTTACCAACTTTGCTGTAGCAGAACTGAATGCAGGCCACTACCCAGAGTGCAGTGGTTCTTCTAGATGCTGGTTTACCTTTACCCACCTCACCATAAGTGAGGAACAACTGGGAAACCTCTGGCCTGTATACTTTGGTCCTATCAAGGTAGTGGCTAAGTGCCTTCTTGACATCCAGGCTATGCAATCTCTGCTCTCCTAAGCTGAAGTTGGCAGTGAAAAAGACAGGCAATGTAATGGACTGGTTCAGGTGGAAAGCCGAAACTACTTTAGGTAGAAATCTCCTATTATTCCTGAGTACCACCTTATCACCGTGGAAAGAGATATAGTTCAGATCTGTGCTCAGCGCCTGAAGCTCGCTTATTCGTCTAGCTGAGGTAACGGCTACTAGGAAAACAGTTTTCCAGGTAACATACTTTAACCTCTGCAGTTGCAATGGGCTCAAATGGAGGTTCCATTAGCCTGGCAATGCAAATGTTCAGATCCCAGGCTGACACTGGCTCTCTCAGGGAGGTGAAGGTGAAGGAGACCTTTGAAAAACTCCCTGAAGGCAGGGTGAGATGCCAAGGACCTGTCTGTACCGGCTGAGATATATGCAGAGACTGCAGCCAGGTGTAACTTCAAGGTAGAGGGCATAAGGCCTAGTGAATTCAAGTGGGTCAGATAGTCCAATAGGACAGACAACCCAGCAGCAGCAGGGTGGATCTCTTTGTGGCCACACCATATAGAGAATTTCTTCCACTTAGAAGCACAAGTTTTCCTGGTTGACAGTTTGCGAGAACCCTAAGGACAGTCAGGATCTCTTCAGAGAGGTGCAGACTGGCAAACTCTAAATCTTTAAGAACCAAGCCCTGAGGAATAGGGACTTGAGGCTGGGGTACAGTAACCTTCCCTGTGAGGATGACAGCAGATTGTGCCTCTGAGGGAGGTGAATTGGCTATTCCACTGACAGGGCTAATAGGAGCGAGTACTAAGGCTGTATCGCCCAGTCAGGTGCTATCAGGATCACTGCTGCTGGCTATGTCCTGAGTTTTATCAGAACCCCAAGCAGAAGAGGAAAGGAAGGAAAGGCATAATGAAATCTGCCTGACCAATCCAATGCTAGGGCATCCAGTGGCACAGTCCGCTTGGCTGGAGGCGTGCTGCAGAACTGTGGCAGCTGATGGTTGTCTGAGGAGGCAAAGAGCTCTATCTCTGGTGTGCCCCACCATCTGAACCCTGATTGTAGCACCTGTGTGTTTATGGACCATTCATGATAGTTCTGGCTGATCCTGCTGAGGGAATCTGACAGAATGTTGTCCTTGCCTGGTAGATGGATGGTGGTGGTGGACAGGGAGACTTGCTGGGAGCAGGCCAGGTTCCAGACCTTCACGGCCTCTGTGCATAGCAGGGTAGACCTGCTGCCCCCCTGCTTGTTAATGTAATACATGGTGGTTGTGTTCTGTTCTGACCTGCCACCTCGCCCTCTAGCTGAGATGCCAGTGACTGAAGGCCAAGTATACTGCTCTTGGCTCTAACAGACTGACATGCAGAAGTGATTCGGGGGGACCATGTGCCACTGGCTGTGATGTCGAGCATGTGTGCCCCCCCACCCCAAGAGGAGGTGTTTGTAGTGAGCACTAGTGAGGGGATTTCCTTTTGGAATGGAGTTCCCTCTCCAAGATTGTCCCTGTCCATCCATCATTGCAGGGCCTGTATAAGAGTTTTTGAAACAGGTACCAGCTTGGCCAGAGGATCCCCTCCTCTGAGACCAGCAAGCCCTTAAGTGGAACTGAAAGTCTCTCATCTGAAATCTTGAGCCTGGTACCATGACCATGGCTGCTGCCATGTGGCCTAGCAGTTGCAGGAAGTGTCTTGCAGGCCTGGGTCTGTTCAGTTTCAAAGACCTTGCCAGCTCCAGGATACTGTTTACCCCATCCTGGGGCAGGAATGCCCTTTTTTGCAGGGTGTCCAACTCTGTTGCAATGAAGTCCAGTACCTGAACAGGTTCTACTTGGGATTTATGGGCATTTACCAAAAATCCCAGAGATTCCAGAGTGCTCTGAGCGAGAGCAAGGGAGGCTCTGGTGTGCTGAGGGGACTGTCCTATGACTAGCCAGTCATCTAGGTAAGGAAACACTGTGACCCTTTCCCTTCTCAACTGAGCCACCACTACAGCTAGGCACTTTGTGAATGCCCTTGGGGCTGATGTTGGGCCAAAGGGCATGGCTGCACACCTATAATGACCTGAGGGAATTCTGAACCTCAGGTATTTTCTGTGGCTGGGTCAGACTGTGATGTGGAAATGGGCATCCTTTAAGTCCAGGGATGCCAGCCAGTCCCCCTGCTGGAAAGTGGGGATTATCATAGCCAGGGTAACTATTCAGAACTTTTGCTTTGTCACATGTTTATTTAGGAGTCAGATCTAGTATGGGTCGCCAGTCCCCATTTTTCTTTTGTGTTAGGAAATACCTGGAGTAGAGCCCCTTGCCCCTCTGCGACAGAGGTACAGTTCTACTGCTCTGATAAACAAAGGTTGGCAATTTCTGCTTCCAGAAGCACCCTTTCTGATGGCGTGGCTGGAGAAAAATTTCTGTTTCTTAGCTTGGGGACTGTTTTGAAATTTAGAGACAGACCATGGCTCACTACTCCAAGATCCACTTGTCTGTGGTGATGGACTGCTAAGCCAGGAGTCAGTGAGCCAGCCTGCCCCTACTGGTAGGGAAAGGCAACCTATACAAACATGTCAGGGGTTTTGTTTGGTGGAGCCATGGCCTGGTAGGCTGGGTCTGCACATCTAGCTGCCCTTCTGCCCTACCCTGAAGTACCCTCTGGTCTGTTGGTAGTCTCGTGGGGCTGGCCTGGAATAGGATCCTCTATCCCTGCTTCCCTAGTCTGGGACCTATATGAAGTGAAGGGTCTTTATCTGCCGTCAACTTCTATGTTTCTGTTCTTGGCGCATTACTTCGGTAGGTATCCTTGTACTCCACCTTTTTCATGTAGGCCTCCATTTTATCCCCAAAAAAGGGAATTTTTCTTACAGGGGAAATCCATCGCTTCTGGCCGGGTATCCTGAGAGAGGTTTGTGGATCTAAGCCAGGCAAACCTCCTCATTGAGACTGTAAGGGCCATGAGCCTGGCAGCAGTGTCATTGGTATCAACTGCCATATGAAACTGATATTTTGTGGCATCTGAAGTCGACCTTGCAGTCTCAGCCAGATCCACTGTCATTTCCCCATGAATCTTGTCCGACATGGCCTGCACAGTTGTCCACAGGGCTTTTTGGTACTGGTCTGCATAAGTCATATAATTGGCTTGCCTGACAAGGAGTGACCTGCCATGTATCCCTTCTTGCCCATGGCTTCTATTTCCCTAGAGTCCTTGTCATGGGGGTGTGAAGCCAAGTGCACCCCAGCCCTATCACATGCCACAGCCTGTACCACTCCTTCATGATCAGGGTGAGTAAATTAAAAGTCAGCGTTAGACCTGTCCAGCTGGTACTTTTTATCTACTTTCCTGTCCACCCCGGCACTTTTGTAGGGTTTGTAGAATTTTTAGTACTGCCTTTTTGACAGATTTATGGATAGGCAGTAGCAGTCTTTTTGTGGGTGTAACACCCATCATATCCAGGAAATCAGCTTCCTCTTCATCCTCAACTGACTCCTGGATAGATAGGTTGAGGGTATCTACCATATGTCTCACAACAGAATTATGAGACAAATAGTCCTCAGAGTCCCTGGGAGGGGGACCAAAGTCCTGTTCTGGGGAGACTTCTGGCTCAATGGGTCCCCCCTCCTCCTCCGACACCTCATACAAGTAGCCCGGTTCCTGAGAGATGGGAACCAAGGCAGAAACCCGGTGAAACCAGCGGAACTGAGGGAGGAGGGAAATACCTGAGGGCCTGCACACTCGTAGGCCCTTGGCAATTTCCTTTGCAGAGGGCATCATCGGTGTACCCACTGAGAGCTCCTTTGCTTTTTAGCAGGAGGTACAATGGTATGTTTTTCTTTTATGTTTTCTTTTCGCCAGAACCGGTTCTGAGGCCGGTTCCAGTGATCTTTTTGAATTAGAAGAATCAGATTTCTCTAAGGACCCCTTCCCCAGAGGCACAGATAGCCATCTCTTCAAGTTTCTTGGCCCTTTTCTTAAGGATTTTAGGACAGAAAGTTTTGCAAATATCACAGTTCACAAATATATGACTAGTACCCATACAGGAAATACACAAATCGTGCCTATCCACTTTGGCTACTATTTGTCCACAACCAGTACAGTTTTTAAAACCAGCTGGTCCTGTCAGTTTCTTTTCCTAGGTGTTTCTGACATTAGTGTCAGGAACCACAGAAATACTCAGAGAAAAACAGTCGGTTCCGAAAACACAATAAAAAAAATTAATATTTTTAATATCAAATGATGGGTTCACACAAAGAAAAAATATATCAGAACTGACTGACACGCTTGGTTCCTGACAGGAAAAGAACCTGTAAGCGCTAAAACAAGCTAAAATAGAAATAGCGCTATGGTCCCAGATGGAGCGAGTGCTAAATAGTAAAATAATCAAAATAGTGGAAAGCGACCAGAAGTAAAGTGGTTCCCTGCCTATTTACTAGGTGAAATGTTAGAGCTGATGGTTTAATTTCTGACCCAGGAGGGTCAGTTTTCACTGTCTGTTTTGATGACTGGCAACAAAATGAAGAAATAGTCCAGTAAGTACTACTGTGGACATTCATTTGTTATGTGTGCTAGAGTGCTGCGACTTTCTTTATTTGTGGTGTATTGAGAGCTGTCACAGAGCACCCGTAACCCTGTGAATCGGCTCTGGTTTGTAACCATGAAGGACTGCTAAAAACCCTCACAAAACCCACTAAAACTAACCAAATACCTGAAACGGGCAGCAATTGTAAAATAATAAAAGAACAAACTAGTTCGTAAATAAATTACTTTCTGAAGAAGTTGAGGAGAGCTCTCCAATGCGTCCAAACTGCCAGGCAGAGAAATGAATCTAAGCATTTCAGAGTGCGGCACTTACTAGGTACAGCAGTTTAAAACTGGCACAAGCCAATGAGAGTTCCATCATTTACATACACTCAATTCTCTCCATGGCAGTTCAACACTGAAGACTGACTGCATTCGTTTAGCATACTGAATGATTCCTAGGGTTTGAAGTACCAAACAAACCCTAACACTACACGTTTTTCTCAAGCTGCATCAGAATCTTATCCTTTTTGCCTCATGTTTCATTCATTGGTACTGACCAAACATTTTATTCCCTGGATACTAGCAATCATGCCCAAACCAAGACCAACTGCAGACTCTGACCCCAAGGCCTGTTCTAGATGACAATACCTGTTTCTTTTCTTGAGCAGATCTTATATCCAGAACAATGTACCCAACAGATTCCTTGGCCGATGACAGAGAATCTACAGCAAAGCACTGCAGCTTAATTGGTGTTCTTTGCAACCTACAAGGTCAAACACACAGTTAAAATATTTTTTTTTTTTATAAAGATTTCTTAAAGATTTTCTACTACATCATAATAAACCCAACATTACAGAAGCAATATGGATCTTAACCCACAGGCAGGGTAGGACATGGCAGTACTGGTAGGGAACTGATCTCTAGCTTTCCAAATCTGGTAGCCAAAACTTTTTATTTATTTATTTTAGTGACTATTAGGTTTAGGTGGCACTCAGCATCCCTCTTCATGACAATTATTCCACAGATAAAAACCTGTATGTAAGACACATTTTGATGCCTGAAATGCTACTAAATTAAGTATGAAGAATAAAATACGTTTGTTCACCCCCTCCCACAGCCAGCGACAATCTCCAGCAAGCACCAAGCATTAACCAGCTACCTGTGAAGTCTGACAAGCACAGCATTCTTCCATGCATCAAGAGACAGCAAGGTGGAGTTCTGCTAGCCTGACTCCCAACCCCATTGGGGGAGGGGGGAACACTTTGATGGCAAGTGTCCAGTTGGCCACTACCTTTCAAAAATCTGGTAGCCAACCAATTTTGTTGAGGGGCTACTGGTAAACTGGTTACTGGATGTGTCCCACCCTGCTCTAAGGTCTGACAGTAAAAAGTCATCACAACAGACACAACGTCTGTATTTTGCATTTTAAAGGGGAACAATCAGCACTAAGAGCTCCACACCTAAGAGTAGGGCAGGTTCCAGTTTGCACTGTATGTGCAAAAACCTTTTTTCTTGTGTGTTTTTTTTTTTTTTTTAACTTACTGTCTACCGCAGTATAGTAGATTGTACGAGGGTAATTCCATTGGCTTGCAATCTGACATTTTGTAACTACAAATCCAGAATCCCTGCAGATGACATCAGAGGAGGATCAGCAGTGGAGTCAATAGCCTGCAGTGCATGTTAGAGCTTGTATAAGCTCTAATTTTTTGTTTGCTGGTCCTGCTGTCATCGCTTGGTTAAGTACAGTCACAGAGGACTGTAGCTAGCCCCGGGAAAACAGCGGGACTGCCAAACATCTAATCAGAGCTTATAAAAGCTCTAATGCGCATTGCAGGCTATTGAATCTCCCACTGCTGCAGCCTTCCTTTGACGTCAGATGCAGAGAATACTGAGATATTTAGTTACAGAAAATGTCAGCTTGCAAGTCAACAGAATTCACCTGATACAATCCACTATACAGCAGTACACAATTTACTATACTGCAGTAAACAGTAAGTAATATTTTTGCACACATAGTGCAAATAGGGACCAGCCCCACCACTTGAAGATGGAGCATTTACTGCTGTCTGCTTCCATTTAAGAAAAAGGGCAGTTGCAAGAAACTTGGAAATGGTCTTTTGTTGTCATGGTTTAGTAAAATAAACAGAGTCATGGTAAAAAATAAAGTATAGATACGTAAAATTTACTGTAACAGCAGATCTTCAACAGAATGTCTTTCACACACCACACCTATGAAACTACATCCGCATGACACTAGAACCACATGGAAAACAACGTTAGCCAATGATGTCCTTCCCATATAAACATGGGTGGCCTGTGCCCTCCTCAGTTCCTAGCGGAGATCATGTACAGGATCTCCTCCTGAGAACCAAGTGAGAGTCAGATGTTCCCACCATTAAGCAAAGTGAAACAGAAGGTAAACCGTCCTGTAGAGAGAGACAAAACAGGAAGAGAAGCCTGAACAGTCCGATTCTCATTTATCTCAAATGGACGAATTGTTTTCATGATTCAGAACTTTCAAGGCTGGCTGATGCCCAGTCTGCTTTCTTGAAATCTCCCCTTACCTTGCCAGAGGTAGTGGCTGCTATAGAGCATCTCCTTTCAGGTAAAGCTCCAGGGTCTGATGGTTACAACCCTAATTTTTATAAGAAATTCAAAAATTTATTAGCCCCGATACGTCTAAAGACTTTTACTTATATCTATACTCATGGAACTACGAATCTGACACTAGCTGAAGCTCTCATTATGGTTATACTGAAGCCTGGCAAAGATCCCTCTAAAGTTAGTAGTTAAATATTTTTTTGATCAATTTGGATTATAAAATATTATCTAAGATTTTAGCCACATGTCTTAATAAAGTTGGGGAGCATTAATTAGTAGTGCTCAGGTAGGCTTTGTCCCCGGAAGTCTTTATTCTGATCATTTCAGGAAGTTGGTACAGTTTGTCTCCATATCCAGACAGCGTCATGAACCTGTTGTCTTGGCTTCTCTGGATGCAGAGAAAGACTCTGATTGTGTCTCATGGGAATATTTATTTACGGTGTTACCCAAATTTAATATTCCATAGAAATTTATAGCAAGGGTCCAGATTCTTTATGTTTACCCACAGCTTGGATCTTGTGTAATGGAGTTAGTTTGGATATTGTTATTCTTCGACAAGGCATCAGAAAGAAGCGTCCTCTCCATGTTGCTGTTGAACTTTTTTTGGAACCTTTAATTAGTAAATTTAATGCCTCACAGGATGTTCAGGGTGTGTCCGTCAGACTCCATCAATATAAACTGTCTGTGCAGTATATACATGTGACATTCTTTTACATTTGTTACACCCAAAGATTTCTCTGCTGGCAGTATTGGACATTATCAGACACTTCTGTGATATCTCTAATTAAAGCTGAATATCGACAAAACAAGATTATGCTGTTAACTGTTTGGGCTAGCAGGGCTGACATTGCTTATCTAGGCGATGTGGGTGCCTGACAAGATCAAATTTTGGGCATCTACCTGAATCCTTTTCCAAACAAAATGAAACAGTATCATTTAGATCTGCTGTTTGAATATATTAAACAGGACCTGGCTCACTGGGCTCATCTCCCTCTTTCATTGGTGGGCACAGTTAATGTAAAAAGAACCTTTTGCCAAGGATGTTACACTGTACCACCATGTTTAATCAGATCATTCCACAGCCTTGGTTCACTAGGTTGCATTGTTTTATTTCTTACTTTATTTGGAATGGTATGCGGTTAGAAAGGCATTTCATAAACTAACAGCTCCTAAGGTGGATGGGGGACTTCAACTACCTAACTGTTATTTGTACTATTTAGCTATATATAGTAGTAAACATCTTTATTGGTATAGGGATACTCTGAAGGAGGCCACTATTACTTATACCCCTCAATGGCTAGACATTGAACTTTTTTTGTGTAGACAGCTGAAAATCAGTGTTGCTTCCTTGTTGCATATGCATATCCACTATATTCCCTACATCCTTCACGCAACTCCCACTGCCACTTCGGTGCAAGTTCACAAGCAATTATGTAAATTACTTCACTTGGATCCTGTACAGGATACTGCTCAGCCTACTGTGGGTAACCTTAATTTCAAAGTAGCAGGTCAGGCAATCACCCCTTCTTTTTGGCCCTATCCTGATATTAAAATGGCTGAACACCTCGCATCTAATGGCATCCTTATTAAGTTTGCTGAATTTCACCATCATTATAAAGTACCCAGTAAGGATTGTTTTACATTTCTGCACCTTACTCATTCACTTCTGAAATATTCTGGTCCCAGAGAGTGGTCTAATGAACATGGGCAGAAGTTTTATCTTTGGTGAAAGGGGTCTTCTCCCCCCATGTTATCTCCTTTCTCTATTCTCAGTTATATCCACTGCTTCCTAATAAAGTAGTGGGCACTGCTGTTTGTTGGGAACAGGTTCTTCCTGCTCCCACAGGAAGGTATGACTGGTCTACTATATGGGCGGATCTGTATAAATACCTGAAATACGATAGCTATCAGATCATACAATTACAACTGCTGCAATATATACTACACTCCTGCTAAATTATTTAAAATGGGTAGTGACCTCTGAGTCCTGTAGTCGATGTCAGAACAGTTCAGAGGACACAGTTATGTATTATGTGGGAATGTTGTAAATTACACTTTTCTGCAGATCACTGAATCCCAAACTTGATCTTCTTTTCGGTTTGGATCAAGCATTTACCCCAAATATTTGCTTAATCTGGGATTATACAGATAAATTAATGGGGACACATGTGACAGGGAGCTCCTGCCACTCTTGAGGACCGACTGTTTCTTAAATCTGTTGCAACAGTTCTGTTTCTTAGCTGATCTATCCTTTACAATTTCTAGTCCATAAGGTTTGCCACTTATGGGCACCTCCTTCCTTTCTTGACTATGCTATAGTGTCCTCTTTAATTTTCCTTTTCCTCTCAGGTCCCGTACATGGAGGTTATTGTGACCTCCAAGCGTATGTAAAACAGGTTGTGTTTATCGTTGTTCGATTTAGTATGTAATATTTATTTATTTATTTCAGATTCAGAATACTTTTGAGTCACACACTCATTTACAAAGGCTCCACGTCACAGATTAGATACAAACATTACAACGACTGAACTCAGAATAATGATTCAGATTGTTTACAAAGAACAATATAGCACTATGTCATAAAATACCTTGATGTATATACCTTATGTTTATGAAACCTGTAAATGCTGAAAACACCATGGCACTAGGTGTTTTTGATAATGGTAAAAACTACTAGGTGACTTGTAGAAATTAATTTAGTTGTGCTATTTAAAATGCATGTAAATTACTGTAAACTGAACAAGTGTGAAATGTCATGGTGATTTGCATATATCCCATGATGCTTTGCACTATGGAAGTATGTATGATGTTGTATTTCTTTGAAACTTGATTTGTTGCCAATGCCCTTTGGGGTAACCTTTTTCCCAGTGATACTGCATTGAGGTTCTTTGTCTATAGCTTGTTTTGTTTTTTTTCTTATTGAGCCCCACTACCCAAGCAAACAAAGGCCACATAGGGATGAAGGGTTTCACTAAAAAAATTTAGATCAGAGATCAGTGTCAGTAGGTGCTGGCTAAGTACAGAGAAAGGACATGCATAGTCTGTTGCTGCAAACTGATGTACTGAAGAAGGAATATGAAATTGCTGAAGCTTATTTCCTGTATTTTGAATAAACATTACACAGAGATTATGTGTTGAACCTGAAGTTTGGTGTCTGGTCCATCTGTTATCCCACAACCTCTCCACAACACAGAAGAATCATATGGCTTTAATCGACGCTTGTGCTAAGAAAGTAATTTTTAGACATTGGTGTGATAAAAATATTGCACCTCCACTTACGCTGAGTGGTATAAAGAAATTTTATTTGCTCTTATTTATGTATTTATTTATTTGATTTTCGGAGATGCACCTTTGAGCAGCAAGTGCTCTTTTAAAGGTTCCACGTCATTTAGATTACATTACATTTAAGCACATAGTCTAGTTCAGGGAGCTTGGTTAAGCGAGGACATTCAAGAGACAAGGACAGTTTCAGTGATGGCTCAGATAAGGGACTAATCTGGTACATATGCTACTGCAGTTAGTAGAAACCCTGACAACTGATACATTATGGGATACACTATTAGCCCAAGTGGGGCTTGGTCTACGGGCAGCAGGGGCTTTAAAGCTTCACTGTTTTGGGGTAGCCTCTGGCTCTTCAAGCAGAGAAAATTGTTGCTAGTATGATGGATCAGCTGACTACTTATCAAAAGAAGCGTAGAACCTCTGCACACCTTACTGATGTTAAGTGCTTGACTCTAGCAGTCTCTCATCTCAACTTTAATTTCAATTACTTTAAGTATTTTACTTGATTTCTACTGGAATGAATCTGAAGTCTTTTTCTTGGGTTTTTCTGGCTTCCCAATTACTTCAACATTTATGTTCCTAGAATCCCTTTCCTATTTTGCCATCTGAAGTATGGATGCAGGTAAAGGGGAGATAAATAGTGGATTGCTGTGGTTGGATGTGGTTATTTTATGTGGTCCTCTTGTTCTTGTTCATGCTCCTTGAATGTTATAATATTGTTTTTCTTTTCTCTGGTTTCATAACATTTTTAAATAAAGTTTATTAAATAAAAAAAAAGGGGGGCAGAGAGAGAGAGAAGCCCTAAGGCGAAGGAGGACAGAGAGTGGAACAGCATGGCCTCATGCAAGAGATTTTCTCTAAGATCTACTGTTACGGTGAATTCTTATGCAACTGTACTATCTTCTTCGAGGAGATCTCTTGCATTAGGCCACACCTATGGAATAAGTCCCAAACAGTACTGACAAAGAGACAGTCTGGGTGGCTGGAGGCTATAGGTGTAAGACAGGAGCATGAAGCACAGCCAAGCTGAAGCCTGCCCATCTCCTAGAGGCAATGTCCAGACTGTAGTGTTTAGTGAAGGTGTGGACAGTAAACCAAGTGGCAGCTGGACAGATTTCAGCAGCTGACACATTCTTGGAAAACAAGCCACAGAAGTGGCAGTGTCTTTTGTGGAGTGGCCATGCACAACCACAGGAAGTTCTTTACCCTGCTTCCTATAATAGAAAATAATATAGTTGGCCAAGCCTTTGGACAAGCCAGGTTTAGAAACTGGTACACCCCTTTCCGGAGGCAAAAGAAACAAACAGCTAGATGACTTCCTGCAGTCCTTCAGCGACGTAATGCAATATCTGAGAATTTTTATGCACTTCTAAAGTATGCAGCAATGCTTCCCTGGATTGGCATGCTCTGGGAAATAAACAGGCAGGTGGATGGTTTGATGCAGGATAAACTCAGACACCACCTTTAGTAAAACTTAGGGTTGGTATGCAGAACACCATGTCTTTGTAGAAAACCAAATAAGGAGACTCACACAGAGCCTGAAGCTCACAAATCCTTTAAGAGAAGTAACAGTAACTAAAAATAACACTTTCCACGATGGAGAGCATAGCTTGCATGTCACAGTCTATAGAAACACAGAATTTGACAGCAGATAAGGACCACTTGGCCCACCCAGTCTGCCCATTTCTCTACTCTGATGGATAAGCTGCAGATTCTAATTAATCAACAGCTTACTTCCTCCTGCCTGTCCCATGCATTCCTGAATTCTCCCACTGTTCCTGACTCCACAACCTCAAGAAGGCTGTTCCATGCATCAACAACTCTGTGAAAAAATACTTTTTAACATTACCTCCGAGACGTCCCCCCTCTACCTTCAAATTGTGCCCCCTTGTTCTTGCACATCTCTTCTTCTGAATGATGCTACCCTCTTGTACCTTGTTAATTCCCTTGAGATACTTGAAAGTTTCTATCATGTCCCCACTCTCCCTCCTTTCCTCAAGGGTATATATATTAAGCTGCTTTAGTCTCTCCTTGTATGTCTTCTGGTGCAGACCTTGCACCATTTTGGTTGCCCTCCTCTGAACAGCCTGCACTCTATCTATATCTTTGCGGAGATGGGGTCTCCAGAATTGCATGCAGTACTCCAGATGGGGTCTCACTAACTGTCTGTAGAGAGGGATAACAACTTCCTGTTTTCTACTGTTGATGCCTCTCCCTATGCATCCCAGTATCCCCCCAGCCCTCCTCACTGCCTTCTCACATTGCTTGCCCACCTTTGGGTCATCTGATATAATTACTCCTAGGTCTCTTTCGATTTTGTTGTTATTAACTCACCCCCCATTGTGTACTCTTCCCCTGGGTTTTTGTTTCCCAGATGCATTACCTTGCACTTCTTTGCATTGAATCTGAGCTGCCACGTATTTGACCATTCCTCCAACCTTGCCAAGTCCCTTTTCATTCTTTCTACCCCACCTTGTGTATCAACTCTGTTACAGATCTTTGTGTCATCTGCAAAGAGGCATACCTTTCCTTCCAGGTGCTCTCCAATATCACTTATAAAGATATTAAAGAGGACCGTTCCCAGTACCGAACCCTGTGGTACCCTGCTAGTTACCATCCTTTCTTCACTGTGGACTCCGTTTACTATTGCCTTTTGCATCCTGTTGTCCAGCCAATTTTTTATCCAGGCTACCACCTTGGGACCCACTCCAAGGCTGGCTAACTTGTATGCGAGACTGTGTTGACTGCCTTGCTAAATCTAGGTGGGCCATATTCACAGCCCCTCCCTGGTCTACTACTTTGGTCACCCAGTCAAAGAAATCTATTAGGTTCGTCTGACATGACCTTCCTGCTGTGAAACCATGCTGCCTTGGGTCCTGTGCCCCACCGGCCTCTAGGTACTCGACAATTATTTCCTTTAGAAGTGATTCCATCATTTTCCCTACCACTGAAGTCAAACTAACTGGTCTGTAGTTTCCTGCCTCTGCCCTGCTCCCACTTTTGTGAAGTGGAATCACATTTGCCCTCCTCCAGTCCTTAGGTACCACTCCATCCTGCCATGATTTGTTAAAGAGAGTAGTCAGAGGTGTTACTAGTTCTACCCTTAGTTCTTCTAGTATTCTTGGGTTAATCCTATCAGGCCCCACTGCTTTGTCCACAGTCAGTTTCAAGAGTTCTTTCAAAACCCTATCTTCTGTGAATAGACTGGTATCAACCCCCTATTCAGAGTTTCTCCCTTATTTGGTTTAGGCACCTCCCCCTCCTCATCGGTTGTGAATACTGAGCAGAAATATTCGTTCAGTATCCCTGCTCAAAATGCCAGCTCAAAATGAGCCGAAGTAAATTTCTCTGACACGAAATTTAAGTTCTGGGGAGACTGGCTTGCCAATGGGAGGCTTCAGATGAAGAATGCCTCTCAAAAATGTACAGGGCACCTCCAGCTGTGCCACCGTATGGCCATCAATAAGGGAGGAGTATTGCAGGCCAGAATCTGAGAGGGACAGCAAGTACTCCAGAATCTGATTCACTGGACAAGTGAAAGGATTCAGCCGATGGGAAGCCATCCACAGAGCAAAGCGCTTCCACTTCATGGAAAAAGTGGCCCGGGTAGAAGGCTTCCTTGCAGCCACTAGTACCATCAGCCACCTTTTGTGATACACTTAATCTAGCTGTGGTTTTGTCTCCATGAGCCAGGCATGGAGGTGCAGTGACTTGAGGTCCACATGGACCAGAGTGCCCTGGTCCTGTGAGAGCAAGCCTTTGCACAGGGGCAAGGGCAATGGAGGTTCCATCGCCAACGGCTGCAGTAAGGGGAACCAGATCCAATGAGGTCAGAAGGCAGCAACGAGGATCACATTTGCTCCTTCTATCTGAAGCTTAAGCAGCAACCTCTGAATTAGCAGGAAGGGAGGAAAGGCAGAGGAACCCCCACTTTCCAAGAGAGGGACAACGCGTCTCGCCAGAAAACTCCAGGTCCTGAGGCAAACAAGCAGAAAGGCAGCAGTTTTGCATTGAGTGGGGATTCAAAAACATCCAACTGTGGATAACCCCACCGGTCGAAAAGGTATTCTACGACCAAGGTCAGCAATTCCCACTTCTACATCCTGGACTATGACTTGCTTATCTGTTTGCCAAGACATTTTGGGCGCCTGGAAGATGGACTGCTGACAGTTTTAGACCATGTTCTAGAGCCCAGTACCAGACCCTCATCACTTCTCTGCACAGAGGCATGAATGGGCTCCCCCCTCCGTGGTGAGGATCTGATGAGGGGAGGCCATCAGGAAATTAACCCCATTGAGTAAACTGCCAGGTTCCTCCCACCAGTGCAGCACTTTCTTTACTGGTGAAGTTACTAGAACCCTCTGTTCTAAATTCATGCACTGATCCCATTGGGCTCTTAATGTCCATTGGGGGAGCCGCATGTGCACCTTACCAGTGGAATCGTGACAATGGCTGTCGTCATCAGGCCAGCAGCCACAGGACTGTCCTGGCTGTAATATACCGGTTGCTGTAAAGGACCTGGACCTGCGCAATCAGGCATTCTGCCCTGTCCTGGGGCAGAAAGGCTACTCCCTGGGCAGTGTCCAGTATAGTTCTGATGTACTGCAAGCATTGGAAATGAGTCAAGACTGACTTGGGCAGGTTGACGGTAATCCCTAGTGTCTGTAACAGTTGTATGGCAATGCAGTAGGGTGTGGGACAGTTGCTCCTTGGACTGAGCTTGAGCAACCAGTCGCCAAGGTAGGGGAACAGCCAGGATGGGCTGCAAATCTCCTGTGGATTTGGGAACTAGAAGTAGTAGTAATAGAACCCTCTGTTCCTCTGATCTTGACAACTGGTTCTATGGTCGCTTCTGTAGCAGTGTCTAATTTCATCCAGCAGCATGGAATGTGGTCTGGAGGGTAGCAAAGAACTGGAGCTAGATCTTGAGGCCACTCAAGTTTTAAGTGTTGCCTTGCTCTATGAGCTGCAGGCCCCAAGCATCTCTTGTGATCTCCCTCCACCTGTTCAGGTAAAGAGAAAGTGACCCACTACCACCTCCTGCAGTACCGGAGGGTGGGGGTCTGGCACGGAGTCATGTCGAGGAAGAACCAGTGGCCAGGGCTGCACCTCCAGGGGCCTTCCTGGTGGTGGAAGTAGGGGCAGGAAGGGCGATTCCTGCTCTGCACTTGCCAGACTGTCAGGTAATAAGCTTGGGTCTGTAGGAGGCCCACCAAAAAGGCACCTTCTGCCCATTTCTTCGCTGGGTATGGTAAAGCAGGTGGACTGACCGCAGGGTCCTGCCTGAGGCCTGTAGGGCAGAAAGGATGTCCTGCACATCCACCCCAAAGAGCTTGTAGCTCTAAAGGAGACATTCAGGATGGCCTGTTGTATATCAGAAGCAAAGCCGGACACTCTTAGTCAAAAATGTCTTCTTAGGCAGACACCAACCACAGCTGCTCAAGCGAAGCATCTGAGACGCCATAGGCAGACCTCAAATGGTGCTTACCATGTCTGCCCTGAACTAAAGGGTTTTAAGCAGCTCCCTGTATTTGGGGGCCCACTTCTGAAGGGCCTGAGCTGCAGCTTTGGCCTTTTCCAGAGGGTGTTCTAAAATTTGACCATATGGGCAATGTAATTAATTCTGAAAGGTAGACAGGTATAGGCCTTTCAAGAGCAGGATCCAGCTGGGACTCCTTATCCAGGGGAGAAAGCTGAAGTGCTGAGGGCTCTTGGACCTATCATGGGCTATATCTATGACCACAGAATCTACCTGTGGTTGCCCTGCTAAAAAAGGCTTCCCAAAGGGAGCCTGGTACAATTTGTCTGCCTTTCTGGGGATCATATTTGGCCTATACGAGGAAGCCATAGTGGCATCCTCTAGCACAGCCTGCAAAGGAGGAATAATCAAAAGGGCAGAATCTGGCATATCCAAATATTCAGCCAAATGTCCCATAACAGTTTGCATCTGCTTCATCACTGAGATGAAGGAAGGGTCATTGGGGGGACCTCTGGGTATATTTGGTGGAGTCTTGTCTCCCTAAGGAAACAATGGAGATGAACCTGGAGGCTCCTAGCCCCTTTCCTCCTCCTCCTCCTCCTCCTCCTCCTCCTCCATGTGGGAGGAGGTCAGGATTGTACTCATTCTCAACAACTGGCTCTGAATAGGGCACAGAAAACATTGGCAGCCGAGAGAAAGCAGGTCTCATCAACATGGAAAGTGTCAGTGCAGGAGCTGCCTGGTAGGCCCGCATCAACGCCTGGAGGAGAAGCAATGCAGTACATGAACTCCAAATGGAAGACAGTATAGCCTGGGCGCTGAAGGTGATCGACATCACGGAGACAGGGCTCAGATAAGATTTTTTGGGACAAGTACTGTACTCCACTCACTTTGAAAGTGAGATGGTAAAACCAAATTCAGATGCGTATAAATGTCTGGACGGAGTGCAGTGGGGAGTACTTTTTAAAACAATGTAGTTTTTTGTAGATAAGAGTTGATCAGGTGCCAGCAATGCTTCAGATAATGTTGGCAGGTAGGAGTAATCTATTCATCAGTTTTAAATTATAGTGAGTACATCAAAGCTGGGATGCATACGAGTGCTGTAAATCTGGAAAAAAAATGCTCCTTTGAATCACCAGTTATGTTCTGAAGCGCTATTCTATAGAGTGTGGAGCATTTAGAAATGTTGGGTGAGTATTCACTTTAAAAAAATTTCTTATTAGTATTTCCTAAAATGTGGTGAGTAAGTTATGTGTACCACCTTATCTGGAGAACCCTGACTGAAGCACCCTGCAGCTCCAATGGGGGAGGGGACTGGATCCCGGTGTCAGCAGTACAGCCTGAAGCACTGATGAGAGGCAGAGGCCCCAGCATCAACGTGACAGCCTGAGGCATCGACCTGGGGGGGCTAAATGCCCAGCATCGATGGGTTGGCCAAAAGGCACCAATGGGGAGGCAGAAATCCCAACGATGACAGACTATCACTGGCGAGCAGGTTCGGTAGGAATTCCCCAGTCTGTTGCCCTGAGCAAGGAAGTCTGAACAGCAGGGGTTGGAACATCAGCGGGACATCAGAAGGACAGACGCGATGAGCCAGAGCCGGCCAAAGAAGGATCAGTGGGCAGCACTGCCAAAGTGACTCTGTGGAGGAGAGGGTGTGGGCGGCAATGGATGTCACCACTGGGCGATGACCCAGCAGTGGCCAGCTCGAAGCAGTGACAAGGGCATGCCAAGAGGATCTCTTTTGGGCCTGTCCTTCTCCCAGTGTTTATGTTTACCAGCCGATTTGTCCTGGGCCTTGGAGGGTGGGAGCTTGAGGATGGAGCTAGCAATACAAAGAGCTCCTTCTCCATTCTGGTAACCTTCTGTTCAGGAAGAAGGACTCTAGGGCCTTCTCATGGTGCTGCCGTGTAGCCTGGTTAAATCCACAGCGGACCTCGCGGGCTTTAACGTCATTGTCGGTGCAGAGACAGCGGACGCAGGTATCATGGTCGTCTTTATCGTAGATCTTCTTGCTGCACCCACAGTATCCGAAGAGTTTCTCAGGGTCAGTCAGCATAAAGGAAGGTGACAATCACTTTAAAAAATAAAGTCATTAACATACTAGGGTGAGATAAGAAAATAAAGTTACAAATCAAAGATTTGGGGGTTGATGGAGTCCAACATGCAATGGTCGACAGCGGGAAAAGAACTGAGGAGGTTGTAGGACCACCCTCATTTATATGGTAAAGGCTTCATCGGCTGACATCATCGTGGGCAGCTCCTAGTAGACTGATAGCTAGAAAGTTTTCTGTGTGGCCCTAGTGCCTGGCAGCTACAGTTCCATAGGTGTGGCGTGATGCAAGAGATATCTTTGAAGAAGATAATTTTTTACCTTCAGATAGTTCATTTTCTCAAAGCAGTGTTTCTGTCACTCCTAAAAAGTGGGAAGCACTGCCCACTGCTTGTGACAGGCAGGAGACAAAGCTATAACACTCTTAGACGCCTGGAATGGCCTTCCTGAGAAGGTTGTGGGGCCAAAAACAGTGGGGGAATTCAAGAATGCATGGGACAGACGTAAGGCAATTCTAATGGGGCGGGGGTAATAAGAAGTAGTCTGTTGGTTAACTAGGATCTGCAGCTTATCCAACAGGTAGGGAAATGGGCAGACTGGGTTGACCAAGCTGTCCTTAACTGCTGTCAAAGTCTATGTTTCTATGTTTTCTGTTTCCAAGTGATGTCTCTCTGAAGCTACCGTACATCTCCAGTATGATATATTCCTTGGTCAATTCAGGAGCATCAACCTACACTTGAGTCAAAGCTAACAAATATACTTCCAAATGTCACAAGTAGATCAATAACCGAATTCCAAAATGCACACCCAGGATAAGGAAAGTCAAACCATATGAAACATGGAAACACAGAAACAGAGAATTTGCCAGCAGATAAGTACCACTTGGCCCACCTAGTCTGACCATTTTCCCCTACCTGTAGTATCACTGCAGATGCTTTTTTGATCTCCAGCCCATTCATACAGACACAGATACACAGAAGCTGTCAGTAGATAAGGACCTCTTGGCCCACCTAGTCTGCACTATCAATCCCTTACCTACTGTGATACCCACTGCCCTATTAGAACTCCAGAACTCCCCCTTCTGGCCTCCAGGATACCCTTGTATTTATCACATGCATTTTTTAATCCTGTGACAGTTGTAGCCCCATCAACCCTCTGGTAGGCCATTCCAAGCATTCATACCATGTTCCCTTGTCCTTGAGCATCTCTTATTTTGGAAGATGCTCTCTTCCAGTACTTTGTTTATACCTGTGAGGTATTTGAATGTCACAATCATAACCCCCCCCCCCTTACTGTTAGGGAATACATGTTTAGTCCCTTAGTCTATCCACATGGGCCTTCCCATGCAAGCCCTCACCTTTCTGGTTGCCCCCCTCCCTTCCCTTTCCCCAAGATTTCTTTATGCCTATCCCTTGCATTTTTGAACCCCACACCAATGTTTCTGCCCCCACCACTTCTGCTGGAAGACTATTACAGAAAAGCACCACTCCTTCTGTGAAAAAATACTTTGTCACATCTCTCCTGAGTGTACTTCTTCCAGCTTCTTATTGTGCCCCCTTGTCAGAAAAATATTTCTCTCGAGTACCGTTTACCCCCATAAGTTACTTAAAGGTCCCCATCTTATCCCCCCTCTTTCCTCTCTTCCAGGGTGTATATATTTAGGTCCTTTAATCTCTCCTCGCAGGTCTTTCAATGAAGAGCCTGTACCACTTTATTTGCCCTCCTCTGGACTACTTCCACTCTATGTTCTTTCTAAGATGTGGTCCCCAGAACTGCACAAAGTTCTCTCTCTAGGTGGAGTCTTACCAGTTATCTGTATAAAGGCAGCACACCACCTCCCTCTTTCCACGAGATACCTCTCCTATGCACCCAGCATCCCACTCGCCCTCCCAACTGCCTTGTCACATTGCCCCACCACCTCTAGGTCATCAATATGATAATCCCAGGTCTCTTTCCTGCATGGTGGTTGTCAGGTACCCCCTCATTCTGTACTCCCCATGGTTTCTGTACACCAAGTGCATTATTTTGCACTTTCTTGCATCAAAACCCAGTATATATATATATATATATATATATATATATATATATATATATATATATATATATATATATATATATATATATATATATATATATATATATATATATATATATATATATATATATATATATATATACACACACACATACACATACATATATATATACATACATATATATATATACATATATACATACATACATACACACACACACACACACACACACACACACACATATATACACATATACATACATACACACACACACACACACACACACACACACACACACACACACCCACCCCCACTGCAGAGTTTGGTGAAATCTGCAAAAAGGCCATACCTTCCCTTCCAGCTCCTCAGCTATGTCAATTATAAAGACATTAAAGAGAACCAGCCCCAGCACTGATCCCTGAGGCACCCCACTAGTCACCTTCCTTTCCTATGAAACTACATTTACCACCACCCTGTGCCACCTACCCCTTAACCAATTTCTTACCTAGTTTACCACCATTGGATCCACTCCTAAGCTACCCAGCTTGCTTACTAGTCTCCTATGTGGAAGATTGTCTAACGCCTTACTGAACTCTAGGTAGGCTATGTCAATTGCTGCACCCTGATCTAGTTCCTTGGTTACCCTGTCAAAGAACTGTATCAGATTTGTCTGACTTGACCCCCCCCCCCCAGTGAATCCATGTTACCACAGGTCTTGTAACCCACTGCATTCAAGATATTCCACAATACTTTCTTTCAGCAGTGATTCCATTAACTTTCCCACCATTGAAGTCAGGCTGAATAGTCTATAATTGCCAGCCTCTTCCCTGCTACCACGTTTGTGAAGTGGGACTACAACCGCCATCCTCCAGTACTCTGGGACCACTCTTGTTTCCAGTGAGCTGTTAAACAGGACCATCAAAAGTGCAGCCAATGCCTCCCTGAGCTCCTTCAATCCCTCTGGGTGGACCCAGTGTGGCACCACTGCTTTGTCCACTTTCAGATTTGTGAGTCCCTTCAGGACTCTCTCCTCTGAAAATGGACTCGAGTCCACCTCCATCCCTCCAATGCTCCTGTTACATATTTGTGGCCCCTCACAGTCCATTTCCTCTGTGAACACTGAGCAAAAGTATTTGTTCAGGATATCTGTCTTTCCTGCTCCCCCTGCGCAGAGTCCCCTTCCCTTCTTAACTTTATGTTCCCACACCCTTTCGCTTATATATCTAAAAAATGTTTCTGTCCCCATGCGTCACCACCTGAGCTATTCTCTATTCAGTTTGCATATTTGCTCCTTTCTGTTCTCCTGCTTCCCGAGATACCTCAATATCCTCTTCCCTCCATCTCCTTGTACCTTCGGAATGCTACCCTCTTAGCTTTTACCTTTTCTGCCACCACTTTCGAAAATGACATTGGTCTCTTTTTCCTCTTTCTTTTGCTTTCTTGCTTGACGTAGAGGTTTGTTGCCTTCACTATGGCCCTATTTAGTTCCTCCACTGTTCCTCCACCTCACCCAGCTCATCCCCCCAAATACCAAGTCATCCCTGATGCATTCACCCATCTTCTTAAAATCTACCCTCCTGAAGTCCAGGACTCTCACCTTTGTGTTGGTCGATTCTGCAGCCATCCTCATACTGGACCATGATGTACCGTGATCGCTGGGTCTCCAGGTGGCCCCCCACCTTGACGTCTGCAACACTATCCCTGCTGCCAAGTACCAGGCCCACTACTGCCCCATCACAAATGGGTTCACTGACTAGCTGCCTAAGTAATGCCACCTCCAGGGAGTTCAAGATTTCCCTGCTTCGTAGCAGGGGGGTACAAATCCTACTGCCCGACAACCGAAGCTGATCTACAAGCTCTGTCGGGCAGATCCTTTTATCTGCCAACCTCAGCCCGAGGACAAGTGAATTTATTTGCACACATCCCCCTATTTTGGCTGCACACCATTCTATTGGTTAAGCGAGGCAGGAAGGAGCATACAGGAAAGGCACGGAGTCAGGGAGTGAAGAAGTCATCTTGAAGCAAAGAGCAAACTGGGCATCATGGGAAGCTTAGCTAACATTGTGCTTCATTACGCTGCACCCACTTCACACCTTGCCCATGTGCAGCCCATCCCAGCCTAGATTGGGGGGGGGGGATTTATTAACTCATCCACAATTCCCCAACTCCTTTCCCAATGTTACTGAGAGTCTGACTGACACCACGGAGAGCATTTCCCACAATGCCATGGACAGTTACATGTATTCAACCTACACCAGCAACCCGTACTCCTTTCATTACCTGCACCATCCCAAAGGGTAACAGGGCCCCAGGCTGGAGGGTGCCACACACCACTACTTACGGTCTACCCGGCGATGGCAGCAGCAGCTATCTGGTGAGGAGCTGTCCGTTGATTACTTAGATAACTTCTAACAAGCCCAGCTCAAGGCTATCTTGTCCCAGGTGAATGCCATCCCCACCCTGTGACTGCAGAAGGCAAACACCCTGAATGTGGGCGTGCAGGTGAACTCCAGGTAGAACGCAGTGGTTCAATGCCCCCGAGGCATCTGACCCTGCTCAGGAGAAGGTGGGGAGTGCTGTCATCGCACAGGTGGCCCGAGGAGCAGCAGTCGGGGCAGTCCCTTGTTAGCCCACCAGTGGCGACAACTCGAACGGTGCACTTCCTCAAGACCATCACTGTTTATTTACCCATCACTTCAAGGAGGCTCAGTGCCTTCCTGGAACAGGACAAAGTCTATCTGGAGGAACAGCCAGAGAAGGCTAGGCCCAAGGAACAGAAAGATGATGCCGCAGTACCACCACCACCAGAAGCAGGGAAAGAAGACCAGGAAGATGATGGTGCACTAACCAGGGAGAAAGTACAGGCAGCCCGAGGTCAAATAAAAGGTGGGTCAGAGTTTTTTTTTCCTTACCCGACTGTGTAAGCATGAATGGAGTCAGGTAGCAGAAGCTATGATAGCCAGTTTGATTAGCGTCAACTACATTGGTTTGCCTGGGCCTGCTGTCGAGGTTCTTGGTCTTTAGCTTTTTTCTTTTTTTTTTTATTTGAGCCCCACCATCCAAGCAAACAAGGCCCACATAGGGGTGGAGGCTGATTCTCAACTGCTGAGTTAGATCACTGTCAGTAGGTGCTGGCTAAGTGCAGAGAAAAGACATACATAGTTTGTTGCTGCAAACTGATGTACTGAAGAAGAGTATGCCATTGCTTAAGGTTATCTCCTGTATTTTGAATAAACATCACACAAAGATTGTGTGTTGAACATGGAAGTTCGGTGACTGGTCCATCTGTTATCCCACATCCCCTCCACAATGTCCCCCTGAACACCAATAAATACATCAACACTGCATGTTTGAAAACATCTGCACTAGCTGGAGAGGGGCTCAATATGGTCCTGTAAGAAAACAAACAAGGACCCTGCCCACTGACATGGATAGCTTATCCTTGGCATCCGTGTCTCCTGACTCGACAACCATGGTACTGGAACTAAGCACAAACTACTCCGCAGCCCATCAAGCTGGCATCTGCAGAAAAGATCACTCAGGACAACAAGCATTAAAGCCCTAGAAAAACACTCTGTGGATTCTTCCACCAGGACCAGAATCCGCGGTCCAAGGACACAGTTGAGTGGACGGAGAAGTCTTCATGGATTTGAGGCCCAGCCACACATGGTGGGACATGACCCTCTAGCAAGCTGTGCCAAGGCAGAAGTAGAATTGAAGTTGCCATCTGGCCAAAGGTCTAAAGAACCTAAAGTGCCTCACTCTTTCCCTGCCAGGACAGCAACCTTCTGAAACAAGTGTATAACACGTTTACCGAGGAAAGGCTGCCCTAAGCCTGTTACCAGTCTGCATTCTAGAGAACAGTGCTGCTAAACAGATGTGCTTGGTCAGAGACAGAAACAGAACATGGGCGGTGGTTGTAAGAACAACCTCATCTAATGCACCTCATTTCACAGTGCCGTGTTCCAAGTACTAACTACACAACCTGTTCTACACATGCCTCTTGCCCGCAAACCAGTATTTAAGTGTCAGACTCAGACAAATTACATGGCCATGCTTTCCTGTACACTACTTGGCTGGGGAAATATTTAGTGACTTGCATATTTCATGCAGTAGTATATACTGCATATGAATGCTGGGGCTTCTTGAACACTGTCAACATGGATTTCATGGAGCAGGATAACTAGTGTCGTTGCTCCAACATCAATCTGGGTGATAGCTACCCTCACTTGTGGGAACTATAATGTAAGTAGAGAGCAGACCTTGTCCCCTCTATGTGAACGTGCAAGTGCAGAATTAAAAACAGACATAGAAAAGTTTCAAGCATGTTGAAAAAATATGCACTTCTTAGCTAATAAGGAATATAATAATGGCTAAGAAAGTCGTCTATTTTCCAACCCAAATACTTGCTCATAAAGCTAAATAGGTGAAAAATTAATTTCAATTGTGCGGTCATAGGTTAGTAGTTTATAAAAACCCTCATCCCTCAGCTGCCTATCAGTTTTGAAAATGTGGTTATTCGTATTTTGTATCATGATCCTAACCCCCCCCCCCCCCGTCGGCAGGTTTGAGCATGATGCTAGGAGCATTCTTTCAGATTTCCAGGGCCTCTATATAGTATCTCATACCAATACCATTTTTAAACAGTTTATTCAAATCTGATTCACAACATTTTAGAAATTTATCTATAGCAGGCATTATTGGCAGATAAAAGGCACAGTGTGCTTTAAAAGGTCCATCACCCCTCTGTTGGTGGGTCCTCATGTCCCTTGTCTGCAATGTCCTTAGAGAAAAAGTTTTTAAGTTCAAATTTATTGCAAAACTGTTAATGTCTACATGACAGTCAAACTCTAACAGGTGTAGCTGGAATATATGATAGTTCTGTCTATAGGACATTAGTCTCCACATCCGATAATGTTCTATTAGAGCTGGGGTAGTGGAGTGGAGGGCTGAGGCATCATGTCTTACCTCCTGCCACGCTGGCAACCCATTTTCATGGTGTGAGCGGGTTGGCCGGGGAGGGAGAGGATTGAGCATCTGGAGGATAACACCTCTCCCAGGGAGGGGTGTGATTGGAGAGTGGTGCATGCCTGGCCCCTAGTGGCAGTTGGAGGCTAGCACACCAACTCCACAAAACGAGAGGGCAGAAACGAAGCAGACGCCCGGCGTGTCGCATGCAGAAGCGCGCGCAGCTCAGCCACTGACATCTCTACACACTAAGTCCCACACTCGGGGGTCAGGAAGAAAAACCGGAGGCAGAAAACACCATGGACTGACAGGATGATCCTGCCCTCCACAGGCGCCAAGCTTGGCCCACTGGCACCTCAAGCCAGAGGAGAGTACCAGTGGACACCAGGGTGACAGGGCGGGGGTCGGAGGAAGGCTGCTTCCATGGTTACGGAAATAAAAGAAATTAACATAAAAAAAATCTTCTATTAGAAACACTGATAATGTTCAGTAATCCAGTCTGTACCTCTGGCGTTGTCCCCAGTATTCCACTTGGATGGGGGCACTGAGATCATCTGTTTGTTTTTTTTTTTGGTTTTTTTTTTAACTTTTATTTCTTCAAATTTTCAAACATACAAACAAATAATCACAGACATATGTTGAAAACAGTTAACAATAATCATGAAAAAAAAACATATAGGTCAGCTCTTATTTCAGTTAATGGATGATTTCATTATATAAAGGAAAGAAAAAATTTATGTTGTTTTTTTTATTTTATTTTAATAAGTACCAAGTAAGGGCCTAGTGGCACCCTGTGAGCCTCATGCCTCCATTCCCGATCGGAGTAAGCCCATGGACCCCACCCCAATCCAAACTGCCACTGTGGCACAAAATCCATCCTGTATCGCATTGTATATAGATTACCTACCTTCTCCAGTACATCTCAAATTTTTCTTCTGCAGGTCTGATCAGGACCATCAGGTGTTCCATATTATATATTTCAAGCATAAGATCCCACCACTCTTCTATAGTTTGGATTGCTACAGAGAGCCACCTGTGGGTAATTGCTTTTTTTTGCCACCAGGAGACAGATGCCCAGGTGTCCCCTGGCTGTTGGATCTCGAAGTTCCAGCAGAAACTGAGCGAAAAGAAAAACTTCCACTGTAAGTGGAAACTGGGAGGTAAATAGTTCACCAATGGCTGTCTGCAGTTCACTTATGAAGGGACCCAGAGCAGGACATCCCCAGAAGACATGCTCATGCGTGGCCGAGGGGACTCCACACCCCCTCCAGCAGGAGGATCCCAAATCTGGCAAGTATCTAACTTGTTTGTTTGGTGTCCTAAAGTATCTAGTGGTCAGTTTCCAGTTAAATTCTTTCCAACTACAGGATGCCATATAAGAATGCAAAAATTTTTGGTGGCAATTCCAGTGTTACTCTGAAAGAATAATCCCTAGATCTCGCTCCCAGTTTTGCTCGATACAGATTGTGGAATTGCCTCACAAGGCTATCAATACCTTCTAGATATAAGAAATCATATGAGTGAGAGAAGCACTCCCCTCCAACGCCTGTCGGATGACCTCATATAACCCTGTCCTGAGGCCCTGCTCCAGCATTGGTTGAGGGAACTGTTGAACAAAATCAAGAACTTGTACAGTAGGTATCGGAATTGATCTTGTAGGTACAGCCCATAAAGGGTACAAAGTTCTGTAAATGTGCGGGGGGCCCCTCTTTTAAAATATGTGCTAAGGTAATGATGCCCAATTTTTCCCACCTTCGAAATCCTGCACCTGACCTGGCTGGGAGAAATTAAGAGTATCTGGAAAGGGAATCAAGAGCGGCCTGAGAGGAGCAAATTAGGTGGAATTAAGTAAAGTTTTCCAGCATTTTAATGTGTTAGTTATGTAAAAGCTAGTCATAATGTCTCGTACTGAGGGGCTAGGGCAAGCGAGAAGTAGCTGCCAGAGATTGGTCAGGTCCTCTCTGCTTTGATCTCTAACTCCCTCCACTTTGCATAGTATGTCTTATGTGGCCACAGAAAGATAATTCAAAGCTGGGCCACTCTACGATATTCTTCAAGGTCTGGATGGGCCAGTCCTCCCATTTTCTTAGGTAGCAGTAAGGTCACGTACCTTACCCTGAGAGGTTTATAATTCCATATGTAACATGAGATTTTTTAATTTATTTCAGTAAAAATTGCTTGGGAGGTGTAATCGGGAGGGTTTAAGCAATTTAAGACCTTGGAGGAGATTCATCCAATGGCCATGCAGCTCCACAGTTTTGAGGTCACACTGCTCTTTGTCAAAGGGAGGTGGATTGGCTGCACCATATCTACTGTTAAACATATAGGCAAGGCATGTCTCAAAAGGAAAGCTGTTTGCTTGAACTTTGGGAAATTTGTAAAATGTCTATCCTAACTAGGGTATCATAAAGAGGATAAATACATTACCAATAATATGTGTTTATCGTCCCCAAACCACTGTTGCTGAAAATGAGGTGAGTTTCATGCACCCTTCAGCTGGAGCGAGAACAGCAAAGTGAAGCTGAGCTGCCTTGGCCCTGTCGATATAAATGAAACCACCCGCTTTCAGTAACAAGTGGTGACGGGGACGATTAATATTTTATTGATTGAGAGCGATCAATAATATATTTAAAAAAAAAAAATCTCTCGAGAACGCTCCCATTTCCAGGGATCTGGGGGTGAGACACTTTTCAAAAAATAGAAGTGCCTCACGTGCAGAGGAATGGCATGCTCTGATTGGTCAGGAGCGCTTCCCCAGTCTATAATCATATTAGACACCTCAGTTAAATTGATAATTAAAAGTAATAACAATAATAAATCTAAAATTCATTCCCAAATCAATCATCCCATAGAAATATTATTATGGAATGGAAACATATAGAGTAGCCTTGCAATTGTGGAACATACAGTACAGTACTGTATATGGTCATACAACAAGTAAAAGTCAGATAAGATATCATAAAATGTAATATACTCTTTGTATGAGGGAGAGGGATTGTCCGCCATCTCTCCAGGTCTGTCTTTAGGGAGTCCATGAGTGGTTCATAGTTGTGTTTATATAACCGCTCTGGATCCACTGTTAGGTGGACCCCCAGGAACTTCAGACTGGGAGGTTCACCTAAAAGGGAACCGACGCTGAACTTCCAATGAGGGACTGTAGTTTACACAGAGCACTTCTGTCTTTCCCAGGTTTCCTTATAACCAGATATGGCCCCAAAGGTTTCCAGCAGGTTCCACAGTAGGGGGATTGATCTTTCTGAGATCGACCGATACACCAGCATGTCATCTGCATACAGTGCAAGTTGGTGATGGTCCCCCCCCAGCTGTATGCCCATAACTGTCTCCTCTTGTCTTACTGCTTGCCAAAGGCTCAAAACAGACTGCAAACAGCAAGGGTGACAGGGAACATCCCTGCCTGGTCCCCCTCTGCAGGGCAATGGGGTCCAAGACAGAGCCGTTAATTTTGATATATGCCATGGGTCTGTCATAAAGCCTCCGAATAATACCCTGAAAATCCTCTAAAAAGCCCAGTGCCCCCAGTGTCGCCATCTAAAAAGGCCACACCACCAAATTGAAAGCCTTCTCTGCAATCAGACTAGTTAGCAGGAATGGGTCCCCAATCGGGTTGCGTGGTGTAACAGGTGCAGGAACCGTTTAATATTGTCCTGCGTCTGCCTTGAAGGCACAAAACCACACTGGTCCGCATTAATAATTTGTGGCAGAATATCCTGCAAGTGAGAAGCCAGAATCTTTGCAGAGAGTTTATAATCAATATTCAAAATTGAGATGGGATGGTAAGATGAGCACTGGGTTAGGTCCCTCCCATGCTGCGGGATACTGGATAGGATTGCAAATCTCCAGGAGTCAGGCATAGGGCCACCCCACCACCACCATCTCCCTACATGCTTCCAGTAAGGAGAGTAACAAAAGAGGTTTAAAGGCCTTATAAAATTAGCTAGTGTACCCATCCAGGCCTGGACTCATCAGATTTAAGTGTTTTAATGGCAGCATCTACTTCGAGACTGAAATGGGGTCCCCAGTGAAGGGCGTGGGCCTCCAACAGTTTGGGCAGCCGAGTCGTTCCAGGAATTCCTGGGTGGCCTGGGGATGGAGCTCACCTCCGCTGTATAAAGCTTTGCATAAAAAATTGAAACTCTTTCCTAATCCTAGTGGGCATGTTAGTATTCTTGCCTTGGGAGGGTGAGTAATCTGTGTAATGGATGACTGCACTGTCCTGTGCCTCAATCTATGTGCAAGAATCCTGGTGGCCCTGGGACCTGTCTCATAATATTTTTGCTTAAAGAACTGAAGGGCTTGCTCAGTTTTCCAGTCGAGTAGGTATTGAATGCGATGTCTAGTAGCTTGCAGTAGGGGGAGCACAGCTTCATCCCCTGCTGCATGTTGATCTTGCAAGTCTTGCAGCCGGGTATGCAGTGTGTCCATTAATTTAATTTGTGTTTTTCTATAGTGGACTGCCAATTTAATTATTTCTCCTCTGAGGACTGCTTTTAAAGTATCCCACGTGACCCCGGATATGTCCCCTCCTCCATTATCCCCTAGGATCGGTGGGATGAGTTTTTGAACCCTCATTTTAAAATCTGGGAGGTTCAGTAGAAAATTGCTGAATCTCCGGCAAGTTCTTTTCCTCTCTCCCCACCAATTCAAAGTGATTTTTATTAGATCATGATCTGACAAGAGGAAAGGGCAGCACCTCACAGGACCGTACCATGTAGGCATGCTCCGCTGAGATGTGGCATAAGTCAATCAGATTCTATATTCTATGGGGGTAAGAATAATGAGAATATTTTCTCTGAGTCAGATAGGCTTGTATCAAGGCATCTACCCATTTAGCTGTTTTGATATACTTAGTAGCTGCCTTTTGGGCATCCTATCTCTTTGGGGAGGGGGGTGCTGGAAGAGTCCTTTTGGTCATAAACCATGTTATGATCTCCCCCCACCAGCAAAAGACCTAGGTGAGATGAGGTGATTTTTTTGGAGCAAGGGACGTATCACTTCCGGTCCTGACCCCGGTGAGAGACATAGGCTTGCTAATGTGACCTGGGTTCCTTCCAAGTGGCCACTGGCTATGGCCAAGCGGCCCACCGGATCAGAGTAGCTGGAATCCAACTGAAATTGCATCGCCCTAGAAACCAGAATGGCAGTGCCCTTCCGTTTGCCCCCGTTACATGCAGAGGAAAATACCTGTGCATAACCAAATTTGGTTAGCTTCTGATGTTCTTCAGTACTCGGGTTTATCTCTTGCATGAGAACAATATCCGGATGCTGCCTCTTAATAAGGGACATTACTTTATATCTTTTGACTGGGTTATTCAGCCCATTGACACTGATGGAGCAGATATTAATTTGTAGTATTTGGGCCATGGTTACCCTGAAATAGTCTAGACTTTGGTCCTAGCA
This sequence comes from Neoceratodus forsteri, assembly GCA_016271365.2. NCBI lineage: Eukaryota > Metazoa > Chordata > Ceratodontiformes > Ceratodontidae > Neoceratodus > Neoceratodus forsteri. Next base: position 70,125,864 of record CM057454.1, read on the forward strand.
AGTAGGGCCATGCTCTACTTCCTTTAGTAGACCTTGGTAGTAATAACCGAGGCCAATTAGGTCCTTCAAACAATACATCCATTAAATTGAGACTCATTAACTTATGTGTTCTATTAACTATGTCTGACCTGATAATTAAACAAACTAACACACAAAAACTATTACCGGGAGTTTAAAACTATGAACATCAAGTATTGTACTCCCAAGGGAAGATGATCCAATTAAGGACCTTCTTTGTAGCTGGGAAAGCCCCCAGAATTGGGGGGCAGAGGAGGAGGCAGGCTGGTAGTTTGCCAGTCTTCACCCTCCTGGGTCCTGCCGTAGCAGGTGCGAAACAGCAGCATGGCAGTCTGAGTCAGGAAGAAAAAATACTTAAATACTACATAGTAATCTTCTTTCTTCCCAGTGATGCTCAGATATTCATAACTTTATGCAGTAAGCCTGGAGGGTTGAACTGCCTGAGAGATGGAACACATGCAAATGAGTAGAATTCTTTTCACATGAGTATCTTTCAAATACTGCCTCTACCAATTGTAGTGTTCTAACCTCTTCAGATTTGTGAGAAGCCTGGAAGTCGGGCATTAGGAGACTGATGCAACTTTACCATTGTATAGGCAAACAGAGGGATTACCATTAATTAAAGCATGGAATTTAATAGAAAAAAACTCCAAAGGGGGGAGAATAACAACATTTGACCAAACCACATCAAAGAAAACTCCAAAAGGAGAACACATTGAAAAAAAACTTGTTTAAAATGATTAAAGCAGAGAATATGCAACAAAACAACATGGCTTGAAGGCACCAGCATGCAGATTGCAGAGGTTGAAGTTCTGGAAGGGGAGGAAGGAGGGAAGTTATGAATATCTGAGCATCACTGGGAAGAAAGAAGAATACTTTAGCAAGTATTTTTTCTTCTAACCCCAGTAATGCTCAGGATATTCATAACTTTATACAGACTACCAAGCAGTACCACTGAGGTGGGCACAGAACTTATTTTGAAACAGACTCTGCAGGACTGCTATGCCAAACCTAATATCACGTCTGGACAGAATGTCTAAGTTGTAATACTTTGTAAAGGTGTGTACTGTTTTCCAGGTAGCTGCTTTGCAAATGTCCACCCTTTGAGAGTGGCAGCAGTCCCTCTTGTAGAATGCACCCTCAACCCTGTTGGGGACTCTTTACCTGCTTTAGTGTAGCAGAATTGGAAACACTGAACTATCCATCTAGAAACGGATCTTTTCGAGGCTGGTTTACCCTTTCTACATCCCCATATGTAAGGAATAGTTGTTTTCTATCATTTCTATGGTCCTTAGTGGCTGTCATGTAATAGCTGATGGCCACTTTCACATCCAGACTATTGAGCCTTCTTTCACAAGAACTGATATGGTCTGTGAAAAAGACAGGTAGAGTGATTGATTGGTTCAGACGAAAGTCTGAAACCACTTTAGGAAGAAACTGTTTGTTCGGAGGACTACTTTATCTCTGTGAAATGAGATATAGTCTTGATCAAAGCAGAGAGCCTGGAGCTCACTATTTCTACTTGCAGAAGTAATAGCTACTAGAAAAACTGTTTTCCAAGTAACATATTTCAGATGGGCAGTAGCCATGGGCTCAAAACGAGGGCCCATGAGCTTGGCTATACACACATTCAGATCCCAAGCAGGCACTGGTGCTCTGTGAGGTGGGTGCAAATGCATCTACCCCTTATAAAAAATCTTTTAAAAATTTCGTCTGATGCCACTGACACCTTTGTCCATGCAGAAAGGTAGGCAGATACTGCTGCTAGATGAACCTTTAGGGAACTGGGTTGCAAACCCTGTGGATGCAAATGAGTGAGATAGTCTAAGGCAACAAACTCTAGCCTTATTTGGTGTAAGGTCCATACTTGAACACCAGAGAGAAAATCTCTTCCATTTGGAAGAATAAGTTCTCTTTGTAGAAGGTTTTTTTATAACCTTTTAAAATATTTAAGACAAACTTCTGAAAGATTTAAATCTGCATACTCTAACTCCTCAAGAGCCATGCTTTGAGATGAAGAGAGTTGAGATTCAGGTACAACAATGTTCCCTGACTGGAGGTCAGGAGATTGTGCCTGAGAGGCAATTCTATTGGTCTGCTGACAGACATGGAGAGCAGAAGAGAGTACCATGGCTGCCTGGGCCAGTCTGGAGCTATCAAGATCAGAGATGCTGAGAGGGATCTTAGCTTCAGTAATACCCTGAAAACCAGAGGGAATGGGGGAAAAGGCATACAGGTGCCTGCCTGACCAATCTAGAGCCAGGGCATCCAGAGGGACTGTCCCCTGTGCTGGAGGTCTGCAGCAATACTGAGGTAGCTGGTGGTTCTGGTGGGATGCAAACAAGTCTATCAACAAGTCTATCTCTGGAGTGCCCCACCTCCTGAAAATAACTTGTACCACCTGCTTGTTTAGAGTCCATTCGTGATGTGCCTGGTTGATGTGACTTGGTGCATCTGCCAAGGTATTGTCCTTTCTTGGCAAATGGCTTGCCTGTAAGGATACCTTCAAACAGCACACCAGAGTCCAAAATTTCATGGCCTCTGTGCAAAGGAGGCCTGATCTGGTGCCTTCCTGCTTGTTTATGTAGTACATTGTGGTGGTATTGTCTGTTCTGATCTGTACCACCCTTCCCAATACCAGTGAAGAGAAAGCCTTTCAGGCTAGAAGCACTGCTCTGAGCTCCAGTAAATTCATGTGCCGAGTACCCCGAGTTGTGTGCTTCCCTAAGTGGGCGCCCCAGCCCAAAAGGGATGCATCTGTTGTGAGGACCGGAGAGGGATTCTCTCTCTCTCTCTCTCTGAAAAGGAACTCCTTGCCTTAGATTGGGTTCCTCCTTCCACCACAAGAGGGCCCTTAATAGTGCCCTTGTCACAGGAATAAGCTTTGAAAAAGGGTCTCTCTTTGGACTCCAGTGAGTCCTGAGGTGAAACCGGATGTCCCTCATGTGAAACCTGGATTCCTGCACTGTGCCTGTGGATGCAGCCATATGACCTAGTAGTTGCAGAAACTGCCTTGCAGTTTTTGGTTTGTGCAGACTGAAGGAATTTGCTATTGACTGAAGACTTTGCACCCTGTCTAAGGGTAAAAAGGCTCTGCCCTGAAGTGTGTTGATTTCTGCCCCTATGAACTGCAAAATTTTGAGCAGGAGTTAGAACAGATTTCTTTTGGTTTACTATGAACCCCAGGGAATCCAAGAGATGCTGGGTGATTCTTAAGGAATTCCTTACTTGGTCTGGTGACTTCCCACCACCAACCAGTCGTCCAGGTATGGGAGACAGTCACTCCCTGTCTTCAAAGATATGCCTCCACAGCTACTAGGCATTTTGTAAATACCCTTGGTGCTGAGAAGAGGCTGAAGTGAAGAGTTGAAAACTGGTAATGACCTGAAGGGAGCCTGAATCTGAGATACTTTCTGTATGATTCCATTATAGGGATATGGGAATAGGAGTCTTTCAAATCCAGTGATGCCAGCCAGTCCCTTTTTAGACTGTTGGCAATATCCGCCAGTGTTACAATTCTGAACTTTGTTTTTTCAGATGCTTGTTTAAAGCTCTGGGATCCAATATTGAGCGCCACTCCCCACTTTTCTTTGTTGTTAGGAAGTATCTGAAGTAAAACCTCTTCCTCTCAGGGTGGTAGGAACAGATTCTACTGCTAGGGTTGCCACCTGTCAGGTTTTTACCTGGTGATCAGGTTTTCAGGGTCCCTATCAGGTAATCCGGTTTTGCTGTGTGCTGGTCAGGTTTTTGAGCCATTTTGAGTGTTCATGTACTTTTAAAACAAATTCATTCATTGTTTCAGCTAAATGCCAGGTTACAAACAAGTTCTGTTGTCAATGTAGCCTTTTGTTTGTGAATGCAGTCACCCTGGCAGGTGTAAAGTATGGCCATTAACACCATTAGCACCTACTTAGCCTAATCTTTCCACTGCATCTTAAAGCGGCATAGCAGCACAGCTGCCCCCATCTTTTGTAACAGTAACAGAGCCAGTTGTCCTCCATTTTCATTTACTGGTAAACATTTTCATCTCTAACAGAATTTAGGCATTTTTAAATGTTTTAAATTATTGTTTTCCTCAAGAAAAAAGTATGGTCACTTCTTTAGCTTTGAAATAGTACTTTGGACAAGAACAGGAAATGGAGCCAGAAAAAGATACAAAGTATGAATAGTATTGTGTGCTATTTACAGTATTTCCCTTGTCTCTCCCCAGATCATATCTGTAAATGAGATTTATTTGATCTCTGTATGTTTATTTGGTTAACCAATGTCAATAAATAAATACATAAGTAAATTAATTAGGAAGAACCTAGGAAAGTAACTTTAACAGGCACAGTACAGCATCGTAACATGTTTATTTAACTGCTGCATTGTTCTTTTTTATTGATATGACAAATGGACTTCTAGGAGGAACAATGCATGATGAGTCATGAAAAGGGGTGGGGCTAGGGGCGGAGCTTAGGTTCCATTTTTTGCCTCATCCAAAGGTGGCAACCCTATCTACTACTCTGAGCTGTAACAATTTCTGAACCTCAGCTTCTAGTAGTGTTCTCTCTGCTAGAGGAGATGAGCTGTAAACCCTGGTCTTTTGTGGAGGAAAAAATTTGAAATCCAGAGCCAGACCCTGACCCACTACCTCCAGAACCCACTTGTCTGTGGTGATGCTTAGCCAAGCCTGGAGGAAGTGGGACAGTCTGCCTCCGACAGGGAGGGAAGAGGCAGCTTGCGCCTCAGGAATTTTGCTTTGATTGGGGCCGAGGTTGGGCCTGAGACCCCTTCTACCCCTACCCCTAGAGTATCCCTGCTGTGGATACTGCTGGTACTGTGGCATAGCTACTGGCTGGAAAAAAGGCCTGGACACAAAAGACCTTCCTCTGCCCCCTTCCCCTTCCATAGGGCCTAGTGGATGAAGAAGCTCTCGCTTTAGAAGAGTTGCTTCTATAAGTGGCCTTATATTCATCCACTTTCTTCATATAGGCAACAGTGGATTATCCAGAAAGGGAATTTCCCTCTAAAGAAAAGTCCAGGGCCTTGGATTGAGTATCCCGAGTAAGGTTTGTGGCCCTGAGCCAAGCAAACCTTCTCTGTGCTACAGTGTTAGCCATCCATCTTGCTGCAGTATCATTTGAATCAGCACCCATCTGGAACTGATACTTAGCTGCCTCCAGACCAAACCTGGCAGTTTCAGCCAGGTCTTCAGACAAGGGTGGGGGGCTTTCATCGACATGTCCAGTACAAACTTCAACAGGGATTTTTGATACTGGGCAGCATAAGCCTGAAAGGTAGCCAGTCTCATGGCCAAAGAAGCTGACAAATAGCCTTTTTTGGCCATACTGTATTTTTCTGGAGTCCTTGTCAGAGGGTGGGAGGACAGGGGGACTCTGGCTTTGTCACAGGCTGCCTGCTGTATAACCCCTTTATGGTCTGGATGGGAGAAAAGGAAATTAGCTCCCATCCTATCCAACTTATATTTTGCATCTATTCTCCTATAAATAGGAGTAACAGAATTGGGGGGGGTCGCCAGAAGTTTCAGGGTGTCCTTTTTAAAAAATGTATACACTAGCAGAAGAAGAGCTTTTGTGGGTGTTAAACCCATCATATTCAAGTATTCAATTTCTTCCTCATCCTCAATCTGCTCTGTGGTAGCAATGTCCAGAGCACCTGCCATTCTCTTCACAAATGTAAATGTGAGGAATAATCCTCGGACACCCTGGGGGGAGAACCAAAGTCCTGCTCAGGGGACACCTCTGGGGAACTGGTTCATCCTCCTCAAAAGGATCCTCCTCCTCCCCCTCCCCAAAAAATTGCTCCTCTGGCAAGGAGGGCAACACATCACTGCTAGCCTAGGGACCCGGGGATGATGTTTTGTAGTGCCTGGATAATTTTAAAAGCCTGGGCTATTTCTTGAGTCGAGGGCAAAGCAGGCACTAGTGCAGAAGTCCCTGGTTTAGCAGGAGAAGGTTCTGCATGTTTCACTTTCTTCAGTTTCTTTGAGGGAACCGGGGAGTCAGCTGGTTCTTTGCCTCTTTTTGCCCCTTTTCGCCCATAGCAAGGCAGGGGTAAGCAAACTTGAGGGTTCAGCCAAAGCAGATTGGGGTGTCAGCTGGTCAGAGCCTGAGGAACCCCTAGGGAATCTTTTATTGAGCCTTTCAAGGCATTTTTTCATGGTTTTATCCAGGAACGTTTTGCATATTTCACAATCCTGGTCCAGATGTTCGAACCCCAGACAAGCCACACATAAGGTGTGCTTGTCTGCCTTAGAAAACACATCTCCATATTTTAAACAATTCTTAAAACCAGGCTCTGTGGTTTTCTTTTTAGGTTTCTCGGACATGGTAATGCCCAAAGAGAAAAAACACTAACCGCTAAATAAAAGACAGCTAATGTGGTTACTTTTTTTTTCTGTGTGCGCGGTCAGTTCCAGAACTTGATAGGAACCGGAGGCACCGAACCGAAGAGATGACAAATGAACCAGCTCAGCAGTTCTGTAACCAATAAAAGTGGTTGCAAAAACAGTAAAATATACACAAAAAAACTAACTAGTAATTACACTGAATCAAAGGCTCTTTAATCAGAGAACCCCGATGAAAGTAAATAACTAACCCGGTTCCCTCACGGTTATACCAAACCACAAATAAGTGGAAAAATAACTAATTTAAATAATAAACAAGATTTTTTACCACCAATTAGTCGAGGCAGTAAAAGAAATGAAATATACTTACATTTTTATGTTTTTTTCATCTTCTTCACGCGAAAGAGGATGACGACAACTCCAAGCGACCAGACTTTCAAGCGGAGAGTAAAATCTGAAGAGGTTAGAACACTACAGTTGGTAGAGGCAGCATTTGAAGATGCTCACATGCAAATAATTCTACTCATTTGCATGTGTTCCATCTCTCCGGGCAGTCCAACCCTCAAGGCTTACTGCTTAAAGTTATGAATATCCTGATCATTATTGGGGTTAGAATAGGAGAAGAAACTAAGGGCCGGGTATTCAGACTGCGCCGGGCAGTGGCGCAAGCCTAGGCGCAGCTCAACTGGGTTGCGCCAGGGCACGGCCAAAGCAATATTCAACGGCGCTGCGCCATGGCTCAGCACCGTTCAATATGGCACTACGGGCGCATGCACGGCGCACCGCACAGTGGCACTGTGGCAGAACGGGAGCAGCGGGATGCGCCAGCACAAGTGCAGCTGCGCTAGGCGCATCATCCATGATATTCAGCCTGGGACATGTAAATGAGGCCGTATGTATGCAAGGTGCAAATGGAACCATTAGCATGTCATTACGGTCCATTTACTAGCGTTAGCATGGGCAGCGGCGACATGCGCCTGGTGCCCTGCACAGACTGCAGTGTGGACTAAGGGGTCCCGGGCATCCCCACCCACAAACCGAAAGTGTGGCAAAACGAGCAGATCCTGTACCTTAGTAGTCTAGTGGAACCCCTCCCTCCCCATTAGCCCAATCGTGGGCAAAGGTACCGTGATTATCTCTGGTGGGCTAGTGGTATCCCCCTCCCAGCCCATATCCCAGATAGCCATACGGTGGTATGGGTTAAACACCCTGGTGGTCCAGTGGTTCCCCCCTCCCCGCCCGTAACCGCGATTACCACACATTGTACCAAATAAAGCCCTGGTGGGCTAGTGGCATCCCCCTTCCTCCCATTCCGCCCGATCATGAGCAACCATCCGAAAACACAATCCCCAGTGTGCCAGTGGAACCCCCTCCACCCATTGAGGCCCCTGCTACCCAGAGCACTCCTGTCACCGGTGGTGGTTGGTAAGGTGGTTGACTGTATAAAGTATTTAGGTATGTACATAGACCAAAACTGTTCCTTTAAGGGTCATACTGACCAACTGACCAAGACATTAAACCAGAACCTAGGTCTGCTGTACTGCCTGAGCCCATTCCTCACTCATGAATTCAAATTAAAGGTAGCTACTTGTACGCTCCTGCCCAAACTGCTATATGGGGCCCTTATACTATATTCAGTAAAAAGCTCAGAGATGAAAAGGCTGAGAGCACTGTATCACAGGGTAGGCGTTTCACTGCAGGGGCCCTCCATTGCAGCATCATAGTAAAATGCTAGGTTCACTAATTGGCCTTCCCTCAGGGCAGACTGGTATATCCATCTGTGTGCCTTAGCCTGTTGTTCACTCCATTCCACTCCTACCCTCTCCTATGTGCTTTTCTTTCTCCGCTCTCAAGGGCCTCACATTTTTTGCTGCGATTCTGAGCTATTCATGTTTCGCTGTGATCATCGTGTTCCATCCAGTTATAAATATTACTACTGTGCCTGTATACACGGTATTATTTTCTGCCTATTGCTCATGTACCTTGTATACATCCTGTTCATTGCTGCAACCTTATTGCTTTTTATGTGCAAGTGATTTTGTAACTTTATTTTACTGGTGCTCTATTTGATTTTATTAAATATGCTCTGTTGAATGATGTTCATCGTATACTTTCTTACGCTGTTATTTATTGTATCTCTGAACCTCCTATGTACCCCTACAGGTTGCCCCTAAAAGGGACATTCGGTCTCAGTGGGCTTACCAAGTTACCAAAATTCAAATAAATAAATCATGCTACCTTGTCTGTGGAGGCACGAGACCCAGGTGAGCAAGCAGTCCTTTTTACAGCCTTGGTACTACACATTAAATTGCAGACCGCACATGTTATTTCCACCATTTATAAAGCCTTACATAATACAAATAGCAACAGTACTAGGCATGTTGCCTTAGAATGGGAAGGGGAGCTAGATATCTAGAATGGGGGAGAAAGGGTGTTACGAAACAGGGAGGATCAAGTCCTTGCATGCTTGGTGAGAATATGCGTAGAAATAACTTATAAGATTTTTTTCAAACCCCAGCCATCAAAAAAATGGGAGTTCAGACTGCTGGCGAGGTTGTGGTGAAATCCAAGCATCTCTCACACGCATCATTTGGTCACTCCCTGTACTAGGACCCTTTCATCAGGGATAGAGGGGGCTATCACAGAGGTTCTGCATGTTACTGTGCAGCTATCCCCACAAATGTACCAATTTTATTTATACCCTCGGGGTAGCAAAGATAGACATATTAAATATCTCCTTGGAATCATGCTAGTTGCAGTTAAGAAATGCATCACAAGGAAGTGGTTAACCAATCAACCAGTTACCTTAGACCAATGAAGAAAGAAGAGTTACGTATGAACTTACCATAACAGTAGATCTTTGAGGGGATCTCAGTCATCAGGTACCATTGTAGGAACCTTTGCAGTCTGTGAAGGGGAATCCACACAGAAGATTTTCAGCAGTACAAATGGGGCTGCCCATGCCATCTATGTCCTCCAACGTCACCAACTCTATTTAGGCATCGGCTGCCCCACTCCCTCGCAGTTCTTTCCTCTGGAGACAAGGGAGCAAAGCTCACACACAGGAGAACTGAGGGGAGATAGAGGGACCTGGCTCTAGATAAAGGAAATGAAATACAGCAGATAGCCAGGCCAAGAACAGGAGCCCAGATGGTGGGAGGAAAGCACACCTGATGACTGAGATTCCTCGAAGATCTACTGTAATGGTATGTTCTTACATAACTGTTCCATCTTCTTCAGGGCATCTCAGTCATCAGGTACCAATGAGGAATGAGTATCAAGTAGAAACAGGTAATCTGAAGAGCTGGATCTCTAAAACTGAAGACCGGAGACTTGGAATAACCTACCCAGCCAAGGGCCTTCTTAAACTTAAAACAGAAGGCCTTGTAAAACTGACCTGCCAAGGGACTCCATAAACTTAGGACAGAAGCCGCTGTAGTACATCCCTGCCAAAACCTGCATGGGCTCTTGAGGCAATGTCCAGACTGTAGTGCTTGGTGAAAGTGTGGACTGTACTCAAGGTGGCAGCAGTACAAATATCAGTGGCTGAGACCCCTTTGAAATAAGCCACAGAAGCAGCCATGCCTCTGGTGGAATGAGCTTTGACAGCACCAGACAAATCTTTGCCGTACTTATTGTAGCAGAACACAATGCAATTTGCCAACCATTTGGATAAACACTGCTTAGAAAGAGATTGGGGGTTTCAGGTGCAGGATGCCCCTAAAAGGTGCAGGACACATCCAGCTGAGCAATCGTGCAGTCACCCATGGGCTCATGAAAAGCAGAAATAGCCAAAAGGTGAACCCTGAGGGAGGAATACTGGAGGCCTGAGTCGGACAAAGAAATAAGGTAGTCCAGGACATGCTTCACAGAACAGGTGAAAGGGTCCACGGAATGACTGGCAGCCCAGATGACAAACCGCTTCCACTTCATGGCATATGTGGCACGGGTGGAAGGCTTGCAGGTGGCCACCTGGACATCCACTACCCTGTTAGAGACCCAGAAACTGGATATGGCTACGTCCTCAGGAGCCACGCATGCAGATGGAGGGACCTTAGGTTGGGATGGACCAGGGTGCCCTGATCCTGGATTATCATATTCCAGCAAAAGGGAAGAGGGACCAGAGGCTCCTCCGCTAGCTACTGAAGCAGAGGGAGTCATATCGGGAGAGGCCAGAATAGGGCCACCAGGATCATGCAGGCCCCCTCCATTTGCAGCTTGATCAGCACCCTCTGTATTAATGGAAATGGAAGGAATGTGTTCAGGAATCTCCCGCTCAAGAGAGGGACAACGCATCTCACCAGAAAACTCCAGGCCCGGATCTAGCACGCAGGAATTAGGTAGTTTTGCCTTCAGTGGTGAACGCAAAAAGGTCCAACTCTGGATGACCCCATCTGTCAAACAGATCTTCTGCTACAGATGAGAGAAGCTCCCTTTCGTGCATGTTGGACTGAGTCCTGTTGAGACTGTCTGTCAGGGTGTTTAAAACGCCTGGCACATGGAACTGTGGAGAGTGTGAGACTGTGCTCCAGGGCCCAGTACCACACCCACATGGCCTCCGGCACAGGAGGTATGAGTGAGTGCCACCCTGCTTGTTGATGTAGTAGATAACACTCAGACTGTCTGACTGCACCAGCAGTTGGCCTGGAACAAGGTGTTCCTGAAAGGCACGTGTGATAGACTGATTTCCCCATCCCCAATGTTGGAGGCTATGGCATATTATTCTTTTCCCTACAGTCTACTGCAGTAGCAAACTCTTCTTTTCTATAAATCTAATTATACCTATGCTACCATCATGGGAAGGCCACCCATAATGGTCTCTCTTTGCTCTCTTGCCTACCCCTCTTCATATTTTCCTTTTTCCTCCCATGCCATTGCCCAACATAACAGAAAAAAAAAAAGTAAAATGAGCAGCCATTTGTTTTAAAAAGCAGCCAAATTGTTGTTTGCGTGCTCCTGTAAAATAAAGAAGGAAACTGCTTGCAATAAAACAAACAGAGCTGCTGTTTGGTTTTATGATTAGGGACTTGGAATGATTCGTGGTAATGATTTCAGAGAAAGTGAGTCAGTTGTAATTTACTACGAGAGAAGAAAAGTGGAAAAAACATTTCTCCTGTAGCTGTACACGAGAAAGAGCTCCTAGCAAACACAAAGCAAGCCTGTAGAGTGTGTCAGGTGAGGCGCTGCTGAGTCGGGAAAGTGAAAGTAATCTCTTTCTCTGACTCACGCCTCCCAGGACACACTATTTTCATTATAAACGGTGTTGGGTGTCCAAAATTAAAGTGCCCACTGTTTTACATCACCAAAAAAATTAAAAAAAAGATTAGACATGGAAATCAACAAAAGCAGCCATCGCTACGAGATGTATAGTTTAGTCACCTCGTATCCATCTGATGTAGAAAGTGACAGTTTTCACTTTCTACAAAAAAAAAAAAAAATAACGCTAACTCTTGAAGACAGCGGGGGTCTACTGAAAGGAACCCTATGGTTATAGAGGCAGCATATGAAACAGGGGCCCAAATGAAAGTATTCCCGATGGCTTAAAATATCAGCCATCCAATATTACAGTGCTCTGAGAATGCAGGTTGCCCTATTATTGTTTTCAAATGGGAGAAATGCTAAATGAACAGTATGATGCACAATACAAATAAGAAGTGTCACCTCTGTTTTGTTTTGTTGAAATAGACTTGTTCTTACCCGAGCATAGCTGTCCTGTAAAATGAGCCCTTAGGAGCCAGCAGCCCCATGATGAGGCTGTTCTATAGTCTGACAGCTGTCACTCGAGATGAGATGGGGGAGGAGCTACAAAATGTACAGACAATTAGCAGATATTTCTCAATATCTTGCCCTGTACTGCTAATAGTAGGACAAAATGAGGATATAATGATGTTGGAAATCATAAACCAAGCTAATGGTCATGCTGATCCTCTGTTATGTTTGTATTAGAGGAGGAATGATTGTTTTTTTTTAGATAAAGGGGCAGATCAACTAACCTGATAATGCAGCAGGGAATAGTATAAAAGCAACCCTGGTGCCCAGAAGTGGCAGATGAGCCTGAAAGTGAGTAAAGAGAGGTTATCTCAAAGCACAGACTATTGTAGAAACTGTAATTGAAAGTTCATCTACTCTGTGGCAGAACTACGAGGCGAGTAGTTCTGAGGCATAAGAAGAGCTGGTTTCTTTTCTGTTTTCTTCTTTTATTTTCTTCATCTAATCTGAAGTTTAGACTTATGCCATTTATGGTTTATATTTTTTTTATAGTATGCAAATATATCTTTTTACAAAAAAAATAGTCCGTTTGGATAATAAACATCATGCCTAGCAAAGGTGTGTTAACCACATTTTGGAAGTCTTGTCTCACTCATTTACTCTACCCCCATAGCCCAGTCACATAAATTTGGTGTGAGAAGTGGGATCTGGTTGTCCAGCTTCAGTGGGAAACCAGACTCTGCACCAGTCCTGGTACTAGGGTAAAAAAGTGGAATGTCAGAGCGATAAGAGGAGAAGAGGAAGGGAGAAGTGGCAGCTGGTGTCCAGACCAGAATGCAGGTGGCGAATCCAGAGAGACCCTGGTGCCTGATTAGTAACAGCTGCATGACCATGGAAACCAAATGACCAGAGCGCATGAGGATGAGGATCAGAAGGAAGAACAGAGGATGTATCCAGATGAACCACCAGAGGGATTACCAGAGTTACTGAGATGGTTGGCTATAAAACAACTGGATATGGAACGAGACAGGGAACACGAGAGGAGACGGCAAGATACCAGGTGGGCAGAGACTTTACACACCTTACATGACTTGGGGGCAGGCCAGACCCAAACCCAAATGATATTAAATTAACAAAAATGACAGCAACAGATGATATAGAGGGCTATCTTACCACATTTGAGAGGGTTGCCCAAGCATGTGCATGGCCACAGACACAGTGGTGTGGTACGGTTAGCCCCATATCTAACTGGGAAGGCACAGTTAGCATACAGTAACATGGATGCCAGAGCCACCAATACTTATGATTTGGTAAAGAGACAGATACTAAAGTGGTATGATATTAATACAGAGACATGCCGGCAGAGGTTCTGGGCATTAAAATACCAGACACACAATACCCCTAGAGAGACCTTCATCAGATTAAGAGAGCTGTGTAACAAATGGCTGCAGCCAGAAGGAGAAACCATAAATAATGTGGTAGATATTGTAGTGGGGGAACAGTTTTTACAAATCTTGCCCCTAAGATTTACAGATATAGGTAAGAGAACACAACCCAGAAACTGTAGAAACTGCCATTACACTAGCAGAAGACTTTCTCTCTGCCCACCAGAACATAAAGAAAGGAGGAATTACACCGTCAGAGAACGCTAAACCAACCCCCCTGGTAAGACCAGCCTATGAGCAGCCAAGGTATGGGAGATACGAAGGTCGGCAAGACAACAGGGTGGTACTAGGGATGACCTTTCCTGCAGACATTATTTGTCAAAACTGTAAAGGCTGAGAACATACTGCCGATATTGCCCCTACTAAGAGAGGAGATACGGGTAAACCCAGCAAGGATTTTGTTTCAGAATGGGTCCCAATTTATTCCATATCCCTACCCAGGGTTCTGTCTGATTCTGAACCCACTGTTGCCAAATCCTACCACTGTTTTGAGGTATGGGTTTAATATTATGATAAAGATCATGGAAAAGAAACCAAGGGCTGAATCATCTTCAAACCCCTTTTGAATAGTCAAGTAGGTAACCCCTTTTAATGGGGGTTCAGGTGACTTCCCCATACACTGACAAAACAACTATACAAAGCTGTCTCAAGCTGTGTAGGAGGTGGAAAACTATACTGAGGTGAAGAAAATTGGTAGTAAAAGGTCTTAATCATGTATACCCTTTGAGATTTGATATATGCCAAGTATTCCGCTTTTTCACTTTTGTCAGGCCATCCTTTAATAACAGGGACCGGTTATACATGCACATGTCACCAAGTCCAAAATATATACCCAAGATTTTAGTTGCCTGTCTTTGGATCGGTATATTAAAAAATTCCGTCACCATGCCTGTTATGTGTCCTATAGGGAGACATTGGCATTTAAGCAGATTAATGTCCGATTTTGTAAGCTGTAAAAACAATCGTACAGTAGTTTCATCCATCTTGCAAGCTGCCTGATTCACCAATAGCAGGCATACATTGTCAGTGTAAGATATTGATTTTACCTCTAAATCTTCACTATGTATGGATAAACCAACAATATCTTCATGACACTGCAAATGGAACAACAGGGGATTAAGTATTAAACTATATAGGGAAGGGTTACGTGGACACCCTTTTCTCATGCCCCATGAGACCAAACAACTAATTCCCAGCCAACCATTCACATAAGGTCTGACTTGTGCATGTAAATAATACATTTTCATCCAGCCAATAAAGAGTATAGGGAACCCATAAGCTTCAAGACACAACCATAAATAACCATGACTAACCCTGTCAAAGTCTTTAGCCTGATTCAGGCACAACATAAACAAGCATTTGTCAATGCCGAATGTTGCTTGCTTCTATGTGCTGTTTAGGTATTTGAAGTCATCGGAGTGCAAATATTGAAAATTTGCGAACTTACGAGCATGCCTAGGAACTGCGCAACGCACGCTCGTAAAACAGTCATTTTTAGGAATTTTTTCACCAAATTTTCAACATAGCCATTTTAAGACCTCTGCTCATGAACAGTGTCACTGTGATTTTGTTAATGTGTCCCATACATTGAGTTTGCACACCGACTGCGCCATTGTGTGCTACATGGGTGGAAACATGTTTTGGGCAGGATATCAAAAATGACAGCTGTACTGCTCATAAGGAGGTGTGGTAAAATGGCAGTGTTGAAAATCTGGAGTGAAAATATTAAAATTTGCGAACTTATGAGCCTGCGAGGAACTGGCGCAACGCACGCCTGCATATCAGTCATTTTTAGGAATTTTTCACCAAATTTTCAAAATAGCCATTTTAAGACCTCTGTTCATGAATAGTGTCACTGTGGTTTTCTTAATTTGTCCCGTACATTGATTTCGCACATCAACTGCGCCATTCTGCACTCCATGGGCAGAAACACATTTTGGGTGAGATGTGAAAAATGACAGCTGTACTACTTATAAGCAGGTGTGGTAAAATGGCAATATTGAAAATCTGGAGTGAAAATATTGAAATTTCGCGGACTTACGAGCCTGCGTGAGGAACTGCTAACAAGACGCCAGAAATAAGTCATTTTTGAGATTCTTGCACCAAATTTTCAACATGGGGTTTTTGGGACCCCTTCTTGAATGATGTCACTGTCATGGCGGTATTCAGGCGGAAGGGTGATTTTGCAGTGACTGCGCAGTCACTGCGAAATCACCCTCCGAGGCTGAACTCTGCCATGACAGTGACATCATTCGAGAAGGTCCCAAAACCCTATGTTGAAAATTTGGCAAAAATTCCCAAAATGCCTGAGATATGCAATAAAGTTGAAACCCCTATCTAGCCCATTATACAGCTTACGCATTTCCTCAGTTCGCGGTCGGCTTTGAAGAGTGCAGACGTGTTCCCGGTCCAACCAAGATCGTGCGCCAGTCCGGAGGTAAGTATGGGGTGAGGGGGGGGAGGCTGGGTGCACAGTGGTGGGCGGGTTGTGGGAGGAGGGGTCGGAGAAGCTCGCAGGACAGTTTTTGGTTTTCAGGTGAAAAAAAAAAGACAATGGGACTGCTTGCCAGGCTGGGGTGGGCCCCAGCATGGCACAAGCACTTTGGGGGGCGTTCAGCTGATGGGGGATTGGGCACCCCTGCCGGCAAAACAAAAAAAAAACTTAGAGCGCTTGCACGCTTGGGGTGGCTCCCAGCATGGCACAAGCACTTTGGGGGCGTTAGCCGATGGGGAATTGGGCACCCCATTGGCTACATAGGTGATTGCCACACTGGGATGGGCTCCCAGCATGGCACCAGCTGGGGACGACAGCAGTTAGCCGACGGGATTGGGCACCCTCGCCGGCTATACAGTGCGTGCAGGGAGCAAGACGCCTGGGAGCTGTGCGTGAGCAGCATCTTATCGCTGCTCACTCAAGCGTAGCTCCCCTTTCAACTGTGGAGTTACATGCATTTTGGAGCGTGTCATGACAGCTCCAAAATGCATTGGCTTACAGGCCACGCCTGCCAGCCCAGTGCCTGGAATTGGAGGAGGAGGTGACACACCCGAAATCTCCGTTCATGGCACTATGTTTCTTGCACATGCGCAAGCAACATAAAACAGAAGTTCCTCATTTTATCCCTTTCCACAGTTTCTAAGGAGTACCAGAGCATCATGCATTTTTTCTCTGGTACAGCACAAAACTTGAAAGGGAAAAATAATTCTGTTTGAGACTACCGCAAGCCTATTATTCAAGATTTTACCCAAAATTTTGCAATCTACATTAAGGAGTGTAATCGGTCTCCAGTTGGCCAAGAGACTTCTATCACCTTGTTTATACAGAAAACTAATCAGCCCTTTGTACATACTCTGGGAAATAGTATTGGATGTTAGAAATTGTGAAAATACCAATGCCAATTCCTTGGGTATTTTAGCAAACAGCTGCTGATAGAATTCACAAGATAAACCATCCAACCCAGGAGCCATCCCAGACTGCAAAGCATTTATAACTGTAGATAATTCCTGCTTAGTCACCTTCTGGGTTAAGGAAGTCAACAGTTCCTATAGAATTTGTGGAAGATTACAAGAGGTCAACCACTGCTTGACCTCTGACTCAAAACAGAAATGGGCTGAAACATTGAGCTAACATAGTGTTCCATTACCGCCAGGACCTCTTCCTTCTCATGAACTTTCTGCCCATTGGTTGTTGTTAAGTAAGAAATTGATTTATTGTGACATTGCTTATTGCAGGAATCAAAGGGATGGCACTACCCTGAGCCCCATTTGTCCAAATCTTTGCTCAGTCTCCAAAGATTTCATCCAGCTATATTGTATCTCTATCATTTGATCTTTAACTTTTTGATTAGGCCAGTTAAAACTTCCCAGTGTCTTGTTGGATCTGCAAAAGCCCAAATAACTGGCTATGAAGATCAAAATATTTCTTCTTTGTTTACCACTTAATTGTCCCATAAGTTGGAAGTAATCCTGGCAATATTGTTTACTATCTTCCCACCAGGAGGATAAAGAATCATATAAAAATAAATCGGATTGTCTGGCCTCAAGCAAATATTAAAACCCTTCCAAAATCTCTATATTTTCAAGTAATCCAATATTTAACCTCCAGTACCCTCTTCCTCTTGATGTACTTTTAAAATCAGAGATTGTCACGGCAAGTAAACAGTGGTCAGATGTGGTCACAGGTATCACTGCCTGACATCATACTGGTAATGTGGGAGTGACAAACCAGTAATTATTCCTGGTGGAGCTTGGACTCCTATCATAAGTATGGGGGGGCCAGTCTTCCTGCACTTTCAGAAACATCCACCAGACCTGCAGTGTTTAAGACATTATTTAAATAAGAAGCATTGCAGAAGAGCTTCATAGTTTTTAACCCTCTGTTCTGTGTAAATCTACTAATGTTAAAATATCCACCAAACAAAACATTTTGTGAAGTATATAAATATGGTAACATTTTCTGAGTAGTTCAATTCTAGTAGATTTTAACTGAGGAGCATATATATTAATTAAATGAAAATCAATACCTTGAAACTTTACGTCTAGTAATAATGCTCTACCTGGTTCAATTTCCACCAAATGAGTACCATGAATATTATGTTCCATAAAACATATGCCCACACCACTACAAGTATCTGACCCCTGACCAGAAACTAGAACCGAAAACCCATACATTCAAGGCCACAGCAATGTCAGCAGAGCACGGCAGTCTAATATCTTTTGGGTAAACAACATTATATGCACAGTCAGAAAAGATTGAGAAGGAAGCCAGCCTCTTCTCTGACAAAATGCTGTTGGTGTTAAAAGAGGCTAATTTCATCTCTTAATGCCTCATTCATAGTAAAAGATAGACACCTTCATGGCACTTTTCTGGATGAGGCTCTAACCCCCATCTGTCTTTTCTTAGTTCTATCTGATATAGAATCCAGATCTTCCTGTTTTTCAGTGTCAGACGGAACTCCACCTGAGATGAGGCCCAGGACCCAGCGTCCGAGTCTCCATCTTCCTCTGGAATACCTTCCTATAGCACAGCATAGGAATTAGACACAGGTACAGGGTTTGCAGAGGGGCAGACCTCCTCTGCTTGATTTTCCTTTTCCTTTAGAGTGCACAACCTTGAACTCAGCCAGTTTGTCACTCGGATAGTCGGGGGAATCACCTCCACTTCTGTGGTGACCGGAGTCGAGCCCTGCAGATGCAACTGATTGTATCACAATAGGTACATCCTGGGATGCAGTTGGACTATTAGACAAATCCTCTGATGTGCTAGGTGTAGGTGACAACCTAGCCAGAGAAACAGGACCTGGGGCCCTAAACCCAGAAGCAGATTTTGTTTCTTGAATATAGAAGTCTTGCACCCCATAGTCAGCATCCTCCGTGTTGTGGGAGGTCCAAGGACAGTCTGAAAAACAGTGTCCTTCTGTGTTACATAGGTTGCACCTCTGGGTATTACGACAATGAAAGACAGAATGGCCCATTTCCCCATTGGGTACATTTTAGAATTTCGCAATTGGGGCTAATATGTCTGGCAGACCCACACTTAAAACATCTACAAAGCTGACCAAGGTAGAATATGAAGCCTTTATCTCTCCCAATATACATACAATTAGAGAGGTGGTGCAGTTCGCTGCCATACGCACAATAGTTTGATCTTAATCCTTCAACCCCCATTCTAGAACTTCTCACTATCAAGAATGGGTTCGGGGGTACCTTGCAAGGTACATTTTTTCTCCAACCAGTAAAGGATATCTACAATATTCACCCCTTCATTGTGAAATTACACCACGATAACACAGAAAGACTGTTTGGTGAGGGGTATGACCTGGAAGGGCTTCCAGAGGGGATTAGTTTTTAATGACATATATTTCCCCCAGGATCTTTCCGGCAGGTCTGGGGTTCTAAAACTGATGTCAAAAGTAAATTCACCTGGGGCATGTATAAGTGCATATGCATCCGCAGGAGTAAAGCCCAAAGACATTTTCAGTAATGTTTTGCCAACATAAAAATGGTCAGGCGGAGACTCCATACCCCCCAAGTAGTGAATGCAGATCACGTTCCGTCTCTTAGCCAATTCAACTGGCTTCCTAAAAAGGTTAACATATGTTGGGCCTTTGTCTGGTCGAGGAGCCTCATCCCCAGGGTTCCCCACAGGCTCTGCAATAGGATTCTCACTGGAATTCGTATCGATTGTATGGAGAGTCTCAGACAAACCCTGGGTTTGAAGTATGGGGGAGAAAGAAATAGTATCTGAGGCCGCCTCCTGCGGCTGTAGGTCTGCATTCTCATCACTGTGCAGTACATCATCACCTGCTGTTTGGCATAATCCAAACCGCTTGCAATGCAGTGCCTCTGTTGGTTCTCCAGCATCGTATGGAGAGTCAGGAATCCATATTCCTGCTGTTTTCTGCATCCAGCCTGCTCTCTGTAAAGCCCTTTCCGGTGAACAGCCCCCATCGCCATCCTCCTGTTCTGCTTCCATTCCAGCTGGTGAGGAATTAGCTGTAGGTATTTGCGGTGCTGGTTCAGCTGAGGAAATAAACACCTTTGCTGATACAACCATCAGTGCTCCTGGCAAAATCACTTGGGAGCGTTTCTGGGTTTTTTTTCGTCATCATCTTGGTAAACTTTCTCTTCAGCCATTAAAGTTTCAGTGTTGGAGAGTTCTTGTTGAAGAATAGCTCATTTGTCCGCGAACGGTAATTCTTCAGACGGGACATATTCTGTTCAACTGAAGACTCAGGATCCACAGCCATTTCACCTGAGGCATCCATATAAACATCTGTAATATCCTGATCTTGTTCTTGCAAAACACTGTGGATGTCTACAGCACCTCAAAGCACTGCAGGTACACAGCCTACCTTCTCCACAGCCCACCAGGACTGGAAACCTCCATTTCAGCGATAGCGTTCCTCCTACTGGTAGGGAATTTCTGCAGTGTCCTGGCCAAATTTCCATTCACTAAAGATACCACCAACAGCTTAATCTGGTTCAATGTTAGTTGGCATCCATCTGAATCCCCTCCCTGGAACAAGGCTGAAAATAGGCAGAATTGTCTAGTCCTCCTTTCCCAGTCAACAAAACTAAAATAAAAATAAATAAATGTGGCAGAACAAATTATGCTAATAGCACACATGCTTGCATGCACTTGTGGCAGCCTCAGAAACCAACACATATGCATGGTGTTAGACAATTAAAAAGAGCTTGAAAGTGGAGCTCTCATTTGCAAATAGCTCAGAGAGCCTTTGAACTTTGAAGTACATCAAAATGGAGTCAAAAACCAAAAGCAACAGTCTCCCCATAGAAGATGCACAAATAACAGTAAAAACACTATACCATGCTGAACATAAAAGGAACACAATAAGCTGAAAGGCTGAGGAAGTGAAACTGTCAAAAAAAAGAAAACATTTCCCAGACCACCCACAGATGGCAGGCTAAAAAAACAGATTAAATAAAATAGAAAAGACTTTTATACTTATCTTACACCCCTAATTTTAGTCAAAGAAGTTAAAATGACAACACATAGACCTTCACCCATGAAGACATTTGTGAGAAAAATGCAGGTTTGTCATTTTTAATTTAAAACAGGTGCAATTGAATATAGAGTGGTGCTTGTAGAAACAAGCAGTATCTTATGGCTATAGTTTCTTTTAGAGGAAAAAAATAACAAACATTGCAAAGATTCTAGTCAAGTTCAAGCTCTACTTCAAAGTGCTGGTACCCCTTTTAACACTAGCACAAAGACAAATCAGTTAGAGGCTGTGGAACCTCATGCCACCTACATTATTTGCTAATGTCACAACTTTCAGCTGTGCCAGTGTGTCCCTAGGAGGTTTGTATCTTACCCATTTGTTGTGACTTCCTGTGATAATGTTGAGCGCCATAATATTTATTTATAACTTCATCTACACTGTTGGTAGCTCTCTGTTCTGCCTGCCACCTGAGAGACTCCAGTTTTGGAGCAGCCTCTAGGTTCAGAGGCCTTGAGCCAATGGAGGCTCGGCATATTATGTAAGTACTTTAGAAACCCCTTTATCAAGTCACAGAGTCCATCCCACTGGCCTGCCCTACCCTATGAGAAGAGGGAGCAAAGTGTTCCTGAATGGTGTGTGTGTGTGTGTGTGTGTGTGTGTGTGTGTGTGTGTATAGTGAAAGCAAATGCTGGTATTGGTGCAGGAAACAGGAATACATTTGCCTACACTCCAGGACTGCTTACCTATACCGTATATACCTTCTCAAAGGAGGACCAAGCCAGACCATTAAAAGGACATTGGCATCTTTTTTTCTGTATTGGGGTGCAAGATTAAAGAAAAGTTGCACCAAGGCTCATTTTTATCATTTATGACGGAATGCTAAGCTATCCTTGATCAGTGTATTACAAGTGTTTTTCTGCATCTGTTATGCACATATAAGTGCACTGATGTATCTGTGTGTAACAACTATTGAACCTTGACCTTATCAGGTCCATCTTGTAAATGAGCCTTGCTCAATGATGTTCGTCTGAATAAATAAAGATTTGATTGATTGATTGATTGATTGATTGATTGAAAAGAGCACACTATAATTACTATGGGACCTCTAATTTGCAATCCATGCCCACTGTACTTTAAGTTGGCAGGAGAAACTTACTGATAGTTAACTCTCTATTTTGATAAATCAGGGTGCATCACTCTTTGCCAATCAGATTTCCACCCTGTCCACTCCACCTCTACTTCCCTACTCAGCATTACTGACCACATCCATTCACACATGCATGCTGGCCATGTGGCCGGTGCTATCTTTAAAGACTTGGCTAAAACATTTGACATAATTAAACATACGTTGCTCTTAGCCAAGCTAGTCTCCACCAGTCTCTCTGCCTCCTCCGTATGGTGGTTCAACTCATACTACAACAGAAAACCTCACTCCACTGAAGCATGTGTGCCAGATAACAGCAAAATCATAAAAAAACAGCAAAATAGGCATCACACTCAGCTACCAAAATAGCAAAATGTTTATTATATCAATTCCTCAATCAATCAAGGCCTATACTGGTACGATGGTCTGCATCTGTCTGGCGGGGGGGGACCAGGATCCTAGGTGATAGGTTTAAATGCTTCATTGGCAACCATTTAAACTAGCCAGGGTGGGAGAGGCACTGAAAAGGAGCAGGGAAATCCCAGCCTCTCCCCACAAAACACAGTAGTTAGAGAGGTAAACACCAAGGTAGAAAAGTCAGTAGGGAGCAGGACAGAGGTAAATGCAGAAAAGGCAGTAAGGACAGGGATGGGGTAAAAGGGGTAAGGCCATCAAAACTTTAAAGTGATGAGTACCAATGCCCGCAGTCTGTATAACAAGCTCCTGAAATAGTGGCCTTGATGGAGGAGGGATGCCTGGATATTGTGGCAGTCATTGAAACATGGTACACAGAGAACCATGACTGGAATGTCACATACCAGGATACACAATCTACAGAAGGGACAGGGTGGGTAAAAGAGGAGGAGGAGAAGTAGCTCTTCTGTATAAGGGAAGGGATTAAAGCAACAGAACTAAAGAGTAAACAGGAATTTGATGAGTCACTATGGGTCACCCGGAGACAGGAAATGGCACCACAATCCGCATGGGGTTGTGTACAGACCCCATCTCAGGGGAGGAAATCGACAAGAAAATGACAGAAGGCATCCTTAAATGGCAGAGAAAGGGGATATTGTTGATGGGGACCTGAAAACGCCAGATGTTAACTGGAGTACCTTTGCTGCAGGTACATCCAAGAGCAGGATCATTATTGATGCCCTACAGGGGGCATGCCTCAGACAGCTATTGTTGGAACCCACTTGGGAGGGAGCAATCTTAGACCTGGTACTCTCAAATGAGGAAGGAGAAAGGATCTCAGATTTTGAAGTAGGTAGCCATCTGGGAACAAGTGACCACCAAACAGTGTGGTTCACAATAAACACAGCCATAGAGTCAAGCCATACAAATACAAGAGTATTGGACTTTAGGAGGGCTGACTTTGGGAAAATGAGAGAGTGCCTCAGAAAAGCACTAGCAAATGGGCAAGAAGGAGGGGTGGAGGAACAATGGGGAATAATCAAAACAGCCATCACAGAGGCAACAAGCCTTTGTGTGAAGCAAATCAACAGAACAAAATGAAGGAAAAAAACACTATGGTTCTCAAAAGAGGTGGAAGGAAAGGTTAAGGAGAAAAGGATAGCATTCAGGAACTATAAGGAAACACAGAAGGAGCAGGACAGAGAACTTTATCAGTTAAAGCAGAAGGAGGCAGGGAAGACAGTCAGAATAGCAAAGGCATAAACTGAGGAAAAGATAGCCAACTCTGTTAAGAAGGGGGGATAAAACCTTTTATAGGTACATTAGGGAGTGAAGAAAGACCAAGGGAGGGATACAGAGACTTAATAAAGGGGAGGGAATGTGGGCGGAGGGTGACAGTGAAAAAGCAGGGATACTGAATGAATATTTCTGTTCAGTATTCAGAATGGAAAAGGAGGGGGAGGTACCTAAAACAAACAAGAGAAACACTCTGAATAGGGGGGGTCAATACCAGTCCATTTACAGAAGAAAGGGTTTTGAAAGAACTCTTGAAACTGAGGGTGGACAAAGCAATGGGGCCTGATGGGATTCACCCCAGAATTCTAAAAGAACTAAGGGTAGAACTGGTAATGCCACTGACTACTCTCTTTGAAAAATCATGGTAGCATGGGGTGGTACCTGAGGACTGGAGGAGGGCAGGTGTGATTCCACTTCATAAAAGTGGGAGCAGGACAGAGGCAGGAAACTACAGACTAGTTAGTTTGACCTCAGTGGTAGGGAAAATGATGGAATCACTTCTGAAGGAAAGAATTGTTGAGTACCTAGAGGCCAGTGGGGCACAGGACCCAAGGCAGCATGGTTTTACAGCAGGAAGGTCATGTCAGACAAACGTAATAGATTTATTTGGCTGGGTGACCAAAGTAGTAGACCAGGAAGGGGCTGTGGATATGGCCTACCTAGATTTTAGCAAGGGTTCGGTACTGGGACCAGTCCTCTTTAAAAATTGAAAAAGACCTAGGAGTAATTATATAAGATGACCTAAAGGTGGGCAAGTAATGTAAGAAGGCAGCAAGGAGGGCTGGGGGATACTGGGATGCATAGGGAGAGGCATCAACAGTAGAAGCAGGAAGTTGTTGTACAGACAGTTGGTGAGACCCCACCTAGAGTACTGCGTGCAATTCTGGAGACCCCATCTCCTCAAAGACATAGACAGAGTGGAGGCTGTTCAGAGGAAAGCAACCAAAATGGTGCAGGGTCTGCACCAGAAGACATACGAGGAGAGACTAAAGAAGCTTAATATGTATACCCTTGAGGAAAGGAGGGAGAGGGGAGACATGATAGAAACTTTCAAGTATCTCAAGGGAATTAACAAAGTACAAGAGGGCAGTATCTTTCAGAAAAAGAGATGTACAAGAACTAGGGGGCACAATTTGAAGATAGAGGGGGGACGGCTCAGAGGTAATGTTAGAAAGTATTTTTTTCACAGAGAGGGTTGTGGATGCATGGAACAGCCTTCCTGAGGAGGATGTGGAGTCAGGAACAGTAGGAGAATTCAAGAATGCATGGGACAGACATAAAGCAATTTAGTGGGGGTAGGAGGAAGTAAGCTGTTGATTAACTAGAATCTGCAGCTTATCCATCACATAGGGAAATTGGCAGACTGGGTGGGCCAAGCAGTCCTTATCTGCCATCAAATTCTATGTTTCTATGTTTCATTACACAGCATACCTCCAGGCAGTCAACGGATTAGAGTAAACCCCAACCAATTTTGTAATTACAATGTCATAGGGGGTTCAACTCATTCCTCTCTGACAGAACCCAATCAGGCAAATTAGGGTCCTCCATTTTGTCTCAGTTCCCAGTCTCTCTAGGGGTTCCTCGGGGTCAATCCTTGTTCCCTTTCTTTTTTTTTTTGTTTTATTAGTGACCTCTCCAACTGCCTGAAAACATGCAAATCCCACATGTTCACTGATGATACCATCATCTTCCCTCTGGTCATTCCCATTGAGATCTCTCTTCAGCCCAACTTCAGCAATGTGCAAAAATGGCTTCCTGCCAATCCGACGGCTATGAACACAGAAAGAAAAAAACTGTTACTGTGCTCTTTGGTACAGCCCGTTGGTCATTGCACAACCAACTCCACTCAGAAGCTAAGCTCCTTATCTGGTGAACCCACTGACTCCATGATTTCCTATAAATACCTTGGGATGCCCCTAGATCAACAACTAGAATATTTATTCCACATAAACTATATAGTGGGAAATGTTTTGCCAAACTAGGGGGTCTCTAAAGGTTTAAAAACTGCCTCCCTTTTAAAACCAGAAAAACTGGGGTGGAGCATTCAGATTTCCCACTGTTGGACTATGGAGATATAGTTTTCCAGATCCTCCTCCTCTACCCCAGCAAAGATTACCACCTCTTCAACTCACTCTGTAGATTTGTGTTGGCCTGCCCACCTCTCACCCATCACTATACAATACATAAGGACCTACATTTAACCTCCTCTCCTATGAGGCAATTCCTCCATATTGCTCTGCTAGGCACCAAATATTGGTCCAGGAAACTACCAAGGTATCTCAGTGAGTTATTTACCCCTTCTTCCAGTCACTTTTAATCATTAAGTTTGGAAGAGGAGAAAAGACTAGAAATTGACAGGTAAAGACTCACTGCAGTCCAAACATCTATTAGGACTTCCCCATGTATGGAACAGTCTTCCCTCCCCCCCTCACTATCATTACCAGCCTCCAGACTGCACAGGCTAAGCTGAAGGAGCATTACAAGATTCTTTCACCATGTATAGATTACCCTAGAGATATTCTCTAACTATTAATGGTGGCCTGGTACCAGGTTGTTTGCTCCTACCCTGACCGGAATATTATATACAGTTGTATCTAAACATAGAAACATAGAAACACAGAATTTGATGGCAGATAAGGACCGCTTGGCCCACCCAGTCTGCCCATTTCCCTACCTACTGGATAAGCTGCAGATCCTAGTTAACCAGCAGCCTACTTCTTCCTACCCCCACCCCCCAGAACTGCCTTATGACTATCCCATGCATGCTTGAATTCCACCACTGATTTTGACTCCACAACCTTCCGGAAGGCCGCTCCATGCATCCACAACCCTCTGTGAAAAATACTTCCTTAAATTACCTCTGAGCTGCCCCTCTATCTTCAAATTGTGCCCTCTTGTTCTTGCACACCTCTTTTTTGAAAGATGCTACCTCTTGGACTTTGTTGATTCCCTTGAGGTACTTGAAAGTTTCTATCATGACCCCTCTCCTCCTTTCTCTCGAGGCTATACATATTAAGCTCCTTAAGTCTCTCTTCATATGTCTTCCGATGCAGACCCTGCACCATTTTAGTTGCCCTCCTCTGGACAGCTTCCATCCTGTCTATGTCTTTGCGGAGATTAGGTCTCCAGAACTGCACACAGTACTCCAGATGGGGTCTCACCAGCTGTCTGTACAGAGGGATAATAACTTCCTGTTTTCTACTGGAGATGCCTCTCCCCTATGCATCCCAGTATCCCCCCAGCCCTCCTTGCTGCCCTCTCACATTGCTTGCCCATCTTTAGGTCATCTGATATGACTACCCCCAGGTCCCTCTCCATTTTTGTTGTTGTTAGTATCTCACCCCCCATTATGTACTCTTCCCCTGGGTTTTTGTTTCCCAAGTGCATTACCTTGCACTTCTTAGCATTGAATCTAAGCTGCCATACATTTGACCATTCCTCTAACCTTGCCAAGTCCCTTCTCATCCTTTCCACCCCACCCTGTGCATCAACTCTGTTGCAGATCTTAGTGTCATCTGCAAAGAGACATACTTTTCCTTCCAGTCCTTCTGCAATGTCGCTTATAAAGACATTGAAGAGGACCGGGTCCTAATACTGAACCCTGCGGTACCCCACTAGTAACCCTCCTTTCTTCTGAGTGGACTCCATTTACTATTACTCTCTGTGTTCTATTCTCCAGCCAATTCTTTACCCAGGCTGTCATCTTGAGACCCACACCCAGGCTGGCTAACTTGTATTTTAATCTTTTGTGTAGGACTGTGTCAAATGCCTTGCTAAAGTCTAGGTAGCGTCTTTATATTGTGGAACTGCATTCCCTTTGTACCTATGGTATCTGTATGTTTAAAGTGGGTATATACTGTACACTCTCTCAGTTGGTAACTTGCATATAATCGTCCTGTATTTCTGCTGATTCAGTAACTTTCCATATCTATCTATACAGATGTATTATAGTGGCACAGTAGTGTAAGTTAGCAAGACTTTCTATGTTAAACCCCAAATTTTGCACTTTAATACCTTAGTAAATGTTCAACAGATTTAGATGAAAATTTGCATGCCTAGTCGTGGGATAGATCTTTGATGTGTTAGTTTTGTTCTGATCAGATGTGGATCGTGAGCTGTGGATAGTAAAAAATTAAATTTGTTGCTGTTTTTGCCATTGCATAGCACCCAAACAGTTTCAAATTTTAGTCTGAAATTTTCAGGGTAGAAAGGGCTTGCTCTAGAAGGATTTCTTTTGGTGGTTTGGTGAAAAAATATTAATCCATTGCAAAGTAATTACATTTTAAAATTTCAGGTTCTGAGCATAGTAAGTCAGTCAAAAATATAGCTGTATGAGGTTTTCGTATGGGGAATCCTTTTTCATTTGCTGCCATCTTCTTTTCCCTTTTTCACTAAATATTAAAATTTGAAAAGTCACAAAATTATATTCTGTAGAACTACCAATACATGCACAGTAGCTTGCATATCGGGACATCCTCAGCTGGATTCTGCGCTTAACTGTTGCAGAAATAAACCTTGTAATTTTTTTTTTTTCACAGTGTAAATCCTTTTGCAAGAACTATGATATGAAAAAAGATTATTTTTTGTATCATGAGTTGTGAAAAAGGAACCTTTTTCATGATGGGAAATCCTTTCCCTGGTATCTAGTGGCACCCCAACCTACCATCGCTGTTCCCATTCATAATTTTTATTTTATTTGCTTTATTCTTTAGTAACTGGGTAAATCCAACTAGGTACAGGTGCCTGTTTTCAGGGGTGACCTGGGAGCACTGGGGAGGTTAAGTGACTTGCTCAGAGTCACACAGTATGCAAGTGGAGTTTGTGGGAATCAAACCCAGGTCTGTCTGCTGGATGTACCAAGCTCATTCACAGCTCATTACTGGGGTATACTGCCTTGGTGTCTAGTGGCATCCCCCACCCTCCAATTGCTGTCCCCAGTACTTTTCCTTCCCTGGTGTCTAGTGGCACCCCTCAGCTTCTGATCACCCTCCTGTAATGTTTCTGTTTATTCCTGGTGTCTGGTGGCACCCCACCTCCGGTCACTGTTCCCATTGATTTGTGCTCTTTCTCTGGTGTCTAGTGGCACACCACCCCACCCTCTAATCGACTTTTTTTGTGACTCGTGATACAAAAAAATATTTTTCGTATCACAAATCATGAAAAAAAATCCTTTTTCATAATGGGGAAATCCTTTCCCTGGTGTCTTGTGGCACACCTCAACCTCTGATATGATTTCATTGTTTCTGCCCATGAAAGGTCAAAGGATGTCAAAGCAAATGCAATCATCTGCAATACCCAGATATACATTTTTCTGTTTAGGTCCTGATCCACTGTTATTACAGAGACACTCGCCTGTATGTTACCTCCTGTGGAAGAAATTACAGGAATTATTAATATTTTAAAACCTTTGGGAACAATTCAGAAATTTATTGCATACATTAACAATATGCAGTTTTAAATGAGAGTTGCTTCTTTCCTGTCAGCACTATTTGTAAAACAACACATCTTAACGCCACACATAGTAGACTTCAAAAACAAAACTCAAGCTTTCTTTGCAAATAATTACCACTGCAAGAGACTGCAAGGCCAGATAATGTGCCCCCTGCTGTACTTTAAATGGTACAGCTTAGATCTTGTCTACAGCAACTATTGTATCTTAGTTAACAACTGCTGTTAATAACAGCACTTCATAAGGAGCTAGGATGTAACTGGGGGTGTTTCCATTGTGATGGGTTTTTCAGACATCAATTTATGTTATTGACCAATATAGTTAATCTAGTTCTAATTAATTTTGAATCAAAATTCAAATATAATTCTTATTTGACACAGTAGTCATTCAATTGCCAGTCTACTGGAATTCAAACATAACTGGAAGAACTAACCAGAGATCAAGAACCACATTAAAAAAATAAAATAAATAAATAAAGGAGGCAGTATGCATTATTTTTGCCAGTGGCGTATCACCTGTTTCTAAAAAAGCTGCAAAGGTCAGTGCAAAGGAAAGTCAAATAACACCTTATGTCCAATAGATGGCAGTGCAGGGTGATAAATGCCAGTTTCCCAGTTATGCAGAACACTCAGTTTCATTATATGGATCTGTACTGGTCATTTTTCTATTAAAAATGGCCCAGTATTACAAGTCCAAACAGAAATAAATATACCGTCATAAGTGTGGCTGTGTGCATGTGCGTGTGTGTGTGTGTGTGTGTTTGCATGGGTGTGGGTGTGGGGAGGGGTAGAATGCTGATATGTATTATAATTAGAGATGCAGCAAAATTTAACTATGCCCATGAAGTTAACGCGACGTGCCCAACTTCGCATCCACGTATCATTACACAAAGTTTCCATCAAAAGGTCTAATTTCACCTTTAATAGGCTTTACGATCTAAACTTCGCATTAACTTCGGGTTACATTTTGAGAAAGTGAAGTTTGTGAGAAACAACCCACAGATAACGTCTGACTGTCTGCAGGTCACATGATTTAGGCAGGAAGTCAGTGAAATAATTTCACATTGACTTTCTCTTTGCTTGATTAGGAGCTGTGAGGAGCTTACTGTCTAGTATGTGGTCGTCGAACTCTAACAAACATTTGTCAGTGCCAAATGTTTGCTTGCTGGTATTAGCATTGATACTGCAGGAGTTAGAGAGATGCATAATAGGAATGGTAGTGAAGTATTGAACTAGCGCCAATTTCCCTCCCACCCTGCTAAGACTGACAGGCTTTGGGGTGTGCCTTTGGGTCATCAACCATAGTGCTCACCATTCCACCTCACCCACCCAGCAGACACTGACAGGTGTCACAGTGTGCCAGAGTGTGGCTCTTATGCTAACCCCATTCCATAAGGAAAAAGCTGAGATGGGTGAACTATAGGAGAATGGGGTAAACGCTCAGTCAAGATGCCAAGGCACACCTCAATGCCTGTCAGTGGCTGCAGGGTGGGGTTTGAATGGCACGAGCATTATGGTCGCTAACCCCAAGCCACACCCCTGACACCTGTCAGTCTGTACAGGATGGAACATTATCATTGGAAATCCTAACACCCCGGGCATTTGTTGGTATTTTCACTCCAAATTTTCAACATGGGCTTTTGGGACCCCTCCTCATGAACAGTGGCAGTATCATTTCATTACTCAATCCCAAAGGTGATTTTCCACAGAGAATGTGCCATTTGTTACAGGTCAAAAACATATTTTAGGCAGGATGTGGAAAATGACAGCTGTACTGTTAATGAGGAGGTGTGAAGAAATGGCAATGTCGAAAATCTGGAGTGAAAATATGAAAAAGTGGCGAAGTTACAAGTGTGTGTAGAAACTATGCAACACATGCTAATAACACGTCATTTTTTTGAATCTTTTCACAAAATCTTCAACATGGCCTTTTTGGGACCTCTCCTCATAAACAGTGGCACTAGGATTTTGTTAATCTGTCCAGAAAGTTGATTTCGCACAGCTACCATGCCATTCTGTGCCACAGGTGCAAAACACATTTTCAGAACGATGGGGGTGTGAAAAATGGCAATGTTGGAAATTTGGAGGAAAATATTAAACACTGATGAAGTTAATGTTACATACAAACTGCATGCAACACACATTAAAATGCAGTCATTTCTTTGAGTTTTTTCACCAAACTTGCAACATGGGCTTTTTGGGACCCCCACCTCATGAACAGTGGCACTGTCATTTCGTTAATCGGTCCCAAAAGGTGATTCTGTGCAGCAACTGTGAAATCATGTTTTGGAACTGAGAAACACAATGACAGTGCCAGTGTTCATGAGGTGGGGTTCCAAGAATCCCATATTGAATATTTGGAACCAAACCTCCCAAAAATGTCTGAGATATCATCCTAAGTTGAAACCCCCAATTGACTGTCATTATAGGGCTTACTGTGATTTTCTTCAGTTTGCGGTCAGCTTTTGAAGAGTACAGGCATGTTCCCGGTCCACAAGAGATCACAGCGCTGACCTCGGAGTAAGTATGTGAGAGGGGTGAGGTGCGAGAGGGAGGGTCGTGGGGGAGGGGTGCGAGGACAACAAGGGACCATTTTCTTTTTCTATAAGTTTAAAAAAAAGACCTCAGCAGACAGTTTTCTTTTTACAGGTGAAATAGTATGAAAATATCATTTTGGCACACTGGGGTGGGCTCCCAGTGTGCCAGACTAGAGGAAGGGGATCAATGCTGACCCGGGATTAGGTACCCCAGTTCTGGCTGAAAAATGAAGATAAACATCTGACACCAGGAGTGGGCATCCGTGTCAGAAAATAAAAATAATTACTTTGCACATTGAGGTGAGCTCCCAGTGTGCCACAATAGTGGGGTTGGGGGGCATGCTGACACAGGGATTGAACACCCCGTTGTCGGCAAAAGATATGTTCTGGCTTGAAGGGCATGCTGACACAGGGACTGGCACCCCATTGTCAGCAAAATATATATTCACCAGGAAAGGCACACTGAGCAAACAAGTTGATCATAAATGCAGCCATGCGCATTACTGTGTACTGTAATGCGCATGGCTGGAATATGCCCGATTGCCGGGAAGGTGGGGGGGGGAGAGATCTTCAGCTGCAATGATGAAACTGTCCATTACTGGAGCAGCTGATTTCTTTTAAGTCCAGCGCGCGCTCTGAAACTGACGCTCATTTCAGGTTCTGCATGTTTAACTGTGTTGTCCATCTATGTGTTTTTGCAATTAATATACAAGTAATGGTGTCCTATTGTTTTCTTCTTTTAAAGTCAAATCTGGATGGAAAGGGCATACTATTTTCAGAAACATAACACATGCTCAGATAGTTTTTACTGTCTTTGTCCAGGAAAAGCACACAGCTACAACTTGTTCCAGGGTGTGTTTTGGGAGCACAGGGAGGTTAAGTGACTTGCTCTGTTCACACAATATACAAGTAGAGCATGTTGGAATAAAAACCCATTCTGCTGGATGAACGAAGCTTGTTCACAGCTGTTTGCTTTAACCTCCAGGCTGTACTGTCTGCTGATAATCCAAAACTACACATTTCAAGGCTGGCCCCATGATGCCAGGCCAGTAGGTATGTAGCCACATTTGCATCTTGTAGAGTTCACACCTGAAACTGTAAGAGAAAAGGCTGTAAGAGAGTGAACAGAAAAAGACAGAAGTTGGTGATGTGGCAGCCCCAGAAATCTGTACTGACTTGAACACAGCCAGGGTTTAGAAATCCTGATATGGGGCCCCAGTACTTGTTGGCACCACACAGCCAGCCTTGAGATGTGTAGTTTTTGATGATCAGCTGGAAGTATAGCCTAGAGGTTAAAGCAATCTTAAAGATGGATTATCTTTACTAACAATTTGAAATGTAAAGGTGATAATGCACTAGTTTCATTGCACATACAAAATAATTATTATAAATGTAGAAAGTGTTATAATAATATCTTAAAACACACTTAATAAAACAATTTCCTATTTAACCTACAGTCAATGGAGGGCTGAGACCCTCAGTGGCATCATTTCCTATCAGGAGCCTAAACATATGGCTACCCCCAGCCCTTAATTACTGGATGATTTACAAATGAATAATTTGGACTGCAAAGACTCACAGATAATCACAGTTGCTCACTTAAATTAGCTTTTTATGGGTTTTCAGACATTAAGAAACCCTGTAGATGACAGTTCCATTTAATACTTCTACTATTTTCTGTTTAAAAATGGAGAGAGGATGAGAAAGTGAGGTTCCTGCCGGGAGTCACGGGCCAAGGATGCGGGGAGTCTTTGGCGAATTATTGGCTTCAACCATGGGAATGTTTTGCCATCCAGTGCTCCCCCCCAATTCAAAATGTTTCCACTGGCAGTGGAAGTGTGGTTCCAGAAGCAGCTGCAGCAGCAACTGCTGCTTTGGATGTTAGTGGTGCCAACCCTGCAGCACTGGTAGCTACTGACCCCCACAGCACGCCAAGGAGCAGCAGCAGGAACAACAACAGCAGCAGCAGGAATAACAGTAGCAGCAGCTTGTTCCCTACTCCCCAACTGCAGAGCAGTCTACTACATCTTGGGCCCCCCACTGCCTGTGCCTGGTCCTCCATGTAGTTCACCAGCATGGCATTTTTTACCACACTGTCAGGCGACCTGACTGTTGTAAGATGTAACATCTGTGGCATGATGGTGCATCGTGGTCACAAGGGCACTCACATGGGCACAGAAAGCCAAAGAACACACCTGGTAGTGTACCACTATGCACACTGTGAGGTCAAGGTGGCGGAACTAGCAACCGCTCCTGCAGTGGAGGATGCAGTGCAGGAGGGGGCAGCACAGCAACAGCCTGCATGGCATCAAAAGCTCAGTAGAAAGGAGAGTGCTAAACAAGTGGCAGCTCCCACAGCTGCAGCCAACCCATCTGAAATGCCAGCTACACAGGCAGACCTGGCCATCCTGTGGAGTGAGGTTGACCACCTACGTAATGTTGTAGGCCCAATGTGCCAGCGGTTGGACTGAATGGAGGCTCAGCAACTACAAATGATTGCTATGCTCCACAATCTGATTGGTCAGCCCCAGGGCTAGTTGTCTTAAATTGTTTTCTTTCTTAACATGTGGTGTGTGTGTTATGTCTTTATATTTCCTCACTATCCTCTCCTCCCCAAAATACGAAAAACACACCAAAAAAATGATACAAGATAAAAAAAACCCATAATTTCCTGACCTCTGCTTTCCTTCTTTTATTATTTAATAATCTTTTTACATACAGAATAAGTATGTAATTTCTGTTTTCCATAAATGTTTTCTTACTGTTGTATTGTATGTTAAAGCACCATTGCAATAAACCAGTGACAATTTTGACCTATACGGTTCAAGTCCATCATGTTGTTCCTTTGCAGGGAATCATCATCAAACATATTGAATGTTTACCCTTCACTGTTGGGTTGGCCATGATCACATTCACACTCTGTCCATATGTGTTACAAACATAGAAACATAGACTTTGACGGCAGGTAAGGACCGCTTGGCCCATCTAGTCTGACCATTTCCCTACCTACAGGATAGGCCGCAGATCCTAGTTAACCAACAGCCTATTTCTTCCTAACCCCCACAAGAATTGCCTTATGTCTCTCTCATGCATTCTTGAATTCTCCCACAGTTTTAGACCCCATAACCTCCTTAGGAAGGCTGTTCCATGCATCTACTACCCTCTCTGTGAAATAATACTTCTCACATTGCCCCTAAACCACCCCCATCTTTAAACTGGGTCCCTTGTTCTTGCACCGCCTCTTTTCTGAAAGATGCTACCCTCTTGACTTTGTTGATTCCACTGAGGTACTTAAAAGTTTCTATCATGTCCCCTCTCCTTCTTTCCTCAAGGGTATACATATTGAGCTCCTTAGTCTCTCCTCATACAGCTTTCTTGCAGACCCTGCACCATTTTAGTTGCCCTCCTCTGACCACCTCTATCCTGTCTATGTCCTTGCGGAGATGGGGTCTCCAGAACTGGACACAGTACTCCAGATGGGGTCTCACCAATTGTCTGTACAGAGGGATAACTTCTTGTTTTCTGTTGCTGATGCCTCTCCCTGTGCATCCCAGTATACCCCCAGCCCTCCCTACTGCCTTCTCACATTGCTTGTTAACCTTAAGGTCATCTGATATGATTACCCCCAGGTCCCTTTCCTTTTTTGTTGTTGTTACTTCCTCCCCCTATTGTGTATTCTTCCCCTGGGTTCTTGTTTCCCAGGTGCATTATTTTGCACTTCTTTGCATTGAATCCTAGTTGCCATATTTCTGACCATTCTTCCAACCTTGCCAAGTCCCTTCTCATCCTTTCCATGCCTCCTTGTGTATCAACCCTGTTGCAGATCTTTGTGTCATCTGCAAAGAGGCATACTTTTCCTTCCAGTCCCTCTGCAATGTCACTTATGAAGACATTAAAAGGATTGGACCCAATACTGAACCCTCGGTACCCCACTAGTAACCCGCTTTCTTCAGAGTGGACTCCATTTACAATTACCTTCTGTATCCTGTTGTGCAGCCAATGTTTTACCCAGGCTACCACCCTGGCACCCACTCCCAGGCTGGTTAATTTGACTATTAATCTTTTATGTAGGACTGTGTCAAATGCCTTGCTAAAGTCTAGGTAGGCCATGTCCACAGCCCCTCCCTGGTCTACTACTTTGGTCACCCAGTCAAAGAAATCTATTAGATTCATCTGACATGACCTTCCTGCTGTGAACCCATGCTGCCTTGGGTCCTGTGCCCACTGGCCTCTAGGTACTCAACTATTCTTTCCTTCAGAAGTGACTCCATCACTTTCCCTACCACAGAGGTCAGACTGACAGGTCTGTAGTTTCCTGCCTCTGTCTTGGTCCCACATTTGTGAAGGGAATCACATCCGCCTTCCTCCAGTCCTCGGGTACCACAATCCTCCCATGATTTATTAAAAGAGTTGCCAGTGGTTTCACTCAGTTCCTCCTTTAATTCTTTTAAATTCTGGTGAATTCCATCAGGCCCCATTGCTTTGTCCACCTTCAGTTTTAGGAGTTCTTGCAGGACCCTTTCTTCTGTAAAAGGACTGGGATTGACCCCCTATCAAGAGTGCTTCTGTTAATTGGATTAGGCACTTCCCCCTCCTCTTTTGTGAATACTGAGCAGAAATATTCTTTCAGTATCCCTGCTTTTTCACTGTCCCCCTCTGCCCACCCACCGTTCATTCTATTCAGCCTCACTATCCCTCCCTTTGTGTTTCTATGCTCGCTGATGTACCTATAAAAGGTTTTATCCCCCTTCTTAACTGAGTTGGCTATCTTTTCCTCAGTTTGTTGCCGTCTAATGTGGCTGTGGTACTGCATGATTACATTTTTTGGGAAGGGTGGTTACTTCTGTGGATTAGTAAATTATACCATTTCTCATTACTGTTCTTTTCTTTTACATTCTCAGGTCGTAGCACACAGATTCACAACCGTAGTGATGAAATCATGCTGCCGCCGCACATGTGTTCTACATGTGTCTGATTGTTGACTTCGGTTGTACGACAAATTTCAAGCCATGAAAGGTAAGCATTTTTTTTGGGGGGGGGTGCATCATTGGAAAGCAATTTTCCTTAATATTTTTGTCTTCTTTCCAGGTCTTCAGTGTATCCTTCCAAATGGTTGTCTGTCTTCAGATTGGAACATACTGCTGGTCCACAGCACCACAATGTTAACTGCAAACAGATGAAGAAAAATTATTCCAGTACCCCATTCAGTACCCAGAGGTGCTCTTTCTGTCTTCTGTTATATCCAGCTTGAAATAAGCTATTACTAAAAGCTCAGGAACAAATTAATCAAGTTTAGTGACACGCACTGGACCAGTGTCTTATATTCCATCCCAACCAGGGATATTATCTGGCCTGTATTTAACTGCCATTGAATACTTCATCCCTGTGGAAAACAAGGGGGGGGGAAATGAAAAATAAAGTAAAGAGGAAATAAGACTGATACTTACCTGTAGATAAAATAATTTACGTGGCCGCACTGCAGCGTCGTTGTTGCTGCAATTACAGTCGTTGTTATAATTTTGGTCCTAGGACTGTACGACTGCAAATTAAAACAGTCACCTGTGAAGAAAAATTAAACATCACTTGCCTGTATTTGGCTATAGTAGCATGTATAAAAAGGTGAAGAAAGGATTAACAACACAGTTCAAGTCAAAAACACAGTACATGAGATTCCTACTTACTATAAATTACTGATAACTAGATGCATAGATACATGGACAATGTCAGCAGATAAGGGCCTACGGCCCACCCAGTCTGCTCATTTGAGCTTGTAAGTTCACCTTATGTTTTCCTAGAAGTCTGTTGCTCTTACCCTGACTTCCAGAATTCCTTTATGTCTATGCCATGCATTCTAAATGCTGTGATTATTTCAGCCCCCACTATTGCTCTGGCAGGGTGTTCCACTTGTCCACCACCCATTCTGTGAAGAAGTTCTTCCTCATGTTTCCTCTGAATTGCCCTCCCTCCAACTTCATCCCATGCCCTTTAGTCCTGGAACATCTTTTTCACTGAAAAATAATGTATTCCAGCACCCTGTTCCTCCTTCTAAGATACTTGTATGTCTCTATCATATCCCCTATCTCCCTCCTTTCCTACAGGGGGTACATATTCAAGTCCTTCATCCTGTCCTCAGAGGACTTGTGATGCAATCCATGCACCATCTTTGTTGTTCTCCTCTGAATCTTCTCTACCCTATCTATGTCCTTATTTAGATAAGGTCTCCAGAACTGTTCACTGTACTCCAGGTGGGGCCTCACTAGTGCCTTGTATAGTGGAATTATGACTCCCTTTTCCTGCTGGTGATGCCCCTGCCCATGGCATCCCAGCATCCTATTTGCTTTACATGCCGCCTTGTCGCACTGTTTCTACCTTGAGGTCATCTGAGATGATAACCCCAAGATCCCTTCCTGCTTGGCACATGCTATATCCTCACCCCAACTGGTATGTTGTTCCAGGGTTCTTGTGCCAAATGCATTATCTTACACTTCTTTGCATTAAATTTCAACTGCCAAACCCCTGACCATTCTTCAAGCTTCTGCAGGTCCCTCCTCATTCTATCTACACCCTCTGGTGTGTCCACTCTGTTACAGAGCTTTATGTAATCAGCAAACAGGGAGATTCTGCCTTCTAGGTCCTGTGCAATGTCATTGATGAAGACATTGAATAGGACCAGTCCCAGGGATCCCTGTGGTACCCCACTGGTCACTCTTCCCTCTGTGAAGTGATAGCCATTTACCATCACCCTCTGTGTCCTGCTGTCCAGCCAGTTACCTACCCATGGCACTACTGTCCTGCCCACTCCCATATTCCCAAGTTTTTTTAGTAGCCTTCTATGTGGCACAGTGTCAAAGGCCTTGCTGAAGTCCAGATAGGTCATGTCCACTGCCCTCCCCTGATCCACCTCCCTTGTCAACCACTTGTAAAATTCAATGAGGTAGGTCTGACATGACTTCCCCCTGGTGAAACCATGCTGCCTTAGGTCCTGTAGTCCATTGGCAACCAGATGGTCCACCAATCTTTCCTTCAGTAGTGCTTCCATGATCTTCCCACTACCAAGGTGAGGCTGACTGGTTGTGGTTCCTTGCTTCCTCTTTGTTCCCACTTTTGTATAAGGGGACTACATCTGCTCTCCCAGTCTTTGGTACCTCCCTGTTTACAGTGATTGGCTAAACAGGATTGCCAGAGGTTCAGCCAACACCTCTCTTAGTTCTTTAGGACTCTGGGTGCACCTCATCTGGCCCCATTGCTTTATCAACTCTTATTCCTTCCAGTTCTTTCTGGATCCTTTCTCATGTAAAGGAACTTGTGTCCATTTCTGTGCCATTCCCAACCCTTGTACTCCCTTCAGGCCTATTACCATCCTCTTCCTCAGTAAAGAATGAGCAGAAATACCTGTTCAATATGTCAGATGTTAATCATGATGAGTATAACGTTTCTTGATTGTGTGATGGTGCATTGCTGGCTGCAGCCAGGCTAGTGGTGCCATACCTTCAGGGAAATAACCAGAGATAACAACCAACATTAGAAATTATTGCTCACTGTGGCACAAATATTTTGATGTTACTTCTTGTCAAATCATCTTGTACTGATCATGCAGATATATTTTTAGAAAGTTATGTAATACAACAAAGTAACTTTTTCAAAAGAATAGTCCATCATTACTGAATGCTGGAATCCTAATTAATTTTGATTCCAAAATTTAAAACAACGCTGATTAATTTGGGGACTGTATTTCAGAATCATTCCGCTATTCAGGTTAATAATGATGATGACAAGATAAACCCAATTTCTGCAAAACTGACTATAGTACCAAAGTGGTACAATAAGAAATAAATTAATGCATGTTCATAGGACATGAACTCACCATGGCTGGCTGTGGGTTCCTCGAATGGGCACAGGTACAATGTCTGCTTGTCTGTCTCTCTCTCAAGAGGCAGAGTGGCTGTGGCTGACTGCGGATTCTTACATTGGGCACCAGTCCAATGTCTGTCTGTCTCTCTCTCTCTCTCTCTTAAGAAGCAGGGTGGCTGTGACTGGCTGAAGGTTCTTACATTGGTCACAGGTACAATCTCTCTCTCTCTCTTTCTCTCTCTCAGCAGGGTGGCTGTGGCTGGCTGCGGGTTCTTACATTTGAGCAGGTACAATGTCTGTCTGTATCTCTCTCTCTCTCTCTGTCTCAAGAAGCAGGGTGGCTGTGGCTGGCTGAGGGTTCTACATTGGTCACAGGTACTCTCTCTCTCTCTCTCTCTCTCTCTCTCAGCAGGGTGGCTGTGGCTGTGGCTGGCTGCGGGTTCTTACATTGGGA
Organism: Neoceratodus forsteri; assembly: GCA_016271365.2. Lineage (NCBI taxonomy): Eukaryota > Metazoa > Chordata > Ceratodontiformes > Ceratodontidae > Neoceratodus > Neoceratodus forsteri. The sequence goes on from CM057454.1 coordinate 70,165,992, forward strand.
GCAGGTACAATGTCTGTCTGTCTATCTCTCTCTCTCTCTCTCTCTCTCTGTCTGTCTCAAGAAGCAGGGTGTCTGTGGCTGGCTAAGAGTTCTTACATTAGGCAAAAACACCAGGTCTGTCTCTGTCTCTCTCTCTCTCTCTCTCTCTCTCTTTCTCTCTCTCGCTCTCTCTCCCTCCCTCTCCCTCCCTCTCGCTCTCTCTCTCTCTCTCTCTCTATATCTCTCTCTCAAGAAGCAGAGTGAGTAGCTGGGGTGTGTTACTGTATTTCAGTGTCAGGATAATTGTTGTTCAATCAGCATGATGTCGGTGGCTACAAGCTGACATGTGTTTAGAAGACTGCAGCTAATAATGACTGCACACATTCTGGGAACTGTACTGATAAAATCAAGGAAGGTGAAGGTGAACTGTAATGACATGTCATATGACACTTACAACAGGAAGAAGTACAGTGAAGAACACCAGGATGAAATGCAGTGTCACAGGTTTATGGCATGACAAAAGGGATTAACTCCCATTAAAATGGCATTGTTTGCTGCAGTAACGCTACTGCAGAATTCTGCAGTGCTGCACTTCATCCTGGTGGGCTTCACTGTACTTTAATGGCAATTCTTTCTTTATGCCCTTCCACCAATGTCCTCATGATCATCAACGAGGAAGCAGCCCTCGCAACCTCAATGCCAGAGTTGTACACCCTTGGAAATTCTTTTTCCATGAGTGCATCATAAACCTCAATGGAACACCATTTGACACTACCACCAAGATGATCTGCTCCACCCGCCATCAGCAATGCCATCATCATGACTGGGTACAAACATAGTTGTGCTTGCCCTGCTTGATATGTGACCTTCATTCATTTTGATAAATCTCAGCATGCCAACATTTGTAGGTGACAGGTTAGTATGACAGTCATGCACAATGTCCCCCGCAGAACTAAATACACTCTCCACACTTACACTGGAGGATGGGCAGGTCAGGTACTTCATTGCTACTGATGTCAGCACTGGCCATTCATTCACCTTGCCACTCCAGTACACCAGAGGATCATCTAATATTGTCATATGCCTGTTTTCTGTCAAATAGGCCTTAACCATGCTCTGTGGTGCACGCATTCCTGATGAGTCATGAACCTGTTCACAAGATTCATCTACATCACAAATTCCAATTTGGGACAAGGCACCCCAAAATGGATTAATGGCCAGCTGTGCACCTGACACCACCCCTTGCTGTTCAGCCACCTTCCTAGATGCACTGTGTCCACAATGATCTTTAGCCTTGTTATACTAAGGTTTACAAAACTTTGCACATGATGTCCGCACCCCATGAACCAATCTGACCAGCTGTCCAGTCCAGTGAGGTTTTGAGCCTGATCATGACCACCCTCCAGTATGGATGCAATACCATGCTCGTAGCGTTGGTCCAGCATTGTGGCTATTCCCAATTTGGGAGATTGCCGAATGTTAGCGATGTGTCTATTGCTGTCTAATTTATTTAAGATGTTTTACCAGGAAAGGCATACTGAGCAAAACTTGTATCCAGATGCATCCTGGGGGAGAGGGGAAAGGAATAAAGGGAAGGGATGCAAACAGATATAAACATCATATGTGGTATAAACTACACAAGTAGTAATTACAATATTACAGAGGGTCTAAAGTTTGATATACAGTGTACATCACAAGACAAGGAGAAACTGAGTCAGCAACAGGCAAAGTTATAAATAGTGCAAAACTTAGAGAACACAGCAACAAAATAAACATAATCACTCCGACAGATTACAAGGGACAGAGTGATTTAACTTTAACATTTATAAGTACTAACAGTTTATGTGCAACCAGGGGACAAAAATTAAGGTGAGGGAGTATTTATTTAGCATGTTTAGATTAGGCACAAGTACAGACAGAGGGAAAGGTTCCTTAAGAGGAGGAGAGGAGAGGAGAGGAGAGGAGAGGCAGAGTGCCAGACAGTCTGGGAGAGGGAGTTCCATATTTTAGGAAAATGGTAGGAGAAAGCTGATTGGCCTGCAGATGAAGATCTGTGAGGAAGGTTTAGGGTTTGTGAGTCATGGCTTTTAAGGGAGTTGTGGGAAGGAGGTTTGGGATAGATAAAGGATGAGAGGTAAGAGGGAACAGAGTGAAACCAGAATTTAGCAAGGAAGGAAGCACAATGGATATGTTGTCTGTCAGCTAGGGAGAAGAGGGAGAGAGACTGGTAGAGGTCGCAATGATGGGTGCATGGAGGACTGTCAAGAGCAAAATGGAGTGAAATAGAGTGTCCAGCCTGGCTAAGGAAGATTTGGTAGCTTCACAGTAGACTACATCAGCATAGTCATAAATGAGAAGTATCATTTTCTGGATCAGAGCATGGCAAGTCGGCAGTGGGATGCAACCAAGTTTTCTATATAGGGCACCTAGTTTGGAATGCAACTTTTTATGGATAGCATCGATGTGTTCAGAGAATTGAAGGTTCTGGTAGGGTCTAAGATTGTAATCATGTGTTTGAGTAACACACAGCTTGACCTTTCTCCAGCCACATCAAGGCTAGGCTGCAGATGCAACAATGTCTGCCTCAGCACCGGTAGCAGTGGAATGGCTTGACTAACGGATGCAGTGTCACTGCTCACTGCCTATGTGGCATATTCAAATGGGCTCAAAATTACTATTACTGAATCCACAAGTCACCATTGCTCAGTTGTCATAGACATTGATGGCCCGGAACTGTCACAGCTAGTGTGCATAACAAGGTACTCGGAGATTGCTTGTACTGCTCGTACTCAGTGCTTTGCCAGTAAAGTGTGGAGTTCCATCTCATGACAACGCAAGCTTGAGGTGGTGCTGAGAGAGGCTGTTTTGGACCTGCAGCTGCCTAAGCTGGTCACGGGCCTTTCGGAATATGCAAAGTGGGCAGAGATGCAGCGTGCAACAGTCAACATCTGCTTGATTGCAGGCTACTTCAGAAACTCCTGTACCACAAGATCTAAACAGTGGGTCATGCAGGGAATCCTCACAAAGCCAACCATTGCTGATAAATTTAACAACATTGGACCCATTATCACTTGCTATAAAGCCAGTTTTTAGGGACAGGGGGTGCAACCACTCATCAATTTCTGTCAGTAACAAGTCTAGCATGTTTTCACCTGTATGCTACCCTGCTACACTATGCATTGCAAGTGTGGCATGCTGTCTAATGCCATGAAGGTTGCTGCCACCATAGTCTGACTTATTACAGTGCTTTCCTATCCCACCATCACAGACAACCCCAGGTAGCTGCACCCAATGTGTAATAATACACAGATAAGAACTGCCCGTCATTTTGCCACTTGTCCACATATCCATACTTCAAGTGAATGTAAGGTGATGCGGAATGCAGAAGGGCATGTCTTACAGATACTGTCATACCTGTAGTACGATATAACTCAGGGGACAGCACGGGTGGCAAAGTATGTCTTGAATGGGATCTTCCATTCAGGACATGCCCATGCCACAAAGCATCAGAATCCTGCATTCTCCACAAAGGAGAATGGCAACAGGTCAATTGCAAGCATTTACGCTATGGCAGCATTGAGTTCATGCACAACTGCATGATTTGGTGGGTATTTATTGTGCCGCTCAAAAAGGCTGTGCAACGTGGGTTGCATTTGTTATGTGTTTTGCATGTGGTGTGCCAAATGTCTCTGCTCGGTGAACTACCATAAATGAGGTGCCTTTGACGTGGATGGTGGGTCACAGGTGACAAGCCAATAAATGCTGTTAGTTTACTTGTTTTAAGTACAGAGTTGATGTAGTTGAATTACTACATGGACCACCACTGCTACTCTGACCACTACTGGAACATTCAAAGTCATCCTCCTCCTCCTCCTCATGCCTGTAGTAATCCTGCAGTGTTAATTCACAACTTCTACCTACATAGCTACTTACACTGACTTAGTAAGGGATACCATGCTCACTAAGGTGGATGAGGGTGAACGCCCACCACGGCATCAGCTCCCTCTGGTGCCAAGTCCACAGGCCATGTCCCTGCTCTTAGATGATTATACTGGCCCCAGTGCCAAGATGGCTACCCTTTACACACCTCGCACACACTCACCACACAGCTAGAAGATTGCCATTGTTTCATCTTTTCATCTTGCATGAAAACATCCAAACTAGGGATTTTGCTGCCCTACATTTCACACCATGCTGCTGTATATGGGACTGCAATTTTCTGGGAGGTGAAATAGGGTGTGTGCTGCATGGTTTCTGGTGTGATGCAAATTTTGACTTTGACTGAATATCACAGTCTATGAATATGACTGCAGGATCATCCACAGAGACAGCTACATCAGAAGAACTTTCGGAGGGGGAGATTTACTAACAGACTTTTTACCTACAGCCACCTTAACTTTCTTTTTGTCCAGTTCCCATATGGGGTCGCTAGCATTATCATCATAATCCACAGATTCACTTTGGATGCTATCCTGTGGAGATATTACAACTGCAACCTCACTATGATCATCCACACTTTTTTCACCATCTGATTGTTTGGATGGCCTAACGTGACGATCTGTGGAAACATGAGATCGACTCATGATGATCAGGACCATGTTACTGTGGGAGGGACATCAACTACAGTCAAGGCTTCTGACTCCAGAACATTTTTGCCACCTGATAACTTTGCTTGGGTTGTAGCTATACTCCTGCTGTTATCAACAATGCCATCATTCACTTTACTACCAGCGACACCAGCATCTCTAACCAGCATCTTAGCGATGGAATTCACCTAGAAAAACTGATTGACAGAAATGCCTTTACTTGCAGCAACTACTACCTTTCCCTTCTGCTGCGTACTACCATGTCCACAGCCAGACTTAACACTGCTAGCCCCTGATGAACCTGCCTCATCATCAGAAATAACTTCCACTGCTAGCATTTGGAGGCACACAAGCAATAGTCTTCTTGGCAGCAGCACCACAGCCAGAAATACATGACCATCTTTTCATGGGCATTTTTTAAGATTACACAGACACAGCTGGTCCAGTGGTGCTGAGGGTTCAGGCACTGGATGCCACACCTCATGCTGTGCCAGCAACCCAGGTTCAGGAAAGAGCCTGGGTTTTCAGGGATTGGCCAGGGGGAGGGCAAGGGGTGAGATCGAGCCACTGCAAGGCAGCTCTCTCCTTCTGGGAGGGACTTGGGGCTCCCCAGCCATTGGCCACCACCCAGTGGAGGATGGATGGCAGTGCCAAACAGAGGGAGTTCTGGTGATAGCCAAGGGAAGGGGTGGAAGGGGCTGAGCTGGCTTCAAGGGGCATATGTGTGCCTCAATGCATGCATGACATCCGTGTGCTGGGGCCCTGCGAATAGGGGAGAAAAAGGGAAAAAACTGAAAACTATAAATAAAAAAAAAAAGATTACACAGACAGTCATCAAAAAAGAAACACATGCACCACAAAAGTGTTTTTCCAGTCTTGTGTGTTATGTTACAAATTCAAGAGAATTCACAAGAGAGTACAATGATAAAAATACTGCAATAGGTACTTTTTCATTATGTCTGTTTTATTCATTTAAATGCTATAATACGCACTGAGAGAGAGTTTTCACATTACTATGGGGAACACACAACTGTGGTACAGCGACACCAATTTCAAGAGACTGAACAGAGACAATTAACAGCAATGTTTTATTTCTTCAGTTTTTGGTGGATGAGAAGCCAGAAAAATACAAGAGTGACTTCCAGACAGAAACTGAGCACTAAAGAGATGTAGCCACACAGGCACAACAAATCCAGAAGTGGAACAACAATACATAGAAACATAGGAACATAGACTTTGACGGCAGATAAAGGACCGTAGGCCCATCTAGTCTGCCCATTTCCTACTACAGGATAGGCCGCAGATCCTAGTTAACCAACAGCCTATTTCTTCCTACCCCCACAAGAATTGCCTTTATGTCTGTTCCATGCATTCTTGAATTCTCCCACAGTTTTAGACCCCACAACCTCCTCAGGAAGGCTGTTCCATGCATCCACTGCCCTCTCTGTGAAATGATACTTCCTCACATTGCCCCTGAACCGCCCTCCTTCTATCTTTAAATTGTGTCCCCTTGTTCTTGCACGTCTCTTTTTCTGAAAGATGCTACCCTCTTGGACTTTGTTGATTCCACTGAGGTACTTAAAAGTTTCTATCATGTCCCCCTCTCCCTTCTTTCCTCAAGGGTATACATATTAAGCTCCTTTAGTCTCTCCTCATACAGCTTCTCTTCCAGACCCTGCACCATTTTAGTTGCCCTCCTGACCACCTCTATCCTGTCTATGTCCTTGCGGAGATGGGGTCTCCAGAACTGGACACAGTGCTCCAGATGGGGTCTCACCAACTGTCTGTACAGAGGGATAACAACTTCCTGTTTTCTGCTGCTGATGCCTCTCCCTATACATCCCAGTATACCCCAGGCCTCCCTACTGCCTTCTCACATTGCTTGCTAACCTTAAGGTCATCTGATATGATTACCCCCAGGTCCCTTTCCTTTTTTGTTGTTGTTACTACCTCCCACCCATTGTGTATTCTTCCCCTGGGTTCTTGTTTCCCAGGTGCATTATTTTGCACTTTTGCATTGAACTTAGCTGCCATACTTCTGACCATTCCTCCAACCTTGCCAAGTCCCTTTTCATCCTTTCCATGCCTCCTTGTGTATCAACCCTGTTGCAGATCTTTGTGTCATCTGCAAAAAGGCATACTTTTCCTTCCAGTCCCTCTGCAATGTCACTGATGAAGACATTAAAAAGGACTGGACCCAATACTGAACCCTGCGGTACCCCACTAGTAACCCCTCTTTCTTCAGAGTGGACTCCATTTACAATTACCTTCTGTGTCCTGTTGTGCAGCCAATGTTTTACCCAGGCTACCACCCTGGGACCCACTCCCAGGCTGGTTAATTTGACTATTAATCTTTTGTGTGGGACTGTGTCAAATGCCTTGCAAAGTCTAGGTAGGCCATGTCCACAGCCCCTCCCTGGTCTACTACTTTGGTCACCCATTCAAAGAAATCTATTAGATCTGGCCTGACATGACCTTCCTGCTGTGAACCCATGCTGCCTTGGGTCCCTGTGCTCCACTGGCCTCTAGGTACTCAACTATTCTTTCCTTCAGAAGTGACTCCATCACTTTCCCTACCACAGAGGTCAGACTGACAGGTCTGTAGTTTCCTGCCTCTGTCTTGGTCCCACTTTTGTGAAGGGAATCACATCTGCCTTCCTCCAGTCCTCGGGTACCACACCATCCTCCCATGATTTATTAAAAGAGTAGCCAGTGGTTTCACTAGTTCCTCCCTTAATTCTTTTAGAATTCTGGGTGAATTCCATCAGGACCCATTGCTTTGTCCACCTTCAGTTTTAGGAGTTCTTGCAGAACCCTTTCTTCTGTGAAAGGACTGGATCGACCCCTATCAAGAGTGCTTCTGTTAATTGATTAGGCACTTCCTCCTCTTTGTGAATACCGAGCAGAAATATTCGCTCAGTATCCCTGCTTTTTCACTGTCCCCCTGCCCACCCACCGCTCATTCTATTCAGCCTCACTATCCCTCCCTTTGTCTTCCTACGCTCGCTGATGTACCTATAAAAGGTTTTATCCCCCTTCTTAACTGAGTTGGCTATCTTTTCCTCAGTTTGGGCCTTTGCTATTTTGACTTCCTTCCCTGCTTCCTTCTGCCTTAACTGGTACAGCTCTCTGTCTTGCTCCTTCTGTGTTTCCTTATACTTCAGAAATGCTATCTTTTTCTTCCTGACTTTCACAGCCACCTCTTTTGAGAACCATAGTGGCTTTTTCGTTCGTTTTGATTTGTTTATTTGCTTCACACAAAGGCTTGTTGCCTCTGTGATGGCAGTTTTGATGAGTCCCCATTGTTGCTCCACACCTCCTTCTAGCCTGTTTGCTAGTGCTTTTCTGAGGCACTCTCCCATCTTGCCAAAGTCAGCCCTCCTAAAGTCCAGTACCCTCACTTTTGTATGGCTTGACTCTGTAGCTGAGTTTAATGTGAACCACACTGTTTGATGGTCACTTGACCCCCAGATGGCAACCCACTTCTAGATCTGAGATTCTCTCACTGCCCCTGGCTTGAGAGTATGAAGTCTAAGATTGCTCCCTCATGAGTGGGTTCCGAAACTAGCTGTCTGAGGCCTGCCACCTGTAGGGCATCAAGAGTGGCCCTGCTCTTGGATGTGGCTGCAGCAAGTGTGCTCCAGTTAACATCTGGCATTTTCAGGTCTCCCATCAACAGTATCTCCCCTTTCTCTGCCATTCTAAGAATGCCTTCTATCATATCCTTGTCCATTCCTTCCCCCTGAAATGGGGGTCTGTACACCACCCCTGTGCGGATTGTGGTGCCCTTTCCAGTCTCCAAGGTGACCCACAGTACCTCCTCTCCTCCCTGTTTATTCTTTTGTTCAGTTGCTTTTATCCCTTCCTTTACATAGAGAGCTACTCCTTCCCCTCTTCTCCCCTGCCTGTCTCTCCTGTAGGTTATGTACCCTTATTTTAATACCTTATTTTGGGGGGGGATTTACAGCAGTAGCTAGACAGAAGCATAAAAAAATACCACAGATGGGCTGTGAAATTAAGAGTACTGCTATTACAGTGGTGCAATAAAATGCATATGACTTGACGTTATGCACACAGACTTAAGGTAATGCGCAGAAACTTTAACAGTTCAGTAAACTATAACACAGCCTTTTAAACAGACTGAAAATATGCACAGTGTACAGCAAAGACTTATAAAAAATTACTAGAGGTATTAGTGTGTGTGTACCTGTGTACAGAACTGAACACACCAATACTAAAACACTAGCCAGCAACAGTTGGAAAGACTGTCTTTCACACTGTGGTCTGTGAGTCTCCCTTCTACACCACAGATCCGCCCCTCCCCAAAGCACACTTCTGCAGTATCTGTCAATAGAGACACTAAATGTACTAATTAAAGATGCAATATTCACACCAACTAATAAATGCTCGATGATATAAACACACAGGGTTTGCTACACTTGATGTAATAAATTTGGACTCAAAAGTCCAAATGAAGAATGCTTTTTGAACGTTTGAAGGTTTGAATCTCAGAGCTCTGAGATCAAACTAACTCCAGCTTTCCACTACACACCACGCTGAACTGAGGCTGTGCAAGCCAATGTAGTGCCCATGTGACCTACCATCCCGTGAATCAGTGCAAAATTCCCTTTAAGAACAAAAAGGTGAAGTTAATGCGAAGTCCATATGAAGCAATGGAAAATTTATGTTAATAATAAATGCAGTTTTCATTTCACTTATGAGTATTTCACAAAATTCGAGTTCTACACTAAATACTTCACGTAGTGAAGTTGAGGAACTTCGCTCACCTCTAATTATAATAAATACCATACTGCAGAAATGTTGATGGATGGATCTGAGAACAAGACAATTTAAGAAATACAGTAAAGCAGGAATTTTTCACTTATGTGAAGCCATTGCACCTAATATATGCCAGCAACTAGAGTTCAGGTTATATATTCCTTCTGCAATGTTATGGGATTCCGCAGCCTGTTGAGACAATATATGGAAATAATTGACATTAATATGCTTTATGCAATATGCTGCTGTTTAATCATGGAGCAACTCATCATCTGTGCCTAGCATGAGTAGATGTTACCTAGTATGGCAGCATAAATAACTCTAGATGAACTATGGCAGGGTTATAATGAAGATAAAATGGTTTGATGGGAATGTGTCCTGAGTTAAATGTTTAGGTGTACATAGGCAGGCTCAACATATAACTGCAAGTCACCTCTGATGATGTAATACTACACTCAACATGTCACTGCATTGCAATCCACCTTGCATGCTGTATTTGAGAGTTCCTCTTAGCCCATATATCTAATTTGTGGATCTATAAGGAAACAATAGGACATACCTAGCTGAGTACATTTATCCATCTAGCACTGTGGTTATTATAGCACAGCCCACATCCTCCAGTGTATAACTGCACTTATAAAATGGAAACTACTGTATATAAACATGACCAAAACAAAAAACATCCAAAACTCAGAATAATAATTGTTTATATCAATTAAATGTAGCTCTTCTGCTGTGATGGTGGGGGTCTACTTCTCGGTGAGCTGGCATACAACATTTTGGTACGGTTTCTTTCCCTACTCTGGATGGAATTTTAAAACAAACTCTGTTGTGGCCTTTTACAACTGGCTTTAGAGGGCTTATGCCTCTTATGGCAGGAGTGTGAAGGTTTTAATCATATATCACAAGTTCTATGGAACTTGCAGCACAATAACATAATTTAAAAAGGAATTAGATAATCACACTGGAGAAAGAAAGACAACATATATCCATTGATATGTGACGTGTCACCATGACCTTTGATCAATAGACCTGTATGATAACTATGAAACTATGGACTATCTCAATGTCCCATGGGCATGTTTGAAGAGAACTGCCATTCTGGTGGTGGTTGAGTTCTACCTACAGGAGGAAGGTTTAGTTACGAAGTTTCTGCCACATTACAGATTGCTGACCTCTCCCCTCAGGAGGAGGGTTGAAGTGTGAAAAAACATGTCAGTCTCAGCAGATAGCGGAGCTTTCCAACAGGAGCAGGATTTTGGTTTTTAGAAAGACAGTATATTGGTGGTGGGTTGTTATGCTCTGTATGAAGGTGTGGGAAGAGTTCTTCTTTGCACTGACATGAGTGGGTGAGTCTGATTCACATGATTAAAAAAACACAGAATTTTAGTTGGAGTTAATTTGTGTTCACATGTGTGTGTGTTGTGGGGGGGGGAGATTTGTGAGAAAATAGCTGGTTTGGTAGGCCTGAAATGTACCTTCATGGAAGATCTTAGGGCTTAGAAATGTAAAGAACACTGTGATTTTATTTAACAGATATTAGGGGTTTGCACATAGGTGATGGTTGGTTATGTTAGTGAGTAATATCATTTCTGAGTGATGATGGGAATGGGAGGTGGATCTATATGTTGTTATTTTTCAGGGTTGAATTGATACAGAGTAGGCAATTTGTCCTGGTTGTTAACATGGGTTTAAAAATATTGGTCATTGAAACATATCATGTGACTTCAGCATTATCATGGGCGATCAGAAAGAAGGACATTCCTAACCATTTTCTAAAACAATGCAGTTTTAAACTCATAGCCTGGTTGAATTATGTCAGCATTGTTTAATAAGTCATTTGTAGTATGTATAATGCACAATAATCAGAGTAAGCAAATTTGCAGATTTAAAAGATTGTACAAGAAGACAAAATGCATGCTTTCTATAGCATAGCGCATAGTTTAGAAGAGCTCTGCTATTTCAATATTTGCAGGGTTTGCATGTCGTGTGTTGGAAATTGTATAGATGCAAGCCATGTCAGCCCCGAAAATGTTACATGGCTGTGTGGCAAAGTTAAATATGGAACTTTTGCCATGTACAGAAGCCATTTAATTTTCCTGCAAGCTATAATGCAGGCTGGAGTCAATCGAGCCAGGTGCCATGCCACGAAATACAGCTTGGACTAAGATGCTTTGCACTGCTCAGAAACTATGCTGCTTGGCAATTTAATGGTGACAAGCAGGCCATGTTCTCAAATGAATGTCTGTGTGAATATTATATTTAGCTGTTTAAAATATTTAGATAGGTGGGCACACTGAGCTGTGGACGATTCTTTTCCAGAAGAACCCTGAGTGGCAGGAGTTTTAGAATACATTGAAAAGAGTGAAAGAAAAATATATTGATTCATTTATTCATTAAAATGTGGGACAATAAATAAAATAAAATATGTGAAATTAATATGGGTGAAACACAGAGCAGCAACACTGATATACAAAAGAGGGGTGAACATGCATTAGCCAGTGGGAACATTGCACTGGAAACATGCAAGCTGCATGGCGAGAGCAGAAGAAAGCATTGTGGGTAGTATATGATGGAAGGAGAAAATCAAGGATATGATGGGCAATACAAGGTTTCAAGTTAGTGAGGGTGGAAAAGAAGAAGAAGGTGGATTGGATGGGGCAAATGAGGGTGCAATTATACTATCTCAAAAAGGAAGGAAATTAATTGCAAAAAAAAAAAATAACTAATGCACTAGTTAGGGTTAAAGCAACAAAAGTAGGGAAATGTAGCATTAGGGTTTCCAAACCTAATACCCACCCCTCTGCAGGCAGCACAGCAAGTGTAGGGTGTGCATTGGGGTTTCCAAGTCTAACTTGTACTCCAGTCCATCAGTTAATAAGTTGAGATGTATACAGTGTATGAGAATGGGGTGCGTGTTAGGCTTGAGAACCCCAAGACACACCCCATGCCTACTGTGCTGCCTGTGGAGGGGGGTGAGGTGTTAGGATTGAAACCCTAATGCCACATTTCCCTGTGTTGGTTGCTTTAACCCTAACTAGTCCAATAAATACGTTGTTTCAATGATATCTGTCACAAACCCACTCAGTAGGTCAGCCATCTACTCTCAAAGTGCCAATCTCCGAGTGCAGTCTTGTGAACAGTTAATAGAGACAGGGTAAACCTCCTGTCTGTTTTGTGGGTTCAAATCAACCTTTGGTCTCAAGTCTTGGAGGGATTCAAACTGTGAACCTCTTGCTAGCGTACCAAATGCACAGGCTCAGATAATTCTATCTTTGGGGTGCCAGATATCTTTGCCTACGAGCGCCAAACCAGGTGTACAGAAATTAATCCATAAAAACTCTAATAAAAGACCTCAGATTAAAACTCCCACCTTTTTCCAGTTTGGTATCACCATTCAAGCTTATGTACAGTGTCTGCTTTAACCATATATACTTTACTTGTAAAGGAAAGAAATTCAAAGACAGACCAAGTAGGCTCTAAAAATAGAGTTTTACTAAAATAGATAAAATTTATGTAAAACATAAAATACAGAACCATATACCACAAAACATACAAATTTTTTAAAAGAACAAGGTTTTAACAGTGCAATTCCTAATACAGTACTTAGATTTTGTCTCTCTCTCTCTCTCTCTAAATACCTGCTTAAAGTGCTCACAGATGTTTCTTTGTCAGAGCGTAGATAAAAGTGTCTCTCTCTGAAGGAAAAAAGAATACTGTTTAAAAGCTGGTTTTCCCCCACCTCTTTGCATGAGGTCACCTAGCTCCTCCCTGTCAGAATATATAAAAAAAAATCTATACAAAAACAGGATGTCTTTTCAAGTATTAAATTCTGTAACCTCAGCATAACTCATTTTCTTCAAATGGCTCTTTGATCTTATGATCAGCTTTCCCTTTTCAGGACATCAAAGCATCTTTCATGATTTCACACTAAAACATCATAACCTGCTCTTCTTCCTCTAAGCGTTATAAAATTTTATGATCTGTCTTGGCAGTTAGGTATCTTCTAGCCTGTAATTAGTGTCTGGCCTTCCAGGTAACACCTTGTATCTAAAACGTGTGTGTGTGTGTGTGTGTGTGTGTGTGAGATCTCACATGCTGTTTTTTTCAGCATCTCTCATGAGAGACAGTCCATAACACATTTTTATATTACAAAAAGGATACAGTGATCAGAACCAGCTGTCCAAGTGTCACAATATCTATGTATTTATGTGTGTGTGTGTGTGTGTGTGTGTGTGTGTGTGTGTGTGTGTGTGTGTATATATTTATTTATGTTAAAGGTTTCACCAGGAAAGACAACATGAGTTGTAAAACAGATCGTTTCCAGTAGCATCCTGGGGGAGGGGATACATGAGTGGAGAGAGCAGATAAAGCATTCCTAGATTACAATACATATAGCTAGAATATGGAAAGAGCAATGCAAATGCAATACATTTCAATTGATGACAGAGAGACATGCCTAGGCTAAAGTACAATAGTGTAGCTAATAATAGCAATACATTAAAAACCATTTTGACTTGGACAGACTGTTACAGGTGAGGAATTGAGTATAACATAAACTGGAACGAAAGACATAGGGCAATGACCTAGTAGGTGAACAAACAATACACAAATATATCATATGGCGTACAATTCGATGAACACAGAAGTATAACCAGGTACTCAGCAGGATATGACCCCAAAGGTTTGAATATGCAGTTAAAGTACCAAAAGATTGCAGGCTGAGGACAAGGAGCACAAGTGCTATATATCTATTGGAATGGTAATACCATGAGGGGAAAGGAATGGGGATTGGATAGAGGCATGGGGGAATGGGAAAAGAGGAGTTTGTCAAGACCTACACCTTCGGTATGCTGAGAACCTGCAAAGGGATGAGGACCCAACAAGGTTAGGGAAAGAGAGTTAGGGAGCAGTAAAGGAGGTGAAGATTGAGATGGGAGGAGGAAGCTGAGAATATTTACACCCTTCAGGATGTAGGGAACCTTGCAAGGTGGATAGGGGCATGGGGAGAGGGAGAAGAGGAGTCTGTCAAGACCTATGCCCTTCCAAGATGCTGAGAACCCTGCAAGGGGGTGAGGACCTGGCAAGCTTAGGAAGAGACAGAAGAGGGTAAGGGAGTAGTAAGGGAGGGGGTGAATATTGAGAGGGGAGGAGTGAATATGCAGTGTATGGTGGAATGTTGTTCTCATTAAAAATCCCACCATACCTAAACGCTATTCATCCACAGTCAAAAATGAATGGACCGCTGTACTGACTGTACGTGCAGAACAGCATTCCATTCATTTGGCATGAGAGACTTGATCTTGAAATGTAAGCCTCACGGCACAAGGAACCGCCATGAATCATGCATTGTTCTCATTAAAAATGCCACCATACACTATAAAAAATACTGGCTTATCAATCTCACTAAGCCAGTGTGTTTTCAGCCACCTCGGGGTTTATGATTCCTTCAGACCTCTCGAGCTTCGCTCTCGAGGTCGCATTGAATCATAACCCCTGTGTGGCTGAACACACTGGTTCAGCACGATTGCTCAGCATGATTGCTTGGCCAGTATTTTTATATATATATATATATATATATATATAGTTGTACCGTTCTACTGGAATTGTTTATATTGTATTTCCTGATTTTTTTTCCTGTTCCCCTCCCCCCTGGTCGCAACTAGAAACAAGCCCTTTTGGACTGTTTTGCTTACCAGGTAAAATGTGTTACAAATAAATAAATAAATACATAAATAAAATGGAACAGGTGCTAGATGGATTAAAACCTTGGGTGAAGCAGACTACAGATTATATACCGTACAACGACACTGAGGATGCCATTAAGGGCAAAGTTAGCCTCTCCGTATATGACATCAAGTTCTGTGGGAGTGTGGACACAAAGGAAGGGGACAGAGACTTGAGGGATAATCTCAAAAAGCTGAAAGGAAGCTCTGGAATCTGGCAGCTAGGGTCCAAAGCAAAGAAATGCAAGATCATGAACATGGGGAGTAAGAACCTCTAGAGTTCAGTACAGACTTGGGGGTGGGGGGGTGATTTTCACATTGTCCAAAGAGAAGAAAAACCTGGGGATTGCAGTCATCAACTTTGAACCCACTATGCAATGCAGCAAGGCAGCGGCAAAGGCTAATAGGATGCTGGATTGCATAAGCAGGGGGTTCATCAACAGAAGCAAAGAGGTCATACCACCATTGTACAGATCTATGATGTGACCGCACCTGGAGTATTGCATACAGTTCTGGAACCCTGTTCACAAAAGTGGACATTAACCAGCTGGAAATAGTATACAGAAGGGCCATGAAAATGATTCATTGGCAGCAGGGGCTTTCCTATGAGCAGGGTCTGGAAAACCTGAATATGCACTTGTTGCAAGACAGAAGGGAATGTGGGGACATGATAGAGACCATTAAGCACCTCTGGAGCATTAACTAGGATGTCCCCAGTGAACGTTTCAAGACCAGCAATAACAAGAACATAAGGGGCACAATCACAGACTGGCTGGAGGAAGGTTCTGGAAAGAGGCCAGGAGGCACTTTTTCACACAGAGAGTGGTGGTGGGATGAAGCAGGCTTCCAGAATAGGTGGTAAACAAGAAAACTGCTGATGGATTCAAGAGGGGGTAGGATAAAATTTAGGGAAGGATGACAGTGTCTGGGGATGGGGGGGCTGAGCAACATGTACAGAATACATGTGGGTTCCACATTGGGCAGACTCGATAAACCATAAGGCCTTCTTCTGCTGGCAAACTCACATGTGCCTATGCATGTTCAATGCAACCTTATGGAGTAAAGTATGAATTCAGTCTTTTGTACCAGAATTTCATTGTAACAGTTTATAAATACTGCAGCTGTTTGCACATTCGGAAGATGATCTTCAACTAATATGTCATGTTCTAATGGAGGGTCCCACTCTGCTACACTGAACTTTCTTAAAGTGAACATTTCCTTTCTATTTTTTGTTCTGATGCTTTTTAAATTCAATGCTATATTTTCATTTCTGTAGCAAAGAATGTATGGAAAATGAGAACAACCAAAACTGAAACAAGTCCTTAGTTGAATACCTAGACCCTGTACATTGGTATCTGTTCTGCATAGATTTTAAAGGACTGCCCTTCTGTTCCAAAATAGCTACCAATTTGCCTTCAGTACCTATGCTTGTTTTTTGTTTTACAAAGCATTCCTGAACGAGACTCAGTAGTCAGGCTATCAACTTTTATTTTATTTTCTATTTTTGCATTTACTTCAATCCTAGTGTCTTATTTGCCACCCACTGCTGTTGCAAAACCATTTTTGGTTTTTACCTTGTATGTGCTAATGCAGAGATTATCATTTTAAAGTGAAATACAGTGTGCCTTACAAAAATGAAAGCAAATAAAATCCGAGTTATAGAAAATATTTTATAAATGTTGCCAGTAGCTGAGAAGACCTACAGTACACAGCTGACAATACATTTTCCTTATATATAAAAAGGAAATGTACCACAGGCATGAAAAAAAAACAAATGTCCACAGAGGGCAGGGTTGTGTCCCTGTTGTGGAAAAACTAAATCCACAGTTAATAGGCCTATCCTGTGTTCCATTATTGGGTTTCCTACTGACCTGCTAGATGGGGTCTGGAGAAAACTGATGGTTCTCTAAGATATCACAAGGGAAGCATCAGGAAAAACAGGCTTATAAATCCATTTGCCTGACATCTTTCCAACAATTGTCAGGAAAGTTGCCAATGGCTGTAAAAGTTGGAGAAGTCTCTTGTGCAAACATTGATAATCTACGTTAACAAGCAGCTTGAAATAGAGTGCAGAACTTTTTGCACAGGAAAACAAATTGACATTGGTGCGTTCCGCATGTGTACCAAGGCACTCCTATGAAAATGAAACATTACATCTCAGGAGGCCATCCCCCATCTGTATGACATGAATTTGGCATACAGTAAGTGAGATGAGAACTTATCAAAACCATGTTGCTAATTTAGTTATAATGAACTTTAAACAACTTTTATTTTTCTTTCATTTCTGGCCCTAAGTAGTTTACTGTTTGCAATTATTTTTTGTAAAAGAAGTCTTTGGCAGTTACCAATATTGATATCAAAGAATCAGTTAGGTAAGGGCATAAATTATCTCACCATAATGTTTCCACAGGTGATGTCATAATAAATAACTCCTGCACACCACTGCAGGTTTCCTGATGAAAAAAATAAACAGTTATTATCCCAATAGCATTCAGGTCTAGGAAAGTTTTAAGAAACAAAAGCATCCTCATTAAAAACAGAGCATCATTAACCCAGTAGTGTGGAGGGCTAAGGTGCTGAGTGCCTTACCTCCTGCCACACTGGCGACCCATGTTTGTGAATAAGCTTGGGTTGCCACGGGTTGTCGGGGGGGGGATGCTGGGAGAGGATCGAGTAGCAAGCAGGCAGCTGTCCTCTTCCGGATTGGGGAGGTTGGCCATATTGGCTTTGGCTGCCACCAGGTTGAGGTCTGGTGCTAGCCAATAAGAATGGCAGGAGACAAATGATAGAAGGAGGGGATAGGAGTCACAGTCTCAGGACATATGCGTACCTTCATGCACATGCATTCCTCAAGTATGCCATGGCTGGAGAAAGGGAAGGCAAAAAATTAAAGAGGAAAATGCAAGACATGGCGTGGGTGTATAACTCCCACCTGGCGCATCCCCCAACTGCCATGTCATGGTGCGAACCTGCATCAACAATTGGATTTCAGGCAGTGGGGGAAAGACAACTCTCCCTCTCCTGACCTCACCATGGGGGGAAGTCTGTGGGGGACAGAGCTGTTAGGTAAGCCCCAGGGAGACTGTGGATGATGAAGGGGAGCGATGCGGTCCAGCAGAAGGGAGCCTCCCCCACTGTGGCTCTGGAGGATAAATACGATATGGGGAAAAAAGCATCAGAGCAGGTTATCTAGCAAGCAGGTATCTGTAGAAAAAAAGCTATCAAATATATTTACAATAGTTATTGTTCTTTTAGTTTTGGCAATGATGTTTCACCGCAGTGTTTTCTTTAACTCTGTCCCATTACTGGTTGTCGAAATACTTTCACACTAACTCATATCTAATCCCCTTTGTGTTTCACAAATGCCTGCATGTTTTATGCAGATGTGTCTGAAACAAAAAGAGGATTAGCTACTAGTGTACAAAATGCACCTGACAGTCCCTGTATTTGTGATATTATAGTTTGTTAAAGCACTGTGAAATATACAATGAAGCCAAAAAATATTTATCTAAGATTTTTATATTAAAATAATACAGAAGTTGCAAAACTTTGTTTTGATTTTGTCATATGTATATGACTATCCAAGCCTCTTTTGAAAATGGGCATTTTATTCCCTTGAGGTTTACGGTCAACAAATTTTAAATTAAAAAAATTAAATAAATAAAAATGTAAAACCCTCTGAATTTTATATATATATATATATATATATATATAGTAAAAACTGTCTTGATGCTCTAGTTAGCAGTAAAACACAAGCGTAGGAAATGTGGCATTAGGGCTTCCAAACCTCACCCACACCCCACACACACCCAACAGGTGTCGGGAGTGTTCCTTAGGGTCGTCAGCCCTAATGCTTACCCCATTCTCCTATACTGTACCCATTTCAGCTTATTGCTTATGGAATGGGGTGAGCGTTAGGGCTGATGACCCCAAGGCACACCCCAATGCCTGCTGGTGTGTGCAGCGTGGTGGTGGGGTAGTGGGTTTGGAAACCCTAATGCCACATTTCCATATTTTATGTGGCTGTAACCCTAGCTAAAGCATTAATGCTGTTTTGCAATTTATTCCCTTACTTTTTGAGATAGTATATTCATATCCTTATTTGCCTGGGGGAGTGCAGGGCCCGCATCCCTCTGTTAATGCATATATGCATGTAGCTACAGAGGGCCCTGTGCTTCAATTTATAGGACAACAGTGACCAAATTGTCAGAGCCACAACTGCTAGATGCCAGACAATTTCTCTAGTCTGTCCAGATCCTCCATGAGTTCCTGTCTCTCCTCCTCTATGTCCACCCTCCCACAGAGTTTAGTATCATCTGCAAAAAGGCAGACTTTACTATTGACCCCTACTGCTATGTCTCCAATAAAGATGTTGACTAGCATTGGACTGAGTACTGATCCCTGTGGGACCCCGCTGGTTACAGGTCTAGGCTTGGATAGTTCACCCCTATCATCACTCTGTTTTCTTTCTTGCAGCCTGCTCCTGACCCATCCCAGCAGCTTGTCCCTGACCCCCAAGTTACTCAGTTTGCTAAGCAGCCTTCTATGTGGCACAGAGTCAAAGGCTTCACTGAAATCCAGGTATAAGTCGTCTACTGTCTGGCCCTTGTCCAATGACGTTGTGACCCAGTCAAACAATTCTATCATGTTTGTCTGGCATGATTTCCCATGACAAACCCATTGCCTATTATCCTGGAGACTGTTAGCCTCCAGAAATATTACCAGCCTTTCTTTTAGAATGGTCTCCATTAATTTTCCTACAATGGATGGTAGACTGACCGGTTTGTAGTTACCTGGTTCATCTCTGAGACCACTCTTGTGGAGTAGCGCCACATGAGCCATTCGCCAGTCCTGAAGCACACATCCCATCTCTAGCGAGGTGTTAAACAGATCTACTGGGGGGGGCACCAGTATCAATCACACAGGAATGTAGTGTGCATATTTGTGGAACACATACAAACAGAGGTAAGAAAGAAGTAACTGCCTCAGCTGGGACTTGAACTCAGGCCACCAGGAATACCGTTCTGATTACGCTAACCAGCTGTGCCACTGAGACAACTGGAACCTGGGCTGTCCCCGAGCACATTACTCTTTTTCAAATGCACAATCCAATGGCAGCACAAATATTTATTTGTAACAATCACGCAGCACTGTGGTGTGCATATTTATGGAACATATACAAACAGAGGTGAAAAAGAAGAAGTAAGTACCTCAGCTGGGACTTGAACCCATGCTGCCCAGAATACCATTCCAATTGTGCTAACCAGCTGCGCCACTGAGACAACTGGAGCCTGGGCTGTCCCCGAGCACATTACACCTTCTCAAATGCACATCCCAATGGCAACACAAATATTTACTTGTAACAATCACACAGCAGTGTGGTGTGCATATTTATGGAACACATACAAACAGAGGTGAGACAGAAATAAGTGTCTCAGTCGGGACTTGAACCCAGGCCACCCAGAATACCATTCCGATTGGGCTAACCAGCTGTGCCACTGAGACAACTGGAACCTAGGTAGTCCCCCGAGCACATTACTCTTATCCCTGCCAGTTCTGTCAGGACCCTTGGGTGTACACCATTTGGACTGGGTGCCTTATCCACCTGCTGCACAGAAGACCCTGTCCTGCCACAGCTTCCACATACGATTCCACTATCACAAAGGGAATGCAAATTCCTTGCAAAAAAACTGTGTTGATATAGAGATTAGAGTTCCCAAGAAGTAAAAGCACAAAATATTGAAATGAAAACTTTAGGGTTTGGAGTCTCAGGAGTCTTGGTGAATTGGCAGTGTGTTTCTCACTGTTATCAACTAAATGTCAGCACCTTCCACTGAGCAAACAAAGTTATACATAATCTCCTGCTCACACAGGGCCTGCAGGGCCCTGCATGAAAAATTATGACTGGTTCTGTTGGCCACATGTGGAAAGCCATACTTCTCTACATCCAAACTATGGGGCCTATGCTCTAACAGGTGAGAATTATGCGCCAAAGGCATGTATCCCACCCATGGAGCTCAGCACCTGCAGACAGGTGCACACTGATATCATTCACAACCGCCAGTCACCTGTCCGCAGTCCCACCCACCTGGTGCGTGGGTACGTGCAGGTCCACACCGCGTGGCCATGGGTGGAGCTGTGCACCTTGGCAGGCATCCAATGGGATGCTCATCCCGGGTCCCTCAATGGATCCCTTACACAGTGGGGGATGCATTGGCTACACTCCACTGTGGATGTCTGCATGGCCAGCTGCTGTGGAAGTGAGAGATGGGTAGTGCTGCCGGCTGAATCATGCCCCCAATCAGATGGGGAGATATGGGAGTGGGGCGGTTCCACGAGGCATGTGTGTGGGGGTTGTGACAGCCTCCCACACCATCCAGAGCATGAGGAGCCACAGAGGTGAGCAGGGGGTTCACGCAGTCCTGGGGCCGGTACCCCCATGAGTGTGTGTGGGGGGGGGTTGGCATACACAGGGATGGTGGATGCTCAGCTGGGTGCTGGGGTCAGTGGCCCCAGGTGGCCAGTGGATGTGGAGGCAGTGGTCCACTTTGTGTGGGGCATGTAGGGGACTTATGGGAGGTCTACCCTGGCATACCAGCTACCCTCTTATGCACCCTAGTGCACAGCTGTACACAGCTATGTGCATGCTGCATAGTGCTGGCATGCCCCCTGCCTGCCCCTGCACATTGTGGTCCATGTGGGTGGGAGATCAGTGAGTGTGGAGGGCACAATGGGTGCGGAGTGTCTCCATGCCACACATACATGGCACGGAGGAGCTCAACACCTTCAAGCACAGACCCCAGTATGCGCAGAGGCAGACTTGCCAGGGGTGCCTGGGATGCTAATAACATCCTGGCATGTCAGCAGTATGGCCTGTAATACTGGCTGTGTGTGTTGCTTACTTTTTTCTTGTTGGTTTCCTCCATAACACAGGGCACATCTCAGTCACAGTGAGCTTTTTCTGGGGTGGGGGTAGGTCTGTTACTGCTGGGTCAGGGTCAGGTGCTCAGAACCCCATCCCTCAAAAGGGCAAAAACACAAGGAAATGATCAGCTGATGGATGGGTGATTGTTTTATCTCACTAATAGTGCTATCTTTTACAAGCCAAGCTGCCACGCAGCACTGGACTTTCCTCTTCCCTACTGAGTTCTGTGTAACCCCCCCTGTTACCTGGGGTTACTAGAATCCCAGTAAGACCTAGTGGTAGGCAGAGAAGGCAGTTTGTGAAACTCCAGTTAAATGGATTTCACACTGTCTCACTCTGTTCTCAGTCTCAGCTGAGACTGAGGGAAAACATCACCATAGAACTTTCGCAGCTGCATAAGCCACACTGGAATGTTGCAGTTGGAGGTTAGCATAGAACGTTGGGGATTTTGAATTCAGTCTGTGTGCAGTCTTGGTGAGTGACAGTAGTACAGCTGTCTGTGTGCAGGGTCTCAGAGCTTTAAGCTCTGTTTTGAAACTACTGATTAGGAAGGTGTGTGTTTCCACTGTAAGAGGAACACAGAAACTGGTAGTTGAAGTGGTGGAGACCGCTGTTACTGGTCCAAGTGCCCCATTCCTGAGAGGATGGGGGAGAAAGGTTCACCTGTTTTCCAGGGGCAACCCTCCTGGTTCCGGCTAAGGGAAGAAGCTGCCTACTCAAGTTGTGCTGCGGCACCAAAAGCTCTGAGAGAGAAATTCCTGTGGAGGAATCGCCTGTGGGGCACCTGCAACCAAAGGGTGAGTTCGCTCTGAAAGAGGGCCAAGTGTTTTTCACCTTAACAGAAGGAAACTAAAGGGACTGTTACTGTGGGGTCAGGAAAAGACAGCCAAGTACAGTTGTAAAGTGGGGATTGGACTGCTTAATCAGTGAGGGGCCTAGAGCAATGGGCTATGCCAATTAAAAGTATGTTCAAGTCCAGCACAAAGGGAAAGCAAGACAAGTAGATGGAATGTGACATACATTTAGCAAGAATCTACATTGCCAAGCTTTACAGTATGAGGTGTTTATTGTCCAGAGAAAAGGCTGGGTATGAATTGTGGGGCGAGAGGTGGAGACCCCCATCAGTAGTAACCAAATTCACCTCTATGGATTTGCTCTGAGGCACTTTATACTTTCTCTCAGGTACTTGGCCAGTGCCTGAGGAAAGTACCTAGATGTGGGATTAAAAGGAGAATTCTCTGATAGAGCTGAGGTGCTCTTAGGTGGTTTAGGGAGCCACCAGAAAATGTTTCCATGACATATGGAAGGTGTCTGAGTGGCTGGCAAGGGAGCCGAGCCTGGGAAATCCCAGAACAGTGTACAAGTTCGGGCTGTGTACCCAAAGCAGCATGCAAGTCCGGGCTGTGTGCCCGGTGGGTTCAAAGCCTGAGGGCTAAAGTGTTGAGGAAGTGTTCTTGATTCTTTTAAACTGCATTACCAGGAGTGTAGCCCTGTGGGGATCCATCTATGCTTTGTTTATTCTGTTTGGATGTGAATAAAAAGCCACACTTTAGAGTCCCACTTCTGGTATTGGACATTACAGTTATTGCTTCCTATGTTCGGAATTACTTGGGTGCCCCTGGGCAGAGTAGCCAAACCTAGCCTTTGTGCCGAGTAACCTATTCCTCTCCAAACCCAGCCCACCTGGTTTTGCTGTCAGATTCAAACAGCATACCACTGGGTGTTAAGTCTGTAATAAAACTTATTATGGAACTCAGTGCTCCTCCCTGGTCTCATCAGCAGTCTACAGCACACCATCAGTTATGCGACATAATTGTCATGGAGCACTCCCCGGTCAATGCTATGGTGCTTGTCTTTATTGGCACCAAGTGCAGACAGTCACACCATGCTCTCACACAACCACATCTGTGTCTGCAAAGTCCACAAGCATACAACAGCAGTACCAATACTGTCTGTACTTGATTTTGTTAGTCTGCAGCCCTCTGAAAATGAGCTCCTCCTACTCGGGGATTTCAACATAAACTGGCTCACCTCTGACACTGGCTCTTACAAAGATGACATCCTAGCAGCAAACCTGACTCAGATGGTAACCTCCCCAACCCGGAAAAATTACAAAACTGGTACAAGCACCCTTATTGACTGGGTTCTCACAAATCACCCTGACCAGATAAAAAACATTAAAGTCCTCCCTGACTCCCTCAGTGACCACTCCCCAGTGTCCTGTACCTGGTCTAATAAATTTCTCAAGCCACCCCCAAAGTTATAACAAGCAGAGTATTGCCTTATGGGAATCTTATCAAGTTGAAAACCCATCTCCTACAACAGGACTGGACGCCAATCCTTGAATCAACTGATATTAATACCGCACTAGAATACTTCATTAAATCTTTCAACTCTGCATGCGACTTATACGCCCCAGTAAAAAAACGTAAAATCAAAGCGCTATCAAATCCATGGATTACTGCCAAACTACTTGCCGAGCTCAAGGTTCGGGACCACCTCTGGGCAGTTGCCAGAGACACAGGCTCACCTCATGATACCCTAAAATACAAGCAGGCATGAAATAGATGTACCTCACAAATTAGGCAAATGAAGAGCGCCTATTTCAAAAATGCCCTTGAATCCACCTGGTGGAAGAGCTTTTTGGGACAACATCCGAAACATAATGGGTAAACAACCAAAATCGTCACCTACCATTATGAAAGTTGATGGATCCACCACTCTTGACCCAAAGTCTATTGCAGATGCGCTTAATAAGACATTCGCAGACCTTAGTGGGGTCCTCCCCCCAGATTTCTTCTCGGACTTACCTGTACCTAGCCTAGTATCACAAAACACCCTCGTGACAAACCACAATTTTACTTCAAGAAAATCAAAGTGCACAGAACACACAAGTACATAAGAAAGGCCTGCTCCAAATCCAGAACAAGTAGTGACAGCTAGATCTAAAATCCTGTCTCTCACCCTGGATGAAGTAATTCACCCCTTGCAAAAATTCTTAATCTGTCACTTTGCCAAAGTCAATTTCCCAACAAATGGAAATCTGCCATAATTACGCAGTGCACAAAGGGGGACAAAACCTCAACAGGAAACTATCGACCAATATCAATACTCCTCGCCTCCAAAGCACTTGAACGAATAGTGGCAGACCAACTCTCTGATTACCTGGACAAATACAATCTACTCTGTAATCAACAGCATGGCTTTTGAAAGGACATAGTACAACAACGGCCTTACTTGATTTCTCTGGAGAAGTCCACTCAGCCCTGGACAAAGGGTGCCAAACAGTGCAGTCTTTATTGATCTTGCAAAGCTTTCAACACAGTCCATCATGGCCTACTTACCTCCTACTTTCTAGCCTAGGCCTGGCGAAGGTCCTTGTGCTTGGGTAAAAAGTTACCTGTCCAATTGGTCACAGGCTGTAAAAATCTCTAATGAACTCTCCGACTTCAAACCAGTTCTCTCGGGTGTACCACAGGGATCAATTCTTGGACCGCTCCTCTTTAGCCTGTTCCTCAACTCCCTCCCAGATATCTGCCAGGAGAAAATAATCTTATACGCTGATGATGCTGTAATTCTCTCTTCCCACAAGGATCCAAACTCCCTACGAAAAAGCCTGCAACTTGCTTTCTCTAGAGTTGAAAGGTGGTTCCTGGATAGTAAACTTGTGCTAAACCACAATAAAACAAAAGCCATGCTCTTCTCCAATCACCAAAACAAAAATAGGCATACTCCACTCACCATACAAACCTCTGCGGGAATTACACTGGACCAAGTAAATACTTTCAAATATCTTGGCATCACTTTTGACCAAGGGCTCACCTTTGCAATCCACATTGACAACACTGCGAAAACAGTGAACCAACGCCTTGGAATACTATTCCGTAACCGTCAATTTCTAAATCAAGCGGCATTGAGAATAGCTATACAGAGTTCCATAATCTCAATCATTGACTATGGCCTTATTATTTATGGCTCAGCTACCTCCACTGCTCTAAGGCGTGTCAATCACTCTAAATAAGGCCTTCCGGCTCTCACAGGGCTCAAAGACTGACTCACACGTGTGATCTGTACTATGAATCAGGCTGGTTGAACCTATCAAATCGTCTTATTTATCTCACCTGCACAATGGCAAAAATCTATCTTGGGACTGACTCCATTATGTATTCAAAACCTACTCCGACTGAATCCTGGCTCACGACCCTCCACCAGATCTGAGCGCCAACCTTTCCTGGTTCGAGATGCCGGACTGCACAGGGACAAAGATCTTTCACATACAGGGCCCCGACATGGTTCAATGCACTTAGTCCACCTACTCTATCCTCAACCTCGCTTAGAAGCTTTCAAATCCATGCTCTATGCCCACCTCACCACCACTAGCAACTGTGACTGCGCTAGATAAAGACTACTACTCCTCATGTCCATCCTCACATCTGAGGCCTCTTCCTCCTGACTAATGAACCCTCTGGTACCTCTACTACTTCCTGTCTCCCACCCAAACTCACTCCCCTTTTTTCCTGTCCCTCTCACTTCTCTCCTGCTCACCACCTTTTCTCCTCTCTAGCCTCCTTTTGGCGCTAATGATCACCCTCTCCTGGAAGTTTCCTTAACCTCGAAATTGTCTACTCGCTTGAACCTGTTATAGCTTGTTTTTCTATGAAACTTGAAAACGTTACTGCCTTAAACTGTTAATAGCAAATTTATGATGTAACTTTCCTGTCTGGTTTTACCTGTAATGTGTATCGTGCTTTGTTAAATGTTCTTTGTGATGTGGAACCTTTGTAAAAGAGCCCTAGCTCAAAGGTATTAATTCCTAGACTAATAAACTAAATTAAACAAACAATAGAGATTCATTCACAATCTGGTTACCACTGAATCACTGGGAGGGTCCAGGTCAGGCCGGCTGGCTGGCAGGCAGTTGAGGAGTGGCCAAGTGAGTGTCTCATGATCCACTGACAGGTCCGGTGGGCAGCAGAAGACACTGACTGAAGGAGACACAGAGTAGTCGGTGAGTAAGACCCCACCCCCACCTCTTCAGTCACACAGGCTTGAGGCTTTATCACACTGAGCTCTAGCCAGGAGTCAGAACCATCGTAACCACTCCTCTTTCTCAAAACTCTTAACATCTGAGTAATTCCAGTTTTGACCCTTAAACATTTGCCAAAAGGAATGTTGTCACAAAGAGACTTTGGGTGGAAGCTTAAGGCTAGGCTAATTATGAACTAAAGTGAAAGCCCACAATCCATGAGAGCAACAGCAAATAATGGCTACATTAGGAACTGTATGTATAATTTTATCAGGAGATGGAAAACAGGAGCGGGGGGAATCAAAGCTGCTCAAGTGTAAAGTATTGTTTCTCTCCAGAGGCTTCCTAAAGAGCTATTACGTATTTTATATCTATTAAACTAAAGCATTTAATAAGATATTCAGTGATATTTTGAAGGTTTATGTAATCAATTATATTCTAGTTTGGGCACCTCAAAACCTTTAATTTAGTGAAGCATTCCAGCATATGCTACTGTGTACTCTGCAGTATATAATAACAAACTGATGCATGTTTTGTTTCCTGTCAGTCTCCTATTCTCATAATAATTGGCTGCTGAGTGCTGAATCATGTATCACAAGTAGTTCAAGAAGGTTATTATTGCATTTTTTTTTATATCAGTTAATGTTATTTGGTGTCAATGGAATGCAAACTATGAGTGGCATATTAGTAACTGTTTTATTTCAATTACTAAAAGTGGCTATTTATGGAGCATGTAAATATGCATCTTTTATAACACCAAGACCCTGTGGAAAAACCAGTGGAACTGTTGATAAATTACTCTTCTCATGGCCATGATTGTTCTCCTATTTCCACAGCTGAGGAAAATCCAATGATAATTTATCACAGAAAAATAAGAAATAGGGGGAAAAAGAGTTTGTGAATGAAAAATACCAACATAACACAGGACGACATTGAAATATTAGAGGAAATGGAATGTGGCAGTACTAAAACAAAACCACAATTTGTGGGGATATACAGCTATGTGTACAAGCAAGATCCCATACAACAGAGCAATGCAAGTGGGGAACATTCAACATTGACAAATGTTTGTTAAAGTCTGCCCCAAATACAATCTTCTGCTACCATTCCCTTAGCCAACCTGGGGAACTAGGCAGGGATGGCCCCTGTCACACCTGTTGTTTGCTTTTGTAGAGGAAACCTTGCTTGAAGCCATAAGATGGGAGCCTTCCATTAGAGGGAGGAGGTCAGGTCCATGCTGCATATCTAAATCTTCCCATATCTGGATGATATCTTCTTGACACTAACAGAGTCAGGGGAATTGATATCTGCCCTCTGAAACCTACTGTACTAGATCATTCCTCACTTGTTTTGGAGTTTAAAATAAATACAGAAAAAATAAGACCTTTCCTAACTCTTTCAAGGACTTCTCAGAGTGGTGTTTGTCAACCATCCCAATGTATAGTCACCCAAATTTAGATACTGTCCAAGGAATGATAGAAGAATTAAATCTTCTGGTTAAGCCTCTGTCAATACATAATTTTTTTCTAATGTCTTGTCTGGTGATTATTGCTTATTTATTTAGTTGTTTTTGTTTACTGAGAAAATGTACTAGAAGATGTCTATTTTCAGGCATGATCCAGGAGAGAAGATGGTCACAGCTACACATATAATAGTGATTAGAATCATTGGTACTTTTTGAGACTTATAACAACAAGAAATACTTTAGTGAGGGGTTCACAGTCACAGTAAAGAAGTGGTACTTTTGAAATTATATTGCACTTCTAAAGTAGTGTTGAGTTACAAAATCATGATTTCATATGGATTTAATCCCAAATTTTCCTAGCTACTGTAAAAGCATAAGACAGCAAGTACAGCAAATGTTCATTGACCCCATGACATTATATGCAATGTGTGTCATAGTTTGGTTTATTTTCATACTTTAAAGGCTGGGCAGTGTGTTCCATGTGGTACTGAGTTAGTTTGAAATTTTGGTTTAGTAGGTGGTTGGTACAGTGATAGCTGATGTGATGTCTGGTGCCAGGTCAGAAGGAACGTCTAATCTATTGTCTTTCTTACTGACACTCAGACAGTGACAGACCGTGGTGGTAAACAGAAGGTCATGCAACTATTTCTGAAGGTTGGTTGGCTTAGGTGACTGCAGTGGGGAATGGGGTGCAGGAATCTGCAATCCTGCCCAGAATACAGCATTTTGATGATGTGATATGGGGAAGGGGATGTAGGACTATATTTAGCATTGTAATGCATTAGCAGCAGTGGAGGTATTTGTGTACTACTTCAACTTACAAAATGCAGGGCTACATACATGTACCAGTACATTTTATAAGTTGTAGTACTAAGCAAATGCTGCTGCTGTTGCCAATAGCATCACAATGCTATGTATAGCAAAGAAACAAAGCTGAGCACACACCAAAAAGCTGAGAAATACTGAAAATATTTATTAACTTTTATAAAGGCATGGCTGCATTACTGGCCTAACACCTATGTATCAACCCAATCACATGGGTCTTCCTCAGGGGTGGAGTTAATAACAAATGCACTGTTTTTTGTTTTTTTTAATTTTTTTATTTAGTATTTTATACATGGGCATAAAATCAATTTTCCAGAGTATGTATAAAGAAATCATTCCATATCCGTGTACATTACAAAGGAGGTTTGATTACATACTACAATTGGTACATCTCTGGGGGTAGAGAGAAATTAGACATTACATCTATTATCTTTATTATTTGGTGTACAACATTAGGAGCCTTTGTGCAGTCAAAGCCTTGGTAATTATATCAGCAATCAGTATTATATATTATCTTAACCGACCACCAGGTCCTAAGTTAATCACTTCTATCATGTAAAGGAGAAGAAAACCCTTCCCAATTCTCTAGAGCTCGTTAAATCATTATTTCCTGTGAGATTACCCAACTTTTAATCGTAGAGACAGACATGGTGATTGCAGACATAGAATTAGCCAGCAAATTTCAATTTCTAAATGTCCGAGTTATAACGTCAGTTAACAGTCTCTACCTACGTGTTGCAAAGTAAAACAGATGATTTGCGTAGAAGTTTTCTAAGCTTTGCATGCCGTTCAAGCATATTTTAAAACTTTAATATTAAGGCAAACATAAGAAAGTACTGAGCAAGGTGTTAGTAATAAACATCAGACCGTTCTGTTAAGCTCACAGTCCGATTGCCCATTGAAAGTCCAAGTTTTCAGTCCTCCTCAAGGTCCTTTTCTGATAGCTGGTCTTCGTGCATCCTTTGAGCTGCTATTCTCTCCACGCAAGCTCCCGCTTCTTTAGGGTCTGTAAATTGGAATTGACGACGGCCTTCTGTAAAACATAGTCTGGCAGGGAAGGCCAACGAAATGATACCCAGGTCTCAAGTTTTCTTCACGCCAAAGGCTTTTCGGTGCATTCTTGTGGCATAAGCCAAACCGAAAAACATAACACGAGAGTCCCTTCATATATTGGGTTCCTAGAGCGGATTGTCCCTAAAACCAAGTCTCTCTCAGCCGCAGATGATAGGGAGACCAGAATAGTCCGGGGGGGTCTCTTGGTTTAAGATAGGCCTACGAGGGGTGATTCTGTAGGCTCTTTGTATTTGTACAGCTTTCAACTCAGTGATGTTTTTCAGCCATTGCTCAAGGTAAACAGCTAGGTTGCCCCCCTCTGTACCTTCCGGGAGTCCGAGTATCCAAATATTTGGAGCCCTTACCACATTCTCTAGCTGCTCGATTCGGCTCCTCAAAGCTGCTTGTTCCTTAATGGCTGTTGCCGATGCTGATAGAGCCTTCCCGGCGGTAGCTTCGATGACTTTAGTTGTCTCCCCCATTGTGTCAATTTCATATTCCATCCCTGGAACCGCAGTGAAAAACATCCAGTTTTGGTCCATCCTTGGACTGTCTTGGTTAGGGCATTGAGTGCACTTTGGAGTGAGTTCAGCATTGCGAGGTCTGATCTGGGCCTGCAGAAATGGCGCGCCATCTATTTGCTCCACATGTTTAGGCAGGAAAGCGCGCGTTGGAAGAAGTCTTGTTTGAGGGGTTTTGTTTTCCCATTTACGAGTTGGCGTTTATCAAAAGTTGCCAAAGTGTCCCACTTAGCTTCCGACAAGTGTTCAGTTGCTTTCCAGGCAAAATATCAATTAGAAATTTAGATTTAATTGCAATTATCAGGAGCTCCAGAAAACGCTGCTTCTGGCTGGACTGCAGGCTCTGCCCCCCAACAAATGCACTGTTTAAATACACTCCAAAATAAAGTAATTACATCACATGACAAATTGATTAATTAGTCAAACAGTGAAAAAGTCAGGAAAAACATATTAACATTCATTATAGAATACATCAATACAGATATAAAGTATAACATAATTTATGATTGTAAAAAACAATCACAAATTAATTCCATCTGTAAAGATATAAAATCACAGTGAAAGGGCATGACACTGAAGACCATTAGAGAAATTTTATCAGTTAATTAGTTGCAAAGATAGGACAAATTATCCTGAGAGCTGCACAGAGCCTGGAGCTTAATATTTACAAATACATTTTTATTTAAGTTACTTTTAATGAAATATTGCTCAAGAAGAAAAAATGTGTAGCATCTTTGAATATTTTAAATGTTTATGTAATCCCAATAGTCAGAGGATGCATGCCCATGTTAAAAAGAAACCACTCATGGAAGGTTACAAAATGTGCAAAGGTCAAATTTATAGCAAAGGGCAGGATTCACAAAAGAGATGCGCCCAGCACAACCCAGATGCACTGGTACAAGTCAGAAATGTGCTGGAAGCCAATTCAGAAACAGGGTGAATGCACTAACCTAACCAAGATGCCCTGCACCAAACAACATGCACTATAGGTGCAATGTAATGACACGCAGTGCAAAAACAGGGGTGTACCATGCATACACAGTGCAACTCGATTCACAGTGCAGAACCATGGCACATCAATGGGGCAACTCCAGCACAAAGCCAAGATGCGCCATAGAAAGACAAGTACAACAGAAGGAGACTTATGTCCAGCACACCTGCAGGTTGTGAATGGAACGTCCACAGCAGCATTCAGCCAGAGCCAGAGGGAAGAAAGAGGAAACCAGAGAGGAGAGAGAGACCCAGCCAGCAACAAAGCCAGGCAGCAAACAACACTGGAGGGCCACACTGACAGCAGAAATTAACCCGGCAGCAGTCGCCTTAGCTGGTGCCCAAATGAGGAGGGAGGCAGGGCACTGGAAGGCACTGTAGGCAGCCAGCCCCATGGCGGTATTGTGCCTAGCTGTCCTTAGAGCAGCTCACAGAGGTGAAGACAGTAGGATGATACTGCTTCAACAGGGCCATGCTGAGGCAGTTCTGTGAGCTGTGCCATGATGGATGCAGGCACCCACCACACGGCGTCATGCCATCTCAGTGGAGACCAAGGTGACACGGTTGTGTGCCTGCTCACTACGGGAACCTTCAGAGGTCTACTGGGATGCCACTGGCATATCACAGGCCTCTACGTCCTGCCTCCTCACACAGTTCCTCACTGCACTGCTACCGTAGCCGGGACACATCCAGTTCCCCAGCATGCAGGCAGAGCGTACAGAAAGCCATGCAGGGGTTCTGCAGGGTGGCACACAGGCCAGGTGTCATAGGGGCCATCAGCGGCACCCATGTGGTGATCTGCGCACCACCTAGTGAGGAGGCAATCACATACAAGAACCAGAAGGGGTACCATTCCATGAATTACCAGGTGGTGTGCGATGCCACAGAGTGTATCACCAATGTCTGTGCCACACACCCTGGGAGCACACACGATGCATTCATATGGCATCAGTTGGCACTCTGCAAGAGGCTAGAGACCAGGGACATCCCAAGTGGCCATCTGATAGGTACATGTGACAGGGTGTCAACAGCACAGGGGAGCACCAAGGCCGGGACACATGGGGTGGGCAGTGGGCAGTGGGAAGCAGGTGCATGGGCCCTGGGACAGCAGGGGGTGAAAGGGTACAAAGGTGGACACAGGGTGGCACGCAAGTGCTGTACACCACATGACAGACTGGGGCATGCAGGAGCAGCTGTGGTAGGGATGCAGGTCTGCCAGGTATGTGGATGCAGGCGGGAGAGCAGGACAGGGCACACACAACAGAGGCAGGGATGAGGACAGGGCACATGGCACAGTGTAAGCCAATGTACTAATGGACACGTCTACCCCCACAGGTGCGCCGCATACCCACTGAGGCCCTGGCTCCTCATCCCCATCCAACGACCCGGAACAGTGGTGGAAGAACGCTACAATGAGGCACACATCATGACATGCGTCATCATAGAGCGTGTCTTTGGCATGCTGAAGATGCATTTCTGTTGCCTGTGTCGGTCAGGTGGTGCCCTCCAGTACAGCCCTGAGAAGGCCTGAGGCATATTTCTGGCCTGTTGTATGCTACACAACATGGCCCATGAATGTGGGATACCTGTCGAGGCCAGTGAAGGAGACAGTTCTGGGAGGAGGAGGAGGGGTGGGGGAGGGGCAGGCAGGGCACCCCTGAAGTCAGGGAGTGAAGCCAGGCAGGGCATGAGGGATCCCAGGATGTTGTAGAGGTCACAGAAATACCGCATGCGTGTGGTAGAGGAACACTTTGGGCCTCGCAGGTGAGTATGCAGGAATGTATGTGTGCAGGTGTGAGCACTGTGGCATAGGGACTGCATGATGTGGGAACAGTGGACACTGGACACCACACAGTGGCGCACACACAGGCACGTGCACACGTTGGGAGACACGCAGACACCAGGCATGCATCAACCTAGCACCACCTGGCCATGCCGTAGATGTCACGGGTCAGTGTGCACTGCGGCCTGCACACGGGCACTGCAGGCACCATAACACATTCATCATTCCCATGACACATGGCACAACAGCGGTACACACAGACACACTGGACAGCCTGCACAGGTAGCACAGGGTGGTGTCAGGACAGCAGTGGGGCAGGCGACTGCCACACACACCGCCATTGCCACCACCTGCAGGGTATCCATGATGCGACGTGCCAACCCGCCACCATAGGCCTGTGGATATGGGCATCATGGCAGCCCCAATTGCCATGGACATATGGGTGGCCTCTGCCACAGCTGGTGGTGGCAGGGGTGCCACCACTGCCACAGGGGGCATTGCCAGTGACTCTGCAGGCTGCTGCACTGAGAACATGAGCGGGTGCCCAGTGGGTGGCCATCCAATGCCCACTGGCCGAGCCATGGGCGGTGGGTGTGGATGCAGTGGCAATGGATTCAGCAGCAGGGGTTCACCTGGCTCTGCCCTGGGGTATATGGGATGCTCCTGGCTACTGACTGATGCACAATGTACATGCATGATGTGCTTTTAGACCTTTATAGGTACATTAGGGAGCCAAGAAAGACCAAAGGAGGGATACTGAGGCTTAATAAAGGGAGGAATGTGGGCAGAGGGTGACAGTGAAAAGCAGGGATACTGAATGAATATTTCTCCTCAGTATTCACAAAGGAAGAGGAGGGGGAGGTACCTAAACCAAACAAGAAAAACACTCTGAAGATGGGGAGTCGATACCAGTCCATTTACAGAAGAAAGGGTTCTGAAAAAACTAATAAAATTGAAGGTGGACAAAGCAGTGGGGCCTGATAGGATTCACTCAAGAATTCTAAAACAACTAAGGGTAGAACTATTGACACCGCTGACTACTCTCTTTAACAAATCATTGGTGGATGGGGTGGTACCTGAGGACTGGAGGAGGGCGGATGCGATTCCTCTTCACAAAAGTGGGAGCAGGACAGAGGCAGGAAACTACAGACCAGTTAGTTTGACCTCAGTGGTAGGGAAAATGATGGAATCACTTCTGAAGGAAAGAACTGTTGAGTACCTAGAGGCCAGGACCCAAGGCAGCATGGATTCACGATGGGAAGGTCGAGTCAGATGAATCTAATTGATTTCTTTGACTGGGTGACCAAAAGTAGTAGACTAGGGAGGGGCTGTGGACATGGCCTACCTAGATTTTAGCAAGGCATTTGATACAGTCCCACACAAAAAACTAATACACAAGTTAGCCAGCCTTGGAGTGGGTCCCAAGGTGGTAGCCTGGATAAAAAATTGGCTAGACAACAGGGCGCTTAAGTGTAGTAGTAACGGAGTCCACAGTGAAGAAAGGAGGGTTACTAGCGGGTACTGCAGGGTTCAGTACTGGGACGGTCATTTTAATGTCTTTATAAGTGACATTGCAGAGGAACTGGAAGGAAAAGTATGTCTCTTTGCAGACGTCACAAAGATCTGCAACAGGATTGATACACAAGATGGAGTGGAAAGGATGAGAAGGGACTTGGCAAGGTTGGAGGAATGGTCAAATGTATGGCAGCTCAGATTCAATGCAAAGAAGTGCAAGGTAATACACCTAGTAAACAAAAACCCAGGGGAAGAGTACACAATGGGGGGTGAGATATTGACAACAGTAAAAATAGAAAGGGACTTGGGGGTAATTATATCAGATGACCTAAAGGTGGGCAAGCAATGTGAGATGGCAGTGAGAAAGGCTGGGGGGATATTGGGATGCATAGGGAGAGGCCTCAATAGTAGAAAACAGGAAGTTGTTATCCCTCTGTACAGACAGTTGGTGACACCCCATCTGGAGTACTGTGTGCAATTCTGGAGACCCCATCTCTGTAAAGACATAGACAGAGTGGAGGCTGTCCAGAGGAGGGCAACCAAAATGGTGCAGGGTCTGCACCAGAAGACATACGAAGAAAGACTAAAGCAGCTTAATATGTATACCCTTGAGGAAAGAAGGGAGAGAGGGGACATAAGAGAAACTTTCAAGTACCTCAAGGGAATTAACAAAGTCCAAGAGGGTAGAATCTTTCAGAAAAAGAGATGTGCAAGAACAAGGGGGCACAATTTGAAGACAGAAGTGGGGACGGCTCAGAGGTAATGTGAGGAAGTATATTTTCATGGAGAGGGTTGTGGACGCAGGGAACAGCCTCCCTGAGGAGGTCGTGGAGTCAAGAACAGTGGTTGAATTCAAGAATGCATGGGACAGACATAAGGCAGTCCTAGTGGGGGGTAGGAGGAAGTAAGCTGTTGGTTAACTAGGATCTGCAGCTTATCTGTTTGGTAGGAAAATGGGCAGACTAGGTGGGCCAAGCGGTCCTTATCTGCCATCAAATTCTATGTTTCTATGTCTATGTGGATGCAGCCACCACCTCCGCAGCACAAAGGAAGAAAGAGACTTGGGCATCATCATCACTGATGACCTAAAATCATCCAAGCAGACCTCTAAAGCAGTAGGTAAGGCTAGGGGGGTGCTAGGGTGTATTAGTAGGGGTATCACAAGTCGTAAGAGGGAGGTATTAATCCCTCTGTACAAGACACTGGTTAGGCCCCATCTGGAGTATTGCATGCAGTATTGGAGGCCACACCTTCACAAGGACATTAACTAAATTGAGGCAGTCCAGAGAAGGGCAACAAAATGGTGCAGGGACTGCATCAGAAGACATATGAGGACAGATTAATGGAGCTCAATATGTATACCCTTGAGCAAAGGAGGGAGAGAGTGATATGATTGAGGCATTCAAACACCTTAAGGGCATAAACAAGGTGAAAGAGTCTAACATGTTTAAATATAAGAAAAATAGCAGGACAAGAGGACACAGCATGAGATTAGAGGAGGCCGATTAAGGGGGAAT
Organism: Neoceratodus forsteri; assembly: GCA_016271365.2. NCBI lineage: Eukaryota > Metazoa > Chordata > Ceratodontiformes > Ceratodontidae > Neoceratodus > Neoceratodus forsteri. The sequence goes on from CM057454.1 coordinate 70,202,682, forward strand.
GTAGGAAATTCTTTTCACAGAAAGGTGGTAGATGCATGGAATGGCTTACCACAAGAAGTGGTGGCTATGAATACAGTGCAGGGCTTCAAACAGGCATGGGATAGGCATAAGGGAGCAATACAAATGACTATGAATAGATAGGCCACTGACAGAGCAAAGGCCAATGGGCACATTTATAAGGTAGAAAAAGAAATGGGCAGACTGGATGGGCCTTGCGGTCCTTATCTGCCGTCAACTTCTATGTTTCTATGTTTCTATGCTGCAATCCACTCCAGAGCTGCAGTCATGCCCACCCGCGTGATGCATGTCTCTGTCAGCATCTGAGCATGCCATGCAGCCATGGACGCATGCTCCTGGACCATTACAGCCCTGTGGCTCTGGAACTCTGCTTGGAGGGCTTCCTTACCCTCCACAGTCACCCGCAGCAGGTCAAGGTAGGCTCTCTTGTCATCGGTGGGTGATGCAGCATGGTGGCATCGCCGACAATCAGAGAATGGTTCAGCCTGACCAGGCACTCCAAGGGCAGTGGATGCACCCTGGCAGGTTGCGATGTGGGTGGGGCTTGGCAGGGTACTGCCACTAGCTGCCCATGGGTGGTGTCCTCCAGGGCCACTGGAGTGGGTGTGTGCACACAGGCACCCTGCCCAGATGACACCGGCGTCACCTGCACTGCACTGGGCAGTGGTGCAGGAGCACAGTACCTACAGCCATGGGCATCTGTGCTGCGACTGCACTGGAACCAAGCACAGTGGGAACATTGGTGGCACACAGGGACCCCTGCACAGGCAACCCCGTGATGTGTGCACCGCTGTTGGACATGTCTGCGGCACTGGTGTAGGTGGTGCACTGCGGCAGTGTCAATGCCCTCCCCCTACATGCCACTGGTGAGTACGAGGAGGGCATCTGCAATGTCCACCACATCATCTGGGTCAGCATCAGACAACCCAGACAGGCTCCCCAACCAAGCGATGTACCCGCTGGCTGTCCCACCATCGCTGGCGGCCCGCTGTCACCAGGGCCGTGACCAGTGTTGCACGGGATGTGGATGCTGCAGGAGCAGGGTCATCCACAGTAGTGTCATTGGCCCCATGTGATGGGCCCGCATCATCACCTGTGAGGGCATCATGGTCCGCCATGGCCCTGGCTGCACCCTGGAAGCGCAATGGTGCTGTGGAGAGAGGAAGGGAGACCATGGTTAATTCACAGTACACACATGTCACAGTGGCAAAGCACAACAGAACACAGCCATCCACATGATGCAGGGCCGCATACCTATCCACAGCAGGGCCAGGGCACAACAGCGTATGCAGCCCATGTCATGGTCGAGCCTGCCACTGTCCCATTGTGCACATTGCATAGCAGCGGCCTCACATGCCACATGGGTGCACAGTGGTCATGTGCCCTTTGGCGCTGCAGCCTAGCACCCACAGCACCATGGGGCTGGTCATGCCATGCCAGGGATGACCATCCCAGGGACGCTGTGCCTGTGTGAACAGTGACAGTGCTCAGCATGCAGGGACAGGCATGCCTACTGTGGCACACAGGTGGAGGGGCCTGGCCAGGGCACACAGCTACTCACCATGCTGCGACAGGCTGCCCCCTGTCTGGAATCCACCACCTGGGACAACATGCACAGCTGTCCTGGAGACACTGGCGGCCAGGAGGGCCTCATTGGGGCTGAGCTGTTCCACCATGCTGTGTCTGCCCCCTGTCTGCTTCAGGGATGCCTAGATGCTGGCCACCTTCTCCTCGGCCCTCCTGCGGCCATCATTCCAGTGCTTGTGGAACTCTTGGACTGTGAGTTCTCGCCTCCTCCCAACCTTCTGCACGCACCATCTGGCTGCCTCCTGCCAGTGAGGACGTCAGGCATAGGTGGTATGCTTTGATGAGCACCCTCTCCTCATCCTGTGTGAAGTTGGGGTGGCATCTGCTTCCTCCGACATACTGGCTACTGTGGGGGGAAGCATCCAGGTGTCAGTCACGCCTGTGGGTACACATGTTCCCACTCACATCTTCCTCAGTCTGTTGCCCCCCATGGTCTGTGATGCCATTGTTCTGGGCCTTTGTCTGCGGGTGGCCAGTGTAGCACAAGTGGCCATGCACCATGGTACATGGTCCATGGTGGACACTGCACATGCCATGTATGACACCCAGCCCACAGCTAGAGGAACAGTGCAGCCTCCCCGGGGGGGCACACTGTGCTGTCCGCCATCGTCAAAGCCTGGTACCCCTGCAGCGTGTGTCCTGCCACCATGGTACCACTTCCATCCTGGGTGACACCCATGTGACAGCCACAGGGTGGGGGGCAATGGACATGTGGCAATGTCCATGGTGTAGCTGGCAGTGGTGTGCAGCATGGCGATGCTGCCATCGTGCCTGCACGGATGTCGCTGTGTGCCTCGGACTGACCTGTTGCACGTTGCTGCATCCACCACACAGTGCCAGTGCCACCCAGTCACATGTATCCCCCCTGTGTCCCTGTGTACAGTGGATGACTCAACTGTTGACGGTGCATGCCCTCTCTGTTCCACATTGCAATGCCTAGACCCACTGATGACCGTATCATCGGTCAGCAGAACTGTGTTGTACATACTGGGATGTGTACATCCCAGTTCACAAACAGCCGTTGTGGACATGACAGAGAATAGTCCATTGGTGCTCTGTGCACCTTCTGTACTGCCCTGCCACTGTATTCCTCATTATGGCCATGAGTTCCACATATTGGTAGTACTGGTTCCACATCTGGGGTACTGGAGCATTGCCTGGTGTGCAAGCTCACAGTCAGTCACACCAGTTCATTATGTTGCCCTATAAATATGCTGTGTACTCACCCTCAAGGCACTGACTCCTATCAGTGACCTGTTCTCAGCCTGCTGAATTGGGAGCATTTATGGCTTAGGGCATGCAAATGAGGCCTGAGCCCCTGGTAATGAGATGCTAATCAGCTGAGATGCCCATGCATGTTAGATATGGCTGTTTTGGGTGCATTCTCTGTGAATTGCACAATTGCCTCAGCTTATCTCACTTTACAGACATCTGTGTGATGTGTTGATGGCCGTACAAGCGCATCTCCAGTGCATGCACATATCAGTTGGTGCATGTTCCTGCTATCAGGGCATTCTGAGCGGCGCTTCTGTCACTTATGCACGGTCACCATGACCGGTGGCGCATCTCCCATGATGCGCTGTTCCACTTCTAGTCCAATGTGCCATTGCAGGCCTGCTGGCCATGTCACTGTGTACCCTATTGAGCAGCATGTTCCACTGTGCGCCGTCCATGCTGCACTATGGTTGTACTACCCATGGATCACGCACAGTGTGCGGTTGCTGTTCATAGCGTATGCCATGCACAACATGGCGCCCGCATGCTCATCTCACATGCACGACCAGGTCCTGGCCTTGCCACGCCATTGCGGACTGCATTGCACATGTGCGGGCGTGTTGCCTTTGACCTATCATGCTTCACGCTCAGTGCGCGCTGTGCTGCACATGCCTCAGTGTTTCACATTGCACATAACCACCACTCAACTGTGCATTGCCTTTTTGCACCTTGCCACTGTCAGTTCCCATTGTATTATGTCTAGGGCAGGGAGACAGACACCTAGGGCTATGAACTGGTCACAGGTGGAGCTGCTACATCTAGTAGCACTTGTTATGTCTGTGGAGGGCCTCCTGGGGAGCAGTGCAGGCATCATTATGGCAACCTCCAGAAGCGGGACCCAGAGAGGCTGGCACAGCTACGGCGCCATGCATGCAGGGGTGCACTACCAAGACCAGGTAGGTGCTGTTCATCTGGCTCCTTTTGTGGTGCACGCTGTGTGTGTGTGTGTGTGTCAAGGCCCTCATGGGGCACCTGCATGGGTCTCACAGCATCCTGCACACACGGCAGTGGTTGCACCTGTCCAGTGCTGCCATACCATGTGTGTGCCATGGGGGCGCTGGGCATGGCTGTGTCTGCCTGCGAGCCGCTGGGTGCTTCTCATGACTGGTCACCACTGTCTGCTGCATGGCCACTGGGGGGCACTGTGGCACTGAATCCTGCACAGTGTCAGTGGTCGCTCATGGTGCTGTCTGTTGTGTTCTGTAGGACAAGATGCCAGGCAGTGGGCCATGGATGCAGCTGCGGTGTGGATGCGGATGATCATGGGTGCCAGGCCCGGTGCCCTTCCAGGGGCAGGTGAGGACTGCATTCTGCTATTGCTGCATTTCAGATATTGTAGGGTTACTTGTGGGTGGGAGTGTAGTCCATGTTCAGGACCCCAGTGTGTGTTCTTTCTGTCATTGCTGTAGGTCTCCAGGATCACCATGCTGTGGCTGGGAGTGGTGCCCCTGTTGAAGTGGACCGGAGGATCCATATGGCCATCCAGGCAGCCCTGCACCCACTATCCAGGACTGTTCAGCACCTATCAGCTGCCCTGCAGGGCGTCCTGCTGTGGCTCCTGGTCCATGGCCATGCCAGGGTGGTGCGTGGTGGGGAACAGCGACGCTAGTGGCCCCCTGCCTCTTCCTGGGCCATCCCTTGTACATAGTAAATGTTCCTGTCCACTGTTGCTGTCCCTTTCCTGCACTCCTTCCCATCCCACACCTCCCTTTCCCTTTTGGTATTGTTGTTGTTGTGCTTTGTTATTCATATGTGTTGCACAGTTTTTATGATCTTAATCTTTTATAAACATGTTTTTCTCCTTTTCGTGTCCATGGGTGTGATTGTTCCAGCTCTGGTTGCTCCTCATGCCATGCCGACCTGCTCCACATGCTCTGCATAGCTCCCTGTGTGGCTACAGGGCATCCAGCTTGCCCTGGCTCATCTCAGGTTGTGCGGCACATCTACAGTTGCACTGTTGTGTTTCATGGTGATTCACAGGGTGTTGCGCTCGACCTTCCCACTGTGCATGCCTCTGTGAGATAGTTCTGTCTGTGCCTGGTGAATCTGATTTGTGCCAGCGCGGCCCATGTTTTCCAAGTGCATCCTCTTTGTAATTCTGCTAGGGTTTATAATCAATCTAATCATTAAGACTAGTAGGTCTTAGTGCCTCAAAAACAAGATCCATTTTATCTTACATCTGTTAAGTAAGTTAACTTTATCACCTCCTCAAACTAATGGGGGCACATGATCAATGGCACAAAACCACAGATCTCTTGGATCACTGTTATGCTTCTCAAAAACTGTGCTCCAGGGCATTTTCAAATTTCATGTTTATAATTGCCCTAACATGTTCCTGTATACAAGTCTTTAGTGGGTGACTAATTCTTCCCACGTAAAGTTTATTCTTTCACACCATACTGCATATATTGTAAAGGACTCTGACAGTCCAAATATCAGTACAGTCCAAACACTTGCACAGTAACAGGATGTGTAAATTTATCCTGAGTTACAGCATAGCAACAAAACTTACAACATCTACATCTAAAAACTTTTGGAATGAGATGGGTTTTAACAGTCTTGGGATTTTGGTCGTGGCTAGATGTAAGAATATCTTTTGAATTTGCACCCCTCTGGTATTAAATTAGAAGCGCATCTCCTAGAACAGAACCAATCGCATCAGCTGCCTGAATTATTGACCATCTCTGATTATATTATTAATCTCTATAGATCTATGATGGTAATCAGTGTGAAAAACTAGGCAGTTATATGGTGTTGATGAAGTTTTATTTATTTATTTGGGCTGCATGTGTTTTCTGTCTAGCCCCTGACTTTTCCAGTGCATTAAAGGCAGTTTGGGCACTATAGCCCTGTTTCTTAAAACACTTACATTGGACGGTACCTCCTTTCAAAATCCTCATTAAGAGTTCAGTTTCTCGTAACCTTAGAAATTGCCCAAATGGAATACTTTGCAACAAAGATATGTGGTGACAGCTTTCTGCTCACAGCATGGTGTTACTGCAAATGATTTTCTATAAATACTGCTAATTACCTGACTTTCTATTGTTTTTAAACTTGCATCAAGGAACTCAATCTGTTCCAAATAAATCTTATATGTGCATTTAATGTTCAAATGATTTGTACTGAGCCACTGCATAAAACCAGGGACAAATTAAGCACCCCCCAGACACATATGATATTGTCAATAACACAATACCAAGAAATGATGTGTCTGAGGTGGGGGCTCGAATCTGCAAGCACCACATGTTTCTCCCACCAAGCGAGGAAGACATTCACATAGAAGGGTGTTAATCAGGCACCCATTGTAGTCCCTTGTAATTGACGATAAAATTTGTCATCAAAAGAAAAAAAGTTGTGCTCCAGCATAAATTGCAATAACTCAAGGATGAAAGTTTTTGGTGCCCTTCCAAGTCAGTGTTAGCAAATAAAAATAAAAAAAGTACAGTTACGCAAGAACTTACCGTAACAGTAGATCTTTGACAGAGGCTCTTGCAGTAGGTAATTACATATAGGACTGGCGCCGGCGGGTGGCAGGATCCCCTGAGAAAATTTCTAGCTAGCGAGTCCTGGCAAGGGACCTCCCCATCAGGTGACCCGCGTCAGAAGACGTCGGTATAAAAGGGCGGTCCCCCTGCCTGCCTTCCAGTTCTTTCCCTCCAAGGGCCAACAAAGGCGGATGAGATAGAAGCAGATATTTCCTTAGATGGAAAAGGAGCTAAAAGTTTAGGGGGATGGAGGGCGGGAAGGTATAACCTACTGCAAGAGCCTCTCTCGAAGATCTACTGTTACGATAAGTTCTTACGTAACTGTACTATCTTACTTCGAGAGGGCTCTTTCAGTAGGTAATTACATATAGGACTGAGTCCCAAGTAGTCTGGAACAAGGGAGAAGCACACGGGAGGAGGAAAGCTACTCAGAGTAGATCCTCTAGCTGTGAAGGCCTTAAGAAAGGAGGCCTTGCAGAACAGCCAGCCCGAAGCCTGCTCTACGGCGAGAGGCAATATCCAAACTGTAATGTTTCGTAAAGGTATGGACGGAGGTCCAGGTGGCGGCAGCACAGATGTCTGCCGCAGACACATTCTTGAAGCAAGCCGCTGAGGCAGTGACTCCTCTGGTGGAGTGGCCTCTGACTTGACCCAGGAGGGTCTTGTTGTACTTGTCATAACAGAAAGTGATGCAATGAGCCAACCATTTGGATAGGCATTGCTTAGAAACGCATTGCCTTCCCTTTTCGGAGCAAAAGAGACAAAGAGTCGATCTGTCTTTCTGAGATCCTTCGTCCGGTTAGTGTAGTATCTCAGAATCCGGTGAACATCCATAGTATGTAACAAATACTCCCCTTGATTGGAGTACTGCAAAAAAAAGGCGGGTAACTCTATGGACTGGTTCAGAGTAGACTCTGCTACCACCTTGGGGAGAAACTTAGGAGTAGTACGCAGAGCCACACGTTCCTTGTGGAAAATTAAGTGTGGAATTTTACACATTAGGGCCTGGAGCTCGGAAATCCACTGAGCAGAGGTAATGGCCACAAGAAAAAGAGTCTTCCAGGAAAGGAATTTCAGGTCTGCAGAAGCTGCTGACTCAAAGGGAGGCAGAGTTAGTTTCTCAAGAACAAAATTCAAATCCCAAGGAGGGATGGGAACTCGGATAGGAGGTCTCAGGTGGACAACCACTCTGAGGAAAGTCTTGGAAACCTCCAGCTGAGCAAACGTTCTGTCTGCAAAGGGAACATGATAGGCTGAAATGGCTGCCATGTGGGCCTTCATGGAGGAATGACTAAGACCCAGATCGAAGAGATGGCGCAGATACTCTAGCAGACGACCAACAGGGCAGAAGAAAGGCTCAACGTCTTTTGAAGCTGCCCAGATTGTGAAGCTTTTCCACTTCATGGCATAGGTAGACCTGGTGGAGGGTTTCCTAGCCTCTACCAGAATCTCCACCACCTGGGGAGAAACTCCAAAGAAGGCCTGGGCTATGTCTGCAGGAGCCATGCATGAAGCTGAAGGGACTTGAGACCTGGATGAACCAGGGTCCCCTGCTCCTGGGTCAACAAACCTTGTAACAGAGGAAGAGGAAGTGGCAGTTCCTCTGAGAATTGTTGTAGAAGAGAGAACCAAACTTGCCTGGGCCAAAAGGAGCGATCAGAATCATTCATGCTCCTTCTGACCCTAGTTTCTGTAGGGCCCTTGGGATAAAAGGAATTGGGGGAAAGGCATAGATGAATCTGTCCTTCCAATCTAGAGACAGAGCGTCTCTCCAGAAAATGCCTCACTTTTGAACAAGTGAGCAGAAGACTGGAAGTTTTGCGTTTTGAGGGGAAGCGAGCAGGTCTACCTGTGGTGTTCCCCAGCGTAGGAAGATATCATCTAGGACCCCTTGATCCAGTTCCCACTCATGGGCCCGGGCAGATGAGCAACTCAGCTTGTCTGCCAAGGTGTTCTCGACTCCCAGAACATGAATTGCCATGAGGTGAAGGTCATTCTTTCTTTTCCCAGTCCCACACCCTCATTGCTTCCTGCAAAGAGGGTAGGATCGAGTCCCTCCCTGTTTGTTGATGTACCATACCACACACATGTTGTCCGTCTGGACGGCTAGGTGACCTGGAAGGAGATACAGGTGGAGGGCTTGGAGGGTATACAGGACTGCTTGAAGCTCTAGCACACTGATGTGAAGGGATTGTTTGAGCTTGGACCAAGAGCCCTGGGTCCGATGAGGACCCAGATGGGCTCCCCAACCTTCCCCCGAGGCATCTGTAGTCAGAGTCTGGGGGGGGTGACGAATGAAACCCCTCGAAACAGGTTCTGTCTGACCATCCACCACTGCAAGTCTCGAACCATGGGAGAGAAGACCAGAACTAGCTGATCCAAGTCGTCCACCAATTGATCCCATTGGGAGTGAAGTGTCCACTGGGAAACCCTCATGTGGAGCCGAGCATGAGGAACTGTCGGGATAGCAGCCACCATGAGCCTGAGAAGGTGAAGAACCGACCTTGCAGTGACTCGCCTGTGATCAGACAACAGGCTTACCTGAGTCTGAATAATGGCCGCCCTGTCCAGCGGCAGGAAGGCCCTGCCTAGAGTCGTGTCCAGTATCGCCCCGATAAACTGGAGTCTCTGGGATGGGATCAAATGAGATTTGGAATGGTTGATGGTAATACCCAGGCAGGCAAAGACCTGTTGGGTAAGTGAAAGGCAGTGCAGGAGTTCCTCCCTGGATGAGGCCGCCGAGAGCCAATCGTCCAGTGCGGAAAACCTGCACTCCCCGGGTACGCAGGTAGCCGCCACCACTGCCAAGCATTTGGTAAATACTCAGGGAGCTGAGGAGAGGCCAAATGGAAGTGCCTTGAACTGGTAGTGGTCCCCCTGGAAAGCAAAATGGAGATATTTGCGATGGGATGGGCGAATGGAGATATGCAGGTAGGCATTCTGCATATTCAGAGCGCACATCTACTGGCTGGAATGAAGGAGGGGCAGAAGGCTCTGCAGTGAGAGCATTCTGAACCTCTTGTATTCCGAATAGGTTCAGGAAGAACTGAGATCTAAAATAGGTCTTACATCTCCTGTCTTCTTCAGGACCAGGAAGAAATGGGAATAGTAACCCGTTCCCTGAAGGGAAGGGGGGACAGGTTCTATTGCCTCTTTCAGCAACAGAGCTGAAATCTCCTCCTGGACCAGAAGAAGATGTTCTCGAGAATATGACAAACTTTGGGGAAGCTGGTGAGGTGATTTCTGAAGAAACTCTATTGAGTGTCCTTCTGCGACTAGTTGGAGCACCCAAGAATCTGTTGTTATCCTCTCCCAGCCCGGAAGGTGGAGGGAGAACCTCCCTCCTACCGGTTCCTCCAGGAAGTCCGAAGGCTGTGGGAGAGGAAGAGTCAGGTGGTGTGGGGCAATGCCACAGCTGAAGCACCCGCTGTTTTTGGGGTGGAGGGGGCTTGGCAGCTGAGGGGCCCGGCGTTTAATGGCCCGCTTTCCCGGAGGTTTCGCCTTTGGCTGATTCCATCTGCAAAAGGGACAGCACTGCGGTTGATGGGGATGGTACATAGAGTCAACGGACTTTAGTGCCATCCCCTTCTCCTGAAGATCTGTGATGATGTCCTTGACATCACCTCTGAAGAGCACCGACCCCCGGAAGGGCACTTCCTGGATAGCGGACTGCACTTCCAGGACCAACCCTGACATGCGGAACCAAGCATGATGTCGTAAGCCTATGGCGAAAGCTGAGCTCCATCCCGCAGTGTCCACTGCATCGTAGGTCACCTGAAGAATGTGTCAACTGGCTGAACGTGCAGAGTGGACACGGTCAGACAGTTTCTGCTTGACTTGAGAGTCCGGCAGGGAGTTCAACTGGTTTCCACCTCAGAAAGACTTGCCTTCTGGTAGTCCCCATGTGACCGACATAGTTCAGGGCCCTGATCCCCAGTGTGGAAGAAGTGAAAATCTTCTTTCCATACTGGTCCAGAAAGTGAGATTCTTTATCAGGTGGTGACAAGCTAAGGTGTTTTGGATTAGCTGACGGCCGTGAAACAACACTAATCACGACCGAGTCAGCTCAGGGTGGGGGTCTAAAAGTGGACACCCTCTGGAGCCTGGTATAGCCTATTTGACTTCTGAGGAAGAGGGATTAATGCCGACGGGTTGTTTCCAAATAGTGGTAACAAGCTGGGCATGAGGCTCAATCCAGGGTGGCACCAGGGTGGGAGCTGTGATAGGCAGATCCAGATGCTCAGCGAGTTTCAGCCGCTGTAGGTCTGGCTCCAAGGACTGCCACTTATGTACTGCCTGGATTTGATGTAGGAGCTCTGTGAAAGAAGGATCCTCCAGAGGAGACTTCAGAGGAGTCCTTGGCCTAGGCTTTGACAGAGATCGAGGCTCGTCATCCTTCTCAGAGCCGCCATCAGAGGCATCCGAGGCGTCTGAGGAGGAAGAAGAAACTGAAGAAGAAGATGACTCCCTTTCCCGTCTAGGGGGAGGAACGGACCCCTTGGGAAGCCCGCAGGGATGCGTGTCCTGCCCTCTCTGGACCCAGAGGGTTTATCCTGGTGTCTGGAGGAGGAGAGGGAGTATGTCGGCGTGTACGTGTGGATCCTGAACTGGCACCATCCCCGGAAGACGACTCTCCATCTCCTGGTGAGTTGAGCCTTAGCCTCAGCCCACCAGGAGGCTAGAGTCTCCTGCAAGTCCACCAGCGGCTGGGGGGTGGTGGAGGAAGAGGAGGGGGATAAGGGTATGGGTTATACCCATAAGGCGAGTATCCATAACCCGCCGGCGGGAAGCCCAGCGTTGGGTATTACGGCGTCAGGTACTGCAGTGTCTGGTAGGCCGGCGCCGGGTACTGTGGCATCAGATACTGCGCTCCCAGGTACGACGATGTTGGATATGATGGGGTCAAGAACCCTGCAGCTGGGGAGCTGCCGGAGCAGACGGCCCCATGGGCGGAACTGGAGCAGAAGGCCCAGGAGGTGGAGGGCCCAGCGTTGGGGCAGCATCCGGAGGCAAGTTGTCACCCCTGGTTGGCACTACCGCATCGGGCTGGTATCCGGAGGTGCCGGACATCGGAACCAGCATCCGGGGAACCGATGTCAGATCAGTAGAGGTTGATCCGGCGGAGGTGGAACCAAGACCTCAGCCTCTCCGGGGATGGAGGGAAAAGTCCCCAGGGTCAGGCTGAGGAGACTCAGGGTCCCTGGATGGCAGCAAAGGCTGCGGGAGCTAGGAACAGACGGATGTGAGAGGGTCCAGCATTGGCTCAACCACTGTGCGGACGTTGGACGGACTGGCGTGTGTCTTCTCAGCGAGATCCAGGCGGACATCGGAGAGTCCAGCATCTGACTTAACAGATCCTTCGCCTGGGGCAGGCCACAAGGAGGGTGTTCTGACCTGGTGGAAGAGGGTCTCGTGCTGTTCTGAAGGTCGGGCGGCTTACGACCCTCTCGAGCGAACGTCGGAGGAGCCAGCGTCCAGCTTATCAGAGCTGCCCACACTGGTAGGCCAGGAAACCACTGCTTGACTGGGGACGGAGGCCTCCAAAAGCCTGGAGGTGCCGAAGGGCAGGCGTGAGCCAGACAGGCGGGCCAATGCCGCTTGAAACCTCCCGGCGGCCGTTGAGAACACCGATCCCTGGGGGGATGTTACCTTCAACACGGCAACCCCGAGGGAGTCGGTGGGAGAAGGGCCCTTGTCCTGGTGCTTTTCTTTGTCTTTCCTCTTGCAATGGCCTTCAGGGGAAGTTGACGCCTGCTGTAGTTTTTTGAGTTCCTTTTCCGTAGAGCTCATCTTCTTTTTGAGAATGTGGGCTTCCAGGGACTGCTGCCGCCTTCTCTGGGTAACCGCGTTGAAACTCAGGCAGTGCTGGCACTTCTCAACTTGGTGGTCGGGCCCTAGACAAAAAAGGCACAGGGAATGGCCGTCCTTATCTGGGAGTTACAACGGCATTAGTCACACTTATTCTTGTGCTCGGGGGTGTAGGGGACAACATACACTGATGGATGACTGACGAATATAGAAGAAAAGTGAAACAAATCGGTAAATAAACCAACGAAAGGGCCTGACAAGCAGGGAACTTTCCATAAGGCACTGGCATAAGCTAACTGCAGGAAAGAACTGGAAGGCAGGTGTGAGGACCGCCCGTCTACTGACTGGCGTCTCCTGGCGCCAGTCACTTGACGTGAGGGCAGTCCTTCGCCAGGGACTGCTAGCTAGAAATTTTTCTGTGGGGTCCTGCTGCCTGCCAGCGTTAGTCCTATATGTAATTACCTACTGCAAGAGCTCTCTTGAAGTAAGATCTGACTTTTAAGCCATCCTGATGCTTAATGCTTGTGTAGAGAGAGTCTATATCAATGGCTAGCCAGCAGTAAGTATCTGACCAGATAAATCCCTCAATTTTATTCAAAAGATCAGTATTACCTCTAATGTATGCTGGTGTTTTAACCACTGTCTGTTTGAGAAAGTGATCACAGACTTCGTAGGACCCTCATTGAGCAATCCGATGTTTGTGACAATCGGTCTCCCAGGAGAGTCACATAGGCTCTTGTGCATTTTTGGCAAGGTATATACTGTAGAAATGCTGGAAAATCACATTTCAAAAACATTGCTTCTTCATCATCTACTCACCCTTTCTGAAAAGCATTGTCAATTAAATCATACAGGGTGTTCTAAAGATGGCAGTTGGATTGAATGTTAAAGCCTGGTAGCAATCAGAGTCTGAGAGTTGTTTTTAAGTTCAGCAACATATTTCCAAGTATCCTGGACACCACAGATCCACCTTTGTCCACCTGTTTTATTGGTATTTCCATGATGGTTTAGAGCTCCTTCAGAGCATTCCATTCACTACCAGACAAATTATTGAACCTGCAGGGGCCTGAAGATTGTAATGTTTTGGCAATATAATTTTTTACCAGAGTCTCAAACATTTTTATCGAGCAACTTTTTGGACCTGTCATACAAATTTTACTTTTAACTTTCAGACCTTTATTTGCTCTTTGACTGATATTAAAGTTTTCTTCATTTTCATTGATGTATGCTAAAAGTAGATCAATATCCTCACCTTCCCCACCAACTGCTCCCTCCCTCCACAATCAACAGCTTCATTATCCAACAAATCACATGATAAGTTTAGATTTTCTCCAATTTCAGTGTCACTGTCTAAATCTATAGCAGCTACAGTCTCGGATTGTTCTCTGCTATTAGTTGTTAGTTCTCTATCAGAGAAATATACACAAAGATCCATTTTTCTAAACAATATGAATAAGTCCACCTCTAAATTAAATGACTCAAATCTGATGATTGGCACAAATGATAGTCCCTTAGATAGTACATTAATTTGAAATTCTGCCAATGTAGTGCTAGAAATGTTAGTTACTTGCTGTACCTCGTTCATTTCTTTGCTCTGTTTGCACTCCTGAGTTCCCTTTCCATTCCATCTTCTTTTCTTGCCCCTCCTCATCTTACCATGCCTCTTCCTCAGGTGCTTGATGATGCCTGCACTGCTAGTGCGCATTCTTGCTCCTCCTCCTCCTCCTCCTCCTAATTGATCAATTCTTTCTGTTCTAAAAAAACACTTGTTTTGATTTATTACTATTGTCTTGAGATCTACCCCTATGATTACTTCCTTTATTATGTGATCTGCTGTGGCCTCTAAATTGGGACCTGTGCTTCCAGCTGAAAACATTTTCAGCTTCATAGTCTTATTTCTTTTTTTTTCTTCATTCTATCTGCTGTTCAAGCTTATAAATTGCCTTCTTAAGCCACACTTGATAAACAGCTTAAGACGAAGATTTGTAAACCTTGGTTGTCAACCTAATGCTAACCCATTCTCACATACTGTACCCATCTCAGCTTATTACTGATGGAATGGGGTGAGCATTAGATTGATGACTCAAGGCACACCCACACCTGATTTGTGAAGATGCAAAGAGGTGAAACTGTAATGTTTTTCCTGTTGCTGCCTACAGGGTGGGGTGGGGATATAGGTTGGACACCCTAACACCCCATTCCTGAATTTGTTGGCATTAAGGCACCCTAACTGGTGCATTAACATAGCTTTTTTTTTTTTGCAAAGAATCTCTGTCCTTTCTTTTTGAGATATAAAGTTCTATGTTCCATGTTCTATGTTGACATTTATGATAATCCATTTACCGATGTCCACACAGCATTAGAGCATGGCAGAAATAATACATTGAATGCATATCCTAATTGTCAGAACAGTTTAAATATAAATAAAATCCAAGATATTACAGAAAAGAAAGTAAATAGGATAACTTGAAAATATTTACTTTCTGATATATAATCAAATTAGCCATTTGCAAGGCTGCATAGAATAGTGCTTTTCTGCTGGGATTAAACTGACTCCATTACTAATTACTGCACTTACTGAAGGGTGATGCCCTGCAAATGGATTTAATACAAAATTAAAAGGGTCTGTAGAGAAGCCAAAGGTGGATGACTTAAGGCAAGAAGGAGATTCTTTGTCACAGCAATGAAAATTAGAGAAAGTAAAACTGATGCAAATTGGTCTGGTATATAAATTATTAGGATGTCCAAAGGTTGCATAGCCTGCTTTCAGCAGGAGGAATTAACCAATAAGTCCAAATAGAATCATGACTCCCAGTGGTGATTAGGATTAAAAGTCCAAACCTGCAATCAGAAGGTTCTCCACTTGTGAAATTTTGGTGCATCCTGCATGAGCTTCCTGGAGCATCCCATGATGCAGAGCAAGAGCAGAGGGGAATTGAGAGGGAACATTTCAGATGGTCCAAGAATAAATTGCATGACAGCTCAAATGAAGGCATACCAGAATAGGATTACTGAGGCAGTGTGTCGAAGAGTAAGAGCAATAATTAAAGCACTCCAGGATTAGGAAAGTGGATGAATCAAGATGGCTACCAGGAAGGCATGAACTCATTACTGCTAATATACAAAGGCAGCCTAACACCATAGGTTGAACGTTGCTAGTAAACAGCTGAAGTTACTTAGTGAATATTGTAATTGGCATGCAAGCATCCTGCTGAACCCACAGCATGTGATCAGACTGCATGAAAATAGAGTAGTAAAAACAGAAACAAAGCATGGCTCAGAAGAGGAGCCCAAAAAATGTAGGAGAAAACACAAAAGCGAAGTGAGAGCGATCACGGATAACGGGGGACAAAATAGAGGCAGACAGAAAGAACTACAGACAGAACTGGATGGCTGAAGAGGCAGGAGAAGTGGAGTAAATGGACAGAGACACAACAGAGAAGCCAGAGAGCCAGACAAATAAGGAGGCAAGACACAGTGGCATTGAACAGGCAAGCAAAAAATGGGGAAGCGTGCTAGGAACAGATGGGTTGGGAACAGGCAGCAACAAGGAGACAAGGAGACAGCCAAGGGGCAGGGACAATGCTGGAAGACAGAGCCACAGGGAGAGTGGCAACAGAGATGGAAGGAAGGGAGGAAATGGAGCCTTGGAACAGTGGGGGCGGCACTAAGGGAAAATGCAACCAGCCACGAACAAAGACAAAAAAATGAGGGGGAGAGGAAGGTAAAATAATGAGGGTTACTATGAAGAATAGAAGAATAATTGACCAGCTGCATACTAAAATTAGTGCTATTCAGCCAGTGCAGGATTAGAAGAGCAGCAGAATAACAATCAAGAGCCCCGTCTCCCTTTTCCTTACACTAGCTTTTCCCATCCCCATAAATCCTCTGCACATGCAGTACATAAACTGCAGCCCAACTCCTTTCACTTTCCTGATCCCTATTCATCATCAGTTACCCTGTTTACATGCAGGGTTAGAATCAATGCACAGAGTAATCAGTTACTTAGTAATTGATTCTAACCTTACATGTAAACAATCTTCCATGCAGTTAAGATAAATCTCAGGGTCGATTGATGTGCATCAAACAAATGCATCGATTTCAGGGACTTTGGTGATTAAATTTCATGTATATGCCATCAGAGTTGGAACCAATGCAGCGTGCAGACTCAGTAAATTTGTATCCCGTTTACATGCAGGGTTAAATTGATTGCATGGCAATCACTTACCTATGTCGAATAGTAATCTGAATGTAAACCCATTCTCTGCAGGGTGCATTGATTGATGCCCTACTTGTAAATGCTAGCAGGGTTGGTAATCAATTACCTAGAATCACAGACTAGATAACTGATCACCAACTCATGTAAACATAGTGACTGAAACTGTTCTGCGCATGTGGTATGTTATCTTCGAGGAGCACAGCAGAGCAGACTCTGAGACACTAAAAAACAGATTTTTCAAATGTACATACTTTTTAAAATACAAAACCCCAAAGCATCAAACCCTGCTAGGAAATCCTTCCCCACCGACCTACACAACCATACAACATTTCACAATTAAAAAATTGTGCAGTTTTTTATCTAGACAAGAGCAAAATTTCAGATAAAAACACCTTTGAATGTAATGGGAAAAATCATAGCTCTTTCACACTTTAATATCTCTAAAAATTCTAAACAGATTTACATAAGACTTTCAGGGATGGTGGACTCTGTCATGTACCACATGTCCTGAAAGTTTCATGTAAATCTGTAAACTCTTTCTGCAAGAAGCAAACATAAAATTAATTTAACATAGAACTTACCAGCCACTGTAACTATGGGAGGCTACTGCACCTATAATTAGCAGTGTCAGTGGCTCAGTAGGTAGCACACTCGCCTCTGAGGCCGGGAGATCAGAGGGCTGTGGGTTCAGTTCCCACATCTGGCACTTGGGTTAATATCCCAGTACTGACACTGTAATGCAGCATGAGAGGGGTGCTGCATTTCTGAGGTGCCGTCTTTCGGATGAGGCGTTAAACCGAGGTCCCATCTGCCTGGATTGGTGGTAGTTCAGGTGGATGTTAAAGATCCCATGGCACTTATCGAAAAGAGTAGGGGAATTTCCCCGGTGTCCTGGCCAAATTTCCCTCATTCACTAAAAATACCACCAACAGCTTAATCTGGTTCAAGGTCAGTTGGCATTCATCTGTATTCCCCTCCCAGGTCGTGCCTGAAATAGGCAGGATTTGTCTAGTGCACTTACCCGGTCAACAAAGCTAAATAAAAATAAATAAATAAAATAATAAAGGATACAGTGGTTTAGGGATCTTTCAGCAGTTGCAAGTAAATGAGGCTGCAAAGGGATAGAATGTATACTCAAGAGAGGACAGGTTATGTGCACAGTTGCAATCTCCCCTTTAAACATTTGATGCACTGGCTCACAGGAGGAGGATCCACTGGCCTGCAATGGCCATCCTCCTCTAGAATAAAAAGAAAGAAAAATCAATCAGTTTTATTTATATACTGGAGAGTATGTGAGCAAAAATGCCCATTTTCACAAACGTCCAATGTAGGAGATACAAAGATAGTGTAGAAATACAACACAGAGTCTACCAATTGCAACATCTTTACAAGGGTAACAATGCACAAAAATAGTTTAGCTATACAGAACAGAGTCTAACAGTTGTAGCATCTTTACAAGGGGTGACAATGGACTGACAAAACAAAAGGCAATCGGTTACAATAATGTAAAGGAGAGAAACAACATTAAATAGCACTGTTTACATGTGAAACAAAAAAGAAAGCAGGTAGGAGAAGGAAAAAGATATAAATAGTGCAGAACCCTTAGTGCAAGAGATAGGGAAAGTGCAAGTCTTGTAGGGTAGGTTGCACTCAGCAAGTTGTTGGAATATGCAGAACTGAGGCTAGGAGAAATGGAGGTAAGAGTGAATGGGCTAGGCTGAGGGAGGAACACTGGATTGGATGGGGGAGGGAGGAGGAAAAGGAGGGAAGGGGTCAAAGGATAAGCAGGGAATGAGCAGCCGGGTTTAGCAGGTGGGCCAGCAGGGGCAGCTGCAGGTGGAAGAATGAGTATGTGAACCTTGAGGTAGGAGTTGAAGCATAGATGGATCTACAGGCTTGGATATCGGGGCAGTTTGTTGTACAACTAATACCCTTGAAGGTGACAGAGTTCTGAGCTTGCTTAGTAGAAAGGGTGTTGAAAACCAGACTTGAGGACCCTCAGCTGACTGCCCAGCAGGTGTGATGGAGAAAGGGAGTTCACACTGGGCAGTAGCAATTTAAGGTGCATCTTATGGAGGAAGGAGAGCATTTTACATGGAACCACCCTTCAAGGGTGGGCCAACTCAGGGAGGAGTAGAGGATGTAGTGGTGAGTTTTCAATGGTAGATCAGTGATGAAACAGGCTATATTGTTGTAGGTAGATCTACGTTTGGAGTAGAGTAGAGATGAGGTTGGAGGGAGAAGATGATGGATCCATAGTCGATGAGTGGCAGGAGAAAAGAGCTGTCTAGGTGAAGCCTGATTGTGGGAATCAGGAACTTTTAATCCTGTAGAAGACCAAGCCTGATGTGGATCTTCTTTATGAGGTTGTTAACATGGTGATTGAAAGAGAGGTGAGGGTCCAGGTGGAGACCAAGGTATTTGAATTCTGACACCTGTTCAATGAGGTTGCCAGAGTTGTCAAATAATGTAAGGCCAGTGACAGGGGATTTTCTAGGACCTGAGAAGACCATGAGTTTGGTCTTCTTGGAATTTAGGACCATGCAGTTACCAAAGAATCAGGAGTGCAACTTCCTGAAATTGGATTGTAGATTAAGGAACATAGTGGTGGGGTTGACATCACTGCAAAAAAAAGCCATGTCATCAACATAGAGGACAAGTTATGTATTTTGGCATATAGAAGGGAGATTATTAATGAAAAGTGAGAACAGAAAGGGGCCAGGATTGAGCCCTGGGGGACCCCATATTTGATCAGGCATTCGCCAGAGAGATGACCTTCCATGGAGGTTTTATGGGATTTCCCTGAAAGGTAGTGTCCAACCCATTCTGTGACATTAATGGTGAGGTGTAGACCTCTGAGAGTGTCAAGTAGGAGGGTGTGGTCCACAAGGTCGAATGCCTTGGTCAGGTCAACAAATACAAACCCAGTGTACTGGCCTTTGTTGTTGGCCTTAAGGATGACACTAGTAAACCTGACCAGGGCTGTTTCTGTGCTGTGTCAGATCTGAAACCATGTTGGGCACAGGAGAGTAAGTTGTTGGCTTCAAGGTAGGTGGTGAGTTGAAAGTGGACAACTTTCTCAATGATTTTTGGTAGGGGAAGGGAAATTGGACAATAGTTTCCAACCTCATTTCTGGACCCGTACTTGAATAATGGTTTAATGGTGGCAGATTTCCAGGCGTTAGGGAAGGAATGAGAGCAGAGGAGCTGTTGAGAAGATTGGTAATGGAAACTACAAGGGCATTGATGGATAGTTTAAGGATTTTGTAGTCTATACCATCTGCCCCTTTGCTGGGTTTCGGGATGTTCCTATGAATAAGCTTGATGGTGTCAGTGGGTTTTAGAGCCTTAAAGTAGAATTTGGGGAGTGGCCGAACATTGGGAATGGGGCAGAGGGGGTTAGAGGGGGAAGAGGTTGATAAGATGGTAGGTTTGGATTTTCTGAGGTCACGGAAAAAAGAGTTAAAGATGTTTGCCACTTTTGATGGGTCATTGGTTTGTCTACTGTCATGTGACAGGATGATGGGATTTAATTTTCTGGTTTTGCCGAGTAGAGAGTTGAGGGTACCCCATAGCTGACGGGGGTTCGAGGATTCCCCGAGTTGCTTGTTATGTAGGAAGTTAATTTTGCTTTTCTCACAGCTGATTTGCACTTGTTATGCAGGGACCTGTAGGAGGCAAGCTGAGCAGGTTCTCTGTGTTTGTGGATGCCCAGGCTTTGTCCCTAGTTCTCATTAATGAGATAATATCAGGCAGACCCATTCACTGATTTTTCCTCTTGCTGTAATTTGTTTGAGGGGCGTGTTTGTCCCAGATATTGACAAGGATGCTGGAGAGTTTCTCTAGGATAGAGCTGCAGTCACCTGGCCCATTAGTGAAGGACCAGTCAACTAGGCTGAAATTGTGGTTAATTAATTCAATGTTATGATGGGTTATTCTCCTGGTAAAAATAAACTTAGGGGGTTGCTTGGGTAGACGGACGGACCAGAAACAATAAATGGCATAATGGTCACTGATAGTCAGGGGTGCGTGACAATGATCCAGTCGATTAGTGTTTGTGATCCTGTTTTATAATTAGGTCTAGTGGGTGAGGTGATGAGCTGGTGGAGCCCAAGATTTGCAATGCAAGATTTGGCAGTGTCTACTTGGCTGGATACCCAGTTAATGTTAGTCTCCAGAGTATCTACTCTCTGTTAATAGGAAGAGTGCTAAGGAACAATAGTGACTCAAGTCTGTGTGCAGGGTTCCTGGGGAGGTAGACAGTAGTGAGAGTAAGGGTTTTGTTTGGCCCTAGGAAGAGGTGGATTGAGAGGGTTTCAAGAAGGATAAATTCTAAGCTGGGATTTTGTTCTGTGAAGGAGAATTTGTTAGAGACATAGAACATGCAACCCCCTCCTTTTTTTCTCTGGCTTTTCTGTTAGAGGAGTAGCCACTGAACTCAAGCTCCCTGTCAGCAATTTTGTGGAAAGCCATGTTTTGGAGAGCAATCACATCAAAATCGTTCTTGGCTACCCAGGCTTGGAAGGTGCTGAGAGACTCTGGATGTTGAGGGAGGACTATGCTAATATTTTTCCTTTGTTGGGAAGGGTTGTTGGGTGGGAATGCCGGTGATTTCTGGACCAGGGTTGGGATGGATGGTCCCAGAGAGAAGTAAGAGAAGGATGGGGTCCTGGAGAAACATGAGATGAGGGGACACGATTTAAGTTTTTGATCTTAGGCATTTTATTATAGCGACTGGTGTACACTTGGAGAGTGCAAAAAGAACAAACAAGGCAGAGCTATTAGAGTAGAGCAGATGTAAAAGGAAAAAGAGGTAGACAGAGAGAAAAATGAGGGAAAAAGAGGGTCTGGAGCACTCTGAATAAGTTGGAGGACAAGAGGAAGAAACAACAATGATGAAAATGATTTTTACAATCAGTTATGGAAAAAAAGCTAATTTTCAGAAAATCAGAATACCATCATAATCCAAATACATGTATAGATATATTGTAGGATTAACAAGATTAAGACACTCAGAAAACAGGACTGTCCACCAGCTACCTGCTTCTGCTTTCCACTAGGACAAAGGGCTGCTAGGAGCTAGAGAGTGAGTCTATTTTGTGGTCTTCCAGCTCCTCTCTCCTCCCCCAACCATCTTCTGCATCCTGTCTGCTGTTTCTTTTTTTTTTTTGCATATTCTATTTCTGCTCTTCGTTTGCTCCCCCCGTAGACCCCCATCCAACCAACCACCCCCCCCAGCCCCATCACCCAGCTTCCCCCTGGACTTACCTTACACTGATGCCCCCCACAAGGAACTGTGGTGCATGCCCAGGCCACCGATGCGGTGCCTGTGAGGTCAGTCCATCATCAAGTCTCCAGGGTGTTTTCATCCATTTTTCCCCTTACAGCCCCGAGGACCCGGTAACACAGTCACGCATGCATGTGGAGGTGCGTATACACACCAGAACAGGCACTGATCTCGATCCACCCACCCCAGTCTAGCGTCTGGCCTACCATTGCCAGGCACTACCCCGAGCCTCCACTCAGAGGCAGCCAAGAGCCAAGAAGGCCTACCTCTCTTATCTGTGAGAAGAGAGCTACCTGATAGCCGCTTGATCCACTCCCAGCCCTCCGCCAGCTGACCCCCCATAACCCGAGCTCATCACCGAACACAGGTTGTCAGCGTGGCAGGAGGTAAGGCACCCAGTGCCTCAGCCCTCCACTCTGTTGGGCCAGTGTGTCTGCTGTTTCTTCATCTCCAACTCAGTGTTGATAGCCATGTCTCCTCAAAAGGTGGCATCCAATCAGAGACTCAGGGTTAGCTTTGGTGGTGGGGCTACATATACCTGCCAAAATTCAAACTTGTAAGACTGCCAGCCAGCTACTTGCTTCTACTTTCCACTTGGACAAAGGACTGCTAGTGGCTAGAAGGTGAGTCTTTTTTGTGATCTTCTGACTCCCCTCTGACCATTTACTGTATCCTGCCTGCTTTTCTTCACGTACAAGCTAAAATGGATAGCCATGCCTCATCCAAGGGCCACAACCAATTGAAGACTCAGGACTAGCATTCAGGGCAGGGCTACATGCACCTGCTGAAATTCAGGCTTGCAAAACCGCCAGCTACCTGCTTCTACTCTCCACTCAGACAAAAGGTCTGATAGAGCCTAGAGGGCGAGTCTTTTTGTAATCCTCTGACTTTCTCTCCCCTCCTACAATCTTCTGCATCCTGCCTGCTGTTTCTCCACCTCCAAGTCAGTGTGGATACCCACTTCCTCCAACAGTAACATCCATTTGGAGACTCAGCGTTAGCAATGAGGGAGGGGTTACACAAGCTCACCTAAATCTCTCCCTTCTGTTTTATCCAGTTCCTCCCTAGCAGTCCAGAGCACTAAGGACTGCAGTGCAAAGCACAGGAGTCTGCCTGGAGTCAGCTGTGCATCAGCCATTCACTGGCCCCACTGCTCCTCAAGTCTGCCTGCTGTAACCTCTGCTGCTAAATACTGCTGAACTGTAAGTACTGCCAGTTCTCTGCACTGGTAACATTCTCTCATGGAGTATCTACCCTGTAAGGTAAATCTGCTATTGCCCTCACTGCCAATACTTGCTCAACAGTGGTTACCTTCTATTAAGTCTGCTAGCCTTACTTTGTTAACCAGCAAACTAATTCACCCATCTGTTTAGGCTGCCCTCTTATTATATAAAATTCCTCTATCTGTGTGACTCCTAGATACACATCTGGGTATACAGTTATTTGTACTCTGCCTGTTTGGTCATATACTGTGATGTATTCAATTCATTTATCTTGATTCTGACAGTGCTAGCCTTTATGCTGTTTTGTTGGTTTAAGTCATATATACTTATTTATTCCTCAGGGTCCCGTGTTCCATTCACTCCTCCCTCATTGTATTGTCCATTCCACAGTAAACTACCCAGGTCTGTTACAGTGTTCTGCAACCTTAACTAGCCTCTAATGCAGTTTATTTTACTCATTGCTGTGCTACTGCTTTGTTGCTGTATACTCTACACCACCATCTGACCACCATGTTCCTTGCTTTTCCTGCCTTCTCCAGTTCTCCTTCTGCCCTCTCCCTACCCTCCTCTTCTTCTCCCACCTAACCTACCCTCTCCCTACTCCTCTGCCCTCCGCCTCCATTCACCCTGGGTACTTATACTTCCTTTCCTTAGCATGGAGTTTCTATACCATGCCCTGCTCTTCATTCACATTCCCCCTCCCCTGCTCCTCTCCCTGTTCCAAGGGAAGGAAGTCCCTCCATCCTTCTCCTGCTTATCCTCCTCTCTGGCAATGTGAGTCCAACCCAGATCCCTCACCTCCCTCTTCTCT
This sequence comes from Neoceratodus forsteri, assembly GCA_016271365.2. Taxonomy (NCBI): domain Eukaryota; kingdom Metazoa; phylum Chordata; order Ceratodontiformes; family Ceratodontidae; genus Neoceratodus; species Neoceratodus forsteri. The sequence goes on from CM057454.1 coordinate 70,226,395, forward strand.
GCCTCTGCTACTGCCAAGACACCACAATTTCTTATCTCATAGCTATGAGCCTGCTCCTAACCTCTATCTCCTCTCTGTATGGGCTCAATAACACTCTCCTGATATCCTCTGCATTTCTGAATCCTGGCTGTCCTCCAGGACTCTGAACGCTAGCATGGCCCTTTCTTACTTACATCCCCGTCAGGCAGGACAGGGAAAATGTGGTGGAGGCATTGCTAACTATGTTCACCATAGCCTCTTCTGTACCCTGGCCATCAGGGAGGCCTTACCCTCCTCCCACAAATTTCTCTTTGTCAGGCTTTCACTCCCCTCATTTGTCCCCATCTTCATCAGGGGTTTCTATGCTTCACCAAAATCTCACCTGTCTCACTAGTTGACTGTCTCCAGCATGTCCTCACATTCCTTCACAGGTGAAGTCATCTTCCTTAGGAACTGGAACATAAACAGCTCTCCCCATTGCCCAGGGCTCAATTGCCACTGCTCCAACCACACCCTTTTGACTGGGTTCTCTCTCCCACCCACACTGCATTGTTGCAGCAGGTACTGTAGGTTGCTAGCTTCTTTCAGAAATCACTGCATGATGTTGTGCATCAGGAAAATCTAGCATCCTCTCATTCCCAAAATACATGTGGTCCAGGTGCCTCCAGTCACTGATCATCAATATTTTTCTGAGTGACCTCACTGCAGCAGACTGATCAGCCATCCTCTTGGCCCCCAACATTGATGTGGCACTCTCTATTTCATTCCAAGTTCTCCTTGGTCTGGGACATCATGCCCCACTCAGAAATCAGGGTCAAATCTTACCACCTCCACTGGATTTTCCCCAAATCATTGATTAGTGCAAGTCCTGTGATCTTGCCTGGGCCCACTATAAATGATTCCACTCCCACCTGGCTTCCTCTCCTACAGGGCCCTGAGAAACAATTGCACTAAGGATATCCAGGCTGTGAAATTGCACTATTTCAAGATCAGCCTCCAGAACTACCTTAACTCTCGAGCTGAATTCTGAAGGCAATCCACACCCTTTTCATTGTGTTGCCTGTATATCTATTTCACCTCCAAACCTTACCTTAGGGTTATATGCGCCTCATAGGCTGCTGATGCACATGTGACCTAAGATCAAGTTATGGTCTGTCCTCCAAACCCCTTCCTGTTTCCTCTTATCTCCAGTCTTCGATGTGCATCTGTTTAGGCTGCAACACTTCCTTCAGGCTCCAGTGTAACTACAACAGAGGATAAGGTAATTAACTCTTTTAAATCTATTATTGGCACAGACAGTACAAAGCATCATTATTCCACAAGGAAGGAATTTAAAGTAGGTTTCCTCAAGGTGGAATCAGAATATGCTAGTATTAGAAAAAAGCAGTTTGCATCAGCATCTAGAGGTTTGAATCAGCATGTAGCTTGTTATTGCGTCAATTACGTCGGTTCTAAATGATAGCATCAGTCAGGGTAAAGGAAGCTGGCAGTAAATGAACTACAACAGCTGTACGAAAGCTCTAAAAGAAAAGGAATGGTGCTGTGCTTGCAATGGAGCCTCCCTTCAAGCGAGGCTTCGGCAACATTACACATGCAATCCCTGCTCAGCGATTGCACGGTGTCTGGGGCATGTCCAAAATGATTGTATCCTCCTATTTTGGCACGCCCATCCCCTACGTAGTGGACGGATGTTGCACACTGCCCAGGACAAACGCACAGTACCGCCCTCTCGATCTCTCTCTCCAAAGAACCCCCCACAAGACTAGTGAAACAGGGTAACGTGCCAGGCGAAAAGTAATTAATTCCCCTGCATGACCTGGTGCGTACTCTCCTGCTCCCTACTGGCTTGGGCCTTAGGCATCTCGGGCTGGGAATGGCTTTAAATGACAGCCGCTGGCCGCTCCACCTCCTTCTTCATCCCTGAAGCTCCAGTCACCTCCAGACATGCGTCGGATGCACTTCAAATGCCCACACATGCTCAGTAGGCTGGCCACACATTCACAGTACGTGGTCACTGTCTTGGTAGGGCGACTGCCTTTTAGGACCACAGAGCATGCATGGAAATGCTTCAAAATGCCCGCACATGCACATTAGCGCCCCACCATCTTGGTAAAGCTCGGAGGCTTCCCCTACCATAGACACACGCGCGGAGGACCCCATTACCTTGTGCATGTGCACAACACCTCATGACTAGGTGACCCCAAAACCTAAATCTGCCTCAGAGGACATAGGGAGGAGAGAGGGGAATATCTAAAGCAGCTCCTTTGGCCAAGATAATACACAGTGGGGGGCACTGTACAACAATATGAATGGGCAAACTCCACTATGCACTGATCTTAAAACAGACTCTTTGCTGTCTTTTCAGATGTCAGCATCTAGGGAGTGCAGTGCTTGTGAGGTCCCACTACTGCCACACCAAAAGGGAGCATTCTGCACAGCGTGCAAGTTGGATAGTCCCAAGCAACAAGGAGAGACTCAGGACTTTATTATGGCTGGCCCAGGCCACTCCAAAAGAGATTGGCATGTGGATCTGGCCATGATTGCCCTACAAAAGGCTACGGGAGCTATGCTAGAAAGCCAACAAACCCTCATGCTGCAGGTGCTCGAACAATTGGCGGTCAGGAATAAACCTGAACCTATGCCTCACCCACTACACATAACTCAGACTCGGAATAATGGGGTGGCTACAGAAATTACACACCTGCAGGCACAGGCCACCACAGTGAACCAGAAATCGCTAAGTGACCGTGTCGATGCAGGGGAACACAATAACAACAACAATAACAATGACTATACAGAGCCTGCATCTCCACAGAACAGCCACAATGAGTCATCGCATGAGTCAGATATGGAGGACCCTCTCTTCCCAGAGGTGTCATCCATTGCCACCAGACTATTCTCACCCAAGAACAAGAATGATTTAATTCAAAGGATCAGGGCAACATTGGGGTTCAAGGCACCTCCCTTCCCCGAAAGCACACTGGACCCAATGCTCCAGCCACCCCACCCCCCCAATAGCAAACTTCTTCCCGATATGCCCAACATTAGCAGACATAATAACAAAAGAGTGGGAGACCATTGACCCGGCCAGGACCCCCGAAAAATGATCTATGGATAGATTATATCCAGTACAGGAGGACAGCACAAAAATCTGGTGCAACGCACCAAAAATAGACCCAAAAATAGCAGAACTTAACAAAAGAACTGTCCTACCAGCAGAGGGAACAGCGGCGTTAAAGGACCAGGGGGGAAAAAATTTGAGGAATTACTCAAAAAGATATATGAAATGTCAGGACAGTCCATAAGAACATCGACCTCAGCAGCCTACACTGCTAGAGCCCAAATCAGGTGGCTAGAGGAGATAGAAAGAGCTACCTCGAACTTACAGGAGGCAGAGCTGCTGGAGCAGACCATACAAGCAGCAGAAATACTTGGGGATCTGGCCATGGACTCACTTAAGATGGGGCCAGGTCGGCAGCGGTGACAAACAGGGCAAGGAAATCCCTCTGGCTGAAGCTATGGGAAGCAGACATGGAGTCTAAGACACATCTGCTAAAATTAACTTTCAAGGGAGACAGAGTCTCGGGGATGGCTACGAATTCCTGAGGTGATGAGGTCAGGCAAGGAGTGGACAGCGACAGAGACTCAGGGCATCTGCTATCCCACAGGCCAGTATCACACATTTCACTCGTAATCGGATCACAGGGCCAGCAATAACTCCTTCGGGACGAAAGCGACCAATTTTCATAGCAGATCTAGCTACCAACCCAGGGGACAAAGCTCATACAGAGGCAGAGCTAACCCCACAGGGGAAAATTCCCCTCACAAAGGAGAAGACCCTTCAGAAGATTCCCCCAATGACTACCCGGCAGGCCCACAAATCCAACCAATCCAGACGACAGGCCCCCACTAGTGGGATGATTACAACTGTTCAGTGCAACTTGGACCTCAACCACGACGGACAGATGGGTGAATGAGGTGGTAACACGGGGTTATGCCATCAAGTTCAAGGAGTTACCAGGCAGGGAAAGAATAATAATTTCACCTGTATCAAACAAAAGATGCCCCCAAGACAGGTTCAGAATATCCTAGACACACTCCTAAGGGCAAATGCCATTCAGAGGTCCCTTAACAGGAATGGGGCAGAGAATTTTCTCAATCTTCTTCTTGGTCCCAAAAAGACAGAAGAATACCATCTAGCCCTGGACTTAAAGTTCATAAACCAGTTAATAACTCCCAGAAAATTCAAAATGGAGACTATAAGATCCATGCTCCGATCCCTAAGACCAGGAGACTTCCTAACCTCCATAGACTTAAAGGACGCATATCTCCACAAACCCATGCGCCCCACACACAAAAAATACCTCAGATTCCAAATAATGGGACATCAGTTCCAGTACAGGACACTACCGTTTGGCCTAGCATCAGCACCACGGGTCTTCACCAAGGTGTCAATCATTCTAGCGGCAAAATTCAGAGAGGAGGGCATTCACATCATCCCCTACCTAGATGACTGGCTGATCCGAACCAGGTCATATCGGGAGTTGGAGGCATCAACCAAGCGAACACTGCAAGCCCTGAAGACCACAGCTGGTGATCAATCTGACCAAGAGCTGTCTCACTCCTTCTCAAAGCATCAAACATTTGGGGCACTAATCGACACCAAAAGTGGGACTGAGAGCACACAGAGTGTGCATCACAAACATTATCCAGCTGACAAAGTGGCTCATAACCATAACCGAGCTGACAATAGCACAAATATCCCAACTGCTGGGATGCATGTCCTCATGCATCGATTGATACCCTGGTCAAGGTTTCATATGCGCCGCTCACAGATGCTGCTACTCCAGTACAGGTCACCTACCAAGGAGAACATACACTACAAAGTAAAACTGACCTACAAAGCCAGGTCATCTCTGCAGTGGTGGACAAACACACACCACTTGAACAGGGAAACCCACTAGGAATAATACGATGTCACTATGAACACTGATGCCAGTCTTTGGGGCTGGAGGGCAACACTGGGACACAGAATGGCCCAAGGAAGGTGGCTTCTCCAGGAAAAGAAGTTACCAATCAATGTGCTGGAATTACAAGCAATTACATAATGCCCTGATATAATTTCAACCACAGATAGAACAATTATCCTTCCTGATACGATCGGACAACAGGGCAGTGGTAGCATACATCACAAAACAGGGGAACCAGGAGCACAGGATTGATTCGGGAATCAAATGCAATATTGATCTGGGCCCAACACCTATCACAACTGTCAGCCATACATCTAGCGGAAACTAAACACCACTGCAGATTGGCTGAGCCGGGAGCAATTACACACCGAGAATGGCAACTCCACCCAGACATAATGGCTCAAGTTCAGAGGAAATGGAGCAGGATAGCCATAGATCTGATGGCGACAAACAAAAACAAGCAGATAGAAAAGTTCTATTCCAGATTCAGGGAACCGCAATCCATGGGAGTGGATGACCTGTCAATCCCATGGCACCACGATTACCCATACATCTTCCCACCCCTGCCACTACTAAACCAGGTACTGGCAAAAATCCATCAATCATGGAGAATCATAATCCTAATCACACCTTACTGGCTATGGTGGGCATGGTTCGCTACCATTGTGGCAATGGCAATGGACAGACTGACCCTACCAGCCCACCACGATATACTACTGAGGGCCGGTGACACACCCAACCCAAGAACCTCGCTCTCATGGCCTGGCTCCTGAAAGAGAGAGACTGTTGAGTGCAGGATATCACACATTGGTCATAGAGACCATGCTTCAGTCAAGAAGAAACTCAACCACTATGTCTTAGTCGAGACAATGGAATGGTTTCTCCACATGGTGCCGTTCCAAAACATTATCCCTGAATCCCGACAAGCTCTGAGATCCTACTCTATCTACAACAAGGACTTGACAAGGGTCTCGCCCCATCCATCCTGCAAGTACAGCTATCTGCTATAGGTGCAGCAGTAGGGAGGATAGAGGTTCTAACCAAGTCACACCCAGACACCGTGTGCTTCCTCTGAGCAGCGGCAAACATCCGCCCCAGAATACGAGCAAGGCACACCATGGGACCTCACGCTGGTCCTGAACGTCACCAAACCCCATTAGAGCCAATAACAGACATTGAGCTATATTGGCTGGAAATAAAGGCAGTATTCCTAGTAGCAATCTGTTCAGCATGCAGAGTCAGAGAACTCTACAAACTGTCCCTCATTCATCCCCAAGATTAACTCAAAATTCCATACAAGCCAACTGATAGAACTACCCAAATTCTACGACAGTCCCAACAACTATTCAGAAAGGACCCTACATATGCTGGATGTCTAGAGAACGTTCCATGTTACATAGTCCGAACTACGCCACTCAGATGTACTGAGAGACTATTTGTCATCACTACAGGACATAAAAGGGATCTGCCACAGCACATGGAACAATAGCCACCTGGCTCAAAAAGAGTAATCACGGACTCATACACATCATGCCACGGTACCTCATAGAAGAAAGGCACATTCCACCCGGGCAATATCGACATCATGGGCAGAGCATAACTCTGCAACGGCTCAAGAGATTTGCTCAGCAGCAACGTGGTCCACTATCCACACATTCATGAAACATTACAGACTGGACACGCACTCCCAGTTAAGATTTTGGACATAAGGTATTACTAACTGTTAATGTATATACTGAGCCTACGCTCAGCTTCCCCCACCCTAGTTATGAGGGTACTGCTTATTAATCACCCTCATAGTAGCTTTGAGGTGCCAAGTGATATACAGGCAAGACAGTGGTAGTTTACTCACCTGGTAAAGGTGATTGTGTTACTGTATATCCATGGCACCTCGGCCCTCCCTGGGGAGCTGACGGCAAAACTACAAAAAAACAACTTTTTGTATAAAATGGGCGCTATCGCGACCCAGGAGACACAAGGAATTCAGTGTAAGCAAATATAAAAATAAATTGACTTGTTGTGACATGTCATTGTCTGTGCATATCAACTAATTATTCCTTTCACAGCTATGTATGTATCGAAACTGGAGATAAGAGGAAACAGGAAGGGGCTTGGAGGACAGACCGTAACTTGATCTTAGGTCACATGTGCATCGGCAGCCTATCAGGCATACATAACAATAAGCTAAGATTTGGAGGTGCCATGGATATACAGTAACACAATTACCTTTACCTGGTGAGTAAACTACCGATCCCCTCTGCCCAGTCTGCTTCCCCATCCTCTCGGTTAATGGTTCACCTCTGTCTGATCATTCCTGTGTTGCTGCTCACTTCAATAAGTTCTTCACCACATGTACCCTCCCTTCTCCCCTTCTCCAGGCTCCCCTATTGTTATTTATTACTGAGGACAAATTTTAGGCCTTCCATAATACATAGAAAAAACAAAAACAAATATGTTGCAGGTGATACCTTTTATTGGACTAACAAAATTATTTCTAAGACTAGCTTTCGAGAGATAAAACACTCTTCCTCAGGTCAAAGTGGAAACAGCTGAGCAGCATGACAGATGTAGAGGTTGGATGTGGATTCAAAACATAGACTAGCAGTTTACACATCAAAGCCTTACAGCCAATTCACACTCCTTACAAACAGGAAGACTCTAATTATCACTGGAGTATGTCTGTTGAAGAGCTCAATTTGTAAGATCAAAGGGCAGCTTAATTTTACTCTGGCTGTGGACTTCAATTAACATTTGTAAAAAGCCAAGACAGGAAAGAAAAAAATACATACCATTGTCTTTAGAAGGTATCTTTTAAAAGAGCCAGAGGGAGCTGATGTGAGGATTTAAAAAGAAACTCTGAAGCACTGTTTTAAGCATTATCACTTGCAACATATCTGTTGTTTTTTTCCTCTACGTTGTTGACTGGACTAACACGACTACCACATTTCTTTTTTTTTTTTTCTCAAGGTCTTCCATAATAAAATCAGTCAGATGTTTGTCACTGTCAGGGTGGAGCCTTAAGAAATGTCTACATATTTTTGCAGAATTGATGTGTACAGGGATTCAAAATCAATACAAAGCCACATACAGTATTAGAGGGTTCCCATAACAGGTCACAAAATTTAGGCAGGACATCCATAGTGTCTTACAAGTAATGACTATTCTGAGTTTGACCAGCAGTTCTATTTCCAGCAGTGTGTAGTGGTGGGTAAGCCAGGAATGTTTCACCTATTGCCAAGCCAGAGCCAACCAAGCCAGGGGTCTGACTTGACTCTGCGAGTCAAACCATGAGGTGAGCCCTGACTACTGCAGGCTGTTCTCTAAATAGGAATTGAACATTTCAGACACTACCTTAACTGCTCGTGTTGACAAAAATGCTTACTTTGAGCATAACTGGCTTGGCTTGACCTTGGCTCTCAAGTTTTTATAGCTGTTGAGCCAAGACAAACCAAGCCAGGCACTAACCCCAAGCCTGCCCTGACTTGTCCACCTCTAGCTATGTAGCACGGCTAGGGAAGTAGCACTGGCACCTAATTTACCAATTTGTTCCTTGGATTTTGTGAAAAATGGCATGCTCTGAACCCTGCAGTAAATCTGCACTTGCATCATATAGCTAAATAGTTTAGATACATAGATGATATTAAAAACTTAGGCTGGTTCTTCTTTAGGCAGGAATGCATGGTGCTGAAGAGTCTCTCACACAATCTGAAAAGGGTGACAACAGAAGACACAGACATGTGTTTTGTCTCACACAGCACTCATCAGTGTGCCCTGTCCGTAACACACCTCAGGTGAAATATGAGTCAGCCTTAATGTGGTCTTATGGGTTTGGGTCATGGAGGGCCCAAAATAAGAAGCAAGCTAAAGAGACAAAGAACCTATGCACAAAATCACTGAGACAAGGGTTACCCCAAAAAGGGCATTGGCAATAAGCCAGGTTTCAAAGAAATATAAAATCACACATGCCCCCATAATCCAAATCACCATGAACATTTAGACTGGTTCTGCTTTAAGCAGAAATGCATGGTGCCAAAGGGCCTCTCACACCATCTGCAAAGGGTGACAACAGAAGACATAGACATGCATTTCATCCTACACAGGATTCATCAGTGTGCCTCATCTGTATCAAACCCTAGGTGAAAATGAGCCAGATCTAATATGGTCTACAGGTAATCCATGATCCATGAAAAAAACAACATATGACCACATTAGGGCTGACTCATTTTTGCCTGGGGTGTGATACAGATGAGGCACATTGCTGAGTCCTGCACATGACAAAACATGTGTCTGTGTCTTCAGTTGTCTCCCTTTGCAGATTGTGTGAGAGACCCTTTGGCACCATGTGTTGCAGCTTAAAGCAAAACCAGCCTAAATGTTCATGGTGATTTGCAAATACAACCCAGGATGCTTTGCATTATAGGGGCATGTGTGAATTTTTGTATTTCTCGGAAACCTGACTTTGTTACCAATTTAAAAGACAAAGAACCTCTGTGCGCAGGCACTGAGGCAATGGTTACCCCAAAGGGCATTTGGCCGGGAAGCCAAGTTTCAAAGAAACAAAAAATTACACATGCCCCCACAATGCAAAACATCATGGGCTGCATATGCAAGGCACCACAGAATATTATGCTGGTTCAACTTTAAGCAGAAATGCATGGTGCTGAAAGGCCTCTCACACAGTTTGCAAAGGGTGCCAACAGAAGACATAGACACGTGTTTTGTCCTACCAATTGGTTAAGAGCCAATACTGAGCTTCTAAAAAGAAAACACAGCATTGAATTTGGCTACCCCAACCCCCAAGAGAATGGCAGTTTACTCACCAAGTAAAGGTGATTGCATGAGCATCACCTTACAGCAACCAATGCCCTTTTTGGGTAACACTTATCTCTGTGCTTTTGTGCTTAGGTTCTTTGTCTTTCTAGGTGATTTTTCTGGTATGTGTGGAGGGGGACAGAAAAGAAGTGCAAGACTTCATGGAATGGTTGAATGTTAATAACTTTAATATCCACTTCACCAGCACGTTGGATAAAAAACTGTGAATTTTCTTGATGTTACCCTGATGGTAAACAGTGGAAACAGAGTCACAATTATGGGATACCGCAAGCCAACTGTGCCAACAATCTGCTCAGTTTGGACAATGCCCACCCTATGGCATAGAATGAGTCCCCCCCTACCTTATGGACAGTATTTGAGACTCTGAAGAAAGTGCTCTGCAATGATTTTGAACAGCAGGCTAAAGAACTAATTGAATGTTTAAATAACAAAGGGTTCTGTTTTCCAATTCTGCAAAATGCCCTTGACAAAGCACACAGCCTTTTCACAGGACAACTCTCCTCATCCCCAAAGGAAGGGAAACTACTGACAGGGAGAAAGTATGCTTTGTTACAGAGTTTAATCACCTTTCAGGAAAAGCAGGGCTGGTAAAACAATTTTGTCTATTCTTGCTAAATGATCCTGTTTTTGCCAATGAAACTGGATCCAGCCCCAGAATATTTTTTTTTTCTAGAGCTCCCACTATTGGGGACAAACTGGTTAAGAGCCAATATAGAGCTTCTAAAAAGAAAACACAGTATTGAATTTGGCTACCCCCACCCCCAAGAGAATGGTAGTTTACTCACCTGGTAAAGGTGATTGCATGAGCATCACCTTGCAGCATCCCCCCATCCATTACTTCTGGGTTTACATCCATCTCATAGGCTGCCAATCCACACGACCAGAATAGAAATCTGATCCTGCCTAGGTCACATCCCTCCCCACAGGTCTCCAGTTAAATTTTTCCAAAGCTGTGTCTTCTGTTGTGTATCTGGTAAGAATGTTGTTATGGTACATACATGCATATACAGCATCTACATTGTCTGAAAACACAATTGTGAGCTACAGTAGGTTGTCTAGGTAGATAAGATAGGACTGTAAAGAGGGTGATTAAGCATAACATCTGTTTATTTCCTATTATTTACACTCTATGCAATACCAACCCGTACGGCATGCCGGTAGGTGGTTCTCTTTCTAGTGGTCAAAGAGGTGTTAGCTGAGCCATCATCTGAGATACCTGGGTGGGAACAGGGATGCTGTAAGGTGATGCTCATGCAATCACCTATACCAGGTGAGTAAACTATCATTGCATATTGCATCACCTTACAGCATCCCCCCATCCATTACTTCTGGGTTGTAAGAGGAAGTGATTAGATAGGTTTGTATAGGGTGGGTTGAATGACTGCGCAGCTAAGGACCAGTGACATTTATCAAGACTCTTCTTGTGAAATTGGCTCTGTTAGCATTTTCAATGTCTAGTTTATAGTGTCTGGTGTGAAGGTATGGATTGAAGACCATGTGGCCGCAGTTCAAATGTCCTGTATTGAGGCAATGTTGTTTTCCACCCATGAGGTAGCCACCGCCCTGATGGAGTGTGCCTTGATTCCTTGTGGAGGGGTAAGCCCTAATGCCTTGTAGGCTTCTGCGATGGCCTGCTTAGCCCATGTGGCCAAAGTGGATGTGGCTGCAGCTTGTCCCTTCTTGGATCCGCTGTAGATGACGAATAGTCCATCCGATAGCCTGAACTCTCTGGTTCTGTCTAAGTATGTGGAAATCACCTCTTCATGTCCCAGTGTTTGTTTTCTCTTTCTCTGGCCATGCCTGCAATTCCACTGTTTGTGTGGTGTGAAAGGATGACTGGATCTTTGGCATGAATGAGGGATTGGTTCGTAGGGTGATTCCATCATTGTGAGATATTAGAAAGGGTGGTCTGCAGGACAGGGCCCTTATCTCCCCTACTTTTCTGGCAGAGCAAATTGCCAATAGGAGAATAGTCTTGAGTGAGACCCATTTCAGGTCTGTCGTGGCCATAGGTTCAAATGGTGGGAAGGCTAGTGCCCCGAGTACCATGTTTAAGTCCCACAGTACTACTATTTGTCTTTTTCTGAGCCGTATGTTGGATGTGGCCTTCAGGAATCTGAGTGTGTCTGGATGGGATCCCGGTGTAGACCTCTCGAGGAGGCCTGTGCCTGCTTCTATGGTGGCTGTTTGTACCCTGAATGTTGACGTTGCCAGGCCCTTGTCTACGCCTTGTTGTAGGAATGCCAGAATATGTCTGATGGTGACCAAGCATGTTTGGATGTGGTTTGCAGTACACCATCTTTTGAAACTGTTCCAGTGTCTCTTGTAGGAGATAGTTGTGGATCAGTGCCTAGAGTGGAGCATGGTGTCAACCACTGCCAGGCTGTATCCTTTTCTAGCAGTCTCTGCCTTTCAATAGCCACGTCATGAGATGGAGTGGGGCTAGGTTCGTATGGTTGATGGGGCCTTGCATAAGTAGGTCTGGATGCAGGGGCAGTGTCCATGGGGTGCTTATGGACATTGACACCAGAGTTGAAAACCTGAGCCATAGTGGTGTGACCATCACCACCGTGGCTTGAGATTGTTGAATTTTGTTCAGAACTTATTGTATGAGCGGTATGGGTGCGAATACATATGCTCTCTGAAAGGTCCAGTCCTGTGTTAGTGCTTCTATGCCTAGGGCACCAGATTCTTTGTATCTGGAATAGTATGTTGGAAGTTTTTTGTTTGATGCTGTTGCCATTAGGTCTATTTCCAGTGGCCCCCATGTTTGGTTTATTTGTTGGAAAACGTGCAGGTGTAGTGCCCATTCCCCTGGGGCTATGTCTTGACGGCTTAGCCAGTCCACTTTTATGTTTACTTTTCCTGCTAGATGGATTGTTGTAATGGATTTGAGATTCATCTGTGCCCAGTCTAGGACTCTCTTGGCTTCCCGTAACAGGTGTGGGCTTCTTGTTCCACCTTGGTTGGAGATGTAAGCTACTGTTGCCCTGTTGTCCGATCAGATAAGTATTTTCTTGTGTTTGATGTGCTGTTGGAAGTGGTGCAGTGCATGATAGACTGCCCTCATCTCCAATAGATTGGTCTGCATGTGGGATTCCGCCTGAGACCATTTGCCTTGGGCTGGGATTTGGTTGAGCGTCGCCCCCCCAACCTTTCAGGCTTGCGTCTGTATCGATTACTACGTCGTGTTGCTTGTTTAGTTCCATCCCTTTGGTAATATTGCTTCTTTGGGCCCACCACTTCAGTGACCTCTTGGCGCTATTGTCTAGTTGTAATGTCCTGGACAGGTCGTGGTTTAATTTGTGCCCTTCTCATATTGCAAGACCCTGAATGGGACGCAAGTTCCATAGTGCCCAGGGAGCGAGGCCGATGCAGGATGCCATGGATCCCAGGGTTTGCAGAACAGCATGTAGCATGGGGTTTTGCTTATTCATTAGGATTTATACTTGTAATAATACCTTTTATGTTCTCTTCTGGGATGGTCAAGCTTTCCCCTGTAGCGGTATTGATGGTGGTCCCTAGGTGTTCTATCGTTTGGCTGGGGTGTAGACTGCTTTTGTTCCAGTTGATCACCCAGCCATGTGACTGTAGTGTGTGTACTACTCTTTGTGTATTTTGCTGGGCTGTAGTTGGGTTTCTGGCCCTGATCAGCCAGTCGACCAAGTATGGGCAACATGTATTCCTTTTTATCTCTGGCTCATCGTGAGTGTGATAGATACTTTTGTGAACGCCCTCGGAGCTGATGCTAGGCCAATGGTAATGTCTGGTACTGGTAGTGTTGTCCTAGAATCTTGAACCTGAGATATTTCAAGTGGGCCAGGTGTATGGGGATGTGTGGATAGGCATCCTTCTTATCGATGGATGTGAGGTAGTCTCCTTCTCTTACCGCCCATAGTGTCATCTGTAGTGTTTCCATTTTGAATCGTTTGTATTGTATGGAATGGTTGATGAATTTTAGGACTAGCACGGGTCTCATATCTCCCATTTTCTTGGGTACCAGAAAGAAGATGGAGTAGATGCCTTGGTCTGTTTGGTTCTGTTGTATCTCTGCTATTGCCTTGTTCTCTAGGAGAGACCTGAGTGTCTCCTTTATCGTCTGTATTTAGCATGGTTGCCATGACACCGGAGAGACCAAGGGTCTGTTTGTGAGTGGATTTTGGGTGAATTCTATGATGTATCCTAGGGATGTTACTTCCAGTACCCATCTGTCTGAAGTTGATGTCTGCCATATGTTGGAAAAGTGACTCAATCTTGCTCCTACTGGTGGGGGACATGGGTGTGGCTCCATTAGGTGGAGTTGCGTCTGATGGTCAATTTGAGTTGAATCTGCCTCTTTTGAAGGTAGCATTGTAGCGTCCCCTTTGATATTGGCCACAGGTTCTGCCTCTTGAACTGTTGTTAAAGTAGGCAGGTTTGAATGAAAATGATTTGTTTTACAAGTACTTTGATGTCTGCCTCCTGTCTTGCCTACCCCTGAAGGGGCGAAATCTGCCATGAAATGTTAGCAGGTGGGTGGCCCTGGACGATTTGTCCTTGTCTAGGCTCTTCCCATAGCCCTTTGTTTAACTTATTTCTCTAGGCCTTCTTGAATAGGAGGTTACCCTTAAAAGGTAACTTCCCTAGCATTGCCTTGGACTCGCGGAGTCGCTCCACAGTTTGAGCCATATGTGTGTGCCTTGTTCTGTTAGTTAGGGGTTGCCAACCTAGCTGACATCTTTAATGCATCGATGGTCACGTCAGCTGTGTATTTTGCTGTTTGTATGGCATATTCTGCTAGATCTGCCTGCTTGGACTTGTGGTCCAGGGACTATGCCAGTTCCTCTAGCCAGGTGACTTGTGCCCTCACTGTGTATGTAGCTGCCGTGTTGGCTCTACAGGCCATGCCTGTCATTTCAAAGCCCGTTGCAGAAGTTCTTCCATCTTTTTGTTGGTTGGGCCACAGAGGGGGGTAGTGGTCTCGGATGGTAGCACTGTCTTTTTGCATAACCCCGTGACCTGGTGGTCCACCGTTGGTGGGTTGCACCATGTTTTATGTACATCTTCTTGGACAGGGTAGAACCTGTCAAATGTGCATTTTTTTGGAGATCCTAGAGGGATCGGCTGACTGCCATTCCTTGTCTATGGCCTCCAGAAGGGCTTCACATATGGGGAAGGTTTCGTCCTTCTTTTGTTTCCCTCGAATGAGGGGGTTTAGTTTTGATTGCTGAGGCGGGGTCTCAGGCACCTCAAATCCCATGGTCTCCTAAAGAGCTTCCACTGGGGTGAGCTTCTTTGTGAGGATGAGTTCATCCTCTTTTTCTTCTAGGGTATCCTACTTTTCAGAGTCTGTGTTATCCAGCTTGTCTGGGTCTGTATTGTCGGGGCTTTGGGGGGGGGCCTTGCTCCCTTTGTCCTTATTTGTATCGTTTTGGGAGGAATTTGCTTTGCTGGCTTGGGAAAGTTCCTCCATCCTTTCCAGTATTTTTAGCATTACTGTCTGTTGGGTCTTGAAGAACTCCTCTACCATAGAGGGTGTTCATTAGTGGGGGAATTGAGAGAGTCTGATTTTTGTTCCATTTCCACATCTGCATCGCTTGCCATGCCAGGTTCTGCCTGTGCGCAGGTGGGGCATAGGGGTCCCAATTGACTGTCCAGTAGGGTGATGTGGCAAGAATGGCATTTTTTTGTTTTGCCCACGTTTTTGTCCTGTGGAAACAGGTAAGGGAACAGGGTTTGTATGTGGTTAGGAGGGGTTTTACACATAATGCACTGTACATACTAAGGTACTGTTTGTATTTAATATATATATATATATATATATATATATATATTTAAGGTGCCCCCTGACTATCTCTACTGATGCCCAATACCAGCTTTGTGTGGTGGCAGTAGGTTGGGGGGGGAGTGCCTGAGACTGCCTGCATCAGCGTTGGTTATCTCTGTGCTGTTGCGCTGGATTGGCTGTTTCATGTTGCTGTAGGCAATAATGGCTTGTAGGTTTGGGAACATGATGTAACATTGTCATGTCCCTTATAAAGAACAGTGCTCGTTTGCAAGATCAGCTTGTCTGGTTATTGTAACATAGGGACTGTAACACATTGTTGCTGGATTCCCTGTACTGCCCAGTAGAGACGTCCCCATATTAGGAATCCCTCCCAGCTGGTAGGCAGTTTCCAGCTGTTCATGTATGGGGCTAGTGCTGCTCATGCACGAATTAGCCAGTGGGGTTGTGGGTGGGCTCGTTACTGCGCATGCACCAGCATGAGATTCAGAGGCCTGGGAGCCGGTCGCTATTTCAAAATGGCGATCGGGTCCATAGAACTATTGCTGTTTGCTCCTCGTGTGTTGAGCCGAGTCAGTCCTAGCATGGGCACCGGTGCCTGGAATGGATGCAGTTTCTTTTCTCGGGTGAGGGAGCACGCTGTGTCCTGTGTCACCGTGAATCATCAGGACCATAAGTCCTCTGTAATGTGATGCCATTTGGGTTGGGGCTGGTGTGTTTCCTCCACGGATAGCTGGGCCCGTCCATAAGAGGGCCCGACTCGTGGTAGGCGTTACTGGAGCCACTGAAGGCTCCTGTACCACCATCTCGCTTAGGGGATGAAGTTCGCATGATATTAGCTGTTGGTTCTGCAGTGAGGCGTTGCACTGTTCTCTAGGCGGTCACTCAAGTGGGGATCCTTGATTATCTAGGGGAAGCAGTACTAGAGGGGAGCACTGTAATACCGTTGGCTTCCCATCTGAAATTTGCTTGTTACTTGGGACTGGTTACTTGCTGCTTTCTGGCTAGCCTAACTATATTACCCAATAGCTGTTTTGTTGAATTAGGGCTGTTAGTTTACTCGTACAGGTCACAGAAATGAACGGATGGCTATTGAAGCAAACAAACAGTATAATAGCCTAGAGATCAGCATGTCTAGCACAGAATATAGGTAACACAATGATCAGAGCAACTACATTAGTGACCAAGGCATATAGGTATAACTTTAAGGGGTTAGAGAAAATTCATTACCAAGTTCAGATAATAATTGATCAGAGCAGTTAGACATATCATCAGTGATCAAAGCCTATATCTACTAGCTTAAGGGTTAGAATGGAATCTTCTGTGCTTCACATTGTGGAATCACTTATATCTGTTGCCTGAACATCTTAATATATATATATATATATATATATATATATATACACACATATATACATGTGAGCATATCTCTGTATAGCATCGCAGAGCAGTCATTGGCAAAGTTGTTACCCGGCTTAGT
The DNA here is from genome assembly GCA_016271365.2 of Neoceratodus forsteri. NCBI lineage: Eukaryota > Metazoa > Chordata > Ceratodontiformes > Ceratodontidae > Neoceratodus > Neoceratodus forsteri. The sequence continues at coordinate 70,243,421 of CM057454.1, forward strand.
TGCAATATGAAGCTTTTTTTATATATATTATTAGGTGATATGTTTTCTTACCTTAATTAGTCTTCTGTGGAGCTAGGCAGTGAGCATGCAACCTCTGGGATGCACATGAATGAACTGGAGACCTGTGGGGAGGGACGAGACCTAGACAGGATCAGATTTCTATTCTGGTCACATGTGCATTGGCAGCCTATGAGATGGACATAAACCCAGAAGTAATGGATGGGGGGATGCTGTAAGGTGATGCGATATGCAATGTTCTGCTATGAACACAGTAATATGTGTAAGTTCTGAGTCCAATCAAACTGCCTCAAACTACGTGGGTACCCAGAAGTGTAGAAGTGAGAGACTGCATTAATTGTATCACTAGTTTTGTGGTCTATGCTTTGTGGTGCAGCTGTCCATTACTATATATTGGCCCCAACATAAGATCCCTGGAACAAAGACTGCAAGAACATGTCAGAAACATTAAGAAACTGAATGACACCGCCCCTGTAGGATTACATTTTGCAGAGCATCATGGCAATGACCCTTCTCATATGCACCTCATGGGTCTCAAGTGGGTCAGACCTGACCACAGGGATGGTGACAGACTCACCAGGCTTTGCAAAGAGAACTACTGTATTTTCCCCTAAACGCTCTAAAACTGTCTGGTCTCAATACTGACTGGAACCTAAAACCCTCCTCTGATAACTTTGTTGTTAATATGTATACATGCATTTGGATTATAATGGTAAATGTGCCTTTATTGTAAACGTATTGTTATCACTGCAAATTTCTGCCCTGACAATAATTATTCCAGTGTGTCAATTATGGACCAAATACTAGTTTGCACTTTTCTCTATGAATTATTACGGGGTGCCGTGTCTATTTCTGATTCATTCCACATAGCTTTTACCCACAAGGATAGATTTGTAACCCTTGCAGACTTCTATATGTCAATAATATAGCTCTATGGTAACATTCTGTACCTTGTCATCTGTGCCTTTCTAAACACTGTATTTTCCTGATAAGCTCATACTTATGAAAATGCCACTGGTTTTGTATCAAAAGGTGTGTGTACCTGAGTCACTGTTCCTTAACATACATACAGTAGCTTTACTACATTTGTTGTCAGCCGGTAATATTGAATTAAATCCTTGTCCTCCCTCTACTACCCTACTACTTCCAGATCACCATTTTGGTAGTGTGCTAATGGTTTAAAGATCACGTGGCACAGTGGGAAACAGAAAGTTGCTGCTTACCTCGTACAAAGCATAGTACCGACAGTTAGCAAGCACTCAATACCTTTAAATCAAGGTGTTACCTGAGCTCTCCTATTAATCTTCTTACTGTCTACTGGGGACATAGAGATTAATCCTGGCCCCTGCCCACCCCAATATCAGGATTACCTCTCCCTCTAACCCTCTAACCATACCTGGGCAAATTGTACGGAGCTTAAATTAACTCACATGAATGCTAATAGCTTAAGACCCAAGGCTTATGATGTAGAAGCTTGAGTGAATTTGTGTTCTTCTGATATTTTTGCTCTGACTGAGATCTGGCCGAAGCCATGTGTCCTTCCAACTGAAGTGGACATCCATGGCTACAATGTCTTTAGGAGAGATTGACCTAGTACAAGGAAAAGTGGAGGAGTGACCTTATATATCAGCTCCTCCCTTCAAGCCACCAAATTGCCCCCTCCCACTCCTACCTCCTCACCAGGCAAGTGGTACTTATCAAGTACTGTTTATCAACAGCAAGCCTCTGTATGTAGGATGCTATCACAGTCACCTCAGTTCCTAAACCTACTCTGACGCTCTCCTGGGCTGCCTTGGGGATTTTAACCTCAACTGGTTTGAAAAGGGCCCCTGCTCCTTCAAGACTTCTGTCAGTGACTTATTTTTTTTTTTTACAATTTTTGTGTATTTTCCCACATTTTCTCCCCGGATCCTGGGACCCCGGCCGACACGCGCGTATGTGTGGAAGTGAATACACATGCTGGGCACCGGCTCGGCCCCTTCCGCCCCAGCCCTGGCAATCACCTGCTGCCCCCTCTGACTGCGCTTCCCATTAGACCTTCACCCAATGGGAGCAGAACAACAGAGGGATGAGCAACCTCCCCAGGAGAAGTGAGTTGCCTTTCAGCTGCTCGATCCTGTTCCCGCCCCCCACCCATGCTGGCTCCCCGATGATCTGAGGTTGTTCCCAAACCCAGATCACTGGCATGATGTGAGGTAAGGTGTCCAGTGCCTCAGCCCTCAGCACCACCAGACCAGCATCAGTGACTCTAACCTACACCAAATCAACAGTGAACCAACTCAGTTAAACTCCAATAGACTGGGTCTTGATCAACAGATCAGACTGCACCCAGGCATCCGGAACCTTCTCTGACTCCCTGAGTGACCACACCCTGATGTACTGTACATGGAGAAATTCTCTACCTAAGATTCCTCCCAAAACAATTACTGTCAGAGATTACTCTGCCCTGTACTGTAATGCCTTTCTTGCAGACCTAGCTATGATGAACTGGTAGAGCATCAATTGTTAAAGGATATAAGACTAGCCCTAGACTTCCTAATTAACAGCTTCACAAACATCATTAACAGGCATGCCCACTTTGTGCAGAGAAGGGTTAAAGGTGCCTGTTTAAAATGACTTACCCCCTTCTCTCTTCGCAACCTGATGAAGTGTAGGGATTAAACCTAGCATGCCTTTAAGACCATGAGCTGCTAGCAAAACTGAACACATAAATCCTCCTTAAAATTGGCCAAAGCCTCCTACACAAAGGACCTTCAAACCAGAAATAGCCTCCGCAAGGGGTGTACTAGTGTGCAACACTGAGAAATTCTCCACAACACAAATCTGATCAGCGATCCTAAGCTGATAGTTAAGGCATTTAATGTATTTTTCACTGACCTTGACCCCTATAAAGACCCTACCGTGGTCCCCCTCTCAGCTCGCCTACTATAGATAGTTACCCCAACTTTCATTTCAGGCTGGTCTCTAACTAGGAGGTCCTCAACCAGCTCTTAAAAATTAAAGCATAAAAATTGGTGGGCCATGATAACCTTGAGCCATGTCTCTTAAACTAGCTAGTAGCCCCTATCCTTGCTCCTCAACTGGCTACCCTCTTTAATTTGTCACTGTTTCATGCCACAGTCCCTCAAAAGTGGAAAGTAGCACATGTAGTCCCTATGCACAAAGGTGGACCCAGGGAACCAGTTGGGAACTATCATCCCATCTTTATACTGAGTAGCTTGACTAAAGTACAAGAAAGGCTCATGTACAATTAATTGCTGACCTATATGACCACTATCTACTCACCAACTTTCAACATGGCTTTCACATAGACCACCGTACTCACTCAGCCCTTGTATGCTTCACCACCAATGTCCTCCTTGCCTCTGACCATGGTAATCACATGGGGTCTATAGTCATTGACCTTACAAAGACGTTCAAATTGGTCAGTCATGATCTTTTATTCTTCAAACTGAAGACCCTGCATTTTGACCAACTCTCCTGCCAATGGTTCAGAAGTTATCTTGTTGGACAAATGCAAGCAATCAAATGTGGGTCAAGCCACTCTTCCCAGCATGAGATCTCTGATGGGGTACCAAAAGATGCTATCCTGGGGCCAATACTGTTCTTGCTTTTCATCAATGAACTCCCCTCCAACTGTGGTGAAGCCAAAGTGCTTCTATACATAATGATATGGCCCTGTACAGAACCAGCACTGACCCGAATATGATCACAGCTGAACTTGACATTGACTTCAACAAACTCGAAGCATGGCTTGTTTCAAATTGGCTAGCACTCAATGGGGGAAAAAATTAAAGCCATGCTGTTTGGCTCCAGAAAACTGGGCCCTATCCGTAGCAAGCTCCTACAAATGTCCACATCCACAGGTGCCCATTTGAAAGTGGTAGACATAATAAAATACCTTAGTGTCTGACTTGACCAGCAGCTCACCTTTAAGACCCATGCTGAGCATACTACTAAGCTTCTTTCCCCAAAACTGGTGTTGCTCTACAAGCTCAATCCTACCTAATGAATGAAGCACATCTGTTGGTATCCAGTTGTGTCCTCCTCCCTACACTGCTGTTCAGAGACCTCTCCTTCCTGAAAGGTATAGAGTTTACTAGGCTCACAGCTATGTACTACAAAATCAGCAGGTTTGCATCTGGTGCAGGAAACTATGGACACCACTGCAGTGTCCTTGCCTCATTAAGCTGGCCACCTCTCAAAGAATGCCTTTATCACTCACCCAACCCTCTGATTAGCCTACTGTTTAAGACACTAACAAATTTTCTCTCCACTTAGAGATTTACTGGCCTGGAAGCCCACAAGAAGGCAACTCTGCTTCTCCTCCTCCCAGCCCCTCCTGGAGGTTTCTTTGACCTGAACTACATTTTGTAGTTGGTCCTTCTCACACATTGCACCTAAACTCTGGAACGAACTACTAGACCCTCTCCAAGAATACTGTGCCTATCAGGCCTTTAAAGAGCTACTCAATGGTCACCAAACCCTAAAACTAAATTGCTCTTGCCTCACTTAGTCTACACCTTCCTGACCATTGCCACAGGCGCTAAGATGCCTAAGTGCCTCATCTGGCCTCAAATTAGTCCCATGAGCTTGATTTGTTGTTCTCTGTACTGTAACACTAAACAAAGCATGTATCTGTTTTTATAATGTCCCATATGAAAACAGATTGGAAGAGCTAAATATCATGCCTTTATCACTTAGACATCTTGAGGTGATCTTATCTTTATGTTTGATATATGCGTGATCCGTATTGTTTACTGAATTAGGTTTTGAATTTAAAGATGATACATACAATATTAGAGGACACCCCTTCAAATTACCAGACATAAATTTCACCATACCTCCTGTAAATATTTTTACACCCAGAGAATAGTTAACCCTTGGAATAAATTGCCATTTGATGTTATCTCAAGCAAAATGAAGTTAGAGTTTAAAAATCGATTGGATAAATTAATCCTCAATGGGGCTTGTACTGGATACTATAATTAAATAGGTGCTGTTATGGGCCTTCAAACCCCCTTGTACCTTAACCACCTTAGTCAATCAATCAATCAATCAAAATCTTTATCTATCCAGGCGGTCATCATTGAGCAAGGCTCATTTGTAAGATGGACCTGGGGATAACAGGGTCAGGTACAAAAGGAAATACATTACATATGAAAATAAAAGTACACACATACACAATTATATATACACTATATACAATTTACAATTGAGAACAAAGGCAACAATGAAGACATACAGTAGAATACCTGGCTGACATAATACAAGAGAACCATATACAGGGTCAGGTACACAAGGAAATACATTACATAAGAAAATATAAGTACACACATACACAATTTTATATACACTGTATAAAATTTACATTTGAAGATAGAGGCAACAATGAAGACATACGGTGGAATACCTGGCTGACATAATACAAGAGAACAATATACAGTTGTGAAGCGATAAGTTGTGGTCCAAACACATGATAGTAAGTTTCGGGGAACCATTTATGGGTTGCAGCCCCCAAATGCAGTTATAGTTCTTAGTAGTACGAACCTTAGTAGTATGAACACTGCACAATGCACTTAGTCTTATTGGTCTGTGTGTTGAACTTGCTATGTATTATTGTTGACCCCCAATTGCTGTACCAATTGTAATTACCATTGTCACTATGTCCTCTATGTCATTCAATTTATTTTATGATTCCATACATATGAGTTCCAGGCATATTCTGTATGTAACTTATTCCAGATCACTCCTGAAAAGGGATGTAAGTCTCAGTGAGCCAACTTAGTCAACAAATTCAAAAAATAAAATCACTGTTTCTTCATCTTGTCTTACAGCTTGTTCAAACTGTTCCACACCCTTTCCCTTTCTTGCCCTCCTCACCCTTTCTCTTTTATTCTATTCTATCTGCTGTACTCTAGTAGTTCTACCTTGTTTGTTCTAATTTTTGTTCTTTTTTAAATTATGTATTTGTATGTTTTTAACAGGAAAGTCACACTAAGCTGTGACAACTTGTTTCCATTTGCATCCTGGGGGGGTGGGTTATGTGGACCTGTTTTATTGATAGGAGAATATTGGCCATGATACTAAGGAAACTCCCCTGCTCTTCATCAAGAAGTAGCATGGGATCTTTTACTTCCATCTAGGCAGTGACCAAAGATGGCCAGAAGGGACCTCAGTTTGATGTCTCAACTGAAGGTCGGCACCTCAACAGTTCCGGACTCCCTCATACGCACTGCAGTGTCAGTTGTGGCTAGTACTCCAAGTACCCTGTGTAGTGCTTGAACTCAGCACCTTCTGATCTTCCAGCCCCAAAGGCAAGTGTGCTATCTACTGAGCCACTGACACTGTTTTAGATGAGGATGGCCACTGTAGGCCAGCAGATCCCACTCCAACCAACTGGGGCATCATATGTTTAATAGGGAGATCACAACTGCACAGACACCCTGTCCTTCCTCAAGTATACATTCTATCTTTTTGCAACCTCATTTACCTGCGTCTGCTGGAAATTCAGTGAAACTAAGTTATTCGATATATTAAATATGTTAATGCTGAGTTCCAGCATGTCAAAAATTGCAGGACACTTAGATGATTACGTAGCTACATGACTACTTTATGGATTATACACCATTTCACAGATCTAGCCTCTTTTACTATGGCTCCATCTCTCATAACTTCATTTGATTCTTAAACCTTTTCATAGTTAGGATTCCTTGACTCATTGTTTATGTGTCTTTTTCTAATCATTTAAACCGATGCCGAAATCCCGCGTACGCTAGCGGCATGATCTGCGATGCGCCGTGATCTCCACACATCTTCACAAGCATGCTGGATTCGCATCATTTGTGGGTGAAATCATGGTGCCTGCACAGGGCTCGGTTTTAATTTTAAATTACTAAGAGCAGTTCTGCAAGGTAGAAGTTTTGCGGCAGTGTGTTCTAAAGCAGGATTGGCATAAATGATACTTCTGTGACCGCGCCGGTCCTGGTGCGCTCCTCAATGGGGTTATGCTTCCGGTCTCAGTGGAGTTTTGGAGGACCCGAGGAAAGCATAACTTCACTAAATATTCATATATAAGGTATTTGTGTGGAATTTCTAAGTCGATGGGGTAATTCTGCATTGATAATTATTAAGTAAAGCAAAAGGCACTGCACAGAGCTTAACGAAACGGGAGGGATAAAGTGACAGTGCCCCTTTAACTTTGTACCTTAATAGTTTAGGCAGAGTTTGACAAAATTAGCTGACATTTTGCATGTATTGCCTAGTAGGTATGGTCTAAGTATAGTGGCCCCTCTCTATAGTGAGCACCTCTGGAGCCAGCCAAGGTGTTCATTATAGCTACAGCAGGTGTTTCCTATAATCAGGTGTTAATATGCTTACTTTGGGAACAATGGGAGCCATCAAAGGTGTTCACTACAAGAGGGAATTTGCTATAGAGGGGTTCTTTATTGCAAAGCAGCACTGTATGTGAAAGGTTTTGTCATGGCAACTTGTACAGTTTCTGAGATCTGCATGTGTCTTTTTCCTGTATACCTCTATTTTTTTCCCTATACTTAGCATGGGTTTCTGGTTTTGCTCTCACATACAGCCTATATGGAATGGAATTTTTTTCTAAACCTTTCAGGATAGATATGTGCTGTGCCAAGGTAATGCCTCTGGATGGTCTTGTGAAAAAAATATTAAATGGTTCCAGAGTAATGATTTAAGTTTTTTTTTGATAACATTCTGATATGACATGAAAAATTCCATGTCACAGACGTTTTATTTCTCATCACTTGCTTCTCACAGCACCAAAATATAATTTTTCATGTCGTGAGGGCCCCATCTTGTCCCCCATAAAAACATAGGAAATACATAAAATTTGTATTTTAAAACAAACACCTGAACCTAGCTAAAAGGGCATGTTTAGCTATATTCTGGTGTTTGTTTTCTAACAAATGATCAGAGATGCTTTTTCTGGGCACCCCTGAATCCAGGGTGCCCAGCATAGCAAGAGGAGCTGTTCACCTGCATTCTCTGTATGAGAACAGCATGACTTTCTTGAATGCTGAAGTTACACTGCAGGCTTCAGTTGAAGCAGTGAGCCGGTGATCCCCTTTTCTGTCTGTCTTCTGACAGCCTGTTTGTCTTTCTGTCTGTCTGTCTGTCTATCTATCTAATTTAAGTATTTAAGTAGACTGGGGTGCCCACCACTGGTACTGCTTCATTCTCCCCCTTCCCCTCCATGTTGTTTGCAGCCCTTCCCAGTGTTTATGGATCTTTTTAAATTTAATATAAAAGCGAACCAGGGTGCCACCCCGGTACCACATCTCTTGACCCATTCCCTCCAGGTCGTTCTCTCCAGTAGCCCAACACTGGGATGCATGATCCCAGTGTCAAAATGTAAACTGTAGGAAAGAAACCATTCTTTGATTATTTTTGTTTTAAACCTGTAAAAAGAAAATTGTCCCTTTGTCGATCTGACCCCACCTCTACTCTGACCTCCCACTCATCACCCACAACCCCACACACCCTGCATCCCCCCACACCTTCACTCACCTGAACAGATCCCACAGTGTAGATCCACTCTCTGATCAAAGACACATCTTGCTGCTGGAAGCAGTGACTGCAATATGAGAAAAAAGGTACGTGCGATTCAATGTAGTTTAATGGGTTTTGAACTTTTATTCATAACTTTGTCATTTTTAAATATTTTTACACCAAATTTTCAACATGGCCTTTTTGAGACCCAACCTCGTGAATATAGCATTTCTCACAACACCTCATTAATGTGACAGTTGTTGTTTTCAAATCCTGAAAAATGTGTTTTCACACCTGTGGCGTGGAATGATGTTTTGGCAGGGATTTCAAAATTTTCACCTACCAGGTTCATGATGTGGGCTTATAAGAAGGCTATGCTGAAAATATGCTGTACAAATGTGGTAAAATACCCAGGTTATTAGTGAACATTGCATAATTTGCAAATTTTCAATATTTAACTCACATTTTCCTCACTACCTCATAAGTTCTATTTATTTTATTTATTACAATTTTGAAATACCTTTGAGCCAGAGGCTTGTTTACAGAGGTTCCAACAATAAACAGAGGAGAAACAAAATACAAACAGTTGACAATGGTGGACAAGTAATTACAAACAATGAAGTGAACAAAGTCAAGCGGTTTTATACAAACTTACTGCAAAAACTTTAAGCAGCCAGAGATGTTCCAGAGAAACAGTTCTTTTGTCAAACTGCTAATACAAGTTAGGCCACAAGGAGTAGTCCTAGAAGCTCATAAAAGAGCTGGCTGGGGACAGCCAAAATAGGAGGTTTGGGCGGGTCCATCTAAAGGAGCTGTGAGAGGAAGTAAAGGAGGCGGGGGAACAGGAGGCAAGAGAGAGAGAATGGGGGAGAAGGTAGAGAGGGGAAACCAGTGAGAATGGAGGAAGAAAAGTTGTTATTTGGGGGAAGGGGTAATAATTGGGCAGGTGAGGGGCAGAGGGAAGGGGGTGCAAAGAGGAACAGAGGAAGGGAATGGTAGTAGGTAGGAGAGAAAAGGAAGAATATATAATACAGACTTCAAGCAAAGGGCGAGCTCACAGAGGTACCTAGGGAAACAGGAAGCGGGGGGTAGAGGAGTGAGGAGAAAAGGTAAGTGTGTGGTGAGAGACCAGGGTATTAATGGTGGGGAGGTGGGAGATAGAGAGAGAGAGAGAGAGAGAGAGAGAGAGGAGAGTTGAAAAGATAAAGGTAGAGGAAGGGAAAGAGCTAGGTGCCACAGTCACATACACTGGCCAGGGCTAGAGATGCATGAAGTAGTGTTTTAAATGACAGATGTCAGTTTTCAAATCTAGGGTGAGATGTGTTTGGTAGCCTGTGACATGGACTACTACTGAAGGGTGACCCGCACAATAGTGTCACAGGAAAGCAAAAGTAAATGGGGCTGAAATGCAGAAAAGGCACATTTACAATAGCACTCACATCCATGAACGGTGACTGGAGATTATGGCAACTGGTACAAAAGGGCAACAGAGGCAAAAGGGTGACTACTACAAGAATGGCGATTGCAGATTATTGCAAGTTATAAAAAGGGTGAATGCAAACAAAAGGGACCCAGCACTCATTATCTTCTGTTCAAAACTGCAATACTCACCCGTTTTTTAGAAAAATATAGCATTTTATTTGAAACAAACACAGATATCGAAGAGGTGTAGCCCAGGGAGAACTCCACACAAATGACCAATGTTTCACGTTCCTTGTGAACACTTTATCAAGGTGTACTGCACCACATAGTGTTCAGTAGTTATACTACAGTCCATTAACACCATTATATAAAAAAAAAGTGAATTCCTACATTTTAATTTCATCAGCCATTAGACATAAAAAATCCTAAAATGTGGGCAGGACATACATGTAATATTCTCTTTATAATAGGTTTCCATAAAAAGAAGAAATAGGAAAGGAAAAGTAGAATATATATAAATATAAAATGTATATAAATATATCTTAGTATATCTTAATAGAAGGGGGGAGAGGGGGAAAGGGGGGGAATAAAAATTCTCAGTTACGATATTAAGTACAAAAACTCATACTTTTATAGTTTCCCATATTCCTTTTTCATACTCAAATTTACTTTCAAGAAATATTTTTTCCCCTTTTTTATATTATAACAATCATGACAGTTCTGCAGTATTTGATCATTTAATCCTGACCACTCGAGCGCTCCCAACTGGTATATCCAGTAAGCTTCCCTATTTGCCAGTCTATTTTCTACACCCCCCCACAGTCCCAAAGACACCCCATCTATTCCTGAAAAGAGAGGAATATGTTTTGAATCCTCCTTTATGCTATTTATATGTTGAGTAATAGCATATTTCAGATGTTTATTTTTTATTGCCCGCATATGTTCCCCCATTCTTTCCTTAAATTTCCTTTTGGTCCTGCCCACGTAATACACACCACAACTGCATGACAACAAATATATTACATTCTGAGTATCTCAAGTTATAGATGTAATATTTTATATTTTTTCCATCTTTGGAGTAATGAAAGAATCTGTTTTGCTCAACATGTTAAATACTTGCACCTGCCACATCATGTGCAGCCAGGAGATGGTGAACCAAAGAAACTTTTATTATTTTTTAACTTTTCTACTGGTTGTATACTATGAACAACCCGGTCCTTAATATTTGTGCCCTTCTATATGTAACTCTAGGCAGATTACTCACTATCTCCTTAAGACACGGTTCCGTTCTGAAAATTCCCCAATTACTGTATATTATGGCCCAGATATTCAAACTGCACCACAAAGTAGTGCAATAGCAGGAGCAGGCTCAAGTGCAGTGCACCCATGTGCAACACGAGCGATATTCAAACACTGAGCAGGCCAAGATGCGCTTGCGCAACACAACTGAATATCGCGCCAATTGTGCCATGGCGCAACCAGGGATGTGCAGTAGTACAGGTCTGATGTGCAGTAGCACAACCAGGGATGCGAGTGGAGCAGGATAGCAGTGCATCAGCACAACCAGGGATGCACAGGGACAAGATGCAGAGGTTCACCAACCCATGGAAAATATGGGCAGAGGAGCACGCAGCAGAGCAGACATTGCCCCTCACACCCCATGAACCGCACAACCTGGAAGACAGCTGGAAGAACCACCAGCCCATGGACACCAGCAACAAGTCCACAACCGGGGCATGGTGCCCCAGCACACCCCTGGCAGCTGTGACTGAACACAAGGAGGTCCGCCACCCCTGCATACACCATCCCACCAATGCAGAGCACACCTGCACAGCGATCCTCAGACACCCTGCCCAGGAGCAGCACCCAACAGTGCATGACACCCTCATGCTGCCACCATCCCACTGTCACAATGCAACCTCAGGCACCATGGAGCCATGCAAGGCAGCCCCACCATGAGTGCTCCTGCAGCAGGTGGCAGCAGCCACTCGATGCAACAACTGAAGACACAGTGCCGCCTGCATGGCCCCCCCAAGGTACAGCTGAGATCGACTCTGCATTGGCACACAAGGCATCCTGCATGTGACAGGGCCTGCCCTGGACCACACCACCAGTGGCAGCACCCCTGCACACCTCCCAAGGACACACCTGTCCCAGCACTGGCCCCAACAACCAGCACAGATGCCCACAGTGGTGCATGGAGGCATGCACCACACAGGATGCAACACAGTGCATGGACAAACACCCACCCATACCCAAGGGCACACCAACACAGGAACACAGTAGCGGGCAACAAACCCACTGGCATGTGGCCAGAGCAGCCGTGTACCCACAGCTAGCACTCCTCCATGGCACAGGTGTACCAGCCACCCTGCACATGCACCATGAATCCGTACACCACCAGCATGCTGCCGGAGCATAAGTGACAGACATTGGAGCACATCCCCTGCATCAGACACAAGTGACAGCATGGAGGGGGGACAACAACAGCAGAGGCCACAGTGCCACCCAAGGCAGATGTGCACCATACCAGTGACAGTAGGCAATCCAGCATTGTGCCAGGTACAGGGGGTGTCCAGCATGGACAGCCACCACTGACATGCCAGCAGACCATGCATAGCACAGACATACAAGGGTGTCAGCTGCACAGGCCATGGACAGTCTGACAGGGGTGCCATGGACACATTGCATGCACCATGGACCACTGCACACAGGTGTCCAGTGCCCAGAGAACAACACACAAACCACAAACAGTGACCGAGTCCCCGTCCACACCATATGTGGTTCCTGACGGACACACACACACACACCCCCATGCCTGCACCACCCCTGATGCCATGCACACCACTGCAGCTGAGCACTGGTAGCCTGCTGCAAATCAGAGACCATCACAGTTGTCATAACAAAATTCATGTATTGAAAAGAGGTAACAAAAAACTATTTACAAGTATTTACAAGGGTGGGGGAAAGGGCCACAAACCAGGTAGGTGTGGGCATGGGGCAGGGGTGAACAAATGGGAGAGGGAAGAAGGGGTGTGAGGGTGGGTCCAGGGGGGTTAGGTGAGTCAGGGGGCATGGAGGGCCTATTGCCTGCCCCGTTCTCCACTCCTGTGGCACCTCCGGGTGCTTCTTCTCCGGAACCCGTCCTGCTCCATTTGCTCCAGTATCACAAGGGACGCCCGCACCAGTTGCAGCAGCTCCCTGCGTGCCTGCCCAAGGCATCCAGCGATGTCCACCTAGGACAAGGAACAGAGTCAATAAGTGCGACTGTCCATCCCCTGAAGCCCACCCATTGTGCATGGCATACAGCCATGGGCCTTGCCCTGTGATGGTGTGACCACCCACAGTGACCATGTCCACAAGACCTGCCTACCCAGGTGCACACAACCATGCAGACCGCTGCACACACCCACCGCCTAAGTCCCGCACAGCATTACCATGGCCATACAGTGACATGGCTATGCGATGCAAAGACAGTGGCACAGCCATGTACCCAGTGCATGCATGGACCACCAGCTATGCACACCCACACATGCAGTGCCACAGGACAGTGCAGACTGTACCGTGTGGCATGCATGGTGGTGGTGTCAAGGGCTGGTGGCCATGCCTCACTGCCTACCCTCAACACAGCATGCACAGAAGTTCTGGAAGAAAGGCACTCACCTGCATCTGCAATGGCCAGGAGCTGCTGCACTGTGGGCCCTCCACCTTATCCCTGTCGCTGGGCAGCACCACAGTCTCGCTATGCCCATGCCTCCCAAGCACGCGCCTCCTCAGGGCCTAGGGTGCAAACACGGAGAGGGGAACATCAGTACAAACCAGTAGCAAAGGCCCCCCCCAGTGTGTGTGATCCTGCACAGCCCAGCCATGCTGCAACCCCACCACCACCACCATCACCACCACCACCACCACCGCCCACACTGGACAGCCCTCTCGTGTGGTGGACACATGCACACAGTGATACCCAGATGGACAGATGCTACCAGTGTATGGATGGAGAACCTACCTGGCCATGACACTGTGCCTCACCTGGCATGTGTCCGTAGTTGAGCCAGCCTATCTGGGTCCCTCCGCCGGAGGTCCCCATAGCGGTGGTGAAACTGCTCTGTGCTGTGGGCAATCCCAGTGGCCTCCTCCATTGCCTCTGCCATCTCCTCCCACACAGCACTTCTAGGCCTTTCCAAAGGGTCTTCCCCAAACAGGGCCAAAGCATGGGGCTCAACAATGGCCACAAGATTGGCCAAGTCTAGCATGCTCCACATTGCTGCTCTCCTGCATGCCATCATTCATGCAGGCCGGATCACAAAATGGTGCTCTGTAGCGCACGTCCCCACATGCAGATGCTGCATGGTACAGCTGTCATTCCCCATCGCACTGTCACCGAACAGCGCAATAGGGTGCACCCATGCGGACACATGGCATCTAGGGGGCAAAGGTCTACTACAGGGTCAAGGGTCTGTCACACATGGACCACCACAGTGCTACTGGGACTCCCTGTGTAGCACGATAGGGTGCCTGTGTGTGATGCCCTGCAGTGGCCTACCGCGCTGTGGCACCATGGCGCCTACGGCACTCCAGGACATGAGTGCCACATGCATGAACAGTGCACTAGCACCACTGGCACAGTGGTGGCCATGCCCTGCACTGCCTCCCACACTCAGCACATCATCAGCACAGCAGGCATCGCATCAGCACCCCAGGCATGCACTGCGCGGTGCCTACTGCACACGCCACAGAGCGCGCCTTTGCTCGAGCACGCCAACACAATTGCGCAAGGCGCAACAGCACGATATTCAGCCAGCATATGCAAATCAGCTCATCAGCAATTCGTGGTGCAGCCACTGCATTAGCATCCACTTAAAGTTGCACCTCACCTCATTTGCATGCCTTGGCTATATAAATGTGACATGGGGCTGCAGAGAACACAGTTTGGTATTGTAGTCTATTGTGGTGGGTTGTATGCTGTTTGGAAGTGTGGACTGTGGTGTGGAAGATGCATGGACTGCACAATCAAAGATAACACCTGTCATTCCCACAGGCTCTATAATGACCGAACATGAGGAAGAGGAGGAACAGGGATGCTGGAGAAGAAGGAGGCCCAACTTCACCCAGGAGGAATCAGATGCCCTGTTCGAGGCCTGCCTTGACAGGAACCGCTGCTCAGTGGACAGCGGGAACACTACAGGCCCATGCTGCGGCATGGGTGAGGTTATGCATGCCATGAACCAGCATGGCAACCACCAGCAGTCCATGCAGAAATGTAAAAGAAGGTCAGCACGGACAAGAGGAGGATTAAGGACAAGGTGGCTGCCATCAGGGCAGCACGTGCTGCAACCAGTAGTGGACAGCCGGATGTGCCACGCCTGACACCACAGGAGGAGCGGGTGGCTGGCAGCATGTGGTGTTGTGCCATAGAGGGTGTTACAGGTGGTGGCTTCCAGATGGGTGGCAGCCCATCACTGCGTGGTAGGTCCTGTGCTGTCACTGTGTGGGAGGAGGGGGGAATGCCACAGGTAGGGTGGAGACATTAACGCTACTGTGTTCCTTACAGCTCTGGAGCATCTACATGGGTCAGCGGTGGTGGATGTGTCCACCGTGGGCATGGCCCTGGACATGAAGGAGCGCCTATCCACCTCCACAGGTGTCCGAGGGTCAGGACCATCGCATACCTGCCTGTCTGTCTGGACTGAAGATGGTGGTGCTGGTGCGGATGAGGCCCTGCCTGTGTTCCAGCATGACAGCGGCCACAGACTCCAGCATGCTGCAATACGGACTGGTGCCAGATCAGGTACCAATGATGATGGATCACACATCCCAGACAGTGATACATGTGGGCCACAGGATAATCCCACAGCAGGAAATGGCATGGGCGTAGCCGTGGGTGGTGCCACTGTGGAGACCTGCGTGACATCACAGTCCCAGCCTGTGCCTGTATGCCCCAGTGGGGCAGCACTCGTGTGCGTCCAGGCTGGTGGGGCTGTTGTGACCACTGCAGTGGCACTGGAGAGCCCTGGTGATCGGTGGCCGGAGGGGCAGTGCCAGCAGTCGGCCAATGGGGATGGGGGGACAGTGTCGGGGGTGATGTCAGTGCACCGTGTGTGGATGTGCCATGGCATGGCTCTGGTGTGCAGCGCCCATCATCAAGGGGTGCTGCCCAGCATGGCCAGGAACGCCACGAGGGACAGCATGCCGAGCCGGCGAATGACCTCTTTGATGAGCTCAGCCACCTACTCCAGGCTTCAGTGGATCAGCATTTGCGGCTTGTGATGGCGGTGGATGCACTCAGTGCAGTTCTGCACCAGGCAGAGGAGCAGCACAGCAGAGACCATGGTCTGCTCCTGGCAGAGATGGCCTGGCAGCAGGAGGATGTGACCTCTGCATTGGCAGGCAGACACATGCATTCACTGCTGTCATGGCCACATTGGGCACCCAGTTCATTGCCCATGTGCCGCAGACACCGCACAGTGTCACATCCACCCCTGTTCCCAGCATCGTGCAACACCTTCCATGTCAACACCGGGTCCAGCTGTGGGCATACTGAGCACACCTGGTGTGGGCATGTTCGGTGAGCTGCAGACCCCTGCATGAACATGGTCACATTCCCACAGCGTCACCCTTGGGGGACCGTCGGTGCCTCCCCATAAGGCTAATGGTCAG
Source organism: Neoceratodus forsteri (assembly GCA_016271365.2). Classification (NCBI taxonomy): domain Eukaryota; kingdom Metazoa; phylum Chordata; order Ceratodontiformes; family Ceratodontidae; genus Neoceratodus; species Neoceratodus forsteri. Next base: position 70,260,038 of record CM057454.1, read on the forward strand.
CCTGGCACAGCTGGCAGGTCTCGGCGGGGCTACCCATGCATCCGTGGCAGCCGTGGCACTGTGCCACGTGACTGACCTGTCTCCCATCATGGCCACTATGCTGCTGCCCTGTGTGCAGTGTGTGTGCAATGTGCAATGCACGGTGAGGCACCCGCCCTGCACACACACGGTCCATGTGCACACCTTCCTGGCTGCTGGCCACTGTGGCATGTGCATGATGATGCCTGTGTTGCGCTGTCCACCAGTGTGCAATGGTGCCCGGCATCTGAGACAGACACAGTGACGGCCACTGGGCGTGGTCATGTGTGGATCTATGTGTGGCTAGGGGTTGCAGTCAGGGTTGGCGTGCCTTCAACCCTTTCTGCACATCTTGTGGTGTGTGTGTGCATGAGCGCGTGTCGTTTTTGGCCCTGCCCATCCCTGACGGCGAGTGCGGCTCCACGCTCAGACTCATTCCCTTGCCACCATCCGCCCCTGAGTTTCATTCATGCCTGTCTGTGGGTTGTGCCCTTGCCATTGGTGGTTGCACATGGCCCCATGACCTACCTGTGTTGGCCGAAGTGCTCCTCTGTGATGGTGTCCCAGTGCAGTTGTGACATCCGGATCAGGCAGGGTCCCTTCGCCCAGGGGGTGGCTGCCCATCGCCATCTGTACCGGCGTCCTCATCGTCCCCATCACTGTCCCCCTCTTTGACCTCTACGGTTATCCCAGAGTCTTTGGCCATGTTGTGCAGGATGTAACATGCCAGGAATAGCCCGCAGGCCTTCAAGGGGCTGTACTGTAGGCACCGCCAGACGTGTCCAGGCACCGGAAATGTGCCTTCAGCATCCCAAACACCCGCTCGATGACATTATGCGTGGTGGCGTGTGCCTCATTGCACCATTGCTGCAATGGGGTTGCGGGGCACCGGCATGGTGTGAACAGCAAGGGACGGAGTGGGTAGCCACTGTCACCTGTGTGTAGAGGGTGGACATTAGTATGGTGGTCTGCGTCACTCTGCCATGGACCATCAAGGCCAGTACCCATGACACCTCTGACTATCACCCCCCCACAGCTGCTCATGTCGTCATGCGTGATGTGCATACTCACCCACTAGGTGGCTAGTGGGGATGTCCCCACTCTCGAACCTGTGGCACACTACGGACTGGTGCGAGATGAAGGCATCATGTGCTCCCCCAGGGTGCATGGCACAGACATTGGTTATGCACCCCCTGGCATTGCACACCACCTGGCAGTTGATGCTGGCAAACCCCTTCCGGTTAATGTAAGATACACTGTCCGGGCCAGGTGGCGTGCGGATGGCCACATGGGTGCAGTCAATGGCCCCGAGCATGCCAGGCATACGTGCTACCCTGTGTAACTCTTGTATGTGTGCTGTGCACTCTGCCTGTGTGCTGGGGAAACAGATGTAATCCGCAGCATGTGGCAGCAGTGCGCTGAGGAATTATGTGAGTAGGCGTAATGCAGCCGACTGGTTATGCCTATTGTGTCCCCTGTTGGTCTCTGGAAGGTGCCGTGGTGAGCAGGCACATGACAGCTGTCACCTTTGTCTCCACTGACAGAGCATGGCTTCGCGTGTGGGTGCCTGCATCTCATCACTGCACAGCTCACAGAGCTGCCTCAGGATCACCCGATTTAGGCGGTACTGGCCCACAATCTCTGTGTCAGAGTAGTTTTCAAGGTGGTGCGGGCTCGGTACTGCCTGTTGGGGCGTACCACCGATGGGCCCTCTTCCAAGACGGTGCCCCCTGCTGCCTGCCTTCTCACACCCCTCATTACTGCTTCCATCTGAAGGTGGCACTGGCCATGTCCCTGGATGGTGTTCCCCTGCTGTCTTTGTGATGCTTCCTCTGCACTGGTACACCTTCAGCCTTTGGCTGTCCTGCCTACTGCCACTGCCCTCAGTCCACTGTGGCACTTCCTGTCACTCCTGCACAGTAGCACAGGCTCCCCACTCCTGTCCTGTTCCTGGTTGTTTCCAGGTGTGCCCTGTCCTGCTCCTGCCCAGTCCCACTCACTGCACCTCTTCATTGTTGCTGTCACCTCGCTCCCACCTCTGGTTTCCCCATAGCATTCTTGCGCCTCTCTCTTTGTTCCTTTTATTTTGGATCATTTCCACTATCGCAACTTCGCTAGTTCTCTATTGCACATGGTGCATGCTGTTGAATTTCACACTGCGCCATTTATTCATGGTTCCTCTCCCTATGGTTGCGCATGCATTCATTACCATTGCACTCTTAGCATTGCAACTTGTGAAAGTGCTGCTGCCTCCGCTGAATATCGCACAATGGCACATTTTCGTACTTGCACTGGCAGATCTCTGTTGCAGGAGGTATCCTTTTCAATATCTGGGCCTATGTCTTTAACTATATGAGCACTCAGAAAAGTTGTTACAAAGTTCAACTTATTTTGTTCAGTTGCACTTCTTACTTTTTCTTGCAGCTGCTGTTCTCTAGACATCGAATCCACTTTTTTTAGATTTTTCTATGACTTTGTGACCATACCCACTCTCCTTAAGTGATCTGTCAAATCTGCTGCACATTCAAAATAACTCCTCTTCTGTACAGTTTCTTTTCATCCTCATATATTGTCCTTTGAGGATATTCTGTATAGCGTGTTTAGATGACAGCTACTAGCTTTATTTATTTCTATCAGTTGTTTAGTTGTTTTTCTAAAGAGGAAGTCACAAGGTCACCTTCCATTGTTCTAGTAATAGTCAAATCCATAAAGTTAATTTCTTTAACATTATACTTGAATTCAAACTTGAACCCTGGTTCTTGTTGTTCAATATATTCTTTAAATTTTAATAATTCATTCTCAGATCCATGCCAAATCATAATACAATCGTCGATGAAGCATTTATAAAGTTATATTTTATCTTTGTATGGATTCCTATCTGTGTATATCACTTCTTGTTCCCAATAGCCCATTGCCAAATTGGCATAATTGAGGCTAACATTGCCTCATAGCTGTTCCTTGTTTCTGTCAGTAATGTCGTCCCATAAAGCTAAAGACATTACATTCCAATATCATCTTCGACATTTGTGTCAATATTTTTGTTTCTGGGATTTTATTTTCCTTCTGTTCTAGAAAATAAGCCATACTTTGTAACCCATAATTATGGGGTATGTTTGTATATAAACTAACTACATCCATTGTAACTCAGTATGTTTTTATCCATAAAAATCTCCTTGGTTAAATTTACATCTCTGCTGTCTTTTAAATATGACCTTCACCTCTGCACACAATATTTTATGTGGCAATCAACAAATAGGGAAAGAGGTTCTGTTAATGACCCCTGTCCTGAGATGATCGGCCTCCCGGGCAGATTAATCAAAGTTTTGTGGACTTTAGGTAATAGATAAAAAACTGATCGCGGCGGGGATTTAGTTATAAGAAATTCCAACTCTTTTTTGTTAATATGTCTTTCCTGATATATTTGTATAATAAATGCATCTATTTTCTTTTTAAACTCACGAGTGGGATCACTAGCTAATGGTCTGTATACATTTATGTCATCAAGTTGTCTATTCGCTTCTTTGATGTAATCATTAGTATCCATGACTGCAATGCTCCCTCCCTTGTCAGAAGCTTTTATTGTTATTTCACAATTATCTCCTAGATCTCTAAGTGCTTTTCTTTCTTGAGTGGATAAATTATTAAAGCCCTTTTTATGTGAATTACCTTCATAAAAATGTTCCAAATCCACCATACATGCCTTATAGAAAACATTAACCACTGGATTCATTGGAGGAATGAAAGCTGATATTTTTCTTAGACCCAAATCATTATGTATTACTTTCCCTTCCGTCTCATCCAATTTTACCAACTTTTGTGAATCATGCTGTTCCTGGTTACATTCCCCACTTGTTCTATTATCCCCTTCAATATGAAAGAAACACTTCAAGTTAAGTAACCAAATTAATCTGGTCAAATCCAAAAACATTTCAAATTTATTTATATATGCAGATGGAACAAAATTCAAGCCTTTATTCAACACTTCATTCTCTATGCTTGTTAAAACATAACTTGACAGATTTATTACATTATTCTTTTGTTGTTCTATATCTCGCATACTAGATCTGCATGTTTGACTCCCCTCGGGGCCTGTTTGTTTTTTACCTCAATTTATTATGAACTCATTTTCATTTTCTAACATTTGCATATCCCTTAAAGCCCCATTTTCCAACCTTTCATCAAACATCACATTCAAATTTAGAGAAAAATCATTATTGCAGCTACTTAAATCAGCGGAGCTTATTCCATTGTCCAGATCAACCTGTTGTTCAATGTCTAATAGTCCTGGAAATGTACACGTCTTCCCCTTGTTCTGTGAAATCGACCAATGCTGTAATTGTGACCTCTGTCCCAACCCCTCTTCCCCTCTTGCCCTCTGAGTCCTCTTTCTCCTATTGTTCCCCTGTTTATGTTTTGTTACCTTCTTGGCTTCTGGGGGTTGAGAATCGACTCAGTCTCTTTCTCCATCTCTTCTTAGAAAAAACATTGAATCAGAATCATAAGAACTTGATTCATTCTCACTTTGTTTATCCCCCTGTTCTGAACTCTTCAAAATCGATTTCAATTTTTTTGACCAGTCGAATACTTTATTATTCTTATAGTCCTGTTCATCCCTAATTATTTTTTTCAATTTCTTCGCCAGGGTTATAGTGTCACATTTATCTAATGCATCCTTTAAACATTTTTGATACTATTCAAAGTCAGGAGATGCTGAAAATTGATTTATTACCTTCTCCTTCTCTTGTAGTTGTTCCATTAATTCTTTTTGTAACCATTCAGCATCCCTCACAATGTAGCCTACTAGTCCCAGGGAACCTTTATGTAACTCTTTCTTCCAATCCAACATGAACGTAGCACGGTCGTTCCCAAAAGCTGGATTTTTCCATATTCTCAGACCTCCTGGGACTCGTTGAACCTCCAAATATGCTTTCATCATTTTTAAATGCCTGAACACCCTCTGTGACTTTGTGGCTAGCTCTCACAACCAATGACAGAGGTAAAAGGCAAATGCTGCTGGGCGACTACCAGAATCAAGGGCGCCCCACGGTGCTTGCACACACACAGAGCAAGTGCAGAACTGTAGCAGCAAAGCCAGTACCCCCCACTGTAGACCAGTCCCATGGCAGGCAACCCCCCAAACAGAAATCCTACTGCCAGTTCAATAACCCCACCACCAAAACCACTACCTGCACAGCAGAGACAACAAGTGAAGGGCCCCGGTGATCAGGCTGCAGGCATGCTGCCCTCAAGGCATGCTCCACAAGACTACCAGTGCCAGATGCAAGGACATGCCTGCCATGGGTTCGAACCCCACAGGCAGCCATATTACGGAGGACAACATAATTGTAGGGTGCAATGGCCATACTTCCGCAGGCAAACAAACATCACCGGCATCCGTCAGAGCCCGTTGGCCGCTCACCAGCAGCACAGACTGTCGCACAGTCACGCAGGTTGATAGCACACAGTATTGTGCTCAATGATGCCATTCCTGAGCAGGTTTCCATCACCCACAGGTCCATTGTGTAGCACACACACTGTAATGGCTGGAGCAGGCCTATGTTGTTGTTCAGGGCAGCAGGGAGCAAGCAGCCACATCTTGTTTTTGCACATGCAGCAGCACAAAGGGGCATGTTCTTATGCAACATCTATTTTTGTAAGCAGTGGAGGTGAGGAGCTGGGCATGGTCACCATGCACTTGACTGTACAGCCTGTCCATAAAATGGGCAGCACCAGGATGGGAAGTTGTCACTCTGTGTCAGCAAGTGAAGGATGGAGGATGTTACCTTCCTCACTAGCCAAAAAAGGATACCACTCCTTGCTCACCATGATTTTGTGTACTGCAGAGACAAGGAGCTACATGGGAGAGTGTACTGGAGATGTGTGCAGGATCACAGGCATGGTTGTCCTGCATGTCTGCACACCATGGTGGATCATGTAGTCCATACCAGCCAGCCGCATAACCATGTCCCAGATGCAGGAGAGGTTGATGTCTGTGGTGTGATGGTGGATGTCCGTGAGTGGGCAGGCACCAGCCTGGGAAGTACAACCCAGGCTGTCATGCAGTCTACATCAGGGGTCACAGATGCTGTCACTGGCAGGCTGTCAGCCTTGCCTCTGATCTGACGGACCATCCAGTGGGTGCAGCAGGCAGTTAGAGGCTGCCCAGCAATGCCCTCCAGTGTAACACAGCTAACCATCCCACAGAAGTATACAGTCACGTGCACCAGTGACCGTTTCTTGCAATATGATAGAGGTCCAACTGGGGACCGCATACTCATATTCACAATACAATGTGCAATGCTGTTCCTCACTGAATGAAAGGACTGGTTCCCGGATGCCACCTTCCATGCCATGCCACCACTATTCAGTTAGATATACACCATCCACGCCATGCAGTCCGAGGTCATCATGCCAGCCGTGTACATCCTTATGTGTTCACACACGAAGCAGTCATACACGTGTGTGTTTACAGAGATCCACCAGCTACTGGGTGATGCTCAATCATGAAGAACGATGCTGGACTTTGAATGAGCAGCATGGTGGGTGTTCATATCCATGTTCAAGGGGGCAGACATGCAAAGCTGCTTCTTCCACTTTTGCCAGGCCATGTGATGACATGTGCAGAGTAACACTGAGGTGCATGCACGGTATGCCAGAGATGTGGAGTTCACACTGCAGATCCATGCTCTCACCTAGCATTTGTCCTGAGGACAATGTGGCCAATGTGTATGCAGGGCTTGTTGACATAGCCTTATTTTTCAACAATGAGGAGCTCCTCCGGCCCATCCCGACTACATGAAGGAGACCTGGGTCAGACGCCTGTCAGTAGGACAGCCAAGTGACACCCACAATTCCAGGTGTCTACCTGGAACATGTATGAGCCGACATGTGCAGGTCTGGTGAGGACAAACAATGCAGTGGAAGGATGGCACAGTGGCTTCAATACCCAGCTTGGTGCCAGCCATCTGAGTATATGGCACTTCATGGACTGTATCAGGGAGCAGCAGCGACTGAGTGGCATGTGCATGGAGCAGCTTGTGTCAGCCTCAGGGTCTGCCACAAAGAAGAAGACATACAGGGACTGGACATGCCACATTGAGGCAACTGTGGTGGACGTGTGGTGGTAGCACGTCAGACTACCTTAGGGTCTGGCACACAATTTCCAATTACAGGTGTATTTTGCTGCACCTGTGGCTGCAATGGCACACATGTACCACCTCCCACCTCTGATGCACCATTGGGCCCTCTGCTGTGTGCCACCCACAGCACTCCCCATGGTGGCACCTCGTAGAATCCCACCTGAGCCCAATCCCACCATGGTGGTCATCACCCAGTCATGTGCCAGCACCTCTCAACACCTTAAAGCCTGCTTCCACCACTACATCCCCTGCCTGTCTGTATCTGCCTGTGTCCCTGTGCCCCACTCTGCCCTGCCTGACGCTGCCACAACACCCTAGAATGCTGTCTCCATGCCCCACTCTGCACTGTCTGCCATTACCACAGCACCCAGGTTTTCTGATGGCTCAGTCCATTCCCAACTCCCAGATGACTGGGCACTCACATTCACCACTGTTTACCCACCCTGCCCCTGTTCATTTTTCCCCACAGCGTGGCCATTGGCGTCATGAACTTGACCACTTGCTACTGGCACTTGTGACTTCCTTTCTGTCTGTGTCTCAGCCCCACCACCTCTTCATTCCCTCCACTGACTTCCCAGCCTCCCTTGTGTGTTCTGGTCCTGTATTCGGATGTCCAGCATTGTCTATTAGCACCCTCACCCCCCCTTGCCCTCTGTCCTCCAGTGCTCCAGGCTTGCCCCCCTACATGGTGTGCTGCAGGTGTCCTCCACGACAGGTTGGTCCCATCACTCTGTGGACCCGTTCTCGTCCATGGTCCTGTCCCCGATGGTAAACTGCTGTGCAGTAACTTTGATGTCCTGCGTCCCAGTGGTGGTACAGTTGCATTTTGTTTTTTTTTTAAATACCTGCATTTGCCTTTTTGATGCCCACCCATGTTGTGGCTTTGTGCATTCCATGTTCGTGGTACTGCCGACACCCTTCGGTGGTTCACCCTGCTGCAATCACTCATATGAGATGAAACCATGTGTTTTCGCACTTGTGGAGTGAAATGGTATTTCAGACAATATACTACAAAATGCCACATCTCATGTTGATAAGGGAGTCATAAAGTGACTACCTTGAGCATTTGGGAGTCAAAACAAAAAATATATAATTAAAAAATTTGTGTGTAGTGCCAGTTTTACCCCAGCAACTATGCTTTGTGATCACTATGCTTTGTGATCCCATGCCAGTGACCTGAGTTTGGGGCTGAGCTCAGTGACTGAGCTACATGGAGTGAAGGTGCTAGGATGGTGCTATTATGCGACACCTCCACCAGCCACAGAATGAATGCTGTAGGGTTGCCTGCACAGGGCCAGGTATTATATACAGTAGTGAAGATGGCTCTTCTCTTGGAATAGAGCCCTGCACCTCTGTGCCTGTGGGTGGCAGAGTGCCCTGTTTATTGGCTGATAGATGGATTCTTTGCATTTTGTGTCTGTATCTCCAGCCACATGGAAGCACGGGGACCAAAGGGCCCTGCACTCCCACAGCCCACCAGACAGGCCCATGAATTCTTGATATCTGCTGCTAATCAGAACTGCCTGCAAGGGCCCTGCACTATCATAGGTGGACTAAGTCTTCCCTTGGTACAGAGCCCAAAGGACCCTGCACATATGCATCTGTTCACACAGTCCCAAAGGGACCAGTGTGAATGCGGATATGATTCCACCATCTCAAAAAGAAAGGAAATTCTTTGCAAATAAACTTTGTTAATGCACCAGTTAGGGTTCAAGTTAATGCTACAAAAGTAGGAAAATGTAGTGTTAGGACTTCCAACCTTAACCCCCAACCCCTACCCTCCAGGCAGCAAAAGGAAAAAGCATTAGGGTTTTGGCTCTCTGGAATCTTGGTGAATCAATGGTGGAGTCCTCCTTGGGGTTGTCAACCCTAATGCCCACCCCGTTCCCTGAAAAAACAATGTCAGACATCAGGGCCCTGTGTGTAGAAAGCTACAACAGACTGTTGGCAACATGTGGCGAGACATATTTCTGTGCTTTTGAAGGGTGTATCACTGTGAGGCACTTGCTTGGAGCTGTACCTTCTGCTTCAGACAGGAGGCTATGGGCTGGGAGGAGTGTGTGTATTAGGCTTGACAACCCCAAAGACCACCATCACTGATTCTCCAAGACTCCAGAGAATGAAAACCCTAATGAGGTTTCCTTTTGCTGCTTGGGGATGGCGCATTAGGGCTGGAAACCCTAACACCACATTTCCCTACTTTTTGGGTGTTTTTTGGTTTTTCAACTTTCTTTCATGTTCCCCAAGGTCAGGGCATCTCTCAGAGGGGGTCACTTGAAATTACACCTCAACTCCCCTGCCTAAAGCCTCCTCCCCTTCGGCACCCCCCAACTGGACTTTCCAGCCCCCCAGATCACCCCCCAGGGGAAGGCCTGCCTCTCCTACCTGGCAGCCTTTCTAGAAATTAGAGGGTCCATCTGGCAAGGGGCTTGGCCAGCTATTAAGGAGCTGGCCCAGCATTGGGGATGTGGGTGCAGTCCACTGGACCCCTCATCACCTCCCTAGATCAAGGGGGGATTTTTACATTCTTGTTGCCCCCAGAGATCAGACATGCAATGATGTCAATGGCACATATGTGCCAATGTCCACCACAGCTCCACCCCTATATCTGCTCATGCCACAAGTTCTTGTGCTGCCCCTGACCACCAGTGGGCAGCCAGGGGCGGTGTAACCCCACAGCCTTCCCCAGGAAGGAGAGCAGTCCCAATACCAATCCCTTCCCTTCCCTGCTGACCCTCAATGACCCGAGTCCATTCCTGAACCCAGGTCACCAGCATGGCACAAGGTGTGGCATCCAGCACCTCAGCCCTCAGCACCACCAGGCTGGCTCACGTTTTGGGTATTAAGTAGAACCCTAAATGGTGCATTAACAAAATGTTTTTGCAAAGAATTATAGAGTATGTGCAGACTCCTTTGGAACATCATATTGGAACATTTGGGACATTTTACTGATTTTAAGAATTGTCTTTAATACTGTAGTAATCAATTCTAAATATTTTGTCATGAAGGTTACCTGTGCTGGAAGGAATATTTCTGTATACATTTCTGATCTCTCTAGTTACCTTAAGCTTGAAATATATTTTGCTCCCCTCTTGTCTTGCTTCCTTTCATCCTTATTTATTTAATTTCTTTCTATAATGTTAGTCCCCCATTTGCTGGGAATATAAAGAACAATTTCTTGTGCCGGTCATCCTTCATTTAATGTTATCCTTTTGTTTCCCCTTTTCCTATTTACACTTTATTTTTTGTGACTGTCACTTTACTGAGGGATATGTGCAATATGATGATTATGTGGTTTAACTTGTATCTGTCATTTCTGTCATATCAGTGTCAGTGGCTCAGTAGGTAGAACACACACCTCTGGGGCTGGAAGATCAGAAATTGATGGGTTCAACCCACTCACCCAGTACTTGAGATAATACCCATAACTGACATTGTAGTGCAGTGGGGGGGGGGGTGCTATACTGATGAGGTGTTGTCCTTTAGATGAGAAGATAAACCAAGGTCCTTTCTGTTCATGCCATTTCTGTTCACTGTCTAGATGGGCATAGAGAAATCCCATAGCCCTTATCAAAGAAGAATAGGGAAGTTTTTATTGAAAGAAAATCAGTTATACTCAGTGAAATAATATTATACATCAAATGATAAACATCACAATGAAAATAAATGTTGATCCATATTTACGGCAAAAAAGGAGTTATATCAGAATAAAGAGGAAAACGCAAAACAAGAATAAGACAAAAAAAGGGAAAAAGACAGAAAATAACATGAAACAGAAAAGTCCTCCAAAGCTATCAAAAGAAAAAGTCAAAAGTAGCTATACACAGGTAACATGTTTCCATCTAGTTTTTACAGTTGCAACTGCAAGGATTCACATTCATACAAACAGAAATACTTCAAGTCCCTTTCAATAATTTCAAATTCTGTAAAGAAAGTTCATTCTGCTAAAAACAGTTTACAACAGATTTGCCAGATAAGAAACTTACGCAGGCAACTATCACCCTGATCATACTTTCATGATAACAATATGGCAACTGTAAGAAAGATCCCATGATGGTGTGCACATAAGTGACCTGTGCCCATGCTCTTGATTTACATCGAGTTGCCAGAGCAGTCCAGAGACCTTTAATATAATGACAGTCAAGAAAGAGGTGTTCCAAAAGTATGTAATTCAATAAGTACGCAGACACAATCTTTCAGCCACACTTTTATGTTTATGATTGTCTTTTAACCCCAACTTACCATGACTAGAAAGCCATATCACATCTCACAGTTTCACTGGTGTTCTTGGATCTGTGAGGTGCAAAAGGATATTGGAACATTACTGGTCTGGAATACCTCCAAAATCCATTGAGCTTCAAAGCCATGGCATTGTCTGACATTATACAGACTCTGCCTGGTAAAATTTATAAAGTTATCAGATGAAAACTTTCTTTTTTTTTAATTTTTTCAATTAACATGTTCCTATAAGCAGGGAATCCTGCAGACCATTTTAATTTAGAAAGCCCATTGTTCCAAATCACAGTAAGTGATTCTAACCATCCTTGAAGCCAGTGACCCCATATCCCAGACTAATCTGCAAAAAAAGTGCAATATTGAAAATAAAAAAGAATAAACAGAGAAAGAAAGGAAGTGGGTTAAGAAAGTTTAGGCCACCCAACTTTAATGTCAACTAAATGGGTTGAGTCTGCTGCCCCAAATCATCTGTGAAAAAAAAGACCAGAGATTTTTGCATCATACTGTGGTTGGGGGGGACCTACACTCAGTAAAACACATATGGAAGCAAGAATGTTTTTATAATGAGTACCCTTTTTCTCTTTGACTGCTTCCAGTGCTCAACCTTAGCCTGACTTTCTTCAGGTTTTTCTGCCCAGTTAAGGGTGGCCACATCACAATGGCCAAACTTAATGCTCAACATTTGGATTGGGTTCTGTGAAACAGTTATACCTGCTAGGTTTGTGATGTGTAGCTGACTGGGGTTTAACCAATAAGCCCCACATTTTTCTTTATTGACACTTGATCCTGACATCTCTGAGTAGTCTGCCAAAGTACTTAAAGATTGTTGTCCTGACTGTACACTATCACCCTGCCTGGCGACTACCTTTACAGGTGAATGAACCTCGGGGTTCATCGGGGTGGAGCTGGGAGGTTTAAATTTGCAGCAAACTTAGATGTGGTGGCATCTACAGTGGTGACTTGTTAATGGCGAAGTGTGGTAAAGTACAACAGGAGTCAGTGGGAGTCCATGAGAGACATGGGAGTCTAGGTCAGTGACTCTGCTTAATTTTATTTGATCTGTGTGTTGATTTTAGTCGTCATTTGTTTCATTATTGTAACTTTTATTTTTGCTTTGTGTTTGTGATAAAAGTTTTAAATTGCTAGTGTTAACTATTTGTTTGGGTGGGCTATTGTTTTATAGTGGATAGATTTGGGGAGATATGTTGAGTACTCAATGTTCATTTAAGGTGTTAGATGAGAAACAGGCTTTATCTGATTTTTCAATGTCCAATATCCTGATTAGGTCTTACTGCCCTTCTGACTGCCATCACTTATTACTAGTGAAGAATTTGAAATTAGGGTTTGTGGGCTTATACTGCCAAACTTGCCCTTACTTATTATTCAAAAAGGTTTTCAGAGGGTTGCTTGTACCTTTAGGTTTGCCTTATTATTACTACTACTATCAAGTGATATTAAAACTAATCCTGAGCCTGCTTTCTTGGATAATGAGTCATTTGATCTCCTGGAAACTCTTGGATTGAATTCTGGCTCCTGGCATAATGCATATGGCTTTAGAGTCTTACATTTAAATGTAAGAAGTTTAATACCTAAACTAGCTGAAATGGAACAAATTGATAACTCTTAACACCCTGATTTTGTTGCCATATCAGAAACGTGGTTGAAGCCCTTAATCCCGGGTGGATCATGGAAAATTCCAGGATACAATTTAATAAGGGCCAACTGTAATGCTAAAAAAGGGTGGCAGGGTTGCTGCCTGTTTTAGAGAGCACTTACAATTGAATATATTAAGAACTAGAAATGAAGTTTTCATTTTCATTTATTTTGGAATTTCAGGTAAGTGCTGTGGAATTTATATTCCATTTTCAGGTACGACCTGAAGTCAAATATCAGTTCAACATATAAATATACATATTTTGACAATGTAAAATACAAAACAACAGTAGTACAATGCATTGATTTACATACACATTCATTTAAATTTTAAAATAGTTAAAAGCTGCATGTTGAAGGTGTTAATAGAGGTAATTGCTTAACACTGATAGGTAAAATGTTCCAGACAGAAGCAGCACAGTAGGCAAAGGTTTTCTTGCCTCCATTTGATCATATGAGGGGCAAGACCAATTGAGACTTTGTAGATGATCATGACTTGTAAGTGGAAGAATAAATGGTAAGTTAATTTCATAAAGTGGCTAGAATTTCAGTATTTATTATTTTGAATATGAAATGGGACATTGTAACCCTATAGTTATTCTGTACAGAAAACCAGTTGAGTTGATTTTAATATTTGACATTGGTGTAAAGGATATGGAGCCAAGAGTGCAAACTTCCTATTTTCTGTAATAATGTTTCTTTTCTAGATACTGTACAAGCAGCAGCAGTATCAATGACCAATGATGCATAGTTCAATATTGGGAGGAGATTTTGTTGAGCGATAGCAAAACATGTTTCTTTGTTAAGAAATTAAGTAGTCAGTATAATGTTCCCATGTTTGCATGTAACTTGGAAGTAACTTTGTCTATGCAAACATTGAATTTTAGGATGAATCCTAAATAATGCCTAAATATTTAAACAAATCTCTAGTAAACTCATAGCTTAATATAGTATTAACTTCTATAATAGATGTACTATGAGACAGCAATGCTGCATCATCTGAGTCAAGTATTAGGTCACAGTTTTGTGGTACTTATGAGATAGGATTAATAAAGAGTGTAAAAAGTTGAACTCTTCCCTGATTGGATATTTTTCATTTAATTCTTGGTGGTATGAAACATGTTTCTATTGGTTGTTTGTATAATCCACCTCAGTGTGGTCTACAATGTTTAAAAGAATTTTTGGAACATGCTGCTCCCTTTACAAGGTGTCATGATTTTCAACTAGTTGGAGATATCAGTTTGAATTGGTTACAGAGTGATAGTTTGGGCCTTGAATCTTTTTTAGATTCTTTTAACTTAATAAGTGAACTAGCTTGTCTAAATTCACTTACTTCAAATCATTCAGTGCTAGACTGGGTAGTTACCAACAGAGTAGGTATGATCTCTGCATCTGGTGTATTGGAACATTCTGTGAGTGATTACTTGGCTACTGTGTGTGTCTTAAATTTTAAAAGACCTAAATTTCCACCACATATAACCCAAATTTGTAGCTTTAAAAATGTTGATTTTGGTGGACTATGGGCTCATCTATCCTCACTTGATTGGTCTTGCTTAGAATCTGTTCCTTATATTGATGTGGCTCTTGATTTCTTTTGCAGTCAGTTAATCCTAATTCAGAATAATTCTTTTCTATTACTTATGCTAAGAATTTGGGGTGCCCCTAACAAATGGCTTTCTAGGGATATTAAAATGTGTATAAAGCAGAGATCTAGCTTGGAAACTTACAAGAAAAGTCTGCCTAATTCATTATTAAACAACTGTTGTTTACTTAAATAAGGTTTCTAAATTAGTAAGAAAGGCAAAAGTGGAGTTTTACAGGGCATAATTTGAGGCTAGTTGGTCTGATCCTGGGAAGTTTTGGGAAACTATTAATTCTTATTGTCTCCTAAGTCTAGGAGTGTTATAAAGAAACTGAAGGTTAATGGATTAGAGTTCTATGACCCCACTGATATTGCCAATTCTCTTAACGTTAAATTTTCGAATGTGTCTAGTTATAAGGCAAACAATTCACAGGTGCCTATTGCTGATTTTTTTCACAATGTTTTTCCTGCTGGAAGTCCAGCTTTTTTTATTTTAGAAATCACCAGAAAGGATGCATTAATACTCCTTTTTCTATTCCCAACAGAGTCAGTGATTGTGGGGTGAGTTTCTCAGGATGGCTGTACCTTTATTTAGTTGATCTCTTGCTCTATTTTTAGTTTGTCTTTGATAACTCACCAATTTCCATCTGATTGAAATGCAAGGGCAGTGCCTGTCCCTAAAAATCAAATGCTGAATCTGTTGAGGACTTTAAGTTTAGACCCATTTCAATTCTAACTCCTTTAAGTAAATTGTTAGAGAAGATTGTGGCTAATCAAATTAATAGTTATCCTGAAACTTACAATGTTCTCTGCCCTCAGCAACATGGATTCCATAGGAATCATGGAACAGGTACTGCCTTGGTTAGGTTCACAGACTCTGTTCTGAAAGGTTTTGAAAGTGGCCTTATGGCCAGAGCAGTGTTTGTGGATCTGACCAAGGCATTTGACTTAACTTGAACATGACTTGCTCTGTTCTAAACTCAGTAGTGTTTTTTCTGACAATGTTGTTGCATGGGTTAAAGATTATTTGTCTAACCACTCACAGTTTGTTAATATAGGACTGGCAAAGTCAAATGTCTGCTCAGTTGGATGTGGAGTACCCCAGGGGTCCATTCTGGGCCCTTTCTTGTTTTCTCTTTTTGTAAATCAATTCTCTTCATTATGTAAATCTTGTGATTCACTTCTTTATTCAGATGATTTAATCCTTTTTTCTCATGCCAAGTTGGTGTTCGAGTTAACATCTAACCTTGAACAGAAATTTTTTGTTGTTTACAATTGGTTTTCCAATAACTGCTTGGTTTTGAATTCTAAAAAAAAAAAAAAATCTATGGTATTTGGTACTTCCCGTACATTAAAGATAATCCTTGTTTATTGCTTCATGATAATGCTGGTGCTGCAGTTGAACAAGTGCATAAACTTCAATATCCTGGTGGTATTACTCGACCCGAATAACTTTTCTTTGCAGGTGAGATCTGTAAGTCAGACAATTAATCAGAAATGGGGTATTCTTTATAAATGTAAACATTATTTTACTATGGAAACTCAGAAATCCATTGCTGCTGGCTCCTCCTCCTCATTTTGATTACATGGCTAATCTTTACTATAAGTTGGCTTGAAAGGAACTTAACATCCTTTCTGTCACTTATAATATTTGTCATTTTGTATTGTCTGTTCCTATTCAAACTCATCACTGTGACCTTTATTCCCAATTAGGTTGGTTGTCTCCTAGATCAAGAACTGAATATTTCTTTGGTTGTTTGATTTTTAAATCTATTTTTCTGAGTACTTCTTTTCCTTTGTCCGACTTAGTTTCCATCAGATCTGTCCTGTCTAAACTAACGGTACTAACGAGCATTTCTTATAAGAATAAGGCTGGTTCTTGTGCTTTGTCTTTTGCAGCACCTTTATACTGGAATACCTGATGCACTTCGATCTGTTGTATCTTTTCCAATTTTTAAACATGTTTGTAAACAATTTTTATTGGGTAAGGATATTTATAATTGTGGTATTTATTAATTGATGTTGTTTGAACAGTGATGCTTGTACTTTGCATTGTATTTCTGGGTCAGACCTGAAAAGGACCTTTGGTCCAGTGTCCCTACTGGTTAAAAAAAATTAAATAAATAAATAATCTGCAACTCCCGTACTTTCCAGTTACTAGAAATCCTATGCAACATAGGATCTAGACAAAACACATATAAAAGCAGACTGAGAGGGCAGCCTTGTCTAATCCCTCTTTTTCAATTCTGTATTTATTTATTTATTTATTTATTTATAAAAGCCTAGGAATTACAACCCTTTGAGCCAGGGACTCATTTACAAAGCACCATAACAGAAAAGGAAGACAAAATACAATGAGTAAATGCAGGAGTTTAGAGCAAACAGATACAGTGAACATTACCAGAAGTGCACATAGTAAATTCAAGGAAACATTCGATATAGATAAATGTTATTACAGAGATGAGAAATCAGCCCATAGGGTCCTTGACTAGAGGGCAGAGGTTTGAGAGCAGAGATGGAGGAAGGGAGGAGGAGCAAGAAGGGTTAAGGGCAGTCACAGTTGGAACAGGACATGATGTAGTCACGCAGCTCTTTTTGAAAGACCCCAATCTGGGTATGGAGAGGAGATGCCCGGTTGAGTTCATCCAGAGGGAGCCCTATATCGAAAGGACCTTTGGCCAGCATTGGATTTGACAAAGGGATGTGAAAGGCAGTAGTGTCAGAATGTTCTAGTAGCCTGCCTCTGCAACTCCAGTTGAAGAAGCGAAGACAACCGGGGATAGGGCTCAATTGGATTTTTTGGCAAGTAGGCAGGTCTGGTAAAGTAGTCACCCTTGGAAATTTAGCCATCGATCATTGGTAGAGGTCACAGGTGTGTGAGCTCATTCGCTGCCTGTACAGTCGACAGGCCTTATTTAAGGCATGTTTGATTTTGGACAGGGCAGTGTCTGAGGCGGAGTCATAGATAACTATGCCGTAGTCAACCAGGGAAAGGATAGAGCTAGAGATAGCTAATCGGAGAGTGTCAGGGGGGAGGCAGGGTCTGAATCTATACAAGAGGCCAATTCTGGAATTAACTGCAGAGCAGGTAGATGTGATATGGTCACAGAAGGTGAGAGCCGAGTCAAGGGTGATCCCTAGATATTTAAAGCTGGCGACAGGTTCCAAAGTGGTTCCATGGGAACTGTGTATAGAGAGGACAGCTGAGTTGTGTTTATGTTGGGGATGGGTGAATAGCTTGACCTTAATTTTTGTATAGTTGAGGACAAGCTTATGGGTGGCAAACCAGGATTCTATTTCCGTGAAGGAGCGCTGTAATGATAGTTGGAGCTGGGTAGAGTCTGGATGCTGACTAAAAATCACTGCATTGTCTGCATAGAGGATGAGACATTCAGTGGAGGCCATAGGTTGGGAGTTTAAGTACAGCAAAAAGAGGAGTGGGCCAAGGATGGAGCCTTGAGGAAACCCGATCAGACAGGAAGGTCTGTGGATAGGGTATTATTTATCTTCACTTGCTGGGTATGTCCATGAAGATAGTGGGAGAACCAGCCAGTGGCCTCCTGGGATATGCCAGTAGAGAGAGGGAGTCAATCAGCATAGGGGTGACTGACCATGTCAAAGGCCTTGGAGAGATCTGTGTAAACAGATCCAGCCAAGACCCCTGGTCAAGGGCATCATGGATATAGGATATAGGAGGTCAGTGGTTGTACTATGTCCCTTCCTGAAGCCATGCTGTTGTTGGCAAGTAGGTGATGCGAGTCCAAGTATTCAGTGAGTTGGACAGCAGTAGTTTTTCTAATGCTTTAGAGAGGGAGGGAGGATGGATATAGGGCTATAGTTACTGTGGGAGGTACGATCACCATTCTTATGTACAGGTGTAATGACCACCCTTTTCCACTGTGTAGGAACCTGCCTTAGACACAGAGACATATTGAGGATTTTGGTTGGGGGGGTTAGTACTGTGTCAAGAGCCAAGGAGACCAGTTTTATGTCTAGGGAGTCACCACTCTGTCTGGTTTTACCAAGGAACTTGGAGAGATAGGGGAGGGCGGTGCTAGGGGAGATTATCTTAAAGCAAAAAGGTGGGACCCCGGGGGGAAGGGGAAACTGACCAGTAGAGGTAGAGAAGAAATCAGGGGGAAGGATAGAACTGAGGTCAGAGAAAGCAGCATTAAAAGCATTCACAATCTTGTCAGGGTCTTGGGTGGGAGTCCCATCAATGATCAGCATGGGGGGAAGGGAGGAGAACTCACCACTTAGCTCCTTAATATTTTCCCAGAAATTCCTCCCATTTCCCCAGGTGGTGATGAGTCTGGCCTAATAATAGACTACCAACTTGGCAGATAGCCCATGTGCAGGAGTTTCAGGCAGCACGATAGTGTTGGCAATCAGCAGGGCAGCCAGACTCCAGGGCACAGTGCCACAGATTATCATGGTCTGTCATTTGGTCGAGCAAGGGCTGATTTATCCAAGGAGAGGATTGATTTTCTATAATCCACTTCATGAAAGGGGCAAAGATATCACAGGTGGCTTGGAAGGAGGTAATGAAGAAGGACAGAGTGACATCCACTGAGGTCAGGTGATTGAGAGGGGACCAGTCGAAATTTAGGAGGTGATTTCAGAAATGTACTAGGGAGCCTTTTTTTCAGCTGATGGTGCCTAGAGATCCTCAGGGGAGGAGATTTCCAGCTGTTGGGACAGTGGCAGGTGACCGGGGAGTAATCACTGAGTGAATCAGACAGGACCTGGACAACCTGCATATGCTCAGGACGATTAGTGAAGATGATATCAGTGAGGGAACTTGTGCTCCTGCTGTTGTTTACCCTGGTAGGGGAGAGTACCATCTGAGATAGATTTTGGGTGGCAGCTGCATCCCTGACACAGGACGTCTGAAAGGCAAGCCAATTTGTGTTGAAATCCCAGAGTACAATAATTTCTGAGTTTTTGGGGAGCTGGGCGATGATATTTAGGATGGATATAAAAGCATACTTCTGATTACGGGGAGGTATGTAGACTGACATCAGGTAAAATGATTTGCTAGAGTTGCCAGCATAAACCTTTAGAGTGAGAGCCTGGGCACCAGCACTGGGAGTTGTTTCAATAGTGATGGCTTGCAGGGAGTCCCAGAGGTAAAATGCATACTCCCCCACCCCTTTTCCCCAGTCTGTCTGATCTGAACAGTGTACAGCCCTGCAGGGTAACGGCAGAGTCTGGGGTACTCTGTCGTAGCCACGTTTCAACTACTGCTAGAGCACCAGGGTCATGGAGGCAAACCCAGGCTTGAAGGAGGTGAATTTCTTTAAGAGGCTGCAGATGTTGATGGTTGCCAGCATGAGGCCTTTGGATTGCTTTGATCTGGAGGAGGGGCAGCCAAGGGGCCTGGATTGGGGTGTATATTACTAGAGAGCAGCAGGAGAATGATAGTGATCCTGGATAAGATACATTGCAGGATTCTCTTATGAGCACGCTGCGAGGGGCCTGCAGTGGGGTGGGGCTGTTTGTTTACAATATGAGATTGGGCAAAGCCCAATACTTCAGGGCCACATAGGAGCATATGAGCTTAGGGTGAAATGAGGTTACTGGGGAGGGGTGAGCGGAGGCTACTGGGAGGCAGGAGGAGTGGGACATAGTGATGGAGAGGTGAGGGTGGGGTTGATGGCAGGTAGGTGTAACCAAAGGGGTGGTGGAGGGGTGAGGGGTCAGGGGCACAAGCAGAGAAAATATGAGGTAGGGTGGGCTGTGTATGTGTGGGGGCAGAGCAGTGGGGGATGCAGAGAAGAAGAGACACAGAGAGGAGAAAAAGGCAAGGTATACATTTCATGGCAGCAGGACAAGGAGTCAGATAGTGGAGGAGCAGTTTAGTTAGAATCTCTAAATAGTGATTGGAATTGGGATGGATAGTTAATGGTCACTAGTGGCAGGTACAAATAACCTGCCTATGGGAAAGTGTGATTTTTTTTAAGGTCACCTGACAAGCTCTATATAATACCAAGATCACCATGGGTGGTGGTGGTGGGGGCAGTGGGGTAGCTGACATGAAGCATCGGTGGAGCCTCCTCCTCCAAGTGAGCTGGAGAATATCAGCAGGGCTTGTGGGCTTGCTGGCTTTCAGCTCCAGGAATCTTTATCTGACTGCAGCATTAAGGGGTCCATTCCAGGGAGGCTCAAGGGAGGGTATCCGACCCTCACGGCCTGCACCCATGAGGGGAGCTTGTGCTGTGATATGTGTGTTACAGCAGAACCAAACCTGTTATTTGCAGAAGGAATAAGGGTTGCATGGTCATAAAGCAATTCCATCCATCTGATGAAGGGCAACAGAATACCATGTTGGCAGAGGAATGCAAATAAGCACGAGTGCCCAACTTTGTCTAACACCTTCTTCTGATTAATGGTAAGGAAAAAAAATCCTAATTACCCTGCTCTCCCTGAGTCACTATTATATTAAACTGAGGTTTTCATGCATACTTCTTACTGGTAATGAGCAAGTTTGGGATTCCAAAATCAAAACTTCAGCTGGGATAGAAAGTCTTCTACACAGGATTTTCATCACAATTT
Organism: Neoceratodus forsteri; assembly: GCA_016271365.2. Taxonomy (NCBI): domain Eukaryota; kingdom Metazoa; phylum Chordata; order Ceratodontiformes; family Ceratodontidae; genus Neoceratodus; species Neoceratodus forsteri. The sequence continues at coordinate 70,281,221 of CM057454.1, forward strand.
TTAAATCAGGATTAGTAAACAAAGAGGGTGCCAACTACAGAGGTCATGGACATTACCCTTTTTAAAAAGGAAAATTTGTATTGCTGTACAAAAATGCATGGTAATAGAATCATTCTGTAAAAGATCATTATATACTGTGGGTAGTACTTTAGAAAAATAGGCTGACTCAGATTTATACAGCTCAGGCATGAGCCCATCTAGCCCAGGGATAGTCTTAATTTTTTAATTTAGAAATGACCCATTGCACTTCACTATCAGAAGTGGGGAGAATCAAGTCTTTTTTAGTCAAATCAGATAAACTGAACTGCTTGCTGATTTGTAGAAATGTGGACATATCTCCACTTATCAGGGTTGGAGTACCAAACATGGATGGTAAATAAGAGCTGACTACTTCTAGCGTTCCCTTGGGGTCAGAAACTAGTCCCCCAGTATGATTAAACAATCCAGTGAAAATGTTCTTTTTAACTCTAGTTTTACAACTTTCAAAAATGTTCCCTGCACTCGTTCAGCCTTGAGTGCCATACTTATGTTCCCTCAATAACGATATTTCCTTAACATATTGCAATGACAGCATTTCTGTTTCAGTTTGATATATTCTGATTATCTAAACTATAAGGCTTTGTTCTAGCTTGGGAAGACAAAAAGACAATATTGTAGGTCCAAATACTTATGATAGTTTTCCTACTTTTTACAGATACTTGAAGAAAGAGAGATATTATGTCTTGCTTTGTCTCTTCCCACCACATACAGTATAAGGGTCATCATACAGACCATATCACAGACTCCCTGGCTTGCAGGAACCTAGACAGGGTAGTTCAGATTGTAATATCATCAAAAAGCTAATTGTGTAGATATCAAACATTCATATTAATAGTAGGAGTTGACTGATAGCTAAGTGCAATACCTATGATCATGTGATCAGAATTTTGCAAGGGCAGTAACATGGTGGACTGAAATGACATACTCTGTGAGATAAAAATAAAGTCAATTCTGGTAGTCAGTTTGTGCTTATGATACATATAACTTGGAGTATTATGTATCATCCAGTAGGCATCTTGTAAACCAGCATCTGATACAAATGTTAATAGACAGTTGGAATCACAATACGTTTTATCTGATTTTATAACCCTATCATCTTCAGGTACCACACAAATAAAGCCAACCCCCTAGTACTAAGTACTAGAGTTATACAAGGACAAAGGGGCACGATATGAGATTGAGGGGGCAGGATAAGGGAAATGTGAGGAAGTTTTCTCACAGAGAAGGTGATGGATGCTTGGAAGGGCCTACCCAGGAAGTGGTGGTAGCTAACACATTGGGGATTCAAACATGCATGGGATAGACATAAGAGAACCCTAGATGGGGAAGAGAGGCAAAGTCAATGACCAAGTAGGGTCGGTGGTCGCTGTTGCAGGCAGGAATATAGGCAGACTACATGGGCCTAGAGGTGCTTATCTGCTGTCAACTACTATGTTACTATGTTACTTGTTAATAAAAGATATGGGTGAATTTGGGGAAATAATTTAACCCTGGCATGTTTCGTTAGGGGAGCACAGATATTAACAAAACAACATTTGCAACTATCCATTTCTTCATCTAATAGCAATGCCCAACCGGAGTAAATATCAAGCAACCTAGTGACTTTAACATTAGAAGTTGTAAAAAAACAAATACCCACCCCACCGCACTTGTCAGTACCAGAGAACTAGAAGGGCAGACCCCAGTACCAGATCCTCCTGACAATAATAATGTCAGCATAACATCCCAATCTAGTCTCTTGCAAAAATATACAACAAAAGAAGGTCCTTTAATACTGAAAATGTCAAAAATCTCCTTTTTAGTGCCTTAATGCTGTTGACATGAATAGATGCTACCTTCAGGTTCACAGGAGAGGTCATCAGTTAAATCATGGTACTTTAGCATTATGTCCTCCTCTCTTCTGGGAAGACATAAAAGTTTTCCTTTTCTTTGTATTGTCAGATACAGAAGCATCCTCCTCATTTTATGAGGATCCCAGCCTGAGGGACAAGGAAGAGGAAGCAATTGATTCCTCATCTCCATCAGAATTCCTCCAATCTTTTTTGTCTGGCCAAAATATCATGCTTATTTTCTGTAGGTATTTCAGAGGACCCAAATCCTGATGCAGAATTTTAGATTTAGGGGGACGTTTTCAGGTACAGTACTTCTGCACCCTGGCACCATTGTCACTTTGTTGGGGTGAACATTATATCATCCTACGCTGTGATTAGGGTCATTGGTACCACCAGAGTCTCTAGAGGGACAGCAGGTTGAATATCCTCAGCTGATCTTCAGTTATAACAGGGGGCTCCAATACTTCGCTCACCACAGTGTCTGATATGGCCATGTCCTCCTCAGAAGAATTGTCTCTCTCTGTTTTTTTTTGGGGGGGGGGTTTCCTTGATCAAGGACAGAAGACGCATTGTCACCATCCGATTCTTCTTCTGTATTCTGTATGGCAGTCTCTGGGTGGTCCTGGTTCTGGATAGGTCTCTGTTGTAGGAGTTTCTCTCTTTGTTCAGCACATATCAGCTGTTTTCGAATTGATATATCTTTCTGGGCCTGGATTACCAAATCATCAGGGCCAGGGTTATCAGATCTATTATGAGAATCCCACAGATAGAACCTGTATGTATGTCCAGACTCTTCACATAAATTACAACACATTGGAGCCAAATTGGCTGACATGACCATAGTCCACACAAGAATTACATTTAATCCGATCACAGGCACTGCTGAGGTAGTTAGGAGAACCACATTTAAAACAAGTGTGTGGTTGTCCTGGGTAGAAGCAATGCCACCTGTCCTTGCCAAGACAGAAGTAACTTGGTAAATGTGAGATACCTTTGCTTGTGTGTTTTAATTTGACTTGGAATTCCCATCCCCACATCCAGATTTGCTCAGAATCAATAACAGGTGCAGGAGGGGGCTAGTACAGTATTTCCCAACTTTGACCTAGCCAGTATTTGATGTCGAATACATTTACACCATCATTCTTAAACAAGATGGTAACTGTTGGTAAAGCTGGCTTGGTTAGGAGGATGGCTTGGAAAGGTAACCAGAGCGCAGAGTATTTCAGTTTATTGTATTTCACCCAGAACCTATAAGCGTCACTGCTTTCTTAAAACTAGCATCACATATGGCATCACCAGAAATGTGGATAAGGGTGTAGCTATCAGAAGAGAAAAAAATTATTGAATCCTTTAATAGAGTAAGTCATACATACTGTATGTTCTGTTTGACGGCAACTCCAGTCCTCCTCTGTTATGCAGTTTAGCTGCATTAAGTCTTTGTGCAGGAACAACATGAGGGTGAAAGAGAGCTGACATTCAAAAGCCACGAGTATTTGGCAGTGACCTAAAAGGGCCTTCGGGCACACCAAGAGAAATGGTAGCTCAAGGAGGAAGGGCAGGATTTATTAAAGGTTCAGTATTTGCCCTGGATTCACTACTGCTGCTTGCACCAGGATCCCCTTGCTTCTTTTCTGCAGAGCAGGAGCTACCTGGTGTCTGTGTAATGAGGTAGTCCCAAAACCCTCCTCCAGTTCAGTTATAGTGGGTCACAAAATGGCTTAAACCTCCGTCATTATGTCCATAGTTTCAGCAACAGGTATATTTTCAGGAGCTGTAATAATCTAACCTTATTCCATCAGCAAAGCATCTTCTGTTAGCATTACATAGAGGATAATGTATGGTCTTTGGTTAATAACCACGCCGTAAACACTTCGAGAGGTTGCCATGACATCATTGTAAACCTCAAGAGCACAGTTTGAGAGGTTTTCAGATGTCATGCAACCTCAAGAAGTGTTTTTAGTGTGGTTGTTGACTAAAGACAATACTATTTTATAGTGTATGGGCTACCAAGACTGCGTACTGCAGATTGAATTACTTACAGAACATTAATTGTTGTAAACATTCCGTTTTGTTATACCATTGATATGACATACTCAAGAAGGGTTAACAACAGAGTGATGTCATAACAAGGTTGTAATCTGCTTGATTTCAGTTAATAATAAGGGCTCCCCATACATTATATAGGATAATGGCTGGGGATAGATAACTCATTCGTGGTCTACTCGAGTGGTTGCTATGGCAACATGGTAAACCTCGAGAGCACAGCTCGCGAGATTTACTGTAGCCCTAGCAACCACAAGAGGTGATTTCAGCGTGGTTGTCACCCGATCCCCAGCCATCATCTTTTATAGTGTATGGTCAAAAAAACACTGTTTGCATTCTATGTGTAAGAATTATGGAACTCTGGTGCATTCTTTTTTCTTGTGCCACTGTTTGGAAGTTCTGAAGTGTGGTTAACAACTTTTAAAATTCTAAACAGTGCATAACCAAGCTGTGTGACTGCTGATTATGGTGGTTAATAGGCACTTACCATACATTATAGTTGGTTCTAGAAGAGGAGTTGTTTGCACAGCTGAGGGTTCCATAAGAGCAGGCTGAACAGTCAGTGTTTCCTTGACAGGGCTGGGTTGCTGATGTGGTGGTCTCTTGAGCCTGCCACCCGGTTGACTCATCAGCTGGTGGCCTTTTGTCAAACCATAAAAAGCATTTGAAATTATATTTGCTTGATTTATGTACCTGCAATTGTTATTGAATGTTTTAGGTATCTGTTATTACTATTGAATGTTTTGTGTTTGTATATTTTGGATTGTATATTCTGTCCGGGTCGAGCCTGAAAAAGGACCCTCGGTCCAGTACTCTTACCTGGTTAACAAAATAAAATAAAAATATAATTTCCGCAGTTGTCAGTAGGTCTCAGAAATAATTTTGAAGTCATTTCTTGCCATCAGGAGATTTAACCCAGCCAGCACCCTCTAAAACACGTTTCATTCTCCACTCGTCTTCAGTACTGGACAGGTCACCTGGTCTAGGACATTCGGATTCAGAACTTACTGGCTGCAGGATGAAAGCTGATCCTGAAGAATGCAGCTGCTCATCACTTGCAAAATCTACATGTACTTGTTTTACAGGATGAAAGATTTTTACTTGGCATAGGGCTGAAAGAGTTCCAAGTTAGACTCTGTAGTAGCACTTTGAACAGTAGCAGTTACCTTTTGTGCTTCAGCAATTGTATTATCATTTGTATTAGACTGTGATGAGCTGTTCTCAGTGGTTATAACCCTAGTAAATGAAATTAGATGCAGAGTTCATGTCAACTTCAGTGGGGCTTATTTGAGAAACTGTAGGCAAGCAGTCCACAGATGGAAAAAACTGCAAATATTTCTTTGTTTCTTCCTCCACTTGTGAAATTTGTACATTGTAATTCATCTCTTCTTCCTCCATCATACCCAGTAGAAATTTCTTCTTTTCTGGCAACTGAGAAACTAATTTAACTTAAGCAGACTGTAAGTGCTCCAGCTGAGTACCAGCAGGGGAACTCATCCCAGGCAGGTCGACCTCCATACATTCCTGGGCTGGGAGTTAGGCCTTCCCCAATACCCCAGCAGCACCACCTTTACTCTCCAAACCAGGAGCAGCCATCTCACCACATGGCTGAACAGCACCCTCTACCTCTCACAGGAAGTGAGAAGAGCAGGGGAGTTTCCTTGATGACAGGACCAAACACTCCCCCATCAATAGAAACAGGTCCATGTAACCCACCCCCCAGGACGCACCTGGAAACAAGCTTAGTGTACCTTTCTTGTTCAAAAGAAATTTGCATATTACTAGCAGGACATTGGTCACTTGAGTTGCTGATCCATACATAGAACTCTAAAGCCTCAATGTAAAAAGTTTAAGTGTTGCCAGTCAAACTGTTTTGACAGATTAGCTCTTATTGCTTTTTGTAATTTAAAAAATCTATTAAATAGAATCCTTAGTAACTACTTACTTATTTGAATCTAATTTCAGTGTATTTATTGGTACAAAAGGTGACATGTGACACCATTAGGGTTTTACGGTCAAATGTCTGTTCGCATCTCAGTTAACTTCCTGATGAAGAGGCTGAGTGCCTTGAAGCACTGGATCATTTGTTGTGCTCTAAATACTGTACCAATACAACTTGTTTTATAATCAGGTTTGATAGAACTGTATTTGCCCTGTGATATCTTTCTTATTTTTGTGAGACTTGCTTGTTTCATAGCAACACTACAGCAGTTCATGCCCTGCTAGCATGCAGCCTTCTGAGTTCAGCTTATAGAGCTAAAGGATGGCAGCCTAGGCCTTAAGTCCAGAGCCATGGGAGTCCAGGAGGAATCCTCTGGATACAGTCGAGTGCCCTCTGACTGTGAGGTCACATGTATGGGCCAAGCATGGCCATCCAAGGTATGTAGCTACATGCCGGGAGGCTCAAGAATGTTTGCCCCACAGTAAGTTGGAGCTGAGCGCAGGTTGTAGGATGCCAGGAGAGAGTTACCATGTAAAATCAATCCTTCCTGAAAAGAAATAAAATATCAGACCCCGTGAGCACAAGAGCACAATGCTCACCTCCGTGTGTAACAGTTATAAGATAAGTAAAATTGTATGTGAATAGTTTAGAGAGCTATAGGATCTGTACGGAGGGATTCCAATAAAGTGAGGTACCTATAGAAGAGCCCTGTGTAAATATTGTTTATAGAGGGCTGTAACCTACTGAATGTGTGGAGGGTTTCTTGTACTGTATTGACCCTAAGAGTAAGAGCTATGTTTTGTGTCCCTATAAATCTAGGGGTGCCCTCCTTGGGGGAGAAAGTTACAGCATGTGGTGGATAAAAATCTGCACTTGACCATTTTTTATGTGTAAATAGTTGTTGCCTTTAGTTAGTAGCTTAATGGAACCCCCACTAGCCCACAGTGCCTGGACACATCTAGAATCATGGCCTGCTCCTCATGAAGTGAGGTGGAGTCTGTAAATCAGTGGCATCTGGGGAAAAGGCTACACTTGTAACATTTTTCAGAGACATAAAGTATGCCAAAACATTTAAATGTTTCAAAATTATGTTTTATGCAAACTCATCATGTGGATGCAGTTAAAGTGCAGCTAAGTCACTTTGCCAATATGCCATTACATTTCAAAAATAACTCTATATTAATTATTTTACATTACTTAATTTACTGTTCTTATTCCATATAATGCAACCTTCACAGACTATATTTATGCAGTAGCATTGAGTACAACATGTAAATAACAGATCAGTTACAGTAGATGCCCTTATATTCTGATGGTTAGTAAAAAGAACCCACTGAGTATGGTGATTACCCATGGCTCTTTTGCCTAACTGAGGTAGTTCAAGTAATTAGAACCCCCGGTGACATCACTTAGATTGATACTGTAGGCAGTAACAGGGTGTGCTTGTGTGCATCATTGTGATATAGCCGCACACCTCAGTTTGTGAGGCATTAGGTAAAGCCTAAAATACACCACCTGAAAATTGGACAACTCCCACAACAGCACAGACCCTGCTGTACATCCATGTGATAATAAAGTCAATCATTGTTTTGAATGTTTTCCTAATTATGAAGAAGGGCATAAAACATAGAGGGGAGGCTTTTCAAACATGTTTGACTGTTTTGCATAATTACTGAAGCTGCACCCTGAAACTTGGAACACCTAAGAAGTGATCTAACTTGCATGTGCACCTTCCATGACTTGCAGTCAAGCAGGCTCCACTTGCATCAAAAAGTGATACATGTCATTTTTTGACATACTTACCACAAACCATGAAAACACTCGCCAAAATCACACCGCTTTGAAAATAAGCCGTGGAGTTTTGTATCGGATATACTAATTGATACAGTGCAAATTCGACATTTGTGCCAACATCCTCCCTTTTATAAATCCCATCCACATTTTTATGTTGCTTGCACGCATGTGCAAGAAACATAGTGTCATCATCCGAGTTTTCGGAGGTGTGGCAGCCGTCTTCCAATTCAATCAGTGTGTTTGCAGGCACGGCCCAAGTTCTCCAATGAATGCTGCTGCTGTCTATGACAGCAGTTGAAAATGCAGTGGCATACGGTTGAAAGGAGCTCCGCTTCAGTGAGCAGAGCTCCCCACCACGCATGCACGCATATTGCGTGCTCATGTGCTCCCCACGCATACCCTGTATGGCCGACCGGGGTGCCCAATCCGTCGGCTCCACGCCCCCAAAAGTTTCCAGGTGCCATTCTGGGAGCCCACCCCAGTGTGGCAGAAATTGTTATGCCCGACGGGGGTGCCCAATCCCCTGTCAGCTCCAGGACCCCCCCAAACAGCCTTCCAGCTGCCACGCTGGGAGCCCACCCAAGCATGGAAATGTCCCGCGTTGTCTTCCTAAAAAAAAACATAAAACCTGTAAACAAAAAAACCTTCCCTCAGCGACGGTCTCCGTGCCCCCCTCCGCACCCGTGCCCATCATCTGCACTCTCTGCCTCCCCACACCCCCACCTCATCCCATTCTTACCTCCGGAGTCCAGCGCAATGATCTTCGGTGGACCGGGAACACATCTGCACCCTTCAAAGCCGATCACAAACTGAAGAAATGCCGGTAAGCTGTATAATGGAATAAATAGGGTTTTTTTCAACTTTGATGCATATCTCGGGCATTTTTTGGAATTTTGGCACCAAATTTTCAACATGGGGTTTTGGGACCCCTCCTCATGAATTCTGAAACTGTCATGCATGCTAATCAGGCCCTATGAGGATTTCGCGAGGCACTGGCGCAAAAATCAACTTTTGGGACTGATTAATGAAACGACAGTGCCAGTGTTCATAAGGTGGGCTCTCAAAAGGCTATGTTGAAAATTTGGTGAAAAATTCCTAAAAATTACTATTTTATGAGCGTGTGTTGCGCAGTTCCTACGCACACTCATAAGTTCACAAATTTTTAATATTTGCACTCCAGATTTTCAACATTGCCATTTTACCACACCTCCTTATGAGCAGTACAGCTGTCATTTTTCACGTCACCCAAAATGTGTTTCCATGCAAGTAGCGCACAATGGCGCAGTCAGTGTGCACAATCAATGTTTGGGACAGATTAAGAATATCACAGTGACACTGTTCATGAGCAGAGGTCTTAAAATGGCTATGTTGAAAATTTGGTGAAAAAAAGTCCATAAAATGACTGTGTTATGAGTGAGCATTGCGCAGTTTCCACGCACCCCCTCGTAAGTTCTTGAATTTGTAATATTTTCAGGACAGATTTTCACCAGTGGAATTTTTCCACACTTTCTTATGAACAGTACAACTGTCATTAGACACAGTGGATGTCTTGGGAGGAAGGCATGGAACTATCACTTCCAAATACCTAAACAGCACATACAAGCAAGCAACATTCGGCATTGACAAATGCTTGTTTTAAGTTTGCTATGAGCATATATACATTAGAATGTACATGTGGTTTTCTTTTAGCAAGAACCACATCCTTTTTCAAGTCCCATGTTGCATTATTTTATTTTATAATAAAAAAGGCTGTCAATTTCATCTTGAGGTTTGGCAATATTTCATCATGATGTTCCCAGAACCCCTGAATGGAAGACTGTTGCTTATCTGTTAGTTTGTTTATTTTTTGCAGTTAAATAAACTTAATTGATTATATAAACAAAAATACATAATCCTACTGTCACACATTGTCCAATCCATAAAAAGACCAAACCATCCCAACCTCCCCAATCTGTTATTCTGTTTACACCATTACAATGGGTTGGGCTTATATTTTGTAATAGGCTAGTTCAAGTGCACATGAAAATGAGCAGCCTTATCTATACAGCAGTTAATTGTAATGGTAATTGGCATAACTTGGCTTACTATACCATTCATTAATCTTACAGGGCAGATTTACTGAAGAACAGCATGTGGACATTTTTATATTTCATTATGAACCGGCGATCGTAATTCGAGCAATCTGATTGGCCGACACCTTTTTAAAGCCGTGATGATATCGGGCTACATCATCACGGCTTTAAAAAAGCTCCGGTGCCACCAGCCTCCTTACTAAGCTACATTAACAAACTCCTCCGACCCTAAACGCTCGCCACATCGCTTGCCTGTAGATTTTTTCAAACTGTAGAAATGCTGAACATCCATTTACTCAGGACCACATTAAGTCATTCACGAAAGCCTCAAAAACAATATCCAGCTATTTTAAAAGTAACCGGGACAAGCGAACATGTTTCTCACCTCCTGAAGCACACGCTCGTTTCAAAACGGCAGCGGCAGCGCTTCTACACTGACTAAACTCATCCTCGCTCCCGTTACTTCCGAATCCTCATTTATTGATCACCAACTTAATTTTTATTTCATTTACTAAAGCTCACTATGCCTGAGTCCATCGCCACTACCACATTTATCGGCAGACCTGGCACCACGGACGACTGAAAATACCCTGGCAGATTAGCAGCTTCACACACTAACACAGCTCAGTCACCATGTAGCAGCAGCACCATCTGCTGGACAAAGTAGAAACTGTGCACTTTTAATTAAAAGGTATACTTCCACATCACAAATACAATAACAAAAAGTATTTAAACACATTTTTTTTAAATAAATGAACTGAAACTTTAAGCCAGTTCATAGCAATAAGTCACTCCAGGGTGTGGTTATGGTCGGATGTCACTACCGGATGAGTTGGACGACCGGCCCGCGGTCTCGTGCCCAACCACCCGAGGCGTCACAATATCCCATGATATACCACACCCTGTCGTGCCTTATTGCTTAATTATACAATGGCAAGAAAGAATCCTGGTCTCTGATTGGTCAGTTTGGTGCTGGACCTGTGGTGTTATCCCAGCACGACACCACAGGTCTAGTCTCAGCACTGTGAACCAATATGGATGATGACCAGCATGATCACCAGCATGATCACCAGCATAATCACCAGCATGATCACCAGCATAATCACCAGCATGATGACCAGCATGATCACCAGCATAATCACCAGCATGATCACCAGCATGATGACCAGAATGATCACCAGCATAATCACCAGCATGATGACCAGCATGATCACCAGCATGATCACCAGCATGATGACCAGCATGATCACCAGCATGATCACCAGCATGATGACCAGCATGATCACCAGCATAATCACCAGCATGATGACCAGCATGATCACCAGCATGATGACCAGCATGATGACCAGCATGATCACCAGCATGATGACCAGCATGATCACCAGCATGATCACCAGCATGATGACCAGCATGATCACCAGCATGATCACCAGCATGATGACCAGCATGATCACCAGCATGATGACCAGCATAATCACCAGCATGATCACCAGCATGATGATCTCTTTTTTGCATCTTCTCTTGAGAAACAAAAATATTTTTCTACACTAACAAAAACATTCTTTAAAATTATTTTTTTGTTTTATATATAACAACAAGCCATTGTATAATAGGAATAATGCACTCCAGGGTGTGTGTCGTTTGGGATAACGCCATGCCTGGCATTGACGCACCGACCTGCGGCCTCGTGCCCAACCCCCCCCAGGCGTAGCGTTATCCCAGCACGACACACACACTGTCATGCATTATTCCTTTATTTCACACCAATGTAAACTGAGAAGTAGTGTAATCACTGCTATTACAGTACATTCTCATCCTCAATTTTACTGATGGAAAAAAATAATATGCTGGTGTTGATCTTCCTCCACACCTTCCTACATAAATCTGAAAAGTGAGGAACTGCGACTTTGAAGTTTTCCAGCATCATAAAGTGTTTGCCACATAATATTATCAAGTCAGTAAATAAACTACTTTATCAATAGGGTAAGAAACACAGAAACAAACAAAAAGTGAATACTTCTGTAAGAACTTCTAACTGCTGAAGGCAGCAGCATTATTTTTTCAAACTTTCAATTCATTTGTCTTCATATGTCTCCATTGTTAGCGTCTCCAACAACTGCTGGTCTATTGTATTATTTGGTATACTGTACACTAGATTATTTAGTTTCTAAAATATTCGACTTTGAACCATTCAACACTTTCTAAAGATCAGCTTAACAACATGCATTTATTAACCTTTCTAATAGTTTTATTGCTTTAGATTTTGTGGGTAACAGTGGTTATTCAATCCTAGCAGTATTCACTGAACAGCATGACTAAGGGCGTAGTTTAAATAAAATATCAAACTAGTTCCAGGTTTGAATTCCTAGTGTAGTAGATCAGGTTTGACATTAGAATTTGCAGCTGCAGTGAATCAAATAATTTTGTTTGTTCAGTTTTTTTTCCTAGACCCAGCCATATTTCTTTGGAGCGCTGCATGACCTTTGCATTAAAAAGTGATTTTCATAAGTGATAGTGGCAGTGGTCAGATTCAAAGGGAATTTGTTTAGGAAATTCCAGAAAAATAGCGGGGAAAAATTACTGCTGTGTAAATATACTTCTGAAATATATTTATTTATTTTATTCTTTGGTAACCAGGTAAGGCTCACTAGGTACAGGTGCCTGTTTTCAGGGGTGACCCGGGAACACTGATGAGGTTACGTGACTTGCTCAGAGTCACACAGTATGCAAGTGGAGGTTGTGGGAATCAAACCCAGGTCTGTCTACTGAATGTACCAAGCTCATTCACAGCTCATTACTCTAACCTCTAGGCTATACTGCCAGACCAATATATAAAAGTGGATCAAATTTCATTTAATTTTATTTCATATTGATAAGCATATGAGCATATGAGCATAACTGCCCATTTTCATATGTGACCAGTTTACATAAGAACATCAGTACATAATAAATACATGATAACAAACCATAAAGGCAGGTATAAGAGTACATCAAAACAATCAAGTTCAGACCAACTATCAAGAGTTTTTAAAGGTGATTCTTAAAGCCCAAAATACTTTTACATGAGGTAACTGTTTGAGGAAGATTATTATAAAATGTAGTTGCCCTCAGAGTAAATGAGTTATGATCTAATCGGTATACCATCGCTACAGCAACAACTTTACAGTTACATGGTCGATACCAACAACATTGCCATGTCGCTGTAAAGTCCACCTCGGACCCCAGCACCCTTCCCCAAGGTCCTGCACCCCATCCCCCACTCAGCTCCATCTCAGAGTTGAGATTCTTCAGTAGGGAGGTGCAGGGGGCATAGCTCCCTGCATGGGGGGTGCAGCCCCCCAAAACAAGAAGTTTAATCTCGGCAGCAGCACCCCAACCACAATTGCAGTCGATGTAGTGGTGTCAGGAAACATCATGTCGACAAGAAATTGTCAATGCAGCATCGTGGATCCAACCTAATGTTGTTCAAAACAGAAGAATTTTGAAGGTAAATTTACTCTGTGATCTAGTACCAAATGAATCTGAGAATCTAGGAAAGAGTTCAGCTATGATTTCATGTAATAACCCTAATATGACTTTTATGCAAAAGACAGATGACTTGCAAGCAAAATGATATTAAACAGGAAAACATTTAATGAAATTGTACATTTCACAATGATGTGTCAAATAATGGTTTACGTGTCCCAAACTAGATAATACTGTGATATATAACTTTTAATTTTCACAAAATTCCATTTGAGGCAGCAGAATATATCAAAGAGCCGTAATCTAACAATTAAAATAAACTATTTGTGAGGAGAAATATTGACTCTGGTACCAGTAAGTGTTTTGCCCTAGAAGGCACCCCTAGTCTCTGATCTTGCCTATGAGATCAGAAACATGGGCTTCAGGAAAGACAAAGATCCAAAAGGACACCAACAGTATTTAAACTCATACACCCTTTCAGTTATTTCATCCTTTAAATCTACTAAAAAAAAATGCAATGTTATTGACTCTTTGGAGACCTTGAAAGATAATTTTCCTTGTTTTCTTTGAACTGAGAATGAATCTTTTGTGCAGGAACCAAGACTGAATGTTACTGAAGTCCTCTTGTAGCTTATTATTGAGTTCACTCAAGTTATCACCCTTACAAAATAACACAGCATTATCTGCATAGAGTATGTTGTCAGTGTATGTGCAAACTTGGCAGAGAACTGATATAGTAAAACTAGGTTAACAACAAAGGACCAAGAATGGATCTTTTGTAATCACCAGAATATGAACTATCAATGTTTTATGAGATCACCCCTTTAGATAGTCAGTAAGTCAAGAAAGTACATCCACTGAAAAATTCTGACTCTCCAAGGTATTGATCAAAATTTTATGTTCAGCAAGATCGAATGCCTTTGTGAGGTCCACAAAGTACACAGTATATAAACGGCTTTGGCAAAGGTAGTGGGTGATATTCATGGTAGTCTGGACAGGAGAATGTCCATGGGTGCGTCATTTGTAGATCTATCTACTGCATTTGATACCTTTGCACCATGGCATTCTCCTGCCCAGACACCATGGCATTGGGGTGCAGGAGAATGAGCTGACTTGGTTTACATCATATTTGTTAGATACAGAGCAATTAGTAGAAGTAGGTCCCTTTAGATCAGAATGCATTAAAATTAAAACAGGTGTCCCCCAAGGGTCAATATTGGGCCCTCTCCTTTTCAACATATATATTAATAATTTAGACTTTAATGACCAAGGAACACATTATCATGTATACACGGATGATACAGTTATATATGCTGAGAGGAGGGACCCCTAAAATTATTCAAACCAAGCTTAAAACAGATGTTAATAGTCTGCAGTTTTTTCTTTTGGAGCATAGCTTGTGTCTAAATGTATAAAAGACTAATTAGATTATATTTACAAAAATTATAAGTGATTTAAACAACCCTGAAATAAAATCTCTGGATGGCACAGTTATCCAGCAAGTTGATAGATACAAATATCTAGGGGTATTGCTGGATAAAAAACGAAACTGGAGACCCCATATTGAGGCCCTGATTAACTACTTGGGCATCAGACTGGGCCTATTATACAAACTCAGGCAGTATTTGTTCCAAGAGATCAGACTGAGGGTGATTAATAGCATGCTACTCCCGGTTCTGGACTACAGGGACATTTTTTATGCAGGGGTATCAGTGGGTGTACTTGCTGGTTTGGATGTTATATATAACAGGATGGTGCGATTTATTCTTGATTTATCCAGAGAGACCCACCACTGCACACTTCATAGATTGGTACAGTGGTTAAAATTAAATGATAGGAGAGACTGGCATCTTCTCACCCTTATGCATAAAGTATATAGACAAAAATTACCACAGTACTTATTAGATGTATTCTCCATTGGGGAAATAAAACTAATTCATGTCAGCATCTGGTTTGGAATATATTGTTCTCAGATGTAATTCAAATATGGGGAAATTTGTTGTTTGGTATAGGGGGCCACTAGTGTGGAATTCATTACCTATTACTTTGTGTCAAATGAATCAATCAATTAAATTGGGTTGTATTAAGCAATGGTACAAAATTAAGTCAGATGCCCCATCTATTTGTTGTACTGGAGGACTTACTTGAAGGATCAGTTCAAAACTACTCTTTAAATATATATTGCTTGTCCTAAAGTTGGGTAATATGTGTATGTACGGTAGATTGTGCTTTCATTAAGGTGAAAAGTTATGTATTGTGCTGACTGTAATCGCTGTATTTTTTATATTATGTAACTGAAATGCTATATTTTTAGTATATAGTTGAGCTTCTGAAGAAGGACTGGTTGGTCCGAAAGCTGGAGCACTTTGTTCTTGTTGTTACATCTATGTTGGTCCATTAAAAGGTATCAAATCATTTGCTTCTGGATCTATTCTTGCAAGGACCAATACGGCTACTACTAAATCTAGATTTCAGATTTTTAGTATGTAATAATGTATGTGTAATTATTTATTACAACAATGGACCTCCTTAGAAATGAGCCCCCGCTCAGTGGAGTATGTAACATCTATCCAATTTCATACAAAATGAATAAAATGTTATACTACTGCTACAAACACAGATGCCACGTGGAGTCCATCATCAAGGGCCCCATTGAGCTGGTTTGTGAACCTCACCAAATACAGAAACAGTGTAACAATGCAATGTTTAAGAGAGAAACATGCCTAAAGACCCTATTATGCAGTTAACCTCCTACATCAAAGTCAACTAGTTCCCATCAGTGAATTTGTCCCATTTCCACAAACTGGGCCTCCACTATGATCAAATTGGAGATTAGGGTAGCACCTGTCCAAATGCTTGCTACCTCTGGGGGAGGGATGCCTGCTAACCTGCATTATACCTGCCCAAGGAGCACACCAACTGTGATGGCTTATGTGGGAGGGGGATGCTATTTGTTGCTACATCACGTGCTTGGAGTCCTCTTTACCATGGTGGTAGTGGTGGGAGGGAGTGGATAATAAAAAAGTGGAGAAAACAAAAGCCAGTGGCAGGTTGAAGATCCTAGTGTTGTTGGACCTGAGCCCTCACTTTACCACACAGGATTATCATGTGTCCAGAACTGAAAGGGGAAAAGACTGTGAAAGAACCTGGGGTAGGGGGTGCTGCCTGGCTAAAGAAGAAAAAATAAAATAGTAATAAAAAGTATTGTACTGTTGTGTCCAGCATGAAATGGGTAGGTTTCTTTCCACAAAGGTAAACAGAACCCAAAGAAAACAGCATAATCAGATCACTGAGTATGCCCACTATGACTCACTGGAGGAAAGGTGATAACCTAAATAAGAACAGCTACTTTATAAAGACTAGGCTGCTGATGATGATAGTGTAGTGGTGGGGATGGGTGAGTGGGTGGGCGGTGTCACATTACACAGATTAAAGTGTGCTAGAAGCTGTAACAGAGGACTTCAATATAAAGCCTTTAATGGAGGCCCTTAGTGATCTGCCTCATTTTAGGTGGCAAGCAATAGTCTCCACCTACAGTATTGTCATCATACAAAATAGAACTCTGAAGGTTTAAGGAGATACAGGGGAGGAGGCTGGGGGTGTATCAGGGTAAACAGTGGAAGCACGTAAATCAGTAAGGAGTGCAAAGGCATAAACTGAAAAGGAATAGCCTCGGAGGTAACAAAAGGGACAAGACATTTTTAGGTATGTAAGGTGAAAACAGGGTGACCAGGGTGGGATTGTAAGGTTGAAAGGGAAGGGGGATTGTGCAGAAGGGGACCAGAAATAGATAGACATTCTGAACAAATACTTTTGTTCAGTGTTCACAGAGGAAGGAGAAGGAGGGCCATAAAAATGTAACAGAAGCTTTAGAGAAAGGGAGGTGGACACTGGTCCTTTTCTGGAGGAGAGAGTCCTGAAGAGACTCTAATCCGAAGGTGGACAAAGCAATGAGACCAGATTGGTACATCCAAGGGTTTTGAGAGAGCTCAGGTAAATACTGGCTGCACCACTGACAGTTCTGTTTAACAGTTCACAGGAAAGAGGAATGGTTCCGGAGGACTGGAGGAGAGTGGATGTAGTGTGACTACACAAAAGTGGTAGCAGGGAGAAGGCTGGCAATTATAAGGCAGTCAGTCTGACAACGGTGGTGGGAAAGTTAATGGAATAACTGCTAAAGGAAAGGATTGTGGAATATCTTGAATCCAGTGGGTTACAAGACCTGAGGCAGTATGGGTTCATGGAGGTCATGTCAAATGAATCTGATAGATTTCTTTGACTGGGTAAGAAATGATTTAGATCAGGGTGGAGCGGTGGATGAGACCTACCTAGATTTCAGTAAGGCTTTCAACACCGTTCAACATAGGAGACTAGTAAGCAAGCTCAGTAGCTTAGGAGTGGGTCCAAAGGTAGTAAACTGGATAATAAATTGGTTAGGTGATAAGTAACAGAGGGTGGTGGTAAACGAAGTTCACTCAGGTGAATGGAGGGTGACCAGCAGGGTGCCTCAGGGATCAGTGTTGCGATCAGTCCACTTTACTGTCTGTCTAAGTGACATTGCAGAGGAGCTGGAATGGAAAGTCTGTTTTGCAGATGAGACCAAATTTGCATGACAATGAAATTTGCAATAGGGTGGACACTGGAGGGTGGAAAACATTAGAGAGACATGAGAAAATTAGAGGAGTAGTCAGGGTATGACAACTGTTTTTTTTTTAATTCAACTTTATTGAGTAACACAGGTACATGAGCCAGTATACCAAGACAGTGAGGAATCTTGTACAGCACTGCAGTTTACACACATACTAGTGAGACAATTGTCATCTCTAAAGTAAAGTACCAAACCTTAAGTACTTATAAGTGGCAACCCAACCCCTTGTGTGTTACTTCCAGTGAAGGACTGTAAAATAACTAAACAGACCATAAAAAACAGTGCCCTTAGGAGGCATCGCAAGAGCAGCCACAATGTCCATCTGTGGACAAAAATGTGAGTTTGGAGATTTATTTTGTATGTCAATTCCTCCATAGATTGAAGGTTTTGAACAATGGAGAACCAGAATTGGTATGTGGGGGCTGGCTGGCTTGAGCCACTGTTTGGTAACAGCCTTGTGTGCCGCAGTCAATAAAATATTCCATGAATACCTCTGATCCAACCCAGCAAGCCCAACGGGTGGTAGGCCAAGTATGGCATGCTCCAGCTGGAGTGGTGCAGTCCCCAGATTAAAAAGGTTTATCAAACAGGTTGTAATTTTATCCCAGAAATCCCTCAACACTGGACAGGCCCAAAAAATATGTGTGTGGTTTGCCTGTGTTTTCCCCCATTTCCGCCAACAGACCGTGGAGAAACCTGTTCTCCACTTCCCCTTGATAACAGGGGTACGAAAGTACCTTATCCTGACCCTCCATGTGAACTCCTGCCATAAGGGGGAGCAAGTGGTCTTGAGCCCCGAGTGAAAAACCTTGGTTCAATCAGAGTCAGAAAGCACTGTGTTGCTTTCTTGATGTCATTTTCATTTAATGTTCTTTGTATGGTTAATGCATAGTACATTAATTGCACTTTAAAGGGCCGAATTCAATCTCATCTTAAGAGCCGTTTCGAACGGCTTCCATAGTTGTTTTCAAAAGATCTCCTTGTAAGTTGTTAAGGGCTGCCACACGTTGCTCCAAAACATAAGCACGGAGTTGTAGGTATCTAAACTGATCTGAGGGAAAAAGTGAAAAGAATTGTTGAAGGGAGCAGAAGGCTACCAGGATATTCCCCCTTCAGCATTTGATTATAATAGTAGAAACCTAGCTCTGACCATTTCTTAAAAATCAAATCCTGCTGAGCCAGATGGAAATGAGAGTCCCAGGCAAACCACCTAAAGGGCCATACTACAAACTTCAGATTGTATTTTCCCCAGAGACGGTGGACTCCTTTTAGGGTGTATTACATACCGAAGCAAAAATTGGTTTGTACTGAGTTTCAGGCAATCAGGGTCCATGGCCCGAGCAGACAGTGGGGGCATACCATCCTCCCTTATCTCCATGAGTTTTCAGTTAGAACTGTAATCCCTACTCTGCCACAATAATGTGCTTTTAAGGTGAACAGCTCAATAGTAGTCCTCCAAATCAGATAATGTCCTACCCCCTAATGCCCTAGACACCTGTATTAGTTTGTATTTGATTCTGGGGTGTTTTGAGGCCCAGATATATTTAAAGAGATTCTGCTGCTATTGGTGATATTGTCATTTATTAATATAAAAAGGAAGGCACTGGAATAGGCATAAAAATTTAGGGAGTATAGTCATAATGACTGAGTGAATTCAGGAATACATAGGGAAATTAAGAAGAAACCAAAGGCTGAGATCCGCCTGAATCTTATTTGTCAAAGGGACAAAGTTTGTTTCAAAGAGGTTGGAAATATTCTTAGGCAGGTGAATGCCAAGGTATCTAAGTTGCAGAGTGGACTACTTTACTGGTAGTAGTTGCCTGATTCGTTATAAGGGGTATATCAGAAGGCAAGGACTGCTGCTTAAGTTTTATTAAGCGAGTAACCCACATGCTGTCCAAAAGTCTCCAGGGTCTTCCAGACTTCAGGGATAGAATCTTTGGGGTCAGTCAAGCATAACAAGATGATGTCCATGTAGAGGGTGATCTTATTTTGGATCCCACCCACCTCCACTCTCTCTATATTCTAGGGTTGTCGATGATGGCTTTCACCAGAGGCTCTATACATAGGGCAAAAAGGGGAGGTGAGAGGGTACACCTATGCCACATGCCCCTATAAAGATGAAATCTAGGAGCTAAACCCCCATTCATTCTAACACAGACCTGAGGGGAGGCATAGGGAGCCTGTATGCCCTCTATAAACTGACGCAGGAATCCAAAGGAGTGGAGGGTGTTGAATAAAAAGATCCAGACCACCTTGTCAAAGTTTTTTTTGGCATCGAGACCGTTAACACAGGCCTAGGTCCTGAAGCACTGAATCACCTGTAAGACATTGAGCACACGGCAGACGTTGTCTGGGGCCTGCCTCCCCGAGATAAATCCCGTTTGGTCCATGTGTACAATTTCAGGGAGCATGGAGATGAGTCTCTTTGCAATGATGGAGGTAAATAATTTATAGTTCATATTGAGAAGTGATATCAGATGGTAAGACCCACACAATATTGGGTCCTTACCCTCCTTCAGCAGAAGTGAGATAGTGGCATAGTTTAAGGAAAGTGGAACCGGCTCTCCTTCTCCCCAGACCACATTAAACATCCTATTGAACATGGGGGAGACCTCCTTTTTAAGGGTTTTGTAAAATTCCTCGCTAAAACATCAGGACCAGGGCACTTACCCAATTTAAAGCCCATAACTGCAGATCTAATTTCCGTTAATGTTATGGGGGCTATTAATTTCTGCTGCTGTGCAGTTGTCAGTTTATGCAATCCCACTAAATTTAAATATGCCTGTTTTGCATTCAAGGGTGTCTCCTGATGTGGATTATAGAGAGTTCTATAATATGTTACCATGGCATCTGAGAGTTGTTCATGACGAGACACCAGATGGGTTTTGTCTGGATGTCGAAGCTTGGCAATGGTTGCTTTGGCCATTCTTTGTTTCAGCCGGAAGGCCAGAAATTTGGTGGCTCTAGCACTGCCTTCATAATACCTCTGTTTTAAATAAAAAAGCATCTTTTCTATGTCGGCCTTTGGTAATTCTTGAATTTTATATCTCACTTTTTGAATCTCAATTTCTATTTGCCTTTCCCATTTACATTTTTGTTTGGTCTCTAATTCTTTTAGACTGTTATGCAAGTCTGTAAGTTGTTTTCGCTTTCTCTTTCTTGTGAACCACTATTGAAATTAATTTACCTCTCAAAATTGCTTTTGGCTGTGTCCCACAATATTTGTGGGAAGGTGTCCAGCTTTCATTATTCTGAATAGCCAACTTTAGCAGATCTTTAAGCTCAGTGACTACAGTAGGGTCCCTAAGTAGGGAGATATTCAGATGACAAAATGTCTTCTTGGAGGGAATGTGCAAATTCACCACCAGAAAGACCGGCTGATGATCTGACAGTACAGAGTTACCCACCCACATTGAGGAAAACTGTTGGAGGTCCCTCTGATACATAAAAAACATGTCAAGCTGGGAAGAAACTTTCAAATGAGGGGAATAACAAGTGCAATCCTTAGCAGTAGGGTAGCAAGTTCGTCATATATCCTCTGTCCCAAGGTTGTTTAGCAGGGATTTAAATTGTTTAGTGACCTTATTCTTTAAGATCAGGATCTGAGAGGTTGTACCTACAGCTCTGTTCATAATGGGATTCCATTCCCTGCCCATAATCAGAATCCCTTGAGCCTTTTCCAAAACCAAGTGGAGTAAGCTGGAGTAGAACGATGAAGGCGACCACAGGGGGGGCAAATACATTAACTAATTTGACCGGTGTCTCCTGTATAGACCCTATAACAATTAAATATCAGGCCTCAGGATCCGTGATCACCTCAGTCTCCTCAAAAGGAAGCAAAGTGGAGGAGTAATGTCATAATCCCTTTTACGTCCTCTTCTAGGGAGGCATGGTGAGAAGTTGGGAAGTCAAAGGTCTCAAATTTCAGAGTCTCTGCTGGATAAAATGTGTCTCTTGCAAAAAATACAGTCATACTTCTGTCTTTAAATATTTAAGAAGTAGCTTACATTTGATTGTTGTCTATACTGTTGACATTATACGTCAACATTTTAGACATTAGTTCTACCATAATTAAGATATCCTATACAGCATCACAGTTTTAAAGCATATCAATCTGACTGTCTCACATTCAGACGTCTCACAGTGCTGCGGCTCCCAATGAAAAGTACCTGACTTAGATATACCAACAAACCCAACAGTCCAGAAAACAGACAATACAGTAACCAACCACTGATAATTGTAACATAATAGAACCAAAATGACCCATCCAACTTTAATACCCTGTGTGCCTGGACCTGGTATAAATAAGGTAGGTGTAATGAACTTCTGGGCAATAGGGGTGAGTAACTCAGTGAGGGTCTCGTCTCCAGACCCCTTCTGTGTGACTTCCAAGGTCAGGTAAGAGCATAAACTCCTGGAATGTGCTGTCACTCTGGTACAGTCAATCCCCCAAATTAATGGAGATAACCATGCAACCAAGCCTACTATAATGAGCCAGTGAGGTCCTGAGAAATCAACATCATGTTGGAAAAGTAGGCCTGTTACCAATATGCAGATGAATTGGAAAATAATCCTGTATGCCCCCCACCACCACCTCCAGGCCTAAAATTAACAAATTCAGCTGTCTTGTCTCTATTCCAACTAAACCAACTAGTTTCCTGCCCCGATGGAATATTAGCCCCATGAATCTAACAATCTAACAGTTATACTCCGACTGGATAGAGAGCTCAATAATTCCCCCCCCCAACTCCACCCAGGGGTCCCTAAAAAGGGTGCCATCTCCTTCCTCTCAAAGTAACTATCAAGAGCCAAGGAAGATTATAGGTAAGTCCCCCTGTATTCTGAAATACTTCCCTTTAATCAGGACATTCCAAATCCTCAACATATAAGTTGCTGAGGGCAAGATATGGGGTGTGTATCCACCTGCAAAACTCACAAAATGATTGACCAGTACAGGTAAATACATACATAAAGAGCAATCCCCTTGGCCCTCTCTCATTCCCTTCCCCTAGTCCATTGTTCTGAATGCATACATGGGGAGATACTAAAAATGGCAGCAGAATAAAAATAAAACTTATTAAAAATAACTATTAGGATCATGGATCAAAATGAGGATGAAATGAGTCATCTCTTATTAGCACCTACTAAGAGAATCTGCTGCAATCACCGTTCAGGTGCTGGGGGGGGCAGCAGATGCCAGTATAAGTAACTATGTGCATAAGCAGTGGGTCGCGGGGCAATCTCCCATGCCCTCTCACAATCCTGTCCCCCTATCTGTTGATCAAACTGCAAGCAAGGGGAAAAATATGAATGTCAGTAAAATGGAATGCAGAACCTTTTAGAATTTACTGATAATGTCCCAGTTCAAATTAAGAGGAAAACGAATCAGTTCTTAATAGTCTTTACTGAAGGACCAGGTCCACTATTCAGGTGCCAGGAAAAGTAACAGAAAACTATATTAGGTTATATTGCAGTCCGTTAAAAATTCAGATAGGCTACCAGTACTTTAAGCTTGCAGAAAATCAAAGCAGACTCCCAGTGCAGTCAAACACTCATTGGATAACCTCTACAATCAAATACCACCAGGAGCGGGAGGAAAGCCAGCCAAACAAGATAATATGAAGTTACACAGTAATATCACTGAAACTGATAGAAAATACTTAGAACAATGGGGCAATTGATCTTATAACATCGCTCTCTAACTCCATGGATAGATCCCAACAAGACCAGTTAACAGGAAGTGACATTACCATCTCTCGAGCAGGAACTGCTTCAGGTGTCCATGTCCACCCAATCTCGGTATCATGGGGAAACAGACTCCTGGGTGATTAGACCCCTGTAGCTCTGAAGCATGGAGGAAATATCTCTCCTTGAGATGGTGGGCCACTTCTCCACTGGGTCTTTACCTTGCAATATGCCTTTTCTGGCGATCTCCCATGCTGTCTGCAGCAGCTCCCATTCAAGTTTCTCTTTTGCTAGGGACAGTACCGAGATGCCAAGGCTTTCCAAATATGGGGTGGCTTCAAGCAGATCTGCATAAGTATGGGGTCTGGGGTCAGTTTCAATTCAGAGCCAAGCTGGGAACATCATCTGAGCCTTTATTTCCTATGCTTGAAGTTGCCGGAGAACAGACCAGAGCTCCTCCATTTCTCCTGAACCAGGTATGTGTAGTCATTGTCCACAGTAATTTGGTAGGTCTGGTATTTTATTTCTTTGTGTTGCCACACCCCATGGAGCAAGTCCTCTTTCTGTATATAAGATGAGAGCTTCACCACAAAAGATCTAGTTTGGGAGCCCGGGTTAGCAGGCTTGGTCCCAAATGAACGATGAGCTCGGTCAATCTGGATGTTATAATCGTCCAGTAAATGAAGTGACTCCTTCAGCACTGTCTGGATAAAAACAGCAGTTGATTTAGCAGATTTTTAAGAGTCTTTGGAACTCCATATATATGTATATTTTCCCACTGACTCTGGCCTTCCAGGTCATCTAGCTTATGGGTAAGCTCACGGTCCCACGTGAGCAGATACAAAAGGAGCCAGTCATGTCAGTCTGACTGTTGTGTTACTGCCAATAGCTGTTCTTCTATACAGTCCATACATTTTTCATATACTTTTGATGTCTGCATAGAGTTGAGTTAGTGAAGTGTCTAATCTTTGTACTGTCGTAGCAGTTTGTTTTATAATAGATATCAAGTCTACATCTTCAGTATCCTCAGTCTGTTGCAGGTCCTCATGGCAGCTGGAGGGGCCCGCGTCTTGACCTGTTTTTTCAGACATCTGGAGCACTTTCAGCTTTTGTGCTGGAGTGCCCTGTGACCTTGTTGGAAGGGCTTTAGATCTTGTACTTTCTGCTGGCTAATCCATGATTTTAGAGGCAGATGTCTATGGATTTTATCCGGGGGGGGCCAAGGGAGCAGCAGAATCAAGTTGTCATAAGCCTGCTGACATCAACAGAAGTTGTCTGGCAGCTGGGTTTCAATGTGAAAAAGTGCAAAATAATGCACCAGGGCACAGAAACCCAGGGGAGGAGTACAAAATGGGTGGAGTGGTATTGATGACCATCAAGCAGGAAAGAGACCTGGGGTTTAATCATATCAGATGAACTAAAGGTTGCCAGGCAGTGTGACAAGACAGTTGGAAGGGCACGTAGGATGCTGGGGTGCATAGTGAGGGGTGTCACCTGCAGAAAGGGAGAGGTGGTGTTGCTTCTGCTTATATTCATACTAGGATCCATACTAGGATTGGTTAGGAGCAAGAGAGCCAAAAAGGCCCAAAATAAGCTCCTATATATTTAATTGTAACTAAAAATACTGCCAGATAGAATAAATTTATTCAGCTGTCGTTTATATGACTTCCATGAATTATAGACAATCACCTCAGTAGGTAAACTATTCCACAATTTAATAATTCTTACTGTGTAAAAAAACTTACGCTGAAGATGGTTACATTTTTTTAACTGCAACTGCAAGGGATGTCCCCTTATAGTATAAATTGAATCCTTGAAGAGAAACCCCAAATTTGTTATTAAAAACAGGTAATTTATAATGTTATACATAAGAAGGAGATGATGCCTTAAATGTCTAACAAATAGTGACATCAAATCAAGTGAGATAAATCTTTGTTCATATGGAACATCTTTTAAACCACCCACCATTTTAGTATACTTTCTCTGAACTCCTTCTATTTGTTTAATATCTTGTTTTTTAAAAGGGCACCATAACTGGGAAGAGTAATCCAAATGTGGAATAACATAGGACCTATACAGAGGTATCAAAACATTAGCATCTCTCGATGTAATATTGCGCTTGATGGACCAGATAACACAATTAGCCTTGAGAATGACTTCATTTAAATGAGAATTAGGAAGAAAATTGTCAGTTATGAAAACACCTAAGTCCCTTTCCATAGATGAACTACATAATGCTATCTTGTCCAAAATTTTATAAGTGTCTCAGATTTTTAACCCAAAATGCATTACTCTGCATTTGGAATGATTTAACTTCATTCCCAAGCGGAAGTCCAATCAGATAGTTTGTCCAAATCTCCCTGAATGTCAGCTATTTGAGTGGGATTTTCAACAGGACCACCAATCTTGATATCATCAGCATATTTTACTGAGTTTGTACAATTCTGTTTAGTGATATCAGCTATAAAAACTGAAACAAACAGGGGCCTAAACAGACCCCTGAGGAACCCCACTGGTTACACAACCCTTACAGGAGAGTTGTCCATGGATAAGAACATAGTATAAATGATTATCTAGACAATTTGCAATCCATGCTGTTATTTTAGGATTAATATTTGAGGATGAAAATTTATGTAT
Source organism: Neoceratodus forsteri (assembly GCA_016271365.2). Taxonomy (NCBI): domain Eukaryota; kingdom Metazoa; phylum Chordata; order Ceratodontiformes; family Ceratodontidae; genus Neoceratodus; species Neoceratodus forsteri. Next base: position 70,307,381 of record CM057454.1, read on the forward strand.
GAGTGCCCAATGGGGGAGGTAATCAAAGGCTTTACTGAAATCTATGTATACTACATCGTAAGGATGTCTATTATCTAAATGAAGACTTGGATCTTCATAAAAACACAGTAGGTTAGTTAAACAACTCCTACCATTTTTAAAGCCATGTTGTTCATTATCTAGGTTATCACATGGTGTAGTAATCAAGTCTTTAATTAGACTTTCCAGTAGTTTACTCATATAAGAAGTTAGGCTAATTGGTCGATAGTTTTCCCATACACTTGTGGAGCCTTTTTCTGGATAGGAATAACAAAGGCATTTTCCATAATTCAGGCATATAGTTAAATGTAAGCAGTATTCAAATAACAATTTAAGATTAGGCAATCAGCCAGTAAGTACAAGAAATGTCCCAGAATGTCATCAGGAGAAACACTTATCTTTTCCTTAAGATGGCTAAGTTTAACCTGGATATCTGATTCAGATATTGATATGTATGTGCTTTGGGAATAGTCAACAGGATGTATATGTTGTGAAGTCTGAAATACTCTACAGAAATTTATGTTAAAATAGTTGGCAAGTTCGAGTGGATCACAAATTAATTTATCATCCATGATGGACCAACTTTGCAACTATTTTTCTTCATAGAATTGATATAAGAAAAAAAGGTCTTGCTGTTATCTTTTCTTGCATTTAAGGCCAGATTTATCTCAAACCTCCTTTTAGATCTTTGAATACTGTAGTGTCAGTGGCTCAGTAGGTAGCACACTCATCTCTGAGGCCGGGAGATCAGAGGGCTGTGGGTTCAGTTCCCACATGTGGCACTTGGGTTAATATCCCAGTACTGACACTGTAGTGCAGCATGAGAGGGGTGCTGCACTTCTGAGGTGCCGTCTTTCAGATGAGACGTTAAACCGAGGTCCCATCTGCCTGGATTGGTGGTAGTTCATGTGGATGTTAAAGATCCCATGGCACTTATCGAAAAGAGTAGAGGAAATTTTTATTGCAAAAAACAAAAACAAAGTATAACTGACAGTGTTAAACCACACAGGTAAAGAAATATTTCAAACGGTAACTAAATCAAAAAACTCTCAGCAATTGCTAGAAGGAAAACACATTAAGGCAAAATAAAAGGAAAAATTCAGTAATATCCAACCATGAAGGAAATCATACAAAAGAAGTTCAGGTACACCCTTCAATAAAGAAACTTTAAGGGAAAACCCAAAACCCAAAAGGAATCTAAAAGAAAACCTTACAAAACTTATATAAAAACGCATAGTTATATATAGGTAACTAGAAAACAAAAGAAAATAACCTCAACCCACCCAAAATACATTTTTGAAGAAGTCCACCAACAGAGGTCCCCAGTGTATTCATTTCATAAGCATATAATACATCCAGGTCATGCTGAATATGAAAAAAATTTTGTATAGTATAAATCTCATTCTGTAAAATTCTCAAACATCTCGCTTATCAAGTATGCTATTTAAGGCAAGCCAGAAGAACATATACCATACTTTTATGCCATTTACACTGTCCTTTGGGGACTGGCCCAATATCAGGGTATTATATGTTATAGATTCAAACAAAGGCTCACCCCACCAAAGCGCCAGTGCAGACCAAAAAGGAGGCAATGTATGTGCACTCAAAATATAAATGTCGTATTGTCTCTAATTGCCTATGACAGGAAACTTCTGGACAAACCCTCTCACTTATTTGTTTATGCTTCTGGTTAGCTTTAACATTTAGTTTCTGATGTGCGACAACCAAACCAACGCCACGCATTTTCTCCGTATTCTAGGCTCTATCATACTGGCTAGCAAAATGGACGTATTGATGTCCGTATAAACTAAAAAGAGGGGTTCCTCAAAATAACAAGTAGCAACAATGTGATTGTAAAAGGACCTTCTCTCGTGTGACACAAACCAACTCAATTCAATCTTCCATAAACGAATATATTTAAGTGTATGTTGTACATAAATAGGAAGCCGTCCTTCCACTGGGTGCCATTTTCCTCTACCCCATGCTGCTAGAAAAGGGGATCCCCACAGAGACATACACATGGTACCTACAGCAGTGTTTTCTAACAAAAGAGGTTGAATAGAGGTAAAAAACAAATTCCCCAAAAAATGCACTATTGGATGTAATATACCTAAGCCACCCTCTTTCCAGGGTCTGTATGTGTGTGCTCTCTTCACAGGATTCAAACAACCACCCCATAATAAATGAAAAAAAAGACCCATAATTTTAGCATGCATCACAAAGGGCAGAGGAAAAATACGAGACAGGTAAAGAAAAAGAGGGGCTATGTAGGATTTCAACAGGAAAACACGCTTCTTGCGCGTCATTTTCCATGCTTGCCATTTCTTGACTTTAGCTAGAGCCATATCATAAATTCCTTCCCAATTACTATGTACAGATTCTGGAGAACCAAAAAAAGCCCAGAAATTTCACTTTATTAGTGATTACTGGTATGTCAAATATGTTCACACTAGAGTTGAACCTAAGGGAAACAAAAACATTTAGACATGTTGATTCTAATACCAGTACTCAATTGGACAGAATGAAAGAAAGATAATAAATTTCTCCCTGATTCTACATCTGCAATAGGGCAGATACAATCATCAGCATAAGCTAATATCTTGGAAAAACAGAAATTCTCAGTAGACACAATTGCCTGTACCTGCACTTCTCTATCAATATATCGTAATAAAGGTCCAAACCAAATACAAATAAAAGAGGACTCAAAGGGCAGCTCTTGTCTAACTCCAATCCGATAAGGGACCGGAATCCCCAAAAACCCATTAACCAAGGGTGTTACCATAGCAGTGCAATATAGAGTTTTAAGCAAATTTATAAAACAGACAGTATACCATAGAAAGTTAAAACATCCCAAAGTTAGTCATGTCTTAGAGAATCAAAAGCCTTTTCCAAATCTAATGCTAACAAATAACCATTTAACTGTTTTTTTGAACCAAGCTCCAACAGTTCCCTAATAAAAATAAAATTTTGAGAAATATTCCTAAGACTGCACAGGTTTGAGCAGTAACCAATAATTGTTTTGAAACAACTATTAGTCGGTTATTCAGAATACTAGTCAAAATTTTATAATCAGTGGTCAGGAGACTCAATGGCCTCCAATTCTGCAATTCAGTAGGATCTCCTTTCTTATAAACAACAAAAAGGACCCCATTCCCCATACTAAGAGAAATTCTTTGTTCTTGCCAAACAGCCTGATAAACGAGCAACAGCCATGGTGCCAGTGTTTCTGCATATGTTTTATAGAACAGGTTTGGCAAACCATCCCCACCAGGTTTAGAAGTAGTGGACAAATGACCAATTGCCTGTGTAATCTCAACTAAGGAAAAAGGGGCCTGAAGGGTATCCATTTCTAGATCTGTAAGCACCGGTATGTCCAAAGTATGTAAAAAAGAAACAGGGGATGCTGAACCTAGGGAAGAAAAGATATTTTCCACATGTTCTTGCACTGTGTTTCTAATCTGACGAGTATTGTCAACTAATATTCTGTCAGGTGATTTTAAAGAGGTCATACGTAATGGAGGCAAATTTTGACTGGCTAAATCAAGAGGGTTAACCTGCTCTTTAGTTCCTGTAGTTAAATATTTCTGTCGTAACCAAAATTGTTTTTCTCTATCCTGGAGAAAAGCTATCATTTTGTCTTTGAAAGCAAGAAATTGTTGCCTTTGTTCTCCTTGCGAGGAAAATGCCTGTGATAAAAATGCCAGATATCTGGCTCTATACCCCAAATATTGTAGATAGGCATCTCTTGCCCTACACCTAGAAAAATGCAAAAACAGACATTTCAAATCCTTTTTTGTGTCCTCCCACCAATCCAGAGGGCTATCATACAAAAAGGAGATATCAGACCTTAAGGAAAAAAAAAATTCCAAATGAGTAGTAAGTGTAACATCCTGCAAGGGGGACATATTTAACTTCCAAAAACCCCTGCCTAAAATAAGATTTTGATAATTGCCAAACGTAAGTTTAACTATTAAATGATCAGAAGTTTCCAAAGGCTCCGTCTTAATAGAGCGACATGTAATCCTCTGAGATACAAACCAAAAATCTATTCTGGTAGAGAGTGTTCCTTTATAAAAAGTGTGTACTGGCGTTTGGTGAAGTAGTTGATAGGAGTTCACCAAATTATTCGTGCTTAAAACATTCAATAATGCATTTGTATCACAAAATAATTTTTTGTCGTTCATCCCCAATCTTTATCCGTTAAACCACAGTTGAAATCACCCCCATACCACCAATTTTGAAGTATGTAAATATGGGAAATCCATTTAAATAGAGCCGCCTATCAGCTTTGGACTGGGGGCATAGATATTCAAAAGTCGGTAAATGCACTGAGAAACAACAATATCCATGAGCATCACTCTACCAGGAACTATGTCTAAGAATTGTAACACTTTAATGGTTAAGTTTGAAGAAAACAGAATCCCTAAGCCATCACAAACAGCTTCCCCTAATGACCAAAAGAAAACACCCCAGCGCCAGTCCTGACTAGCTGTTCTAACACAGGCCAGGGAGCTTAACCTGGTATCTTGTAAAAAAATAATGGAATTAGGGTAGGTACTGAGACTGGCAAAAGTGTTTTTTCTCCGTAAAGGAGACTTTATACTGTTAACATTAACAGTAAGTAAAGAAATATGCATTGCCAGGGAGGATTAGATGTCAGGGAAACCCAAAGCACACAAAAAGGCAAAATTCACTTCCGGTTTTTCTGCTTTTTTGATTTAGGCTTATCCTTAACCTCAAGATCCTGGACATGGTCAGGGAGAGAGGAGGTGATTGATGAAAAATCTGAATCCTCCTCCTCCTCTTCACCGTCAGGTTCCTGTAAAGGAGCAAAAGGGTTCACAATGGTAGAATCTACTATTTCAGGACGAAAAGAAGAAGGCCCTGTGTTAATCCTAGAGGCCTTAGACCTACAGACACGTTGAAAGGGAATATCTGATGAAGCTCCAGGAGGAGGCTTACATAAGGGTTCCTGAATAAAGCTAGTCTCCACAATTGGTTGGAAAACCGAGACTGTCAGTTCCGAACCCTGCTTTTCTTTTACCACCTTCAGTGGCAAAGGGTCAGGAACCAGAAATTCAGTCTGCCTTATTTCACCAGTAGAGGGAGGAACCTGAGCACTGACTTCCATACCATCAGTGATCGGGACATGAGAGACCTCTCCCTCATGCAGAAGTGGAACTGGGTCCGGAGCTGCATCCTGAGCAGCATTATGTACTAACATATCCTGTAACCTTTATCATTCTCTTTGCGCATTTGCAATCAAAACATCTTGTTCCGCCCGACGGGCTGCATCAGCTTGATTATGTGATGCCCAAGAACAGGTACGGAACGTATGCCCCTTTTTGTCACATAAATTGCATGTCATAGGGTTTCTACAATGTGCACCTATATGCCCAAGTTCCCCACATAAGCCACATTTTTGCTGGTCACAGATATTACTTAAATGATAAAAAGCCCCACATTTATAACAGGCCCTGGGCTGGCCTGGGTGAAAAAGCACTCCTCTATCTCGACCTAAAAAAAAACAATTTGGCAAATGTTTAGTCTGGTCTGGCCATTTTCAAACTGTAAGTCAATTTGATATCTCCAACCCCCTGTCCATAGATGCTCCTCATCAAGAATGGGTTCCGGGGGGCTTTTAATGAAACAGTGTTGTTTCAACCAATATGTAATGTCAACAACATTCACTCCTTCGTTCCGAAATAAGATAGTGATTTTCTTTGAAACAGGTTTAGTTAAAGGGATTGCCAAGTAAGGTTTCCATAAAGGCGTATGTTTCAAAACTAGGTACTGTTTCCAAAACCTGTTCAAACCTGCCAGGTGTTTGAAACTGACATCAAAAACTGTATACCCTGACATATGGATCAGGGCGTAAATCTCGTAGGTGTAAAACCTCATACTTTGTTTTAAAAGTTCACGACCAACAAAAAGTCTATTTGGGATCTCCTCTTGTGCCCCCCGATACTTCAACCGAACAGCATTACATCATGCAGCAGGTTCATTACCAAGTCCAAAGGTGGCTGGAAACAGGCATTCAGCAATATTACCTTGCCACACAGATGAACCTGCATCCTTACCCAGCACAGTTCTATTCACTGGAGTAGGGGAAGCAGTACCAGCCTGAGGTACCACATTGGGGGGGGGGGTTCAGGTGACAGACTCACATCACCCTCTTCCAAATCTCTAATATGCTCCATCATATCAGGACTAGGAAATTTAGATAAGGAATCCAAGGTAAGAGCTGGTATTTGACCTAGAGGTAAGCTGGGAACACTAGGAGACAAAGGAGCAGAAACAGACAGTGAAGCCTCAAGAGGCTTTAAGTTAGCATCCCAGGATTTCCCATCTGGAGACCTGACCCAACCCGTAGCTTCCAAAGCTGTGGCCACCCACGGAGGAGATTCAGGAGTTTCCAAAGACTCCCCTGTTAATGAGCGCAGTTCCAAAGAAGAGGGAAGGAGGGGATACAGGTCTAGACAATATAGATGATTCCCTGTCTGCACTATGAGGAGTAACAGTCAAGTCTTTCATCCCAGCTACCTGAGACTGAGCACTTAGAGGCCGTAACTCAGGAACGCTGGAATGACTTGCAACAGGGTACGAGGGACCTGAGCGCCGGCTGCAGGCAACACTTCAGCAAAATCCATCCCAATATCAACAGAGGACTCACCCCGTGAAGTCCTAGGTATATCCTTTGAAGAAAGCAGCTCCTCTTCAGAGTGAACACACTCTGTAGCTCCAGTATCCATAACCCTGTGTTCTGTTACCAGCAGAGACTCTCCCTGCATCATTTCCGGTTCCTGTAGGTGCGCATCTGAATTCCCAGACCGCCGTTGTTCCAACGCCCTCACCAGGACGTTCTGTCTCGCAACATACTGCCGTTCCATAGCCACCAACTGTAAATTAATCTCCGCTTCACCATTTGGAACGTCGATTTCCAAAACTGACTCCATTTCCATATGCACGACCGAAACCGCTGCCTTCATAGCACCTCCAACTGAGGTAGGTTCCATGTTTCAGCACAACCAAAATTGCAAAGTAAAAGCTGAGGAGGAGAGCCTCTCCTCAGCTCTCCACACGTCCTGCTCCGTTGGTGTCTGCAAATCTTCTGAGCCAAATGCCGTTCGACAGCGCCCTCCAGAGTAGGGAATTTCCCAGTGTCCTGGCCAAATTTCCTCATTCACTAAAAATATAACCAACAGCTTAATCTGGTTCAAGGTCAGTTGGCATACATCTGTATCCCTCTCCCGGTCGGCCTGAAAATAGGCAGGATTTGTCTAGTGCACTTACCCGGTCAACAAAAACGAAATACATTTCTAAATTTTTTTGAATATATAAAAGAATCACTGGTAAGACCCCACCTAGAGTACGATGTCCATTTCTGAAGACACACATCTCTGGAAGGTCATAAACAGAGTAGAGGCAGTCCAGAGAAGGCAACTAAATGGTGCAGGGTGTGAGTCAAAAGACCTACAGTATGTTTGGGCAGGATGAAGGATTCAGTTGCTGGTAAGCTTGTAACTGTTTGTACTTGGCTGAGTCTGTTACCTTAAGTGCAGGTCTCAAATTTCAGCAGATTTGGGGGGATAATTTTTTGATTGTTGGAGCTTGTCCTCTGTGAACACAGGGTAGAGGGGTCCTTGGCTGGTTGTTTCTGGACTCAGTCGGGGGTAATCCCACCCACGCCTCAACACGCCCACCCCTGGGCTAGTCCTCCTTATATAGGGTGTGGGCCCATAGTGTTACACCTTCCTACCCCACACAGGAAGTTCCACACTGAGGACAGGGAGGAGCATAGGGGTTGATCTAGAGGGCATACCTAGATTATATTGCAAGCCAGGTCACATCAGACATAACAGGAGTGATGCAGTGCGGTGCAGTGGCTGTGGAGCAGCAGTCTTCAGGGAGACATTCTGGAGGCTGCGATGCTGCCCTATCTGCAGGCACCTCTCTGGGCTGAGGGAGGAGGTTGCCTGTCTCCATGCAGAGTTGGCCAGGCTACAGGCAGTGTCCACCCCCACCCAGAGACCACTGGGTCCACAATATGAACCTCAAAGGTTGCCCAGGAAGAAGAGTGACTGGACTACAGTGGGCTCAGGGAGGGTGGGGAAGGTTCAGAGACACATCCCCCAACTGGTCCAGCTTAATAACTCCTATGCTGTTTTGGAGGAATGGAATGCCTCACACAGGCACCTGCAGCTGGGACCAGGGAGGATGGTCGGGACCTCCAAGCTGGAGCCCCAGGGAAGGGGGAAGGCAAACCAGAGGAGGGGGAAGCTTCTCTTAGTGGGGGACTCAATTGTCTGGGGTGTGAAATTAGGGATACCTAGCAGGGGGAGAGGGGGGTCAAGTGCCACTCAGGAAGCACTGCATGGAGGGATGGGAAGCGAATCCATAAGATTGCTAGGGCAACAGCCAGGAGGGAGGAGCTGGATGTCATTGTCCACCTGGGGACCAATGACCTGGCAAAGGAGAAGGGTAGAGTTAACCAGAGTCCAGGAGGATTTCAGGAAGTTGGGAGGGGACCTGAAACAGGTAGCACATTCTGTCTCATTCTCAGAGGCACTACCTGTCCAAGGCATGGGGAGGAGGGCACTCCACATCTGAACCTTCAACTCTTGGTTGAAGGATTGAGTGTGGAAGGGAAGGATATGGCTTCATAGGGGACTGGGGCCTAACCTGGGCAGATGTGAGCTTGTATCAGGAGGAGCTGCCTGCATCTGTCCGAAGGGACCTCAGCCCTTTGTGAGAAGTTGGAATGCTCCAGCAGGGAGCATTTACACTGGCCAAGGGGAGAGCCAGAGAGACAGGTGACTTAGGAACATTCCTGTGGGAACATGCAAAAGTATAAGTTGACAACAGGAACAACTGAAGCAAGCAGTGAGGGTCAGACAGGCAAAACGTGTGTATAAGGGGGGATGCAGTGGGAAGAGCTCATGAGAAACATAGAAACATAGACTTTGATGGCAGATAAGGACCACTTGGCCCACCCAATCTGCCCATTTTCCTACCTATTGGATAAGCTGCAGATCCTACTTAACCAACAGCCCACTTCTTCCTACCCCCACCAGAATTGCTTTATGTCTGTCCCATGCTTTTTGATTTTCCACACTGTTTTTGACCCCACAACCTCTCAGAAGGCCATTCCATGTGTCCACCACCCTCTTTGTGAAAAATCTCTTCACGCTACTCCTGAGTCGTCCCCTCTATCTTCAAATTGTGTCCCTTGTTCTTGCACATCTCTTTTCTGAAATATGCTACCTCTTGGACTTTGTTGATTCCTTGAGGTACTTGAAAGTTTCTATCATGTCCCCCCTCTCCTCCTTTCCTTGAGGGACTACCCCAGGTCCCTTTCCATTTTGTTGTTGTTAGTACTGTACCCCACTGTGTACTCTTCCCTGTTTTTTGTTTCCCAGGTGCATTACTTTGCACTTCTTTGCACTGAATCTAAGCTACCATACATTTGACCATTCCTTCAGCCTTGCAAGTCCCTTCTCATCCTTTCCACCCACCTCTTTGTATCAACCCAGCTGCAGATCTTTGTGTTATCTGCAAGAGTCATACTTTTCCTTCCAGTCCCTCTGCAATGTCACTTATAAAGACATTAAAAAGGACCAGTCCTGAACCCTGCAGTACCCTGCTGGTAACACCCCATTCTTCGGAATGGACTCTGTTTACTATTACCCTCTGTGTCCTGTTGTCCAGCCAATTTTTTACCCAGGCTACCACCCTAGGACCATCTCCAAGGTTGGCTAATTTGTTTATTAATCTTTTGTGTGGGACTGTGTCAAATGCTTTGCTAAAGTCTAGGTAGGCCACTTCCACAGCCCCTCCCTGGTCTACTACTTTGGTCAACCAGTCAAAGAAATCTATTAGATTCGTCTGACATGACCTTCCCGCTGTGAATCCAAGCTGCCTTGGGCCCTGTGCCCTGCTGGCCTCTAAGTACTCAACAATTCTTTCTTTCAGAAGTGATTCCATCATTTTCCCTACCACTGAGGTCAAACTAACAGGTCTGTGGTTTCCTGCCTCTGCTTTGCTCCCACTTTTGTGAAGGGAATCACATTGGCCCTCCTCCAGACCTCAGGTGCCACACCATCCTCCCATGATTTGTTAGAAAGTGTAGTCAGTGTTGTCACTAGTTCTCCCCTTGGTTTTTAGAATTATGTTGTGAATCCCATCAGGCCCCACTGATTTGTCCACCTTCAGTTTTAGGAGTTCTTTAGAACACTTTCTTCTGTGAAAGGACTGGTATTGACCTCCCTATCCAGAGTGCTTCTATTGATTGGATTAGGTACCTCCCCCTCCTCTTCTTTTGCGAATGCTAAGCAGAAGTATTTGTTCAGTATCCCTGCTTTTCAACTGTCACCTTCTGCCCACCTACCCACCCTCCCCTTCATTAAGCCTCACTATCTCTCCCTTGGTCTTTCTTCACTCCCTAATGTATCTATAAAAGGTTTTATCTCTCTTCTTAACTGAGTTGGCTATCTTTTCCTCAGTTTGGGCCTTTGCTATTCTGACTGCCTTCCCATTTCCTTCTGCTTAAACTGGTACAGTTCTCTCTCCTGCTTCTTCTGTGTTTCCTTATACTTCCTGAATACTATTTTTTTTCTCCCTAACCTTGACAGAAACTTTTAAGTTCCTCAAGGACATAAATAAGGTGCAGGTGGGGGATCTTTTCCAATGTAGAAAAGATACCAGAACGAGTGGGCACAATATTAAATTGGAGGGGGGTAGATTAAGCGGCAATGTGAGGAAGTTTTTCTACACAGAGAGGGTGGTTAATGCTTGGAATATTCTGCCACAGGAGGTGGTAGGGTCAAGCAGAGTGGAGGGGTTTAAACATGCCTGGGACAAGCACAAGGAAACCTAGGGTGGGGGGTGATGAAAAGCCATTGACCACTTAGGGTGAGTGGACACATACATGTATAGGGCCTCAGGGGCAGACTGGATGGGCCTAATGGTCCTTATCTGCCAACAATTTCTATGATTCTAGGAGAGACTAAAGGACTTCCATGTATACCCGGAAACAAGCGAGGGAGAGAGGGGATATGACAGAGAGCTTTAAATACTTCACAGGGGTAAGTAAGGTACAGAATGGATGTATGTTTCAGAAGAAAAGGTGCTCAAGAACAAGGGGACATGCTATGAAGCTGGAAGGGGTAGATTCAGGAGAGATGGGAGGAAGTACTTCACAGAAAGAGTGGTGGATTCCTGGAACAGACTTCTAGTGAAGGTGGTGAGGCGAAAACAATTGTGGTGTTCAAGAAAGCATAGGATAAGCACAAGGGAATCATAGTGGAAAGGAAGGGGAGGGAGGAAGAGCTGTAGGTCAGGTATGGTCTGCGGTAGTAGTGCAAGTAGGGAGGAATGGGCAGACTGGATGGGCCAAGTGGTCCTTATGTGCTGTCAAATTCTATGTTTCTATGTTATTCCAACACAAGAGTGGGCCTAGTGATGACCCTGGGAACTACAGGTCGGTCAGTCCAATCTCCATTGTGAAGGAGAGACTAGCTGAGTTCTTTGAAGCCAATGGGCTACAGGACAAGAGACAGCATAGGTTCACATCAGGAAGGTGCTGTCAAACCAATCTGATCAACTTCTTTTACTGGGTAACAAAGGTGGTGGACAAGGGTCAGGTGGTTGACATTCTGTATCTGGATTTCAGCAAGGCTTTTGACTCTGTGCCCCACCAGAGACTGAGGAGGAAGCTGGAATAGGCAAGGAGCAAATTATGTAGGTGGGTGGTACATTGACTCAGCTGTAAAACCTAGAGAGTGGTGGAGGGGAAACCCTCAGGAACAAGGGAAGTTACAAGTGGTGTCCTGCAGGGGTCAGTGCTCAGCCCAGTGCTGTTCAATGTGTTCATTAGCAACATTGAGAATGGAGTTACAGGAAAGATCTGCCTCTTTGCAGATTACATCAACCTCTGTGGGAAGATGGACACAGACAAAGGGGTGCAGGACCTAAAGGTGGATCTGGCGAGGCTGGAGAAGTGATCAGATATTTGGCAGCTGGGGTTCAATGCAAAGTGCAAGGTCATGGACTTAGGAAGGAATATTCCGAAGGCCAAGTACAGTCTAGGGGTGGTCAAGGCCAATAACTCAGAGGAGGAAAATGACTTGGGGATAGCCATCACCAGTGACCTTAAACAGGCTATGCATTGCAGGATGGCAGCGGCCAAGACAAACAGGATGCTAGATTGTATTGCTAGAAGGGTCATGAGCAGATAGGAGGAAGTTATATTGCTACTTTACAGATCCTTGGTGTGACCGCACCTGGAATATGGCACCCCTGGTACTGGAACACCAGCTGAAAAAGATATCACCCAGCTCAAAGCAGTTCAGAGGAGGACGACAAAGATGATTCAGGTCCGCAGGACATATAAGAACAGGCTGTCAGAACTCAACATGTACTCACTGGAGGAGAGGAGGGAGAGAAGGGACATGATAAAAACCTTTAAGTACCTGAAAGATATAAACAAGGCAGATATCGGTGAACTTTTCTTTCTCAGCAAAAACAAGACCACAAGGGGGCACAGTTATAAGCTAGCAGGGATGTAACAGGTACTAGTACATTATGCATATATAGAGTAGATGCTTAAGTGTATTAGGTACTTATGTAAAAACAGGAGTAGATGTGCACCATGGTGCTTCTAGTCTAGCCCCCACTATACAGTGGTGATCCATTTATCCTCCCAGGTATCCATGAGAGCATCCAAGTATATCTTGAAAGAGTCTAAGCGTGGGGCATCGATGATATACTGAGGCAGATTATTCTAATAATTCACTACTCTCTGCATAAAGTAAGAATCTCTTTTATCAGTTCTGAATGGTTTATCACATAGCTGTTTATCATGATGCCTAGTATTGTACATTAGTGCTGTAGTTATAGTGCCACTCTGTGGTTCTCAGTGTGTATTGCATATCTGCAACACAGAAACATAAAAACATGAAATTTGACAGCAGAGAAGGACCTGCTTGGCCCACCTAGTCTGCCCATTTTCCCGACCTACAGTCCCTCCGCAGACCCTACTTGATCTCTGGCTTTACCCTCCCCTCCTTATGTCTAAGGTTCCCTTATACCTATCCCATGCCTTCTTACATCCTATTACAGTTTTTACTCCCACCACCTCTTCAGGGAGGCTGTTCCATGCATCCACCACCCTTTCTGTAAAGAAGTGCTCCCGTACATTCCCCTTGAGTCTACTCCCACTGCTTCATAGCATGACCCCTTGTTCTTGAGCATCCTTTTCTCGGAAAAGGGTTTCCCTCTTGAACCTTATTTATACCCTTGAGATATTTGAATGTCTCTATCGTATCCCCTCTCCCTCCTTTCCTCCAGAGTGTACACACTGAGGTCCTTCAGTCTCTCCTCATAGGACTTTTGATACAGATCCTGCACAATCTAATTGCCATCCTCCGGACCGCCCTACTCTGTGTATGTCCTTCCAGAGATGAGGACTCCAGAACTGGATACAGTACTCAGCGAGGTCTCACCAGAGATTTATACTGAGGTATCACCGCCTCCCTCTTTCTGCTGGTAATACTCCTCCCTATGCACCCCAGCATCCCACTGGTTCTCCCCACTGCCTTGTCACACTGTTTAGCCACCTTTAAATCATCAGATATGATAACACCCAGGTCTCTTTCCTGTTTGGTGGTTGCCAGTGCCACTCCCACCATTTTGTACTCCAACCCATGGTTTCAATGCCCCAGTGCATGATTTTGCACTTTTTGACATTGAAACTCAGTTGCCACATTCTAGACGACTCCATAAGCTTACCTAGATCTCTATTCATTTTTTCCTCACACCCCCCTGAAGTGTCCACTCTATTGCAGATTTCAGTGTCATCTGCAGAAAGACATACCTTCCCTTCTAGTCCCTCTGCAATGTCACTTATAAACATATTAAAGAGTACAGGCCCCAGTACTGATCCTTGTGGTACCCCACTAGTCACCCTCCCTTCCTCGGAGTGAACTATGTTTGCCACCACCCTCTGACACCTATCCTCCAACCAATTACTTACCCAGTTTGCCACTTTTGGACCCACTCCTAGGCTGCCCAGCTTGCTTATGAGTCTCCTAAATGGAACAGTGTCAAAGGCATTTCCGAAGTCTAGGTAGGAAACATCCACCACTCCACCCTGATCTACTTCCCTGATTACCTAGTCAAAGAAATATATAAGATTAGTTTGACATGAACTCCCCCTAATGAATCCATGCTGCTTCGGATCTTGTAAGCCACGGATTCAAGATATTCCACAATCCTTTCTTTCAGTAGCGATTCCATTAATTTCCCACCACCAAGTCAGACAGACTGGCCTGTAATTGCCAACCTCCTCCCTGCTACCAATTTTGTGAAAGGGACTACATCTGCCTCCTCCAGTCCTTCAGAACCTCCCCTTTCCAGTGAGTAGTTGAATAGGACTGTCAGAGGTGCAGCCAGCACCTCTCTGAGCTCCCTCAATAACCTTGGATGTATCCCCTCTGGCCCCATTGCCTTGCCCACTTAAGATCTGCAAGTTCTGTGAGAGTGTAAACCAGTCAGAGTGAGTTTTATAATTATGTGTACTCTAGCTCCCTGAAGTGTGTGTGCTGGCTCAAGAATCCACTATATGTTATCAGAAGCTGCTAAAACACTGTTGCAGAAAGCAACAAAGCATTTGTCAATGCAGAACGTTGGTTGCTTGTTAAACATTTTTTTGTTGTTGCAATTCTGAGCCCAAATTTTAAAGATTTCAACTTCTGCCTAAAGGTAATTCCATGCTGCAATTGATAAATCACTTTCGGATGCAAAAAGCATTTTGGCCAGGATCTTAAAAATGACAGCTGTGAAATTAATGAGATTCTATGAAGAAATGGCTATGTTGAAAATCTGGGGTCAAAATATTGAAAATTGCTGTAGTTACTTAATCTTGCATGCACAAATTTCAGCACAGGCTCAACACTTTGTTGTTTATGAATATGTTTGCCATAGATTTTCAACATACCCTTCCTATGACCCCATCTCATGAACAAGTGCAGAGAAAAATTTCAACACCTGCCCGAAGGTGATTTCACGCAACTGCAAAATCACATTTTGGATGCAAAAAACAGCTTGGCCAGAATCTAAAAAAATAACAGCTATCACATTCATGAGGTATTGTGAAGAAATGGCTATGTTGAAAATTTGGGGTCAAAATATTGAAAATTGCCAAAGTTACAGGCCTGCGTTCACAAATTTCAATGCAGGCTCATAACTTTGTTGTTTGTGAATATTTTTGCTTCAGATTTTCAACATGCCCTTCTTATGACCCCACCTCATGAACAAGTGCAGAGGAATACTTCAACTCCTGCCTAAAAGATGATTTCACACAGCAGCTGTGAATCACCTTTTGGAATGCAAAAAACACATTTTGGTCAGGATCTGATAAATGACAGCTGTCACATTCATAAGGTGCTGTGAAGAAATGGCTAGATTGAAAATTTGAGGTCCAAATATTGAAAACTGCCAAAGTTTCGAACCTGTGTTCACAAATTTCAACATAGGCTCATAACTTTGTGATTTATTTTGCCAGTCTGCTCTTGCCCTGTGTACACACACAGCCACACTGGGACCAAGAATAATATTTATATGTGATTTCTGTGACTATAACATTTGTCTTTGGCCCCAATAGTCTCCCCTCTCTTTTTCTCATCTAGATGGTGGCACAAGTCAAATATTTATTTTGCCTGTCTGCTCTTGCCCAGTGTACACACACAGCCACACTGGGGCCAAGAATGCACTTTATTTGTGATTTCTGTGGCTATAACATTTCTCTTTGGTCCCCAGTAGTCTCTCTCTCTCTCTTTATTAGTTGCTGTAGGAGTAGCAGCAGAGGTGGGGGCATCAGGAATGGGCTATAATCTTTTGTGTACATATTTTGAAGATCTCTGGGGGCAGGGACTTCGAATGGCGCCCAGCATCCGCTTCGCCCCCCTTTGCATAAGGTGCCAGCAGCAGTGGTACCCCCAGCCTCCACCAGAGGTGCACAATGTGCCAGACACTCTTCTCTCTCCCCACAGAGAAGGAGAGCAGTCCCTGGGACACTCAATCCTACTGCCCCAGGCCAGCCCTCCAACTCCCGCATCTGTCTCCAAACTGGGACATAGGTGCAGCAAGCAGACAATTGTATGTTGCTATGATAACTTTGTAATTTTTTTTCCATTTTGACCTCAAATGTTCAACAGTCTTCTATCACCTATCTCAAAAGCCTCATAGGTGAAAAATGTCTTAAATCATGGCAAAATGCCATTCTGTGCCACAGATGCAGAAAGTCATTTTGGGCAGAATGTGAGAAATGACAGCCTAGTGTTCATGAGATGGTGTGAGAAAATGGCTATGTTGAAAATTGGGATTTAAAATATGAAAAATTGGCAAAGTTATGCTCATGTGTAGGAAAATGTCAATGAGTGTGCATAACACAGGCGTTTTTTGGTATTTTTGCACCACATTTTCAACATGGCCTTTTTGGGACCCCATTTCATGAACAGTGGCACTGTCATTTCATTACTCATCCCTAAAAGGTGATTTCATGCAAGGATTGTGACATTCCATGTCACAGGTGTGCAAACACACTTTGTGCAGGATGTGAGAAATGACAGCCATGACTGTTCATGGAGGTGGTATGAACAGAATCTGTATGTTGACAATTTGGGTGAAAATATTAAACATTCAAGTAGTGAAACTGTGCAACACACACTCATAACTTGGCCACTTTGAGTTACCACTGCCAACATGGCTTTGGGACCCCATCTCATGAACAGGACACTGTTGTTTCACACTTTATCCCAAAAGGTGATTCCATAGGGACCACAAATCACCTTTTGGGACCAAGTAATGAAACAACAGTGCCAGTTTCATGAGGTTAGTTCCAAAAGCCCATGTTGGAAAATTTGCACAAAAGACCTAAAAATGGCCAGGATATCAACATAAGTTCAAACGTCATCAACTGCCATTACACGGCACTTACCTTGATTCTTCAGTTCGCTGTTCAGCTTTGAAGAGTGCAGACATGTCCTGTTCCACAGAAGATGCCAGCTGCTGACCTCTGGGGGTAAGTATGAAGTAAGGGGGTACGGGAGTGTGTACAGAGTGGGAGGGTCGGGATGGGGAGGGAGGGGAGACAATAAGGAACTGTTTTTCTTATAGGTTTAATTCAAAAACATCAGGGACTGTTTTATTTTTTCAGGGATAGAAATGTTTGGGGACACTGGGTGGTGGGCTCCCCAGTGTTCCAGAGTGGTGGGGGGACTAACATAACTGGGGACACTGGAGGTGAGCTTCCCAGTGTCCCATAGTACAGAGGCACCATGGACATGGGGATTGGGCACCCTAATGTTGGACAGTGCTGGGGGGGGATCGCTGACATGGGGAATGGGCACTCCGATGTCGGATAGTGCTGGGGGGATCACCGACATGGGGATTGGGCACCCCAATGTCAGACACTATGGGGGATGGGGGGATCGCCAACATGGGGATTGGGCACCCCAGGTGGGCTGAATGGTAATGCAAATCAAAGGGCCGAAACCCTCTCAGATTAAAGAGGCTTCGGTCTTTTGAAGTGCATAGCCATTCAGCCTCCTCCAGCAGAGAGTTCCATCAGGACCACATCTAGTGGTCATTGGGGTAGACTGCCAAGCCCCTGGTTCTGTGAAATGCAATGGGCTTGGCAGTGACCCCCCCCCCCGAAATCCCGTATATGCCACAATATGTTGTTTTGCACAAGCGCAACCAATGTAAAACTGCTGCAAATACAGAAAAAGAAGATGAAACAATTCCACCAACAGCCCTTTCCCTGGAAGGCAATTTGAATGACAATTAGAGGACGTGAGGCAGACATTTGAATTCTATGTGAAAGTGACTGGTACCTCAAAAATGCAGCTGATACTCAGCAGTTTTACGTCACTGTGTTGGGAGGACACTCTCGAAGTGTACAATATCTTGATGTTAATGAAAAATGATGATCGGATGCTCTCGTGAATAGTGTTATACATGTTGCAAACATACTGCAACCCCGAAAGTTGTCATATTTGAAAGATATAAGTTCTGGGAATGACAGCAAGCTGAGGGAACGTCAGTTGATCAGTATGTAACAGACCTATGCACTAGGGCAAAGTACTGTAAATTTAAGGACAAATCAGATAACATGATAAGAGACAAGAAACGATTATGTTTGGCATTAGGAACAGGAAGCTTACGGAGAGGATACAACAGGCAACCATAAACCAAAAAGTGTTAATACCATTGCAGCTTATATTGAAGAGGTAGACACTTCCAAGCACAAAGGAAAACCTGAATGTAATACCAAACCTCCAAATAACAGGAAACGTAGCAGTGATGATAAACCCTGTAGCAAGAAGCATGACCAATGCCAGTATCCAGCCCTTGGACAAACATGGTGCAACTGCAAATGTGAAAAACACTTCGCTAAGATCTTGTTATCGGGGAGTTAATAGGAAGCGTGCATGAGGAAGGTGAAGATGATCACATGTGGCCTGCAGTTACTGATGTAGCAAACACTCCTTTGTCCTTTAAATGGGATACTGGGGCCCAGGTAAATGTTCTGCCACAAAAGGTCTATAGAAAAGTGTCCCAATGTGGCTCCCTACAGAAAACCAGAATGGTTTTGACTGCTTATGGTGGCTTTAAGCCCTGGGTGAGTCAGCCCTGAATGCAGAGCACGGACTGCAAAAAAAAGCTTACCTTTTTATCTCACAGATGTTTCAACTGCACCACTACTGGGAAAATCCACCTGTGAGAATTTAAATGTGATCAGATGAATAGATCAAGTCAGCACATTATAACAAAGGAGTCTCTGGTGAAAGACTATGTTGAAGTATTTACTGGCACAGGCCTGTTGAAGGGGAGAATACAGTATAAAGGTGAATAACAGCGCAACACTAGTTATACTCCCTAGCCAGAACATACTATTCAGTTAACAGGAAAGACTCAGAAACAGCCTGGATCACCTGGTGAAAAAGGAAAATATTACCAAAGTTGAAGAAACAACAAACTGGGTTAATAGCGCAGTGATCACTGAGAAGAAGAATGCATCACTAAGACTATGCTTAGACCCCCGTGAGCTGAACTTAGCTATCAAGCGGTAACACTTCCGCATCCCTACACCCAAGGAAGTCCAGAGCTGCCAGATTAGTAAAAAGTGTTTATTATTCTGGGTGAAAAAGATGGATATTGGTAGGTGAAACTTAATTAGCAGTCATTGTACCTCTGTATCCTTCAGTACATTATGGGGGTGATACAGATTCTTGTGAAAGCCTTTTGGTATTAAGTCTGCCAGTGAAATGTTCCACAAAAAGAACCGGGCAGATCTTTGGAGACATCACCAGGGTGCATATTATAGCAAATGATATGATCATAGCTGCTAGAGATGATGGCAAACATGACATATTACGCTATGTTATGGACAGCACATGTGCTGAGAACATCCAGTTCAACAATAAAGATAAAATCATGTTTCAAGTCAGTCAAGTAAACTACATGGGCAATATGGTGAGTCCAGATGGACTGAGACCAGATGACTCAAAGATACAGGTGATCATGCATATGCCGCAACTACAGTGCAAGTAAGTGTAACCCCTCACCCCTGCCTTTTCCAAAATGACAGATGGCATGCTGTTGAAGCTGACAGCAGTACCTGGTGGGAACTGGGTCTGGGAGGATGAGGTTACTCGCACAGGGACCTAGGTTTGGCTACTCTGATCAGGGCACCCAAGTAAATCTGAACACAGGAAGCAATAACTGTAATGTCCAGAACCAGGGATGGATTCTTCAGTGTGGCTTTTATTCACATCCAAGCTGAACAAACAAAGCATAGACGGACCCCCATGGGGCTACATTTCCTGGTAATGCAGATTAGAGACAACAGAACACTTTATCACTATTTCCAGCCCTCAGGCTCTAAACCCACCATGCACACAGCCCGGACTTGCATGCAGCTTTGGGTACACAGCCCGACTGGTACACTACTGGGTTTTCCCACTGGCCTCTGCTCCCGCCGCCATTTGATCCATGGGTCCATTTGAGGAATGAACCAATTATCCTGTTGTGGCTCCCTAAACCACACTAGAGTCTTTGACTCCTAGAGAGAATTTTCCTTACAATCCCTACGCCTGGGTACTTCCTCATCACTGGCCAAGTGCCTGAGGTAAAGTAGAAACCACAGAAGAAACTGAGAGGTGGACCTGGTCACTAAAGATGGGGCCACCCACCTCCAGCCCCACAGCCCATACCCAGCCATTTCTCTGGAAACTGAACAATTCCTTTACTGAAAACTTTCAAATGTAGATTCTGGTTAGACGTCTCTCACATCTCCTCTACATATCATTTGCATCCCAACAAGCTCTGGATTTGAACCTACTTTTACTTTGCTAGGCCCATTACTCTAGGCTTCCCAATATTTAGTAGTTCAATCCCCACATTGTCACAAGTCCCAGGGTGAAAAACATAGGCTCTTTTAGCAAAGCAGACACTCACCCTTACGCTGCAGGTGCCCCACAGGCGACTCACAAATCTTCTTGTTCTCCCCAAATAAACTCTGGAACATATAGGCAGCTTTTCCTTTACAAGCAGAACTAGGGGTTGCCCCAGGAATCTTCAGGGAACCCTTTCCTACCCCCCGAAGGAGGGGGCACTGAGACCCGAAAACAGCGGTCTCCACCACTTCAATTATCTTCTGTGTCTCTCTTTAAGGTGGAGACACACACCCTTTTTAAACTAAAAGTGGCCCTCTGTCAGGGCTGAGGCTCCTAGAGCCTTCACTGAGCTGCTTTCTCAGCAAGTTCCCAACTTCACACACACTCACTGAAGACTCAACTGAAGACTGACTTCAAAACCTCCCAGCGTTCTAACTAACTCCCTTGCTGCAGATTCCAATGTGGCTCATGCAGCTGCGATAGTTTTATTGGTGATGTCATCCCTCAGTCTCAGTTAAGACTGAGAACAGAGTGAGACAGTGTGAAATCCATTTAGCTGGAGTTTCACAAGCTGCCTTCCCTGCCTACCACTAGGTCTAACTGGGATTCTAGTAACCCCGGGTTACAAGGGGGTTACATAAGGTTTGCAGCACTTCCTAGATGTGGTGAAATACCTCTCTCAGCACATACCAAAAGAATGTCACATAATGTCCCCTCTCAGAGCTCTGCTAAAGCAAGATGCAACATGGCAGTGGCACCCTGAACTGACCAAGCCTTGAGACTGCTCAGGGATATTCTCAGCTCAAGATCAGACCTTAGATTTTATGATGTAGAGAAGTTTGTCACAATTCAGTCGGAGGCATCAAGTATGGAAGGTGTCCAAGTGGCTGGCAAGGGAGCCGAGCCAGGGAAAACCCAAAGTGGTGTACAAGTTCGGGCTGTGTAACCCAAAGCAGCGTACAAGTCCGGGCTGTGTGTCCAGTGTGTTGTAGAGCCTGAGGGCTAAAGTGATGAGGATGTGTTCTGGTCTCCTTTAATCTGCATTACCAGGAGTGTAGCCCCGTTGGGGTCCATCTATGCTTCGTTTATTCTGTTGGATGTGAATAAAAGCCACACTTTAGAATCCCACTTCTGGTATTGGACATTACAGTTATTGCTTCCTTTGTTCAGAGTTACTTGGGTGCCCCTGTGCAGAGTAGCCAAAGCTAGCCTTTGTGCCAAGTGGCCTATTCCTCCCCGAACCCAGCCCACCTGGTAAAGCTGTCAGATACAAATGGCATACCAGGTAGGGGTTACAGTAGGTTTTTTTAACCCCATTTCTGCCTGCCCCCCCACCTCAGGTACGCATGTGCGTATGTGGAGGCCCGTGCATGCTATGCTTTGAGATGCCCTCCTGCATGCCACCCCTCCTGCCTATGCCACCACCAGACCTCCACCCAGTGGCAGCAGAACTATGAGGGGGTCACAACCTCCCTGGGAGAGGGGAGCTGCCGTTAGGCTGCTCAATCTTGCTCCTCCCCCCCATGCCAGCTCCTTCACGGCTCAAAGTCGTTCCCAAACCCGGGTCGCCGGTGTGATGCGAGGTAAGGCAGAATGCCTCTGCCCTCTGTGCCACCAGGCCAGCCATCGTGTTGCTCATTTGCAGGTTTTGTTTTCCTTCTGTTGCAGTCCTTGAGGTGAAGAGGACTTGCAATGACATCCATGCGACGTCAGGCATTCTCCTGCCCCCAGTGTAGTTACATCCACCACATTGCCAATCCCTGCTCTGCACTGGTCATGGTGCATCTACCCCAGCCATTGCTAGGGTTGGAATGTTGCCGGATATCGTGGCCCTTCTTTTTCCAGCGGAGGAGAGCTGTCCCACAACCACTCAATCCTCCTCCTCTGGTGCCTTGCACTTGTTCCTGAACCCAGATCAGTGGCACCACAAGCAGTATCGTTAGCTGTTTTGTTTGCAACAAGTTTCATCTATATATATGGCAAATAGATATGGGCAAAGCTGGCAAAATTCGCTCCATGCATTAATCCACGAATTGAGCACACTTCACGAGTGTAGCTCAATCCACAAAGTGTGAAATTTCACCTTGAAGCAAGGAATTTTGCCCGCAAATGGCATAATTTTACCATTCGAGGGCAAAATTCTGCCATTCTCAGGAGAAATTCCTCACTTTGAGTGCGAAATCCCACCATTTATGGGCGAAATTACAGACTTCGCATTGAAAGCTTTGAGATTTTGGTGTAGTCGAAGTTGTTGAGGGCAGGAAAAACTTCACAAAACTCCATGAATGTGAATTTCACCCACTTTGCGACAACTTTGCCTGCAAATTAAAACTTCGGCACATCTCTATCAGCAAAGAGGTGGAGGTACACACAAATCGCAAGCCTCTAGAAGTAATATTGAAGAAACTACTGGTAAGGCAGTCCTTCAGTTGCAACACATGATGATGAAGCTTCAGCGTTACCACCTGCACATGAAATATGTACCAGGGAGGTTCATATACATAGCAGACACATCCAGAGCAGTGGCAGAAACAGAGCTACAAGGAAACTCGGGGGGATGATACAAATGAAGACAAAGAGTGATAATACATGACATTGTGGAAAATATACCAGCAAGTAATGAGAAACTGGAAGAGATAAGAAGAGCTACAGCAACCAACCTGACACTGCAAGCCCTTGCAAAAGTAATTACATCTGGCTGGCCAAGACGCAAGAAAAAGTGAAAGATTGTGTGAAACCCTTTGGTCCGTGGTGAGATGAGATTCATATTGAAGACGATGTAGCCTTTCTTGGAGACAAACTGATCTTCCAACAGAGATTAGGAGTGACGACTCAGCACACTGCAACATAGTCACCTAGGGGCAGAGAAATGCAAGACCAGGGCTGTAATGTGCTGGCCAGGCATGGCCCAAGACATTGAGAGACTGGTTGTACATTATTCAACATATGCAAAGTTATGAAGGGACAACAAAAAGGGGCCACTTACACCCCATAATGTTCTTAATTAGCAATGACAGAAAGTTGCAGCAAACACATTTGAGTTTAGGGCAGAGGGTTACCTTATCATGGTGGACTATTTTTCAAAGTATCCTGAATAGCACTGATAAAAGACAAAACTGTCCAGAGCACTATATCACACATGAAATCTGTTGCAGCACATCACTGTACTCCTACGGTGATTGCCAGGGACAACATGCCATTTGAAATGCACTTGGCTGGGGAATCAAGCTTACAACCTCCAGTCCTACCTATCCTCAACCCAGTGGCATGGCAGAATGGGCTGTACAAACTATCCAGCAGCTTCTCAGGAAGGCAGACGGTGATGGGCAGGAAACCTATGTAGCCCTGCTGGAAAACAGAAATTCTACATTGGCCAGCATGCCATATTCTCCATCCCAGTTAATCATGGGCAGGATGCTGTGCTCCAAGATTTGTACAACCCACAATCTGCTCAAGCCACGGGAAGTCTCTGATGTGGTTGATCAGTTAAGGAAACGTCAGGTACATCACAAATACTACTATGACCAGAGTGCTGGGCACTTCCCACAATCAGTCAAGGAGATATAGTCCAAATCAAATGTGAACGCACATGGAAGCCTGTCATAGTAACTGGAACCACCCCTCATCCACAGTCATACCTTGTGACTAACACAGAAGGACGACAGTACCGATGAAGAAATCATTGACATCTGTTGAAGACAGATGACCCACCTCTCACCATAATGGATTCACACTGGAGGAGTAGCTCTCTATGTAAAGGAAGGGATAAAAGCAACTGAACAAAAGAGTAAACAGGGAGGAGAGGAGGCACTGTGGGTCACCTTGGAGACTGGAAAGGGCACCACAATCCGCACAGGGGTTGTGTACAGACCCCCATGTCAGGGGGAAGGAATGGACAAGGATATGATGGAAGGCATTCTTAGAATGGCAGAGAAAGGGAGATACTGTTGATGGGAGACCTGAATATGCGGATGTTAACTGGAGCACATTTGCTGCAGCCACATCAAAACAGGGCCATTCTTGATGCCCTACGGTGGCAGGCATTAGACAGCTAGTTTTGGAACCCACTCGTGAGGGAGCAATTTAGACCTCGTGACTCAAACGTGGCAGTGAGAGGATCTCAGATCTAGAAGTGGGTTGCCATCTGGGGACAAGTGACCATCAGACAGTGTGGTTCACGTTAAACTCAGCTACAGAGTCAAGCCATACAAAAGTGAGGGTACTGGACTTTAGGAGGCTGACTTTGGCAAGATGGGAGAGTGCCTCAGAAAAGCACTAGCAAACAGGCTAGAAGGAGGTGTGGAGCAACAATGGGGAATTATCAAAACTGCCATCACAGAGGCAACAAGCCTTTGTGTGAAGCAAATAAACAAATCAAAACGAAAGAAAAAGCCACTATGGTTCTCAAGAGAGGTGGCTGTGAAAGTCAGGAAGAAAAAGATAGCATTCCGGAAGTATAAGGAAACACAGAAGGAGCAGGACAGAGAGCTGTACAAGTTAAGGCAGAAAGAAGCAGGGAGGGAAGTCAGAATAGCAAAGGCCCAAACTGAGGAAAAGATAGCCAACTCAGTTAAGAAGGGGGATAAAACCTTTTATAGGTACATTAGCGAGCGTAGAAAGACAAAGGGAGGGATAGTGAGGCTGAATAGAATGAACGGTGGGTGGGCAGAGGGGGACAGTGAAAAAGCAGGAATACTGAACGAATATTTCAGCTCAGTATTCACAAAAGAGAGGGGAAGTGCCTAATCCAATTAACAGAAGCACTCTGATAGGGGGTCTGATCTCAGTCCTTTCACAGAAGAAAGGGTTCTGCAAGAACTCCTAAAACTGAAGGTGGACAAAGCAATGGGTCCTGATGGAATTCACCCCAGAATTCTAAAGAATTAAGGAAGGAACTAGTGAAACCACTGGCTACTCTTTTAATAAATCATGGAGGATGGTGTGGTACCGAGGACTGGAGGAAGGCGGATGTGATTCCCCTTCACAAAAGTGGGACCAAGACAGAGGCAGGAAACTACAGACCTGTCAGTCTGACCTCTGTGGTAGGGAAAGTGATGGAGTCACTTCTGAAGGAAAGAATAGTTGAGTACCTAGAGGTCAGTGGAGCACAGGATCCAAGGCAGCATGGGTTCACAGCGGGAAGGTCATGTCAGACGAATCTAATAGATTTCTTTGACTGGGTGACCAAAGTAGTAGACCAGGGAGGGGTTGTGGACATGGCTACCTAGACTTTAGCAAGGCATTTGACACAGTCCCACAAAAGATTAGTAGTTAATTAACCAGCCTGGGAGTGGGTCCCAGGTGGTAGCCTGGGTAAAACATTGGCTGGACAACAGGACACAGAAGGTAATTGTAAATGGAGTCCACTCTGAAGAAAGGGCGGTTACTAGTGGGGTACTGCAGGGTTCAGTATTGGGTCCAGTCCTTTTTAATGTCTTCATCAGTGACATTGCAGAGGGACTGGAAGGAAAAGTATGCCTTTTTGCAGATGACACAAAGATCTGCAACAGGGTTGATACACAAGGCGGCGTGGAAAGGATGAAAAGGGACTTGGCAAAGTTGGAGAAATGGTCAGACGATGGCAGCTAGGATTCAATGCAAAAGTGAAATAATGCACCTGGGAAACAAGAACCCAGGGAAGAATACACAATGGGTGGGGAGGTAGTAACAACAACAAAACAGGAAAGGGACCTGGGGGTAATCATATCAGATGACCTTAAGGTTAGCAAGCAATGTGAGAAGGCAGTAGGGAGGGCCGGGGTATACTGGGATGTATAGGAGAGGCATCAGCAGCAGAAAACAGGAAGTTGTTATCCTCTGTACAGACAGTTGGTGAGACCCCATCTGAATACTGTGTCCAGTTCTGGAGACCCCATCTCCGCAAGGACATAGACAGGATAGAGGCAGTCCAGAGGAGGGCAACTAAAATGGTGCAGGGTCTGACAGAGAAGCCGTATGAGGAGAGACTAAAGGAGTTTAATAATGTATACCCTTGAGGAAAGAAGGCAGAGGGGG
This sequence comes from Neoceratodus forsteri, assembly GCA_016271365.2. Taxonomy (NCBI): domain Eukaryota; kingdom Metazoa; phylum Chordata; order Ceratodontiformes; family Ceratodontidae; genus Neoceratodus; species Neoceratodus forsteri. The sequence goes on from CM057454.1 coordinate 70,333,873, forward strand.
ACATGATAGAAACTTTCAAGTACCTCAAAGGAATCAACAAAATCCAAGAGGGTAGCATCTTTCAGAAAAGAGACTTGCAAGAACAAGGGACACAATTTAAAGATAGAAGGAGGGTGGTTCAGGGGCAATGTGAGAAGTATTATTTCACAGAGAGGTAGTGGATGCATGAACAGCCTTCCTGAGGAAGTTGTGGGTCTAAAACTGTGAGAATCCAAGAAATCGGACAGACATAAGGCAATTCTTGTGGGGGCAGGAAGATATAGGCTGTTGGTTAACTAGGATCTGCGGCCTATCCTGTAGGTAGGGAAATGGGCAGACTAGTGGTCCTTATCTGCCGTCAAAGTCTATGTTTCTATGATGACCGTTTGACCCAGTACCACATGTGCAAACAACTGCAATGAGACATTACCTACTGTTCATTTGGTTGGCACCAAGATGATCACAAGCTGCTGTATGTGTTGCCACAGAAGCAAGCAACACCAGTGATGTAACATCTGGAGGGAGGGAGGTGAGAATGCCCTCCAAATACAAGGATTATATGTTACAGTATGTGCTGGTAGTAAAGATCATGCTGCAGTGGTGGATCATGTGCTAGTAACTTCTGGTCCCTACACTAATTAACAACATTTGGGACTCTTATGCCAGTAAAGTAACTGAACAGTGCAGTTTAGCACAAGTATGTCGAGTAAATAGTTATTGGTTAAAACCTAGTTAATCTTAAAATGTTTCCAGCTGATTGTGATGATGGATGATGTGTTGGGAGCAAAGAAAGTCTTTATAAGCCAAGAATGATCCAAGTTCCAGTGATGTGTATTTCTTGTTAGTTGCAGTTTTCTTCCTTATAAAAAGGAAGATGTAACAGAAAGTATTACATTGTTCATATAAGTGTTGCTTTATTACCTTTGTCCTCATACATCCCTTGTCGTAAATCTTTGTGGATGGATACTGTTCCTACGGTAAATTGTTCCCTTTCTATGATGTGTTTGTTTAGAAAACATACTTCATCCCCTCATTGTTTATTGCATTACAATGTATCTAACTGAATGCATAGTCTGTTACATATTTCCTTTCATTATACGTTGCCTTGTTTCATGTTTTTCCTTCACTGTATATTTTAATACAGTGTATTCTACTGTATGTAAACTTGGATGTAATCTCCTGGTTTATACCTGAAAATAGGCATCAGATGCCTAATGTGCTTAGCTGGTTAATGAAAACCAAATAAATAAAGTGTAGTAATGTTGTAGTTATAGCACCAATCTATGGTGCTCAGTATTACTTCATCTCTGTAGCAAGTTGGCAGTGTTAACCAATCAGAGGCAGATATTCAAAAGTTTGCCTAGGCACAAAGCCTAGTTTGCATGCACAAACCCAGCTTTGTGCAGATGTACCATATTCAAAAGCTCCTGTTAGTGCAGGCAAACAGGGTTTGTGCCTGGGCAATATTTGGATGGGGTGCAATGCAAATTAAGACGCAGGGACCTGAATATTGGCACAGTCCAATATTCAGAGTGTGTGTGCCACACAAGCCATTTTGCATGGTTCCCTTGCATGGCGCAGATATCGCTGATCTTAAACACATCTTACTACCCTGCAACCCTGGTGGTTAGTGGAGGAAGTGTGTCGGCCCTCCGACCCCCAACCCAGTAGTCTTTGGTGTCTAGTGGTGCCCCCTTCCTCCCATCCCACTCCCACACACACACATTATCGTCCAGTGGTCCTGCTCCCCATTCCAATCCCCTGTATAAGAATATTAAACCATTCCCTGGTGTCTAGTGGACCCCCTTCCTATCCCTGATCCCCTGTACATGACAGTAAAGCCATTCCCTAGTTTCTAGCGGACCCCCCACCCTGGCAGATAGTGTCCCACCACCCTGCTCCATCCCAAACCCAAGCAACCAACCAGCACAGCCCTCCACTCTCCACCATGACCGGTAACAGACTGATCAGTCAGTGAGTGCATATTGTACAAGCAGTTGTCACAGTACGTGTTCACTGACAGCTCAGTCAGCTGCTGGCCTTGGTGGAGAGCAGAGGGCTGTGCCAGTCGCCGGCTCAGGGTTGGGATGGAGGGGCATGGTGGTGGGGCACTACCTGCCGTGGTGGGGTGTGGGGGTTCACTAGACACTAGGAAATGACTTTACTGTCTTATACAGGGGATCGAGGGCAGGGAGATGGGTCTTCTATTTATTATTAACTCTAGGATTAACACCTTTGAACAGGAACTGCTCATTTACAAAGGTTCCACATCATACTGTGGGTAGACAAACAGGGTGAACATCATTACAAAAATTATACAGAGGTAGCACAGATGGTATAGCGAATGTAGGTTTGCAAATCATTATTCAAAATTCGAGACTACACTTGTTGGGTAGGAGTAGAGCAAAGACCAGAAAGCAGACATGGAGAGAGTGTCTCAGACTAAGAACTGAGCAGTGCATAGGTAGGCTAAATGTGAAGGAGATTTGGGGAGAACAGTGAGGAGAGTATTCCCAGGGGAGTGGGCAGGCTGGAGGCCATTGTCAAGGTGAGAGGAGGGAGTGAGAAGTGTGGTTGGGTGGTGCTAGTTGGGTAGGGTAGGGACAGGGGAGCAAAAAGTGCTGGTGTTGGAGGGGATTAGGTGGGGGTAGCAGTGGGAGGAGGAGGGGAGACAGAGGTGTACTAGGTAGCAGAGATTTATTGGAGAGGAGCAGGAAAGTCTGAAGTGCTAGGGACGCTGGTAGCACTAGGTGAAACAGTCACAGCTACTAGAAGAGGAGAGGTGAGGTTTGCCCGGAGCAGCCGTTTGAAGGGGCCAATTTTGGGAGCAGTCAGGATATCCCAGCTGAGAGCATTATACCAGTGCAGAGCCCTGTAGGCAAATGATCTCTGTCCCATAGAGGTCCGACATCTGGGAACCTGGTAGGTTTGATTGCTGGCGTTTTGAGTATGCAGGGTGGTACAGTGCGTGTTTAAGAGCTTTTTGACACCTGGTGGCATGAGGCCTAGGTGTACCTTTTTGTTAGCAGGCAGGTCTGATACTGGATCCTAAAAGGAGTGAGCCATCCAGACTGGGCATATAGCTCACAGGTGTGAGTAAGGCGGGCAGCTCCAATGAGTAGTCTATAGGCTTTATTTAGTGCCACTGTTACCTTCAAGGGCAGAAGGTGAGGCAGAGCCATAGATGGCTGAGACCATAGTCAACGATGGAGGTGACTGAGCTGTGGATTGCCAGATGCAGAGCATCTGAAGTCATACAATGCTTGTGCCTTTATGGCATCTCCAATTCGAATGTTTACGGCCTTGGCCACATTCTCGGTGTGTTGTGTATTGAGAGAAGTTATCCAATGTGATCCCAAGGTATTTGAAATGCTTGACCTGTTCTAGACACCAGGAAATGGTTTAACATTCTTATACAGGGATTGAGATGAGGGACAGGACCACCAGACACCAGGGATATGTATGTAAACATCAGGCATAGTGCCAGTGGGGGAGGGGCCAGATACCAGGAATAATTATTTCAACATTAGGCATAGGGTGTTGGTGGGGAGGGACCACTGGACACTAGGGATAATTATTTACACATCAGACATGGATCAGGGTGGAGGGATGGACCACTGGATGCCAGGGAAAGACTTATATCTAACATTGGGCCAGTGATCAGTGGGGGACCATTAGCACCAGAGAAAATTCATTTTAACTCTGGGCGAGGATAGGAGGTGGGGAGAGGGCACTACTAGCACTAAGGATAGCTCTCTGGGATCGGGCAATTGGGAGGCAGCACTGTGCAATCCAGCCTTGTTCCCCATGCAAATGATCCCATATTAGGCATATAAATGGCCTTTAGTGCCTTGCATGCCCAATAGGCTCATTACATGGGTCCGTTTGAATATCAGAAATTTAGCGCGGGTGCAAGCCGTTGTGGCACCCTATTTCAGGAGCGATGTCTGCTTAGTGCTAAGTGGTTAGCACTGGGCCAGCATGGTCAATACTCATTTGAATAGTGTTAGTGCACTATTCCACTGGATATGGCATCTTTGAGGCACCCAGGCAAGCAAAAGGCGTGGTGCAACTTCTTGCACTGCTGCCTCTTTGAATACTGGGTCCCAGATGTCTTCGGTGTAGATTAGCCACTGCTAAGCAATTCAAATCACAAATTGTGCTGAGAAAAGAAATAATGTGACCTACTGAGAATTGAACCCAGGGCCCAAGAATACCATCCTATGTTCTAACCACTGAGCTACAGTCTACACATTTGAACCTAAAGGTTCCTGGGCACTCTTCCTTTCTCTGGTATTGCATATCCTACAACTGGGAATAATCAAGATGGCAGTTAGATGTTTCTGGTGCAGTAGTAGCAACTGCTAAACAATTTAAATTAATTTAAATTTAATTTAAATTGCTTAGCAGTGGCTAATACTGCACCAATAACATCTAATTGTCATCTTAATTCTTCCTAATTGCAGGATATGCAATACCAGAGAAAGGAAGTGTGTCTGGGAACATCAGCTCCAACCATGAGAGCCTGTAGTTCAGTGGTTAGAGCACTGGGATGATATTATGGGGGCCTGGGTTTGATTCCCAGAAGGTCATCTGCTTTCTTTCTCACTACAATGTGTGATCAACCAGTTGGAGTAAGCTGTATAATACAGTACACTCCTAGCTCGCTTAAGTGTGTGTGCTGACTCATGAATACAATACGGGGGGAAGATTTAGGAAGGTGGTCAGGAGACACTTCAGAAGGGGTGTCATGGTAGAATGAACTTCCATCTGAGGTGGTCCTCAAAAGATAGTGGGGAGGTCAGAGACCATAAGGCCTTCTGCTGGCTAGTTCATATGTTCTTAAATCTTACACTATATACCCTTTTACATATTTTCACATCTTTGGTGAAGGGAGCACATTCAGTCTGATTGTTACTGATTCTCAGAACAAACTACAGTATGAATAGCCTTTGCAGCCTGTGTTGGACTTGGATTAAATGTGTTTCTCTGGGAGTTTTATCGGACCTTCTCATGAATGAACTACAGTACATACGGCGAAATGTTGAGCTGGCTGGTTATTTCAGTAATAAAGAGAGTGGCACACTGAGATAGAGACTCATCCTGGTCTTGCCTTGTGCTATGACTCAGCACCTGAATACACAGTAGGAACCCTGCAAGCTCCCTTAAAACTCTGGTGATTCTATCTGTTACCAGGTGGGGAATGGGGTAGTGGCCAAACAGTGCAGTTGGGCCGAGCACTGTGTTGGTTGGGGGAGGACTGTGCCAGGGCCACAGGAGGGCTATTAGCTAGCTATAGCCATTTTTGTCATATGCTTGCTTAATCCTTTTTCTTCTCTAAAGCTTTGCTACTGCTCCCCTTCCCCCACATATAACAGTTTATTTATTTGCATTTCCTGACTAATGAGAATATTGAACCCTAGTGTAGTTGACAATATGATGCATATCTGCTGTGTAGAAGCCCCTACATGTGAAGCACATGACGTGCCCCCAGAACAGCAGGCACAGCCTTAACACACATCATGAGTACACACAGTGTTCACATACCACATCCCAGGGCCACCCACATGTGTGTGGGGGCATGCTGGATAGATCTGCCATGCATGGGTGGCAAACCACACATGTACAATGCAGGTTGTCCCAAAAAGGCACATGTACTAGCATCGGATCAATTATACCAGGTGGATCTGTGCCATAAACCCAGGTACACAACACAGGGCCACCCACCCTCCCGAAGCCAAGGCACTGGCCATAGGGCCCTACCTCAGTAAGGCCCACCCACTGCCCCCCAACCCCACCTAGGTGCACACAGAAATCCACAACACTGGTGGTGTGCCAGCGGCATAGGTACCCAAGCCTCCCAGGAGGCAAACCCTCACAGAACACATGGACACATGACTGGGTACAGTGCAAGTCATTTATTTGTGATACAACTCCCAGTGATCCACCACACAGTTACAAACACAGACATGTAATGGGTGACACACTCAACAGTGCCTGCTACAGAGACAGGGCACTGGATATCACCAAACCCAGGCATCCATACATAGGTTACAGTAACTGGGTGACCACCAACCAACACAGATACCAGCAACAGCCAGTCTGCTGCCACCAGATGACCCACTGACCCTCAGTGAGCCATGTAACCTGGGGTGATAATGTCTGCCACTCATTTAGTCCAGCACAGTCCAATGTCCAGTGATTATCCACACTCCATGCATAGACAACATAGTCCCAAGTGAACGGTGGACTATACCACCATGACTGCTTGTTGCACCCCCAGACAGTCTGGATGATAGGGATGTGTCTGCATCTGATCCAAACGGGTCACCTGCCCTCAGGAACTGCAAGCATAAGGGTCCACAAAAGGCCTGAAGTGACACAGACAGGGGGACGTCACATCATCCCTGCCACTATGGAATGTCATCATTACCAAGTAACATCACCCTGTGAGAACAAGGGGCATAGTGCTGTCACTGCAGCCAAGGCCATCATGCCCATAGATGCAGGGTGGTCATATGTCCCCCTATGGTCCCACCACACAATGGCCTCTCAATGGGGCTAGGGGCTACCTGTAAAGGATGTACTGATCTTCAGGTACAGAGTGGTCAGGCCCCACCAATGTGTTAGAGGCATGACAGCCCTGCCTGAGGCCATGCTATCCCAGTGCACACATGGACCCACATAACTGGGATGACTCCATGATCTGCCAGAGGATCAGATGGACATTGCCTCAGGCATGACCCTCCCACCACAGGTGCTCCATCAGCCTTATCTGCAACCAGGCCCTTCCAGCTGCCACCACAATTCCGTGGGCCCCATGCCACTCCTCCAGATGGAGTGACATACCATTGCCTCTCAGGACAGCCACATATGGTGGTAGTAAGGTGGCACACATTAACATCCCTATACCGCCCACACAACTTTAGCCCCCCCATCCCAGTGCTCACCTGGGGCAGCCATGTGACAGGTTACAGCCATCCCATGTTGTCCTGGTAGGGCATTAACCTGAGCCCCCTAGACTGCGGGGCAGGCCAGGTACACATGATCCTGACGGTCACTGGCATACAGTGCCACTGGCTGAAACAGCACTAGCATTGCTCGCCTGAGCTCTCTCCTTTGCCACAGCTTCCTGCCAACTATAGTCTGCACAGACAGTGATGTCCCCTAAGGTGTGTGTGTGCCCAGCGCCTTGGGGGACACAGGCCCGAATGTGGGCGGTGTGTGCTCAGAATCCCATGTCCTCAGTATGTTTCACACAGGCACATAAGGGGGGTGTGGTGGAGCTGTGGGTTCCTGGCAGCCCACAGACCACTACCTGTGCAAAGCCTAGGGCACATGCAGGATATGCTCTTCATATCTTTTGGACCTACTCCTTTGGAGGAAGAGCTGCAGTAGGACCAAGGCATGGCTGTTTCTGTAGGCCACAAGTACACAGGCCTTACCTGCAGGTGGCCACCTTAACCCACATGCACTGCATCCATTGTTTACACCTGGGCCATGCTGCCATTCAGGATCTATGCGGCCTCATACGGGCAGACATTGCACCCACCATGGGATGATCCTGTGCACTGACTGCAGAGCAGAAACTACTGTGTGCCCTGGCAACATAGGTCACTGGCTCCTTCCAGAGGTGGATAGCGATATAATGGGTGTTAGGCCATGGTGTTCTGTGCACTGCATCAGGTGACCAGCACCTTTGTTTGCCATGTGGCAGCCACCACATCCATCCTGAAGAAAGCATGGTGGTGGCTACAAAACAACCCAGAAAGGAGCCAAACAAATAAATTACTCATAGTAGTAGGCAGGGTAGTTCAGTATCACTATCACCATTGCAAACAAGTAGCACACATTGCTCCCAGTTAAAAAAGTTCTTTAGTGATTAAAAAACCAGCAGTGCAGCTACAGAACACCCCTCCTAGAAAAACACCAGACTTTTTCACACTTAAAATGAGCACGTTCTCAAGGCAGTGCAGGCCAAGCAAGCCACAAAGTTGGTGTTCCATGCACATGCACATCATGGGTTTCCAAATGTGCTGGTAGCAATAGGCTGCACCCATGTGGCACTATGCTGCAGTAGGAGGCATATTGCAACTGGAAGGGTTTCTACAGCATCAGTGTGTAAGTGGTCTGCGGCACTCATGATATCATATCATCACCAATGTATGTGATAAGTACCTAGCATCCTGCCATGATGTGTACATATTCAGTCAGTTACAACTACAGACATCCTGGAGATCCATGGAGGACAGGTGGGATGACTGCTAGTGGCGCTAACTGCACCTGTTGACAGGTGCCATTCACCACATGTAATGTATGTACTTGACTGTGTTCTACTTCCCACCACACACACAATGTATACCCACTGAGGCCATGCCTGACACCCTACCTGTCAACATCCATGGAGGCCAAGGAGTTATAAATGAGGCACACCGCAAGACCAGTGCAGTGGTGGAGTGAATATTCAGACTCCTGAAGATGAGTTTCTACTGCCTGACTTGGACAGGTGCTGAAATGATGTTGGAAGGTGTGCCAGGTGTTCATCGATGCACCAGTTACACAATCAGGCTGTACAATGCCTCATACCCATACTAGAGCACTTACCTGATGATGGTTGGCTGGACAGTGATGGTGGAGAGCAGGGACATGTAGTGGCATTAGGGTACAGCAGCAGGATGGTGGATTATCTGGCAGACACATTAGGCATCTACTAGTGCAGGACACATCCAGTAGGTAACATGTCTACCATGCACCAGGGGGCTGCCATGATGCATGGACAAGGGCTGGGTGCTGAGATACCCAGGGGGTGTGCCACAGTAATGTGCAGTTTTGAACTCAGTAGTATGATACCCTGGGGGGGGGCATGGTGATGTGTAGATATTCCTGTGAGGTGCAATACCCTAGGGGGACTATTGTGCCATGCTGCTGCAGGATGATGACCGAGCGCCAAGGTGCCTTGCCCGGCCCCATGTCCTGATACCCCAAGTGCCTGGCTGGGCAGTGTGGGCCAGGCACCATTGTGGACTGGAGGGCTGCTCTGTTGGTGCCCCACCATCACACAAGGTGAGGTCTGGATCTGCACATGGGCCTGTGTGTAGGGCTGTGCACAGGGCTGCCATGCTGACATGGATTTCTGCATGGCCTGCCATTCAGGACATCCCCTATCCTGCACAACTCACTTGAGAACACCCTGCATCTTTGCTGCAAGTTGTTTTCACAAACATGGTGTTCTCACCCATGGCACACAGCCTCTCCAGCTCCAGCTGGCAAAGTTCTGGGTAGTACCAGCAAAGTATACTGGTCCACCATGGGTGCCATGCAGACCTGCATGTCAGTGGCTGGTGCTCACCAGTGTCCATGTTGGTGTCTGTCCCCATGGGTGTGCATCTGCCTATGTGTGGTGTGCCCTCAGTAGTGCTGCAGCTGCCCTGTGTACCCCATTACTTTCCAATTGGCCAGTACCCTCTGGTACCAGTGGTCATAGGTGTTACTGGTAGGGTAGGCCCGTGTCCAGCTGTGCTCTGTGCGTGCTGCTGTGTGGTACCGGCTGCCATGCCTGTATCCATTGACAGTCTCTACTGTTGGGGCTGGGTTGTGTCCAGGTGTGGGATCCTTGCACTGTCCTGGATGATGTCCTGGTCTGTTGTCCAGGCTCTCCTGCTTCTCCTCCTTGGTGTACTGTGATCCTGCTCCTGTAGTGCCATACATCCCAAAGAGCCTGCAAAAAAGGGAGTGCAGTTGCATGACTGCTAAGGTGATTCAGTGGGCATCACTACTGCTTTGCCGTGATCTGCTTGGGAGGCATCTACCTCCTGTGGGCTGCTCTTGCATGCTGTCCATGACATATGTCTATTGTGGCATTCCATCCTGTGGACCCTCTGGTTCCGCATCACCAGTGTCTGTTGGAGAGAGCTGTGTCACTCAACTGTTGGGTGATGGGGGGTCAGGCAGGGGGGCACTCACCAGGTATGGTGTCCATTATGTCTTCCTCCCCATCAAGCACCTCCTGTGTTAGTGTTTCAGTCATGATGGCCTCAGTGGGTGTGAGGTCCATTGAGAGACTGGATGGCTGTGGGCCACCAACCATCTGACAGCTGGACTGGCATGCCACCGCCACTTTCCATTTGACAGTGGCCTGTAGGTCTAGCCACTTGTGCTTGATGGCATGCAGGATATGTGGCTGGGGTCTACACCTATTGACAGTGGATTGTTGCTCGAGCCAGGTTCAAGCCTTGTCCTCAGCAGGTGCTTTCAGGGACTCAGCACCATACAAGATGCTGTAGTAGCTCTGTATCTCATTTGCCAGCATGGCCTCCTGCTGGGAGCTAAAGTGGGAGGACCTGGCCCAGAACAGCCCCCTCATGCCTCCCCTTCCATGTCTGCCACCATGCATGCAGCATTGACTCTGGTCTATGGTGGAAGATGCAGGCCTGGCATCCTGGCCAGGGGCCGGGGTGCCATCATCTAACTGCCTCCTCTGCCTGCTGGTGTGTGGGTTCTGTGCCTGTGGTTCCGTGCCTTTATTCACTTCTATGTGTGCATAATGGTTATCTGCATATCCATCATAGTGCTGTTCACCTTATGTGGTGGGGTCAAGAAGAGTGTTTGCCTCCTTCAGTCCCCCATAACCTGATCTGCTCCCTTGTGTGTGCCTTTGTGCATTGTTTTGTCTGTGCACGCAGCTGTTTGTGAGTGCCATGGGTTTTGTACATCTCATCAGGTGTGCATCTCTGCACCACCACTATCTGCCATTCCAGCATAGGCTGCTATGCTCGTGAATAGAGCCCATTATTTGTAAAGTACTGAATTAACGAATTTAAGCCACTGCTGCTTGTACTGCATGACAAGCAGGTGAGTTGTACCTACTGATGAATGTAGTGGGTTGGTATTTTTTCCAGCAGCCAGTAGTAGCTTATCACCTAGCCCATATCATCTTCTCTGGGTGGAGCTAACATGCAATTACATCTGGAAGATAATGTACTGTACTATCTTTGGGTAAGAAATCTCCCAAGAGTTATCGACCAGGACTTTAAACTTTATTTGAGCCCATAAAGCAGGAGTAGTCAGTCCATCAGTTTAGTTTATTGATCAACATAGTAGTCTTTACAGTTTTACATAAGATACATTATAAAAGTTTATAAAACGTACTGTATTTGTACATTAATGAAATACAGCATCAATGTCATAAATACTTTTTAAAAATCAATTACACAGTTTGTGTTTCCTTACTTTAATGCTAGGTTTCAAGAAAGTGGTAACCTTTATAGATCCTTTTTTAGTCTGTGGGTTTAACAGATACTGTAATGGACTTAATAGTTCATTATCAAGATAATATAATAATGGCCCTAAGTGTCACTCTCTAATTCTTGCATACAATGGACATCTCAGTGGTACATATGTGATGTCCTCCAGTTCAAATCACAGTCTAAATTGATATTATTTGAATTCTCTCTACGAACTCTTGCTTCAAGGAGTACTATGGCCAACATTTGCAAAAGCATATGTTGTGCAGTGTTTTGATTTGTGTGTCTAGTCCTGGTGTGTTTTTCCTTTTGTTTGCTATTAGTTTTTTCCAATTTTCCTATTAGTTTTATATCCTTCCTGCTAGTTTTACAGCCTCGGGGATCTCAGTAATACTTATGATTTATTGCTCTTTTTTCCCAATAATGCCTCCTGTCCGTGTGACAGTGATGTGTCTGGGACCATAGATTCTGCAAGTATAGGTTTATAGTCAATTTTAAAGCAGTGCAGCTGTGATTTTAAGTCACTTTCCTTATCTAGTAGGCACTAAGGCTACATTTACAGCTCAACAATCACTTGAGAAATAACTGCATGGGTATTCTGGAAGAAAACAGCTAGAGTCTTTACCAATTATAGCACTGATGACCCGTCTCGGGTGATTTGTAAATTTTTGTCTGGGTATAGTTAGATGAAATTAAAAGCTTGAAAAGCAAAACATTTACTCTTGCTGCTTAGACCTAGACAAACATATAGAAAAGAAAGATACTGAATTAGAATTATTTAGTTGAGGCCAGAACATCAGGGTTCTGTCTTTTGATTACTGCTGCAGCACTTTCCCTCAATAAATCAGTGGTCCCAGACACATTACTTTCACATGAGACAGGAAGAATTGCAAGATGAAGAAGAGCAATAAACCATTTTAACATGGAGATCCCCAAAGGCAAAATACTAGTAAGCAAATTTCAGGGAAAAAAAATGCTAATTTCAGGGGAAAAAATGCTAATAGCAGATAAAGGGAAGAACACACCAGGACTAAACAGACAAATCAAAATTCTGCACAACATATGTTTTTGCAAATTTTGAATGTTGTACACCTTTCAATAATTTTTGTGGGATACATTCCTACTGTAGCTTTGCTTAGCGCAACACTCTCCTATCCTCTATATCTCCAAAAAGAAATAAGTTTGTTTTGAAAGTATGGAACATCCCAATTTCTGAATACTAAAATCAGAATTTAGTTTTTTAAATATATCTAATTAATCTCTAGGTTTATATTTGTGAATCAACTGTAATTTAAATACTTTAGAATAAGCTCTATGAATAATTACCCCTAAGGACAAGATCCCATAAGTTAGGTAATTCAGTATTTATTAACTGTGACTGTACATGGGCTAACCAAGCAGAGGAGAAACCTTTTTTTTTTTTTTACAGATAATACTTTTTCTTGCTAATATACTGTACATAGTAATCATTTTATTCATAGCCTGAATCTTTAACCAATATGAATGCAGTTTAAGTGTCATTATAACATTTACTTTTATTTTCCCCAAGTCTACTCTTATGTAAAAGTAGGGTTTAACTGGGTTTACTATATCTAAAACAGTTTTATAAAATCTGTGAATGATAATGCTGTAGTCTTTAGGGCATGAATATCTCCAAACCTCAGAATTAAAACTAAGCACTGGGACCAATTTAGTATCAGCTGCCAAAATGGCAATTTCTACCCTAGAGCCCCAAAATTGTTTATTAACTCTAGTCAGATCACATTAATCAAAATGCTTTTTCCACTTACCATGTTTTCCATTTATCATTACTACTAAATGCTGTACCCAAATATGTATATTTCATAAGTTGTTCAAGTGGTTGTCCATTCAACTGCCACCTGTGTTTGTGTGTTCTGTTTGAACCATAAACAGTTACTTTGCTCTTTTCATAATTTATGATCAATTTTGCTTGATTTTTTTTCCCAATCATAACAACTTTCATTTTAAACCAACTGGTGACATTTATAAGAGGACCAAGTCATCCATGTATGCCATTGCTGGTCAGGACTGTCCGAGAATCGCAGGCAAATGAAATATACTATAATGTAGATTAATAAGAATTTTGTCCACGTATAAATTAAATGGAAGAGGAGCAAGGGGCACCCCTGCTTAACTCCTTTGTTGAGCTGACTAAAACATGTCTCTGTACAGTTTCCATTTAATGAGTATCTTACTTGTGTCCAGTTACCATCATGTAAATTAAATAACCAGTTACCATGATGTAAATTAAATAATGCCCTAGTAGTCAAGGTTCTCACCAAGGTCATGTAGCCTATCCCACAGTAAGTTTCTAAGAAGAGAATCAAATGTGGCCTTAAAATCTATATATGCCACACGTAGCTTATGATTCTTAAATGTAACATATTATCATAAAGATGAGCCATTACAATAACAGTGGTCTGTTACGGAATGATTTTTCCTAAAGCCTGCTTCTAAATTGCTAATGGTATTATTTTCTACCCAAGATTCTACTCTATTGTTTAACAGTTTTGAAATTTTTTTTACATCTTGTGTTCATTAAAACTATAAGTCTATAATTCACTGTCCTATGCAGCCAGTATAGTGTTATGCTTGTGCAACTGTGTTAGTTTGGTTTTGGCCATTCACACTCTCTATTCCAGAGGAATTACCACCCTGTAGGGGTACGAAAGGCAAGGAACCCTGGAGGAGGGTTCCACCCCTAGAGGTGCCACAAGGTGTTTCCCGTGGCTAAAGGTACCTTAGAATCCCTAAAGAGAGAAGTGCTGCCCATGGAGGAGGAGGGAGGATGGTGGTGCAAAAAGAAAAATGCTTCACAATAAGGCTGAGAGGAACTGCTTATATAGCTTAGGAAGTGGGAGTGGCTGGCTGCTTGGCCACTGAACTCCAGGCAAAAGCCTTTCCAATTCACTGTCCTATGCAGCCAGTATAGTGTTATGATTGTGCAACTGTGTTAGTTTGGTTTTGGTCATTCACACTCTCTATTCCAGAGGAATTACTACCCTGTAGGGGTAGGAAAGGCAAGGAACCCTTGGAGAGGGTTCCAACCCTAGAGGTGCCATGAGATGATTCCCATGGCTAAAGGTACCTTTGGAATCCCCAAAAGAAATGTAAGACAATCATATCCCAAAGAAGCAGGCAACACGAAGCATATGGGCAAGCAGTAACTGAGATGTAGTAGCAGTAACTGTGATGTAGTAGTAGAGAAGCATAGACAGTTTGATAACATAATGAGATGCTCAGTTTGATAACATAATGAGATGCTCAGTTTGATAACATAATAAAATGCCCAGGTTTGTGTAGCATGAAATTAATGGTTTGCATTGAGATTAGGGGATCCCCTAAGGAGAGAGAAATGGTAGGACATCCTCCACCTCCATCCAACAGTGGAACATACCTAAATAAACTAGGGGACACTACTATGCTAACTAAAAGTTATGACCTGAGGTAATGGAGGAGAGAAAAAAAACCCTATGAGGAGGAAATCTATGGGGATTCAAGGTCTAGGTCGCCTTCCCTCCAGGCTTGGTATAGTTTATTTAGTGATGGCTCTGCAGCTGCACTTTGGAAAACCCAATTAAAGGGAGGTGAAAAATATTCCAATTTGGAGAAAGGTTCTCACTCAAACCCTCTATCAGGAACACCATGGAAGGTTGCAAGAAAACTCTGCATCAATACATGCAACCAAGGTGCAAGAGGAGAGCATCGACTGCTGAGGCACTCACCTGGCCTACCCACCCTGAATCAAACCAGGTTAACCAGAGGCAGTCATAGGGAGAATGCAGTGAAGGTGCCTTGCTAGGGAAACCACTAAAGTCAAAAGCTAACTGTTATAGTGGAACACTAGAGCCAAAGGAGGTAACTTTTCCACCCTTCACCGCTAGGGCTTAAATTCTACACCAGGAGCTGCTGTCATGTAGCAAGCAGCTAAAGCCAAGCCCAGGGCAAGGACATTCCCAGTTATGGGCCAGGTGAGAAGGATCCCGCCCCTAGTGGGACATGCTTGAGATGTGGACTAAATGCAGAATGAGACCAGTGGCTGCAGGAACCCTGCACCAGAATAGAATGGCTGGCATGCCCCAGAAATTGATTGAGAGCTGAAAGCTGGTGAGCTGAATGAGCACAGTGTGCTGAGATTGTAATGAGCATTGAGTGCTGAGACCAAGGTCGAATGCAGAATTGAGTGCAGCAGAATCCCAGAAGCTGAAGCTGAGGAGATGGCAGTAGGCATGAAGCAATGGTTTGCATAGCTAAGGAGCAATGATTGCATAAGCAAGTGTGGACCTGCACATAGGTCAGTAAATAGAGTAGTAATATGTGGACCAGCACATAGGTCTGCATAACATAGAAACATAGAAACAAGAAGTTGACGGCAGATAAGGACCATGAAGGCCCATCCAGTCTGCCCATTCTTTTTCTACCTTATAAATGTGCCATCGCCTTTGCTCTGTCAGTGACCTATCTATTCATAGTCATTTGTATTGCTCCCTTATGTCTATCCCATGCCTGTTTGAAGCCCTGCACTGTATTCATAGCCACCACTTCTGTGGTAAGCCATTCCATGCATCTACCACCCTTTCTGTGAAAAAGAATTTCCTCACATTCCCCTTAATCGGCCTCCTCTAATCTCATGCTGTGTCCTCTTGTCCTGCTATTTTCTTATATTTAAACATGTTAGACTCTTTCACCTTGTTTATGCCCTTAAGGTGTTTAAATGTCTCGATCATATCACCTCTCTCCTCCTTTGCTCAAGGGTATACATATTGAGCTCCGTTAATCTGTCCTCATATGTCTTCTGATGCAGTCCCTGCACCATTTTGGTTGCCCTTCTCTGGACTGCCTCAATTTGGTTAATGTCCTTGTGAAGGTGTGGCCTCCAATACTGCAAGTACTCCAGATGGGGCCTAACCAATGTCTTCTACAGAGGGATTATTACCTCCCTCTTACGACTTTGATACCCCAACTAATACACCCTAACACCCCCTAGCCTCCTACTGCTTGAGGTCTGCTTGGATGATTTTAGGTCATCAGTGATGATGATGCCCAAGTCTCTTTCTTCCTTTGTGACTGCTAGCAACTCCCTCCCAGCCTATAAGTGGCTTCAGGGTTTCTCTTCCCTATGTGCATGATTTGCACTTCTTTGCATTAAATCCCAGTTGCCACTCTTCTGACCATTCTGCTAGTTTATCCAGATCTCTTCTCATTCTGCCCACCCCATCTGGATCATCTACTCTGTTGCAGATCTTGGTGTCATCTGCAAACAGACAAGCCTTACCCTCTAGTCCATCTGCGAGGTCACTAATGAAGATGTTGAATAGGACTGGCCCCAGGACTGATCCCTGAGGTACCCCACTTGTGACTTGCATCTCTTCTGACTGTATACCATTTACCACCACTCTCTGTTTCTGCCAGTCAACCAGTTTGCCACCCAGTTGACCAACTTCTGACCCACCCTGAGCCTACCTAGCTTATTTATCAATCTTCTATGTGGAACAGTGTCAAAAGCTTTGCTGAAGTCAAGGTAAGCGACATCAACTGCTCCCCTTGGTCCACCACTCTGGTTACCCAGTCAAAGAAATCTATGAGATTAGTTTGACAGGACCTTCCTTTTAAACCCATGCTGTCTTGGATCCTGTGCCCCTATGGATTCCAGGTGTTGCACTATCCTTTCCTTAAGGAGTGCCTCCATAATCTTGCCCACTACTGAGGTAAGACTGACCGGTCTGTAGTTCCCGCCTCCTCCCTGCTACCACTCTTGTGGAGTGGGATCACATGAACCCTTCTCCAGTCTTCTGGGACCTCTCCTGTGCTCAGAGACTCACTAAACAATTCTGCTAATGGCTCTGCTAGTTCCTCCTTTAGCTCCTTAAGTACCCTGGGATGTATGCCATCAGGTCCCATTGCCTTATCCACCCTGAGCTTAGCAAGCTCTTGTAGGACCCTTTCTTTTGTGAAGGGAGTAGTGCTCACCTCCCTCCCCTGTGTCCATGATGCTGAGCTGTGGCCCTGCCCTACCTTCTCTTCAGTAAATACTGAGCAAAAGTATCTATTTAGGATAGATGCCTTTACAGGGTCCTCCTCCTCACATGCCCTTTTCTCCATTAAGCTTAGCAATACCCCTCTGGACTTTCTCCTTTCACTAATGTATCTATAGAAAGTCTTGTCACCTTCTTTTACTGTTCGTGCTAGTGTTTCCTCAGTTTGGGACTTTGCCTACCTTACTGCCTACGCTTCCCTTAGGGCAGTTTGGTATGCCTCCTATCTTCATCCGCTGTGTTCCCTTATATTTTCTGAAGGCCAGCCTTTTGGCTCTGACCTTTTCTGCTACTGTATTTGAGAACCAAAGTGGTTTCCTTCTTCTTTGCACTTCCTTTTCTGTCTAACACAATGGGATGTTGCTTCAAGTATTGTATCCTTAATGCTTGCCCACTTTGCCTGTACTCCTCACCTGTGTTTCTTTTGCCAGGGCTAGCTTAACTCTGTTGGCCATCTTATCAAAGTCAGCTCCTCTGAAGTCCCATATTTTTGCTTTGGAATGGGATGATTTAGATGTAGTAGCCAAATTGAACCATACCATGTGATGGTCACTGGCCCCAGGTGACCTTCTACCTGGAGATCTGTGATCCCTTCTTTGTTAGTCAGTACTAGATCTAGGATAGCCCTGTCTCTTGTGGGTTGCTGTACCAGTTGTTTGAGGCCCTCCCCTGCAGGGAATCCACTATGAGTCTAGTTCTGGCAGATGTTCCTGCTGGTATTGACCAATCTGTATCTGGCATGTTGAAGTCTCCCATTATCAGAACCTCCCTTTAGCTGTCATGTTTTGTATATCTTCTAACAGTAATGTGTCTATGTCCTCCCTCTGGTCTGGGGCCTGTAGACAACCCCAGTTCTTATGGCTGTCCCATTTCCTGTTTCCAGGGTGACCCACAGTTCTTCTGGCTCCTTATGTATTCTGAATTTCTGTAGCTTTGATATTTTCATTAACATACGGGCCACCCCTCCCCTTTTTGCACCTCGGTCTCTTCTGAACAATACATAGCCAGGTACTGAAGTCTCCCAAGTGTGGTTACTGGTAAACCACGTCTCACTAATTGCTACTATGTCCAGTTTAGCCTCTGACATTATTGCCTGGAGGTCTGGGATCTTATTTCCCAGGCTGTGAGCATTGTGTACATGATTTTCCATTGGCCAGATTTTGGTGTGTTAGTTGTTGGGTGAAGTTGGCATTACCCTGTGCATTATGGAGACAAACCTTTTTCTTACCTGGTGATGCAAATGAACGGCAAACACGCTGAATTCCTGTTTGACCACTAGCTGAGGGGAGGGTGTTCTTCCCATTCGGACGATGGGGTGCTGCACCCTCTCCCCATTTGCTAGTTTAAATATTCTGCAAAGACATCAAACTTCTGCCCCAATGCACTGACTCTCTTTAGTCAGATGCAGTCCATCAAATTTAAAGAACTTTCGCTCCCAGAACTGTTGCCAGTTCCCTACAAATCTGTGTCCTTTTCCTGGCACCAGTCCTTGAGCCACATGTTTAGCTCCCTATCTCCCCTTCTCTGACCTTCCGTCCATCTGCTCCCTTCTCCCAGACTGGCAGGATCTCAGAGAAGGAGATGCGGATAGAAATAGATGATAGTTTGTCACCCAGCCTAGTCAGGTGTTCCTTGGTCTCCACAACTGACCGGCTGGTGAGATCATTAGTCCCTATGTGTACTAGGACATCAATGTTTTCTCCTGCTTTGTGAACAATTTTAGCAATGCGGTCAGTGTCTCTCATGCTGATGTACCTGGAGACATCTGACCATCACCCTGGCTGGAGATGGGTAACAACTCCCCGAATCATGGAGTCTCCTATGATCAGAAGTTTTTGGATTTCCTTTGTGCTTGTTTAGTTTTGGTTCCTGATTTGGGTGAGTATTGTTGTGCTAGCTCCTGTGCACGATGTCCTGCTCTGCAGTGTCTTCTGCCTCTTTATTTGATTTCAGAGATAGAGGCAGATACCTGTTTGTAGTGTTTATATGGTTTTGGAGGTAATGTGTTGGAGAGCAGAGAGTGATGGGGCACCTGATTTGCTCCTCCTAACCACCTGCCAACCTCCTGGACCAACTACCCTCTGCGTTGAGGGTTTTCTGTTGGATGCTGGGGAAATGGCGGGTGGTTCTTATAATGTATTTCCTCTTCAATATGAAATTTGAGGCATGCAATCTCTGCCCATGCTGCCTGGAGCTGAGACCTAAGATCTCAAAGGCCCAGCATGTAGGACAGTGTCCTAAATCCTGTAAGACTGTCCTTCTGAAAATTGTTCCACAGTACCTGCAGTTAATGAAATCCATTCCAAATAAGTTGCTGGGTTTGTAACCTAGTCAGAGTAATTAGAAGGAAAAAAATGCAAGTAATGGTTTAATTGTGCTTTGTTTAACTTGTTATAACAAGTTAAATTACTAGTGCCCTGTAAATGAGATCACCTTGTGGAGCCCCACTGATCCGCCCCTTCCTGCTCTGCCACAGGAAATGTCACAAGTGTGGTACCCTATAAAAGGAGTGTAGTAGTGGGTGGTTGGGGATGGGGGTGGGTGGCTGGGCCCTTCCCTGCCTAAAAAGAAGAACCACGGACGGAAAGAACAAGGAGGTAAGAGCAGAAACAATCAGTCAACAACAAATGCAGTAACCCTGAAAGCTTATCCTAATGTTAGATAAAACTGTAAAACCTGTAAAGCACCACCTGTAATAGTTTCAGAGAAGATATACCCTGTAAGAAACACTTTGCTCCAGAGAAAATAAAGCAGTAACAGAAGATATACCTTGCAAAAGACAATTTGAATCAGAAGATTACAGCAGTAATCTGTTACACACACCTGTAGGCACACCTTGTAATAATGCAGAAGAAGGTATACCAGCAACAACAATTTGAATCAGAGAAAAAATAAAGCAATGAAATGTTAGCAACAAACAGTAGCAATTCCTGTGAGTAAAAAATTAAAACACCACCACACAGTAAATCTGCTTAGCCAAACTAAGTCTTAATCATTCTCCCTTGCTCTGGTAAGTTTCTCCACTCTGCCTTTCAAGCAGTCTTAGAAGGAAAGAGCTCAGGTGAAGCTAGGTGCCTTGGCCAGCAAACCAAGTCTTCTACATAGAGCAATGAAACAGCACTGAATAGTTTATTTATTTATTTAAAAGTTTAACCAGGCAGGCATACTGAGAGGAGAACCACTCATTTCCAGATGCGACCTGGGGAGTGAGGCAAGCCAGCCAGCATTTAAAAGCCAAATCAAGGTGACAAACACTCTGAGGATTTTTAGCGGTGAAGGCAGGATTTAGAACAGAAATAATTAGACACATGGGGCCACAACTCCCCAAACACTTCCCAGTCCCTGCTGTAGGACAAACAGGAAAGTGATGGAAGGCCAAGAACCGCATGCAGATATGAAAACTTGTTTAACAGCCTCAGCGAGAGCCTTTTGGCTAACCTCAGAGTAGAACTGGTTGAATAAACATAGAAGCAACACTTTGTATGGAGCACACAGAGTTGCAAAACTGCAATAAAACATGGAGACACAATGCTCTGAAAGCAGGTGTAGCCAGGCAGTGCAATGAAGCTGCAAGTAGAATGACAGCATGAATGAGCAGCATAGCTAGGGTCAGAGTAAGCCTGCGTCAGGTGAAAACAACTGAGTATGCAACATGGAGCAGCTATGGTTGAGCTGAAACACACAGATAATGACTGCTGTTGCATTGCAGTAGTTTGAGAATGGTGAGCAACAGTGTAAAAAACAAGCACTGGGTACAATAGTAATTGGAGTAAACAGTAACAGTGACTGCAGTTGTAAGTAACCGAAAGCAGTAGTATGAGCTCTGAGTAGCAGTATGCTAGGAGCTTAGAAACAAAGCCCCAAAAGACAAAACCAAAACACAGCAACACAGAAACAGGGAACAAGGCCCAAAAACAAAAACAAGACATGCAAAACACAAAGAAGCACACAACTGGAGGAAAGATACAAACCAGATGCAGGAAAACAAACACCGAAGTCCAGCAGAGACACACAGAAACAGCAGGCGGGGAGGGGTAGGCCCCAGCCAGCTCAGAGGACAAACCAATAGCGCCTCCAGCTGCAAAGAAAAATGCTTCACAATGAGGCTAAGAGGAACTGCTTATATAACTTAGGAAGTGGGAGTGACTGGCTACTTGGCCACTGAACTCCAGGCAAAATCCTTTCAATTAAATGGAGAAAATGTATACATTGCATATGACTAGACACCATTGTACTGCCCTTCCAAGAGTTTGGTATAAAACTCCTTTGGATACACAAGTTAAAGAGCAGCTGACACTTTTGAAAACATCAGAAAACATAATATTTAGACACAATTCAGCTTGTATTTTGCCCATCATCTATAGATTTCTCATCGCCATTATTTATTACAAAGAAAGTCCCACAAAACAAGATCTTTAGCCCTTAGAGTCTCTCTGCCTCTATACCTTTTCCCTACTTGATATCATAATGCTCTGTTGTGAAATCACAGTTTGTTACCATGAGAATAAATGTGATGTCACAAGCAGGGTATTTTGACATCAAGTTGGGAAGAAACAATAGGAAGCTAGTGAACTCTTAAGGAACAGCTATCCTGTTTTCATGCATATGACCTCATTAATAAATAATGGGAAAAGAAATACAGAGCTAATGAAAAATATAAGCTGCTTTGTGTCTAAATAATACGTTTTTAAAAGTTCTTCCTAATGGCGTCAATGGCTCTTCAGCAACTGTTGTTAATGTATTTGCCCATTTATCAATGTCCACACTAAAAAATCTGTATGTGGATTTTATCTGGTCCTGGTGCCTTTCCTTGCGTAAATGACTTGATGGTTTCTACCACTTCTTCCTTCATGACAATATCCACAGATACAGTCCTTTCCCAAATTAGGCTATATGAGTTACAAGATTAGTTGTTACATTATCATCATAAGATATTCCTTTAAAGTAATCAAACCATTATCTAGCCAAAATATGTGAATATACTGTATATTGCTTTAGAGAATACCTTTCCATTTGCAATCATGATCCAAAAAGACTTTGAATCATTTTTGTGTATGACTTTTAGCATTTGTTCCCAGACTATCTTATAATACTGTATATGGTTCTCTGTTCCTTCAGAATTAGATTGTAATATTTCCTACACTTTTTGAGATGACCATGTATTGTTTTCCTAACCATCCTAATAATTTTATTCAGTTTGCATTTTCACATTTTTTATTACACCAACTGTAAGATGTCATATTCTGTCCTATCTGTATGTTTGTATATACAGGTACAAATGAAATACAGTACTCAAAATTTTCAAGATATAAGTTTCAATTATCTAAGGGGTCTAATACCAGAAGAATTCTCATAAAAAACTTCTGTAATATTGCTGAAATATCCTGACCACTTAACTCTATTATTATTGCTAGGAATGTCAGCACTACCATGCTGCAATATCATATCCTTAGCTATAACTGAATAATCCTTTTCAAGTGCAAGTGGGAAGTGTACACTTCCAGGGTGAGATATCACTGTCAGATTTTTAGTTTTTCAATATCTAATTTGTGTGCTAATATTAAATCTATTGTACTTGCTCCAGTAGGCACTAGATATACAGGCACCATATTTATTTCCATCAGTTCTTCCATAAATCACAATACATTCATGTCTATTCAGTATTGACAGTAATTTTTTACCATTTGTATTACCTGTTGTACAGAATCTGTATCCGATATTCTGAAGTATCTACTAGCAGAGAAGAATCTTGATTCACATTATCACAGTTACCAGCTCTGGCATTTAAATCACTGACTATAATAATAAACACAGCAGGAAAGTCTATGAGCAAATCAGAAGACTGTCCAGTTGATACCATATTAAAGGGTCAAGATATTTAGTTGAAAGAGTAGGAATGTATACATTCAAAATATCATATTTTGTTTTCCAACTGTAATCAAAATAGCAAAACAAAAAAAATATAAGGAAATTGCAGTTATCTTCTCTGCATTCATTTCCCTACAGGCTTTTACGTAATTGGCAATCCTCCTGTAAACCTTCTAATATTAGATTCTTTAGTTGCCAGTGGGTAAATGACAGCAGGAAATCCAAATGGAAACACCGCAAACAGAAATCCAATAAGTAACCATGCAGCTTTCAAAGGGCAGCCAACCCAAAACGAACAGGTCCAAAATTTGAGGCGCAAAGGAGCCAAAAGCACCAAATAAATGTCTTATATAAGTAAAGACTAAGAACCATAAGGGAGCGTTTTATAGTGAAAAAAAAACACTCAAACTTTAATAAAGTCTTTACAAATCAATGTATAATACTTCTGGTGCAAAATGAATGCTGCAAAAAACACAGAACACCCCTAGCGCCTCGACTCCCACGAGTCTTCAAAGGGGGTACCAGAACCAATCATTAAAGCACTTATAAATGTTGAATTAATTAAAAATTAATGAGCTTATGACTACAACATTTAAACAGACATGTTACATATAATATCAAACAATAAGGATTATACCAGTGAGTACACATAAACAAACAAAACCTAATAGTAATTTTCAAAATTTGTTTGAATTCCCTTTTTCTTTATATTTTAAAGGCACATTTATAGATTTTGAAAAAAACGGATATTGTAGATCAAAATTCAACTGGAATCCTGTTATAAAAGAGACAAAGGAGAAAAATAATAAAGTTAGTATTTTCAATACAAGGCAATTATTCTAAGGCTAGTAAAAATAAACAAACCTTAGCATTATTAATACTCAAGAAATCAAAATAATGGAAGTTTCCTAATCTTTTAGAAATGGTTTAATATCCCATTTCTCATTAAGGCCATTTGGCCTAATGGAATTTATTTTAAAAATCCACATACATTCCCTCTTAAGTAATTTGTTTGCTCTGTCCCCTCCTAAAGGTAAGTTCAAAACATGTTCAAGTCCCATAAATTTCAAATGACTCGAGTGGAATTATGGTACAGGACAAAGTGCATACCAATAGGTGTATCTTGTCGTTTGTTAAGGATGGACCTGACATGTTCCTGGATCCTCTGTTTGAGAGGTCTTACAGTTTTACCAATGTATAAATAATCACAGGGACACCACAGTATATACACCACATACGATGTATCATGTAATCAATTCCCTTATGTTAATTTTAACATCTTGTTCTTTAGGATGTTCAAAAGTTTTCCCATTACACCATACTTGCAAATATTACATCTCTTGCAAGTGAAAAATCCGTTTGTTCTTTTAGGCATCCAGGAAACAGTGTCGGAACCACCAATTTTCCTCTCCCTACTATGTACCACTTTGTCTTTGATATTCATTGCCCTACAAAATGAAACACAAGGTTTAGAGCCCACTGCTTGTCCCACTATTTCATCCTCCATCAATATAGGCCAATACTGATAAATAATATTGCCTATACGTCCTGATATATGATTGTATTCAGTAACAAAACTACAAATCTCAGGCTTAATGATGTTGTTTCTTTTTTCTAAGATTGTCTCTCTGTCAATCCCTCTGACCTTTTCATAGATATCAACAAGAAGTTTTCTATCATAGCCTCTGTCTAAAAATCTAGATAACAGTTCCTTTGATTGAACCTCAAAATCTGCGTCTGTACTGCAATTCCTTCTAACACGCACAAATTGACTGAAGGGTATAGATTCTTTTAGTTTTGGGGGTGGGCACTGTCTGCATGTAATAAGGAGTTTGTGGCTGTCTCCTTTCTAAATGTTCTTGATTTAATATCAAAACATTGTTACCAATATCTTCACTTGAAAGATTTAAATCAAGAAATTAACATTCTAATAACTGAAATTATAAGTAAATCTCAAATTTAACTTCGTTATCATTCAAGTAATCGATAAAGGGTAGGCTTCCCTTTCATCTCCTCTCCAAATACATATAATATCGTCAATAAAAGCGATACCATTTTACAATATTTTTTTCCATCAAGTACATGCTTCGGTTCCCAGCTCCCCAAAAACAAATTTGCATAACTTGGAGCCATAGAGGCTCCCATAGCCGTGCCACATTGTTGCTGATAAAAAATACCCTCAAATTCAAAAAAATTGTGTGTGAGAATAAATGTCAGTAACTCCAAAATAAACTCTGTTGGCATATCATCTTTTGCTTCGTACAGGCATAGATATTCCCTTACAGCTCTGATACCATCATCATGGCGTATACTAGTATATAAGGACTCCACATCAATCCCTAACCAACCAAAGTCCCTATTCCATTCAATTTCTTTTAATTTCCTTAATAAATCAGAGCTGTCCTGTATATAGGAAGAAAGGTTAGAGACAAATGGCTGTAAGAAAAAATCAACAAACTTGCCCAAGTTCTGAGTTAAAGAATCAATACCTGCAACAATCGGACGTCCAGGGGCATTTCCTTGTTTTGTGCACCTTTGGTAATGCATAAAACTCAGAACAACTGGAAACTCTTTCCATAAAAACAAATTCTGCCTCAGAAATATGGGTCTCTGCCATTGCTCGTCTCAAAAGTATATTGAGACTCTTCCTGTAATCAGACATTGGGTTGCTAGAAAGTAACTTGTAATTAGTTACATCTAATAATAAATTTTGTACCATCTTAATATACATCTCTCTATCCATAATAACAATATTGCCCCCCTTATCTGCAGGTTGTAATACTATAGTATTATCATGACAAATATTTTCAAGGGCTTCCCGTTCTTTTTGACTGAGGTTAAATCTTTTAGGTACACTAGTTTCGTGCAGTAGATCAAATACTTGCTTAGTCACAACCTTTTCATATGCATATATCGTGTTATTGAATGTTTTTGGACAAAACTGTGACACAGGACGAAAATAGTTTTCTCCCTCGTCCTAAAATCAAATTCCACACAAGAAATGCCATTACCTCTTGGTCTAGCTGTAGAAATCCCATCATGTTCCGTTTAATAGACTTTCCAGAGCGTCAAGATCCTGTCAAATTCCACTCTATCTCCGGTGGGACTAGAACATGCGAACTCATCAAAGTCAGGCAAAGTTCCAACCACAGCATCAGGATCATATTCAGTGTGTTCCTTTCCACGACACAATGATCTATCTCTTGTAATAATAGATCCAGGTCAGAATCATCCCAGGCAGTCACAACTTTTGAATTAGTAAACCCCATATCAGACTCTTGATTTTGTTTCAGGAAATGCACTTTCAGATGTAACTTCCTAAAAAACTTCTGTAGATCTATATAAATTTGAAAAGAATTCACTAGTGGGGTAAGAATGAAGCTAAGTCCTTTCTTTAAAACTCCTTCCTCATATTCATTCAAGATTTTACTCGACAGGTTTAATATCTGTAAACAATGTTCCATTTCCTTTCTCTCAAAATTCGCTCTGTCCCGCTGTTTGCGCTTGTGCCCTCCCCCACGCTTTCCTCTCCTGGTCTTTCTTTTATTAGATCTTGTGGGGCAGGGCGCTTCTGAAAATTTGTCTTTCGTAGTGACAGCTGTTTCTCATTAGCTTCTTTTGTTCTTACTACAATTGAGTCAGTCCTTGTAATGCTGTTATTAGTAAATTTAACCCTTGATTTAGACCAACCACGACTCTGTGACGTATTCTACCCCAGTTTAAGATGTTACCTCATTCAAAATCATTAGCATCCCTCTTTAGTTTATTGATCTTTCTTTGAATTACATTTGCCTCATGTTCTCTTATTTTATTGTTAAGCTGTGTATTAAAATCGTGAAACTCAAGCAAGTCTTTATATTTTAACACAGTATTTTTAAAGCTCAAATCCTTTTGTAGTTCTGTATATTTGATTAAATCATCCTTAATTAGAAGCTGTAGAAAGGTTTTAGAGCAATCGGCTACAACTTTCAGCCACTCATCTTTGAAAGCAAAATTGTCAAGACCGCAGGAAGGAATTACAGAGACTCTTAAGCCTCTTGGTGCCTGTTCATGATTTATATATTCTTCAAGGGTGCTAATGTTAAAAGCTATTTCTGTTTCTTTAATCAATAAAGATTCCAATTTCACAAAATCTCCCCTGATGTTGATATCAGAGTTCTCAATATCCTGAAACGTACCTTGTGCCTGATTTAATTTTTCTCTGAGAATTCTTCTCCTCTCCTCAAACGTAACAGGTTCACTTCTCACCCAATCCCGGTCAGTATCTTCACTCGAACAAGTCGCTCCAGTTATAACATTCATTATCACAATTTCTTGAGTGAAGAATAAAATATTCCAGACCAGGATATCTTGCAGCACACTTCTCACAAAGGTTACTTAAAATATTGGAAGAACGCTACCCCCTCGCAGCGTTCAAGTTCAGCAGTGGAAAAGGCAGACAACGTAGGAAATCCAAATGGAAACACCGCGAACAGAAATCCAATAAGTAACCATGCAGCTCTCAAAAGGGCAGCCAACCCAAAAATGAACAGAGTCCAAAATTTGAGAGCGCAAAGGAGCCAAAAGCACCAAATAAATGTCTTATATAAGTAAAGACTAAGAACCATAAGGGAGCGTTTTATAGTGAAAAAAAACACTCAAACTTTAATAAAGTCTTTACAAATCAATGTATAATACATCTGGTGCAAAATGAATGCTGCAAAAAACACAGAACACCCCTAGCACCTCGACTCCCACTAGTCTTCAAAGGGGGTACCAGAACCAATCAAGTGAAGATATTGGTAACAATGTTTTTGTTATTAAATCAAGAACACTTAGAAAGGAGACAGCCACAAACTCCTTATTACATGCAGACAGTGCCCACCCCCCAAAACTAAAAGAATCTATACCCTTCAGTCAATTTGTGCGTGTTAGAAGGAATTGCAGTACAGACGCAGATTTTGAGGTTCAATCAAAGGAACTGTTATCTAGATTTTTAGACAGAGGCTATGATAGAAAACTTCTTGTTGATACCTATGAAAAGGTCAGAGGATGGACAGAGAGACAATCTTAGAAAAAGAAACAACATCATTAAGCCTGAGATTTGTAGTTTTGTTACTGAATACAATCATATATCAGGATGTATAGGCAAATTATTTATCAGTATTGGCCTATATTGATGGGGATGAAATAGTGGGACAAGCAGTGGGCTCTAAACCTCGTGTTTCATTTTGTAGGGCAATGAATATCAAAGACAAAGTGGTACATAGTAGGAGAGGAAAATTGGTGGTTCCAACACTGTTTCCTGGATGCCCAAAAGAACAAACGATTTTTCACTTGCAAGAGATGTAATATTTGTTAGTATGGTGTAATGGGAAAAACTTTTGAACATCCCAAAGGACAAGATGTTAAAATTAACATAAGGGAATTGATTACATGTGATACACCTTATGTGGAGTATATACTATGGTGTCCCTGTGATTATTTATACATTGATAAAACTGTAAGACCTCTCAAACAGAGGATCCAGGAACATGTCAGGTCCATCCTTAGCAAATGACAAGATACACCTATTGGTATGCACTTTGTCCTGTACCATAATTCCACTCCGAGTCATTTGAAATTTATGGGACTTGAACATGTTTTGAACTTACCTTTAGGAAGGGACAGAGCAAACAAATTACTTAAGAGGGAATGTATGTGGATTTTTAAAATGAATTCCATTAGGCCAAATGGCCTTAATGAAAAATGGGATATTAAACCATTTCTAAAAGATTAGGAAACTTCCATTATTTTGATTTCTTGAGTATTAATAATGCTAAGGTTTGTTTATTTTTACTAGCCTTAGAATAATTACCTTGTATTGAAAATACTAACTTAATTATTTTTCTCCTTTGTCTCTTTTATAACAGGATTCCAGTTGAATTTTGATCTACAATACCCGTTTTTTTCAAAATCTATAAATGTGCCTTTAAAATATAAAGAAAAAGGGAATTCAAACGAATTTTGAAAATTACTATTAGGTTTTGTTTGTTTATGTGAACTCACTGGTATAATCCTTATTGTTTGATATTATATGTAACATGTCTCTTTAAATGTTGTAGTCATAAGCTCATTAATTTTTAATTAATTCAACATTTATAAGTGCTTTAATGATTGGTTCTGGTACCCTTTGAAGACTCGTGAAGGAGTCGAGGCTTAGAGTGTTCTGTGTTTTTTGCAGCATTCATTTTGCACCAGATGTATTATACATTGATTTGTAAAGACTTTATTAAAGTTTGAGTGTTTTTTTTTCACTATAAAATGCTCCCTTATGGTTCTTAGTCTTTACTTATATAAGACATTTATCTGGTGCTTTTGGCTCCTTTGCGCTCTCAAATTTTGGACTCGGTAAATGACAGTATACAGTTTTAGGACTATGATGGCACTCACAGCACAGGTATACTAATGTGGTAAAACAAACTGAAGGACAGAAGAGTTTAACAAAATGGGCCACCCTCAAAATCATTGTGACAGTTTAAAATACAAATTTATTCTACAAATTAGAAAATACAATAGTAGAAGCCATAAACTTCTGTGGATGGTGAAGGGTTACTTGGCATATAGTGCAGCCCACCAGGTAGAGGCATTGTTGGATAAGGATATCACAGTTTACTGCATGGAAAATTGAAGTAATTACCATTGGATTACATTGAGTTCCTTTAGTTCCCTGTAAGTTCCTGATGCATGAGAAGTACCAGCTGATGCACATCCATACCGACTTGGTAGGCATGGATTGCAGTGCATCAGACTGCAGAATGAACCAGCTGAACATGGACTCCTGCTTGGGAGTGTTGGAGAAGACATGCGGCACACTCCTGGACTATGCATGCCCTGTTCTCAAGATCCCATCCCTGGGGAGGGGGGTTCACATATGCCCGTCATCAGCCCACTGCATTTCTTTCCCCTGACTGAGCTGGTAGCACAGGTGCATAAGGACAGCCTGCAGTACTTCCTGTCTAAGGACAATGTGATGGAGAGTGAGAACTTCATGGAGAAGGACTGTAATGACTTTTTCAAATGACTTGTCTAATTAAACAGGTTGGATAGACTTGATGGGCCCTTGGTCTCCTTCTGCTATCAGAGTATATGTTTCTATGTAACATGCCACTGGCAGAAACTGTGGTAAGAGTCCTTCATACAAGAAAAGCAAATTGCAAAACATCAGTGAAAACAGACAGATCTACAGAGGCAAAGTCAGAGTGTGAAAATGTTGAATCGTAGCCGGCCCGGTGGTGCTGAGGGTTGAGGCGCTGGACACCACACCTCACGTCACGCTGGCAACCCATGTTCAGGAGTGAGCACAGACCTTCAGGGGTGGGCAGGGGAGGAGAAGGATCAAGAGTCCCAGGGACAGCTCTCCTTCTCTGGGGAGGGGTAAACATATGTCGGTGCATGCCTGGCCCTAGCAGTGACTGGGGTGCTGGCAGCCAATGCTACAGCAACTGGGCAAGAGGCAGGGTAGATGCCTGATGGAGTGTGTGCACAGGAGTGTGCATGGTGCTGTCACTGGCATCCCTACATGCTCTGCCTCTGGGAACAAGAACACAGAAAACAAGGCTCCTGGTCGGGCAGCATGAGCTCCACCTGCCACAGTACTGACCCTGAATAGCACTCCCCACCCCAAGTCTGGATCCATTTCAGGTGAGTCAAGTTGAGGGCTCCTCACCACCCTGCCATGGGTTGGGAACCCGTGGGGATAAAGGGAAGTTGCTCTGATGTTGGGGTGCGGGCTGGGAGGGCGGTAGGGATGTCCAGCCGACCAGGGGCAAGGAGAGAAAATAGTAGCTAAAACAAAAATGTAGAATCGAGGTACAAAACAAATGGCAGAAGAACAAATAGCACTTGAAACCAAAGAAAAAACATATGTCAGAAGTGTTCATGGGAAGAGGAAATACTGACAACTGTTGGACCACTGGAGGGTCAAGAAAGTGGTGACATAGAGTATAGTAAGCACGGAGGAACAGACGGCTAAAGTTTAAATGAGCATTTTGCATCAGTATTCAGAAAAGAAAGAGATGGAAAAATATTGGATGGAGAAAGGTTGTTCCCAAGGGGAGCAGCAGGACATGTGTATGGCACCTAAAAAGGTTGAAAGAATGCTGAAGAGAGTGAACATAAACAATGGGGCTTAACAGTAACAGATTATGCCCCAAACATCTGAGGAAACTAGCCAAAGAACTCTGTCAGTCCCAATGGCAATAACATTCAGTACCTCATTCAGAAATGCATCTGATGACTGTGGAGGACTCAGTGGTATAAATATACAAGCGGTCTCCAGGGCTGAGTCTGTGAACTATAGGCCAGACAACATCAATACCAGGAAAGCTGCTTGAGACAATAATAAGAAACAACATTTCTAAACACTTGCAGAAAAATATCTCAGCTGCAAGTGTGAATTCTGCAATGGAAAATAATGGTGTTCAGAAACAAAAGGCATCAGATGCATTGTTTGACACCAGGTGCACTGCCTAATCCTGAAATCAATCCTGAAATCTGAGAAACACTGAGAAGCAGGTACACTGAGCTGGTGAGAAAGCAATAACTTACTGGACAAGGAAGTACAGTTCACTTCTTTCATTATTCCAGAACAGTGCTTGAGTGCTGTCATAAACAGGTTAGCAAGCAGGCTGACAGTAATGACTCAACGTTTCTCTGTCCACGGACAGCTTTGACAAGAGCGCAGAATCCCTCTAGTGGTGGCTATTTATATATTTGTTTGCCTGTCTGTCTATCTATCTATCTATCTATCTATCTATCTATCTATCTATCTATCTATCTATCTATCTATCTATCTATCTATTTTGTTAACTGGGTGGGCCCACCTGAGACACAGGAGTCCCTTTTTCAGGGGTAACCCGGAATTAGTAACTTAGATCAAATAAACATTACACAGTAAAAATACATATTTAGAAAAGAAATACATTTACCAATGCTTGATGTACACGTACATGAACAAAATAGTAATTAGCAAACATTAAATGCATAGGGAAGGGCTAACAATCAGACTCAGATGATTACATATCACAGGCTGTGCGAACAGAGGCAGTCATAGTAACAAAAATTAGTCTTGCCAATTACAGGAGCAAAGGCTGCTCACCAGCAGTGCAATGTTAAGCCCTTTCTTGAACCCAAAGGATGAACAATCTTGCAAAGGTCGATGAAGAATTCCACAGAGTAAGGGCAGTAGTTGCAAGAGACCTGTTGCCCACAATGGATCTCACCTGTAAGTACCTCTAAGAGGGTACTGCTGGAGGAACACAAAGCCCTCCTTGAGGATTTGTCAGAATGTCACATAGGCTAGGGAGGAGAGGGACCCTTGACTAGCTTGAAGGCTAAACAGAGGAGAGAGTGCTGAAGAGCCCTCCAAAGACAGCCAGTTAAGGAAGTGTAATACATCAGTATACTAAATAATCTTAAAGACACCACTTAATTTAGTTAGTATCTCAATTTCTTAATTTTTAAATTAAGAGATCCTATCTCAATTAAGTGATCTTTTCAGGATCATTTAATACATATAGCCATCACTACAGGAGTCAGCAGTTTTCACAAAGCTGTCTGTGGATGATGAAACACTCAGTCGTTATTGTTAGTCTGCCTAACAGCCTGTTTGTGATAGCACTCAAGCACTTTTCTGGATGAAAGAATGTGAAATGTACTTTCTCATCCAGTACATTATTGCTTTTTCACCAGCTCACTGTGCCTGCTCTTCAGTGTTTCTCAGATTTAAAGAGAAATAAAACCAGACCAATCTCATCACTTTTTTCGACAGTGCCAGCAAGAAGTAAATTGAAAGGAAACCTGCAGATGTGCTGCGCTCCAGAAAAGTGTTCTACACTCTGCCACACAGGACACTAATTCATAAAACAGAGGATGTAGGGATAACTGGTTGTGTAATGCAATGGATTAGAAAATGGTTGCAGAACTTGAAACAAAGAGTTTTATTTATTTATGTTTAATTTACTTATTGGCAATTGGGTAAGGTAAGCTGAGGCCTGGGTCCCTTTCAGCCAACACCTGGAAACAGTTGTAATTAATGGTGACCTATTCACACAGAAACAAGTAACCAGAGGAGGCCCATAAGGCTCTGTACTGGGGGACAATGTAGTTCAATATATTTATAAGCAATCTGGAGGAGGCACCAGTAGCTGGATTGCCAGGTTTGCAGAGGACACCAAAACAGTGACAATAGTTGAATCTCAGCAGAAGGTTAATAGAAACATAGAAACATAGAAGTTGAAATACAGAGGATCTGGACATGCTCGGGATGAGGAAAAAATGGCAGATGAACTTTAACATTGAAAAATAAAGTGATGCATCTAGGTAAGAAGAAAGAGTAAAATACTGCCAAGTGACACATACATTGCTGACACCCAGCAACAAAGAAATCTGTGGTAATGACTAGAAACAACTTTAAATGGGGGAAACAGCAGTTAGCAAAACATATAAAAACATGGTGTGCATCAAGATAAACTGTATAAGTGTATCAACAGATGATGTAATGACCCATGCAAGTCATTGCAAATCACTGGTCAGACCCCTTCCTGAATACTGTATGGTGCACAGTTCTGGTCCTCATAACAGAGGAAAGATACTGCTGGACTGAGAAGGTGCACATAAAGTGTCTTAGATGGGTGAATGCTTGGAAAACATTGGTACTGAGGACTGACTGGCAGAAATGATACTGTTCTCCATGAAGAGACGAGACTCAGGGGTGATATGATTACAGTACTCAAAAATCTTAAGAAAATGACACCATTAGACCAAATGCAGATCTTCAGGATGTACAAAAATGAGAGGCAAGGGAGCACTCCACGACTTTAAAAGGAGGAAGAAATTTTCAGGAAAAACTACTTCATAGAACCAGTGGTGTACACTTGGAACAGACTTCAAAAACAAGCATTTGTATCAATGCGAATGTTGTCTACGCTGGCACTGGCATTGGTAGTGCTGGAGTTAGAGATGTATAATAGGAATGGCAGTGAAGTATTGAAGTGATACCACCCCACCCTGCAAAGACCAACAGACATTAGGGTGTGCCTTTGGGTCATCAGCTATAACGCTCATGCCATTGTACCTCACCCCTACCCTGTAGACACTGACAAGTGTCGTGGTGTGCTTTAGGGATTTGGGCATTATACTTTTCCATTCCATAAGAAATATGCTGAGGTGGGTGCAGTATAGGAGAACAGGGTGAACTTTGTGGCGGAACAGTACAAGGCACACCACAATGCCTGTCACTGGCTGTAAGGTGGGGTGGAATGGCGTGAGCATTACAGCTGATGATCCCAAGTCACACCCCTGATGCCTGTCAGTCTCTACAGGGTGGGGTGCTACAGTTGGAAACCCTAACACCATAGGCATGTGTTGGTATTTTCCTCCAATTTTTCAACATGGGCTGTTTGTCAGCCCACCTCATAAATCGGCAGTATCAGTTTGTTACTTGAAAGGTGGTTTTGCACAGCTATGCCATTTGGTGACACAGGGACAAAACACATTTTGGGCAGTATGGAAAATGACAACTGTATTGTTCATGAGGAGGTGTAAAAAATGGCAACGTTGAAAATCTGGAGTGAAAATATGAAAAATTGGTGAAGTTATGAGCATGCATAGAAACTGTGCAACACACGTCTATAACCCAATTATTTGGGGGATTTTTTTAACCACATATTTAACATAGGCATTTTGGGACCTCCCTCCATGAACAGTGGCACTGTGATTTTGTTAATTTGTCCGAAACATTGATTTCTCACAGTGACCATGCCATTGTGCGCCACAGGTGCGAAAACACATTTAGGGCAGGATGTGAAAAATGGCAGCTGTACTGTTCACAAGGAGGTGTGTTATTTTCTTTGTCACTTCATTGTGCTAAGGAAGATTGTGCTTTTGGGTTGAAATTGGTAGGGTGGCAAGCCCTGGTCCCACAGATGTGCCTTTTGGTGGTTTGGTCCCAAAACATTCAATGGGCCTATAGTTACAGTGTTCTGAAGTTGAGAAATTTCCCATAGGATAACACTACGGCACCCTGTATCTGAAAATGAAGCAAGATATGGATTTTTGCTACCTGCAGCTTAGGAAGTTTAAAAGTCATAGATTACACATGCAGTGGAATATTTTTCATAGGTTGTACGGATACTGAGATATTGGCAAATTCGTGTTACAAGGGTTCATTTTCAGGCCTATTGGGCTATTGTATGGCTCTGTTGTTATGTGTAAGTGGGCCCGCGCTCCCACAGACATATCATTATGCACAAATGGGCAGTTTGGTCGGAGCGTGGGGCCTGAAGGGCCCATGCTCCCACCAACACATACCGGTTATAGGTACGTTACACTATAAATAAATGGCTTGGTCTTTTGGCTTCAAATTTGCAGGGTATAAAGGGGATGTCCCAGAGATGTGAATTATGCTGTTTAGGCATAACAAATGTCATCAGTTCCATAGATATGCCTTAATGAAGTTGTGATTTTTCCCATAGGATAACACTGCAGCACCCACAGCACTTTTCGGTGCCCATATCTTGGAAGCGATGCAAGATATGGATTTAGTCAACATATCTCGCATGGAGGTTTGCTCTCATAATTACAGTGGCACTGGATTTTTCATAGCTGCTACAGTTGTTGAGATATTGGCAAATTAGTGCTACAAGTGTTCCTTGCCCTATATGGATGATGTATGGCTCCATATTTAAGTGTAAGTGGGAGTGCAGGGCCCAGAGGACCCGTGCTCCCACATACACATACCATTATGCAAAAAATGGGCAATGTGAAGAGTGCCCAGGGCCTGGAGGGCTCAAACTCCCACAAACACACAACACTAACTACTTACATTACACTTTCTCAAAAAGAAGGGAAACTTATTGCAAAAAATTCTGTTAATGCATCAGTTAGGGTTGATGTCACAGTGACAAAACTTTGGAAATTCGATGCTAGGTTTACCATTCCTACCACCACCCCCACCCTACAGGCACCAACAGGCATTGGGTGTGCCATGGGGTTGTTAGACCTAACTCTCACTCCATTCTCCTATACTGTAGAGTGTCAGCTTGTTTACACATGGAATGGGGTGAGAGTTGGGCCTGATGACCCCATAGCAAGCCCCAATGCCTGTTGGTGCCTGTAGAGTGGGGATGGGGTGGGGTGGTCGCTGTGATATCAACCCTATCTGTTGCATTAACAGAGTTTTTTGCAATGTATACATGTATATGTATATATATATATATATATATATATATATATATATTATGGTAGCACAGTAGTGCTACCATAGTTAGGGTTGAGGAGCCATTTCTATGTTAAACCCCAAAATTTTGCACCTTAATAACTTTGCAACACGTTTGACAGATTTGCCTGAAATTTGGAATACGATCAAGAACCATAGGCCTTGGCATCTGCAAGTTTCGTACCAGTTGGATACGGCTGCGAGGTTGATAAAAGCGTGATCTGCCGCAGCGTTCACGCTTTTCTGGAATTCTCGATCGGCGCTACAGGTTCGCATAGTTTGTGCGACCGCCCCAAAATCTTCAGGGAACGTGCGGCCAGGGTCCCTGATGTGCCTTTCAAAGATCTGGTGAAAAAATATTAAACTGTTCAAAAGTTATGGCAGTCCGAACTTCTGTTTTTTTTCCCATAGGATAACATTACGGCGTTCGCCGTGCCTTTGAGGGCCCGTATCTCGAAAACAGTGCAAGATACGGAGTTTTTGTCAAATAATTATAGCCCCCTTATGGGGGCTACACATATAACTAGCCAGGAAAGTGGTAATACATATGACTTTTACATTTTTTTCTATGTCGTACGGTTACTGAGATATAAGCAATTTACTATTACTACTACTACTGATTTTTGTGTTCTGAGAGTCATTATTTTGCATACATTCTTTCTACTCACTGTCTTTCTCTATACAGCTTTTGGGGAAAACCAGCCTGTGCGCTTACATTACTCTTACCATTACCATTTCTGCTTGCGGTACGTACCCGTTTCACTTACCGTTCATGTTTACGCCACCACGTGCGTTACCCTTTGCGTTTTCATTTGCAGTTGCATTTCCGTTGTTTTTAACATTTCTGTCTACAGTACTGTTCCTCTTTCTGTTTCACTTTGCGTCACCATACGCATTACGATTTGCGTTTGTGGGCACAATGTTACAATGCGACAAGACATCACCCCCGCGCTCCCGCCGCTGCATTACATTCACTATTTCTCATTATCATTCTCAAAAAGAAGGGAAATTAGAGGCAAAAAGCTCCATTTAATGCATAAGTTAGGGTTGTTCCACAGCGACAAAAGTGAGGAAATTCGATGTTAGGGTTGAAACCCCCTTTGCACCCCTCAGCCCACCCCCAACTGGAATCAGGGTGCATTAGGGCCATCGGTCCTAACTGTCACCCCATTCTCCTATTCCTCAGCTTCTTTCCACATGTGATGGGGTGACACTTAGGCCGATGACCCCAACGCGCCCTGATTACAGTTGGGGGTGGGCTGAGAGGTGCAAAGGATTTCAACCCTAACATTGAAAATATATATATATATATATATATATATATATATATATATATATTATGGTAGCACGGTAGTGCTACCATAGTTAGGGTTGAGGAGCCATTTACATGTTAAACCCAAAATTTTGCACCTTAATAACTTTGCAACCGTTTGACGGATTTACCTGAAATTTGGAATACATGATCAAGAACCATAGGCCTTGGCATCTGCCAAGTTTTGTACCAGTCGGATATACAGCTGCGGAGTTATAAAGCGTGATCTGTGCGTGCGTTTACTCTTTTTCTGGAATTCTACTGTCATGCCTACAAGTCACACGGTTTGCGCAACCAGCCCAAAATATTCAGGGAACATGCGGCCGTGGTCCCCAATGTGCCTTTCAAAGATTTGGTGAAAAAATATTAAACAGTTCAAAAGTTATTCAAAAAACAATTTCCCATTATAAGTCAGTGGGAAAAGTTAACAAAAAGTTTGACAGTGTCGCAAATGCACTTTTTACTGTCGCAAATGGCCCTGTTACTGTCACAAATCCGCCATTTTGTTTTCAGTTGGTGATCAGAAAAATGGTTGGTATTTAAATTTGGGACCCTCTAGCAACCTAATTCTTTTTGTATTCACCTAGTCGGACCCTGGGTATGCTAGCCATGTCTTTTTTTGGGGTAAAACACCCCAGAAATATGTTTTTCAAATTTCTGGAAAAAGTACTTTGCAAAGTACTTTCGTGCTTACGAAAGTGTCGCAAATTTTTGCGAAAGCTTTCGCAAATTGCGACAGTAGTTTTCTAGTCTGTGGGAAAATGACAGCAATTCTTTGGCACTGCGCTGCAAAAGAACGGTTGGGAGTTTTGGGCTGAAATTTGGAGGGAACGCAGCCAACATCTCACAGATGTGCCTTTCAGTGTGTGTTGAAAAAATATTACACTGCAGCAAAGTTATGGCACTCCAAAGTTGACGGTTTTTCCCATAGGATAACATTACGTCGCCCAACGCATTACAGGAATCCTTTGGCACCCTGCTGCAAAATAACGGTTTGGTCTATTTTCCTGAAATTTGGAGGGAAGACAGCCAGCAGCCCACAGATGTGCCTTTCAGTGGTTTGGTGAAAAAATATTACTGGGAGGCAAAGTTATAGTGCTCCAAACTTCTCTTTTTTCCCCATAGGATAACATTACGGTGTTCGCCGCGCCTTTCAGGGCCTGTATCTCGGAAACGGTGCGAGATACGGACTTTTCGTTGAAAAATACTTAGCCCCCAGTGCGGCTAAGTAGAAAACTAGCCAGGACAGTCATAAATCATATGACTTTTAAATTTTTTCTCATCTGGTTCCTGAGATATAACCTATTTAGTATTCCAAGTCCTCATTTTCTGCTCCGATACCCATTATTATGCATACATTCTTTGTACTCACTGTCTTTCTCTATGCAGGTTTTGGGGAAAGCCAGCCTGTGCGTTTACATTACTGTTACCGTTGCCCTATCCGCTTGTGGTTCCGTACCCATTTCACTTACCATTGACGTCTACGCCACCATGTGCGTTATCCTTTGCGTTTTAATTTGAGCTTGTGTTTCTGTTATTTTTTGCCATTTGTGTCTACAGTACTGTTTCTCTTTCTGTTTCACTTTGCGTCACCATTCCCATTGACATTTCCGTTTGTAGGCACCATGTTACTATGTGACAGCACATTACGTGGCAGACCGTTCCCATCTACGCCACCGTGGGCATTACCCTTTCTGTTCTCATTCGCGCTTGCATTACCATGTGCACCACTGTTAGCGCTTCTGATTGCGTTGCTGTTCCTGTTACTATGCCTCAAGACATCACGTGGCGGTAGCGCGGGGCCCTCCCGCCGCTGCATTACATTCACTATTTCTCGTTATCATTCTCAAAAAGAAGGGAAATTAGAGGCAAAAAACTCCATTTAATGCATTAGTTAGGGTTGTTCCACAGCAACAAAAGTGAGAAATTCAGTGTTAGGGTTGAAAACCCCTTGGACCCCAACCGGCATTGGGGTGTGCATTGGGGTTGTCGGTCCTAACTCTCACCCCATTCTCCTATACTTCTGCTGCTTTCACATGTGATGGGGTGAGAGTTAGGGCTGACTCCAATGCACACCCCAATGCCAGTTGGGGGGGGGGTCCAAGGGGTTTTCAACCCTAACACCGAATTTCCTCACTTTTGTCACTGTGGAACAACCCTAACTAATGCATTAAATTGAGTTTTTGCCTCTATATATATATATATATATATATATATATATATATTACAGGGGCACAGTTGCACCCCTATAATTAGGGTTGTACTGGCAGTTCTATGTTAAACCTCAAGTCTGGCACTTTAATAACTTCACAACCTTTCAATGGATTTGCATGACATTTTGCATGCTTGGTTTCATGAGGTAGATCTCTAGATGTGCCAAGTTTCATTCCAGTTGGATGTGTAGTTTCCGACTTCTGGATAGTGCAAAAAAAATATTTTCATGTTTTCCCACTGGTTTTTCATCTGACACCTGTAGCAATAGAAGAGTTTGGAATTTTGGCCTGAAATTGTCAGTGTAGAAAGGGGCTGGCCCACAAATGTGCCTTTTACTGGTTTGGTGAAAAAACACTAATTCGTACCAAAGTTATTTAATTAAAAAATGTTCAAAATTTGATTCAGAGCATGCTAGGTAAGCACTTCAAAATAGCTGTATGAAACAAAAAAATAATAATTGTTCATGATGATGTCATCCTTTTTCATGAGGAGAAAATCCTTTTTCATTTAGCAGACATTTTGTTTTCTGTTTTCCCCTACAAATTCAAATTTGAAAAAGACAACTCAAAATTACATTCTGGAGCACAACCAACACATGTACAGTAGCTTGCTTATTGGGACACCATTAGCTGAATTCTGCAATTAACTGCTTGAGAAATGCCATTGGAATGTGTATTTTAAGATTATAAATCTTTTTTCATATCACATAAAACGAAAAAAGATTATATATGAAAAAAGATTATTTTTTGTTTGTATCACGAGTGACATTTATTTTTGTCAGAAGAAAGCCTATTTCTGAAAGCTGTAACTCCCAGATACTTTGGAATTTTGCCCTAAAACATGCAGGGCACAAATGGTGAGTTCCACAGATGTGCCTTCTGGGGTTTTGTGCAAACATATTTAAGCACTCAAAAGTTATGATCACAAATTCAAACAAACATTTTTATTCATACTCAAAATGTTCATTTAATATGTGCTGTGCAATGCCACACCTCGCGCCACACCAGCGACCTGGGTTCAGGAATGGACTCGGGCCACCGGGGGGTTGGCAGGGGAGAGGGAGGATTGAGCATCCCATGACTGCTGTCTGCCCTCTCAGGTGGGT
This sequence comes from Neoceratodus forsteri, assembly GCA_016271365.2. NCBI lineage: Eukaryota > Metazoa > Chordata > Ceratodontiformes > Ceratodontidae > Neoceratodus > Neoceratodus forsteri. The sequence goes on from CM057454.1 coordinate 70,374,887, forward strand.
GGGGTGAACTGCATCACTCTGCAGCAGCAACTGGAGGAGGCCAGATGCACTGTAGGTTGCGTGCACAATCTAGGGTGAAGCGCTGGCTGTGCACTGATGCCATTGCATGTCCAGCTCCAGAGGGAAGAAAATGGCAGAAATTGTGGGGCAATCATGGTGGCTGATGGCTGTGCCCTGCACCCCTGGACACAAAGGTGCATCCTCCGGGTGTCTGAGCTCCAGGTCCCCACTGGGGGGGGGGGGATTCTGCTATACTGGCTGGCCCATGGGGAAGGGTGTGATTCACATGCCAGACCTGGTCCAGGGGTGCAGATGCTGGTGGCTGAACATTCACCGGGAACGCTCTGCCGGGGAGTAGAAAAAATAGATGTGATATGTGCTGTGCAGCCTGTTTCTGACAGCTGTAACACCCAGATGCTTTGGAATTTTGGCGTGAAACTTGCAGGGTACAAAGAGAAGGTTCCACAGATGTACATTCTGGTAGCTTGTTGCAAACTTCTTCAGGCACTCAAAAGCTATGATCACAAATTCAAACAAAAATGTTTGTTCATATGAAAATTTTCATTTGATGTGTGCTGCGTAGCCTATTTCTCACTGCTGTAACTCCCAGGTGCTTTGGAATATTGCTTTGAAGTTTGCAGGGCACAAAGGGGAGCTTCCACAGATATGCCTTCTGGGGGTTGTGCTGCAAAGATATTCAGCCATTCAAAAGTATGATCACAATTTCAAACAGAAATTTTCATTCATACAAAGTTTTGTTTGATATGTGCTCAGCACCTAATTCTCAGAGCTGTTACTCAAGGTGCTTTGGAATTTTGCCTGAAACTTGCAGACTACCAAGGCAATGTTCCACAAATGTGCCTTCTGGGGTTTGATGTAAATACCTCCAGCACCGTTGTGGTGCTGTGTCCAGGTCGAAAACCATGCTGGATAGGAGACAGAAGATTGAACTTGGTCAGTTGGGAGATGAGCTGGCCATTGATTGATTTTTCAAGCAGTTTGCTTAGGGTAGGTAGTATAGCAATGGGCTTGTAATTATTTAGTCTACTAGGACTGCTTTTTTTGACTACAGGAATAATCCTGGCTGATTTCCATATGATGGGAACTGCTGAGGTGGAGATAGAGAGATTGAATAGTCTAGTTATGGGGGTTGCTAATAGAGCTGCAGCCAGTCAAAGGATCCTGGGTTCAAGTCCATCAGTACCTGCACTACCTTGAGGAGAGATGGAATTAAGGAATTTCAAGACTTCAGCTCTAGTGACAGGGGTAAGCTTCAGAGGTGTTGATGCCAGAGGGGGATTGCAGGGGGAAGTAGTAGAACCAAGAGGGGAGGCAGGGGGGAAGGTAGGGAGTGCTGTGAAAATAGAGCTAAAAGCTTCGGCAATGGTAGAGGGGTGGTTACAGCTGACCTCATTTACAAACATTTCCCTCAGAGTCTGGGGCTTGTTGCCTCCAATAATTTCATTAATGCCAGCCCAATATTGTTTGGAGTTAGATGAGGAAGAGCGAAGTAACTCACGGTAATAGCTACTTTTGGCCAGCCTCTATGTCCTTCTTGCAGGCATTTCTTAAGACGCGATATTCCTCATAGTCAGTAGGCAAGGTTGAGGATTTTCATTTCTTCCATAGCCTATCCCTTAGTTTTAGGCGCTGGAGTAGAGGGCACCTAAGCCACGTCGTGGGTTTGCCCCTGACCCTACGGGTTGAGGTGGGGATATGCCACTACTGTAGTGATAGTAACACATTTGTGAAGTGTTCAGTAGCTCTGTTTACATCATTGGTAATAAAAATGGGGGACCAGTCAACCAGACTGAGTTCACGAAAAAAAGCTGCAGTGTCCAGATGGGCAAAGTTTGAGAAGGTTAGATGTTTGGGAGAATAAGTAGGGGTTGAGGCCTGCCATCTGCAGTAGATAGGACAGTGATCAGTGCAGAGTCCGCAAGGACTCCAGAGGAATTTATACGATCCACTCTATTGGTAAGTATCCAATCGATGAGCATGTGACTGGATCCATTAGAGGGCACTCTGGTAGGAGATACGATAAGCTGAGTAAGGTTAACTTTACTAAGGGTAGAAGCTAGGCAGGAGGCATTCGAGCCCAGCCAGTCCAGGTTGAAATCCTCGAGACAGATACTATCACTTCTGGAGGGAACCTTAGCTATTAGGTCAGTGAGTTCTTCGAGACCGAGCTTAATGTTTCTCGGAGGGGAGTAGACACTTAGGATGTGGAGTTTCTTTGAGCCTCCCAATAGGAAGATCAAATGCAGTACTTCCCAGTGACTTAAAGGATTAACTGGTGCAAGAGACATGTTAAGGTGTGGTTTGAAATACAGCACCAGGCCATCCCTTCTTTTGGAAGAAGGACAGTCCACATGAGTAAGTTGTAACCAGGAGAGCACATGCTGAGTTTGGGATAGAAGACTTTAGAGAAGTTTCAGACAAGCCGAGGATGTCAGGATTGTCAACATGAACCCATGCTTCAAGATCAGGAGATTGGCTACCAAGCTTTGAATGTTTATGTAGGCAATGGATAGACCAGGGGTTTGGATACTGACTGAGTTACGTAGGCTTGAGGAGGTTGCATATGTGATCCTAGGGGACCAGGGTTAGGCTCAATGTCACCACAAAGTGTGAGGGATAGGGTCACTATCCAGATAGTGGCATGCAGGAACATGCGAAGGCGCAACCACGGTAATAGTTTTGTTTTTTGAGCAGCAATCTAAACTGATTGGTTTGTTACTGAGGCCCAGAGGAGGTACCTGATCAATGTATTTATGCATTGATCAGGTACCTGATCAATGGATAAATTCATTGATCAGGTACCTCCTGATCAATGGATTTATACAGTAACATGTTTGAGTAGGAGAAGTCAATTTGGGAGGCAGCAGGGACGGTGGGGAATGCCCAGAATTTGTGACAAATAGTCAAGAGCTAGTAATGCGAGAAAGGATAGGAGGCAATTTAACAGGAGCCACATCATTAGGCTGTTGGGTAGGACGGGAGGAGAAAAGAGGTGAAAGTGAACAGGGGGAGGTGGGGGGAGAGAGTCCTCAGCAAGCAGAAATACAGATTACTATGGTTTATTTGGATAAAGACACAAGAATTAAGTACATGGGGACCTCTAGTGGCGAATGATTATAAGTTGCAGATGAGAATTTAGGGAGATAGAGAATTTCACATCACCACCACACGTGATTCTGTTCAAGTGAGAGTTCTGGCTATATACTCAGAGCCGGGTAAGGGTGGGAGGGTATTGAGGGCGGGCGGGAGCAGCCGTGTAGCAGCTGTGGGGTGAATATAGGATCCCTTATTCCTGAGCTGCAACCAGGATCGCCCACGCCAATGGCAGAAAAGCAAGACTCTCTGACTCTGCTTCAAGCTGTACAAATCCTCTTAGGTGAGCAGCCTAGCTGGTTAAGGAGATTTTTACTGTCTGGTGAGCTACCAAAGTAGTGAGAGAAACCGTACAGTCTTGCCCAGCAATGAGATCGGAGTCCCACAGCAGGTAGCCCAGCCATATTTGGAGTGCTTGCAAGGCAGTTTTACTCTGAAAATTCAGTGGACAGAAGTTACAGGGTGGGGAGCCATGTTCTTTACTCAAAATTATTCAGTGCACTCCAGGTAGCTTGACATGAGAAGCCGCCCACTGAGACAGTGGCACGGACAGAAAAGGTGCCAAATTTAAAATCTCAGCCACAGTCACACAAAGAAAGAGAGAAAATGGAAATGCCAGCTCTTCTGCGTTTTCAGCAAATAGCTTGCCTTCACTTGTCCATGACTCGGCTCCTCCGGAGGCGGCTAGCCCAGGTAGGCCAGCGGCTAAGGAGAGAGGGAGAGAGAATAAGAGGTCAGGTTAAATTGTAAGGTACTTGGGGGAGGAGTAAAGAGCCAGGAGGAGGAGGGGCTGGAGATCGATGGGTAAGTAGGGAAGAAAAGTAAGGTAAGCCCTAGAACTCTACAGATTACACTGTGCTCAAGAGAATTATATCAATTACTTAGTATTTCAGCATGGGTGATATGCTCAAACTAAATACAGGGATAATTTCAAACAATTAATTAAAGCGCATTCATTCTCTTGAAAAATCATATCACCCAATATTCTGTCTGCTCAAATTCAGTCAAATAAAATCAAAGTCCACATTTCAGGCTACTCCAAACACTGTCTATTTCATCAATTCCCTCCAGACAGGCTACCCTCTTTGGTGCATGCAAATGCACAGAGAATAAAGCACCGTAGACTGAAATACAGGACCCCTTATTCCTGAGCTGCAACCAGGATCGGCCTGCGCTCAATGGCAGAAAAGCAAGACTCTCTGACTCTGCTTCAAACTGCACAAATCCCTCTTAGGTGAGCAGCCTAGCTGGCTAAGGAGATTTGTTACAGTCTGCGTGACCGATCAAAGTAGCAAGAGAAACTGTGACAGTCTTGCCCAGCAATGAATACAGAGTCCCACGGCAGGCAGCCCAGCTGTATTTGGAGTGCTTGCAAGGCAGTTTTACTCTGGAAATTCAGTGGACAGAAGTTACAGGGCGGGGAGCCATGTCCTTTACTCGAAATTATTCAGTGCACTCCAGGTAGCTTGACCGCGAGGGGCGCTCCGCTGAGACAGTGGCATGGACTGAAAAGGCGCCAGATTCAAAACCTCAGCCACAGTCACACAAAGAAAGAGAGAAAGTGGAAATGCTGGCTCTTCCATGGTTTCAACAAATAATGTACCTTCACTTGTCCACGACTCGGCTCCTCGAGGCGGGCTAGCCCAGGTAGCCCAGGTAGGCCAGCTGCTTCACTTGTCCACAACTCTCGCCCTCCTATGATTGTACATCCTAACTTGATATTTTCATACTATCAAGGCCATCAAGGGCATGACAAGAACCCTAACTGTGCGTTAATGAAGTTTTTCATTTTATATATATATATATATATTATTTAGGTTGTACGGGCAATTCTATTAATTTTAACATTTTGTATCTTAGCATTTTTGATGAAATAGCCCAAAGTTTGGTATGTGGTAACTCTGCCAGTGTCTCAAGATGTGGAGAGTTTTGCGATGCTATCTTATATGGTTTTTGAGATATGGAGAGGTAAAAAAAAAAACAACAACACTGTTTTCCCATTGGTTAACATGGGATTTTTTTGCCCTCATCTACAGTCCACAGGGAAATGAAATTTTCTTTTGAAACTTTCAGGGATGATGGAGTCTGTGCCACGGGTGTGCCTTTGGATAGTGTGGTGAGACGATATCTCACCGTTTTTGAATTATATCATTTTTTGTGATAGTTGCTAGACAGGCAGGTAAATGAAAACAGTTTGAACTGTTAATTGTTGATAATTTACTGTTTGTGCTCAGAAAAATAATGTTTGTACTTCTGCCATCTTTTTTTTTTTTTTAATTGATTTCTAAAGAAATCCTACTTGGTTAGAATAACCAATACCTGTATTAGGTCTCAGTCACATTCTTAGTAACATTATTGTATTATTATTATTTAAAATTTTCAGGTCAAGTATGTGTTTTGGGGGCAAGAATCATATCACCCGTCACTCAGTTAGGATCAATTAATCAGAAAATAACCATTGAAGTTCTTTACAGTTGAAACTTTACTGTTCAAACTGTAAGGGCAATTCAATAAATCCATGACACTATAAATTGTCTGCATACCCACTGGTGCCTAGTTGCACCCCTACTAGTCCTTTTCTGTCCCCTTAGTATGAAATAATATTAATATTCACTTGTAGTCTAGTGGTCCCAACCCCCACAGGTTCTCTAATCGCTGTCCCGATGTCTGTAATAAACTCCTGGTAGTCCAGCGGTCCCTCACCCCATCCTGATCACCTTGTTGTGGGTTTATTTGGTGAAAGTGCTTGCACATTGTCTTTCTGGTTCAGTTGCTAAGAGCATTGCTAAGGACATGGCATGTGGACACCACATCAGTGTACCTGCATTGCTGCTGATTGGTGCAGTGAGCAGCTTTCCAAAATTTTACAGAAAAAATGACAGCAGTGGTTAGCGAGTAAGGTGGGTTCAGAGGAGGCGTCTGCTATGGCAGAGATGCGGAGAACTTGTTGTGTAAGGGTTTGCTATTGGAGAAATGAGGAGAACTGGATGTGTGAGGGTTTGCTATAGGAGAGATGAGGAGTACTGGTTGTGTGATGGTTTGCTATAGGAGAGATGAGGAGTACTGATTGTGTGAGGGTTTGCTATAGGAGAGATGAGGAGTACTGGTTGGGTGAGGGTTTGCTATAGGAGAGATGAGGAGTACTGGTTGGGTGAGGGTTTGCTATAGGAGAGATGAGGAGTACTGGTTGGGTGAGGGTTTGCTGTAGGAGAGATAAGAACTGGTTGTGTGATGGCTTGCTATAGGAGAGATGAGGAGAATTGGTTGTGTAAGGGTTTGCTTTTTTTAAGGGGCAAGTTTCCTTTTTTATGAGCTGTGTGGCTAGATTTTGGAAGCGTGAATTGATGACTTGGGAGAGGAATAGGTAGGCGGCACTGCTGGAAGTCGAGTGCTACTGTGAGTTGAGGTAGTGAGAGGAGGTACAGCATGGATTGAGGAGCTTCATTACAAAAGTGATTTTGTATTTCTGTGGTAAAACATCTGAATTTCTTTGTGGGTAGAGTTGGATGGTTGAGACAGACTGTAAAGGTGGGATAGTGGGACTAAGGGGAGGGAGTGGCCTTTATTGTGAAAGTAGAAACTGTTTGAAGAAGTGCAGGGGGGGGTTGATGACAAACTGTACGTATAAATGGCTGATTTACTTATGTATAAATGCAGAATTATACATTATACACTTGGTAGCTCTGATAAATGGTTTCATCATACTGGATTTATGTTCACACCAATTGCATAAACAAACATATACACATACAGATATACATATACATATACATATACACTGTGGATTGCAGGTTATGGATGCACACACCAGCATTAAAGTTAGTTGTAATGTGTGCTGCTGAATCAAAGTATGCATTTCCTCAGTGAGACTGTGTAAGTCACTGCCCACAAGCACATTCCCTCTGTACCACTGAGTGTGTTATCAGCCAAGCCTGCATTCCTAATTTGTGCCAGAGTATGTATGTCAGTTCAAGTGTGCATTTCATCTATCAAAGTATGCAGTTTATAGTATGAGCACTGGTGTGCTATTCGTTTGTTAAAATGCAGTATTCACAGCATTTCTGAGTTGTTGTCAGGAAGTTCTCAGACAACTAGAACCTCTTGGTATTGAATCCAGTACAAGCAGACTGGTTGAGCCTGAAATATTTCTGAAAAAAAATATTTTGATAAACATCTGTTGTTAGGTACATTAATTAATGCAATCCATCAAGTGTGTGTGTGTGTGTGTGTGTTTACTCATGTGTGCGTGTCTGTATGTATGTGTGTGTGTGCTGTGTTTTCTTGTATGTGTTCCAACATATGATTTTGTGATTATTCTTCTTTTAGGTGGAGAATTAAATAGATCACATCTTTAACTTGTCAGAGGAGTGTGAAGTATTGACGGATGAATATACTAACATACTAAAATGCCAGCAGAATAGGCCTAACAGTCTTTCGTGTCTGCTCGTTTGGTCAGCCCCCACCCTGGGTGCTGACCTTGCTGCCCCCCTCGCCTTCTCTGGCTTCTCCCTTCCCAGTTCTGGATATTCTTGCTGCATTGGATTTTGCTTCCAGAACCCTTCCCCTGTACCTGTCCCACCCCCTCTTGAACCCCTCCACTGTCTCTGCCTCCACCAGCCCCTAGACAATGCATTCCATGGCTCCACCACCCTCTCAGTGAAGTAGCACCTCCTCCTTTCTCCTCTGAATCTTCCCCTCCAGCTTCCACCATGCCTCTAGTGGCCCCTCCTCCTTCCTTCAAGCACCCTGACTGTTCCTCCCCTATTTACCCTCTTCATGTACCTGAAGACCTCTATCATGTCCCCCCGGTCCCTTCTCTCTTCCAATGTGTACATATTTAGTTCTTCGAGCCTCTCATCATAGGTCCTGTCCCCCAAGCCCCAAATCATTTTGGTTGCCCTCCTCTGGACCCTCTCCAGGAGGTTAATGTCCCTCTTTAAGTGTGGCCTCCAAAACTGCACGCAGTACTCAAGGTGCGGCCTCATCAAGCAGTTATACAGAGGGAGTATCACTTCCCTCCTTCTGGAGGTGATCCCCCTAGCGATGCATCCCAGCATCCTGTTGGCCTTGGCTGCTGCCCTCCTACAAGTCTCAGAGTTGTTCATCTTGACATCCACCACCACCCCCAGGTCCCTCTCAGCCATCGAGACTTGTAGCATTCCCCCAGGGTGTACACTTGGCCCAGGTTTCTGGCCCCAGGTGGAGTACCTTGCATTTCCCTCATTGAACCTCAGCTTCCACTTTCTAGACCATCTTTCCAGAGCCTCCAGGTCCCCCTGTAGGGCCACCCTCCCCTCCTCCCCATCCACCACCGCCCCCAGTTTCGAGTCATCCGCAAAGAGACTCATCTTACTCCTGATTCCTGTCCTTATGTCAGAGACATAGGCGTTGAACAGAAGGGGCCCAAGGACTGATCCCTGTGGGGATGAAAGGGAAAATGAAAGGTTCAAAGCCAAACTCCAACAACTGCAGCTGGAATATGGTGAGACAAAATTAAGTTTTAACTGTTTTAACATGAAGTCTCACTTTGAACAGTGTTTTTGTTTGACAAAGAAAGCTAAGGCTCCATCGTTGTCATATTTACATACAGTATTTTGATTTTCCCCATTGGGTACAATGTCTCCTGCTCTATTCAGAAGGGCAGCTGTTGGAAATCTGCTGAAAGTTTTCCATCTACAGTCTTGTGTTCTGTTAGGCTAAAAAACATGTCTTCCAACTTTCATCTGGGCCAAGGAGGAATGGCCTTGAGAGTCATAGCTTCATATGCTGTAATTATATAAAAAAAAATCTTAAAAAAAAAATCATCTTCTTGGAGGAGAGAGCTTTGAGGGCTTAGGGAAATAAATCACTTCTTGGAGGACCCACACTATTAAAATTAAAGTGCAAGTATCTGCTGACATGAAATGCAGAACACCATTATTCTGATGATATTTTTATTTTATAGTAATATTTTCCATGCTTTTGGCATGGTCCCATTTTCTCAAACATATCGCATTAACAAGTTCTGTTTTGTAGAGCAGAGCAAAATAATGTAGAACATCATGACAGACTTGATGGAATATTCCTTCTTCTGCCCTTAAACATCTATGTATCACTGTGGGTTTCAAAAACCTCTGACTGTCCCCAGCTGTCCTAACAATGACTGTCTTGTGATTTCCCAGTCTGTTGTCATTGTGAGAACAGTGATGCCATATGCCTGAAGTCAGAAAGCCCTGACAAGTGCATTTTAAGTAGACTTTATGGATAAACCTGCTAAAAAGCATTCAGTACAGTCATCTCTATCTATACAATGCTGCTGTAACTGCACATCACAGTTGTAATCTCACTTGTTTGCTGCTTCTGTTCTGTAGTATGCCTCGCTGTTCTGTTAATTGTATCTTCATTGTATTTATCTGACCCTGACATGAAACCTTTGTAAGCCAACACTTGTGCTCAAAGGTACTTTCTGAATAAACTAATAAATAAAGTTGGCAAAGACATACTGCCAAACCCCGGAAAAATGACTCACATTTGAAGATGATGTTCTCTGGTAATCAGTGTACCTGGGTCACCACAGCCGCCATTCCCAGACCCAACACCACTTTTTGGACCGGCCATCTGGTCCCGACTCCTGGACAGAAAGCCGCACATCGCAGCACCCAGAGCAGCACACAGCAAGGTGGTTCCTATGGCCGTCTTGCTGGCCGCCGTCGTTCCTGGACCCAACACCACTTTTTGGACCGGCCGCCTGGTCCCGACTCCTGGACAGAAAGCCGCAGGTACACCGCCATTTGAATTTGGAGCCTGGCTGCTCCGGCAGCTCTCTCATTCATCACTGCATTTCATTAACACTCCTGATTGGGCCAGCCAGGAGGAGCATCACTCCCAATTGGTGCACCTTTTTTTAGCCAGCCTAACCAGCTTCTCTGCATTGGAATACTTGTAACTGGGCACTCGTAGCTCTCTTGTGTCTGTTCTTTGAAATATTGCCTAAATATTCTTTAACTCTAATGCTGCCTAAATGTAATAAATAGAATACAGAAAATTCCTAATTCCTAAGTTAGCTGAATGTTAAACTCTGGTGCACTGCCTAGAGCATTACCTAACTGAATTCATGTATATGAATTGTAGATACTATGAGATTGTCTGTACCTGCTGAAACCCTGCCTCTCCTGTCTGCCCTCTCATTCTCTCCCTCATCTTTTTTGCTCTTGCGTGTAACGCTTGGGACTTTTCTTCCTGGGCCCTCCACTCCCTTACCTCTCCCACAACCTGTTTCTCACTAAGCCCTGCAAATTTCACTAGCTTCTGCTTGAACTTGAACCTGCCCTCAACTCCTGCAGTAACCCTACACCCTTTCTCCTATCCTCCCCCTCTCTTGCTCCTTTCTGACCCCACCCTCACCAACACGGAAGTCTTCTGCTTTTGTCTTCCATCGATCACCCCCACCCCCTGCTGACAGTCTGTCACCAGACTCCACCTTCTTATTGCACCATATTTACTCTTGGCTTCTCTTCCCTCCACAGATCGCAGCACCCCGAGCGGCTCACAGCAAGGTGGTTCCTACCGCCGTCTCGCTGTTTGAATTTTGAGCCTGGCTGCTCCAGCAGCTCTCTCATTGGTCACTGCATTTCATTAACACTCCTGATTAGGCCAGCGGCGAGGAGCATCGCTCCTGATTGGTGTGCCTTTTTTTAGCCAGCCTAGCCAGCTTCTCTGCATTGGAATACTTGTAACTGGGCATTTGTTGCTCTCTTGTGCCTGTTCTTTTGTCCCACCCCTCCCTCCCAGACCACCTTTAAATACTCTTTCTGCCACTCCCTTCCCCAGAAAATCACCTCACTATTGGCTCTTCTCTCCCTGCTGACACCTCTGAACCAGAGGCCCAAGAGTAGGTGGGACAATCGCTGCTGAACTATAGAAACTACCCTAGCCTACTAGATCTGTCAAGTTAATTCACCCTTCTACACAAACTGTAATCCTAGCTTCTCTCTCACTGCTGTTCCCCCCAGGCATTTATCCCCTGCCTGGATCACAGAACGTAATAATATACAACCTGCTCTCTGTTCTCGGCCTGTTTGCCCAGCTTAAAAAAATCACCATAGGGTGTATTTATATGCCCCCCAACAATGCCACCGCTGGCCTGCCCCCCTGTCCTTGAATCATTAGGCAGCCTCCCAAAGCATGACCTGATCCTATGTGGGGACATCAACATTGACTGGCTGCACCCCAATATTGGTAATGTCCGTGCTTCACTTGCTGATGGCAATCTTACCCAGTTAATCCATGATCACACACGAGTCAATCCAAAATCGGGCAATCACACACTGCTAGACTGGATAGTCACCAGCTGCCCACTTAAAATCAGATCTGCTGGCACACTCTCCGACTGCATAAGCGATCACTCTCCCACCTTCTGCGTATGTAGAAACAACTATACCAACCCTCCTCCCAAGATTTCCCTGGTCTGGGACATGGCTAAGTTTGACGCCAACAGGTTCTTGTCATCCATTAACTCTACAGACTGGGGCCCCATTAATACACTTCCTGACATAAACCTAGCCTGTACTTCCTAATCTCACTCTCACCAAAAAATCAACCAACACGCCTCAGAAGAAATGCAGATCCAAGAATGTTAAAGCCCCATGGCTCTCCGGGGATATCAGAATACTTATGGCACTCTGAGACAAAGCATGGCAAATGTACTAACAAAGTGGACTCCCCTCAGACTGGTTATCTACAGACAGCTCAGAAATAAGTGTAAAAATGCGGTACAAAAAGCTAAGAGATATCATCTCAAATCTCTTCAAACAGAGTATCTAAATAACCCAAAGGGATTCTGGATACAAGTTAACGCCTCAGTAAAAGGAAGGGCTGTTGAAAACCCAAGCTCTATTTCTGTCAATGGCACCACTCTTGATGACCCACTCTCAATAGCCACTGGTTTCAACAATTTCAACAATTTCTTTATTGACCTCCAAAAATACACCTCAAGCTTCCACAATGCTCCCTCTCTTCCCACAACTCTCCTGCCCAACCTAGGGGGTCGTCCTGAATTCCATCTGAAACTAGCCACACTCAAAGAGGTGCAGCAACTTTTATCTAACCTAAAACCAGAGGGCTTTCCCAGATACGGCTTGCTGGAACCAAAATTTCTTAAGCTGGGTGCCTCTGCCTTAGCTCGTTCCATCCGCAACTTGTTTAACCAGGCCTTCCTCTCTAACATAGTACCAGATAAGTGGAAGGTGGCAGTAGTAATCCCGGTCCACAAAGGAGGACCTAACTCCATCATAGAAAACGTTCGCCCTATATCTCTACTTTCTCATCTGGCAAAGATCCAAGAGCATATCGTTTATAATCATCTCCAAGACTACCTTGACTCCACAAGCTACTATCACCCTGCCAGCATGGTTTTCAAAAGAATCACAGTACCCTCACTGCACTCATAAAAGTAACATCTGACATCTACCACACATTGGATAAGGGCCAGCCACTTGAAGCCATATTTGTGGATCTCACAAGCATTTGACCTCGTGAATCATGGGCTACTGCTTGAACAACTGCATCTACTTGGCCTGGACTACAATGCACTGCGCTGGATGAAGAGCTATCTTTCTGATCATTCCCAAAAAGTTAAGTGGGATGGCTCCCTGTCTGGACAAAAACAGTTTCACCATGGTGTCCCCAAGGCTCAATATTGGGCTCCATGTTATTTTCGCTCTTTATCAATGACCGTGCAACTTCTGCAAGGGTGCCACAGTCCACCTAAATGCAGACAATGCCATCATCTACTGCTTCTCACCAGATATTGAACAAATCAATGGAACCTTGTCTCAGAGTTCACCTCCCTGGAAGCCTGGTTCCAATGTAGTCATCTTGTTCTCAACTCAAAGAAAACAAAAATGTATGGTCTTCACACATCAACCTGGAAAAAAGCCTAACCTACCTACCCTTAGTATTGCCACTAACAAGGGTGACCCATTAGAGTAGTTCACTCCTTCAAATACTTGGGTGTGACCTTGGATCCTGTACTATCATTCAACTCCCATGTCTCTAACACTATCAAAATCTCAATCAAACTTGGACTCCTATATCATGTGCGCCTGCACCTCGCACTTGCCTCTTGCCAAAAAATTGCTACTGCATCCCGCCTTCCCCTACTATCCTATGCTGCACCCCTCCTCCTCTTCATTAATTCCTCCTCCATGTCCCTCCTCTCTCAGGCATACCACAGGATTGGTCGCTTTGCCATGGGGGCACCAACCCATTATCATTGTGATGGTCTCGCCTCACTGGGGTGGCTCTCCTATGGGGCAAAACTGAGATACTCCACCTTGAGCCTCATGTTCAAGCTTGTCCACAAATTCACCCCTTCCTGCCTCAGGGAACTTATATGCCTCAAACCAGCACCATGCACACTTTGCTCTACCTCTCCCCCCTTCTCATTATCCCCAAAATACATCTTGCTGTATCCAGACACTCCTTTTCATATGCTGCTGTAACTGACTGGAACTCCCTCCCTCCTTCCCTCCATTCTCTCCTGCTCTCTCTCTCTCACAATTTCAGTCCCATCTGTCTGCCTTTCTGTCCTCTCACCTGCTCCTGCTTTTGCTAAAGGGTGCCTACCATGCACCTAGCATAACAGGAGACTAATGAGTGTGGGATTCTCTGGTCCCAGCCACTCCCATGTATATTACTAGTATGGTTACTATGAAGTTTTGTACTATAACTGCTCTGTATATAGCCCATCAGGCACTCAGTTTCATGAATCGCTTGTCTAACCTGTTGTCAATTGTTTGTGTACTTGCAACATTTTGTCTTGACATGTACTCTGCTAATGACATCCCTGTAACATGAGAACTGTATTGCTTGTTGCATTAACCTTTGTGGTTGATTCTCGACCCCAGGTCGACCCTGAAAAAGGACTGTAATTGTCTCAGTGGACTTACCCAGTTACCAAAACTCAAATAAATAACAGTTACTACCCCTGCCTTGTGGGTGCAAACAAGTCTGAAGGGCCTGGGCTAGTCTACTCCTGATTAGGATGTTGTATCTAAAGTTTACATACTCTGTATGGTGCCTCCACCTAGAGAAGGTTTATGTCAGTCTGGTGTCAGTATGGCGAAACCCTCTGGGATGCAGTACCTCCCACAGTTACAACCCACCCATGAACCCAAAAGTGCAATAACAGATCTTACGTTGAGGATATCTCCTCCACACTGGCATCAGGACCACTCAGAAACTTTCACTAGCCAGGGCTTTCCTCGATGACATGAAACATTGGCGCCTGTATAATCATGCTCCACTGTTTCTCAGTTCTTTCTCCCACCGTTGACTGCTCGTCAGACCTGCATAGAAATGTGCCATTGTTTATTTGATTTTATTTGTAAAGCTTTACTTTATCGATGACTGTTTGTGCTGCCATCGAAAGAACCTATATTTAGGTTTTGTGCTTGTGGCTATAGAGATCTACAAGGATGGCGTTTACATGGATAGTGTTTGCTGTTTAGGTAGAATCCACAAGAGCAGCTGCTGCAAAAGCAAATGACTGGGCTTGTGCTGTGTGAAGGCTGCAGCCCCACAATGACAGGGTTTAGGTCGAGAGCCCTCTTTAAATGCATTTTGCTAAGACATCTCTGTGTAGATATTGTATTTTTTATTTTTTTATTTTAGTAACGGGTAAGGCCCACTAGGCATAAGTGCCTGTTTTCAGGGGCAACCTGGGAGTGCTGGAGTGGTTAAGTGACTTGCTCAGAGTCACACAGTATGGAAGTGGAGGTTGTGAGAATCAAACTCGAATATGGTCTGCTGGATGTATCAAGCTTGTTGACACCTCATTCCTCTGACCTCTAAGCTATACTGCCAACTGCTGAAGAGTGCTGCATTTGTGGATTTCTGTTTGCTGTTTGGGCCTGTCCCACAATGTCAGATCCTGCAAGGTCTGCCAGGGGTTCAACCAGGCCACAAGGAGACACTGAAAGAAGGCTCTAGAAACTTTCATTACCATCAAGACCATGGAAGCTCAAGTCAAGGCCACAGGTGCCAAAGCAAGCATCGCCCTTTCGCTTGACCATCTCAGGGAAGGGAACTCCCTGACTTTCAGCAATGCTGTCACTGCCACAGTCATCAAGGACTGAGGACCAATACAAGAATAAATCATTGTCATAGACCTCCTCTTCTAGGGTCACTGTTGAGCACACTTGCCTTGAAGATGCACTTTTTTACGGTTCCACAATCCTGCGGAACAAAATCAGTAAAAACCTAATTTTAAAGTGTGTAGACTTGAAAATGATTGGCAGATACTGATTCAGCTCACCAAGTGGCACAACCTGATACCGATTTCAAGATGGGGAGATCTAAAGGAATGGGAGCGGAACTGAAGAACCAGCAGCAGCCTGAGCAGCAGTCTGATTACCCCACCTCATATATGTCACAGCTGTCATTTGTCAAATCCTGGCCAAAATGTTTTTGCACACCTGCAGCGCAGAATGGCACTGTAGTTGCGCAGAATTACATTTCAGCAGGATTTGGAAATTTTCTATACTGGGAACATGAGATGGGGTAATAAGATGACTATGCTGACAATTTTGGTCACTCTACAGCTACATACATATATGCATCTATGGAGGGATGAGAGCACAGGGCCTAGAGAGACATGCACTCCCACAGGCAAATAAGGACATGATTTTTTTTTTTTATTTATTTATTGAATTTTGATGACTGGGTAGGTCAAACTATTTTAAAAGTAAGGAAATAAATTGCAAAAAAACTTTGTTAATGCTCTAGTTAGGGTTAAAGTGACAAAGCAGGGAAACGTGGCGTTAGGGTTTCCAACCCTAACACCCCACCCCCACCCTGCACACACCGACAGGCGTTGGGGTCATCAGCCCTAATGCTCACCCCATTCTCCTATACTGTACCTATCTTAGCTTATTTACTTATGGAATGGGGTAAGCATTAGGGCTAATGACCCCAAGGCACACCCCTGATGCCTGTTGGTGTGTGCAGGGTGGGCATGGGGTGTTAGGGTTGGAAACCCTAATGCCACATTTCCATACTTTTGTCACTTTAACCCTAACTAAAGCATTAACGAGATATACAACATGACGCAGTGTGCATTATACAGTCCTAACATATGGCTTGGGGGGGCATAGTGAGGTAAGAGGCTGCAGGCCGAGTGTGTCCAGCCCCCTAGCCGTGCATTAATCTGTCTAACGCACACCTCAGAGTGGCTTACTGCACTTATAAAATGGGACTGTGTATTCTAAAAGGTGTTTCTAGTTTTAGCCATGCGTTAGACACTTCTACAGCTAATGACCAATCAGAATAGCTGAAACCCCTCCCCATGTTATGCCTATACACATAAGTGCATGCCCAGTGTCACGGTTCGACTCTGAGACTGTGTTTTCTGAAATTTTTAGCCCTTGTTTTTCAAAAAGAGCCACTTTCCCAAGTTCAGCTGTCTTTCAACTATCAAAAGGTACCTTTAGCTGAACTTGGCATTCATGATCCTTCTAGCACTTCAGCATCATTTCCGAGATCACCAGTGACTGAACCCCGCCCCGCCACTGGAATCCTCAAGATGCCGGAACTTGTAGAGCAGCATCTACAGCACTCCAGAGTCAGGCCATCCTGAACACTGCTCCACAGCATTTCAGCAAGAATGACCATGGCAATTAACATGGCACCATACTCAATATTGGCTGTGTAAACAAGGCATATGAGTACTATCAAAAAGAATGCCGGAGGCAATAAAGCAATCCAAATAACTATGTAAAACTGCCAGAAAACTCAGTGGAAACCATTCAAGGGGGTATTAAAACAATTGCAAATTCAACACTACAGGAAGGCTAGATAGATAGATAGATAGATAGATAGATAGATAGATAGATAGATAGAAACTTTATTTATATAGCACCCCTTTCCAGGGACTCTGAGCGCTTAACATTAAAATTTAAAACAACATGAAACACAGTACAGTATATCCAATATAGCAGGTGGAGCATGCAACAATAAACATAAAATCTATCATTATTAAAATATCAATAAATAAAATACAGTGTGTGTGTTATATATATATATATATATATATATATATATATATATATATATGCATTCAAATATCTTAAGGGCATTAACAAGGTATAAGATGTTTCAATATAAGAAAAATAGCAGGACAAGAAGACACCATGAGATTAGAGGGAGGTCGATTAAGGGGTAATGTGAGGAAAGTCTTTTTCACAGAAAGGGTGGTAGATGCATGGAATGGCCTACCTCAGGAAATGGTGGATATGAATACAGTGCAGGGCTTCAAACAGGCTAGGGATAGGGATAAGGGAGCAATACAGATGAGTATGAATAAATAGCCTATTGACAAAGTAAAGGCCTATGGCATATTCATAAGGTAGAAAAAATGGGCAGACTGGATGGGCCTTGCAGTCCTTATCTGCCATCAACTTCTATGTTTATATGTGTATGTATATATATATATATATATATATATATATATATATTCAGATCAATTGTTTAAGAACCTAGTTGAACAAAAATGTCTTCAACCCTTTTTAAACGTTTCCACTGAGGGTGCCTCCCACAGATGACTAGGCAATAAGTTCCACAGGGTAGGTGCGGCCAGTAAAAATGCACGGTCACCTGAATGCAGCAGCATAACCCTGGGAACCCCAAGGAGGTAACCCTCGAAGGAATGGAGAGCCTGAGATGGGCAGTGAGGCACAAGGAGATCTTGCAAGTAGTGTGGTCCCCCTTCGTGCAAGGTCTTATAGGTCAGTAATCTGATTGAAGACAATCCTTCACCTAACTGGCAGCCAGTGCAAACCACAGAGGACAGATGTAATGTGATCAGATCTTCGGGTTCCTGTCAATAATCTAGCCGCCACGTTCTGCACCAGCTGCAGTCGATGGAGATTGCCTCTAAACAGCCCCAGATATAGGGCATTGCAGTAATCCAGTTTGGACGTGACAAACACATGCACCAGTTTGGCCAGGTCTTCAGTTGGTATAAGGGCCTGGATTTAGGCGATATTCCTCAGATGATAAAATCCACTTTTTATGACAGCTGACACCTGAGCATCAAGTGTCAGGCCGTCATCGAGGATCACGCCCGGATCCTCATCCTGGGCAGAGGGGGTCAAGGAAACCCCCCAGTACTAGACCACGGGATCTCCCAGCCCCCCTCCCACCACAGAGATGACCAGGCTCCACCACCAGTACCTCTGTCTTGTCTGCATTGAGTCGTAGCCAGTTGTGAGTCATACAAGTCTGGATCTCCTCTAGGCAGCTGTTAAACACAGAAGCTGCCATCTGGTTACCAGGTGCACAGGACAGGTATAGTTGGGTGTCATCAGCCAGCATAGCAATGAAAACCCAATTCATAACACCTGATAATGTCTCCCAATGGCAGCATGTACACCATGAACAGTAAGGGTGACAGGACAGACCCCTGCGGCACTCCACAGAGCAGAGGCTTTGGGTTAGATGAGGCTAACCCGATCATCGCCCTCTGCACTCTACCTGTCAGGTATGACCTTAAACCAGTTGATAACATTGCCAGCTAGGCCACACCAGTACTGCAGGTGGTCCAGCAACACCTCATTGTCCACAGTGTCAAACTCCGACAAGAGATCCAGGAGGACCAAGATGGTTCGCTTTCTCCTGTCTCTTGCCATTAGGAGATCATTAAGCACCTTCACCAGGGTGGTCTACATGCTATGCCCGGATCTAAATCCAGACTGGAAGTGCTCATAAGTGGTTGAAGAGGCAAGACGCATCTCAAGCTGGATGGCCACCACTTTTTCTAAAACCTTCCCTAAAAATGGGAGGTTTGAGACCAGTCTGTAGTTGCTAAGACACTCCGAGTCCATTGAGGGTTTCTTCAGTAGGGGTCTGACCAAGGCCTCTTTCAAGGCCAAACAAAAGACCCCACTCCTCAAGGAGCTCCAGACAATATCAGCAACCACAGATCCTATCAGGTCCATACATCCAATCAAATGTCGGGTTGGGCCTGGGTCCAGATCACAGTATGTTGGTCGCAGCCTTGAGACTATCTCCGCCACCTCCTCCACTTCAACTGGGTCGAGCTCAGCCCATGCAAGAGGGGTGCTCAGGCATGCCTCAGAGTGAACCCCACAATCCCTTTGAGTGATGCTGGAGAGATCTCCGCCCTGATAGAGGACATTTTGTTGGCAAGGAACAGAGCAAACTCCTTGCACATTGTGCTAGAACCTGCTCTTCCCACTCAGAGACAGGCTGGATGTAATAGCCTGTCTGCCATGCAAAAGAGATGAGCTGGTTTATTCCTTTTGACAGCAATCTCCCTAGATGCAAAACTGCCTTCTTTCGGGAGATTGCCTCCTGATAGTCACCATAATGTGACCTCAGGGCCAATTTGTCCCCCATCAGCCCAGATCTCCTCCAGCCCCTCTCCCACTTCTGGCCCTTAAATTTTAACACCCTGAGTTCCCCATCAAACCAGGTGGGCTTCCGGCCAGTACATAAGAGTTGGATACAAATGGGCATGACTGAGTCGAAAGCGGCAGTGATGGCCCCATTATAGGCCACCACTGCCTCCTCCAGTCTAATCACTCATGTAACCTCCACACTTGATAGGTCTAGTACCACCTTATGTGCTGTTGGGGATAATCCCCGTGAAGGATGGTACTGGACCATCTCCACAGAGGATGGACCCTCGGGGAGGGGCCCCAAATGTGAACTTCATGGTGCTCTGATTCGACCAAACCACCGGATCAAACCTGAGGTCATCGACCTCAAGGCCCAAAGTAAATACCAGATCTAGTGTGTAGCCACACGAGTGAGTTGCTGAACTGATAATTTATAGGACCATAGACACTAAATATTTTCTTAAATAATCATCCTAAAATCTCCAGGTTTTACATCCTGCCAAAAATCCACAAAGATATAACTTCTCCAGGTAGACCAATCATATCAGGAATTGGGTCAATGACAGTCAATATCTCAATATGTGGATTTTTTCATTAAACTTTATGTGAAAGGCTAGGTTTGCTGGCAAAGACACCTCACTTCACCTGAGCTCTTTTCTTCTAGGTTTGCTTGTAAGGACAGAGCAAGGAACAACATTATCAGAACAAGGAAAATAATTAAGGCTTCTTTTGGCTAGGCAGATTTACTGTGTGTTACTATTTTCTTTTGTGCTTACAGGTTTTGTTACAGTTTTTTTTGCTTGCATATTACTGCTTTATTGTTCTTTGATTCAAATTGTTTTTGCAGGGTATACTTTCTGTTACATTGTTACAGGGTGTGCCTACAGGTTTGTTACTGTTTTGTGTTTACAGATTACTGTTTTATTTTCTCTAATTCAAATTGTTTCTTTGAAGGATATATTTTCTGTGGAATTGTTCAAGTTTGGGCCTACAGGTTGTTACTGTGTTGTGCCTACAGGTGTTACAGTTTACTGCTTTATTTTTTCTCTGATTGAACTTGTTTTTTTGCAGGGTATATTTTCTGCTAAATTGTTACAGGGTGTGCGTGTAGGTTGATATTGTGTTGTGCTTACAGATTACTGCTTTATTTTTCTCTGTTTCAAGGTTGGTTTTTTTGCAAGGTATATTTTCTGTTAAATTGTTGTGAAGGTTGTGCTTATAGGTTGTTACATTTTGTGCTTACAGGTTACCACTTTATTTTTCTCTGATTCAAAGTGTTTTTGAAAGGTATATCTTCTGTTAAATTGTTCTGCAGGTTGCGCTTCCAGGTTTTGTTACTTTTTGTGCTTACCGATTACTGCTTTTTTTTATCTGTAGCAAAGTGTTTTTTGCAGGGTATACCTTCTGTTAAATAGTTACAGGTGGTGCTTACAGGTTTTTGTTACTTTTTGTGCTGACAGGTTTTACAGTTTTATCTATCATTAGGCTAAGCTTTCAGGGCTAATTACAGGAGCACTTATGAGATACAGACTGTGGGACAGTGTCTGCATTTGTTGTTGGTTGATTGTTTCTGCTCTTACCTCTTTATTTCCTTCATTTGTGGATCTTCTTTTTCAGCAGGGGAAGGGCCCAACCACCCACCCCCATCCCCAACCACCCCATGCTATACTCCTTTTATAGAGTAGCACAATTGTGACATTTCCTCTAGCAAAGCAGGAAGGGAGGATCAGAGTAGTAGCCACACAGTGACTATACTTAAAGGGGCACAATTAATTTAACTTACATAGAAACATAGAATTTGATGGCAGATAAGGACCACTAGGCCCACCTAGTCTGCCCATTCCCCTACCTAACGGATAGGCTGCAGATACTAGTTAACCAACAGCCTACTTCCTCCTACCCCCACTAGAATTGTCTTATGTCTATCCCATGCATTCTTGAATTCCCCCAGTTTTTGACTCTACAACCTCCTCAATAAGGCCATTCCATGCATCTACAATCCTCTCTGTGAATAAATACTTCCTCACATTACCTCTGAGCCATCCCTCCTCTATCTTCAAATTGTGCCCCCTTATTCTTGCACATCTCTTTTTCTGAAAGATGCTACCCTCTTGGACTTTGTTGATTCCCTTGAGGTATTTGAAAGTTTCTGTCATGTCCCTCCTCTCCCTCCTTTCCTTGAAGCTATACATCTTTAGCTCCTTTAGTCTTTCTTCATATGTCTTCTGTTGCAGACCCTGCACCATTTTGGTTGCCCTCCTCTGGATAGCCTCCACCCAGTCTATATCTTTGCAGAGATTGGGTCTCCAGAACTGTACACAGTACTCCAGATGTGGTCTTACCAACTGTCTGTACAGAGGGCCACCGACTTCCTGTTTTCTACTGGTGATGCCTCTCCCTATGCATCCCAGTATCCCTCAGCCCTCCTTACTGCCTTCTCACATTGCTGGCCCACCTTTAGGTCATCTGATATGACTACCCCCAAGTCCCTTTCCATTTTTGATGTTGTCAGTATCACACCCCCATTGTGTACTCTTCCCCTGGGTTTTTGTTTCCCAGGTGCATTACTTTGCACTTCTTTGCTTTGAATCTAAGCTGCCATACATTTGACCATTCCTCCAACCTTGCAAAGTCCCTTCTCATCCTTTCCACCCCACCTTGCATATCAACCCTGTTGCAGATCTTTGTGTCATCTGCAAAAAGACATACTTTCCCTTCTAGTCCCTCTGCAATGTCACTTATAAAGACATTAAAAAGGACTGGCCCCACTACTGAACCCTGCGGTACCCCACTAGTAACCCCCCTTTCTTCACTGTGGACTCCATTTACTATTACCTGCTGTGTCCTGTTGTCCAGCCAGTGTTTTACCCAGGCTACCTCCCTGGGACCCACTCCCAGGCTCGCTAATTTATTTATTAATCTTTTGTGCGGGACTATGTCAAATGCCTTGCTAAAGTCTAGGTAAGCCATGTCCACAGCCCTCCCTGGTTTTCTACTTTGGTCACCCAGTCAAAGAAATCAATTAGATTTGTCTGACATGACCTTCCTGCTGTGAATCCACGCTGCCTTGGGTCCAGTGCCCCGCTGACCTCTAGGTACTCAAAATTTATTTCCTTCAGAAGTGATTCCATCATTTTCCCTACCACAGAGGTCAAACTGACAGGTCTGCAGTTTCCTGCCTCTGTCTTGCTCCCACTTTTGTGAAGGGGAATCACATCTGTCCTTCTCCAGTCCTCAGGTACCACACCATCCTCCCATGATTTATTGAAAAGGGTAATCTGTGGTATTACTAGTTCTTCCCTTAGTTCTTTTAGAATTCTGGGGTGAATCCCATCAGGCCCCATTGCTTTATCCACCTTCAGTTTTAAGAGTTCTTTCAGAACACTTTCTTCTGTGAAAGGACTAATATCAACCCCCCCTATCCAGAGTGCTTCTATTGACTAGATAAGGTATCTCCCCCTGCTTTTCCATTGTGAATACTGAGCAGAAGTATTCATCCAGTATCCTTGCTTTTTCACTGTCACTCTCTGCCCAACAACCTTCCTCTTTATTCAGCCTTAGTATCCCTGCCTTAGTCTTTCTTTGCTCCCTAATGTCCTATAAAAGGTTTTATCCCCCTTCTTAACCGAGCTGGCTATCTTTTCCTTGGTTTGGGCCTTTGCTATTCTGACTGCCTTCCCTGCTTCCTTCTGCGTTAACTGGTACAGTTCTCTGTCCTGCTCCTTCCGTGTTACCTTATACTTCCTAAATGCTATCTTTTTCTCCCTTACCTTCCCCAGCACTTATTTTGAGAACCATAGTGTTTTTTTCTTTCATTTTGATTTGTTTATTTGCTGCACACAAAGGCTTGTTGCCTCTGTGATGGCGGTTCTGATGTTTCCCCATTGTTGCTCCACCCCACCTTCTTGCTTGTTTGCTAGTGCTTTTCTGAGGCACTCTCCCATTTTGACAAAATCAGCTCTCCTGAAGTCCAGTACCTTCAGTTTTGTATAGCTTGACTCTACAGCCAAGTTTACTGTGAACCACACTGTTTGGTGGTCACTTGTTCCCAGATGGCTACCTACTTCAAGACTGGAGAGCCTCTCCATCCCCATTTGAGAGTACCAGGTCTAAGATTGCTCCCTCCTGAGTGGATTCCAAAACAAGCTGTCTGAGGCATGCCCCCTGTAGGGCATCGATAATGGCCCTGCTTTTGGATGTGGCTACAGCAAAGGTGCTCTAGTTAACATCTAGCATATTCAGGTCCCCCATCAGCAATATCTCCCCTTTCTCTGCCATCCCAAGAATGCCTTCTATCATTTCCTTGTCCATTTCCTCCCCCTGAGACGGGGGTCTGTATACAATCCCTGTGTGGATTGTGGTGCCATTTCAAGTCTCCAGGGTGACCCACAGTGTCTTCTCTCCTCCCTGTTTACCCTTTAATTCTGTTGCTTTGATCCCTTCCCTTACATAGAGAGCTATTCCTCCTCCTCTTCTTCCCTCCCTGTCCCTCCTGTAGATTGTGTACCCTGGTATGTTGACATGCCAGTCATGGTTCTCTGTGTACCAAGTTTTTGTGACTGCCATGATATCCAGGCATCCCTCTTCCATCAACTTGTTATAAAAAGTTATACAAAAACAAACAAAACAAACAAAAAAATAAAAATTTTCCATCTAATTACTCAGACCAGGTTATAAACTTGGCAACTCAACTGGAATGGATATTAACTGTAGGTACTGTGGGACACTTTTCAAAAGGGCAGTTATACAGGATTTAGGACACTGTCCTACATGCTTGATCATCGGAGATCTAAGGGCTCAGCTCCGGGCAGCATGGGCAGAGATTGTAGGCCTAAAATTGCATATTCAGGAGGAAACGTATTACAAGAACTGCCCACCATTTCTCCAACATCCAACTGAAGCACCTACACTGCAGAGGGTAGTTGGTCTGGGAGGTTGGCAGGTGGTTAGGAGGGGCAAATCAGGTACCCCATCACTCAATGCTCACCAGCATATCACCTCCACAAATCATATAAGAACTACAAACCGGTATCTGCCTCTATCTCCGAAATCAAACAAAGGGACAGAGGATACTGCAGAGCAGGACACTGCAGCACAGGAGCTAGTGCTACAAAACTCACACATAATAGAGACCAAAACAAAAAAGGCAAAAAGGAAATCCAAAACACTTCTGATCATAGGAGACTCCATGATTTGGGGAGTTGATACCTACCTCTGGCCAGGGGTAATGATCAGATGTCTCTCAGGTACATCAGCATGGAGAGACACTAACCACATTGCTAAAATTGTGCAGGAAGCAGGAGAAAACATTGATGTCCTGGTACACATAGGAACTAACGATCTAGCCAGCTGGCCAGTTGTGGAGACCAAGGAACACCTGACCAGGCTGGGAGACAAACTGTCCTCCATTTCATCCAGCATCTCCTTCTCTGAGGTCCTGCCAGTCTGGGAGAGGGGAGCAGATGGGCGGAAGGTCAGAGAAGGGAAGATAGGGGAGCTAAACATGTGGCTCAAGGGCTGGTGCCAGGAAAAGGATACAAATTTGTAGGTAACTGGCAAGTTTTGGGAGCAAAAGTTCTTTAAATTCGATGGACTGCATCTGACTAAGGAAAGAGTCAGTGTATTGGGGCAGAAGTTTGATGTATTTGGCGAATATTTAAGACTAGCAAATGGGGAGAGGGGTGCAGCACCCGATACATCGAATGGGAAGAATACTCCTCCCCACTCAGCTAGTGATCAAACAGGAGTTCAACATGTTTGTAGATCATCAGCATCACCTGGTGAGGAAAAAGGTCTGGCTCCCCATACGATGCACATGGGAAAAGCCAGACCTCACCCAACTAATGCACCAAAATCTGGCCAATGGAAAATCATGTACACAAATGTCCACAGTCTGGGAAACAAGATCCCAGACCTGGAGGCAACAATGACAGAAACTAAACTAGACATAGTAGCCATTAGCGAGACAGTATATGTGTTGATTAAATGTGGAAACAACCATGATATTCATGTATGATAGAGCTAATATTGTGGATAGAGCTAATATTGTGGCTATGGAACAAGCTCTAGGACAAATAGATTGGAATAAAGCACATACTGATCTTTCTATACAGAAATACTGGGAATTACTGTAGAATACCTTATTACAAATAAAAGACAGGTACATACCAATCAGAGAAAAATATACAAAGGGGAAGCTTAATCCAAAATGGTACAGCAAAAAGAACACGGCTCAGGAGACACACGCTGGAGCCACACTCAATAGGAAGTGCCAGCAAATGAAAAAAGCGGTCTCAACAGCTCAAGAAGCTACAGATAGCAGCATACTTTATTAAATAAAATAAAACATGCACCCCTAAGTGCACACACATCAACGTTCATGCTGCCCTGGCGCTTTTCAAGGCGTCTTGAAAAGCCGCCAGGGCGCGTGAAACTTTGATGTGTGCACTAGGGGGTGCGTGCTTTTTATTTTATTTAATAAAGTATGCTACTATTTGTAGCTTCTTGAGCTGTTGAGCCCACTTTCTGTGTTTGCTGGTTAATCCAAAATGGCTCAATAAAACCATCAGAAGACTTATCAAGTAAAAAAATAATAAATATGCAAAATACTTAGGGCTGGATATTCAAACTGCGCCATTCATAGGCGCAAGCCCTTGAGCTGCGCAAAATAGTTGCGCAGGGGTGTGTCCTGGCCGATATTCAAAGGAGTTGCGCTATTGAGCAACTCCTTTGAATATCACCCCCCAGCCACAGCCACTGTGCATGGCACAGTGGAACTTGCGCCACCGCAAGTTGACAGAGTGGAGCATTCAACTTGCGATGGCGCAAGTACCATTGCGCCATGCTCAAAATCACGATATTCAAAAGGTGACATGCAAATGGGGCTATAATTCATGCAAGGCGCAGGGGGGGCCATTTGCATGTGATTATGTCCCCATTTGCATGCCATTAGCATGTAGGTACGCCGATCCCCAAGGACTTGCGCCTGGCGCCCTGCCAGGCAGCAGCCGTCGGGGATCGATGCCCCCTGCAGCCCAATCGCAGGCATAGTGTACTCCCCCCCCACCAGCCCGATCACGGGCATCAATGTGGCTCCCCACCCTCCTCCCGTACATATCCCTGGTGGTCCAGTGGACCGAAATGCCCGATCGCAGGTGGTATGTTTAATACTCCCACCCTCCCGTTCACATCCCTGGTGGTCCAGTGGACCAATGCCCGATCGCGGGCGGTATGTTTAATAAGTCCCATCCCTCCTGCTCACATCCCTGGTGGTCCAGTGGACCGAATGCCCGATCGCGGTGGTATGTGTGATAAACCCCCGAGCATAGCCCTGGTGGCTAGTGTCCCCACCCTACCCACCACGAGCCCCCACCACTCGCCTCCCGCAGTCGGCAGCATCCCACCCACTTGCCGCCTGGCTGCGCCGATGACAGCCCAGTAGGTTGCATGCCCATTGGTGTAGAGTAAGAGCTTAATGGGCGCAGTAGTTTAGTCAGAGATGACAGTTCAGTTTTGTGAATGAATCATTCACAAATCTGACTGTCATAATGGTATGGGCTGCACGCCTCATTGGCTTGCAGCTCAATAGAACGGATAGTCCAGTTTTGTGAATGAATCATTCACAAATCTGGACTGTCATAGTATGGCGATGGCACACCCATTGGCTCTTGCTCTGCACCATCGGGCGGCAGCCCTACCGGGCTGTCAGTCGGCGGGTGGGGCGGTGCAGGCAGGTGGGTGATGCTGCCGCCCCGCTGCTGGGGAGCGGGTGGTGGGGCTTCGTGGGTGGTAGGGTGGGGACACCAGCCACCAGGGCTATGTTCGGGGTTTATCACACATACCGCCTCTGCGATCGGGCATTCTCGTCCACTGGACCACCAGGGATGTGAACGGGAGGGGGTGGAGTTAATACATACCGCCGATCGGGCATTTCGTCCACTGACCACCAGGGATAAGGAACGGGAGGTGGGAGGGAGCCACTTTGATGCCCGCGATCAGGCTGGTGGGGGAGTACACTATGCCCGTGATCAGGCTGCGGGGGCACAGGGATTGGGGTGCAGCCACAGGTGGCAGCTGCTGTGTTGTGCCCTGCAATACAGCAGCTCACCTGTGGGTGGCCCTCAACTTAAGCCTTTTTATTTTGGCTCAAAGTCCTGCAGGCGAGGTTGGGGGTTGCGCTCAGTCAACTCTGCACAGCCTGGCTGAATATTGGGCTGTGCAGTTTATGCATGGTTCCTCCCCCTCCAGTTCAGCATGCATTCATTTGCATTGCGCTGTTGCTCAGCATGTTTTCTGTGGTGCAACTGCCTCCTGCTGAATATCGCAGAATGGAGCAAGTTTGGACTTGTGCAGGCGCAACCCTATTGCGCATGGCGCAACCCTTTTGAATATCTGGCCCTATGAATCTAAAACTACACCAAATTGGGAAGGCTATCTCTGTGTTCAAAAAAAATGTAAAGACAGCATTAGAAAATCTAAAAGAAAATGGGAACTTAACTTGGCCAAAAATGCAAATAAATCCAATAGTAAACACTTTTTTTCATATTTCAACTCATTGAAAAAAACGCAATGTAAGATTGGACCTATTCAAGTCAATAATGTAGAAATTCATGATCCCAGGGATATGGCAAATACCTTTAACAAAGAATTCTGTAAAGTTTATACAGGTACTATACCTATAGGGTCCTGTCCCCAATATTTCAGTGAAGTCCCCATCACCTTTGAGGTTGATGCGATAGTTGATAAATTACTATCTCAGAAAGGTAAAACAAGTATGGGACCTGACCATATCACTGGACACTTTCTTTATGAGATTGGTGGTTCCTTAAAACTCCTGTTTGAATCATGTCTTAGTAAAACTGTGTCCCTAATGAATGGAAAAGTGCCAATGTTATACCCATTTATAAAAAGGGAGTAAAATCTGACTGGTCTAATTATCAACCTATTAGCCTTACTTTGCCTTTATGCAAAATATTTGAAAGTCTGATTAAAGATATTATAGCACCTATTCTAAATAAATCAGATAGTGAACAACACAGTTTCATGAAAGGTAGAGTATTTTTTGACCAACCTAATGTGTTTTTATGAAAATATCAGTCAGATAGTAGATCAAAAAAGCCATGTGATATTATCTTTATAGATTTTAGCAATGCCTTTGATGTCATGCCTCACTGGGCCTTAAGGGATTAAACTACAAAATCTACATATCAATAAATACATTATAACATGGCTCTGTAATTGGCTGTCTAACCGCACACAGCAGATCATAATCAATGGACTATTATCCAATGTCGGCCATGTTACCAGCAGGGTACTCCAAGGCTCTGTACTAGGCCCATGTTTATTTCAGGCCTTCATTTCCAATCTTACTGTAAACTGTCTATCCACAACCATCAAAAATGTGGATGATATCAAAATTGGAGGCCCTAGAACCAACCTTGAAGACACTGGTACAATCCAACGTGATCTGGATTTAATTTCTACCTGGGTTACCAAAAGGAGTATGAAGCTAAATATCAACAAATGCAAGGTCATGCATTTAGACCCACAAAATCCTATGAGAACATATGTTCTGGGAAATTGTACATTAGTGACTACTACTGATGAGAAGGATTTGGGGGTGATAGTTTCCAAAAATCTGGAATATGACCATCATATAAATGAAGTGGTAAATAAGAAAAATCAAATTAAATGGTCCATTAAACGTAACATCACCACGAGAGATCCTAGGGTAATGATGTTGTTGTTTAGGGCCTATGCTAGCCACATCTGGAGTATGTGTCACAGCTCTGGTGTCCATATAAAGGTCTCATATTAATCAGTTAGAGAAAGTCCAGAGAAAATATACCAAGCACATAAAAGGAATGTATAATCAGCCTTACAAAATACACAAAATAGTCTCAATTTGCTGTCAGTGGAAACTCGTCGGTTATGTGGGGATTTATTGTTTTATACAATATTATCCAGGATCCCATCTTAATGACAGATTTGGTCTGCAATTTAAGGACAGTAGATTCAACACAAGAGGCCATCCACTTCAATTAAGTGGAAAACCTTTAATTACTTAAGAAGAAAATGTTTCTTCACTTTAAGGATTATCAATCCCTGGAACAAACTTCCACTTAATGTCATTATCAGTAAAAATAAACAGAATTTAAGGCAAGGCTGGATGCCTACCTATTATCAGATACACCTCAACATATTATGACAAATTAGTATGGGAGCTCTTATGGGCCTCTGGCTCTCTTGCTCTTTTAATACCTTAGTATGAACCTTAGTATGAACATGGTCCACCAGTAACCACACTTGGGAGATTACTGTACCGGCTATGTACTGTTCAGAAGAGGCCAAGGTGAAAAAGAGGGGGTGGAGGGCCCTTTATGTCAATGAAAATATCAAAGCTACAGAAATTCAGAATACACATAAGGAGCTAGAAGAATTGTGGGTCACCCTGGAAACAGGAAATGGGACAGCCATATGAACTGGGGCTGTCTACAGGCCTCCAGACCAGGGGGAAGGACATAGACACATTACTGTTAGAAGGTATACAAAACATGACAGCTAAGGGGAGGATCTGCTAATGGGAAACTTCAACATGCCAGATACAGACTGGTCAATACCAGCCGGAACATCTGCCAGAACTAGGCATATAGTGGATTCTCTGCAGGGGGAGGGCCTCAAACAATTGGTACAACAACCCACAAGAGACAGGGCTATCCTGGATCTAGTACTGACCAACGGGGAAAGGATCAAAGATCTCCAGGTAGAAGGTCACCTGGGGGGCCAGTGATCATCACATGGTACGGTTCAATTTGTCCACTAGAACTAAATCATCCCATTCCAAGGCAAAAATATGGGACTTCAGAGGAGCTGACTTTGATAAGATGGCCAACAGAGTTAAAATAGCCCTGGCAAGAAGAAATACAGATGAGGGGGTACAGGCAAAGTGGGCAAGCATTAAAGATGCAATACTTGAAGCAACATCCCATTGTGTTAGGGAGAAAAGCAAGAGCAAAAGAAGGAGGAAACCATTTTGGTTCTCAAAAACAGTAGCAGAAAAGGTCAGAGCCAAAAGGTTGGCCTTCAGGAAATATAAGGGAACGCAGCAGGACAAAGATAGGGAGGCATACCAAACTTCCCTAAGGGAAGCAGGGAAGGCAGTAAGGCAGGCAAAGGCCCAAACTGAGGAAACGCTAGTACAAAAAGTAAAAGAAGGGGACAGACTTTCTATAGATACATTAGTGAAAGGAGAAAGTCCAGGGGGGTATTGCTAAGATCAAGGGGATAAAGGGAGTGTGTGGAGGACCAAGGAAAAGCATCTATTCTAAATAGATAGTTCTGCTCAGTATTTACTGAGGTGACTGTAGGGCAGGACCCACAGTCCAGCACCAGGGACACAGGGGAGGGAGGTATGTACAAGTCCCTTCACAAACTAAAGGGTCCTACAAGACCTCGCTAAGTTCAGTGTGGACAAGGCAATGGGATCTGTTGGCATACATTCCAGGGTACTAAAGGAGCTAAGGATGGAACTGGCAGAGCTGTTTAGTGAGTCTCTGATCACAGGAGAGGTCCCAGAAGACTGGGGAAGGGCTCATGTGATTCTGCTCCACAAGAGTGGCAGCAGGGATGAGGCAGGGAACTATAGAGTGTGACATAGACAGCCAGTTCTGAGTGCTGTATCATTTCTTTTTAATATAAAATGTATTACTGACTGTCTCTGCTGAAAAAATCTGAGGTTCTTAGAATTACCTCACTCATCCCCCCAGATTTCAGCTGAAGGATGCAAGCCATGAAGAAATGCTGACAGCATGTGAGTTCAAACACTCAGTTTTAGAGATAATGTGTTACATGGAAGACTTTAATCAAGGATCCTGTTTCTCTGAGTTAATTACAGCTTGTTTAAGTTAATTTTGTTAAGAGAGAAATCATAACCAGGGTTTATGACGTTAGAATGGAAAGTGAGGATGTTACACAGGGTGCAAAGTTGTAAATCTCCATGTGAAGCCTGTGTGAGGGAGGGAAGAGTATGAGATCAAATGAAGTGTCATTTGAAGGACATGAATTATGCTGAAGTTGCAGAATGTAATACTTTTGTATAAGATATATATTTTTATACATAATCTGACAGAGGAGGAGCTAGCTAACCTCACACAAAATGGGTTGTCCCATATAGTTGTTTAAGGAATATTCTGTTTTACTAGAGAGACACTTTTACCTAGACTCTGACCATGAAACATCTTGGGAGCACTTTTAAGCAAGTATTTAGAGACTAAGTACTGTAGTAGGAATTGCACTGTTTAAAACCTTGTTCTTTTAATAGATTTGTATGTCTTGTGATATAACAGTTCTGTATTGTTGTGTTTTACATATTCTTATCTATTACAGTAAAATTATTTTTTAGAACTTACTTGGTCTGTCTTTGACTTCTTTTTATTTGTAAGAAAAGTACATGGTTTTAGCAGACAATAGACATAAGCTTGAATGGTGATACCAAACTGGAAAGAGCAGTGTTTTAAATCTGAGGTCTTTATTAATGTTTTAAGGGTTCATCTCTGTATACCTGGTTAGATGCCCGTAGGCAAAGATATCTGGCCCCCCGAAGACAGATATATCTGAGCCTGTGCATTGGGTATGCTAACAAGAGGTTAACAGTTTGAATCCCCTCCAGAACTTGAGACCAAAGGTTGATCCGAACTCACAAAACAGACAAGAGGGTTACCTTGTACTGTTCCCTGTTCACAAGACT
The DNA here is from genome assembly GCA_016271365.2 of Neoceratodus forsteri. NCBI lineage: Eukaryota > Metazoa > Chordata > Ceratodontiformes > Ceratodontidae > Neoceratodus > Neoceratodus forsteri. The sequence goes on from CM057454.1 coordinate 70,407,143, forward strand.
GTGCTCAGGTTGGCTCTTTAGGAGTAGAGGGCCTGACCTGCTGAGTGGGTTTGTGATACAGACCAGTCAGTCTTACCTCAGTAGTAGGCAAGATTATGGAGGAACTCCTTAAGGAAAGGATAGTGCAACACCTGGAATCCATAGGAGCACAGGATCCAAGACAGCATGGGTTTACAACAGGAAGTTCCTGTCAGACTAATCTCATAGATTTCTTTGACCGGGTAACCAGAGTGGTGACCAAGGGGGTGCAGTTGATGTCGCGTACCTTGACTTCAGCAAAGCTTTCGATACTGTTCCACATAAAAGATTGATTAATAAACTAGGTAAGCTCAGGGTTGGTCAGACGTTGGTCAACTGGGTGGCAAACTGGTTGGCAGGCAGAACACAGAGAGTGGTGGTAAATAGTACACAGTCAGAAGAGATGCAAGTCACAAGTGGGGTACCTTAGGGATCAGTCCTAGGGCCAGTCCACTTCAATATCTTCATCGGTGACATTACAGATGGACTAGTGGGTAAGGTTTGCCCATTTGCAGATGACACCAAGATCTACAACAGAATAAATGATCCAGATGGGATAGGCAGAATGAGAGAAGTTCTGGAAAAACTGGCAAAATGGTCTGAAGAGTGGCAACTGGGGTTTAATGCAAAGAAGTGCAAGATCATGCACATAGGGAATAGAAACCCTGAAGCTACCTATAGGTTGGGAGGGGAGTTTCTGGCAATCACAAGGGAAAAAAAGAGACTTGGGCATCATCATCACAGATGACCTGAAATCTTCCAAGCAGACCACTAAAGCAGTAGGTAAGGTTAGAGGGATGTTGGCGTGTATTAATTGGGGTATCACAAATCATAAGAGGGAGGTAATAATCCCTCTTTACGAAACACTGGTTAGGCCCCATCTGGAGTACTACGTGCAATACTGGAGGCCGACCTGCACAAGGACATTAACAAAATGGAGGCAGTTCAGAGAAGGGCAACCAAATGGTGCAGGGAATGCATCAGAAAACATGTGAGGACAGATTAACGGAGCTCAATATGTATACCCTAGAGTAAAGGAAGGGGAGGGTGATATGATCAAAACATTCAAATATCTTAAGGGCATTAACAAGGTGAAAGAGTGTAACATGTTTCAATATAAGAAAAATGGCAGGACAAGAGGACATAGCATGAGATTAGAGGGAGGCCGATAAAGGGGTAATAAGAGAAGTTCTTTTTCACAGAAAGGGTGGTGGATGCATGGAACGTCTACCCTCAGGAAGTGGTGAATATGAATATGAATATAGTGCAGGGCTTCAAACAGGCATGGGATAGGCATAAGGAGCAATACAGATGAGTATGAATAAATACACCATTGACAGAGTAAAGGCCTATGGCACATTCATAAGGTAGAAAAATGTGCAGACTGGATGGACCTTGTGGTCCTTATCTGCCATCAACTTCTATGTTTCTATATTTCTATGAAAGGTAGGTTCAGTTATTTATGGGATACTAAACATTTTTTGGTCTTAATGAAGACTTTAGTAGAAAAAAAACTAGATCTATAAGATGCTTGGCTAGTAAGCATTGATTTAGCCAATTTATATACATGCATACCACATGAAGGCAAACTAAGAGCCTTACAGGGATATCTGGAAAAATAATAGGACAGATAGACTCCCAGCCTATACATTTTACTGGAACTGGCAAATTCTGTCCTAAACTTCAACAGACCTTAATAAGTCCAAAATTACTTGGTACTAAAAAAAAAGAATTATGCACCTGTCCCTTAATAACAGATGTTCCCACCAACTCCTTAAATACAAATCATCAGATCAAGACTATCTGGGAAGAAGTACTGGAACCAGCCAAGAAATTTATATATCTTGGCTTCTGGCTAGATCGAAAACTATCTTTTGTAATGCATATAGAGGAAACCGCAAAAACATCACCAAAGGCTTGGTCTCTTTTATCGAATAAAGCACTTGCTTACCCAAGATGCAAAACTAAGGTTGGTTCAAACAACCTTTCTCCCACTAATCGACTATGTGGACTTTTCTACAGTCATAGTCCAAGTCAGCCCTAGCTACCCTTGACACACTCTATCACAGGGCCTTAAGATTCATTACAAATGCTCTATCAACACCCACCATTGCTCCCTTTATCTATAGGTTGGTTGTCCATCCCTTAGTGTCAGGAGGTGCCACAACACATCCCTCTGGGTTTACAGAGTTTCAACCCTGAAACTCCTGCCCTACATGTGCTCCATGTTTAAATGTGCCCCAGTGCGTACACTCTCAGGAAGTTCTCATATATAACATTTTATACTCCACAGATTAGAACACAGTTTGGTTCTTCATTACAAAGTTACACCCTGCCGACCTTATGGAACACCATACAAAAAACTCCTAAACTTAACCTTACCGCTGCCCTGCGTACCTTCAAGTCCTTGAGTAGGTGTATGTTGAGGGATGAATGTAACTGCTATGCTTGAACTTGCTTACTGTAATCATGTATATCCTCTCTGACTCCTGGCACTTAATCCTCCACTTTATCTTCCCTCTCCTAATCTTCCCCCATCTCCCCTCTGGCCCTGTTTGCTTCCAATCCCTCTAACTCCTCTCATCCTGCACTAGTATTAAGCACTTGTACAACCTCCACCTCTTCCTGATGCCCCACTGATGCTTCTTAGTTTTCACATTCTCCACCCCACCCCTTCGCCTACACTTGCTTTCCTTTCCCGTTATATTTTGTACCTGTACTCCTTTTCCACCATTGACCCTCCTCTATTGCTATAAAACTCCTTGACCTTGCATCTTATGTGCTCTTCTATTGCTCCAATTTACTTTTTGCACCAATCATTTTCATAATTATTGTACTAATTAGCTTTTACCTTTATAGGCACCTGTATTAGATTTAGAAACATTCTGCTATTCTGTATTGTATCTAATTAATTTCTTATGCCTACTGTCCTTGTATATGGTATCTTAGCTATATCTGTATTGTACCACTGTAACTGTACTGTATTTTGTACTGTACGATATGTCCCTCCAGGACCTCCTCGAAATGAGTTGTCTTATTGATGTCATACTGGTAAAATAAACTTTGAATTGAATTGAAAAACATGTTTCAAGTTAAAAATATTATTTTATTGGCAAACAAGATGCACTACGATGGGGTCCTCAGTGGCATTTCCTGTGTATGTGAGCCCTGAAACTTAGAGACCAGGTGAGACACTTTTTCTGCATACAGTAAATGAGCCCTGAAACTGAACGACCAGATGAGATAGACTTTTGTATGTATGAGCAGTGAAACTAAGACATGAAGCGAGATACATTTCTGTATACATGAGCCCTGAAACAGAGAGTCCAGGTGAGACACATTTTCTGTACATATGAGCCCTGATACTGAGTGATCAGATGAGATACATTTCCTGTATATATGAGCCCTGATACTGAGTGATCAGATGAGATACATTTCAGTATATATGAGCCCTGATACTGAGTGAGCATACGAGATACATTTCTTGTATATATGAGCCTTGAAACTAAGAGAGCAGGTGAGATACATTTCCTATATATATGAACCTTGAAACTGAGAGACCAAGTAAGATACATTTCCTCTGTATACCATCCCTAAAGCTAAGAGACCAGGTGAGATACATTTCCTGTATACATGAGCCATGAAACAGGGACCAGTTGAGATACATTTCCTGTATATATAAGTCCTAAAACCAAGAGACCAGATGAGATACATTTCCTGTGTATGTGAGCCTTGAAACTGAGGTCAGGTGCGATATATAAAGAATACTGGATGGGCAACCATGTAGAACCAGTGTGTTTTGATTCCCTGTGACCTCGAGAGCAAAGCTCGAGAGGTTCTTGGGAATCATAGCCCCCAGGTGGCAGAACACACACACTGGCTGGGCACTGGGTTTCCCATCCAGTATTTTTTATAGTGTATGGTCCTCCTCTAAATAATTTAATTTGCTTTTAGTAACATTTATCATTTTGTAGGTATAAAGAAGAAATTACTTGGTGCCCCATGTTATTTTAGGAGTTAGTGCTGGTTGCTACAGGGAGTTGTGTGTTTGCTATGGACTAGGCATCCCTACGTTGTAACTCACTCTCTCATTGGTTGTCTATTGGGTGTGGGAGGGATTTTCAAGAAAAACAATGGCTGTATTTTTGATTAGTGAGGTCAAGGGCTGTGAGAAAGCGACTGTTTAATAAGTTATTTTAAATATCTGGTTGATCCTGCATTCAACATAATTTTACATATCTGGTTGATCATGCATTTCTCTAACTGGTTGATCCTGCTTCTGTGTTGTGCCATCACCGCATCATTTATCTGGTTGATCCTGCAGCTTCTGTTTCCTGGGCTATTTGCCTTCAGTTTTCTTTTAACTCGGTATGTGGCTCATGCGGTCTCAAAATCTACTGGAACGCTGTTCTGCATATACAGGCTGAACAGTGTTCTATTAACTTTTATCTGTGGCTGAACAGCTTTTCAGCACGGATAAAAAATGAGTCAAAACAACGTTCCACCATACACAATATTCCCTGTATTTATGAGCCCTGAAACTGACAGACCAGTTGATATACATTTCTGTATATATGAGCCTTGAAATTAGGAGAGCAGGTGAGGTACATTTCTGGTATATATCATATTTTAAAGATACACAGAAGGTGCATTTATAACACAGAAGGAGTATTCCTTTATAACAATTGTCCCTCAGTACTCTGTAAACCCGACACTCTTTACCACCGGCCTTGAGGTTTATCCTCAATCTGCCTTCTCGCACCCACCATTGCCAGGTGTACCAAGAGATGGGATGGTCCTCACTACCTACAAGGAGGAAAAGAAATGCTCTCCTCTGGTTCTATAGAGCACTGTCTGATACGCTTCCTACATACATCTCGAGCTTCTTCGGGCGTGCCAAGGGGTCATATGGTTTGAGACGCTTCTCCATACTCTGCTTCCAGAGACCCAGGGTGAAAACATTCCATGGCTTGGCTGCAATTAATGTCTCCTTCCCTTCCCTATGAAATACCATGCAAAGATCTCTAAAACTCTCAACCCTCCCCGGCCCTTTCACCTTCAAAGCACTAATAGTTGACCACTTGAAGGAAACCTGTAACTGTTTTAGATGACCATACTCCCTTAGTCTCTGGTGCCCCTCTTCTGACACTTAGCTAAGTCAGCCACCTTCCCACTAGGGGCACCTCGCACTTGTATCCCCTCCCTCACCCCGACCCCTCCGCCTGTCATGTAACCCTTCTCTACCTCTCCTCCCCGCTTACTCCCTCTCTACCCCTCCCAAGTCCTATAATAGAATACCCACATCCTACATACTTTAGTGAATGTACTGGCCTACATATGCTAGTGAGTGCCCAGGGTCTAAGCTTCTTACATTCTTTGCTTATTTGTCTAGTATTCTCCTAATTGCATTTAACTGTGCTACCTCTGAATATATTGACCTGATTTATCTCTTATATGTACAGTGATTGTTTTTTGTGTTTTTTTCTAACTGCTTGTAACCATGATATTTCTGAATACTTTGGCCTGATTGATCGATTACATGTACAATATTTTATTTTCTACCTATACCTGCCTGTGAATTGTTTGATGTCCAGGACCACCTTGAAAACGAGCTTGCTCAATGGTGTTTACGCCTGGTTAAATAAAGTTTGATTGATTGATTGATGGCAGATAAGGACAGGTGGCCCACCTTGTCTGCCCCTTTTCCCTACCTAATGCATTACTGCAGACTCTAGTTGATTTACAGCTTACCCTCTCTTCCCTATTGATAGAGTACTCTCAGGCCCTGTCCACACTACACCGCTTGCGCCCGGTAACAGATGCAATCCGTTATGGCCACGGAGTGGTGCAGTGCGTCCACACTTCGGCGGTGTCCGTTACGGGACCGGCACCGCCGGTTCACACATCAGGATCCGGGTGACCGTTACAGCAGCACCCGATCCCACAATGCAGCTCGCGCTGCGCTTTGTGCCTTGCAGGGGACAGTTACCGGCAGTCCACACTACCGCCGGTAACGGTCCCAGGGCAGGATCAGTTTCATAACTGTTGTGGAAACCACCTGATAGGTGGTTTCCTGTGATCCTGGCAGCCTCCTGTACCGTTACCGGTGTAAACGCACACCGTTACCGATGCGGTTTACACCCTCTGTACCGTTACAGAAGGGTTTTCGGGGTGCAGTGTTGACAGGGCCTGTCTATCCCATGCATTCTTGAATTCCCGTTTGTGCCCCCACCACCTCCGCAGGGAGGCTGTTCCACGCATCCACTACTCTTTCTGTGAAAAAGTATTTCTTCACATTGCCCGAGCCTACCCCCCCAGCCTCATATCATGCCCCCTTGTTCTTATACAGCTTCTTTTCTGAAAGATGCCATCCTCCTGTACCTTGTTTATACCCCTGATGTACTTGAATATTTCTATCATATCCCCTCTTCTCCAGGGAATACATATTGAGATCCTTTAGGTTTTTCTCATATGACTTTAGTGCAGTCCTTGCACCATTTTGTTACCCTTCTCTGACTCGGACACCTGTGGAGGTGGATAGGCGCTCCTTCATGTCCAGGGCCATGCCCACGGTGGACACATCCACCACAGCTGACCCATGTAGATGCTCCAGAAGCTGTAAGGAACACAGTGGCGTTAATGTCTCCACCTACCTGTGGCATTCCCCCTCCTCACACAGTGACAGCACAGGACCTACCACGCAGTGATGGGCTGCCACCCATCTGGAAGCCACCACCTGTAACACCCTCTGTGGCACAACACCACATGCTGCCAGCCACCCGCTCCTCCTGTGGTGTCAGGCGTGGACATCCGGCTGTCCACTACTGGTTGCAGCACGCTGCGCCCTGATGGCAGCCACCCTTGTCCTTAATCCTCCTCTTGTCCGTGCTGACCTTCTTTTTACATTTCTGCATGGACTGCTGGTGGTTGCCATGCTGGTTCATGGCATGCATAACCTCACCCCATGCCGCAGCATGGGCCTGTGGTGTTCCCCGCTGTCCACTGAGCAGCGGTTCCCTGTCAAGGCAGGCCTCGAACAGGGCATCTGATTCCTCCTGGGTGAAGTTGGGCCTCCTTCTTCTCCAGCATCCCTGTTCCTCCTCTTCCTCATGTTCGGTCATTATAGAGCCTGTGGGAATGACAGGTGTTATCTTTGATTGTGCAGTCCCATGCATCTTCCACACACCACAGTCCACACTTCCAAACAGCATACAACCCACCACAATAGACTACAATACCAAACTGTGTTCTCTGCAGCCCCATGTCACATTTATATAGCCCAAGGCATGCAAATGAGGTGAGGTGCAACTTTAAGTGGATGCTAATGCAGTGGCTGCACCACGGAATTGCTGATGAGCTGATTTGCATATGCTGGCTGAATATCGTGCTGTTGCGCCTTGCGCAATTGTGTTGAGCGTGCTCAGGCAAAGGCGCAGCTCTGTGACGTGTGCAGTAGGCACCGCACGGTGCATGCCTGGGGTGCTGATGCCGATGCCTGCTGTGCTGATGATGTGCTGAGTGTGGGAGGCAGTGCAGGGCATGGCCACCACTGTGCCAGTGGTGCTAGTGCACTGTTCATGCATGTGGCACTCATGTCCTGGAGTGCCGTAGGCGCCATGGTGCCACAGCGCGGTAGGCCACTGCAGGGCATCACACACAGGCACCCTATCGTGCTACACACAGGGAGTCCCAGTAGCACTGTGGTGGTCCATGTGTGACAGACCCTTGACCCTGTAGTAGACCTTTGCCCCCTAGATGCCATGTGTCCGCATGGGTGCACCCCTATTGCGCTGTTCGGTGACAGTGCGATGGGGAATAAACAGCGCTGTACCATGCAGCATCTGCATGTGGGGACGTGCGCTCACAGAGCACCATTTTGTGATCCGCCTGCATGAATGATGGCATGCAGGAGAGCAGCAATGTGGAGATGCTAGACTTGGCCAATCTTGTGGCCATTGTTGAGCCCATGCTTTGGCCCTGTTTGGGAAGACCCTTTGGAAGGCCTAGAAGTGCTGTGTGGGAGGAGATGGCAGAGGCAATGGAGGAGGCCACTGGGATTGCCCACAGCACAGAGCAGTTTCACCACGCTATGGGGACCTCCGGGAGGGACCCAGATAGGCTGGCTCAACTACGGGCACATGCCAGGTGAGGCACAGTGTCATGGCCAGGTAGGTTCTCCATCCATACACTGGTAGCATCTGTCCATCTGGGTATCACTGTGTGCATGTGTCCACCACACGAGAGGGCTGTCCAGTGTGGGCGGTGGTGGTGGTGGTGGTGATGGTGGTGGTGGTGGGGTTGCAGCATGGCTGGGCTGTGCAGGATCACACACACTGGGGGGGGCCTTTGCTACTGGTTTGTACTGATGTTCCCCTCTCCGTGTTTGCACCCTAGGCCCTGAGGAGAGACGCCGTACTTGGGAGGCATGGGCATAGCGAGACTGTGGTGCTGCCCAGCGACAGGGATAAGGTGGAGGGCCCACAGTGCAGCAGCTCCTGGCCATTGCAGATGCAGGTGAGTGCCTTTCTTCCAAGAACTTCTGTGCATGCTGTGTTGAGGGGTAGGCAGTGAGGCATGGCCACCAGCCCTTGACACCACCACCATGCATGCCACACGGTACAGTCTGCACTGTCCTGTGGCACTGCATGTGTGGTGTGCATAACTGGTGGTCCATGCCATGCACTGGGTACATGGCTGTGCCACTGTCTTTGCATCGCATAGCCATGTCACTGTATGGCCATGGTAATGCTGTGCGGGACTTAGGCGGTGGGTGTGTGCAGCGGTCTGCATGGTTGTGTGCACCTGGGTAGGCAGGTCTTGTGGACATGGTCACTGTGGGTGGTCACACACCATCACAGGGGCAAGGCCCATGGCTGTATGCCATGCACAATGGGTGGGCTTCAGGGGGATGGACAGTCGCACTTATTGACTCTGTTCCCTTGTCCTAGGTGGACATCGCTGGATGGCCTTGGAACGAGGCACGCAGGAGCTGCTGCAACTGGTGCGGGCGTCCCTTGTGATACTGGAGCAAATGGAGCAGGACGGGGTCCGGAGAAGAAGCACCCGGAGGTGCCACAGGAGTGGAGAACGGGGCAGGCAATAGGCCCTCCATGCCCCCTGACTCACCTAACCCCCCTGGACCCACCTTCACACCCCTTCTTCCCTCTCCCATTTGTTCACCCCTGCCCCATGCCCACACCTACCTGGTTTGTGGCCCTTTCCCCCCTTGTAAATACTTGTAAATAGTTTTTGTTACCTCTTTTCAATACATGAATTTTGTTATGACAACTGTGATGGTCTCTGATTTGCAGCAGGCTACCAGTGCTCAGCTGCAGTGGTGTGCATGGCATCAGGGGTGGTGCAGGCATGGGGGTGTGTGTGTGTGTGTCCGTCAGAGACCACATATGGTGTGGGTAGGGGACTCGGTCACTGTTTGTGGTTGTGTGTTGTTCTCTGGGCACTGGACACCTGTGTGCAGTGGTCCATGGTGCATGCAATGTGTCCATGGCACCCTGTCAGACTGTCCATGGCCTGTGCAGCTGACACCCTTGTATGTCTGTGCTATGCATGGTCTGCTGGCATGTCAGTGGTGGCTGTCCATGCTGGACACCCCTGTACCTGGCACAATGCTGGATTGCCTACTGTCACTGGTATGGTACATCTGCCTTGGGTGGCACTGTGGCCTCTGCTGTTGTTGTCCCCCCTCCATGCTGTCACTTGTGTCTGATGCAGGGGATGTGCTCCAATGTCTGTCACTTATGCTCCGGCAGCATGCTGGTGGTGTACGGATTCATGGTGCATGTGCAGGGTGGCTGGTACACCTGTGCCATGGAGGAGTGCTAGCTGTGGGTACACGGCTGCTCTGGCCACATGCCAGTGGGTTTGTTGCCCCGCTACTGTGTTCCTGTGTTGGTGTGCCCTTGGGTATGGGTGGGTGTTTGTCCATGCACTGTGTTGCATCCTGTGTGGTGCATGCCTCCATGCACCACTGTGGGCATCTGTGCTGGTTGTTGGGGCCAGTGCTGGGACAGGGTGTGTCCTTGGGAGGGTGTGCAGGGTGCTGTGCCACTGGTGGTGTGGTCCAGGGCAGGCCCTGTCACATGCAGGGTACCTTGTGTGCCAATGCAGGGTCGATCTCTCAGCTGTACCTTGGGGGGGCCATGCAGGGCGGCACTGTGTCTTCAGTTGTTGCATCGGTGGCTGCTGCCACCTGCTGCAGGGTACTCATGGTGGGGCTGCCTTGCATGGCTCCATGGTGCCTGAGGTTGCATTGTGACAGTGGGATGGTGCAGCATGAGGGTGTCATGCACTGTTGGGTGCTGCTCCTGGGCAGGGTGTCTGAGGATCGCTGTGCAGGTGTGCTCTGCATTGGTGGGATGGTGTAGCACGGGGTGGCGGACCTCCTTGTGTTCCGGTCACAGCTTGCCAGGGGGTGTGCTGGGGCACCATGCCCCGGTTGTGGACTTGTTGCTGGTGTCCATGGGCTGGTGGTTCTTCCAGCTGTCTTCAGGTTGTGCGGTTCATGGGGTGTAGGGGGCAATGTCTGCTCTGCTGCGTGCTCCTCTGCCCATATTTTCCATGGGTGGTGAACCTCTGCATCTTGTCCCTGTGCATCCCTGGTTGTGCTGATGCACTGCTATCCTGCTCCACTGCGCATCCCTGGTTGTGCTACTGCACATCAGACCTGTACTACTGCACATCCCTGGTTGCGCCATGGCACAATTGGCGCGATATTCAGTTGTGTTGCGCAAGCGCATCTTGGCCTGCTCAGTGTTTGAATATCGCTCGTGTTGCACATGGGTGCACTGCACTTGAGCCTGCTCCTGCTATTGCACTACTTTGTGGTGCAGTTTGAATATTGGCAATAATATACAGTAATTGGGGAATTTTCAGAACGGAACCGTGTCTTAAGGAGATAGTGAGTAATCTGCCTAGAGTTTACATATAGAAGGGCACAAATATTAAGGACCGGTTGTTCATAGTATACAACCAGTAGAAAAGTTAAAAATAATAAAAGTTTCTTTGGTTCACCATCTCCTGGCTGCACATGATGTGGCAGGTGCAAGTATTGTAACATGTTGAGCAAAACAGATTCTTTCATTACTCCAAAGATGGAAAAAATATAAAATATTACATCTTATAACTTGAGATACTCAGAATGTAATATATTTGTTGTCATGCAGTTGTGGTGTGTATTACGTGGGCAGGACCAAAAGAAATTTAAGGAAAGAATGGGGAACATATACGGGCAATAAAAAATAAACATCTGAAATATGCTATTACTCAACATATAAATAGCATAAAGGAGGATTCAAAACATATTCCTCTCTTTTCAGGAATAGATGGGGTGTCTTTGGGACTGTGGGGGGGTGTAGAAAATAGACTGGCAAATAGGGAAGCTTACTGGATATACCAGTTGGGAGCGCCCGAGTGGTCAGGATTAAATGATCAAATACTGCAGAACTGTCATGATTGTTATAATATAAAAAGGGGAAAAATATTTTTGAAAGTAAATTTGAGTATGAAAAGGAATATGGGAAACTATAAAAGTATGAGTTTTGTACTTAATATCGTAACTGAGAATTTTATTCCCCCTTTCCCCTCCCTTCTATTAAGATATACTAAGATATATTTATATACATTTTATATTTATATATATTCTACTTTTTCCCTTTCCTATTTCTTCTTTTATGGAAACCTATTATAAAGAGAATATTACATGTATGTCCTGCCCACATTTTAGGATTTTTTTTATGTCTAATGGCTGATGAAATTAAAAATGTAGGAATTTGCACTTTTTTTTTATATAATGGTGTTAATGGACTGTAGTATAACTACTGAACACTATGTGGTGCAGTACACCTTGATAAAGTGTTCACAAGGAACGTGAAACATTGGTCATTTGTGTGGAGTTCTCCTTGGGCTACACCTCTTCGATATCTGTGTTTGTTTCAAATAAAATGCTATATTTTTCTAAAAAACGGGTGAGTATTGCAGTTTTGAACAGAAGATAATGAGTGCTGGGTCCCTTTTGTTTGCATTCACCCTTTTATAACTTGCAATAATCTGCAATCGCCATTCTTGTAGTAGTCACCTTTGCCTCTGTTTGCCTTTTGTACCAGTTGCCATAATCTCCAGTCACCGTTCATGGATGTAGGTGCTATTGTAAATGTGCCTTTTCTGCATTTCAGCCCCATTTACTTTTGCTTTCCTGTGACACTATTGTGCGGGTCACCTTCAGTAGTAGTCCATGTCACAGGCTACCAAACACATCTCACCCTAGATTTGAAAACTGACATCTGTCATTTAAAACACTACTTCATGCATCTCTAGCCCTGGCCAGTGTATGTGACTGTACCTAGCTCTTTCCCTTCTCTACCTTTATCTTTTCAACTCTCTCTCTCTCTCTCTCTCTCTCTCTCTCCCTATCTCCCACCTCCCCACCATTAATACCCTGGTCTCTCACCACACACTTACCTTTCTCCTCCTCCTCTACCCCCTTCCTGTTTCCTAGGTACCTCTGTGAGTCGCCTTTGCTTGAAGTCTGTATTATATATTCTTCCTTTCTCCTACCTACTACCATTCCCTTCCTCTGTTCCTCTTGCACCCCCTTCCTCTGCCCCTCACCTGCCCAATTATTACCCCTTCCCCCAAATAACAACTTTTCTTCCTCCATTCTCACTGGTTTCCCTCTCTACCTTCTCCCCATTCTCTCTCTCTTGCCTCCTGTTCCCCGCCTCCTTTACTTCCTCTCACAGCTCCTTTAGATGGACCCATACCTCCTATTTTGGCTGTCCCAGCCAGCTCTTTTATGAGCTTCTAGGACTACTCCTTGTGGCCTAACTTGTATTAGCAGTTTGACAAAAGAACTGTTTCTCTGGAACATCTCTGGCTGCTTAAAGTTTTTGCAGTAAGTTTGTATAAAACCGCTTGACTTTGTTCACTTCATTGTTTGTAATTACTTGTCCACCATTGTCAACTGTTTGTATTTTGTTTCTCCTCTGTTTATTGTTGGAACCTCTGTAAACAAGCCTCTGGCTCAAAGGTATTTCCAAAATTGTAATAAATAAAATAAATAGAACTTATGAGGTAGTGAGGAAAATGTGGAGTTAAATATTGAAAATTTGCAAATTATGCAATGTTCACTAATAACCTGGGTATTTTACCACATTTGTACAGCATATTTTCAGCATAGCCTTCTTATAAGCCCACATCATGAACCTGGTAGGTGAAAATTTTGAAATCCCTGCCAAAACATCATTCCACGCCACAGGTGTGAAAACACATTTTTTCAGGATTTGAAAAACAACAACTGTCACATTAATGAGGTGTTGTGAGAAATGCTATATTCACGAGGTTGGGTCTCAAAAGGCCATGTTGAAAATTTGGTGTAAAATATTTAAAATGACAAAGTTATGAATAAAAGTTCAAAACCCATTAAACTACATTGAATCGCCGCATACCTTTTTCTCTCATATTGCAGTCACTGCTTCCAGCAGCAAGATGTGTCTTTGATCAGAGAGTGGATCTACACTGTGGGATCTGTTCAGGTGAGTGAAGGTGTGGGGGGATGCAGGGTGTGTGGGGTTGTGGGTGATGAGTGGGAGGTCAGAGTAGAGGTGGGGTCAGATCGACAAGGGACAATTTTCTTTTTTACAGGTTTAAAACAAAAATAATCAAAGAATGGTTTTCTTTCCTACAGTTTACATTTTGACACTGGGGATCATGCATCCCAGTGTTGGGCTACTGGAGAGAACGACCTGGAGGGGAATGGGTCAAGAGATGTGGTACCGGGGGTGGGCACCCTGGTTCGCTTTTATATTAAATTTAAAAAGATCCATAAACACTGGGAAGGGCTGCAAACAACATGGAGGGGAAGGGGGAGAATGAAGCAGTACCAGTGGTGGGCACCCCAGTCTACTTAAATACTTAAATTAGATAGATAGACAGACAGACAGACAGAAAGACAAACAGGCTGTCAGAAGACAGACAGAAAAGGGGATCACCGGCTCACTGCTTCAACTGAAGCCTGCAGTGTAACTTCAGCATTCAAGAAAGTCATGCTGTTCTCATACAGAGAATGCAGGTGAACAGCTCCTCTTGCTATGCTGGGCACCCTGGATTCGGGGGTGCCCAGAAAAAGCATCTCTGATCATTTTGTTAGAAAACAAACACCAGAATATAGCTAAACATGCCCCTTTTAGCTAGGTTCAGGTGTTTGTTTTTAAAATTACCCAATTTTATGTATTTCCTATGTTTTTTTATGGGGGGACAAGATGGGGCCCTCACGACATGAAAAATTATATTTTGGTGCTGTGAGAAGCAAGTGATGAGAAATAAAAAAACGTCTGTGACATGGAATTTTTCATGTCATATCAGAATGTTATCAAAAAAAAACTTAAATCATTACTCTGGAACCATTTAATATTTTTTTCCAAGACCATCCAGAGGCATTACCTTGGCACAGCACATATCTATCCTGAAAGGTTTAGAAAAAATTCCATTCCATATAGGCTTGTATGTGAGAGCAAAACCAGAAACCCATGCTAAGTATAGGGAAAAAATAGAGGTATACAGGAAAAAAGACATGCAGATCTCAGAAACTGTACAAGTTGCCATGACAAAACCTTTCACATACAGTGCTGCTTTGCAATAAAGAACCCTCTATAGCAAATTCCCTCTTGTAGTGAACACCTTTGATGGCTCCCATTGTTCCCAAAGTAAGCATATTAACACCTGATTATAGGAAACACCTGCTGTAGCTATAATGAACACCTTGGCTGGCTCCAGAGGTGCTCACTATAGAGAGGGGCCACTATACTTAGACCATACCTACTAGGCAATACATGCAAAATGTCAGCTACATTTTGTCAAACTCTGCTAAACTATTAAGGTATTAAAGTAAGCAAGCACTGTTCCTCTCTCTGCTGTTGTTTTGGAGGTGTTTTTTGCACACACTTAATTGTCAATGCAGAACACTTAGACTTATTGTCAGTATTTTATATATGAATATAGTGTCTGCCTTTTCGGGCATAACTTAGTTGGTGACGCCGCATCAGATCGCGTCATAGTATTTTATGTCAATTCATTAAGAACACACTGCCCATAGAAACTTTTCTATGTCACTTTTAGTAATTTGAAATCTATCCTGGTGGCTTGCACTTACTTTTAAAATGATGCCAAATCCCGCCACGATGCTTGCAATGAAGATGGTGGAGATCCCACAGAGACAAGAAGATCATGCCACCCTTGCGCATGCAACGGATTTCGCATCGGTTTTAAAAAGTAACTGGGTGCCACACAGGCCTCGGTTTTAATTTTAAATTACTAAGAGCAGTTCGCGATGTAGACATTTATATGGGCAGCATGTTCTGAAAGCTGGCTTGGCATAAAATGCCACTTTGTGACCATGCTTGGTCCTGGCGCGCGTCCTCAATGGGGTTATGCTTCCGGTCTCAGTGGAGTTTTGGAGGACCCGAGGGAAAGACGAACCTCACTAAATATTCATATATAAGGTATTTGTGCTGAATTTCTAAGTCAATGGGGTAATTCTGCATTGATAATTACTTAAGTGTGTGCCAAAAGGCACACTGCACAGAGCTTAACGAAAACAGAGGGATAAAGTGGACAGTGCCCCTTTAAGGGTTTAATGTAGAACCTGTCATTGAACCCTAACTATACTGCCACTACCGTGTCAGTATAATTAACAGTGTGTAAAATGTCCATATTCTAGTTGCATCTTCCAAAATGCTAAACCTAAAAGAAAAATGAAGCAATGGGCAAACAAGGAGCCTTAGCAACAGAACTTGTAAATAATCACTCATGGAAAAAACGTCAAATCCAAATCGTCATTAAGTCCAATGAGACTCCACGCTGTCATAGGAAAAATCCAGTTTGATTCTTTTTCAAGAGCAGCTGCACTCTGTCACCTTCCCCAAAGGTAAAGGAATATATTCAATTACACTGCATTTTAAAACATCTGGGGCCTGATATTCAAAACTTTGCGCTGGGCACAGATCGTTTGCACTTGGTTTGCACGGGTTCACTATATTCAAAAGGCAAAAGGGTGCAGGCAAATTGCATTAGCGCTGGGCAAAAGTATAATTTATGCAAGGGACGAAAAGAGGGGGCATGTACATGAATACAGGCGCAATGCTATATTCAGTGCATTAGCGCCACGCAAAGTGTTTTTGCACAACTTAGCATGACACTTTGCATGGTGCAAATTACCACCCAGGGAAAGGAAGTCTTAACTCTGGGCAAACCAGCTTTGCACAGCTTTGTGGCTTTGTGCAGCTTTGCGCAGCTTTCCATGACATACAACCATGGTTTATGAAACTCTGTAATTCACAAGTGTGAATTATGGAGTTTGCGAGGGTCTGCCAGTGGTGGTTTTTTTTTTACCCTAACCAGTAAATATTAAACAAACAGAGAAACAAACCAGGCATGGAAGAAACATGCTGCAAACAGGTGGCACCTACTATGCTGCCATCATCTGCTACTGGTCCCAACCATGCCAGGCATTACTTGACCTGGTGCTCAGTGGACACCATGGCAGTGTGTCCATACAGCACACACCTACAGACCACCCTTCAGTGGACACCAACAGAATCCAGCACACACATGCAGCACTGGAGGCATGGAGGGTGTTGATGGGAGGGTGTACAGGTGGCCAGTCTGCACCACATACTGGGTGCTGCCACAAGGCTGGGACAATCCATGCAGTGCAAATGGTTCAGCATAGGGAATACCCCAACACCAATGTGCCGGTCTGATGGTATGTGCCCCCCCCCCAGCCACATACTGCACATCTGTACAGACACCACAGCACACACAGCTAGCCATGTGTATGTCACTGTGAGAACCCATGCCAGTGGTGCAGCATCTGTGGGTCGCACAACAGCATAACAGTAATGTCCACAGTCAGTACATACCTGCAAGATGGGCCTGTCACTGTGTAAAGTGCAGCAGTCATTGATGCCTTACACACCATAGGCATTGCTGTGCCCCCCACATTATTGGCCCCTGCAACTACAGTTTGACTATTGCATGCAGCACCACCACCACCTGTGCTTGTGCTGTGTAGTCCCCTGTGACCTAATATTCTGTGCGGTTCTGTACAAACGTAGCCTGCAGCTAACACAATGCACTTCCAGACTGACCTACAGATGGAGCTATGGGACCCTGTAATAGCGCTAGGCAAACTGCATGTGAATCAGGACATAATGAGATGCTAATCTGGATGTTTGCCCACAGACTGCCCAAGTAGGCTCATTTGCATGTCACTTTTGAATATAGCAAATTTTTGCCCCAGGCAAACATGATAGTGCCAGGCAAATGTCTTAGCTCCGTTCAAATACTGTACAAATATGTCTGCGCCACGCAAACATTTCAGAAACATGGTAAATTTCTGCAGAATTTCACATGCACTGGTGCTTGCAGCTTTAATGAATCCACTCCTTTGCCAGCACAAACATTGGCCACATAGTTCATGTTTATCTTCCTTCACATCGCTGTGTACTGGGCTGCTGTTGTGGTTTGCACTTTCTGGTTGCTATATTCACAGCTGTCTTATTTCCTGGGTTATTTTTGCACTGCACTCCCAGCCCAGTTTGCCTGGCTTCTTTAGCATGCTATATTCAGCAGGTTTAGCACCAGGGCTTTCCCTTTTGAATATAGTGGGCTATTGGTTCCAGGCTAATTTAGCACGCCGGGCAACGCTAATTTTGTCCCAGGGCAAAGTTTTGAATATCTGACCCCAGATATCTCATTAGAGCACCCTTGAAGGAGACTGAGGGCCTAGGATGACAAACTAACTCTGAAGAGTCATTATGATGAATATCAAAGGGCAATCACCCGTAAGAAGGCAGCATTTCTGTCCAGGGAGATTGCAGCTGGGAGAAATCTACAGAATGATCTTATCCATACTGTAGATATGTTATTAAATGTGATCTGTCTGCAGCCAGTTAGAGCTGGTTCATCCACTAAGTGCGAAGTGTTCACTCAATGCTTCTTGGACAGTGTCCTCCATTCAGGCTGGGATCTCACCGAGCAAACTGTCATGAGCTGGTGGGGTCAAGCAAGCACCTCTAAGATGCACTCTGCCATCTTGGGAGGAGTTTAGGTCAGTCACAATAGAAAAAGTTTGTGAGGTTATCTAATAATAATAATAGTAATAATAATAAAATGTATTTGTTATAGCACCTTTCGTATATCAAAGCGCTGTACATTCAAGATAAAAACAAAATACAATAAATACAATAAAATCAAGAAAATCCAGAATAGGCTTTTTCCCACAAAAAAGTCTTAAGAGCCTGCTTGAAACACCCCACCGTCCTGCACTCCCAAAGCTGACGTGGCAGAGAATTCCAGAGGGTAGGTGTCACAAAACCAAAAACACGTGCACCAGATGACTTTAAACTTACCCTCGGAATCTCCAGCAACCCCTCATCAGCTGAGCGGAGCTGTCACAGAGGTGTGCAAGGGACCAGGAGCTCTTTCAAGTAATCAGGGCCCTGTCCATGTAGGGCTTTGTAAGTCAGTAGACCTACCTTAAAGGTGATCCGCCACTGAACAGGCAGACTGCAGACCGTGCAGCACAGGGGTAATATGAGTTCCTCTAGATGCCCCAGTCAACAAACGTGCTGCTGCTGCATTCTGCACTAGCTGAAAGCAGTGGATATCAACCCCAGGAAGCCCTAAGTAAAGGGAGTCGCAGTAATCAAGGTGCGATGTCACAAAGGCGTGGACCAAAACAGGTAGGTCGCTGGACGGAACAAGGTGCTTAATCCTAGCAATGTTCCTAAGATGGTAAAAGGCCAGCTTGATGACTGCTGACATCTGATGACGAAGGGTCAGACCATCGTCAAGCACCACTCCTAGGTTATGCACCCATTCAGAAGTGAGAATCTGGGCCCCCCCAGGACTAAACCGGAGGGGAGCTCAGTCCTCAACCCCTCTGCCCTACGACCTGGGTTCACTACCGAAACCTCAGTCTTTCCTGGGTTCAACTTTAAACCGCTGGTGCTCAGCCAATCTTGGATTTCAATGAGGCAGCTGTTCAATACTGAGATAGCACTAACCTGTTTGGGGGCAAAAGACAGGTAGAGCTGGGTATCATCAGCATAACAGTGAAACCTTAGCCGTTACCATCTTACAATGTCTCCGAGGGGCAGCATATATACTGCGAATAACATGGGGGACATCACCGAGCCCTGAGGTACCCCGCAAGGCAGAGAGAAAGCCCCGGAAGAAAATATACCCGAGACAACTCTCTGCATTCTACCAGTGAGGAAAGATGTAAACCATCTGAGAACTGTACCAGAAAGCCCACAGATGGACCTCAGATGCACGAGCAGGACCCCAAGATCCACAGTATCAAAAGCTGATGATAAATCAAGGAGAACCAAGATGGAATGGTGTCTCCGATCTCTTGCCATCAGGAGATCATTAAGCACCTGAACCACAGCAGTCTCAGTACTATGCCTCTTACGAAAATCCGATTGGAGAGGTTCATATAAATTACGGATGGTTAGATGTTTGTCCAGTTGAGCTGCCACAACTTTCTCAATAACCTTCCCCACAAAAGGGAGGTTAGAGATAGGCCTGTAGTTTACTAGGTTCTCTGGGTCTAAAGAAGCTTTCTTCAGGAGGGGTATCACCACCCCCTCCTTCAGGGAGCTAGGGAACTCACCCGACTCCAGAGAGTACCGGACAATCCGAGTTAAGAACGGGCCAATGATGTCACTACAACCCAAAATCAGGGAAGTAGGGCCCAGGTCTAAACTACAGCAGGTGGGATGCATCACCTGGACAATCCTCATAATATCTACGAACTCCAGCAGATCAAAGGAACTCCAGGAAACTCTGGGTTCTGTGACATGGCACCGATCAACAGCATACCCCATAGAGCGAAGTTGGAGGCATTCCTGCCTGATGTCACCTTATTCGCAAAGAAGTGAGCAATCTCATCACAATCATTTTGTGAAAAAACTCGATGGAACTGCTGACAGGCTGGGTTGCACAGTCTGTCAACAGTTCTGAAGAGATGAGCTGGTCGGTTCCATATGACAGCTATTTCCCTGGACAGGAATTCTGCCTTCTTACGGGAAATTTCTGTTTGATAGAATTTATAAAGTTCTAACAAAATAAGGTGGTCGGCATCTAAGGCTGTCCTCCACCAACGACGCTCCAACCTATGCCCCTGTCTACGCAACTCCCTTAGAGTCCCATCAAACCAAGGGGCCCCAGGGTGACACGGGAGGGGCCAAAAAATGGACAGGAGCAATCAGATTGAGAGCTGAAGAAACGGCCCTATTGTAGACCGTAACTAACTGCTCAGGGTCTGTGCTAGTCTCGCCCAATAACAAGAGGTCAATTACCGCCATCAGGTCTTCAGGGACCACATCCCACAAAGGGCGATATCTGACCACCTCCACAGGAGCTGACCTACCAAGGGGGGCCAAAAAATTGAACCCAACGGAGTAATGGTCGGACCAACCGACCGGTTCCACCACCAAGTTGGAGGCCTCAATCCCCAGGAGGAAGACCAAATCAAGAGAGTGACCACCCTTGTGAGTAGCTGAGGAAACAACCTGTGTGAAGTCCAGAGATGTCATCAGCTGGAGGAAGTGTTGACCAAAAAGCGAGGATTCGTTGTTGACCCAGGCATTAAAGTCACCCAGAACCATCAGTCTGGGCGACTTCAATGCCATGTTGGCAGGGAAGTCTGCTACTTCCTGCAGGAACAGCTTCTCATCACCTGGCGGATGGTAGATGAGAGCTATCCAGCACCCAACACTAGCTACCACGGTACACTCAAAAGACCTGGCTTCCTCAACTGGTACATTAGTTAGGCCCAATTTGGTCTTGAAACAGACCGCAACCCCCCCCCCCGCGGTCCAGTCTCGGGCGATGTAAAACCGAGTACCCGGCAGGAACATCTACCTCTAAAATAGGGGCAGTGTTCCCATCCAACCAGGTCTCGGTAATGCAAACCACATCTGCCCTGCCAACAAAGTCTGCAATAAGGCCAGTCTTGTTGCAGACAGATCTGGCATTGCATAACAGCACCCGAGTTGGACGAGGTTGGTGAGCTGTCCCAACTACTTGCCCTCCCAAATTGGAGGTGCCCTTGGGTATGGGAACTAGAACTGAATCACCACATTCCGGGTACCATTTTGCCTAATGGCATCTTCTGGCCCTAACCACCCCTATGGGAGAGCACCACTCATTTGGGCTCCGCTGTCCGTGACCCCCCTCACCCCTGACTCCCTCCCCTGCGAGCAATCCCCAGCACTCAACAGCGCTGATAAATAGAAGCAGCAGGGGGGAGAAGAAAACGGGCGAAGGGCGTGGAGAGCGGAGGCCGACTAGCACAGGACAGGGGCAGCAAGCAGGCACATTCTACTAATAGTTATAACAAAATAGTAGGGAAAGGACATAAAACACCAAATTCCTGGATCCAAAGTGGAACTGCAGACAGTTAAAAGCCCCAAAACAATAAAACACTTATACAGTGATCCTTGCCCTAACAAAACATATTAGACTACCCTCCTCCCGCTAAAAGATGACTTATAACCCTAGAATAGAATAACAATAATACAGTCCCCTCTCACAGGCTGTGGAACAAACATACAGATACAGATTCTCCCTCTTCTAGGAGCTGCAGCCCACATTTTGTGAACTAGACCTAGGCCAAAGACGACTACTAGTGAGGTGTGTAGGGTCACTGGGTTCAGTGTTTACGAGAATTGTTCAGTGCTTCTTAACAGAGGGAGTCCTTCCAGTTGCATTGAAAAATGCAGTGGTTCAGCCCCTTTTGAAGAAACCATCTTTGGTCCCAGATGTCCTGACAAATTATCATCCTTTCTCTAACCTACCCTCTTTAGGAAATGTTACTGAGAAGGTTCAGGTGCCACAGCCTGAGGCACACCTGATAGCCTATGACATCTATCAGCCCTCCAGTCTGGCTTTAGGTCTAGGCACAGCACCGAGATGGCATTTGTCAGGATGCACAATGACCTTGGCATTTGTCAGGATACACAATGACCTTCTCAGGGAGAGGGATGGGACTAACGGTCAATTCTCATTCTCCTCTATCTCTCCTCAGCATTTGACATTGTAGACCATGGCTTGTTGTTGGACCGCTTGAGTGAGTATGCAGGACTCACTGGTACTGCCATCTGCTGCACTGCACCCTATCTCAGGGACAGAGCATGGGGTGGTGATGGGGACCTTCTAATCACCCCCAACGTCACTGTTTTGTGGCATGCTCCAAGGCTTGGTCCTCTGACTTATGTTGTTTGCAGTGTACATGCTGCCCCTGTAAAGGAACATTAGACAATACAGTCTGGGTCTTCACTGTTATACAGATGAAACCCATTCAGAACTGGATGGCATCTAACTGGCTGAGACTTAACCCCAACAAGACTGATATACTGGTGATTGAGCTGGATTGTTTGAGGGGGGTGGAGGTAGCCAAAGATGTGATGGATCTTCAGCTCAGGTTCTCCAGGCTGTTGGTCTCTGCTAGGCTAAAAAATCTGGGGATCATTCTAGATGAGAAGCTGACATTTGAAGCTCAGGTGTCAGCAATAGCCCAGAGTGGCTCTTACTGTCTTAGGAACATCAACCAGATTAAATCCCTTATATCAGGTTCTGCCATGCCACAGTGACAGGAATGTCGGCGACCTCCTCTACAGGGACACATGGTCACTGACATCCCTGATGCCACCGACTCTGGTCCCCCACCCGGAAAATGCACAGACACCCGATCAGTGTTCATGAGGGGGGCTGTGCCCCCCCCATGCCCACCCTCCTGGACTTAAGGATTCAACTCTGGGGGGGGGGGGCGGATCTTGGTGGAGAGTGGCCAAACTCCAGAGTTGATGACTCGGTCATCACTCTGGCAACCCGGGGGCTACTATGGGTGTCGACTGGTTGCTGTCATTGTAACAGCCTCACTGTAAGAGCATCGCTGTTACAACCGTATACCCTTATACCACACATGGGTCTGCAACACTTGTGCATGTGTTTGTGACATCCAAGCTGGATTAATTATTTTTTTTTTTTTAATAGTAGTTTATTGAGTTGATGAGATGGTTACAATACATCAAGATAAAAACAACAGTCATAAACCAGACAATTACTTTGGAGTTCAGTACAATTTACCGAGATGATAGTTATTCAATGTTCATATAAAGAGCTGAGGGAGAAGAGAAGAAAAACAGTGGCTCCTCTCCTCCACCATTACAGATAGTATTCGGTTCACACAACCAATAGTACTTTTTGTCAAGACTGTCAATTAAAAACTATAAATAAGAGTTAACTTAAGAACTAAGTTGACAAGATTCATCTCTTAATTATATATAGTTAATTACTGTTGGTTTGCATTTTATGAGGAGCATAAACCCTATTACATAAAAATTCTATGGTCAGCATTTTTGTAGAGATCAGAATGGCCATATAGCAGGAAGAAGAGAGAGGAAAGATCAACCAGTAAGGTATGTATATATATATATAGGGGGTGAGGGAAGGGGGGTCAAAGACACCTTCTTAGTAAAAAGAGAGACCTATTTCGCATTTTCCTTATATAATTCCCATCAGGTCCATCTGTTCATGAACTGTTCCATTCTCTGGTTTATCTCATATGTCAGTCTCCATAGTTTGTATTTTTCCTATAAGGTCAACCCATTCTGGAAGAGTCGGCAGGTCTGTTTGCAGCCAACATTTTGTAATTGCCTTGAGAGCCGCTATAACCACAATGTCCCACAAATATTGTCCCTCCTGCCCCTTAGTCCCCTGTGGTATGATGTCCAACAGAGTGTGCTCAGGGCCTATCTGCACTTCCACCCCAAATAAGGACTTTAGGTGCTGTTCTATTTTATGCCAATAATCTTTGAGCAATGGGCAGGACCACAGTACATGCATTAGGTCAGCTTGGAGATCCCTACATCCTCTCCGGCATTTTCCTTGTGTCAGTATCCCTATTTTGGCCTGCCGTAGGGGAGTCAAGAAATATCTCAGTTTAATTTTCCAGGTGAATTTCTGTCATATCGGTGAGGATGTTATCTTCCAATTACTTAAATTAATCTTTTGCCATATGGCATCATGATATCTGGTTCCAATTTCCTGGACCCATTTTTGTTGGCTGGCCTGCAGTGTATGGGCCCGGTCTGCTATCAAATTCCAGTATAGTTTAGTAATGACTCCCTTACCACTAGCAGAGGCCCAGATTGTTTCATATACCTCCGGGAAAGGTCTAGGGTCCTCCAGTAGTTTTGTGTTTTTAATTGAAATATTGATCCTGTCCCTTATTTAATAATAGTGGATTACATCTACTGATTCCCACCCATATTTTCTGGCCAAGCTCTCAAATTCAATAAAGTATTTGCCTGCATCAACTGCCATGGTGCTCGAATCCCTCTATCAGCTTGCCTCTGAAACCAAGTGTGTGCAGTAGCTGGCTGGAAGTTTTTATCCGTTGTCCACCAGATGTATTTCCAACTATATCTAGCTGTATAATCCCTTCTGTTGCCTACCTGCCAAGCCTGGAGGGTGGTTTATACAGTGGTCAGAAGCACTCGGTGTTTGTGCCTTCTGTCTATTTGAGAGACCATGAGCTGCGTGGGTGTATAATCCATATTGTACTGTAATTCTATCTGTTGCCAATGGGCCTTATACTGCCCATGAGCCCATAGAAGTGCAATCTTCATATGTGCAGCTGTCCAGTAGTCTTGCAAGTTGGGGCAAGCCCTGACACCTTCCCTTTTAGCAAGAAACAGTGTTTAGCAAGAGATTCTGGGTGTACGCCCTGCCCTCAAGAAAGTCATCAAGAGCTTCTGCCAGTCTGCCATGTCCCTGGTTGGGACGACACAGGGCACACTCTGAAAAAGGTACATAAGCCAAGGAACTACATTAATTTTAATAATTTACAGTAGGAAGTAAAACGGGAATGGCAAAGCATTTCATCTCAGGCTGGACTACTGTAATGCACTCTGCCTCGGTGTCAGTGGAGATACCCTACGATGCCTGCAGGTGGTGTAGAATGCAACAGCCAGGTTGCTGGCTGGCCTTCCGAGGTCATGTCTCCTGAGGTCATGTCTCCCGAGGTTAGCATCTTGCCTTAGTCATCCACTGTAACCTCTGGGCTACACTGCCAACTAGGAAGCACTCTCCCACTACCTTTGCTCCTCCCTTAAGTGCCTTTTGGCCACAAGTGGTACTACATCTCATATCAGCCAGATCTGAGCCATGCTCTCTGCATACCAATAGCTTCTCCTCTCTTGCACTGCTCCTCCCTCCCTCCCTCCCCTCAAAGTACCCTCCCCACAATCCCTCTTCCCTCCACCCTGCCCCCACCCATCCTCACATCACGCCCCATACCCAACACCATAACAGGCTGCCTAAAGCCTACCTCCACTACCAGCTCTCTTCCTCCTCTTAGCAGCCTCCCTCTACCCACCCTCCCATATCTCCCCACCTGACATCCAACAGTTTCCCTTGCTCAGACTTGAACTCATTCACAGGGTCCACCACTCTTGCCCTCCCACTCACCTACACCCTCACTGCAGTAGATTAAAACTGCATAAACCTTCAGACAGACTCTTCTTCTTTTTCTATCTACTCCTCCTACTAGCTGGAGACATTCAGCCTAACCCTGGCCTGACCCCTCTCTCGCCCCCACCCGTGAAAGGCCTCACCATGTACCATCTCAATGCTAGGATTTTACTCCTTAAGATAGACCTTCTGAGAGTCTGGCTGTCGCAGCATTCCCAGGATATACTCTATATTACTGAGTCATGGCTATCACGCTGAGTTTCCAACCCCTACTCTCCCTACCTGGGTACCTTCTCCTTATACAAGACCGCTCTAAGAGAGGAGGTGATGGTGTAGCAATCTACCACTACCAAAACCTGCTGGTCTCAATTGTTACTAACAAGGCAGTCCCTAACTCCCACGAGCTCCTCCTTGTTAAACTGCTTCTGCTCTCCTCTCTCCCCATCCACATTGGAGTACTCTACTCCTCCCCCAAAGCACCTCCCTCCACTGTGGTCAGCACTGTCTCAGCTGTTTCTGCCACCGCCAGCTCTGGCAAACTCATTTTACTTGGTGACTTTAAACTGAATTGGGCCTCCCCTACCCTTAAACACACCATTCAGCAAATTGAGATGTTAAACCTACACCAACTGATCAAAGAACCCACCAGACTAAACCCCCACTCCAAAAACCATACCCTCCTGGACTGGATCCTGGCTTCTCATCCGCACTGAATCACAACAGCTGGTACGTTTCCCGACATTTTCAATGACCACCTCATGACCTACTGCACTCGCAAACTCCATGTACCTCGCTCCCCCCTACCTTTCGCTGGATCCCCTCCGATCACTCCTTAAACACCGCTACGCTCCTGCATGAGCTTGCATCCTCAGACTAATCCTCTTTCTATGCCACAGTTGACATAGACACGGCTCTCTCCCTTTTCTGCTGCATATTAAACAACGTCTGAAGGGTCCGTTGCCTCCACCTTAAACAAATTTTTCACAACGTGCCCTTCCATCTTCCCCTGCCCATCCATCCACCCCCCCCAGCACACCCCACTTACCCTCGACTCCCCGGTATCCCCTCCCACAGCTCCACCACCCTATTCAGCCCCACACATGTCAGCTTGACCCTCTCACAGCCCAGGAGGGCCTCAGGGCTCTCCAATCCCTAAATCCATGCAAATCCAGCCCTGATGGTCTTGACCCTCTCATACTAAAGGTCTCAGCCCCAGCCATTGTCCATCCCCTGGCCCATCTACTCAATCTCTTTTTTTCCCTAGGCACAGTACTACAGGCCTGGAAAGTGGCTAAAGTGATTCTGCTGCACAAAGGCGGTGATCACTCCCAACCTGGTAATTATCACCCCATCTCTCTCCTCCCTGCTTTAGCCAAACTACAAGAACCTCTCATCCTCTCTAGACTCACAAACATCCTCACTTCTACAGATTTCATGTCCACTTATCAGTCAGGCTTCAGGAAAAATCACTCAACTGTCTCCTCCCTCCCTTAGGGTTACCAATGCCATTCTCACTAGTATGGACCAAGACCATCTCACCTCAGCCATATTTATAGATTTGGCCAAGGCATTTGACTCCATATTCCATCCCATCCTTCTCACCAAGCACGAACATGCAGGCCTCTCCCCCTCTCAGTCAAACGGTTTGACTCATACCTCTCTGGCGACTCTAAATGTGTCAAATCCGGAGCTGTTCTCTCCCTCCCCCCAATACTGGCTGGAGTACCACAAGTATCAATCCTCAGCCCCATTTTCTTTCTGATATTCCTCAATGACCTCCCCCTCGCATGCTCCTCCTCCCATATACACCTCTATGCCGACGACACTATCTTTTATAACTCTGGCCCCTCTGCCTCAACAGTGACCTCCCAGCTGCAGTCCAACTTCACCAATGTCCTGAACTGGTTTGAGGCAAATCAGCTGAAGGTCAACACCACTAAAACAGTCTCTATGAATTTCAGCTCCACACAAAAGCTAGCCAAACTCCTCTCACCCCCTGCCTTCACCACCCTGGATGGCAAAACCCTGGACATAATCCCGGCCTACAGATACCTCTGAGTCTGGCTGGGCAGTCACCTAGATTTCATAGAAACATAGAAGCTGATGGTAGAAAAGGACCGCAAGGCCCATCCAGTCTGCCCATTTCTTTTTCTACCTTATGAATGTGCCATAGGCCTTTGCTCTGTAAATGGTCTATCTATTCATACTCATCTGTATTGCTCCCTTCTGCCTATCCCATGTCTGTCTGAAGCCCTGCACTGTATTCATATCCACCACTTCCTGAGGTAGGCGGTTCCATGCATCCACCACCCTTTCTGTGAAAAAGAACTTCCTCACATTACCCCTTAATTGGCCTCCCTCTAATCTCATGCTGTGTCCGCTTGTCCTGCTATTTTTCTTTTTTATTTAGTTGTTTAACCAGGTATAGCACACTAAGCTGAAAGCTTTTTTACAGGAGCGACCTGGGAGCACAAGGAGGTTAAGTGACTTGCTCAGGGTCACATAGTATGCAAGTGGAAGCTGTGGGATTTAAACCCAGGTCTGGTCTGCTGGATGTTACCAGATTTGCAGCTCAGAGCCTTAGACCACTGCACTATACTGCCTCAACCTATATATTGAAACGTGTCAGACTCTTTCACCTTGTTAATGCCCTTAAGGTGTTTGAATGTTTCAGTCATATCACCTTTCTTCCTCCTTTGCTTTAGGGTATACATATTGAGTTCAGTTGATCTGTCCTCATATGTTTTCTGATGCAGTCCCTGCACCATTTTGGTTGCCCTTCTCTGGACTGCCTCAATTTGGTTAATGTCCTTGTGAAGGTGTGGCCTCCAGTACTGCACGCAGTACTCCAGATGGGGCTTAACCAGTGTCTTGTAAAGAAGGATTATTACTTCCCTCTTCTGACTTGTGATACCCCTACTATTACACCGCAACATCCCTCTAGCCTTACCTACTGCTTTAAAGGTCTGCTTGGATGATTTCAGGTCATCAGTGATGATGACGCCCAAGTCTCTTTCTTCTCTTGTGACTGCCAGCAACTCCCCTCCCAGCCTATTGGTGGCTTCAGGGTTTCTCTTCCCTATGTGCATGATATTGCACTTCTTTGCGTTAAACCCCAGTTGCCACTCTTCTGACCATTTTGCTAGTTTATCCAGATCTCTTCTCATTCTGTTCACACCATCTGGATCATCTACTCTGTTGCAGATCTTTGTGTCATCTGCATATCTCTACTCATATCAACCGCATTCACTCCAAGCTCTTCCCTAAACTGGGGGCCCTCTCTCTCCCTGTTCACTGGACTCTCCTTACAAAGACAATCCTGACACTTTTCGACTATGCCGACATGGCACGGGGTCATAATGTTGTAAGACATTATGCTGCAGGCAAAAATTGTGCTGCCAAAACAGAATGATTTCTTGCATTCGTCATAATTCAGTAAGGATTCTCAACTCGGGGGGGGGGGGTTCAACATGAAATCGCACAAAATGTGAAAAAAAATAAAAGTTTCTGGGACTGGGAATCAAACCCGGTCCCAGACACAGCACCTGGGTTCCTTGCTGCAGTGGCTCAGTCCATTGTGCCACAGCAGCTGCTTGTCAGAACTCTATCCCAGCAGAGGTTTTATCATCTGCCTGGGATAGTGTGAGTGGTGCAATACTGTGTACAGCAGTATTCGTGGTATTGCACCACTCGCTGTCTCATACAGCACTATTCTGGGTTGGCACTAATGTCGTACACTATTAAGCATACGACATTATGACCCGGTAGGGCTGGCATTGTGTACAGATCTACCTCCGCATCCTCCCTCTCCAGACTGGATGTCCTCTTCAATGCCTTTTGTCGTTTTGCTCTGAATCCCCCCCCACCCATCACTGCACCTTTTTACTCCTTGCTGTCATTCCCCTCTCTTACTTCCTGCCGAAACCTCCATACTGCTATCATCACTGCTAAATGCTGGTTTGGCTCGCTCCCCCCTACCTAGCCTCTCTCCTATCCACCACCACCTGCAGTCCCTATAGTATCCGTTCGCGTGATCCACACTCTTTTGTCCTAACCCAACCTCACGCAGACTCAGGCAAGGCTGCCTTCTCTCTCCACTTCCCCCATGAGTGGAACTCCCTGCCTGCCTCACTGTGCATGTTGCCATCCTGAAGTCTCTTTAAAGAAACCCGCTACCTCTCCCCTCCAACATCTTGCTCATGCCCTCAACCTGGATAACCTCTAGGTAGTACCTGGCCTATCCATCAGTGGTTTACCTGTATCCCAGCATGCCAGGCCCTCTGTTTCCTTCTGTAGATAGCATCTGCCTTAGCTTCCCACAGGTCCTACCACCTTCCTAGGTTTCAACAATAACCCACCGCTATTATGTTGCACAATGTGTTGTTGAATATGCATATGTTATGTACCATCTTCTTATCTACAGTACAAGTCACATTAAACTGTTCTATCAACTCACTGGTGTAGCATTTTTTTTTGTGATGCTACTGCAGTGCAACTCGAACTGTTGAAGCTTCCAACTGTTTTCCAACCATCCTTCACTGCCTATTCAACTCACTTGTAACTGTTTGGTGAAATGGCAGTAGCTGTTTTGCAGTGTTTATGCAATGCATTTTTATGGCATTGTTTATAAATATTACAGCATTCCTTAAGAGTTGTTTAGTCTGCCTTCTGAAATGAAACTCATAAGCACTCAGCTGAAAATAAAGCTTATAATACATAACAGCTAGTTGCAAACCAATTCTAACCTTTTACTAATTCATTGAATTAAACACTGCACAGATTAGCAAACTCATTGAACAATGCTACACGAGTGAGTTGAGGGAACAGTTTAATGTGACTTGTACTGTACTTGTAATCACCTGCTGCTATATTGCTGTTGTGTTGTTATTTTACACAACGTCATGTACAATTTTATACCTGCCTGTACCCCTGTATAAAACAGAGCAGGAGAAGGCTGCTACCTGAAACACTACCAGTGCTTCCACAAAAACAGACAAAGTTGCAGTACAGTGAGCACAGCAGCATGGTAAACTGACCAAATGAAGACCTTACATGCTAGGTCTGGTTAAAAAAAGCTTTATTATTATAAAAGCAAATATGGACAGCAGCATCCCCATACACCAACATTTCACGTAGCTCTTACGTTTTGTCAAGGCGGGGCCATGTAACATAATAGGTGTTGCTTAAAAATGTCAATCTTAAAGTGACATACACACAATTATACAGAAAATGCAAAAAATACAATACATATACATTTCCTAATTGCAGCATCTGTAACGTGGCATACATACACTATATTGTACAACTCCCCAAATGTAAAGTGCAACTAATTCTTATCCCTATACCATACAAAAACACATATCAGGGTTAAAAATATAATATGAAATAGCAGGAGACACACCAGTTATGCATATATAATCACAACTAAAGGACAGTAAATATGTGGATATATCCATAGTAGAAAATTCATCTAATAAACCCCAACATGTAATCATAATAGGGATAAATAGACCCTAAAGGTATCAAATAAATGTAGGATATATAATTTAAATACCAGCATATATAATACATTTTATAACTCAGACCACTACTTATGTACATCCCTCAGGTTTACAATAAAGTCACTACCTTATACAGAATCAAAATACTATCTATAGTTTTTCAAAAAGGATTTGAGATCTGGTTGCTCTTCCTCATTTCTTTTGTTCAGGATTAACAAGAAATCCTTGCCCTGTAATGCTTTTCTTGCATAGGATTGTCTAATTTCTGCTTCCCCCAACCTCCTTCTTTTAATCTTTTTATTAAATCATTAGATTGATGTCTAAATTTCTCTTCTCTAGAGAAGTTCCTCCTTAACTGGAGGAATTGCCCTTAGGAAATGTTGGAAATAATGATGGGAGGCAGGTGATACCAACATGTAGGATCATATTTCCTGCAGTGGGCTTACAAAGCTCTTTAGAAATGATCTTTCCTTCCACATCAACTGATAAATCCAAATCCACAAATTGGATGTCTGATTCTCTCATGACATATGTGAATGACAAATTTAAACGGTCAGTGTTTAGGTACTCTATGAATTCCATAGCTTGACTGTCTGTACCATCCCAGGTTACGAGGATGTCAGCAATGTACCTATACCAGTACACAATATGATAAATAAAAGTGGTTTAACAAAAGATTAAAAATAAATTTAAAGTCCCAGTAACCTAAAAAAAGACTGGCATTTGAGGGGAACATAGCAGCCATTTCACATTTCTGCAAAAAATATTTATCATCAAATAAAAAATAATTGTATGCACAAGCAAATTCAACAGCATATAACAAAAAAAATCAGTGGATGGTACACTGGTACAGGTATGAATTTTCAAGTAATACCCCAAAAGCTTTCAAGCCCAGGACATGTGGAATACACATAAAGAGGGACATAACATCCACCCCTAGCCATCTGCAGTCTGGTTTCTAAGTCACAGTGTTCAATTTATGATGTACTGTAGGTCCATTGTCTCATGTATAAGACCACAAGTGTTTAACCAAACATTGTAGAAAAAAAAATCAACAAACTTGCATTACTTTTCAGACAGTGATTCTACACACAAGACTATGGTCTACCAGGGGGTTGCATAGGGTCCTTGTGGACCCTGGGGAGATAATAAGCAGTGGGCACTCTAAGGCGTGTCACTTTAATAAACTCAGACTCACTGGTAGAGTGGTTCTCACTGTATTTCCAAAAATCCAGGCAAAGCAGCCCTATAAGTGTATGTGGGATCTTTTCTCAAAATGTCATTATATGTCATGGTCTCCTAATAACCTACTGGCTTCACACAGATAATCTTCCCTGTTCAAAAGTACTACATTCCCACCTTTTGTCAGAATTGTGGATAACTTCCTTCATATCCCTCGACTCTTCTAAGGCTTTCCTTTTTTTTTAATCTAAATAATGCCTACCAAGTTTCCAATCTTGTTTGAATAAATTCTCAATCTTGTTTTTAACTGTTTTCTGGTAAGTATAAATTATTGGACTTTGGATACTTGAGCAAAATATTGGCTTTGGTCTAAAGGCAGATGCATGATGGAGATGCTGGGTTTATCGACATTTTCATTCGGTAAACCAACATCTGGTTCCAAGTGAAAAGGAACACAATCCTCAGAAATTAAATGTTTCAAGTCTTGAACCATGACAGCATCATTTGCACTTTCATCATTTGGAGATCCCTGAATAAAGTTAGTCACGCAGTTAATCACAGGTTCCATAGATTGGAACTGGGGGGATGCAAAATAAAGCCCCTTCCATTGGCATACAGTTGGAAACTGGCTCATCAAATGTACAGTAACTTTTTCCAAAGCAGATAATTCTACATCCAAGTTTGCAATACCACCATCTCAACACCTGGAGTGGGATATGATGAACTGATGAACCTCCAGGTGACTCTCTTGAGGGGAGACCCTCTTTTCTCCAATTACATTGTCCTGCTGTGAGATCATAGGGCTTCAGGACTCTTCTTTGTCTGCTGCTCTTACACTCTCTTCTCTCTCTTCTTGAATCCCTGTGCCAGTTCTTGTTGCTCTCTTTCCCTTTTGTGTCTTTCTTTAACTTCTGCACTGCCTCAGAGAGAGCAAACCCTCCAAGGTGGGGGGGGGGAGGGATGCTGGTCACTCTGCTGTTTTCTTTTTCTCTAGGCAATGAATCTTTGCACTCTTCTGAGCTGTGGACTCAGATCTCAGCTCAGGTAAGACAGAGTTGGTGCATACACCCTACTCATTTATTAGGGATGGGACAGGCAGGCAACAGCCAGCAGCAGAAAAGCTGCTGAGCACATGTACAGGGCATGCACAATGAATTAGCAGATCAGCACTGTTGGTGGAGGGAGCCTGGAATATTCCAGGATTCAGGGCTCCAGTTTATGCAGGTCTATATTTTTATGTTTAAAAATGCTGATGAGTTCAAAATAAATTGAAACATTTTCAATGCGCCAATATATTATATTGAATTATTTTAAAATGTGTTGATGCAAACTCCATACAGATGTTTAAAAAATAACTGGTCTGAAAAAAATAGCTTTATCCAGACCCAATGACAGTATTCTTTTTGTTTTTAACTTAAAAAAACTGTTCTCAAGGAAAGGCGCACTGAGTTGAAGCTTGTTTTCAGGGATGACCCAAACGGGGGGCATGGCAGCTCAGAGGGCTAGTGGGCAAATGGCAGCAGACCCAATCAAGCTCCGGGGGGAGCATCATGGTAGCTGAGAAGAACACTTTTGCAGAGGGTAGAAATAAGGGGTATGTTACTACAGCCCTCTTTGTTGTGTAGTGCGCTGCACTCCACCCCCAGCAGTACTTGAAGAATAGTACAGATGCATGTCCTTGTCCCTGTGCCTGCCCCAGACCTGGATGCCTGAAGAAGGCACACAGGCTGACTGGGTACAGAGTGGGTATACATGTTAGTTCCAGGTTCACATGGAGTGCCTAGTGTGTATGTGTGGGGGGGAGGGTCCTCTGCACCTGTGGTGGGGCCAATTTCATTTTGTGGCTTGGGCTGTAAAGGATAAGACCCTGTTTTGAAAAAGATGTATATCAATTGACTTCTTCAGCCTTTCCATTTCTTACCTGCCTCAGTGAACACTTCATAGTGACGTTCACTGGGCCAGACATGTAACTTGCTTCATGAGTAACCTTGTGGCCCTCTCATGACAGACCTGTATCTTGCCATATATATATATGGGCAAGTCATGAAGCAGCTGCACAATGCCACTTACTGCACCAGACCTGTAGCTTGCTATATATATATATATATATATATATATATATATATATATATTATGGTAGCACGGTAGTGCTACCATAGTTAGGGTTGAGGAGCCATTTACATGTTAAACCCAAAATTTTTCATCTTAATAACTTTGCAACTGTTTGACAAATTTACCTGAAATTTGGAATACATGATCAAGAACCATATGCCTTGGGATCTGCCAAGTTTTGTACTGGTCGGATATATGGCTGCGGAGTTATTAAGCATGATCTGCGCGTGCGTTTACGCTTTTTCTGGAATTCTATGGTCGCGCCTACAGGTCGCAAGGTTTGCACGACTGGCCCAAAATCTTCAGGGAACATGTGGCCAGGGTCCCCAATGTGCCTTTTAAAGATTTCGTGAAAAAATATTAAATGGTTCAAAAGTTATTCAAAAAAGAATTTCCCATTATAAGTCAATGGGAAAAGTTAACAAAAAGTTTGACAGTGTCGCAAATGCACTTTTACTGTCGCAAATGGCCCTGTTACTGTCGCAAATCCGCCATTTTGTTTTCAGTTAGTGATCAGAAAAATGCTTGGCATTTAAAATTGAGACCCTCTAGCAACCTAATTCTTTTTGTATTCACCTAGTCGGGCCCTGAGGATGCTAGCCATGTCTTTATTTTGGGGTAAAACACCCCAGACATATGTTTTTCAGATTTCTGGAAAAAGTACTTTTGCAAAGTAGTGTCAAACTCACGAAAGTGTCGCAAATTTTTGCGAAAGCTTTCGCAAATCACGACACTACTCTGCGACACTATGCCCAAAATAACAGTAATTCTTTGGCACTCCGCTGCAAAAGAACGGTTTGGAGTTTTGGGCTGCAATTTGGAGGGACCGCAGCTGACATCTCACAGATGTGCCTTTCAGTGTTGTGTTGAAAAAATATTAGATGGCGGCAAAGTTACGGCACTCCAAAGCTGACATTTTTTCCCATAAGATAACATTACGGCAGTTTCTATCTATTGCAGCAATCGCTTGCTTCCTGCCGCAAAAATAACGTTTGGTATTTTGGGCTGAAATTTGGTAGAGGATACAGCCAACATCCCACAAATGTGCCTTTCAGTGGTTTGTTGAAAAAATATTACAGGGAGGCAAAGTTATGGCACTCGAAATTCTGTTTTTCTCATGGGATAACATTACTGGCGTTCACGTGCCTTTGAGGGCCCGGTATCTAAAACGGTTGCAAGATACAGAAATTTTGTCAAAATATTATTAGCCCCCTAGTGGGGGCTAAGTACAAAACTAGCCAGGAAAGTGATAATATATATGACTTTTAAATTTTTTTTCTATGTCGTACGGTTACTGAGATATAAGCAATTTACTATTCCAACTCCTGATTTTTGTGTTCCGAGAGTCATTATTTTGCATACATTCTTTCTACTCACTGTCTTTCTCTATACAGTTTTTGGGGAAAACCAGCCTGTGTGCTTACATTACTGTTACCATACCATTTCTGCTTGCGTTCCGTACTCGTTTCAATTACCGCTCATGTTTACGCCACCATGTGTGTTACCCTTTGCGTTTTCATTTGCGGTTGCGTTTCCATTGCCTTTAACATTTCTGTCTACAG
This sequence comes from Neoceratodus forsteri, assembly GCA_016271365.2. Taxonomy (NCBI): domain Eukaryota; kingdom Metazoa; phylum Chordata; order Ceratodontiformes; family Ceratodontidae; genus Neoceratodus; species Neoceratodus forsteri. The sequence continues at coordinate 70,443,078 of CM057454.1, forward strand.
TACTGTTTCTCTTTCTGTTTTGCTTTGTATCACCATGCACATAACGATTTGCGTTTTCGGGCACAATGTTACTATGTGACAAGACATCACATGGCGGAAGCGCGGCGTTCTACCGCATTACATTCACTATTTCTCATTATCATTCTCAAAAAGAAGGAAAATTAGAGGCACAAAACTCCATTTAATGCATCAGTTAGGGTTGTTCCATAGCGACAAAAATGAGGAAATTCGATGTTAGGGTTGAAAACCCCTTTGTACCCCTCCAGCCCACCCCCCCAACTAGAATCGGGGTGCGCATTGGGGTCATCGGTCCTAACTGTCACCCCATTTTCCTATTCCTCAGCTTCTTTCCACATGTGATGGGGTGACAGTTAGGGCTGATGACCCCAATGTGCAACACAAGACTGAAAGGCACATCTGTGAGAGGTTGGCAGTGTTCCCTCCAAATTTTAGGACAAAGCACCAAAGCGTTCTTTTGCAGCAGGGTGCCAAAGAATTGCTGCCATTTTCCCACAGCCTAGAAAACTACTGTCACAATTTTCGAAAGGTTTTGCAAACATTTTTGACACTTTTGTGAGTTTGACACTACTTTGCTAAAGTACTTTTTCCAGAGATTTGAAAAACACTGTACCGTACTTAGGGTTGAGGAGCCATTTACATGTTTAATGCAATATTTTGAACCTTTATAATTTTGCAACCATTCAACGGATTTGCCTGAAATTTGGAATACAGAATCAAGACCCATACAGCTGTTTACTACATTAGTTAGGGTTGTACCACAGCGACAAAAGTGAGGAAATTGAATGTTAGGGTTGAAGTACCCACTTTGAACCCCTCAAGGCCACTGTGCTGTATTATGTCCAGGAGGACAGGAAAAAAAACTGGAATCGGGGTGCACATTGGGGTCATCGGTCCTAACTGTCACCCCATTCTTCTATTCCTCAGGTTCTTTCCACATGTGATGGGGTGACAGTTAGGGCTGATGACCCCAATGTGCAACACAACACTGAAAGGCACATCTGTGAGAGGTCAGCAGTGTTCTCCTCCAAATTTTAGGACAAAGCACCAAAGCATTGTTTTGCATCAGGGTGCCAAAGAATTGCTGCCATTTCCCCACAGCATAGAAAAGTACTGTCGCAATTTGCGAAAGGTTTTTCCAAACATTTTTGACACTTCTGTGAGTTCAACACTACTTTGCTAAAGTACTTTTTCCAGAGATTTGAAAAACACCGTACCGTAGTTAGGGTTGAGGAGCTATTTACATGTTTAATGCAATATTTTGAACCTTTATAACTTTGCAACCGTCCAATGGATTTGCCTGAATTTTGGAATACAGAATCAAGAGCCATACACCTGTTTAGTACATTAGTTAGGGTTGTACCACAATGACAAAAGTGAGGAAATTCAATGTTAGGGTTGAAGCACCCACTTTGAACCCCTCCAGACCACTGTGCAGGAAAAAAAAAATCTATAATTCTTAGTGGCCAAATTCAACATTGTCCATGGGTCTTAAGTTTAGAGTCTCCTGGATCTGTTTAATGGCTGTTTGTGCCAGGGTATCCATTAGCTCCACAAAGAAATGTGGATCTTCTTGGTTAGGGGCCTTCATGGTTGACAGTACTATGTCACTTTTGTCAAGGAGGTCCTTAATAATGACATATCTCCCCTTCAGACTTCCTTAGTTCTGTGAGTAGCTGGAAAGGAGTTGCTCTAGCTATTAAGATCACAACTTCAGCTCTTTTAGAGTCCATTCCCACTTCAAGTACGTGCCCTACCCAGTGCTGCCACAGTTGTAGGAGATGTTTAACCCTCAAGTGGGTTTTCTGGTGAAATGTTACTCCCAGCACCCTTTGTTTTAAGTGAGTTAAGATCCTTGATTGATTAACAGGCAAGGAAATAATTCTCATTGGTGGACTAGTCATTTAGAATTACTGTCATGCACAAGCAACACTCATTACACCACAGCACCCCATATTCTTCCTGTGTGAGGAGAGGGGGTTCTAGTAGTAGTCCTATAACATTGTATGTTGCAGCCATCCACTGGTATTGTATACATGGGCTCCCTCCAACCCCCTTTCCCCACCACTTCTGTCTCCACATTCTATATCCCCACAAAAAAACACACATAAACTACATAGACACCTCCTCACACTTCCTTTGTTGAACATTCCTACAAATAATAACAAACAGTAATATAGTAATCAAGATGATAAAGCACGTATAGGTCTCTAGGGGCTGTGGGCTCCCCCTCCTACCCCTTACTATTGCCTAAAGTGGGTCCATCTGTTGATGTCTGTCTTCTCCCTGTCTCCCCAGATACCCTGATAACAGTTGGTTTCAAGTGTGATATTTTGCCAACTAAGGTAATAAAAAGTCCCTTCTAATTAGTTGTAATACCGAAATGTAGCAACTATTACTTTGAAACTGTAATACCTACAGTGTAAGGGATAGACCAGTAATCTACCATCCAGTTGCTCTTGGTCAAAAATTAATCCTTAAAACTGCAAACCAGCTAGTATTGTGTTTTACAGTATTCAGAAGCATCAACACATTTCCTTTTCCCTGTGTGGAGGATATCACAGCTTTAATCCCAGGAACATTTAGAACCCTTTTAGGAAAATAAAAATCCAGAGTGATAGAACCACACTCAAGTAGGTGTATCTGATAAGTGTTTTGATTTAAGAAACTTTAATGTTTTTATATATTTATAGATAGATAGATAGACAGACAGATGGAGAGAAGGCTATGGATCTGAACATCTTCTGCTCAGCTTTCACCAAGGAGAATACTGGACTGATGCCTGAAAGTGGCCTCAAGGCAGCTGAGAAGGTTATCCCCAAATGGGATTATTGAATATTACCACAAGCAGTGTCAGGTAGGCACTGGAGCACCCAATGGCAGACAAAACACCTGGGCCTCATGGGCTGTACGCTACAGTGCTGATGGAGCTGGCTGAGTAACTGGCTGGCCTCTTGGCATATTTGTTTAACCAATTGCTACAGACAGGAGAAATGATGGGTGACTTGAGGAGAGCAGGTGTGGTAGCACTCCACAAGGGTGGGGAGCATGGATGAGGCTGGCAATTACAGACCAGTTAGCCTCACTTCAGTCATGGAAAAACTTATGGAGACCCTGTTCAAGCAGGAAACATAGAAACATAGACATAGAAACATAGAATTTGATGGCAGATAAGGACCGCTTGGCCCACCCAGTCTGCCCATTTCCCTACCTAATGGATAAGCTGCAGATCCTAGTTAACCAGCAACCTACTTCTTCCTACCCCAACCCCCTAGAATTGCCTTATGACTGTTCCATGCATGCTTGAATTCCACCACTGTTTTTGACTCCACAACCTCTTCCAGAAGGCAGTTCCATTCATCCACAACCCTCTCTGTGAAAAAATACTTTATTAAATTACCTCTGAGCCACCCCCCTCTATCTTTAAATTGTGCCCCCTTGTTCTTGCACACCTCTTTTTTTGAAAGATGCTACCCTCTTGGACTTTGTTGATTCCCTTGAGGTACTTGAAAGTTTCTATCATGTCCCCCCTCTCCCTCCTTTCCTCGAGGCTATACATATTAAGCTCCTTAAGTCTCTCTTCATATGCCTTCCAGTGCAGACCCTGCACCATTTTAGTTGCCCTCCTCTGGACAGCTTCCATCCTGTCTATGTCTTTGCAGAGATTGGGTCTCCAGAACTGCACGCAGTACTCCAGATGGGATCTCACCAGCTGTCTGTACAGAGGGATAATAACTTCCTGTTTCCTACTGGTGATGCCTCTCCCTATGCATCCCAGTATCCCCCCCCAGCCCTCCTTGCTGCCCTCACATTGCTTGCCCACCTTTAGGTCATCTGATATGACTACCCCCAGGTCCCTTTCCATTTTTGTTGTAGTATCTCATGGAATACCTGGAAGGGAATGGTCTTCAGGATGGCAGACAACATAGGTTTGTGGCAGGTAGTTAAGTTTCTTAGGAATTAGAGGACATTTGTAAGTCAATGTATGAACAGCTTGTCCACATATTGAACACTGAGTTTATAGTACAGAATAGGAAAATAAATTGTGCTAAACAGTGTGATGGGGGACTGCTTTTCCATAGCACTTGCTGTATCCTAAGTAAGCAGCCACAGTAAATGATAGTGAATGTACATTAGGTGTACAGGTCTCTGATTACAGGAATAGTCCAGTTAGTACAGTTGCCATTTAAATGGATTCAGGGAGCCAATGTGTGTACAAATGTGACAGTAGGTAGTACATTGTAATTGTAGATGCAGATGACAATTCAGAGTAGGCACATTTCAATGAAGATACACAACACAGTTGAGTGTGTGTACATCTATGCCACACATGACTGAACACAGGGAAACTATAGTTACGTTTGTTAGAATTTGCATGGATTTAGGCAGCTACAGCTGCTGTGCCTCCCAATATTTGTACTGCATTATGACTGGTTTTCTATAGGAATGATATGGGACTGGAGATCCATGGCACACCTCTGTAATTCTAGGCATAGTTAACTTGCCATAGTTGGGAGTTGCAGACACTTAAATAGGGAATTGAAGTGGACATAGTAGTTACTGCATCCTAAGTGTATAGTCACAGCTGTGTACTGTTGGGTGCAGATGTGCGGTACCTTGCCACAGTAATTACTACATGATGACTGTATAGGCAGAGGAAAATTAAGTACATTGCTGAGTTTTACACTCTGTTAGGAATTATCGAAAGTGTGACATGCAAGGTGGCACATCGTTGCCTATGTTGTGATACTGACTGGACATCATAGCTACCAAAGAAATTGATGGAGATATAGTTGTTGCACTATTTGTTAACGGTTTGCATGCTTAAGGAAGACAACACTTATTTTTAAAGTCGCAATGCTATTGTAAGTAAAGACTCGACACAGGTGGTTATGCTTTAAAAAAAATTATTGCCAATTTGTTTAACTGAGAAAAAGGCCAATCAAGACTGTAATTTTGTTTACAGAAGCAGTCTCACAATACAATCTTTGTATGTGTGTAATAATTGCTTGCCATATATGTAAATGTGTAAGAATAATAGCAACTGAATTATATGAATTGGAGTAAGTATGTGATATTATAAGAAACTATAGAAAAAGGTAGCATAAGGAGGTAATTTGTTCAATTTATTGTGATAGTTTCACATGGTATACATATAGAGGTTAGGTATTTGCTATCATTGCAGTGTTGTGCCATCTTTTCCTGTCGGGCTTGTTATCTGCCTTGTATGCATATATCTGCTTCATTACTAGGTGATCACTGTCTTTAATTAGGTGTTCTGTGTTACCAGTGATGTTTCAGTGTTCACTACTCTTTATGTTAAGAAGTGCTTTCTGACATTCCTCCTGAACTTCTGATACTCAAGCCGAACCTGTGGTGCTTCATTATATACTTGTGTACTATGTTAATAAGGGTATGTCAGTAGCTTGTAAACAGTGATTACACACATGATACAGAAGTGTTTCGTTGTTATTGTGTGACTGCTAATGTGGTTGTTCCTGGGGTGGGCGAAAAACCATATGCTAACTGTTAAAGTAATAGAATATAAAAAAATGTTACTTCAGTGACATTTGATTACTGGAATTTAATGATATGTCACTGACTAGGCGCAAATGGAAAATTCCCACCCGACCTCTCAATTGAGGCAATCATAAATATTGTCAGGAACAGGTATGCAGTGCATTGTGATCAGTAACAGTGTCTGTTTTACAATTCTCATCATTTTTTACATAGGTTAGAATTACTTATATGACAAGTACACAAAAAAAAGAATATTCTTAGAGGAAAAAATTACATTTTTTCAATTGTTACATTGGATTATATGTTGATTATTAACTAGTAAATTAAAAAACTATGTATGGTATGCATTTTTGATCAAATAAATGGTTAATTAGATGTAATCAGTATAGTGATGTATTATATGTTAAACATTCATTTGTACTTTAGTCTTATACTAATACTTTTAGTACAAGTATTAAAGTAGTTAGTAACAATGTCAAGTTGAATAAAAATGTAAAAATTATGTACAAGTAATTACAAAGACATGGCAAAGTCAGTTAATAATATAATACAATTGTTTGGTATTTACAGTTGCATAATTCAGCTTCTTGCATTATTGATAAAGGCTGTTATTTCTACATATGTACAGTTTCAGTATTACAAGTGAAGGCAGGATAGTTCTACACTGTTGCATGGTGAACGAATGATGTTGTTGTCTACATGGCAAGAGTCATAGACAAATACAAGTGTTGATAGACAACTTGTGACAGAGTGCAATGTTTGGTGAATGGTAGAAGTGTTGCTCAGTTATTTACAATGATAACTGAGAACTTATCTTTATTTGCAAAGAGTAACAGTTTAAAACTGATAGGAAGTTGTTGTTATGTATGATTATGATACATTAACAATTAAAGATATGTACAGAAGAGGACAGCAGTAAGGCCTCAGTTTTGAGATGTACAAACTTTGATAGACATTGAGCATGGTTTCTCTAGTGACTGTGAATATTGTTGGCGCCGATTGAAGCCACTACAACAATTTCCATGTAGTCACTGATCCACACAAGATCTTAGATGTCATAGTGCATGGAATGTATCTGTCAGAATAGCATTTTTTTGAAATGCTATGGTTTATTCAGAGTCGTAGATTAGAAACAATTGTACTGACCTACGAATGTTTCTGTCACAAAGTAGTCATTTTAAAACCTCAATATGTTGCGTCCTATTCTTCTGAAATATGAAAGTCATTATAATTCTTCAATATTAGAAGATATGCATTTTTTTAAGTGTCGTGGCAGTCTCTGTTTAAAACTGCTTGTAGAGTCATCACACTCTACCCATCCACTTCTGCACCTTAGTAAACAGGTGTAATGGCCAGAATGCATGGATTGGCCATGGTGATAGATTATACTGTGAGTGTCAAACACTGATTGGTTGAAGACTATTCTACCAGCTGTGTAATCTGTGATAGGAGTATCAACTCTGAGCCCGTTGGAGTCAAACCGGTGCAAGATAAGCAACAGATATTGAGATGAACTCCTGAGACGTATGGACTGAGTGCATCTGCCTCCACACCTTCGACAGGCATGCCCACATTGAGCATTGGTGAATAGCTGTCAAAATTTGACACTTTTGGTTTGAGGGACAAAGAGAGTAATCCACAGCATGTCTTCTGTGGTTTCACACTGTGAATGGCCACATGAAACACATACATATTTTGTTACATATGTTACTGTGAAGTAGTGCCACATTGGGGTGCCGTCTTCATCCAGGTTGTTTATGACAGCCATCATAAACTCACTAGTGTCTTGCTGTATGTCAGCAACAAATGTACTACATCCATCATATGTACCTAACACCTGTCGTAGTGGTGTTAGTGACTGTACATTGTTAGACTGGTCAGAAGTCATGTTGACAATCTGCTTCAAAGTGTTTGATAGGGTACTGTCTTTTGAAGCAGATATTGCCCGCACAAAGCGTGGCATGTGTAGAAAAACTTGCATAGCTGAGTTAGCATAGCAGTTCACTCTAGTGCTGTTGTCAAACACTGGTACAGCAGCTACACCAACTGATTTCTGACGAATTGCTGGCTGTGAATGTTTACTTGAAGTTGTGACCTTTGTTGAACTCTTTGAGTTGAATCACTTCTAAGCTTGTCGCTGTTTGTTGATACCTGTAGATGTGACTGAATGATGTGAGACAGCCAGATATGTAGGCAGTGGTATTAAAGACATTTGTGGCTGATGTAGAGTACGTAACCTGTTGTACTCAAGAATACATCGCTTGTCAGCTCGTATTTTCTGAGGTGCTAGAGTAATAATGTGCAAACCAGAAAGGCTGTGGACACGTGAAAGTGCCACGTAGCTCATGCCATCCTTGAAAATGTCTGTACCTATGTCCACCATTGCTGAATCCAAACTCAAGCCCTGAGATTTGTGAATGGATACAGCATATGCAACACATAATGGAAACTGTTTCCTGTTTACATAGATATCCTAAAAACCTGGAATTTTACACGGGTGCGTTCTAGGGGTACAGACTGTTCCATGTTGTCAAAGTGAACTACAAGTGTCTCGATATATGTCTTCTGGACATTGTAGACAAAGTCAGTGATGTTTCCCATGGCACCATTTACCATGCCTCGTTCTACATCTAGATTACTTTGCAGCATGTTATGTGCATTCTTACAAACTGTGAGAACAGCTTCTAGGCCAGCTGCGCGTGAAACATCTGACTTGAGTTCACTTAGTCATTCAGTCATCTTTGCTACTAGGTTTCAACTAAGAATAACGCCATCAACTGTATCAACAGCATGCAGAGTTAGAATCTCTTAGTTTTCTCTTTGCAGCATTAGATTGTTGAACTCAGTGCATTTCTTTAGTCATGGCATAAGACACACTTTGTGTGTCCCTGTAGAGTATACATTGCTGAAGACATTACATGCTGTTTCTATGCATGCAATATGTACTGTGATTCTCCAATCGTTTAACATACTAACATGTTCTGGTGATAGAGAACCTGTACGAGCTTCATCTAAAAGTGATTTGTAAGCTAGATCACCACTTTGGCGCATGTTCTCAGACAACTCAACATAGGTAAATAATTCCCATATGTTATAGCCTGCAATGCAGCCGAGAATATTCTTAGCTTGCTTGGCAGTTAGAGTTGTAAATACATGCTCTGCATTGACTGGTGCAAGCTGTAAAAGGTCTCCCAACACAACTATACTTTTGCCACCAAATGGCATTCCATCGTCAGTACCTAAGATTTGCTGTAGACGTAGATGAATACAGGCAAGCATGACATTGGAGACCATGCTGATTTCATCAATGATGAGTAACTTCATCTTTGTGAACATGGAACGGAGCTGAGATGCAACCTCAAATGACAGTTTACGATACTCTCCAGTTCTTCCATGTTCCACTGGCAACATAAAGAGACGGTGTAATGTAACTCCACCAATGTTGTATGCCGCTAGTCCTGTGGGAGCAGTAACAGTAAAAGGCATTGAAGACCCTGTCAAGCTCTGTACTTCAGCAGCAAAGGCTTCAATAAGGAAACTCTTTCCTGTGCCAGCTGAACCGCTAACAAAGATCAGTAGTGGCTTATAGTCACGACAGTCACATTGTTTTGTTTCATGTTGTAGGCCATGTCGGACAGCTTCAACTACTTGAAAGTGAACTGTATGCTGCTGCTGATTTAGTCTTTCTCTCAAGTCAGCTGGGTTGACAGTGGAGTGTGTGCCATGTTCCATGGCTGTCTCAATTTCTGACATTAACAGTTCTGGGGCATTTAAAGGGCAGAGGTTCACCTAGAACAGCTTGTCCTTCTGGATCAAGGTTGCCTTGTGAACTAACAGGAGTGTCTTCCTGAAGCTGCTTCTCTGCCTTCTCAAGCTGTTCTTTCTCAGCCTCTAATCTCTGTATGTATGTCTCTGAGTATTCAGTTTTAAAAGTCTCATAACTGAGATTGAACTGTTCTTCGAATGTGTCACAGTCACCTTTTAATTCAGACTCACTCCTCCAGGGTCTAAATAGGAACAGGAGAGCAAAGTAGTAATGTTCTCTGCTCTCCGATGTGCCTAGATGCAATTTACAGTGGTCTATGAGCCGTGGCTTGTGTCTCTTTATGAGACACCCATGTACTCCATTCACCTTGTATATCTGGCATGTTGAGTCAGGTGATACATCTGCCTTGTAGTCATACCACTTAGCCACCTGAAAGAGACACATATCATTCATGTTGTTGTGTCTGGGGGGGTAGTATGTGTCTATCAGGTTATTCTTCAAGATATGTTTTGAAGAAGGTCTATTGGCAGCGAGCTCCTCAATTTCGGCATGAGGAATCAGTACACATTTGGGTTTCTCTTTGTAGTTTACACTGAGAAACCGTACAGCATCAGACTTCTTGTACAGATGTGTACCCATTAAATGGTCACTGGCTTCATAAGCTCCACATTCTCTGTGTGAAAGAGTCTTCAAGCCCAATGACCAGAGCTGAGATGTCAGGCTTCTGCTTGAACTGGCAATATCTTCCCAAAGATCTTGCAAGCTAGTCTGCTCATGTTTGGTTATGTACGAAGTCATGTACCGCACCAGGGCCAGTGAGTTATCAGCCACAAACTGAACATCTATGTTTGCTTGCCACATTAGGAGAAGAGTTGGGTTGTAGTCATTTATGTACATCTCTTTCTCATCTCTGGGTAACTCATATACCCTCTTGATTGATTTTGCCTTCAAGTGGTGTCGCATTGCTGAGAAAAGGTCATTCATGGCACCATCCTGACAGTCATCTAGGAAATCCAAAGCGACATCGTGTGCACCAATTAGATTTGTACTTTACTACTCGCCGGCAGTATTTTGCACAAATATGTCACTGGAACTTTTGTACTAACTTCCATAGTGTAGGACTGTCATACTTGTCTGGAATGTGACAAGTGATATATTTCTTGATGAATGCTAGCCCTTCTGCTGCTTCATGTTCACCAATAAGTGGAGCATCCTTGATCCACAATAACATATGGATATGAGGGGCACCCCGTGCTTGATATTCTGTCCTCCAAAAGTAATGTTCTACAATACCAAGAGGTGGATTGTCCTTTGACAAGATGAAAGTCAGAATGTCATGGAACCATTTGTGAAAATGTCTGGTGACAGACACAGGATCAAGTGAACACATTTCTCTGACAGTCATTGATGAAATGCCGTCAACATCAGAATTTGCCCACTTAAACAGTTCAATGAGCTCGTCCCAGGCATATTCAGCACAACTAAGTGTGACAAACCATGTGGCTACACCATACTCTCACAGCATTGTCATCACTTCAGAGTGTCTGTGATACCAATATTCTTTGGTGCCTCGAAGACTTGAAAGAATGGAAGAGAGATTTACTTGCACATTTTCATCTTTCTGCTTTAAGTTTTCTAGAAATTGAGCAGCTGTTATTCCATCTAGTGGACTTGTGAGATGAATAGTATGTGCTATAGACGCAGACAGAATGCTAAGTTCACTCTCCCAGAGGAGATGGAACAGGTACTGTATGTTACATCTGAATTTGCCATCTTTGCTGAGCACACAGCTAGTGCAGTACTCAGCACCCTGTACACGCACTTCTCTTTCATCTAGGCGTCCACCTGACCCTTTTGGAAATAGGTCTGGGAAACAGCTTGCTTCTAGTGTTGCCTCCCAAATGCTGACAGGCTCACGTTCCACCTGCTTCATTTGATAGAGATCAATGTTGTCTCCTACTGGATCTCTGCCATGTAGTGGGTGAATTGTGTACTGTTCATACACATTGTCACTTGTCTGTCCACTGACCTTCTCAATGATTGACTTACTTTTTCTAATAGATCATGTTGGACAGAGAGACTGGCCATCTGATCTATGTCAAGGTCTGTATAAAAGGGATTGTTACTCTTTAAATAAGAAAAAGCAAGCTTAAACTTTTGCACATTGACAACATCTTGCCAGATGACCTTGGCCTTTGTTGGAACACCATTAACAAGAATCACCAAACTATTTTCTGTTGAGATTGCTTGAACATTTCCCTGTAGAGGAATTGGTAGATACATCACAGAACCCTTCAGAGATCTAACAAGCTCTTTCTGTGGGATGTTCCGTGTCTTTGTGTTCAGATGTAGAATGGTTTGGAATGGTTTCATTGTCTGAATTAGAATGCGTTCAAACATATTCAATGTTGAAATCTCACTTGGTGTAACATCTGTCTCCATATTATTCAGCAGTGACCTTGCTGGCAAAATGTTAGACTTAAGTTTGGAGAAACAGTGTTTGCATAGCACAATGGTGTCTTGTAAGTGAAACTCAGATTTCAGCAGCAAGAATGCTGAGAGACGGAACCACATGTCATTGTATGGTGACAAGGTTACTAGGTTGACTGTGACTGTTTGTTTTGTGTAGCACAAACGGTCGCATGACACACATACAGAGTCAAACTTCTGAGACTTTGCAAGCTCAAACTTAGCAATTTCTTTGCCGTACTGTCTCAGTATGTCAGTTTCTAAGACTGAAACAGATGTTAAGGCAGAACTGTTAAACTGAGAAATTGTTGTGTCTGGTACAGAAGTTACGTGTTGCAGTTTTTTGAGAAATGTGATGGCACCCTGCATTTCACCTGACTGCAATAAGTCATTTAAACAAGTGCACTGATGTACAGCTCGTCGTACTTCATATAATCTGTATACAAAGTTTTGCATGCCTGTTTGATGCACTCCAAGCATCCGCATGTTGTGAAAAATACTATCACAAACACCACTATCGAGACATGCTAGTGAGTGACCCATGAGTCCAGTATGTGGACGAATCTCACAATGGTCAATTGTGTTAAACAGTTTATATCTGTCTTTGTGATCTGTTATCACAAATAGGTTGACAAACTGTTCAACTTTTTCAAATGACGATTGCCTACGGTTGCTGGTATCATCACATGCCCATGCCGGACAGTGCCATTTATTGAAGACTGTGGTTGACTCACAGTCATCATCTGTATCCATTGCATTGTCATCAGAGATACTGAGGACATTTACTAGTTTGCTATACTCATCAATGGTGAAGTTGTGTTCCTTTTTCTGGGAATAATAAGATTCTTCCCAAAAATATGCCTCTGAGTGCTGTGTGTGCATCCACTGACCTGTGAAAACATCACAGAAGTTGTGGACAGTTAAAGAAGGATACTGTCGTAGCCTTTTTTTTATGGCATACACAACTTTCCTGAATTGTTCAAGCACATGCGACATCTTACGCCACAAGTGCTGCAGTACAAACACTGCTCTGTTGACAAAAGTACGCACTTTGAGACGCAACTTCATCAAAGACAGATGACTCAGTCTTTTTGCGGGTATGTCTCATCACAGCAGCGATAAGTCTTTCGATCTTAGCTTTACTTGCTAGTGATCGGAAATACTTTTGCTTTCTCAGTTGCAAATCATCAGGTGTGAGTCTACGACATTGTTTTGGAGGTTTGTTGATGGTTGCAGTCACAACAGTTGTGTTTCGTCTGAGAGATCTACACAACTTTTGTAGAGGTACTGATTTTTTACTTGCTGTTGAAACCTTTGCTTTTGCTGTGCAGTGAGTTGCTGTAGGGCTCGCTGTTGCAATAAAGGTCTGTGTTCATTTTGTGATGTTAGTTTGGTGTTTTGTTTATCACACTTATACAACAGTGCAGTACTATTATACCTGTCTCGTTTTCCTATACATCTACGTCTGTATTTAGTTGGCATGTTTTGCTATTATGGTTCACAGTGGCAGTCAGCAATCTTACAGAAGTATCAGGCACCTGTGTGAAAGACAGAGAAAAAGACAATGTTAGAATATGCCTCTGTACATATCTTCTAACACTGTGCATTGACAGATCCGAGTTAAGTATCACATAAATGCAAAAATGAAATTTTTGAATCTTTTTTATCACATAAGTAATTTACATAGGTACAGTTCTACTTCATTTCAGTCACATTGTGTTACATGGCATTCTCACATAGAATCTACATTTATTTTTTATGATTTCTCTGTGCAGCAATAAATACTTAGTATTATTAAGAAACATTTATATAGCTTATGCTGGGACAGTTCTGTAACACAATTACTTTATTTATAATTGTTCTGTTAATTACTGACATATTCATATGTCAACTTTGTACACTTAGTTCAAGTTACTGCATTTAGAATATTAAAATGTTAAATTTTCAGGTTGCCATGTAACTACTACAATTTTGCTATTGCACAGCAGTCATTCTTTGCATGGTTGCTGATCTGTTTTGTATGTAGTTACTGTTACGACTGCTACAGGTGTTGTGTGAAACCACTGTTCAGAGCAGAGAATGCTAGTGACAGTCACACTACTTATGAGCAGATGTGTGAAAATGAGTCCGTCAACATTTTGTAATGCTATTCTGTACTATGACTCTTTATGTGAGTGTGCATATGAGCTTCATGACACATATTTGCCAGTTGATGTTTCTGCAGTATTGCAATGTAGCTTGGTTACATTGCATTTATGTCCTCAAATGACTTAGTTGAACATTGTGTGGCAATGCTGCATTTTAATTACTGTTTGTGTTGTTGATTGGCAAGTGACAAACTTTGTATTACTACAAGTCAGTTGCATGTTGCTGTTGTCAGTATAGATATCCACCTTTTTGTGGGTGTTTTTACAAAGCTACAATACTATGCATCTACAGTTGTGACAGTGCAATGCAGTTTACCTGTGTTTAGTATTGAAAATTTGGCTATTTTTCCATAAAGCATCAAATTGTGGCAAAAAATATACAAATTGGGAAAAATAATGTCGAATGCACGACAGTGTCGCAAATAGTACTGTCGTGCATTCAACAGTGTCGCAAATGGCATTTTCGTGCGTTCGACAGTATGATTAGAAGTAATGTCGTAGTTTGAAAATGTCGCAAAAGTTACTTTCATGCATTCAACAGTGTCGCAAAAAGTATTGTCGTGCATTCGACACTGTCGCAAATTACTTTCGTGCGTTCGAAAGTGTTGCAAATTTACACTTGGGAGTGGCAAATGCATTCATTATCAAATCAGATCTGATTGTGTTTGACTGACAGCTGGTTCTAATAATGTAATACAAGATTTGTCAGGCCATCTGAGACAACCAATCAGAGACGGACAACACTGAAGAAGAAGTCAGCAGCAGCCATCTTAGTGATAACTGAGAGACAGCACTTTCAAAATTGTAAGTACAGTATATTTTATAAAGCATTTTTCTAGTATGATAAAAAGTGTTAGCAACATGTAAACACTATTAATCAAAATGTTTTTTACTGCTTAATTTGATTCTGTTACTTGTTATAATCTAAGATGCTGTATTATTTAGACAAAACTGTTTAAAGTCAGATAGTATTTTAGTACTAACTTGTACAGATACAGCTGCAAATAGAGGGAGATAGGAAGGTGAACGTGGACCCCTAACAGAAGAGGGAACCAATCAGATATGTTTCTGCTGTTGTAATTGTTTAAAACTGCCTATGAAAAGGATGCATTTCTCCCACCTCTCAATGTTTGCACATTTTAGCTGGAGCAGAAGTATAGTAATAGTCAGTGCATGCCCTACATTGGTTAATGAAGCCAGAGCAGTACCCAATGTTTTTTTTTTCATTTGTATGTTATGAATCAGCCCAGTGAAGCTGACTTGAAATAAGGAGGGAACATATCAGTTTTACTTTCACTACTGCCTAGGCACTGCAGGGTGAACACTGACTTTTTTGGTAGCTCTCTGTACACTTCTGAGTGTAAAAACTTAGAATGGCAGAAAATTGCAAAAGGAGTTTGTGGATAGTTGGAAGCAGTATCGTGAGACGAGCAGCTGAGTATGCTGTTCATAGTGATTTTGGGAGGGACCTGCAGCTCCCAGATTGCTATGTAAGATGTTTTGGTAGGGGTGGCATGATATGGGAACATCTCATGCCAACCGTGCACAGACTTTTGAGAACTCAGCCTCATCCTGACATACTGCTAATACATCTTGGAGGCAATGATTTGGGCACGAAACGCTGGGTAGATTTAGTTACAGAGGCAAAATTGGACCTTGCTTCTATTATGAGTATGTTGCCTGCCTGTATAATCATTTTTTCGGATATTACAGAGCGTAGGGTCTGGCAAGCAGAACATCATATGTATCTGATTGACAGAGCTCGTAGAAAAGTCAACATACAAATATCTGCTTTTCTACGCATGCATGGAATGTATACTACACATCACCCAGAAATTAAGTATTGTAATGATTGGCTATTCCTACTAAACGGTGTACATTTCCTCGCATGCTGGCAATTGCCATTTCCTGGGAGATCTTCGAGATGCAATCCTCAAAGTACTCTAAGAGTGTCAGACTGTTTAATCAAATATCAAAGTGCTAACAAAGGATCTTTTCAGATCCAAAATATCTTGGTCAAAAAATAGAACTGCTGCATACATCACTCATACACATGTAACACATGACCGTGCATGCTATGGAACAACTCTGGGCAAAGTGCTATTCTAATGCGACAGTTTGTTGTTAGTACAATATTTAACAGTACTGTGGGGATGCACATGGAGTGATAATACATGCAAGGTGTCAACACACCTATTTTCATATTATCATGGCGTCATTAGTATGCACTTGTCCTGTTTAATCAGTAACTTGTTGCTGTATTGTGTGACTTAGCACCTGTTGTCTAGTGATACCCCCCCCCCCAGATATCTTTGTGGTAATGAATTTGAAAACTAGCTGCTGTTTTAGATAACAAAAATACTGCTGGTAGTAGACTGCTGTGTTCCCTTTCACTTTATAATGGTTTTACTTTTCAAAATGTATCCCTTGTGACCATGTTCACTATACTTGGCTGATTGATTGGGTGCAGTGACAGCTGCAGTACATAACAAGGGTATTTTTATACAGCAAGCTGAGAATTATGTGAAGGAGGTGCGGTGCAGTGGTGCACTATGGATATATTTTTTTAAAAGGTAAATCATAGTTGGTGAGGGAGGGTGATGACAACAAACAGTAGTGCTGTGGCTTGGGTGCACAGCCACACTTGGTTGCTACCATGTTGATCTGTATAATAATGCTGCTCCACTGTGTTTGTTTTTTTTTTTTCTTTTGGGGTGGGCCTCAACAGTGTGCGGTGCAATTATGGGTTGTGTTTGCGGATATTAGCGGTATGATGGCATGAATATTAGGATGTGTCAAGTGTGCATAGAAGTGTTACTATGCCACAATACAATCTCTGTTTAAAAAAAATGTAATACAATGTAATGTGGTACAACAGGAGTTACTGATCATTGCATATGTTATATACTGACAGTGTTTTTGTGTCTGCCTGTAAATATTTGTAATAATAACTGCAGAATTAATAAGATACAGTGGTCTGTATTTTGTCTGTGAAAATTAATAGAACAGAAAGTTAAACATGTCATAGAACATGCCAGTAATGTAGTATTATTTATTTATTTTTTTTTTGCAGAGCAATGAGACTGTGGAGTTTAAGAGAGGTGGTGGCGCTGCTCGAGGCAGTTCAGTCACGTGGAAGTGCACGCATACTGATGCGCAGCACTAACAGGAAGTTGGACAGTATGTGGAGGCGCATACATACCTATCTCTATGTCATCCTTAAAGTTAGGAATAAGACTGCACTGCAGTGCAAATGAAAGTGGAAGCTGTTGCGGCAGCATTTCTATCAGCTGAAACAGAGGGCGGAGGTACCGACTCAAGACACGTACTGGTACTACCTCGGCTATGAGCTTTGGGAGGTGGCTGGAAAGCCAAACGCTGGAAAGCGTCTTCCACACCATAAGTAAAGTGACGATATTTTCATAACAATAATACTTTGATATTTAGTACTGTGCATGCAAATTGAGACATCATGCATGCATGGTACAAATGGGTGATTACCATACGTTTATGGTACCATGTCAATTTTGTTGTGACAATTCCAAGTGAACTGCAGCTGGTGGTGTGTCACACTGTGCATGCTACAGATTCGTGTTCACTGTTGTTTTGTATGAAGGCATCTGGACATCACATTGTGCACAGTCTAAGATAGAGTGTTGCCATGGAACACTACCTTATGTCTCCTGCACTGCTGTTCAATGGCAGCTTTCTCTTCACCATACTCACATAGTTAAGTAATTTTCTTGGTGTTTTGGTGATCCTCAACCCCCCCAAGCATGATTTCAAACTGTCGGTAGTTGTACAATGACAGTAATATGTGGTGTTGTAGTGGTGCCACCCTGCCAGAAATGTGGAGACCAGGGGCGTCACCAGAGGTATAAAGTTGGGGGGGCTAATGCCCCACAGTCAAAATCCTAACAAAGCTAGGGGGGTCCGGGGGCACGCTCCCCTCTGGAAAATTTTGAAAAAATTTACCTTCAAATGGTGGCTTTTCCTACATTTTAATGGTGAAATATATGTTGGAAAAGCCTGGTAATCATGCCATCAATTTAATCATGCATGTGGAACAATTTGGTTACTGGACCACCAAGGACAACCGAAAGACAGAAACCCAGAGCAGCCAGACACCATCATCCCAGCAGATCTGCTGTGAAGGATACAGGACCCCAGAGCAAGTAAGAGACCAGCCAGACAGCAGACACCATTATCCCAGCAGATCTGCTGGGAAGGTTACAGTACCAGACAGCAAACAAGAGATCAGCCAGACACCATTATCCCAGCAGACATGCTGGGAAGATTACAGGACCCCAGAACAAGTAAGAGACCAGCCTAATACACAGGGCTCACAGTATGCGAAGTAATGAGTGCGCTACTGGAAAATAGCTGTTTTTAAATGTAATCTCACAAGCAGAGGGCTAAAAGTATGCCAGGTAATTGAACATGGTATGCTAAATGAAAAAGGCTTTTATCAGACAGAACTGAGCATTACAACACACAGATCTATAATCTCTCTCAAGAAGAGGGAACATTAAAATTTGTGTTTTTTTATTTATTTATTGAAATGTTTCACTATAAGGGCAGTACAGTAGTCCCGACTCCCCCCATTATCCCCGTGCTGTCCCACTTACAGTACCTGTGAACCCAGACTTGTTCAATAAAGTTCCCTGACTGAGCTGACTCCAGTCTCTCCCACTGCGTGTGTCAGTGTCTCTGGTCGGAATCGTCATGGCTCACAGTGGCTAGGCAATGCATGGTGGCACATTCTTCTGTGTTCTTGCTGCAAGGAGCAGAGCTGACTGACTTCTGGCTTGCATTAATGAAATTCTGGTGGTGCCACATGTTCACACAGCCTGACAGTCTGTCTGGCTGGCTCTTAGACCTTGTGCTCTCCGGGTCGCAAAGTCAAAAGGAGAAAAATGAACGTGCGCTCCAAGCGACGGCACTGTGAAGTGAAGGGATTAAGAAAGGAAACAAATGCAGGCTAGGCTATTAGAAAAAGTGGCAGTGGCAAAGGACCAAAATGTTAATTAATTCCAGCAAAATGAATGGGGGCTTTAATTACATTGGGGGCTTTGCCTCCCAAAACTTGATGGTGATGCCACTGGTAGGATAATTTCCTGTTCATACTAGGCGCCATCGCTGGCAACAAGGTCAGCCTTTCTCCAACCACAGTTGACTGATGACGTGTGTGCCTGAGCACTAATGCAGTCTCTGGCCAGCTGTGATGGGGAGAGTATGGTTGACCTGCTTGACGTGGCACGCACTCTAATATGTATATTGATGAATGGACAGCGCACTTTAAGGTGTGGTGAGGACCAGAAAAACACTAGGTATTGGTGTAATATTTGGGCTGCTGTGAGTCACGGATTATGCTTGGGTGGCTGAGGGGACTACCACAACAGCATGGAAAGAATTGCATTTCCCTGGCTATGGGGGTCGAAATCGCATTTGGGGAGTTGGGGTGCCAGTAGAATACTTGGGGTATTCTGACATTAATGTGCCAACAAAGGTTAAGAATTGCGCTTGGGGGTTGGGGGGACCAGTAGAAGAGCTGGGATATTCAGTAATTAAGGTGGCTACGTGGGTTGACTATCATGATTAGGGGTTGGGTGACTACTAGAACAGTAGGCTAATTATTACAGTGATGTGGGTATAAGGCTCAAGGATTGCACTTTGGGGTGCGGGAAGGGGGACTACACTACCATGGGAAACAAAGAATGTTATATGGTAGAGTGGGAGGCGGGAGTCTTGCTCGGAGTGGCAGCTATAGTACACTGCCAGGGTAACTTATCTGTATCTAGCACACATGTGGGTGGGTGGGTTGTATGCAATCATACCTCCTGAGTGTTACTAGTATTCAGGGTGCTCCCTGATTAAGTCTCGAAATGTTCTTGTGGCCATCATAGAATATCTGCTAAAGTTACAGAACAGTGGGGATTTATCTCACACATTTATGTTAGAATTGACTGTTACAGGCTGCTGCTGTTACTTAAACTGTTTCTTAACAAAAATCTACTTATTGTATTAGCATTCTGAGTGTGTAATTCTTAAACTGCGTCTGTTATTAGCACTGTTTATAAAATGGGCATGTCGAAGTAAGCAACATGATTGGCCAGAAAGGAAGTGTCAAGTAGGTATTACACATAGGAAAAAAGAAGAGCATGCAAATAAATCAATGCATCCAAATGGAATGTTCAGATGTGTAAGTGGAACGCCAATTTTTTAACGTCAGTCATTGTTTTTAGTCTCTCTAAGTGAGGGAGCTAATGTCATGCTGACAGTCCTGCTCCAAGCCTCGTCTATGCTAGAAGTAAAAATCGGAAAGCAGCAGCGTGCCATCTTTTAACATGCATAAAGCATTCTTCTAGTTCGGCGAGACTGAAGCTTGCTGTCGCACGAAATGGGAAATAGACCAGAATGGGGTGCCGTCTCATAGTAAACTGCGCTTCCCTCCCAGTACATTTAAGTAAAACAACAAAAACAAATCTGCATCCCTGATTCATTTATTTCTTTTTTATTTTTATTGCGCAAGTAGTGCAACCTGCCGGGGAGAACCTGTTAATTCCTCTCTTAACCGCACTTGTTCTCTTGATCGGGACCTGAGGTTTTGGGGTGGGGGACAACAACAGTAGAAATGTCAATGTGTCAGAAGACAATGATGTCATTACCTAGTAGGTGGAATGACTATTTAATCTCAAAGTAACACAATGATTTTAGTTTTTTCTTCACTTCACTAATATTTTTTAAGGTTACAAATAGTAAACAAAAAAAAGAACCATTTTATAAGTGCAATAAAACACTCCAGGGTGTGTGTGATGAACAGATATTACTGCACTTCCAGGGGCTGAAGGCACTCGGCAGGGCCTCGTGCCTTACTATGCCCCTGGGCGAGTGGTAATATCTGTTCAACACACACCCTGTCAAGTCTTATTGCTTACTTGTCCTCATACTTTGAAACCTTGTTCCTTATGTTGTTGTTCACATTACAGTTCTGTCAGTTTACTGTTCTGGAGTCTAGCAATCTCTATGTCTGATTGAGATTTTTACTCTGGTGCTATTTTGGAATGATGTCATTTGGTCTGAGTATCGTAACTGCACAATACTTGATCAAGGGACATGTTCGGGTAACAGATATATGTCAATAATTAATAAAAAGCTTGATTAAACAACTGATTATTCGAATGACACAGTAACTAATTCTCCTTTTTATGTTAATTACACAGGCCATCACAGGCACCCCCCAGTAGTTGCCGAGGTAGTCCCAGCACAGACAGAAGCTGTGGAGGCTGTGGACTCTGACTCAGAGAGCGTTATCTTTGTGGAGTCAGACAGTAAGAAGACACTTCTATTGATAATGTTGACTACCTCCTATGAGTACTTGTTGTGTATGATATTAGTAAAACTCTTTTTAACTGTGAGGAACAGAGAGTGAAAAGTTTTCTCTTGGCCTATAATGAGCACTGTCGACCTGACAAAGTGCAACTGTTGTACTGTTGTGTATGGTACACTACAGAACAGGCAGTAGAGTAGCAACATGGTAGTGGTGTGTCAGAACAGCAGTGAGTATGGTGAGTAGGAGACTTGTGATGACAGCAGAAAACACAGTGACAGCTTCATTATGTAGGTGTTCACCGACAGTGCACATCACTGTTATGTTCTTGTGTGCCACACATCTGGTGTAGCTGTGTAATGGCATGGTCACAGTGAGATATACATGTACAACTTTTCTGTGCAACATGCGCAACCCACTGATGCATCCCAGTGCGATATTCAAAAAGGTATTATGCAGTACACAAAACCTGATGCACCATGCACATTATTAATGTATGTGACATAAGTTAAGGTGATTGTGCACGTACATACTCTGCACATCTCTGTATGGAGACCGGCATGTGGTAAACATATGCAGGTGCAATCCCTATTTGTGTCACACAGAGCAGAGTGAAGCAAAAAAGGAACAATGGCTGCTCAAACATAGGTGTGGTGCTGCATTGCACCATGCAACACAGTAGGTGCTGGCTGTGACAGTGGTCTGATCTCTGGTGCTATTGTGTGTCGCCATTATACCCTCCGTCCCTCTACATGCCAAATACCAGGCTATGGATCAGTTTAAATCTCTGGTGGCCCAATCTATCTACCTGAAGCCGATTTTTGCTCTACTGATCTTAATATATCCTTGGTAGACTACTGCACAGTGTATGTTGCATTATTCTGGTCGTTTAATGATATTTTTATAACATGGGTTGTACACTGCATCCTTACGAAAAGCAAATAATGTGTTTCATGGATTAATCAGCTCCCCTAGTGGCGTACTGGTTGTATCCAGCCCAATTGTGGTTAATATGCTGATACATTACTGTGGTGCATAGCAGTACCAGTCTAACAACTGAGACAGTAACAGCTAACACCCCACTACACGTCCCTGAGTGTTGGTCAGGAGTTCACTACCCTCCAATCCACCTGGTTGACCTCACACTGACACCATACAGTATAACTGTAAATAGTTTGGTACACAGTGTGGTGCAATAGGCGTGTTGAATAGTGTAGTGGACAGTCCCAATGTGTTAATGAAACTATTAATTAACATATTAGAACTGTGTAGTGTACTATAGTGTGTACGGTCAGTGGGCCATATTGTTCAGCTATTGGACTACAAACACAGTCTATGCTATCAGTTGTTGTTGGGTATGTAGCTGCTTTGCAGATGGGGAGCTGGTCTCTACTGCTGACTGCGGGAAGGTGGAGGTTATCATGTCACAGTGGAAGGGTGGGTAGAGGGGGTACTAGCATTAACCAGTGTACTGGCTCATTGCATTGACTGGAATCGGTGTGCATGCAGGTACTGGGACAACAGGCATCATGATTTATCCATTAAAGTAACAATTACGCAATGATAAGGGTCCAGTGTACCTCCAGGGTTAAGTATATCATGTTTGGTCTGCTGTTGGACATGGGGTGGCAAAAGTGTCAAATTCTATTGTACTGACCATGACGCAGCACCGTTGCATGTTGCTGTTTTTACTTTTTGGGCTCACCACAGTGCTACTGCAGCACGGCTTGTATTACTGTGTGACAAACTGTGAATATTCCGGTCATTTGGTGCAATGCAGTTTTAATATTGCTACTTTTAAGATGTAATACACTGTGACATTTAGAATTCTTACATATAGTTGCATGGCAGTATAACAGAATATGGCCTGTATGTAATGAAGTAAAAGTTTTGTTAGATATTGAAATATTTTAATTATGATAATTAAATAAAGTTTTTATAATTTTTATAGTGACCACGACAGCTGTAGTGAGACCAGTGGTGCAGGTGAAGCAGGAGGAGACTGGTACTGAAGAACGTAAATATTACATCACAAGTACACAGTTACAATGTTATGATAAGTACATTTTTAGAACAAGTTATAGTCTAGAATAGAATGGGAATAGAAATCTAGTATACATACTGTTATCTCATTTGCTACGTAGCACACCTGTCCCACTGTAAAGCTGCAATCACAGTACAGGAAGAGCTGACAGGCACCTGTATCTGTAAAATTCATCCGTGCAGTGACTTTGCAAAACAAAAATGACATATTGAACCCTGCTAAGGTGCCGTGTACTGCAGCTAAATACAAAATACAAACAAACTTGAGTTACAAAAGTTTAACACTTCACAAACTAAGATGTCAGACAGCGTCTTGAGCCAGCTGTATCTGTAAATCAGTATGAAACCCATCTTGGTCAATATGTCTTTATATCTTTGTCACTTGCATACACACCTGCATCACACAATAAATAATATCAGTCTTAACAAAAAAAATATGAATACCTCATTTGCATTGACAGAGATAAACATAACAAGAGCAGACTCCAACAAATGCAGCACAACACAATTATGCCTGCAATGTAGTCTCCATCACCTTTTCGGCATGTCATGTGGCTCTTCACTCACAACCAGGAACGCAAAAAAATGCACTGCTATTGAGAATCATGAAGCAAAAGTGCTGATGCATGTAGTGCTACCATAGTTAGGGTTGAGGAGCCATTTACATGTTAAACCCCAAATTTTGAACCTTAATGACTTTGCAACCGTTTGACAGATTTGCCCGAAATTTGGAATGCACAATCAAGACCCATACACCTTGGGATCTGCCAAGTTTTGTACCGGTCGTATACACGGCTGCGGAGTTATTAAGCGTGATCTGCATGTGCGTTTATGCTTTTTCTGGAATTCTATGGTCGTGCCTACAGGTTGCACGGTTTGCGCGACCGGTCCAAAATCTTCAGAGAATATGCGTCCGGGGTCCCCGATGTGCCTTTTGAAGATTTCATGAAAAAATATTAAACGGTTCAAAAGTTATTCAAAAAACAATTTCCCATTATAAGTCAATGGGAAAAGTTAACAAAAAGTTCGACAGTGTCGCAAATGCACTCTTTACTGTGGAAAATGGCCCTTTTACTGTCGCAAATCCACCATTTTGTTTTCAGTTAGTGATCAGAAAAATGCTTGGCATTTAAAATTGGGACCATCTAGCACCTAACTCTTTCTGTATTCACCTAGCCGGGTCCTGAGGATGCTAGCCATGTCTTTATTTGGGGGTAAAACATCCCAGAATTATGTTTTTCAATTTTCTGGAAAAAGTACTTTCACAAAATACTGTCGCACTTGTGACACTGTCGAATGCATTTGCGAAAGCTTTCACAATTTGCAACAGTACTTTTCTAGGCTGTGGGAAAATGACAGCAATTCTTTGGCACCCTGCTGCAAAAGAACGGTTTGGTGCTTTGGCCTGAAATTTGGAGAGAATGCAGCCAACATCTAACACATGTGCCTTTCAGTGTTGCGTTGAAAAAATATTACATGGCGGCAAAGTTACAGCACTCCAAAGTTGACGCTTTTTCCCATAGGATAACATTACGGCATCCGACACATTGCAGCAATCCTTTGGCACCCAGCTGCAAAATAACGGCTTGGTCTTTTGGGCTGAAATTTGGAGGGAAGACAGCCAACATCCCACAGATGTGCCTTTTTGTGGATGGCGAGAAAATATTACAGGAGTCAAAGTGTGGCATATGAACTTCTTTTTTCCATAAGATAACATTCTGGTGTTCGCCGGACTTTTCAGGGCCGTATCTAGGAAATGGTGCAAGATACGACTTTTCGTCAAAAAACTGCTTAGCCCCCTAATGGTGGCTAAGTACAAAACTAGCCAGGAAAATCATACATCATATGACTTTTACATTTTTTTTCTATGTTGTACGGTTCCTGAGATATAAGCAATTTAGTATTCCAACTCCGCATTTTCTGCTCCAAGACCCATTATTATGCATACATTCTTTGTACTCACTGTCTTTCTCTATGCAGCTTTTGGGGAAAACCAGCCTGTGTGCTTACATTACTGCTACAAGTGTTTTTCCGGGCTATGTCTGCACTCCGTTTCACTTACTGGTCACGCTTACGCCACCATGTGCGTTATCCTTTATGCTTATTTGGCGCTTATGCTTCAAGTAGAGTTTTTGCCACATTTGTTCATGTACTGTTTATCTTCTGTTTTGCTTTGTGTCAACATGCCCATTGCCATTTCCGTTTGTGGCACCATGTTACTATGTGATATGACATCAGGTGTGGACAGTTCTCGCCTACGCCCACCATGTGCTACCTTTTTCTGTTCTCATTCACGCTATGCTACTATGTGCACTGTTGTTTCTGTTTGCATTGTTGTTCCTGTTACTATGTCACAAGACATGACTCTCCCCACGGCCCCGCCGCTGCATTACATTCAGTATTTCTTGTTATCATTCTCAAAAAAAGAAGGGAAATTAGATGCAAAATCTGCTCAATGCATCAGTTAGGGTTAATTCTACAAAGACAAAGTATGAAGTTGTTAGGTTGAAAACCTTCATTGACCCCCCCAGCCCACCCGTTATCCAGCACTGGGTGTTAGGTCCATCCTCATGGTATCTCCTATACCTGCTGCTTTACATGCAGGATGGGGTGAGTTTGGTGGATTACCCCAATGTACACCCCAATGCCGGGTTGTGGGCTGGGGTCCACAAGCCGCAACCCAATCGACTTCTCACTTTGTCGCTGTGGAACAACCCTAACTGATGCATTAAATGAGTTTGCTCTATATATATATATATATATATACAGACATCAGGACCACACACCCAGCCCCTCCTGAGCGATAGCTACACGTGAGGCTGGGAGGTACTACATTACTCCAACAGCAGCACCTTGGAGGGGTATCTGTGACTTCTCCACCCACCCAGGCTCAGTTTTTTATAGGTACTGTCTAATGACACACTCTCTTGTTATTAGTTTAAGTTCCTTTCCCATTTGCAGGTTATACTCATAGCCACTAGGACCCTCTGATCTTCCACCTGTGGCCCACTACCTGTCCTCCTCCTGACTCCTGAACCCTTCTAACTTCCTGTGCTACTTCTCTCCCTCTGCAACTCAATTCCTACCCCCTGCCCACACCTCTCTCCCAGCACTCAGCCCCATAGTGCTACCTCCTGACTCTAACTGCACCACCAAACGACACCCAGACCACTAGATCGCTTTTCCCACTCTGTTTGCCCAACCCAGCCTGTATCAGACCCTAGAACGTGGATCACTGCTCTCATCCAGGCACTTTCAGCTGCCCTGGCAGACTTGAACTGTCCTTGTCCACCAGAGTCCGTGTCACTACCACTATCCAAAGTGGTATCTCGCTTCTGGAAGACAACCCAATACTTATACCTTCTACCTCTACTCTACACTAGAACTATGTTAGTCCACCTCCCAAATGCCCCCATCTACTTTTAGCACCCCATCCAACCCGCCAGCCATCTCCACTGGCTCACTGGTACCAGCACCACACCCCACCTGACAGTACGATCTCCCCACTGACCATGTGCATTTCACAGCACCCATCCCGTGGGTACCTCCTCACCTCCCACCCAGGCTCCTTGGTGGCTAATCGTTCTCGCCATCCCAACCTGGCAAACCCACCCATCCCCTGTTCCCTGAAGGTCCCCTCCCATCCCTCATACCCATTGGAAGCCTACACACCGCCCCTGGCCAGAGCTGTGGTCCTTCTACTCTTCACATGTAATATATCCTAACCTAGGTTCTACCCAGACCAGCCCACCAGGTGGTCTCCGTCTGAGCATTGCGTCCATAATGTATGCAGTTTATTGAAAATATGATACCTCCAATGCTTTGTCATGCTGCACAAACCAGATGTCAGCACTGGTGGAAACCTGGCTAATGTCCACCCCTGACCTTTGTCTCCTCCCGCGCTTAATTCCCTATACCGGGAGGATCGTGGTATGGTGGGTGGTGTGCAATCTATACCAGGATACACCCACTGGCTGGCACCCTGCTCCTTCTTTGTAAGCAGGGCAGTCTCACTCTAAATCTCACCCCGACCTCCAAGGGCCCCTTATCTCACCACTGCCTACATTCCCCAAAGAACCAAACCCCCACTATTATCCTTAACTGATTATCTTGCCACCTCCTCACAAGGCAGAACAAGTCCTTGTGTGGGACCTACGTGAACTGGCTCAGCGCCACCTCCTTCACCACCCAGGACCTTCGTGGTCTGATCTGACACAACTTATTTCAACCCACAAGAGAACTCTAAGAGGTACCACACCCTCCTAGATGTTATCACCAACCGCTCCCAAAAGTCCTGATATCCAAGTCCCCTGACTCACTCAGTGACCATTCCCTATCCTGTTCCGCTGGGAGACCCCTCACCCCGGCCCAGCCCACACTCCGGCATTTCAGACCAGGCAGAAAACTCATAATTTCTGCCCAGATAAATGGTCCCCATTCACCATTCAACATAGACACTGCCTTGCCTCTTTCTCCCAACCCTTTAACAAAGCCTGCCATGAATTCTTTTGCACCTGCCGCCTGCTGCCCGAACCAAAAAACTAAACACCCTGGATTACTCCTGTTTATTACAATTGTTCAGCTTAGGGATAACCTGTGGACCTTGTCACAGAAACAGGCTGATGGCTGACAGACAGGTTTCAATGTTGCACTTTATAAGTGCATTGGGCCATCCGAAAGCTAAGGCCGACCACTACTAGGCCATGCTCACTCCTCCTGGGGTGTGCGAACCTTCTGGGATAATGTCAACAACTAAATGGAGTACGCCCCCATCCTAGATCACCATTGATGGCACAATGTTATGGACCCAACAAATATTGCAACCACTAACATCCTTTACGGACCTCAGCCTGTCCTCCTAGTAACTTTTTGACTGCCAACCCCTACCTGCCCCAGTCCCAATGCCCTAGTCACGTATGTAGGGTTACTGCTCAGAAGCCAGACCCCACCTGGTCAGAGATTAGAGCAACAGCCTGCAGGACCCTGACCGCGACTGTGGTAATGGACTGCCCGCCCACTCACCAGCCTTCAACAAATCTCTGAATGGCCCCCTGTGCCTTTGCATGAATTATAGCCCCATTTGCATGTCACCTTTGAATATCGTGATTTTGCGATGGCACAATGGTACTTGCGCCCACCAAGTTGAATGCTCCACTCTGTCGAATCCTGGCGTGGCGCAAGTTCCACTGCGCCATGCACAATGGCTGGTTGGGTGATATCAAAGGAGTTGCTCAATAGCGCAACTCCTTTGAATATCGCCCAGGACACACCCCTGCGCAACTATTTTGCGCAGCTCAAGGGCTTGCACCTATGAATGGTGCAGTTTGAATATCCAGCCCTGTATATATATATTATGGTAGCACGGTAGTGCTACCATAGTTAGGGTTGAGGAGCCATTTCTATGTTAAACCCCAAAACTTTGCACCTTAATAACTTTGCAACCGTTTGACAGATTTGGCTCAAATTTGGAATACTTGATCAAGAACCATAGGCCTTGGGATTGGCAAAGTTTTGTACCGGTCGGATACACGGCTGTGGAGTTATTAAGCTTGATTTTAGCTTTCGTCTACGCTTTTTCTGGAATTCTATGGTCGCCTGCATAGGTCGCACGGTTTAAGAACTGGCCTGAAATCTACAGGAACATCGTGCAGGGTCCCCGATGTGCCTTTGAAGATTTGGTGAAAAATATTAAACGGTTCAAAAGTTATTCAAAAAACAATTTCCCATTATAAGTCAATGGGAAAAGTTAACAAAAGTTCAGCACTTTCAAAATGCATTTTTACTTTCAAATGGGCCTGTTACTTTCGAAATCGGCCATTTTGTTTTCAGTTGGTGATTAGAAAATGCTTGGCATTTAAATTTGGGACCCTCTAGCAACCTAATTATTTTTGTATTCACCTAGTCGGACCCTGAGGATGCTAGCCATGCCTTTATTTTGGGTGAAACACCCCAGAATATGTTTTCATATTTCTGGAAAAGTATTTCATCAAGTACTTTCGTCTCACGAAATTTCCTAAATGTTTTATGAAAGTTTCCAAATTGGGCGACAGTAATTTTCTAGTTTGTGGAAAATGACAGCAATTCTTTGGCACTGCACTGCAAAAGAACGGTTGGGAGTTTTGGGCTGAAATTGAGGAACGCCTGACATCTCACAGATGTGCCTTTCAGTGTTGTATTGAAAAATATTACATGGCAGCAGTTATGGCACTCCAAATTTGACAGTTTTTCCCATAGGATAACATTACGCGCCGATGCATTACAGGAATCCTTTGGCACCCTGCTGCAAAATAACGGTTTGGTCTTTTTTCCTGAAATTTGAGGAAGACAGCAACAGGTTTGGTGAAAAAATATTACAGGAGGCAAAGTTATGGTGTCGAACTTCTCTTTTTCCCATAGGATAACATTACGGCTTCGCTGTTCTTTCAGGGCCCGTGATCTTGGAAACGGTGCGAGATAATGGACTTTTCAGAAAAATTATTAGCCCCTAATGGGGACTAAGTACAAAACTAGCCAGGACAGTCATAAATCATACGACTTTTAATTTTTTTTCACGTCGGACGGTTCCTGAGATATAACCTATTTAGTATTCCAAGTCCTCATTTTCTGCTCCAATACCCATTATTATGCATACATTCTTTGTACTCACTGTCTTTCTCTATTCAGCTTTTGGGGAAAACCAGCCTGTGCACTTACATTACTGTTACCATTGCCCTTTCCGCTTGAGGTTCCATGCCTGTTTCACTTACCGTTGACGTCTACGCCACCACGTGCATCATCCTTTGCGTTTTCATTTGCGCTTGCGTTTCTGGTTTTTTTGCCATTTGAGTCTACTGTAGTTTCTCTTTCTGTTTCACTTTGCATCACCATGCCCATTGACATTTCCGTTTGCAGGCACCATGTTACTATGTGACAAGACATCACGTGGCACACCATTCCCGTCTATGCCACCGTGTTTGTTACCCTTTCTGTTCTCATTCGCGCTTGTGTTACCTTGTGCACCACTGTTAGTGCTTCTGTTTGCGTTGCTGTTCCTGTTACTATGCCACAAGACATCATGTGGTGGGAGTGCAGGGTCCTTTGGGCCCCGCGCTCCCACTGCTGCAATACGTGCAGGCGCTAGGGCCCTATGTGCGTTATCCTTTATGCTTTCATTTGCGCCATGCTTTCTGTTATTTTTTGCCATTTGTGTTCACAGTACTGTTTCTTCTTCTGTTTCACTTTGCGGCCACCATGCCCATTGACATTTCCGCTTGCAGGCACCATGTTACTATGTGACAACACATCACGTGGCAGACTGTTCCCGCTATGCCACCGTGCGCATTGCCCTTTCTGTTGTCATTTGTGCTTGTGTTACCATGTGCGCCACTGTTAGCACTTCTGTTTGCGTTGCTCTTCCTGTTACTATACCACAAGACATCATGTGGCGGGAGCGCGGGGCCCCGCCGCATTACATTCACTATTTCTCATTATCATTCTCAAAAAGAAGGGAAATTAGAGGCAAAAAACTCCGTTTAATGCGTTAGTTAGGGTTGTTCCACAGCGACAAAAGTGAGGAAATTCGCTGTTAGGGTTGAAAACCCTAACTCCGAATTCACCCCCCCCAGCACCACACACACACAGACACACACACACACACACACACACACATGCAAGTATGGGGGAGGACCAAGTCAACACAACCAATGACAGACATCCAGCAGCAGGTGACAGAAATAACAAACAATTGTCTAAATGTACTACGAGACATCCCCACCCACCTGACCAGGTACTGCATGCTCAGTGGAGATCAACAGCAAAACTGAGGCCATGTACACTAAACGTACACATCCCTGATTGCAGCTGCACACAACGTACCACATTTAGTAGTTGCATGGCCTTACCTACCGATGCCCCACACCACACCACAACTGGTACTGTGCCATTAGTCAATATAAATGCTGAAGCTGCATAATGACAGTTGTAGAAAGGTTTTAACACTAGTGAGTATACATTAATTAAGAGAAGTACATAAATTAACTACAAGACACTAGCATGCTCAAGATAAAAGTAGTGTTACATTTAGTATGTGATATACATAGTAGTACATTTACTGCAAATGTTTACTCAAGATAGAGAGGCAGATGTAAACGTATGGAAAAGCATTGCCTGTTCAACGCTGTGAAATTCGTACTGCCAGTATCAGATACATTCTTACTGATGAAGGTGTACTGCTGATGTACATACATAGACCTTCAGTGTGTTTCAATACTAAAGATGCGGTAAGTATTCTTCGTAAGAAACAGTGTAATTGCATGGATCAGGCCAAGCAACTTCTAAATATCATAGCACTACTGAGCCCACAATAACGTACCTGTATCGGAGATGTATATAGGATAGATTTTCCTGTAGGCACTTACTGAGTATGTTGTACCTGATAAAGACAATCTCATTGCATCTGTGATGACCAACTTATTCAAATAGTAATACATTTACTATTGTTGCAGTGAGTGATCTATGCCACTTATGGACACAGTGTAATTTTTTTTAACAGTTGTTTCATACTCAGGCTGTATGCCTAGTGTTTGGGTTTCACACTTCTGTCACTGATGCTATCAAAGTGATAACTATGTTAATTGTGGTACAACAGGAATCAAGTAGGTATGGTGTAGATATAAACAGAATGTCTTTTAGTATTGATTTAACTCACAATGTGGTAAGTGTACTAGGACAGCAGGGGTTATTCTCTATCACTGACTCTTTCAGTTATAATCACACTAAGGTTTAGATGACTGTAATTATCAAGTTACACTGTTCATCTTCATGAGTTCATATTCACAGCCATTCTCCAGTAACTAGACAGTGTATGGTGTAACTGGGTGGGACACTGTGTTGCAAAGCTGCTGCAGTGCCTAGCAGAGGGAGAGTATCTACTCATAAAGACAATTAAGCAATAAGGTATGACCAACAGTTATGTTAAATGGTCTGTTAATCACCCTGTAGGGGTTTAATGTTGAATGAGGCATAGCCGAGTGCCACATGTCGCTAGACAGTGATAAAATGACCCTTAACATAATACCTGGGAGTGGCTTATTGCTATCATAATAAAACTGTTTTTTAAACAACATTAAACCATGTTCATCATATGGTTAGGCTCTACATGTATGTTAATAA
The DNA here is from genome assembly GCA_016271365.2 of Neoceratodus forsteri. Classification (NCBI taxonomy): domain Eukaryota; kingdom Metazoa; phylum Chordata; order Ceratodontiformes; family Ceratodontidae; genus Neoceratodus; species Neoceratodus forsteri. The sequence goes on from CM057454.1 coordinate 70,475,521, forward strand.
AAACTAAACATAAGGCTGTTACAATGTTTACAGTCAATTAGAAAGCTGCATTTCTCAAACCCCTGTTATAATCAGAGATATTATACCTGTACAACTCCTTGGTTTTGCTGAACTCTGTTGCTCAGGTGGCCCACCACATGTGGTGTGGTCTGGTGTGGGGCATAGGTAGGTAGGTAAGGCCATGCAACTACTAAATGTGGTACTGCGTGTGCAGCTGCAATCAGGGATGTGTATGTTTGGTGTACATGGCCTCAGTTTTGCTTTTTGATCTCCACTGAGCATGCAGTACCTGGTCAGGTGGGTGGGGATGTCTCGTAGTACATTTAGACAATTGTTTGTTATTTCTGTCACCTGCTGCTGGATGTCTGTCATTGGTTGTGTTGACTTGGTCCTCCCCATACTTGCATGTGAGTGTGTGTGTCTGCGTGTGTGGTGCTGGGGATTCGGAGTTAGGGTTTTCAACCCTAACAGCGAATTTCCTCACTTTTGTCGCTGTGGAACAACTCTAACTAATGCATTAAACGGAGTTTTTTGCCTCTAATATATATATATACTGTATATGTAAGTTATGAAGCAGCTGCACAATGCCACTTACTGAACCAGACCTGTAGCTTGCTATATATATATATAGATATTATGGTAGCACAGTAGTGCTACCATAGCTAGGGTTGAGGAGCCATTTACATGTTAAACCTATAATTTTGCACCTTAATAACTTTGCAACTGTTCAACGGATTTGCCTGAAATTTGAAATACATGATCAAGAACCATACATCTTGGGATCTGCCAACCTTTGTACTGTTCGAATATACGGCTGCGGAGTTATTAAGCATGATCTGCGCGCGTGTTTACACTTTTTTGCAATTCTTTGGTCATCTCTATAGGTCGCACGGTTTGCGCTGATGGTCCAAAATCCTCAGGAGCGTGTGCTGGGGTCCCTGATGTGCCTTTTGAAGATTTCGTGAAAAAATATTAAATGGTTCAAAGGTTATTCAAAAAACAATTTCCCATTATAAGTCAATGGGAAAAGTTAACAAAAAGTTCAACACTTTCGCAAATGCAGTTTTTACTTTCACAAATGGCCCTTTTACTTTTGCAAATCCATCATTTTGTTTTCAGTTGGTGATCAGAAAAATGCTTGGTATTTAAAGCTGGGACCCTCTAGCAACACAATTCTTTTTGTGTTTACCTAGTTGGACCCTGAGGATGCTAGGCGTGTCTTTATTTTGAGGTTAAACACCCTTGAAATATGTTTTTCAAGTTTCTGGAAAAAGTACTTTCACAAAGTAGTGTCGCACTCATGAAAGTGTTGCAAATTTTTGTGAAAGCTTTCGCAAATTGCGACACTACTTTCCAGGCTATGACAAAATGACAGCAATTCTTTGCCACTCTGCTGCAAAAGAATGGTTTGGTCTTTTAGGCTGAAATTTTGAGGGAAGAAAGCCAACATCCGACAGATGTGCCTGTCAGTGGTTTAGTGAAAAAATATTACAGGAAGCCAAAGTTATGGCACTCTGAACTTCTCTTTTTTTCCCATAGGATAACATTACGGCGTTCGCCGCGCCTTTCAGGGCCCGTGTCTTGGAAACGGTGCGAGATACAGACTTTTCGTCAGAAAAACGGGGCTAAGTGCAGAACTAGCCAGGAAAGTCATACATCATATGACTTTTACATTTTTTTTCTACGTCGTACAGTTCCTGAGATACAAGCAATTTAGTATTCCAACTCCTCATTTTCTGCTCCGAGACCCATTATTATGCATACATTCTTTGTACTCACTGTCTTTCTCTATGCAGCTTTTGGGGAAAACCAGCCTGTGCGCTTACATTACTTGTCATTTTACAGCCTCGCGGCTATGTTCCATACTAGTTCCACTTACTCGTCTCTCGTCTGGCGGCACCATGTGCGCTTACCCTTTATGCATTTTGCGCTTGTGTTTGCGTTATTTTAACGATTTGTGTCTACAGTACTGTTTATCTTTCTGTTTTGCATAACCATGCGCATTACCATTTGTGTTTGCGGGCACCGAATTACTATGTGACAAGATGGGCCCCGCGCTCCTGCCGCCGCACTACATTCACTATTTCTCATTATCATTCTCAAAAAGAAGGGAAATTAGAGGCAAAAAACTCCATTTAATGCATTAGTTAGGGTTGTTCCACAGCGACAAAAGCGGGAAATCGTGTTAGGTTGAGACCCTTGACCTCGTCCACACCCCAACCGGCATCGTGATGCGTGTTGGGGTTGTCCGCCCTAACTCTCACCCCATTCTCCTATACCTCTACTTCTTCACACATCTGATGGGGTGAGAGTTAGGGCTGACAACCCCAATGTGCACTACAATGCCAGTTGGGGGTGTGGACTGGGGTCAAAGGGGGGCTTCCAACCCTAACACTGAATTTCCTCACTTTTGTCGCTGTGGAACAACCCTAACTAATGCATTAAATGGATATTTTTGCCATATATATATATAAATGTAAGTCATGATGCAGCTGCACAATGCCACTTACTGCACCAGACCTGTAGCTTGCTATCTATCTATATATATGTGTAAGTCACGAAGCAGCTGCACAATGCCACTTACTGCACCAGATCTGTAGCTTGCTTCACACAGAGATTTAGACCCTGCAGACCCTATGCAACGCAGCTCACCCACTGAGTTAGGGTTCTTAACACCCCAACACAAACACCCAATTGGCAAGTTTCCAGATTGTCCCTAAGTCTATTTTTGGGCTCCCCCTTTTGTCTTAAAAATCCCAAGTCTCTGTTTTGGGACTTAAGGTTTCCCCCCAATTTTTCTTACCTGCAGAAAGAGGAGTGTACCGAGGGACAGCTGAGGATTGTTTCGAGGGACACTGAAGAATTGTGATGTGGGATTTTGAGGAATCTTCAATGTGGGATCTTGAGGAATTGTAATGTGGGACCAGTATTTTGGGGACACTGTGGAGGGGGGAGGTATGGATGTGAATCCTTTTTGATTTATTATATGGGATGGGTGAGGGAAGAGGGTGGGGAGGGTAACTTTAGTAATGAATGACAGAAGGATTTTTGAGTTGGCGGGAGCCAGGTGGATACCAGCAGCAGAGCTGGGCACTTACCATCAGTTGTTTTAGAATTGTGACACACACAAGTAGGAGGGGGTATTGGTGGCATGGTTTAGTACCCTGCTGGCTGTTTTACAGTTGGGGCAGGAGGGAGTGTGGCAGTAGTGTTGGGATCCCACCACTGGATGTTTTACTGTTGATGCAGGTAGAAGGGAGTACTGGCAGTGGAGATGGGAACCTGCCACGGGCTGTTTTAGAGTTGAGGTAGGTGAGTGGAAAGGGGGTCTGGTGGGGGGGATGGGACCCACCTCTGATTATTTAACAGTTGCCTGCAGGCAGGCAGAAGGTGGGGGGACCAGTGGTGAGTCTGGACTCCTGTTGACTGCACAAACATTGGATGGTCCACAGTAAATGGTGTGGATGGGCTCCAGACCACCACCAATCTGTAATGAGAGTGAGGGTTGTTTTCATGATTTGAAAATGTCCAGATACTGCAGTTTGAAGTCATGAAAATGGAGACCCCTCTCACTAAACTGACATACATCAGTTTCACAAAAATCCAGTTATGAATAGAATGCTGAAAAAGTAAACTGGACATGCACAAAAATGGCACTGCAACAAAAGCAATTTACTGTAGTAGCTCAAAGTTTGATTGTATCTGGGCGCCAAACCTCCCCCTTTTATAATATGCTACTTTAATATAACCCTGGCTGAATCACTACCATAGCCTGCTAGTTGTACGGCATTGTATTACACTTACCTCCAGCAGCTGGAAACTCTGCCTGCTTAAATTGTAGTCGAGAGCACTAGCGGAGTGGCAGCCACTTGCAGTCTCTCTCCCAATTCGGTTTAACTGGGGGCTTGTTATTTTCATTACAGCATTTTTCAACCCTGCTAATTGCCTTCTAATACGCTGCTACTCGGAATTAAGCTGATTTGGGGGAGTTTGGGGACTCAGTTTCCAGTGTTACAGCCTTACCACTAGAGCTACTTTATAGTGTTATTTGATTTCAGCTCCTCGCTGTCCTTTCTCTGTTCCGCTCAGGCCCCCCCCCATTCGCACTCCTTCCCTACCCCCCGCCTTCTTGCCACACTATAAATGATCTTACATGAACTTTTATTTCCCACAGATTGGACACCTGGATCCTGCGAGGGTCCCGACCTGGAGGTCGTGAGGGCTACTGAATCCAGCCCTTCCCCACACCCCAGACCACGCTTTAAGGTAAATCTCCGTCTGAGCTACACTGCAAGCCGCACTTTAAAAAGCAAGCCGGATGAAAAATGAACACACAAATACCTCGAAATAAGCGCTACTGAGAGCGCCATTAAGAGGACTTCTGGCATGGCCTTGCAAACTGCCACGCCACACATGGTGCTCCGCTGCCTAGGAGCTGCATGCAGTATTGGCTCGGCCGGCCTCGCCAGCTGCCCCTCCGCCCCCACCACCACTCATGGTCATCACTGTGTTTTATAGCTGATACCACATGTTGTGCGAAAACCAATCAGCCCACTTTGCCATTTGCAGGCTATATATTTTCACCACTAGAGGCCTTCTCTGTAATAATCTGCCTGTTAGCTCAATTCCTGTCAGTCTAAAACGTATGAATAGAGCCTGATTTCTCCAATAGCATTGTCTCCTAGTTTCTAAAAGTTAGCCCTGTCCTCTGGTCTCTGCAACTCCTAACTACCTATCTCCAGGGTTCTCTCTGGAAAGTCCACCCCAGACCAGACGCTTAGGGCAGGACCCCAAATTGCTCCCTAAAGGGAATTTGCCCTGTCTTCTGGCTAGCTGGCGCCTCCAGGGTTCTCTCTGGAAGGTCCACCCCTGACCTGACTCTTAGGGTGGGACCCCAAATTGCTCCCTAAAGTGTAATTACCTTGTCTTCCTGTTAGGCAGCGCCTGGCTAAGACGGCCACACTGTGCCAACACCTACTGACGCTGGCTGCATTGCCGCATCACTTGGGATATCTCCTCTGCTGGGTACCTCACACATTCCTGCCGCCCAATACAGCAGGGGCCATGGCTCCACTTGCACAGGCTAGCAACTTAACCAGCTGTCAAGGTTCTCTGCCTACCCCATACTCCTTCAAGTCTCCCTCAGCCTGGATGTCTGCAAAAGGCCTAAAAATAGTGCACCTCAATATCCGCAGCATCCTCCAAAACCTAGCAGAACTCATGGCCTGGGCGGCCCACTACAAGCTGGACATTATGGGTATCATGGAAACTTGGCTGAAGCCTCACATCCCTGACTTCGCATGTGCCCTCCCAGGCTACAGCCTCATCCGGCATGACAGAGCAGGCAGTAAGCATGGGGGAGGTGTACTCCTATATTTTAGGGTCCACCTTAACGTGTCTAAGGGTGTCTCATTCACCTCTTGAACCCCCAGCCTGTGAGTTCCTCCACTCCCTCCTCCTACTTGGGAACACTAAAAAGGTGCACCTAGTCTGTGCCTACAACCCTCTGAAGGGTGGTGCTCAAGAACTCTCCTCTCTACTTGACCACCTTAAAGAAAAGGTTGGCTCAGATGAGCTGCTAATCCTGGGAGACCTCAACCTCAACTGGCTGGGGCCTAATACCAAGCTATTTGAGCTTCTTCTTTCAGGCCTTGCTCTCAGCCAGATCATCACGTGGCCCACTAGGATCTCCTCTCGGGGGGAGAAAGGGTCACTTATTGAGTGGGTTCTAAGCAACAGATTGGACAGAACTGTCCACTCGGGAACTCTCCCTGATGTCATCTCAGATCACTCTCCAGCCTACTGCATATGGGGCACCTCCTCGCCCAAAGTCCCCAGCCGAGTGATCCAGATGAGGGACTATTCCAAGCTCATCCTAAATGATTACCTCGATGATCTACGATGTGCCGACTGGTCTAGGGTCACTGCTACAAATGACCCTGTCACAGCCCTTGGTCAGGTCCTAGCTGTATTTGCCCCCTTGCAAAATAGGCACGCCCGCCCTCACTAAAAGGAGGGTGAGGGGCACGGTCACGAACTGGCTCCATGGTGGACTATTCTCCCTCTTGAAGCAGAGAGACAAATGCTGGGTGAAACACACGATCTCCTGCAACAATAACGACCTCCTCGAATACCGGCGGCTCAGAAACTCCTGCAAGAGAGCCATATGCACCACAAAGAGTGAGTACTGCAAATCTGCCCTGCTAGCCTCGGCCTACAACCCCCGGCGCTTTTGGCAAAACGTCAAAAACCTGTTCGGAGGGTCTGCCAAGGAAACAATCGCCAACATGAATATCGGGGGGTCCAACTGCAATAACCCCCATACTATTGCCACTGCATTTAACTGCATGTTCACTGACCTGCCCGCTCCTCCTTCTTCCCTACTCTCTGCCCCTATACAGCATGATGGACACCCATCCCCCTCGGCAACCATTCTACTGCAAACGGATCTCAATTGGGGAGACCCAGGAACTCCTAGCCGGGCTCTCCCATCACACGGGAGCAGGTCACGACAGCCTGGAACCAAAGCTGCTGAGCTTGGGGGCTCCCCTCCTTGCCAGGCCGGTTGCTCATATATTTAACTCTTCACTTATCTCGGGGATCATACCTGACATTTGGAAAGTGGCCAAGGTTGTCCCTGTTTACAAACAAGGCGACCCCAAGGATATGAAAAACTATCACCCTTATCGCCATACTCTCGGCAACGTGTAAGCTCCTTGAAAAGGCAGTTGCCTCTCAACTCTCCCACTACCTTCAGGGTTATGCAGTTCTCTCCCCAGCCCAGCATGGCTACAGAAAGGGGCACAGCACATCGACTGTGCTTGCCGTGGTTACCTCTGAGATCCGGTCAGCCACCGACCAAGGCAAACTGACCGTCACCAATGCCCTCAAGTACCTAGCAGTTACCCTTGATCCACAATTGGATCTTACCACGCACCTTCAGAATGTCTGTAAAGCCACAAACGAGAAGCTTGGACTTGCCTACAGGGCAAAAGATTGCCTCACCCTGGCTGCTCGCCTAGCCATAGCCAGGGGGATAATCCTTCCCACACTTTTCTATGGGCTTGTAGCCTTTGCCCCAGTCCCAGATTCTAGCCTAGCAAAGTGGGATACTGCTTACAACAACATCTGCTGCTTCGCATTCTCCGCACCTCGCCTTACGCATCGCTGTGAGCTCTACTCCCGGCTGGAGTGGCTCCCTCCTGAAAAACACTGCGCATTTGTCCTTGGCAACTTCATGGATAACATAGTTAGAATGGCCACTCCTTCTGCACTTGCCTTTCCCCTCAAATATGATACCCCTGCCTACCACCTAAGATGTAGTGCTACTCAGATCCGCCTGGTTCCTAAGACCCGCACCCTCACAGGTGACCGGACCTTCTCCGTCTATGCACCTAGGCTGTGGAACTCCCTTCCCGCCCTTGTTCATGCATCTCCCTCCCATCCCTGCTTCAGAACATCCCTCTGGAACTTCCTCAAAACTGCCTCTGCCTGTCTTTGTGCTATATAGTTCCAGAACAGTCTCTCCCTCCCGCCGGAAACACTATGGGAGACTGTTCCATGATACACTGACCACTGTTAATCTCTGCTGTTAACCAGCATAAGGCATTTTTAGCCCTCCTGGTGGGGAGGCTCTTGTCATAGCAGTTCCTGCATCTAGCTGCACAATGTTTGAAGCGCATTCTCTCTAATGTTAGGCGCTCATGTACTCTCATGTAATTTTGATGTATTCTCTGTCATGATGTTACCCGTTGCTTACCTACCTCTCAGTTGCTGTTATGTATCCTGTTGACTAACTGCCTACCTTACTATGAAAAGACAGTTGTACCATGTTGCTGTTCCACCCACTTGTTCATGGGCCCGTATGTACCCTGACTCTGTATTGTGTTTCTTATGTACTCTGTAACCTCCCGGGTTGCACCTGAAAATAGGCACATGTTGTCTAGTGTGCTAACCTGGTTAACAAAAGCAAATAAATAAATAAATAAATAAACTTCATATTAAACACAGTTTAAAATCTACACATTTTGTAGTAAAATCACCAATCAAAGAATCATCCAGCTGGCTCGTCGGCGCAGCTGCTGATTTCCACTTGCGACGCTGTGACCCGGTTCGGGAACAGACTCGGGTCACTGGAGAGCCGCTGGGGGAGTAGGTCGAGCATCCCACGACTGCTCGCCTACTCCAGGGGGAGGGAGGGGATGCGGCTCGCTGTCTGGTATCCCCGGTGGAGGCTGGGGAGACCAGCAGCAGGAGTCTCAATGCACAGGGGGCGTGGTGAACGTTGGCTCTGCCCAGACGTCAGTGGCACACCACGCCCCAGGGAGAAAAACGGAAAATCCGGCCTCCTGGTCTGCCAGATGATGGCTGCCTCACTCCTGTTGGCCCGAGATGCCCTGACGCCTCCAAACCCACCTCAGCAGCACTCAGGGACTGATGCCTAGTGCGTTGGTTGCCCCTTCCGGTACCTTCCCCCTCGGAGGAGGGGGGACCCACCCGGTGAAGGGATATGCCGGGCCACTCCTGTGTCGGCTGCGATCTGGGGTGTGGGGGGGTCAGGGCGAGGGGGTTGCAGGAGGCATGAGTAGCCGGAAGGAGTGGCAGACCAGGAAGCAAGAAGGAGGATAAAAAAAAAAAAAAAGAATCATCCTTAGGCTAAATTTTAACTATAGTAACAACAACAAAAAAAAAAAACACGGCACCCAGACATCCCCCCCAAAATGTCACTAACAAGGTAACCAGAAATGCTATAGTGACAAATTTATTAAATAAATACAGTATTCACCAACATTTAAGTATGATGCTGCAGTACATTAGGACTCAATGTTTTGTATCCAGGCCAGTGCTTTTTCAAGAGTGCAGTGATCAGGACACAGTATCTATTTATAGAGGCATAATAAAGTGCAAATTCACTACAGATGCTAATGTGATGATTACTCTAAAGACAATGAAAGCACAAACAATACTTAAAGACATATCTTACACAAAAAGTTGAAATACATTCTTAAAAAGCATATTAAAAAAAAAATCAGTACTGATCATGACATAGCTACCATGACATCTAACAATGGGATTCAAATCAAGGCTGTAATTTTACCACATCAAGGAATTGATATCTTAGCAAATATTTCTGCTCATTTACAGTTTCAGTCGTTATTCTCACTGGTCCCAGGTACATTGGCAAGGCTCAAGCCTTTGAATGAAGACAGTATGGTAAATGTCATTGTTGTTTCATAGACTACAGTATCACCAACTGTACGGACACATCATATCAAAAGCAAGAAGAGAGATAAATAAACAATACATTAATGGACATCACTAAAATATTTTTTCTTCATTGTATTACCATATCAATCAATCAATCAATCAATCAATCAATCAAAATCTTTATTTATCCAGGTGGACATCATTGAGCAAGGCTCATTTGCAAGATGGACCTGGGGGTTCCATATCCAAGGGGTTATAAATTCAAGGGGTTATAAAAAAAGACTAAAGGAAATCAATCATTTAAACACATTCCTTTTGTTGCTCCTAGCTGATATATCTAGACGGCTCCTTGTTGTAAGATTCTCTTGTCAATACCCCCCTTGGGCTAATACTAACTGTTTCTATCCCAAGAAATTGGAACCTATGTTCTGGTCCTGCCCAGGCTATATGCTCAACCAGTGCACGTTCTATATTGCTCCTCCTCACACAACTCAAATGATCTACGATACAGAATTTTGAATTTGTGTTCTGTCTTGCCTACATAAAATGCTAAGCAATTATATACTGCAAGGTAAACAATACTTTCAGTGTTGCAGTTAACAAAATCCTTGATTTCATATTATTACCCACATCTTAATCATTACAGAATCATGGCTAAAGAGCATGAACCCTGACCACTTGGTCCCCATTCCTGGCCATTCCCTCTTAAGGCAAGACCAAGCCGGAAGGGGTGGTAGTGTCCCCATGTATGTCCTTACCTCCCTCCAATACTCCATAATTTACTCATCTTCCAACCCAATGACCCATGATGCTCCAGCTATTCATGTTACCCTTCCCTTTACTCTTCCTGTCTTATAGCTGGTATCTATTGCCACCCAAACATCCAGCCCTCTACCGCTCTTGACCACCTAACTTCCATCACTGCCCTCTCTCACTCTGGGGAGCTGTACATCCTAGGTGACTTCAATTTAAACTAGCTGTCACCAAAATCAACCAAAATACGTAATGAAATCTGTGCCCATAATCTCACACAGCTAATATCAGAACCCACGTGTCCCAACCACAAGACACAAAATCATTCCCTACTTGACTGGGCTCTTACTTCCCACCCCCACAGAGTCATCATCTCTGGTATCCTTCCCGATGCACTCAGCAACCATAATCCCATATTCATAGTCAGGAAAGTTCACAGACCCAAATCCCCACATAAAATCTTGCAACTATGCTCTTTTAAATCCTTAGAATTGGAACCTCTCTTGCACAACCTAGCCCTCTCCGACTGGTCTTCCCTAGCCAGCATCCCATCGGTTGATAAGGCCCTTGCTTATTTTACAGATATATTCCTAGAGAATTGGAATACCTTTGCCCCATTCAAACAAACCAGCGTTATGGGAAACCACTTATCTTGGATTACTCCAGAACTATTGGCCTGTCTCAGAGCTAGAGATTGCACCTGGAAATGTCATAAAGCAATATTAGCAGCATTATTACAGGGTGTGCCTACAGGTGTGTTCTTACAGATTACTGCTGTAATCTTCGGATTCAAATGTCTTTTGCAAGGTATATCTCCTGTTACTGCTTTATTTGTCTCTATAGCAAAGTGTTTCTTACAGGGTATTTCTTCTGTGAAATTATTACAGGTGGTGCTTTACAGTAGGGATGGGCGGATATCCGATCCGATAACTGAATCCGATCGGATTTTGGCCATTCCCAATGAAACCGTTCCATTCGGATATTGTAAACATCATCCATCGGATCTTGCTTGTTATAGCTGAAGAATGCAATGTGCCACTCTGCAGATAAATGCCATTCAAAAAACACTCTTCATTTATCTAATTTCTCTAATTTATGTAATTGAGCAGCTGGTGTTCACTACCCTGTTAGGCTGTTAGTAATCTGTTAGCAATCTGTTTGTTGTTGGTTTCTCCCCTGTTAAGTAGGTGTGAAGTGGATTTATATTTAACTTAACTGCAAGCACTGAATTCACCTGTGCTTCATTCATTTCAAGTTCATCGAGTGGTGCGGTGCTGTGCGGGTCGACTTGCGGCTAGAAAGCTATCGAGATTCCAAAATCTACCTCAGTCTTTCACTCGGACCTGCCTCAGTCTGTCATGGCTCACAAAAGCATGGTATGGACTTATTTTACTGTCATTAATGAAACTGATTCAAAAGCCAAATGCAGCCTATGCCGTACACCAACATTAATTAGTAGGGGGTCCTCAGTAAAGTCTTTTGGAACTTCTGAGTTACTAAACCATCTCAGAAATAAGCATCGGTCAGAGTATGATGAGCTACAGACTGAGAAAGTCAAAAACAAGTTAGCAAAGCAGGCAGATTATTTATGTGAACCGCCAGCAAAAAAGATTAAAAAGGAGGCACAGACAATTGAATCTTGCCTGGCTCATGCACACCCCGTTTCCAGCGATCACCCCAGAGCTATTGAAATTACAATGCTGTGGCAGAGCTGATAACAGTGGATGAGCAGCCCTTCTCTGTAGTTGAGAATGAGGGGTTAAAAGCTATTGGGAGTATTAGAGCAGCGGCTCCACTGTATCCTATTTACCAGTAACAGCACACTGGATTGATGCTGACCTAAATAGACCATCGGCACTATTGTACATGAAACACCTAATAGACAAACATACGGGGGAGAATCTGTCTAAGGACTTTTTAACAGTACTTGACTCTTGGGGGATTAAGACAAATCAGAGACACTTGGTAATCAGAGACAGCAGCCCTAATATTACAAAAGCTATGAAGCTAAGTGATGTCCCAAGTGCTGGCTGTGTAGCTCACACACTCCAGCTGATAAGTCATGATTCTGTCTTAAAACAGCACTCTATGGAGGACTTATTAGCTACGGGAAGGGCAACAATAGGCCACTTTAAACATTCAGCTTCAGCTACTGAAAAAATGATAGAGCTTCAAAACATACTTAAATTGCCAGTACATCGTCTCATTCAAGATGTGCCCACCAGATGGAACAGCTCGTTCTCATGTTGGAGAGGCTGTTGGGACAACGCAGAGACTTATCAGTGTATGCAGCAGAATGTGAGATATGCACATTTAGCACCACACAATGGGGTTTAGCCGAAAACATTTACACCTTACTATGTCCATTTGAACTTGAAACTAGGCAGCTTAGTGCTGACTGTGCTTGTGTCTCAGATATAATCCCTACTTCAACTGTGTTGTACCATTCTATCGAAGGCATTACTGTACCAGGGCTGCAAGCTATGATGAATGCCCTGCTTTTGTCAATGGATAAACGCTTACTGCCGTACAAGTCTAGGAAGGAGGTTGTCGTGGCAACTGTACTTGATGATAGATACAAGCTTCATTTTTTTCAGAACTGAATGTGGCAAAAGTTTTGCTAAAGCTGTCCTGAAACAGCTTGCGGTGGAGCAGTCTGAAGGGCAACTGGAAAAGCCTAAATGAACACTTGAGTGCACAGCCAGTGAGTGTGACCCAGAAGCTGATGATCCATGGGTCTCTTTCTCCCAAAATAATGCACTCCCAGAAGACTGTAAGTAACTGTAGCATACAAAAAAATGATTCGATGTTGTTTTACTATATCACACTTAACAAAATGTTTTCATTTTGCAGCATCAGTGATTGATGGGGTTTCACAACGGAATCAGGAGCTTGAAATCTATTTGGCTGAAAGCCAGATCCTGAAAAAAAGCACCCCCGAAGCACTACTTTACTGGAAAACACAAGGACAATGCTTTTCAACAGTATCCAACATTGCCAGAAGATACCTAGCACCACCCCCTTCAAGCGTGCCAAGCAAACGTGTTTTAGTATAGCAGGGGATATTATTATCAATTGGAGGTCCAGACTATCCCCTGAGAACGCAAATATGCTACTGTTCATAAAATAGAATATGAATAAATTCTAGTGCCTAACCAATGCACAACTCTGTGAACTTTGAAACAAAAATAAATAATTATGTTTTTATACTGACAGCTGTCAATATTTTATTAACATTGGGGAATATGTAGGGATATGTGGCTTATGGGGGTGTGGGGATGAACAGGTAACATCTACTTATTCACACACCAAATCCAATCCGATGGATATCCGTATCCGATCGGATAAGTTAGGTAAAAAATCCGGATCTGATATCCATTGCAAATTCTATATCTGCCCACCCCTACTTTACAGGTTTCACAGTTTTATTTGTCATTAGGATGAAGCTTTCAGGCTACTGCATTTGTTGCTGGCTGATTATTTCTGCCCTTACTTCCTTGTTTCTTTCGTCTGTGGTTCTTCTTTTTCGGCAGGGGAAGAGCCCAGCCACCCAGCCCCATCCCCAACCACCCCACACTACACTCTTTTTATAGGGTAGCACAGTCATGACATATCTTGTAGCAAAGCAGGAAGGGGAGGATCAGAGGGGTATCCACACAGTGACCACATTTACAGGGGTACTAGTAATTTAACTTGTTATAACAAGTTATACAAAAACAAACAAACAAAACACAAAATCAAACTTTTGCTTTCATTTTCTGCCTTCTAATTACTCTGACCAGGTTATAAACCCAGCATCTTACCTGGAATGGATATCATTAACTGCAGGTACTGTGGAACACTTTTCAGAAGGGCAGTTTTACAGGATTTAGGACACTGTCGTACATGCTGGACCATTGGAGATCTAAGGGCTCAGCTCCAGGCAGCATGGGTAGAGATTGCACACCTCAAATTGCATATTCAAGAGGAAATATAAGAACCGCCCGCCATTTCCCCAGCATCCAACAGAAGCACCTCGACCACTGAGGGTAGTTGTTCCGGGAGGTTGGCATGTGGTTAGGAGGGGCAAATCGGGTGCCCCATCACTTGGTGCTCTCCAACATATCACCTCCACAAACCATATAAAAACTGCAAACAGGTATCTGTCTCTATCTCCGAAATCAAACAAAGGGGCAGAGGACACTGCAGAGCATGACACTGCAGCACAGGAGCTAGCACAACAAAATTCGCCCAAAACAGGAACCAAAACAAAAAAAGCAAAAAGGAAATCCAAAAAACTTTTGATCATAGGAGACTCCATGATTCAGGGAGTTGATACGTATCTCCAGCCCGGAGTAATGGTCAGATGTCTCCCAGGTACATCAGCATGGATAGACACTGACCACATTGCTAAAATTGTTCAGGAAGCAGGAGAAAATGTTGATGTCCTGGTACACATAGGGACTAACGATCTCACCAGCTGGTCAGTTGTGGAGACCAAGGAACACCTAACCAGGCTGGGTGACAAACTATTGTCCATTTCACCTGGCATCTCCTTCTCTGAGATCCTGCCAGTCTGGGATAGGGGGACAGATGGACGGAAGGTCAGAGAAGGGAAGATAGGGGAGCTAAACATGTGGCTCAAGGGCTGGTGCCAGGAAAAAGGGCGCAAATTTGTAGGGAACTGGCAACAGTTTTGGGAGCGAAAGTTCATTAAATTTGATGGACTGCATCTGAGTAAGGAGGGAGTCAGTGCATTGGGGCAGAAATTTGATGTCTTTGCAGAATATTTAAACTAGAAAATGGGGAGAGGGGTGCAGCACCCGGAACGTTGAATGGGACAAACACCCCACCCCCCTCAGCTAGTGATCAAAGTTCAGCATGTTTATAGTTAATTTGCATTACCAGGTAAAGAAAAAGATCCGGCTCCCTATACAATGCACAGGGGAAATGCCAGACCTCACCCAACAACTAACACACTGAAATCTGATCAATGGAAAATCATGTACACAAATGCTCATAGTCTGGGAAACAAGATCCTAGACCTGCAGGCAATAATGACAGAGGCTAAACTGGACATAGTAGCCATTAGCGAGACATGGTTTACCAGTAACCACACTTGGGAGACCTCAGTACCTGGCTATGTACTGTTCAGAAGAGACCGAGGTGCAAAAAGGGAGGGGGGGGGTGGAGTGGCCCTTTATGTCAATGAAAATATCAAAGCTACAGAAATTCAGAATACACACGGAGACAGAAGAACTGTGGGTCACCCTGAAAACAGGAAATGGGACAGCCATACGAACTGGGGTTGTGTACAGGCCTCCAGACCAAGGGGAGGACATGGACGTGTTACTGTTAGAAGATATACAAAACATGACCGCTAAAGGGGAGGTTCTGACAATGAGAGACTCCAACATTCCAGATACAGATTGGTCAATACCAGCAGGGACATCTGCCAGAACTAGACACATGGTGGATTCCCTGTAGGGGGAGGGCCTCAAACAACTGGTACAACAACCCACAAGAGACAGGGCTATCCTAGATCTACTACTGACTAACAGGGAAAGGATCACAGATCTCCAGGTAGAAGGTCACCTGGGTGCCAGTGACCATCACATGGTATGGTTCAATTTGGCCACTAGAACAAAATCATCCCATTCCAAGGCAAACATATGGGACTTCAGAGGAGCTGACTTTGATAAGATGGCCAACACAGTTAAGCTAGCCCTGGCAAAAAGAAATGCAGGTGAGGGGGTACAGGCAAAGTGGGCAAGCATTAAAGATGCAATACTTGAAGCAACATCCCATTGTGTTAGTGAGAAAAGGAAGTGCAAAAGAAGAAGGAAACCACTTTGGTTCTCAAACACAGTAGCAGAAAAGGTCAGAGCCAAAAGGCTGGCCTTCAGGAAATATAAGGGAACGTAGCAGGATGAAGATAGGGAGGCATACCAAACTTACCTAAGGGAAGCAGGGAAGGCAGTAAAGCAGGCAAAGGCCCAAACCGAGGAAACACTAGCACAAACAGTAAAAGAAGGTGACAAGACTGTCTATAGATACATTAGTGAAAGGAAAATGTCCAGAGGGGTATTGCTAAGATCAAAGGGGATAAGGAGACGTGTGAGGAGGAGGACCATGTAAAAGCATCTATCCTAAATAGATACTTCTGCTCAGTATTTACTGAAGAGAAGGTAGGGCAAGGCCCACAGCTCTGCACCATGGACACAGGGAGGACGGAGGTATGCACTAGTCCCTTCACAAAAGAAAGAGTCCTACAAGAGCTCGATAAGCTCAGGGTGGACAAGGCAATGGGACCTGATGGCATACATCCCAGGGTACTAAAGAAGCTAAGGGTGGAACTAGCAGAGTCATTATCAGAACTGTTTAGTGAGTCTCTGAGCACAGGAGAGGTCCCAGAAGACTGGAGAAGAGCTCATGTGATCCCACTCCACAAGAGTGGTAGCAGGGAGGAGGCAGGGAACTACAGACCAGTCAGTGTTACTTCAGTAGTGGGCAGGATTATGGAGACACTCCTTAAGGAAAGGATAGTGGAACACCTGGAATCCATACGAGCACAGGATCCAAGACAGCATGGGTTTACAAAAGGAAGGTCCTGTCAAACGAATCTCATAGATTTCTTTGACTGGGTAACCAGAGTGGTGGGCCTAGTGGGAGCAGTTGATGTTGCCTACCTTGACTTCAGCAAAGCTTTGATGCTGTTACATAGAAAATTGATTAATAAGCTGGGTAGGCTCGGGGGTGGGTCAGACGTTGGTCAACTGGGTGGCAAACTGGTTGACGGGCAGAAAACAGAGAGTGGTGGTAAATGGTATACAGTCAGAAGAGATGCAATTCACAAGTGGGGTACCTCAGGGATCAGACCTGGGGCCAGTCCTCTTCAATATCTTCATCAGGACATTGCAGATGGACTGGAGGGTAAAGCTGGTCTGTTTGCAGATGACACCAAGATCTGCAACAGAGTAGATGATCCAGATGGGCTGGGCAGAATGAGAAGAGATCTGGATAAACTAGCAAAATGGTCAGAAGAGTGGCAACTGGGATTTAATGCAAAGAAGTGCAAGATCATGCACATAGGGAAGAGAAACCCTGAAGCCACCCATAGGCTGGGAGGGGAGTTGCTGACAGTCACAAGGGAAGAAAGAGACTTGGGCCATTATCACTGATGACCTGAAATCATCCAAGCAGACCTCTAAAGCAGTAGGTAAGGCTAGAGGGATGTTGGGGTGTATTAGTAGGGTATCACAAGTCGGAAGAGGGAGGTAATAATCCCTCTTTACAAGACACTGTTTAGGCCCCATCTGGAGTACTGTGTGCAGTACTGGAGGCCACACCTTCACAAGGACATTAACCAAATTGAGGCAGTCCAGAGAAGGGCAACCAAAATGGTGCAGGGACTGCATCGGAAAACATATGAGGACAGATTAACTGAACTCAATATGTATACCCTAGAGCAAAGGAAGGAGAGAGGTGATATGATTGAAACATTTAAACACCTTAAGGGCATTAACAAGGTGAAAGAGTCTAACATTTCAATATAAGAAAAATAGCAGGACAAGAGGACACAACATGAGATTAGAGGGAGGCCGATTAAGGGGTAATGTGAGGAAGTTATTTTTCACAGAAAGGGCGGTGGATGCATGCAACAGCCTACCTCAGGAAGTGGTGGATATGAATACAGTGCAGGGCTTCAAACAGGCATGGGATAGGCAGAAGGGAGCAATACAGATGAGTATGAATAGATAGGCCATTGACAGAGCAAAGGCCTATTGCACATTCATAAGGTAGAAAAAGAAATGGGCAGACTGGATGGGCCTTGTGGTCCTTATCTACTGTCAACTTCTATGTTTCTATGTTTCTAACCCAGCTTCCTAGTGATCTCATGACTTACTGCAAGCTTTGTAATGCCTGTACCCGGGCCACGAGGCTAGCAAAGTTTGAATACTTTAACACCGCCTTCCTCATAAACATAAATTCACCTTCCAAGTTCTGGAAGGTGGTTCATGCCCTCTTTTCTCCCACATTCTGCCCCCCCCCGTGCTTAAATCAAATGACACCCTTGTCGCTGACCCAGGTTCTGTAGCTGCTGAATTTAACTCCTACTACACCTCCTGTGCCACTGAGCTACTGAAATCCCTTCCTTCCTACCCTCACTCCTCTCCTCTCCTCTCTCCAACAGCACCTTTCCTCCCCCCTCCTCCCACCTCCTCTTCTCCTTCGATACAATCTCCCCAAATGACACTCTACAATCCCTCCTCACTATCAACCCCTCAAAAGGCTCCACCCTAGATGGCCTAGACCCCAAACTCCTCTCTCTCTCTGCCTCAGCCATTGCCTACCCCCTTTCTCTAATTCTAAACCTTTCATTTTCTACTGCCTCAGTCCCTACCCCATGGAAACTGCTGTGGTCCTCCCTCTTCCCAAAGGCGGTGACCCTTCTTCCCCTGGAAAATCACTGCCCTAACTCTCTCCTCCCTACCCTAGCTAAATTACAAGAATGCCTTGTCCTCTCCCAGCTTACCTCATTTCTAACTGACACCTCCTACTTCGCCCCTGTCCAATCTGGCTTCAGGAAAAATCACTCCACCACTACCTCCCTACTTCAGTACACTGACTCTATCCTTAACGGGATGGACAATGGGCAAATTACCTCACCATTTTTGTCGACCTCGCCAAGGCTTTTGACACTGTTTCCCACTCCCTCCTCCTTGACTCCCTCTCAACAGCTGGCCTATCTCCTTCAGCCACTAGTTGGTTCAAGGCCTACCTCACCGGTAGAACCCAATCAGTCAAGATCTCTGATGCCATTTCCCCTCCCCTTCCGATTAATACTGGAGTCCCTTAGGGCTCAGTGCTAAGGCCCCTATTATTCTCTATCTTCCTAAACAACCTTCCATCTGTCTGCTCCTCTGTCACCACCATACACATGTATGCCAATAATACGGTCTTGTATGCATCTGGCTCTTGCCCAGCAGAGGTTACAACCAACTTGCAGCAAGACTTTGACATACCATCAACTTTTTCTCAATGCCAAGAAGACTGTCTCCATGACCTTTGGCACAAGGCAGAGACTCTCTAGGTTTCTCTCCCTGCGTACTTTCCACACCCTTGATGGGACTTTACTTGAGGACACTTTCTCCTTCAGGTACCTAGGAGTTTGGCTGGATCAGCACCTAAATTTCTCTAGACATATTGATGGCATCCAAAAACAATTGCACCCCAAGCTTGGTGCCCTATTCAGGAATTGTAGTTGTATCCCCTCTATAGTTAGGCGTGAAATTGTTCAGAAGATGATCCTGCCCATCTTCGACTACTGTGATGTAGTCTACAGTGCTGCTCCCAAGTCCTCCTTGGCCAGATTGGATACTCTCTTCAATTCCTTCTGCTGTTTTGCCCTTGATGCTCCCTCTCGCACCCACCACTGTGATCTCTATCGTGCCCTATCCTTCCCCTATCTTATAAACGGATGACTCTCCCACTGCACTAAATTCTCCTCCAATCACTGGTTGGGCAAACTCCCTTCCTACCTCTTCCCCTCATTTATAACACCCCCCACTCCCTCTCACTCTCTTAGATCATCTGACTCTCGTATGCTGGCGGTCCTCTACAGAGCCACCCTCATCGGCCAATCTGGTTACTCTCACTGCCTCCCAAAATATGTGGAATTCCCTCCCCCCTCAAATTCATCACTCATCCTCCTACTACTCCATCAGCTCTGCCCTTAAAAATTTCCTTGCACCTAGCTGTTCCTGCTACAACCCTCCCTAACTCCCCCCTCTAAGCCCATCAAACCCTATCCCTCTCAGTACCCATGCAATGCCCCTGCTGCAGCTCCACTCCCACCCACCTAAAAACTAGCATTCCTTCCCTTCCTCCAATTCCTTCCCTTCAGACCTTCCATTGTCTCTTACTGTAATTTCTTTATCATCCAAAGTTGTACCAAGGGGCATTACCTACCCTATCTTTACACTATTAGCCCAACTCTTCCCTCCACTTCGCCATATCCTGATGGGTTTGGATCCTGGCCTCTCTTCTCTCTCACCGTCACCCTCTCTTCTGTCCTTATGAAGCCTATTCCTCCTTGCTGCCTACAACCTGCTTCCCTCCTATTTTACTCTACCTCTTGCTGCCTTGTGCAGGCAGGGTACTCAGCATACTGGAGGGGTCAGGCCCCAGCAGACCTTTCTCCTTCTACCTCTTCTGTCACCTCCTCCTTCCATCCCCTTCCACCCCCCCACTTCTCTGCCTACTGACATACCTACCTCTCACCTTCCCTTCTTCCCCCCTTATGTAGCCCTATCTATGGCTGACCCCTAATCTCTACTGCACTTGTAGTTAACTTGCACTTCTGTTATACCTTAGCCAACCTGTTCTCCTTGTGTTTACTCCTCACTAACTGCCCTAGATCAAACTACAACAGTTTTATTCAGTCATTTACCAGCTACACAGTCATGTGTCATTTAGTGTGTGCCTAAATGCTATTTTGTGTTGTATCTATCTAGTCCAAAAGCATTGGCGTAGTATCTATCTAATTCAAAGCTGTTAGCATTCCACTGTTTCATTACTCCTGTACAGTCTGATCAACTTATTTGAATGTAATGTACTGTAAATTTATATTGTGTACCAAATCTCTGTAAACTGTCCTCATGTTCCCCTACTCCCCAGGTCACACCAGGAGATAAGCAACGTGTTGTTCAGTGTGCCTTCTTAGTGAAACATTTCAATAAATAAATAAATATGTCTTCCCCAAAATCCTTAGTACGTCTCATGACAAGACAGTATTTACAGTGTCCCCAGGCATGATTGCCATGCGGAGGTGGGGGGCACCCATTCAGGTCTCACACTACAATTAACTGGTGGTTTCTGAAAGTTGCTCACCACCTGATCTGCTGTGTTAAACTTATGTCCTCTCCTATAAAAAAGTGATGCTTTGTACATGCTTTAACAGTCTATCATCTGCATGTAAATCGCCCTCACTACTTGTTGTTTGTCGTCTTCTTTTCCCCTCTCTAGTTTTGCTCTGTTCATGTTGTTTCACTACTTTTCCCTTCTTCACATATAAGATATTGTTATATTTTTCTAATTGCATTCAGTAATAAATTGCCTCTAATATTTATGATCATCTGTGTCTTGTCTATATCATTGTATATGACTTCTGTACTTTAGTATCATATTGATTAGTAATCAATATGATTAGTTATCTCCTTCCCCCCTTCCCCAGGACACATCTGGAAATGTCCCATCAGACCCAAAGTACTTCAGAGTTTAAAATGGTAATTGGTGACTCCACAGTCAAATACACAGATAAATACCTGTAGGAATGACAAGAAGAGCACCATTAACTACCTTCCTGGTACTAAAATAGTAGATGTGGAAAATTGCATAGATAAAAGGAGTATACCACAAACTTCATCCAGTATTCTGCACGTCGATACAAATGATGTGGGAAGGAGTCATGAGAAAGACATATGCACAGATCTAATATTGTTGGGAAAGAAGTTAAAATCTAAGGGACACAAGGTAGCCATTTCAGGTATACTACCAATACCAATGGCACACCCTGAACAAAACAAAACAATATCAAGAATCAACTGCAGGTGTATTAATTGGTGTAAAACTAATGAAATAGACTATATAAACAACTGGAGTGATTTCAATAATAAATGTGAAATGTTTGCCAAGGATGGGTTACATCTGAATAAACTAGGCTCTAAGCTGTTGGGAATTAATTTTGAACAACACTTCACAGAGATGGATTTAAACTGATAATGTTGGGGGAAAGAAATAATCATGAGATATTTTTAAATAAATAAATGACTAAAAAGACAACACATGACTCGCATGTAAACAATATTGATATCACCCTATTGAATGCAAGATGTCTTAATAATAAAATGGATGAATTAACAGCCCAAATTGAGTCCATAAACCCAAAATTGTAGCTACTGTATCACTGAGACATGGGGTGATGAAAGATCTGCATGGGAGCAAAAAATACAAGGATTTGACATGTATAAATGTAACAGGACTACTAGAAAAGGGGGTGGTGTAACCCTTCTTATAGATGAAAACTTAGTATTACTGGATGTTACAGACAGAGTTAAAACACACCAGCTGCCTACTGAATCCTTATGGATAAATACCAAAGTAAAGCACATGGATTCACTGTACATAGGTGTCTGTTATCATCCTCCAAAATGCACAAATGAAATATATAATGCTATGAATACTGAAATGGAAACAGTAGGGAAACTAGGTGATATGATAATCATGGGTGATTTTAACATGGGTGAAATAGATTGGTCTAACAAATCATCCACAAGTTGAAATGGAAAAAAAACTGTTATTATGTGAGAGGCTGCATCTGGTGCAGTATGTGAAATCATGCACTAGGGGCCATAAAATTTTGGATTTGATGATGGGCAGAGAAACTCTGCATATAAAGAATTGTAAATACAGTTCTCCACTAAGTAATAGTGACCATAATATGGTCAATTTTCAAATATCTAGTGACACAGTAAGGTCATTAGTAAAACTACTATTTATCTATATGGCAAAACTAACATTAAGGGAATGGAAGATACAGTCAAATTGACTGGACAAAAAATCCTAATAAATAAAACAGCTGAGAAAATGTGTAACCTGTTCAAAAATACCATTCTCAACACTTGTATACAAAATATACTGACCAAATTAAAATATAACAACAAAAAGAAATGCCCAAAGTTGATGAGTCCTAAAATAAGAAAATTGCTAAAGAAAAAACATAAGGCCCATAAAATTATATGAAAAACAAAACAACTTCAAAGAGGGAAGTTTTCCTATCTCTATAAAAGAAATGTAAGAACGAAATTAGAAGAGCAAAAAGCAGCTTTGAATACAATCTGGAGGCCGAAGCAAATAAAAATAATAGCAAGAATTTTTATTGGTATGTCAACTCCCTTAAAAAAACTAATAAAGTAGGACCAATCTTATATAATGGTACATTATTACATGAAAACACACTAATGGCAAATGCACTAAATACTCACTTTTGTAATGTATATAATTCAAGTCAGGCAACATCACATACCCAGCTTGATGAAGATGTTACCCCCATTGTATTTGACCTAGATGAAATATACAACAAACTTCTTAAACAAAATGGTAAAACAACCCTAGGCCCCTGACGGAATAAGTGGCCACATGCTATATATGTTGGCAGACACCATAACATTTTCAATCAAAATTTTATTTGAAAGTTGCCTAAAAGAGGGATATGTATCACAGGATTGGAACTAGCACATGTGATGTCAATACATAAAAAGGGCCCCAAACAAGACTGCGGCAATTATAGACCTGTAAGTCTTACCTCAATAACTTGTAGAATCATGGAAAGTTTACTTAAGGATATAATGACCCCGTTATTAAGAACACTAGATACAGATCAACAAGGATTCATGAAAAAACACAGCACTATGACAAATCCTATGTGTTTTTATGAAAAAATAAATGAAATGCTGGAACATAAGATTCTGAGTGACGTCATCTTTTTAGATTTTAGTAAGGCTTTTGATTTGCTGCCTCATTATGCCATAATCGACAAAATCAAAAACCATAATATTCATAGTACAATTTCAACATGGATCTGTGAATGGTTAAAAAATAGAACTCAGAGGGTTGTTATTCAGGGCAGCATGTCAGAGACTGGCATGGTTATTAGTGGGGTACCACAGGGATCAGTGTTGGGAATGGCCCTGTTTCAACTACTTATTTCAGATATACAGTAACTGAAGACCTATTACACTAATCTGTAAAATACACAGATTATATTAAGACTGGAGGCCCTTGTAATTCCAATGAAGCAAAGCAAGCCATTCAGAGAGACCTGGATAAGATCCCAATGTAGGTTACTAAGTGGGGAATGACACTGAACCCAGAAAAATTTATAGTGATGCACACGGGCAAATCAAACCCTAAAAATACTTATCTGCTAAACAGAACTGAATTAAACATCACAGACAATGAAAAAGACCTGGACGTCTATATAGCTGATCATCTTGCTTGTACACAACATCTACATTTTTCAATAAGTTAGACCAACAAAGTAATATGGGCAATTAAGTGGAACATAAATTCCAAGAAATCTGAAGTACTAATGCCCTTGTGTAGGGCATGTATCCAAGAGTCCAAAGGAGATACACCAAAAAATATATACAACTTAAAAGACAAAACCTATGAGCAAATACTCTAAGCCTTATACCCTTGGAAACAAGATGACTCAGAGGGGATCTATTACTTATGTATGATCAAATAAATGACCCGCACCTAGTGTGTGAACTAGGTATCGAATTCAAAAATGATACTAGAAATAATAGAGGCCATCCGTTGCAAATTATTGGTAGAACATTTAAACATACTAACCAAAAATACTTCTTTACATGTAGAATTGTTCACCCTTGGAATAACTTACCAATAGATGCTGTGGTAAGCGAGTCAAAAGAAGTTTTTAAGAGAAGACTGGACAATCTGATCCTATCTGGATATAACCTACATTATTTTATCTATTAGAATAGAAGCAATTATGGGCAATAAAGCCTTCTCACCTCTTTTATTTTTTAAAATGTAATATACTTTATTGAAATTCTTCATTGAAAGAAAATACAGTACAAAGTACAACAGCATATCCATATAAATATTACAGTGCATGTAACAAAGGATGTCAGGTTACGATTGTCCTCCCCCTATTCCTCCCACACAATCTCGATGGTAGTAGGCTTCATCAAGAGATGCCTTTTGTTGCTCAATATTGTGCAGTTTCATAATTTCTCACATAAAAAGTAGTCCCTTTTAATGTTTTTACAGGTCTCAATTTCTGTTGAGAACTCTTTACTTCATTGCCCTCATTTGGGATTGGTTCTTTGTTTTAAACTAGTTCTTATCCTTCAACAGATTATTGCTCGGCCGTGTCTCTCTAGGATGCCTAGATAGACACTGCCGAGCAATAATCCATTGGAAAAAAGGCATCTTCTGATGAAGCTTACTACCATAGGTGAAACATCAAGATTCTGTGCCGCTTGGAATAAGAATAAAGTTTTGTGAATATTTTTTACACAAGAGCTATCTACAGTACATTTATTGTGCCCCCTACACTTGCTCAGATTCAGAGGACTTTTTGATATATTCATGGTTCTCCCAGATGGGGGATCTTCCTTGATGCACAGGAGTGACAGCATAGTTTGCAGCGAGTCCCTTCTCTGGCTGGTTGCAGCCTCTGGTGTTGGCCGACAGACTGCTGTTGTCTCTGGTCCCAGTCATGCTTCTCCTGACCTCTGCATTCACAGTTGATCTTCCTCTTTCTTTCACAATGCAGCTTAGTCTAGGAACTCAGGAGCCACATGTCTAACGCACCATATCCTGGCATCCAGTCCATGATGTGAGTCAATAACCAATACCTGGCTTTAACACAGGCCAGCTTGCTTCCTAGATTGACTGCTGCATCTCCTCAGTGGCAGATTTGTAGGAGAAAAATTAAAAGTCTGTCAATGCTCAGTGTTCAGCTTCCAATTTAGCAATTCATGCTGGGTAGTATGTGATACTGTCTTGTAGTGCAGTAGGCAATCAGTTTAAAAGACAAAGAACCTCTGTGTGCAAACACTGAGGCAAGGGTTACCCCAAAGGGCATTTGGCTGGGAAGCCAAGTTTCAAGAAAATACAAAATCACACATGCCCACACAATGCAAAGCATCACGGGCTGCATATGCAAATCACCACAGAATGTTATGCTGGTTCAACTTTAAGCAGAATTGCATGGTGCTGAAAGGCCTCTCACACAATTTGCAAAGGGTGCTAACAGATGACATAGACACGTGTTTTGTCCTACCAGGACTCATCAGTATGCCTCGTCTGTTTGACACCCCAGTGGAATGAACCAGCTACCCTAAGACGGTCTGTCTGGGTTATGTTGTGGTGAACCCATTAAAATAAAAACTATTTAAAGACAAAGAACCTCTGTGCAAACACTGAGGCAAGGGTTACCCCAAAGGGCATTTGGCTGGGAAGCCAAGTTTCAAGAAAATACAAAATCACACATGCCCACACAATACAAAGCATCATGGGCTGCATATGCAAATCACCACAGAATGTTATGCTGGTTCAACTTTAAGCAGAATTGCATGGTGCCAAAAGGCCTCTCACACAATTTGCAAAGGGTGCTAACAGATGACATAGACACGTGTTTCGTCCTACCAGGACTCATCAGTATGCCTCGTCTGTTTGACACCCCAGTGGAATGAACCAGCTACCCTAAGACAGTCTGTCTGGGTTATGTTGTGGTGAACCCATTAAAATAAAAAACTATTTAAAAGACAAAGAACCTCTGTGCGCAAACACTGAGGCAAGGGTTACCCCAAAGGGCATTTGGCTGGGAAGCCAAGTTTCAAGAAAATACAAAATCACACATGTCCGTTCTGCTTCCTTCCCTCTTCTTTGCAGACCTATGATCTGTCTCCTCCAGCAGCTATGACCATCACCAGACTGCTCTCTGATTAGTCACATGGTGACTCTTTGTGGCCAGGCACAGTCCTAGCTGTTCACTGGGGAATGCCAGCTCACCACTGGTCCACTGGCTTGTTAGACACTCTGTGGTCAGGTTGGAGGGCCACCAAATAACTGATGATTGCCCTACAAATTCACACCCAAAGTCCTTCCGTCCTCCAGTGTCTCAGAAGCTCATTGTGGCTCCCCTTCAGCCTCTGTAGCTGATTGGTCACTAGCGCAAAACCTAGCCCTTGTTGCCATAAGGAAGGATCAGAGTCCACAGATATGGTGGTGGTCTGGCACACTGGCCCCAAAGGTTCATTTTCAGCAGGGCTCCAGACCTCAGGATTTGTTCTGATGCCCCTCCAGCATGTGTGTGTGGTCCATACTTGCAGTCTGGTCTAGTCAGGGCATGTGAATGGTGAATCCCTGATCCAGAGTGAGTGTGATAGCTTGTTTTGTCAATGGTGGGCAGCCACTTTTGATGTACAGTGGGAGCCACAAAGCAATGGAGCAGGAGGTGCCAAAGAAGTTCTGTGTTTCCCTCTTCATAGGCAGTGCTCCTCTAGTACCCCCTACAAAGTGGAAGTCTTCAGGCCAGAGAGAGCAAGGAAGGGTGGTAGCAGTTTGGTTGGGCTCCATAGGGCCTTTCCCCTATATGGGGCTTACAATCTATATGACAATGTTTGCAGATTAACAAATACAGCTTCTGTGCTTTAGTACACTCAGCTGTAAAAAAGGGCAAAAGCAAGATTCAACTGAAATTGCACCTCATATGCTATCTTAAATAGATCAATTCTTCAACAACTCAATCAGAAGTTTACATAAATCAACATGGATGCTGGCCTTCTAACTGGAACCGTATTCACTGACCTCACTCAAGTGTTTTACCTGGTTGATCATTTGCAACTTTGCACTAAACTGCTTGCTCTTGGTATCGCTCCTGCTTCCACTAAATGGTTTCCCAACTACCTTTATGGTATAGAGCAGCAAGTCAAGTTGCATTCCTCCAGGTCTGACTTAGATTACTTAAATTTTGGGGTTCCCCAAAACTCAAACTTAGGCCAGTCTCCCTCATAACACCATGCTATGCAACACTTTGTTGAATGCTGATGATCTGGTGCTGTATCCCAGTACTGCACGTCTTAGAGCAGGGGTGGCCAACCTGTAGCTCGGGAGCCATATGTTGCTCTTAAAGCAGTTGGATGTGGCTCTTGAGGGGTTTGTCAATTATGTGTCACGTTCGTGTCACAGTCCTTTACAATTTGAAAAAGTCAAAGTACGGCACTTAAAACCGCCCTGAGTGCCCAACAAGCTACTTTACTAAGCCTTAAAGCAAATCTAAAGCTCCAGAGCTGCTCTGAATAAATATTTTAAAATTACAACTATTTTTTTTAAATACTGTGACTTAAAACTTAATAAAATATGATTATTGAATATTGACTATGACCATGTTATTATTTTAAGTACTAAATATAGCTAAACATGGGTATGTTAAGAGCTGCATGTTGGGTATAGGTACTGGCTGCATGTTGTTGTGGCTCACATCTTACTCAGAAATTTAAATGTGGCTCATGACCCCGAAAAGGTTGGACTCCCCTGTCTTAGAGACTTGCCAGCACCACATGGACTCCAGTGTATTCTCCCTCCACTCCCCAGGAGGGGGCTTACCAGGACTGCATCGCTGCCACCCTCCTGAGGCTCCCAACTGCTGCTGCTGTTGCTGCCGGCTTCCTTCTGCTCAACCGCGTGTGTGGTGGTGGGAGAGAGAGAGCCTGGCAGCACTGATATCCTCAACATCTCCTGCACCTCTCTTTCCAGCTGCAGCTGTTTTTCTTGCTTTCCATCAAGGTATTTCTCTCTCCTGTGGCAGGCTGCGGTATTGTCATCGGCCAACCCTACCGGACTCTGGGGTTGTTCGGGATCTTCAGACGCTCTGTGTGTCCTGGTGGACCCCCAGAGCTGGCCCAGAGGCTTCATCTTGCTGCAGCCCCCTCCTTTTTTCCTCCGTTTTTCTCCCCATTACCCCAGACAGAGAAGCGCATGTGCGTGGAGGCACACATGCGCCCTCTTGATCCGGTGATGGCCCTGTCCTCCCACCCTATTGGCCTAGCTCCCTGGCTTCCTCAGCTTGCACTGACCCCTGGCCTCCACTGAAAGGCAGCCAAGTGATGAGGGAAGATCAGATCCCTCTGCAGAGAGGAGAGCTGCCTGATGGTAGCTCAATCCTCCACCACCCCCCCCCCGTGCTGACCTCTGACGGCCTGTGCTTGTTCCCAAACATGGGTTGCTGGCATGGGTGAGAGGTAATGTGTCCAGTGCCTCAGCCCTCTAGGCCACTGGGCTGGCCTCAGCTGTTTTTCTTTGATCCCAGTCCCCCAGTTTGGGCACAGGGGACCAGAAAAAGAAAGCAAGAATGCCACCTCTCCAATGTGCCATGCTATACACTGCCACCATATTCCAAGGTGGAGGGTAAGCTATAAAAGGGCTCCTTCCCAGTACTCCAAGCTCTACCAACCCTGCCAGTGACATGATCCTCCACCACACCACAACTACACCAGACATCAGCCCTGGAGGGGATGCAACTACCCTGGGGGACAGCACACCATTGGGGGCACAGAAATAAACAGAATAAGGACTTTGGAACACAAGAATCCCACCAGAACATGGCTGCAGCCATGATTATGAAGCCTGAGCCCAGCCATTAACCAATTAGAGGGCTAGGAAGTCCTAGCAACAGGAGCAAAGGACTGTGGGGAATAATTCACTCAGCACCTCATTAACTGTACTGGTGGGCTTAAAGAGGCATTTAAAGTACAAGATAGGGCAGAAGAACTGATGGACAACCTTGCCTAACAAATAGGACACGGAATTAGAGAGGGATAAATTTCTAGACTCACAAAGAGCTCATGGATTTTGGAAAGAGACACTGATGTGATCAGACCTGCTGCTGCTGTATGCAAGCTGGAGGCCTAACCAAGCCTATATCTGCTGAGCCTTCTCCAGGGTTCGCTGGCCTACCTTCCTGTGAGCCTTATCATGGGCTCATACTGTTGAAAGACTGTGCCAGGGAAGGCACTTGCAAAGTGAAAGCTATGAAATAGTGCCCGAAGTGCAAGGCTGAGAAAGCCATCAAGAGTCTGCGACTGTGGGGCATTTTCTGCAGGACCAAGCTGCTGTGAGGAAACCTCAGAGACTCAAGCCTGAGAAAGCTGCGGAACTGAGAAATTGAAGACAGTGATCTGCATGTCCATTGAGCTACTGCAGAGCCAGATGGGGCCTGGTAGCTCTTATTAAGTGGGGGAATGGGGAGTCACATGTTGTGTACTCCAAGTACGTGAGTCCTCTTGATCTGGAGGGAAGTAAGACTGTGGGGGTTGCTCATAGGATTTGGGCTCCTTGAGAACCATGAAGCCACTATGTAGTGCTCCCCTGCATGTGTTGTGAGAGTTGAGCCAGAAGGGCTGAGATGTTGTGAAGCATCTAGCGTGAGTCCGAAATGCTTCATCTCCAGGCTATTGGGGCCTAATCTTGAATGCAGCTCGACCTGCTGCTGTGTGCTGGTTCCTGCCTCAACTGAGCCGCTACATCTGTGGGTCATGTGAGTACCAGCATTGCTGGCTGGAGTCTTTTTGCCATTTGGATTACAGTTACCTCACTGGGATAACAAAGTTGGTTTTCAAGCAATTCCTGTCTGGGGCCTTAAGTTCTCTTTCAATTGTGCTAGCACGCCATGGCCTGTTAGGGGGTTTAAAATGCAGGCTTGCTAACTGTTTCAGCAAGTACACTACTTAATGAACCTGGGCAATGTAGCTATCAGGCTTGCACCAGGACTTAGTGTATTTGATAGTTCACACTTGAGGTTATAGTTTTAGTACTGGTACCATCTAAAAAGTATACTGTACCCTGTGTAGAGAAAGTCATCCCATTGTGCCCCTTTTTGGGTGGGTGCATTAGTAATTGTGCAGGATCTCAGAGGGTAGTAGTGACCCACAGTACAGTGGCTCCCAGAGGGTATTGTTACTGAGTGGGAATGCTAACGGTGACTTGTAAATGTTGAACCCCCTCTTTATTTCCATCTTCAAGGTGTGTGTTACACAATAAAGTCACTGTTTGTTGAGTTTTACTTCTGTGCGTGTGCCCATTTTGTGTAACGTAATTGAACTGTCTATTGGTGAAGGTAACAACTGTCTTATTGGTCCTTAAGGAGTGGTCCAGTCCAGTGCAGGGAGGTGGGAAGGTACTGCATCCCTGGAGTTGGTACTGCATGCAACATCTTGCCCACTTATTCTGTCTGGGTTGAGCCACCACGCCACTTATTTGTTCTGGGATGACCCCCCCCCACACTGCAAGAGAAAGAATGAATCCAAACTCCTCAACCTAGTGTACCCTGTACAGTCACCCCCACAGGAGTGTGAACCCAGACACAATGGTCTTTTGGTCACATTTACACTCATGCAATCCTGGCCATCTGAAAAGCTAATACTTAATTGAAGAAAAACTAATGCCATGCTGTTTGGCTCCAAACCCAAACTTTACTGAAGCATACCTGATCTCTCCCTCCCTTATGCTGATGGTTCCCTCCTGGAGGAAGTCAACAGTTTTAAATACTTAGGAGTCACACTTGGCTCAAAACTGGACTTCTCTCATTATATCATGACAGTTGTAAGTTTGCCAGCCTTAAACTGGGCATGGCTCTTAAACATTGCCTGTACACCAAGGCTCATCTAGCCACTGCACAAGGAGTGTTACTACCAAGTGCCACCTATGGCCTACTAACCTACTTTAGCACTACTAAAAGAAATCTATCCATGTGGGATTTGGTGCACAACATCTGTCACTTTGCCCTAGTCACCCCTCAGCTTATCTACGAGTGCCTACTGTACATTACTACTACTGCTACTATGTTTTTTATGCACTATATTGACTTATTATACTTATAGGAACACTGTCAGCTTTTGTGCCCATTTTTAAAGTGCAGGTAATCAATGTGCCTGGAGCAGTCACTAGCAATGTATGTATTTTTAGATAACAAGAGATTTGCACACTATTGCAAGATATGTATTATTTTTGTAAAAACTATATTCTGGTCATCCCAACTGATAGGTCTGTGGCACGCATCCATGAGGTAGAATTGTGTTGAGCTCCTTCATGAATGAGTTAGTTATTTTGGGTCATATGTTAGTAAAAGGTTGTGTCTCGTACTGTTCGTGCCATGAATTTCTGCAAAGATATTCCCCTTCAAAAACAAGTGCTCTAACCGGTTTTATTTTGTGTATAAAAACTGAAGTTGTGATTCTGGGTATGCGCATTAGAGTTCACACTAATGTGCATGCCCAGAGTCAAAGTTCGAGAAAAACAGACCGGGTTTCCATAAGGAATTATATCAACCGCAACTTGTGGTCAACATAATATTCATCGCTGTGATGCCGGTCGATGAAATAGTTGTTGAACCGGCATTGTAGATCCGATTACCTACTCTTTAAAAATGGGCACAAAAGCTTACAGTATTCCTTTAAAACGCAAAGCCTGTGGGTTGATGGGTGGGAGCAACCAGCCATACCTCCTTCCTGGGCTATATAAACCAGCTTCCTTCAGCCTCATTCGGAAGCTCTTTTTCTTTACTACAGACAGTGGCTCTGCTTCCATCCCTCCCCATCCGCTCCCCGTAGTTGCTGCTTTCCTTTTGGTTGTTTTGGGCCTTCCTGTTTGGGTTCATTTGTTGTGGGAGACATACAGAAATAGACTAGTTGCCATATTGGTCCTTGTAAGAACAGATCCAGAAGCAAATGGTTTGATACATTTTATTAAATGGGCAAGAAAATCCTTAAATGCTGATTGGCTAGCAGCCCTATCCAGCCGTGTTCTTATCAGCTAATACCGCTTCAACGGGCACTACATGTACCAGACACGATGCAGCACACAATTAAATCACTCTGGGTTCCACTGGTCTCCCGCTGCAATGCGCAGCTTCTTACTTACAATCTCTGAATACAGCGGGAGACCAGTAACCCCACCACACAAATCAACATACACTATACGCAAGCTACCACTTCCCACACAACCCCCGAAATATTTTTCTATCGGCAAAATTGTATTAAACTTACCAGACATTTTGTTTTTTTCATACACCAATGTCTCGCTCCCACTGAGTGTAATTTCCACAGTCCTCGCCATTTCCAGAGTCCCCCTCCCGACACATACAACATACTGTTACGAGCGTCAACAAGCCACAAACTAAGTAACTAATGTCAACACAAAACAAAAGCATATTTCTTTTCAAATTCTTAGTTTAAAAACCACGAACCACCCGCAGGCGTAAAACAAGTTATGTGCGACTATGCGTGACGCGGTGACACCTGGCTCCGACTGAAACCTGCCATTTTGTATTAAAGCAACATAATTACTGAGCTTTATCAATACAGATGATAAAAAAAGTAATACAAACTGCACACATCGAATTAATCCTTTCAGTATGCCAGGAGGGGGAAGACGCAAAAACATAATTTTTCAATAAATAACGATCTGGAACATGCTCATTGTCTAACAAGCTGGACGGCATACAACGAATGATGATGCTGTCACTCTTCCTAAAACCACAAAATACATTATAAATTAAATAAAAAAGAAACACATACAAAATAAAATATCCTATCTCTGCCATTGGTCCTTCCAGGGAAGGCTGTGTGGGAACTTATACATATATGACAGGGGACTATTTTTCAACATTTCACCTATTAAAACCAATTTTCATACATATATTGTAAACTTTTATTTTATCACTTTTTTTTACTAAAATAATTACCTGAGCCTCATGCCTAACAAAGCACCTGGGCATGCTCTTATCAGGAGATAACCCACACCTCAGAGTGTGTTATTGCTTGCTTATTGGACCAACATAGATGTTACAAAAAGAAAACATCTATGTTGGTCCAATAAAAAGTATCAAACCATTTGCTTCTGGATTTGTTGTGAGAGGAAAGAGTAGTGTAGATAGGATTAGGGGCCAGTTTTCTCACTCTCAGCTTGTGTCAAAATTCACAGTTCAGGAGGACTAGGGAGCCACTTTAATTTAATGCACCTCATCTGCTCTGTCATGGCCTGCATCAATCAGCCACAGCCACTTTCTCAGTAAAACTGAGTGGGTACAGTACTTTAATAAATAAAAAAAAAGAAAAGATCAGTCAATCAGGCTGCAGCAGTATTCAGGGGGTCAGAACTCGGGAGCCATGTTTTCCTTGGCTTGAGGCAGTTGTTCTCTCAAGCTCTCTCCTGGTTACAAACAACTGTTTCCTGAAGGGTAGTAATTGGGGAAAGAGAGCGGGTCATTTAAAGTTAGCACTTTAGTTCTAGAGTCAACACAACCTTTTAGAGTCACACAGCTGGGGACCAAGAATCGAAATGTGCGGTTCTTTCTCTGGCTCTCAGCTCGCAGCAAATTCTCTGCAGGGGCAGCGGTCAGGGGCATAGACACGGGGGGGTTAAGCAATGGAAGGGGGATATTAAACATATTTACAAAAAACAGATAGTTATCCCATCAGTACAGGAGAGACAAGAAAACTATGCTTTTGAGGGGGCAGTGCATTAGGGAGAAGCAACATTGTGGTGTTTTGTTTATGTTTCAAATGTGTGAGTAGTGTTTTTTTTTTCTTCTGGTTTTGTGATAAGGTTAACTAGTTCTTTATGTGTCAGTTATGTAGTAATTTACCCCTGCTTTATGAAGCCAGCTAACCAATCATAAACAAGGATTTGGTGACACAATTGTATAATATTTTGTTTGCTCCTCTGGCTGTAACTCTCTACTTTCTTCCTTTTTAGGGCATCCACTCCTGCTGCCCTTTGTCCTCATGCAACTCAGTGCTTACTTGCAATGTGTTTTCAGTGTGCCCATTCGAGTCTGTGTTCTACCTTTGTTATGTTGCAGGACTTCATGTCTGTTTCACAGTCAGCTTTACCTGTTTTTAATATCCAAACACAAACATTCCATTGCAGGTCCTCTGCATAATTTGTATTCAGTTACTATACTCCACTTGGCTCTGCCAACAGCTGCAACCATTTAATTCAGTCATTTCAGCCAGCCTTTTTAGTCAGTCTGTTTCAACATTTTCCCAAAGGTCTGGCTTTACTACTGCTCCTGCATTTCTACTCATGGCTTAGTGTTTTCTAAGATACTGGCCTTTCATACGCATTCATATTTTCAGTACCTTGCCATTCAGTTCAATTTGTATCATACCAGTCTTTCTTCGACTAAACAACTGGCCTGTTGACCACATCACACTGCAAACAAGCAATCAGCCTGCCAGGAATCATACTGCTCACAAGCATTCAGCCTGTCAGCCTCATCACAGTGCTCACCAGTCAATC
The DNA here is from genome assembly GCA_016271365.2 of Neoceratodus forsteri. Taxonomy (NCBI): domain Eukaryota; kingdom Metazoa; phylum Chordata; order Ceratodontiformes; family Ceratodontidae; genus Neoceratodus; species Neoceratodus forsteri. The sequence continues at coordinate 70,510,357 of CM057454.1, forward strand.
CATTTCTGCATCATACCATCAGACTCTATGAACGCATTCCTACTGGCCATTACCAGTCAAGTTCACTTGCCCCCACAAATTCCACATCTTGAGGGTGAGTCCCTTGTAATGGGCAGGGGTCCTTTTCGGGCTGCTTGTCTCCCACGACACCTTTTGTCAGTCCCACTAGTTTGTGAGAAGGTCCACTGACCAGGGAGGGGGGGAGCTTCAGCCATGCAGACCCACATTAGGTGATACCTCATGGTGTAGTATTTAAGATTTCAGGTGCTAGAGGGTGGGGCCCTAAGCCCACAAGGTAACCCTTAGCTGTGCAGACCACATCAGCAGCACCTCTGAAAGCTATTCTCCCTATGTCTGCCTAAGGTCCACCTAGTCTCATCCTGTATTCCCTTCCTTTAGTTTTCAGACATGGTTAGGCCTCCTCATGGTGTTGAGACTAAGTGTTAGCTTTTCAGCAGTTGCTCTCTCCTCAGTCCATGTTTTGGGGGGCTTCCTACCCTGAGGTACCTCCTTTGGCTTCGAGATTTACTTGCAGCACTCCCACAATGTTATCCCATTAGAGAGATAGAGCAAGAGGTATCCCTCTAAAAGTTCCCCTGAAATGGAATTCCAAATTTACACAATGAGCCTATTACGAGTACCCATGCCAAGAGGGAAGGTGGCAGAGGACATGACTCCCCAAACCTTTCCTCCACAAGTTTTTTTTTCCTTTCCTGAGTGCCAAAGGCCATGAAGTTGCCGTACCCAGTACCATTTTCCTGGTATTGGAAATTTACGCTGTTAGTTGGAGTCACATGGTCCCCACTTTCTCCTACAATCCTGCCATTCCCTCTCTCCTCTGAAAGTCATGCCTCAGTCTGCTGTCACTCATCACCAGCTATCAGCTGTCTCGGTCATAACTTTGCTCTTATATATTTGCAATTCCTGCTAAGCAGTTCTTTGGGGCTCCTTCTAAAAAACTTTAGCCAAAGGTATCACATTCCCATAGCACATCTAGAGGTGGAACCTCTTCAAGAGGTTTCCTTTGTTTCCCGGTACCCTGACAGGGAGGTAGTCCATCAGGGGAAAGAGAGTGCGGATGACTAGAGTAACTGCAAATGAGAGACAACATCCAACCATACAACTAGCTTTCAGCTACTAGCAAGTCTCACAAGCATTACTCCACATTGTGGTTACATATGCCCATTATATTGAAAGGGAAAGCCTGTGGCTTGATGGGCAGGATCAACCAGCCACATCCCCTGGGATGTATAAATCAGCTTCCATCAGCCTCATTTGGAACCTCCTGTGTGATATTGTATCCATGCTGCTGCACTTTGTTGCTGTTATCTGTATTGTCATGCCACTATGTACTGTACTGTAACTCTTCCTGGTCATTCCTGAAAAAAGAAACATAGAGTTTGTCAGCAGAAAAGGGACACTTGGCCCACCCAGTCTGCCCAGATGTTCTCAGCCTAATCTGCCTCTGCAGACCCTAACTGATCTCTAGCAACCCTCCCTCCTTTCTGCCTGTTCTCTAACACACCTTGTGTCTATCCGACCCATGCTTGAAGTCCCCAACTCTTTTCACCTCCACCACTTCCGCTGGCAGTCTGTTCCAGGCATCTTCTCCCCTTTCCATGAAGAAATATTTACTCACATCTCTCTTAAACTCCCTTCCTCTAGCTTCATTGCATATCCCATGGTCCTGGTGCTGCTTCTCATTTGAAAGAAACTTCCCTTCAGCACCCTAATAACCTCTGTGAGGTACTTGCAGCCAGGTCACTATCATGTCACCTCTTGCTCTCCTCTCTTCCAGGGTGTACATGTTGAGATCCCTCAGTCTCTCCTCATAGGACTTTTTCTTGCAAACCTAGCACCATTTCAGTTGCCCTTCTCTGAACTGCTCCTACATAGAAACATAGAATGTGACAGCAGATAAGGATCTCTTGGCTCACTAAGCCTGCCCACTTTCCCTACCTACAGTCACACTGAAGACCCTACTTGATCTCCAGCTTTACCCCCCCTTCCTTACCTCTAAAGTTCCCTTATACCTATCCATGCCTTCTTACATCCCATTGCAGTTTTTGCCCCCACCACCTCATCAGGGAGGCTGTTCCAGGCATCTATAACCCTTTCTGTGAAGAAGTGCTTCCTTACATTTCCCCTGAGTCTACTCCCTCCAGCTTCTTAGCATGACCCCTTGTTCTTAAGCATACTTTTCTCTGAAAAAGGCTTCCCTCTTGAACCTTATTTATCTCCTTGAGGTATCTGAAAGTCTCTATCATATCCCCCCTTTCCTTCCTTTCCTCTAGAGTGTACATATTGAGGTCCTTCAGTCTCTCCTCATAGGGCTTTTGATGCAGATCCCCGACCATTTTAATTGCCCTTCTATGGACAGCCTCTACTCTGTCTACATCCTTCTGGAGAAGAGAACTCCAGAACTAGACACAGTACTCTAGGTGGGGTCTCACCAGAGATTTACATGAGGTATCACCACCTCCATCTTTCTGCTCATGATACCCCTCCCTATGTACCCTAGCATCCAAATGGCTCCCCCCACTCTCTTGTCACACTGTTTGGCCACCTTTAGGTAATCAGATATGATAACACCCAGGTCTCTTTTCTGTTTGGTGGTTGCCAGTACCACTACCCCAATTTTGTACTCTGACCTTGGATTTCTATGCCCAAAGTGCATGATTTTGCACTTTTTTGCATTTAAATTTAATTGCCACATTCTTGACCACTCCTCAAGCTTGCCTAGATCTCAATTCATCCCCCCCGAGTGTCCACTCTAGTGCAGATTTTAGTGTAGTCTGCAAAAAGACATACCTTCCCTTGTAGTTCCTCTGCAATGTTGCTTATAAAGATATTAAAGAGGACAGGCCCCAGTATTGATCCTTATGGCACCCCAATAGTCACCCTCTCTTCCTTGGAGTGAACTCTCTTTACCACCAACCTCTGATGTCTATCCTCCAAGCAGTTACTTACCCAGTTTAGCACTTTTGGTCCCACTTCTAGGCTGCCCAGCTTGTTTACATGGTTTCTATGTGGAACAGTGTCGAAGGCCTTACTAAAATCTAGGTAGGCCACATCCACTGCTCCACCTTGATCTACTTCCCTGGTCACCCAGTCAAAGAAATCTATAAGATTAGTTTGACAAGACTTCCCCCTAGGGAATCTATGCTGCTTCAGATCTTGTAAGCCACTGGATTCAACATATTCCACAATCCTATCTTTTAGTAGTGATTTCATTAATTTCCCCACCACTGAAGTCAGGCTGACTGGCCTGTAATTGACAGCCTCCTCCCTGCTCCCACTTTTGTGATGTGGTGCTACATCTGCCCTCCTCCAGTCTTCTGGGACCACTCACATCTCTAGTGAGTGGTTGAACAGGACTGTCAAAGGTTCCACACAGCACAAGCAACACACAAAATTGCTGTTATAAATGAATTTCATAGCGTTTTATATGTCAAACGTGCAAAAAGAATACAAAAGTGGCTAAAGCGAATTAGTTAACATTTCACCTGGACTCTGCCAGGCTTCATCAGAATAAAATAGTGCCATAATATCATACCATTTAAATACAATTTTGAACATGACCATGTGACAATAATGAACCAATCACCTTAACAAATGGAACTAGATTCACATCATTAACTATTTCATGATCAGTCCTACAAATTTCATTTTATAACATAAATATACTATTCAGTACGCAGTCAAAGTTACAAGTAGTATCATAATGTGGTATTTATATTCCACAAAAAATAACATAGTCCTATACATAAATACACTGCTTATGTTATAGATGCAGGTAAACAAACTTGGAAACCTCAATTATTCAAGCCCTTTCTCAAATGAATTTTCATTAACATGTACTAGCCATATTATGATGAATATGTTTATGCATGTCATGTTATGATATTTTCTTTTATTATTCTAATACTTCTCTATATTAATTACCATTATGGTTATGGGCACAAAGAATAATGGTTTTCTAGGCACTTACATTTTAAAACCTCATTGTATTTGGTAACAGGATGGTTACATCTAATAAACAATCAATGGGGGGCTACAATCATTAAATCAATAGTTAATTATATATTAAACTATTGATTAATTCAGCTTTTATATTTTTGTAAAAATGCTGAAAGATCTATATTAAGTCCTTTACCTGCACATGCTCCCAAAGAGAAAATCCAAAAACTTTCCCTTTGTCCTATTTTTTGTTGATATCCCTTCCTCGGGGACCCATTGCAACTAGTTATAAGCCAACAAACTTGAAATTGTGTTTCTGTGGATAATTCAATTGCATATGTTTTGCAATGGCATAATTCAGATCACCTCTTTCAACCGCTCTAACATATTCACCAGTTCTAATCTTAAATTTGTGTATTGTCCTACCAACATAATATGCTCCACATTCACACAACAGAAAATAAACTACCCCTACACTATTACAGTTAAGAATATTGTTGTAAAAAAAATGGCCCATATTGCAATTGGAGCCTAGATTGGGGGAAATAACCAACAAGGGACCGAAGGTAATTTTTAGGAAGTGTAAAAGTATAAAAGATCATGTAGTGTCAAATATGACATAGATTAATGATAAAGAAAGACAGATTCTTTTAGCACCGGGACCAAAAGGCACATATAGATCTGGGAATTGTGTTTATTGTGGATATATACATAACAGTAAAAGTATATCACATCCTATTACTGGAAAAACAATAGAAATTAATGACTTTATTACCTGTAATAATGTAGGGGTAGTTGAACTAGCTTAGAACTAGTTGCAATGGGTCCCCGAGGAGGGGATATCAACAAAAAATAGGACAAAGGGAAAGTTTTTGGATTTTCTCTTTGGGAGCATGTGCAGGTAAAGGACTTAATGATAATATAGATCTTTCAGCATTTTTACAAAAATATAAAAGCTGAATTAATCAATAGTTTAATATATAATTAATTATTGATTTAATGATTGCAGCCCCCATTGATTGTTTATTAGATGTAACCATCCTGTTACCAAATACAATGAGTTTTAAAATGTAAGTGCCTGGAAACCATTATTCTTTGTGCCCATAACCATAATGGTAATTAATATAGAGAAGTATTAAAATAATAAAAGAAAATATCATAACATGACGTGCATAAACATATTCATCATAATATGGCTAGTACCTGTTAATGAAAATTCATTTGAGAAAGGGCTTGAATAATTGAGGTTTCCAAGTTTGTTTACCTGCATCTATGACATAAGCAGTGTATTTATGTATAGGAATATGTTATTTTTTGTGGAATATAAATACCACATTATGATACTACTTGTAACTTTGACTACGTACTGAATAGTATATGTATGTTATAAAATGAAATTTGTGGGACTGATCATGAAATAGTTAATGATGTGAATCTTGTTCCATTTGTTAAGGTGATTGGTTTATTATTGTCACATCGTCATGTTCAAAATTGTATTTAAATGGTATGATATTATGGCACTATTTTATTCTGATGAAGCCTGGCAGAGTCCAGGTGAAATGTTAACTTATTTGCTTTAGCCACTTTTGTATTCTTTTTGCACGTTTGACATAAAAAACGCTATGAAATTCATTTATAACAGCATTTTCGTGTGTTGCTTGTGCTGTGAGGGTGCTTATTTTTTTGTATTTAATAAATTGCATTTAATAATAGCACCACACGTATCCTGGTGCTCCTATTTCTTCAGTGTTATGACTGTCAAAGGTGCAGCCAGCACCTCTCTGAGCTCCCTCAATAACCTTGAATATATCCCGTCCGGTCCTATTGCCTTGTTAAGATTTGCAAGTTCTTTCAGGACTCTCCACAGTAAATGGACTAGTACTCATACCTCTTCTTTCGATGCCTGACACTGATCTGTGGTCTCTCACAAAGAAAGAATTTTACATGATGTCTGCTTTTTCCTTGCCCTCTTCCACACATCCCCCCTTCCCTCTGTAGTCTTACAATCCCTCCCCTGGTCTTTCTCCTTTCGCTAACATACTTGAAAAATGTCTTGCCCCCTTTTCCTTACTGCCTGTGCTAGCTTCTCCTCCGTTTGCACCTTTGCACTCCTGACTGCTTTTCCTGCCTCCCTCTGCTTCTTTGATACACCTCTTTATCCTCCTCCCTCTGTGTCTCCTTATACCTCCTGAAGGTTAACTTTTTTGTCCTTACCTTCCCTGCCACCCCTTTCGAGAACCATAGTGGTCTCATTTTCCCCTTGGTTTTGCTTACCTACCTGACACAGAGATTTGTTGCCTTCACTATTCCTGCTTTTAGTTTTGCCCACTGCTTCTTCACTTCACCCAAGCCCTCCCACCCTGCCAGGGCAACCGGAGGCATTCTCTCATCATTGTATAATTGTACCTCCTGAAGTCCGGGTCTCTCGCCTTTGTATGGTTCACTTCTGACATATGGTGATCACTATTCCCCAGGTGGCCACCCACTGTGACGTCTGCAGTACTGTCCCCATTGGTGAGTACAAGGTCCAATATTGCTCCTCCATGAGTGGGCTCCTCTACTAGTTGCCTGAAGTACACCCCCTGCAGCGAGTCCAGGATGCCCCTGCTCCTACCTGAAGCTGTAGTTGGGATGCTCCAATCGACATCAGGCATATTAAAGTTCCCCACCAACAGCACCTCCCCCTTAGTTGTCAGCTTTTGGATTGCTTCCATCTGAACTATGTCGATCTCCTCCCCCTGTACTGGAGGCCTGTAGATCACTCCAGTGCGAACAGCAGCTCCATTCCCCTTTTCTAAGGTGACCCACAGAATTTCCACCCCTTCCCGTGTTCCCTGCATCACTGTTGCTTTCATGCTATCCCTCACGTAAAGAGTAACTCCTCCCCCTTTATTACCTACCCTGTCCTTCCTGAACAGCGTATATCATGATATGGCTAAATTCAAGTCATGGTTCTCATTGCACCATGACTCTGTAATGCTGCAATCAGGATCACTGGTAAGGACACACTTGGAGTACTGCATGCAGTTCTGGTGCCCTTACTTAAGGAAAGACATCAAACTCCTGGAGAGGGTCCAGAGAAGGGCGACAAAAATGACAGATGGGGTGGGAGGGATGCCCTATGAGGATAGTTTGGGGGAGCTCAGCATGTATTCCCTGGAGGACAGAAGTGACAGGGGAGACATGATAGAGACCTTTAAATATTTAAAAGACATAAATAGGGGAGATACAGACCACATGTTCAGGCTAAAAAGGAAAGGGGTCACTAGGGGACACAGCATGAAGCTGGAGGGGGGTAGATTCAAGAGGGAGCTAAGGAGAAACTATTTCACAGAGAGGGTGGTGGTGGAGTGGAATAGACTACCAGAAGAGCTGGTCTCACAAAAGACAGTGGATGGCTTCAAAAGAGGATGGGATAGAATCAAGGGCAGAATAAGTACAAGAGGAGACCCATCACAAGGGGGGAACTCATATCGGAGAGGATGTGGGGTGGGGAGAAGGAGAGAGGAAGCTGTAGTGTAAACCACAAGCTGAACAATGGAGCAGACATGACAGACTTAGAAGGCCTTTATCTGTTGGCTTCCTTCGTATGTTCATATTTAATGGTGACAATGCCCAGATTAGCCTTCGTCATAACGGCCACTAGGTCAGGGATCTTATTCCCATGCTTCTAGCATTTGCACACATGGTCTTCGACATTCTGCTACCACCCTACCTGCCAACCCCCCTTTTCCCTTTTGCCTTCTTTCCTTACCCACTCTGCCCTAATTTCCATTCCAATATATACCTAACAATATTTTTTCTTGTTATGAGGTACCCTTGGGGATTTGCTGCCTGTATGCTTCTCCCTATTTACTACTTCAGCTAGCGGGGAGAGGGGGATAGTCTATGTCTTCCTGCTTCCTTCTGCCACCCCTCTCTGCTAGTTTAAATGCTTGCCTACGTAACATTTAAACCACTCACTGAGGATTTGTGTTCCCCTCTCTGACGGATGCAGGCCATCTCCCTTGTAACATAGAAACATAGAATTTGACGGCAGATAAGGACCGCTTAGCCCACCCAGTCTGCCCATTTCCCTACCTACTGGATAAGCTGCAGATCCTAGTTAACCAGCAGCCTACTTCTTCCTACCCCCACCCCCCAGAATTGCCTTATCACTATCCATGCATGCTTGAATTCCACCACTGATTTTGACTCCACAACCTCCTCTGGAAGGCCGTTCCATGCATCCACAATCCTCTCTGTGAAAAAATACTTCCTTAAATTACCTCGAATTCGCCCCCCATCTTCAAATTGTTCCTCTTGTTCTTGCTCACCTCTTTTTTTGAAAGATGCTACCCTCTTGGACTTTGTTGATTCCCTTGAGGTACTTGAAAGTTTCTATCATGTCCCCCTCTCCCTCCTTTCCTCGAGGCTATACATATTAAGCTCCTTAAGTCTCTCTTCATATGTCTTCGGTGCAGACCCTGCACCATTTTAGTTGCCCTCCTCTGGACAGCTTCCATCCTGTCTATGTCTTTGCGGAGATTGGGTCTCCAGAACTGCACACAGTACTCCAGATGGGGTCTCACCAGCTGTCTGTACAGAGGGATAATAACTTCCTGTTTTCTACTGGTGATGCCTCTCCCTATGCATCCCAGTATCCCTCCAGCCCTCCTTGCTGCCCTCTCACATTGCTTGCCCATCTTTAGGTCATCTGATATGACTACCCCCAGGTCCCTTTCCATTTTTGTTGTTGTTAGTATCTCACCCCCCATTGTGTACTCTTCCCCTGGGTTTTTGTTTCCCAGGTGCATTACCTTGCACTTCTTAGCATTGAATCTAAGCTGCCATACATTTGACCATTCCTCTAACCTTGCCAAGTCCCTTCTCATCCTTTCCACCCCACCCTGTGCATCAGCTCTGTTGCAGATCTTAGTGTCATCTGCAAAGAGACATACTTTTCCTTCCAGTCCTTCTGCAATGTCGCTTATAAAGACATTGAAGAGGACCGGTCCTAATACTGAACCCTGTGGTACCCCACTAGTAACCCTCCTTTCTTCTGAGTGGACTCCATTTACTATTACTCTCTGTGTCCTATTCTCCAGCCAATTCTTTACCCAGGCTGTCATCTTGGGACCCACTCCCAGGCTGGCTAACTTGTATATTAATCTTTTGTGTGGGACTGTGTCAAATGCCTTGCTAAAGTCTAGGTAGGCCATGTCCACAGCCCCTCCCTGATCTACTACTTTGGTCACCCAGTCAAAGAAATCTATCAGATTCGTCTGGCATGACCTTCCGCTGTGAATCCATGCTGCCTAGGGTCCTGTGCCCCTCTGGCCTCTAGATACTTGACAATTCTTTCCTTTAGAAGTGATTCCATCATTTTCCCTATCACTGAGGTTAAACTAACAGGTCTGTAGTTTCCTGCTTCTGCCTTGCTCCCACTTTTGTGAAGGGAATCACATCTGCCCTCCTCCAGTCCTCGGGTACCACCCATCCTCCCATGATTTGTTAAAAGGGTAGTCAGTGGTGTCACTAGTTCTACCCTTAGTTCTTTTAAATTCTGGGATGAATCCCATCAGGCCCCATTGCTTTGTCCACCTTCAGTTTTAAGAGTTCTTTCAGAATCCTTTCTTCTGTAAATGGGCGGTATCAACTTCTGTATCCAGAGTGTTACTACTGTTTGTTTTATGTACCTCCCTCTTCCTCTGTAAATACTGAGCAAAATATTTGTTTAGTATCTCTGCCTTTTCACAGTCTCCCTCTGCCCACCCTCCTCCCTTTATTAAGCCTCACTATCCCTCCCTTGGTCTTCCTTAGCTCCCTGATGTACCTATAAAGGTTTTATCCCCTTCTTAACTGAATTGGCTATCTTTTCTCGGTTTGGGCCTTTGCTGTTCTAACTGCCTTCCCAGACTCCTTTTGCTTTAACTGATACAGTTCTCTGTCCTGCTCCTTCTGTGATTCCTTGTACTTCCTGAATGCATTCTTTTTCTTGAACCTTCACAGCCACTTCCTTTGAGAACCATAGTGGTTTCTTACATCATCTTGTTTTGTTTATTTGCTTCACACAAGGCTCGTTACCTCTGTGATGGCAGTTTTTATTATTCCCCATTGTTCTTCCACCCCTCCTTCCTGCCCATTTGCTAGTGTGTTCCTTAGGCACTCACCCATTTTGGCAAAGTCAGCCCTCCTAAAGTCCAGTACTTTTGTCTTTGTATGGCTTGACTCTATTGCTGTGTTTATTGTGAACCATACTGTTCGATGATGTCGCTAGTTCCCCAGATGGCTACCCACTTCTACATCTGTGATCCTCTCTCATCTCCATTTGAGAGTATCAAGTCTAATATTGCTCCCTCTCAAGTGGGCTCCAGTACTAGTTGTCTAGGCATGCCCCTGTAGGGCATCTAGAATAACTGCACTCTTGAGTGGCAGCTGCAACTGCACTCCAGTTAACATCTGGCATATTCAGATCACTCATCAGCAATATCTCCCTTTTCTGCCATTCTAAGTATACTTTCTATCATTTCCTTGTCCATTTCCTCCCCTGAGAAGGGGTCTGTATCTAACCCTTTGCGGATTGTGGTGCCATTGCCTGTCTCCAAATTTACCCACAGTGCTTCTTCTCCTCCCTGTTTACCCTTTTGTTCTGTTGTTTATTCCTTCCCTTATGTAAAGAACTACTCCTCCTCTCTTTTATCCTCCTGTCCCTCCTGTAGATAGTGTATCCTGGTATGTTTATGTCCCAGTCATGGTTTTGTGTGTACCATGTTTCTGTGACTGCCACGATATCCAGATGTTCCTCCATCAAGGCCACTAATTCAGGAAGCTTGTTTCCTAGACTACGGGCATTGGTACTCATTGCTCTCCATTTTTTGATGGCTTTACCTTCTGTTGCAGCATCCCCCACTGACCGTTCTACCTTGGTCTTTTTCTCATTTAGTACCCTGTTTTGTAGGGAGAGGCTGGGATTTTCTGCTGCTTGTCAGTGCCTCCACCTTTGACTAGTTTAAAAGCTTGCCAATGAAGCATTTAAACCGATTGCTCAAAAGACTTGTTCCCTTCCTGGACAGATGCAGACCATCCTGCCAGTATAGGCTGGTGTCCCTCCAGGTGGAACCCCAGTCCCAATGAAGCAAACCCTGTGCTCCGCACCATTTTTCAACCATTCATTAAACTGCATGGTGCCAATTACCCTCGCCTCACCCATGCCTTTGACAGGCAGCACCTCTGAGAAGGATACTGTGTGTGCTACTTGTCTTAGGCCCCTCCCCAACTCTGCAATGTCCTCCTGCACTGCTCTAACCTCATGATGAGCCAAGTCATTTGTCCCTAGGTGGACAATTACGTCCAGCTCAGAATCCCTTGCAGCTGTTGTCGTGATCCTGAGGATGTGCTTCCTGTCCCTCCAAGCCATGGCACCAGGCAGGCACCTTACTTCAGTTTTCCCAGCTCCTCCCAGTTCTATCCCCCTAATAATTGAGTCCCCCACCAGGAGCTGCTTCCTTTCCTTGTGGTGTCCTCTGCCTCCTTCCTGTGGGCCTCCCTTGTGACAGCTGTCCTCAGCCTCCTTAGTCTCCTCTGTGGGTGCATCCATAGGGGAGCTATGCTCCCCCAGAATGGTGTATGGATTGTGGAGTGGAACAACTGACTGGGTGTGCCTCCCTTCCACCATCCTCACCCTTCCTGAGCCCACTGTGGTCCAACTGCTGTGTTTTCTTCACAACCTCTGAGGTAGTGGTGGTGGCTGTGGTGCTCCCTGGATGGGGGAGGTTCCCTTCCTACTGTCTAGTGTGGCCTGGGGGAAGGTCCCCATACTACTGTCCAGTGTGGCCTGAAGACGGGCAACTTCCTCCCTCAGGGCAGAGAGTTGTCTGAAAATAGGGCAGCATCTCAGCCTCCAGAAAGACTCCCAGAAGACTGCTGCCCCACAGCCATTACATTGCACTACTCCCCACATTTTTTTTTTTTGTGTGTGTGATTGGTTTGTAATATAGAATATATATTTATAATATACAATGTGTATGCTTATATTGTCAGTGCAGTGTGCTAGAGGATATGACAGTGACATGCACCTTGCACTCTTGAAATGATGTCAGAACCCAGGTATAAAGGAACTATTTCCAGGGTGGGTGGGTGAGGGTGGGAGGGATGGGCCTAAACTGTGCCCTCGCAAAACAATCAGCTAAAAGCTCGACCCGCTGCTGCAATGAGTGCCTTCCTGTCAGCAAGATGCCCTACACAACAATTTGATAGAGAAATACCCTGCTAATCAAACAGAGAAAATCCACACATCCAAGTCAGACACAGGTAAACCTTCCAGCCCCAAAACAGGCCTGGTGGTTTGTGCTCCAAAGAGCTGTCAGCCCCAAAATAAGTCAGCTGTGCTTTAAACTCTTCCTGCACCTAAAATCTTAAGAATTGTAACAAACAACAAACCTAGATCCACCACCCTCTGTTGCTTGAAAGACTGTCTTTTCCTGTTTCACACTGCAGGTTTTTCTGTGACCACTCCTTAACCCCAGTAACTCTGTTAAAAAAGAGTTTAACTATCACAAACTCCTCACGCATCAGTAAATTATTTAAAAATAGTTTCTGTCCCAAAATCCTAGTAGTCAATCCAGCTACCCTCAAGGACAACCAGAATGCAGTATTCAAACACTTATGAGGTTACTTCCAAGATAAGCAGAGTTTGCAAGTTTCTTTTTCAACTCCTCAGCCAACTGTAATTCATTTAAAAATAGTTTAACTGTCAGCAAATCCTAGTAGACAATCTAGTTACCTCAAGGACCTACCCAAATGCAGTATTTTAATCCTTCTGAAGTTACTAACAAGATAAACAGAGTTTACGAAGCCCCTTCTTGGTTAAACACTAAATAAATGTGAATAAAAAGCAATTACCAAGGGTGGTTAGTTTCACCTCCCACAGAATTAAAGCAAAAGTGCAAGTTTGTTGCAGATATCAAGTGCAATATAGAATTTCTCACACAGCTCGTAGTTGAAGAAAGTAGTGTCCTTCCAGCTCCAGAAAATGTGCTTTGTGTCCAATTGTATAGGCCTTTATCCCTCCAGGTGGAAGCCCAGTCCCCAATGTAGATTAATCCCTCCCCCTGCACCACTTCTTCAACCATTGATTGAAGCTCCTGATATGGATTACCCTATCCACCACCTATCATAGATAGGAAGTACCTCAGAAAAGGTCACTTAGCATGCTGCCTGCCTAAGACTCCTCTCAAAATCCCTGAAATCCTCCCGTACTATCCCCTCCCTGTCACTAGCCAGGTCATTAGTCCCCAGATAGACAATGACATCCAGTTCTCCCTCCTGTCCTGCTGTGCTAGTGATCCTCCGGATACGCTTTCCATCCCTCCTAGCAGTGGTGCTGGGAAAGCACTTAACCTCCCTCTCTCCCTCCCTACCTACTCCCAAACCTAGCCCCCTCACAATGGAGTACCCCACCAGGAGTTGCTTCCCCATCCTATGGGGTCCTCTGCCACACTCCCTAGGCACTCTGTTAAGAAGGTCCTCCACATCCTCCTTGGTCACTGCTACAGGTACCTCCCTGGGACAATCCCACTCTGCTAGGATGGTGTAGGAATTGTGTAGTTGTACGATAAGGAGGATGTACCTCTGCTCCACCACCTTCACACTTCCCAAACCTACCATAGTCCAGTTGCTCCTTCTCCTTGGCACCCTTTGAGGTAGTGGTGGTGGACCTGGTGGTCCCTGGGTGGGGGAGGAGGCACCTCAAATCCTGGCTGGCTTGGCCTGGAGTCCAGCAACCTCCTCCCTCAGCCCAGAGAGGTGCATGCAGATGGGGCAGCACTGGAGTCTCCAGAAGGTTTTCCTGAAAACTGCTGCCCTACAGCCATTGCACTGCACCGCTCCCAGCATATCTAAATATTACCCTGCCTGTATTTTTTTTGTTTACTTGCTTAACTGCCCAACTGTTTTGTATGTTTTCTTGTTGATTGTCATTGATTGTTACTGTACCCTCCCGGGTCGTGCTTGAAAATAGGCAGGACTAATGCCTAATGCAGTTACCTGGTTACCAAACACTAATAAATAAATAATTCAAATCCTTAGCTACCACTACCCTAGACTGGGTGTTCCACCTATTCTCAACTTATTGCCTGGCCCTAACTAATTTTAGACCTTTTATAACCTCAACCCTAAATATAACAGATATACATAAATGAGCAGGTTGCTATGTCGCACAAAGTATCTTACAGTACAAAGAATGAGCTTAGCTGCAGTACATTTAGAATTACATGCACACATGAAATAGCAAGCACACCCTTTCACACCCACATAACAGTATCAAGGCACCCTAGAAAGGTTTTGCTGCAATCCCCTTATATTGCTGGCTAGTGATTATTTGGTATACCTTGGGCCAGCTTGAACAACACTAACCCTCCCTCAGTCTTCCCACTGCATCTCCCCCCATCTCCCTTCTGTTCCCTCCCCACAATAGTATTTAAGTATGTAAGCACACATAGTAAATATATCCTTTCAGTATTCTACAAAGCTTCTGGCTTTGATTAAATTGCCAAGTGATGTGTGGCAGCAGTAAATAAGCAGACAGTAATGAATAATAGGTAGAACCACAAAAATACTTAAGATACACCAGCATGGAGAGGAGCAAAGTGGCTGGTAGATGGCACATTTTACAATGGCATGTTAAATACTGGCTTCTGATTGGCTGGCTGGCATGATTTACAATGTGTAAATCATACTATCACCCAACTGGAAAAAGTGCCAGCCAGCCAGTTGCCCCCCCCCCAAGATCATTCCGACACAAAACTTCAGAGGTAACGGCCACCATGTTTTCAACCAGTAATGGCAAACTGCCTCACCCCACATTCCCAAATCGCCACTTCGGTGGCAGAGTTATTTATGCCCTATGGGGCTCTTTTAAAAAAGAGGCAACCAAGGAGAGAAAATGCAGCAAGGAGCTACTGTTTACTGAAACTGCTCTTGCAGTATGACAGACGTGGGTTTCGAGTGGTGAGAGAGAGCGTTGAGTGGCAAAAGCCACCAGTCAGTGATGCCCCATGGTTAATGTTAAAACCTAGGAAGTGTGTGGGTTCAAGGAGAAAAAGCAGCAAAGGAGCTGCTATTTTAAGTGAAGCTGCTCCATGGAAAAGAAAAGCTGGGGGATGGGGGTCTTGGACTGAGCGTGGGTCATGGAGTGAGTGCGAGGACGGCACCAGCAAACGCGGCAGGTGCTGCACACTGGAAGCCGAACCCCAGCTTACATGCAGCAGGTAAAAGGGACTTTTTTTTCTCGTGCAACAATAACTTCAATAAAAATAATAAAAAATAGAATAAAAATAGAATAAAAAACAAAGTTCCCTTTATTTTTTTCTCCCAGAAATAAAGAAGGCCATTGTATAATTGCAATATACCATAAGAGAGTGTGGGCAATGGCAGGATTTATCCACGCCTGGTGTGGTTCCCTCACTGCAGCCTCGTGAGCAAACCACCACACCAGGTGTGGGTAATTCCTGCCATCACCCACACTCTCTCATGGTATGTTGCTTAATTACCAGCTGACTACAGCAGACTCAAGGGAGACAATCATCTTTAGCAGACAGGCTGCTTGGACAATTTATTTATTTATTGAAGTCTCGGATTTACAACACCTTTGAGCTGGAGCTCATTTACAAAGGCTCCATGTCAAAAAACAGAAGAAAACAGTGTAACAAACAGAAAAGTAAACAAAGTATAAAGGCTGAGTGAGAAAACAGTATACATAGGATACAAAAAATGTACAATAAGTGCAACATAGGTATCAAGAGATTACAAGGTAATAGTTTCCATTACACACAATTATTCAATAGCAGTCAGAATAGTGGACCTTGTAAATAACCATGAGCTGAAGGGAATTAAGAGAGGGGGAGACAGAGTATTGAGGAATCAAGAATAGAGAAGGTCTAGGCAGCCTGAGGTAGGACTGAGTATGGGGGGGGGAGGGGGGAGCATGTATAGAGATGGGGAAGGAGAAAGGGTGAGGAAGAGATGAGTGTAAGGGGGAAGGGTGGCAGAGATTATAATTCAATGGAGTGGGAGGGGGTACAAAGTGACAGGTGGGAAGGGAAGGGTGTACCTGAGCGGAGATGATGAGGGAGAGTAGGAGGAGACGAGCTAACAGTAAGCGGTATGGAGGAAGGCAGATAGCGGGGTAACAGAGGGAGGAGTGAGTTGGGAGGGACGTTAGGGGAAGGGGTAAGGGATAATGCTAGGAGGAGCAGTCACAACTACTGAGTTTCAATAAGTGTCCATGAAGATTAGCTTTAAAGGGCCCAATGTTGGGAGTCTGCCAGGAGGTCAGGTGGGAGGCTATTAAGTCAGCTGGGTGCTCTATAAATAAACATTTGTTGGGCTTGGGTGGTACGGCAGAAGGGGACCTGGAAGGTAGGATTGGATGTACTTCTGGTGTGGCAAAGATTGTGAGTCCAATTTAGAAGGTGCAGTAGTGAAGGAGCGGCCAGACTCAGACTTATCTTTTTGCCAACAGTTTGATAGGAGATTCTGTGTTGCAGGTTTAACCAGTTTGCCAAGATGTAGAGGTCACAGGTGTGAGTGAGAGGGTGGACACCTGTGACGAGGTGGCAGGCTTTGTTCAGTGCAACATTTAGCCTGTGGAGTGTAGTGTTGGTAGTGGACCCATAGATAATGAGCCCAAAATTGACAACTGAAAGGATGGAACGGGAGATGGCCAGGCAGAGGGCTTCGTGGGACATGCTGTGTCAGTAAAGAAGCACTAGCCTGATACTGACAGCTCTGGATAAAGTATTCACATGCTTATTAAAGGATAGGCTACTGTCCAAGGTAATGCCGAGGTATTTAAAATTGTGGACTTGTTCAAGTGGTGTGCTGAGATTGTTCATGATCAGTAATTGGGCGTTTTTGTATCTACTGTGTGGACTAGCAAAGAGAATTGCTTTTTTTTTTTATAGTTCATGATTAGTTTGTGACTGGTGAAGCAGGCTGCCTGATATACAAGGTCAGATAGCCTGATTGGCTAAAGCAGTGACCGGTGGGAAGTCCTACTAAGAGAAGGAAGTGAGCAACCCAGCTGACTCCTCCTGACTGGAGGAACTAGTGGGCCAGTGAATGGGACAACTGGCAACAACTGCACACCAAGACAGTCCACAAACGTGCAGTCCAGAGCCCGACTGGCTCACTCCCTCACAGCAGAAATCCCCAGGCAGAGTGCACTGCACACAATAAGTGTTTCGATTGGACTTCAAAAGATGCTCTCAGAGTCAGAAAATTTAAATAGCTCCACCCTCCTCAGCTGACTCCTCCCAACTGGAGGAACTAGTGGGCCAGTTAATGGGATGATTGGCAATAGTCCCACACCAAGACAGTCCACAAAAGTGCAGTCCTGAGCTCAACTGGCTCACTCCCTTATAGCAGAACTCTCCAGGCAGAGTCTGTTTACCCTGTCTATATCCTTTCTGAGGTGCGGCCTCCAAAACTAGACACAGTACTCCAGGTGGAGTCCCACCAGTGAGTGATAGAGGGGCAACTCCACTTCTCACCTCCTGCTGGATCTACCCCTCACTATGCACCCTAGCATCCTACTTGCCCTACCCACTGCTTTGTCTCACTGCCCTGCCACCTTTAGGTCATCAGATATGATAACCCCAAGGTCCCGTTCCTATTTATTGACTGTCAGTACCTCCCCCCACCCAATCTTATACTCAGCGCCTGGCTTCCTGTCCCCTAGGTGCATGATGTTTCACTTTTTCGCATTGGTATCTGTTTTCCTACTGCACTTGCAGTATCCAGTTAACAAAAAATAAACACCTACCCTTTTGCAGATTTGGTGAAAATTGTACCACTGGAACTGGATTGGGCCATATTGGTAAAAGCCTGACTAGCTGGTCCAACTGGACTGTGCACAAGATATACAAATTTTGTCAGAACGGCCAGATGAAAAGGTCTAGCTTTTACCAATTTCATCTGGTTCTGCTGGTTTGGTTTCTCATCCCTGCCTGGGACTTGGTGAAAACCAGACAGCCAGTACCAGACTGGAGCAGATCAATAAAATGCAGGACCACCAAAATTTGCACTTGTGCCCAGTCCGACAACACCATTCAACCTTTTACCACTGAAGTGGGGGACACAGACACTCTAAATAAGGAAGTGTGGGACACTGGTTATTAAAATGAGTGACACGTCATCAAACATGAAGATGCAAGCTCAAAACAAGAAAACCAGTGGTGTTATTTGCTCAAAGTTTAATTTTAGTTTAACATCATAAAATGCTATAAATTTCTTCTTTAAAGTCTATGTTTACAGCGTCTCCTCTATGTGGGCAACACCTTTTAATGTGGGATGGTTTGGGACAGAGCATGTCTGAGGGGTAAAATGAGGGACCTACAGTACCTCATAATGAGGGACAATAGAGATGTATGGGTCCAGCAAGTGCAGCTTTTACTGATGTGGTCCGGTGTACACTTATACCCCATGTTAAACTATTTCTGGGGGGTTGGGGTACTTCTTGGAATAGTCTTAAGAAGGAGAACTTTTTATTTTTGTCAGAAGTAGTGAAGGGCAATAGGGCCATACCTCTTAACTGTTCCTGATTACCAGGGAAATCCCTTGTCTTACCACTCACAATTGCTCTGTCCCTCACATGTCCCTCAGGGAAAACCTGCTGCCATACAGAAAATGTGGCATAAAGTCAAAATATACTCAGATGTTAAATCAAAAATAAAGTTTGTACAAGAAAGCACAATGGTTTCCAACGTTCTGGGCTTGTATCTCCATGTTTGACGAGGTGTCCCTCCCTGTGAGAGTCAATGCCAGTCATTTCAGTGCCAAAAAGTTGAGAGCTATAGGGCAATACACTACAATTGCTGTAACCGTGCCATCAAGTCCTGACTCGGGTATATCTTGGATGCTTTATTTCCTCTCTCTCTCTCTTCCTGAGATTTTTAGCCAATCGGATTGTCTTTAACTCAAGACCCCACTCCGTGCTGGGCATTCGCCCCAACTGGCTGGTAAAGCTGAAGAGAAAACGACCGCTAGGTGCACTCCTTGCACCTGGCGGTGGTTTTCGTAAGTTATTGAACCTGAAGCGCGATGACATTCTTTTCTTTAGCACAGCGGCGGGCTTGCAGACATGCAGAACCGTGCCTCGGCAGGGCCTCCTTGACCTTGCCTATCCTACTTCATATCCGAGGCATACCTCTCAAGTGTCACTCATCAGGAGGGACAGCCCTCATTTTGGCCCTTAAAATTGCTCTGTCCCTTATCCAGCCCTCAGGAAAAAGGTGCTGCCCATACAGAGAATGTGCTGTAAATTCAGATTTTAAAGCAAAAACTCTTAATATTCTAGAATACTAAATCCAAAATAAACTTTGTACAACTAAACACTAGGGTTTTCACAGTGTTCTGAATTGTATCTCCATGTTTGAGGATGTATCCCTCATTTTGAGTGTCCAAAAATGTCCACCTCCCTCATTTCAGCAACAAAAGGTTGAGAAATATGCCGATGATAATTTATTACTATCATTTATTATTATTTCAACGGTTCTCCGGGGTGCAAAGTCCAAACATGTAGGCGTCTCCTCCTCAGTAACAAGGCAACAGCACACCCAGCGGCTCTGCGGAGGGGGCAGGCGGGCCGGCTGACTTTTGAGAAGGGAGAAGTTATCGAAGAGGAACCCGAGAACCTGGTAGAAGACCGAAGTGGTGTTCCCGCTGCTGCACTGTTTGCCAAACGAGGTTTGCAGTGATTTGACTAAAAAACATGGATACCGGTGGTGGTAAGTTTGCTCACTCGTGTGTTACAATGAATGGGATGTGTTTCACGCGAACACTTTAATGGAGGTGTGGGGATACAGTTTTAAAAACGGTGGCTCCTTCATCCACGTTTTTGACGGGGGGGGTAGTGGAGGCTGAAGGGAGGACGGCTTGCGGTACCATAGTATGGTCCAGCTACATGGGGTATGGATGAATCATTCTTTTAAGATGTCCCTACAGTAGTGTATGTGCCATACCTCTGCGTACTCCTTCAGTTCAAGTCCTGTTTCTGATGCAGTATGAAGCATCCTTATTTTGTTACCGGTGCTTGCCGAGTTGGATACTAACAGACACTGATATAGTAGGAGCTTTGTGGACTGGAATTGTAATCTCTGATTTAGGAGGGGGAAAAGCCCTTTGGCGAGAAACTGATGCGGTGTAAATGCGGTTCATAAATACGTCATCTCCCTAATTTTTTCGTCACCAGAATGTCTAGTTTCCATAAATCTTTTCCCAAGGAAACAATTCCATTTATAATTAATGTGCCAAGTTCCCCATTTCCTTGTAAAATCTCTCTCGGTGCTTCTTGCTGGCATGCATGATTCTGTAGACTGTTACCTGTTGCAGTAAGACGTGTAGAGTATTTGGTGCATGCTGACACATTGTCCACATGCACTAATGTCCTTTTGTAAACTTTAATTCATGATGTAAGGAATACGACACAAAGAGGTGTGGTTTATGGGCTGATAAGAGCACGCCCCAGATGCATATTGAGGCAGGAGGTGCTTGTGCCGAAGTGCCTTTAGAACCTGGGAAGTGCTCTAATCAGCAAATAACCCACACCTCGGAGTGTCTTATTCTGCTTATAAACTGGGTCCCCCAGTAATAAAAAAATACATTAAAAGACTGCTAAAACCAAATAAAAGTGGCAAATATTGTAAAAGAAATCTTAGTAGAAAAGTAGTCCTTCTTACCCCAGGAGTCCTTTAGCATCAGTAACTTTTTTGCACTTAACTGGCTAGGTGCAACTGCCCCGGAGGTGTGCCTTTAAGAGATATTTAAATGAGCATCGGGCCAAGCCAGTCAAAAGACAGGAGGGGATGTGAGCTGAGTGAAAGCTGCTGAGTGCTTCAGAATTTTTTCTCCGCTGGACTGAGCAATATTGCCTCTGAGGTGTCTCACAACTTTCCTTGTTGACAGCCTCCTAGTGAAGTGGCTAAAAAGAAACTCTCGAGACAGATATGCTCCCGTTGCTCCTGGGAAAGCCAGTAGCGAGACAGCAGGCAGCTTAAATCATACAGAAAAAACAAAACAGTTACAAACTGCACAGGTTCTTCCGTCAGTGTAAGATATGGAAAAAATATGGCAGCTGTTTCAGACCCTTCAAAAGATGGGTCCTCGATTTACTGGGGCTGGTAAGCACCCTTCCACAGTTCTCTCTTCTGTAGACTGTGAAGGTGATGCAGATGATGATCAATTTTATGATGTCCCTGACATGGATTTTGAGGGCCTTGAGCCCCATGAGTCCTCGGACCCTCACCTTGGGGATCCCTTGGGTGACCACGTGGCTCCTTCCTCTATGTTTACATTTATACAAAATATGCTGAATACCCTGGACCTCCCTAAGCAGCAGCCCAACCAGGATGTCAATGAAGATGAAGATTATAGGGAGATGAAGAGTCTTTCATCCTCAAAGGCCCTAGTCATCCCTATCTATAATGCATTTAGAAAAAATACCATGAAGGTGCTTCAACACCCCACTTCAGTATCAGGGGTTGATAAGCGGCTTGAGAGAAAATATAAATTGTCTAAAAATGGTACTGAGTTCCTGTCTGCACACCCTAGCTATGAAAGTATAGTGCAGCAGGCAGTTTGCCAGAAAGCTGGAGTTTCCTTGTTGCCCTCTCCCCCTGACAAGTGTAACCCCTAGATGGCACTATCCCAGGGGCTACTACCCCTGCCTGATTTGCCACTAACAGGTTGAGGGGCCTGGATCCAATGGCGGGTGCCTCCACCCAGAGGTCAGGGTTTGCAATAGTTAAACTAACTTGGTCACAGCCCTCTGGGACACTGCAACCCCCCTTTCTTCCCACTAGTGGCCCACACAATATATCAGAATTACCTTCACAGTATACACTTACCCCAGGACTGGTTCCGGCACTGGGACCTCCTGTGAAATGAGATACAGTGCAACAATCACAGTACAGTACTTTAACATAGACAAATACCTCAGGCAGTATAACTTTGCTGAAACAAGCAGCTCTGATTTATTTAGGGGATATAACAAGGACAGGGGAAATCAGGTTAATTAGCTTATCACTCTAATAATCTACCTATGGCTCTGTGCAGGCCTATCCCTATCAGTTACTGTCCCTGGGTACCCAAGCCCTAGTGGCTAGTCCAAACCGTGGCAGCTGGTAGGGCCCTTTCACACAGAGAAAAGGAGAATTAAACAGTCAGCAGTACAGTAATTTCATTTGGATTTAATGTGGCAATTCAACGGGGCGACCCTGAATTAGTACTCACGACCTCCAAATAAGATAGGGTCCTTCAATGTCAGCAGGGCTCACTTGAGGTACACAAACCTCTTCACACATCCATATAAAAAAAGCACTATACCAGGCAGGCTGCATCTGTATCCCGATCGCAATTACTGCACAATACCGGGAGAACACACAGCAGATTCAGTTCCTGACAGACCAGTGCAATTTTCAGCAATTCTTCCAGTCTTCTACAAGGGTGAGCCTGGTTTCTACTCTTCAGAGATCCTTTGATTCTTTTCACAGGACAGTTCAGTCCTAACAAGCTGCAGACCGGAACTCTGGGCCTTACACACGTTTTTTGACTAAAACTGCACACTGAAAAAGCACAGGGCTCCTTCCTTCTTCACTGCCAAAGCTCAACTGAAACTCCAACTGACAAAACCGGGCACTTCCTTTGAGTTCCTCCCAGTTCTTGACTGGATTGGCTGTCACTCACAATAGACTGCTGCTGTTGGTCCAAAAAGGCACTGAAGTCTAAACTACATCTCCCAGAGTCACTGCCCATACAATCCTCTTGTGGCTGGCTCAGATTATGAGTCCAAGTTCTGATTAGTCAAGGCACCATTTTAGAGCTAGCTTACCCCACTGATTGGTCCAGTTCAGCAGTTCAAAACTAGAATGGGAACTAGCAGACACAGTTCTGACTGCAAAGAAAGCAGGTTAGACAAACTGTCATTTCATTATTACTGTAAATGATTTCTGGCAAACAGTTACATCTTTCAGATAGGTTCCTTTGCACTCCTAGTGACTGCAAAATGGAGTGAATTGGCAGCAGTTCGAGTGGTACCCAAACAGAGAAACACACAGTCCCCCCATATAAACTAATTATGTCTGCAAGCAGACAGCTCTTAAAGAGACAGTACCAGAGGCTCTAAAAACACTCACTGATAAATGGCTTAAATGCCAAACACCATTCAGGCTTGGAGCATTCAAGCAAGCTCCTGGAAGTCTTTTGGGAACCCCCATTTGCAGGGGGGTTACACCCTTCCTGGCCTGGGAAAGCTTGACGTCCGCGTCAGGCAAGTACCCCCATAAGTTTCAACTGCAACCATATACATTTGCAATAGGCTTGCACATGTAATCATCAGTCAATATATCATTTTACCAAGAACACATTTCTGAAACATTGCAGTACGTCACTCTTTACACAGTATTACATACACATTGTACCATAACTCAAGTTATTACCTCTTGTACATGAAACCTGAAGAGAGGGGGCCCTTCCCTATCAGTTACCTTGGGGCTGGATGGGGCAAGGGCACCATACTTAGAGGGCAACACAAGTAACTTGGAGTTAGCACTGATGCTCAGTTTGGGCAATGAGCTCGGGACACATACACTCCTTTATGGACAACATTGAGAGGCAAGTCCACAGGCCTCCCAAGGGAATCATAACTGAGGTGCACCACAGGCTTTACAGCTCGACCAGTCTTTCTAGGGGACTGTTATAGTCTCTGCACTCTGAGCCTCATTTTCAGCATTGTCCTCACTTGTCAGGGAGTCTCCATGGGGGTAGAGGGCTAGAACTTGGGGCACTTTCAGCTCCAGGAGTTACAGTTTCTGAGTCCACAACATTTGGCTCGCATGGAGAGCTTTCGGACACTGGCAGTGGACTGTCAGGGCACTCAAAATACTCTTCTTGTTCGGTGTATCACCAGTCTGCCCCAATCTATCATTTCCTCCCTGAAAGCTCAAACAGTTCAACCATGCACAATGATTCCATTTCATCTGATCTGATGCTTTGCACTTCACTTTCTGGGAGCATTGGCTCCAGGGACGAGCTGGGGGCTTAGACAGTCAGAAGGCCCAGCTTTGTCTCCAGTGACTAGGGGATTGCCCCAAACAATTGACTCAGTTCGTAGAAGGATAGTATTCAAAGTCACTCTCACTTTCTTCCGATATGGACTGACAGTCATGCTCAACTGGGACTTGTGGAGGGAACACTTTAACTTTGCTTCTGTAGGTGCAGACTTTCTTGATCTTTTCTTAGCAGCAGCTCTAGTCACTGGTCAGAGGGGCATCTTCTGGGGCTCAGACTCAATTAAGATTTGTCCAATGGGCAGTAAATGATTTCTATGCATTGTTTTACATCTTTTGAATTATTCTCAGGCCTTACTTTGTACACTGGCAGATCATCTAGTTTGCCCACTACAATGTGAGGAGATGGTGCCATCTGTCAGCAATCTTGTGCTTGCCATGCAGTCCCAGATTTCTTAGCAATACCCGATCTCCCTCCTGGAGTTCCTGTGCTTTCACCTTTTATCATACCTTTCTTTGTTGGCCAGATTTCTTTTGGCAGCCATGGTTTGAGCCAGTTGAGTACGCATGAGTTAGCTGGGCCTTTAACTTTTGCACATACTGTAAATAGTTGTCAGCTTGAACCCCATCAGGAGAGACCCCAAAACACACATCTACTGGTAGTCGAGCTTCTCTTCCAAACATCAGGCGGTAGGGGGAGAATCCAGTGGCATCACTTTTGGTGCAGTTATAAGCATGTACCAGGGTGCTAATTTGTTGGCTCCATCTAGGCTTGTCCTTTGGGTGCAGGGTGCCTAGCATATCTAGCAAAGTGCGGTCGAAACGTTCAGGCTGTGGGTCCCCCTGGGGGTGGTAAGGAGTGGTTCTGGACTTTCGCACTCCCCACAGAGAAAGCATCTCTTTGATCAGACGACTCTCAAAGTCTCTCCCTTGATCAGAATGGATTCTTTGTGGAGCCCCATAGTGAACAAAAGTTTTCTACAAGTACTTTGGCCACAGTGGATGCTTTCTGGTCTTTGGTGGGAAAGCTTGGGCATATCTCGTGAAATGGTCAGTGACCACCAGCACATTACTGATATTTCTTTGATCTGACTCCAAACTCAGAAAATCAATACAGACCAGCTCCATGGGTGCACTGGTGGTGATGTTAACAAGGGGCAGCCCTCTGGGCAAAGCTTTCCTCTGTAATAGCGACTACAAGTTCGAATGTGTTGCTCCACATCAGCCCCATCTTAGGCCAATAGAATCTGGATCTCACCAAGTCAAGTGTTCTGTCTATACCAAGGTGCCCATGTGGTTGTGCAAGGACCTCAGTACTGAGTCTCGAAGGCAGTGGGCAGCACTAGTTGTTGTTTGTCAACTTGTCCCCTCTGTCTACTGTTTCTCTGTATAACAGTTTATTGATCAGTTTCAACTTAGGACCTTCTTTGTATAACAGTGCAGTTCTCAAATCAGTGGGCGTAATTTGGACATCTTTTCCTGCATGAGGGCTTCTAAAGCTGCTTTGATCATGGGATCGCGGGATTGAGCCCACCGAATACTGTCATTGTCCAGCTGAGGCAGTGCACCAATGTCTATTGCAGAAAAGTGGCAATAAGCAGCAGGTATGCAATTCTCAGAGGCTCCCAAGCAATCCACCATGCAGTCCACTGCGTCCGTGGACATTTGTTCCTCCCTGTCAAACTTCCGGCAGAGTGCCCGAATGTCAGGTTCTGCCAATTGGACCCAATCATTCTGGGGAACAGGCCTCCGGGAGAGAGCATCAGCATCTATGTGGTTCAGACCTGCTCGGTATTCAGAGCATAGTCATATGTAGATAATGCAGAAAGCCACCTATGGCCAGTGGCATCCAACTGCTGAGGTCTGCACATAGGTCAAAGGATTATTGTCAGTTTTACTAGTATTTTAGCCCCATACAAGTACTCATGGAATTGGTCAACAATAGCCCACTTCAAAGCTAGGAACTCTAACTTATGTACAGGATAGTTCTTTTCGGATGGGGTCAGGCTTCTACTGGCAAAGGCCACTGGTCTCAGGCCATTCTCGTGCTCTTGGTACAACACAGCCCTCAACCCTTGCAAGCTAGCATCAGTGTGCAGGACGAAGGTTTTCTTGGATCGGCATAGGCCAGCACTGGAGCATGGGTAAGTTGATATATGATCTCATGAAAGCAGTCTCACAATCAGGAGTCCAGCGGGCCCAAATATTTCACTCGGATGAAAATACACTCTTTCAGTCTTGAGGGACGCTGACTTTGGTATTTTTGTGGGTTGGGGATACCCTTGAGTAAGGTTAAGTAAAGGGCGGATCACTCTTGAATAGTCCTTGATGAGCGCCGATAATAACCACAGAATCCCAGGAATCTTTGCAGTTCTTTTAGATTTTTGGGCTGTGGCCAGGTGGTCAAGGCCTCAACTTTACTTGGGTCGGTCTCTATTCCTCGGTGGATACTATGTGTCCCACATACTTTACTGATGTTTGAAAGAATTGACACTTATCAATGGACAGTTTAAGGCCAAAAGTCCTCCAGTCGGTCCAATACCTTAAATAATCTGCTCTCATATTCCTCCAGTGAGCTGCCAAACACAATAACATCATCTAGGTATACCAGGCACTCTAGTAAGTTCATGTCCCCACTGCACGCTCCATCAATCGTTGAAAAGTGGCTGGGGCACCTGAAATCCCTTGAGGCATCCTCATGAATTCATAGAAGCCAAGCGGACAGATAAAGGCCGTCTTCTCACGGTCCTCTGGGGCCATCGGGATCTGGTAGTACCCACTGCGGAGATCCAGCACAGAGAACCACTTACTCCCGTTTAGGCAGTCCAAAGCATCCTGAATGCGGGGCTATGTGTACTGATCAGGGATAGTCCGCCGGTTTAAGGTGCGATAATCCACACACATCCTTACTGTTCCATTCTTTTTCCTCACTACCACAATGGGGGAAGCATAAGGGCTTCTGGATTCTTGTATTACACCAGCAGCTAACATCTCTTGCAGATGCCGTCTCACATCATCTATGTCAGCAGGTGCCAGGCGTCGAGATCTCTCACGAAATGGTCTTTCGTCATGCAGCCGGATATTGTGCTCAGCTCCTTGCACGCATCCTACATCCCATTCCTTTAAAGAAAACACCTGGTCTCTCTGGGCAAGCTTCTCACTGATCCTCACTTTCCATTCAGCTGGCAGCGGGGAGTCGCCGAAATCAAACAAGTCAGGCGTTACTCTGTCATTCTTCCTTGAACTCTTGCTGCTGGGTAGCACTGCAGTGTCTGCACAATGCACATTAGCCAGGATGCAACCTCTGTTTACTCGAATGTCTCTTTCAGACACATTATGAACTTGGACCATTACCCTTCTGGCATAAGCATGGGCTCTAGCGGGCAAAATACTAGGCTTGACCAGCAGTCCCTCTGGCAATTTTCCATTGCCTGGTGCATCCAACATTAATATTTTATTCTTAACATCCTTTCTGATACGGACCTCTCCCTGTAAGGTACACTGGGCATTTGGCGCCAGGATCAGAGACTCAGGATCCTTCTTCCATACAATTCCGACCAGTTCCTCTGGTTCTGTTTTTTCAGCATCTCTCTGTGCCTCATAGGCCTTCTTAATTAAAGCCGGAACTCTTAAAGCTCTACTAGTCTTTGACCCCTGTTTTCATAACACAACTGTGCCAGCCTTCCGAACATATGAGCATTTGTTCCAATCAACAAAGGGACACCATCATACAGTCCAGTGGGGGACACACTAAGGCTAGGGTCTCTACTTGTTCAGCCACTCCAGCCACGGAGGTGGGAAAGACAGCCAAATTCGGATATACCGGAATAAGGGTAGGCCTTCTCACTTAACCCCCATACATGCAGTCCTTCTAATGGTTGTAAGGTACGTCTGACAAATGCTTCTGATACCAATCCTGGAACATAATTGTCACTTGGGAGCCACTGTCTAATACAGCTCTTGTAGACACTCCATTCACCTTTACAGTGGTCTCCATGGAGGGACCCACTATTCTGGACCAGTCTGGAGAGGCGGTAGTGGGGGCCTGGGCAACTGACCTTGCCACAAAAGGACGTGAATTAGCATTTTTGGTGCCCTCACTGGGATCATGTCGTGCACCTCTTAACCACTGATTTCTTCTCGAAGCTCTCCTTGTAGCCTATATGCAACTTTGTCAGTGTCTTTTGGGACTGGCATTCCCTTTTCATGTGCCCATCTTTCCATAATTATAGCAAAACATACTTTCTGGAGTTTGAGCTGGCCGAGGCGCCACACTGGGAGCCAGGGCGGGGTATTACTAACTGGAAACCTGGGTGCCATCTCTGTCTGGACGTGATAAGCATTTGGAGACATCTCGTCAGTTTCTCCACTTCCATGGTCAAGGATTTGAGTTTGGAGCTGTTATCAGCAGGAGATACATGGGTGGGTACCCCACCCCATAGCAGATTGCAGTCGGATATAGGTCAGGGCCCGTACTTGCAGGCGTGGCCTTCATAAGGGACTATTTTTGAATTCCGGATCTCTCTCAACAGTTCGCCCCATTGTGGCATATCTTTTCCTTGTCAGAGCACTCATTGACTGCCAACCTCTGCCCTGAACTTCACTTGATGGGTCACCCTCAGTCACTCGAGTCGTAGCCACAGCTGTTGGTGCAGGTACCTCCAGGTCGTCTTTCTCAACTCCTCGAATTTCTCTCATTAACTCATCATAGGAGGGTGGGGATTCCAGTCGATTTGCCAGGCGTAACTGAAGCAACAGCAGTTCTGAGAAGGGGGCAGACTTAAGGATTCTGTCCAGTCTGGTTCGGTCCAGTTCAATCGCTGGCAAACTACCCTTTCTGAGGCATTCTTGCAACAATTTTTCCAGCCGAGAGACATACACAGACAACAACTCCCCTTGGTACTGTTGTGCATTTCTTACTCTCCACCATAGGTCCTCATCAGAATCTGGGCTCCCATACACATTCTCTAAGGCCTCAAGATAGAGCCTGTGCAGTCGCTTCAGGGGTTACTGGCCCGTTTAGCACAGATGGTAGCCAGGGCAGGACCTCGGAGGCTCTCACTAACCCTCTTTCGCTTTTGCCCCTTCCGAGCATTGCCATTCTAGCACTTGGGGCAACATAGTCTATCCAGGTCTCCCAGTCATCTCTCCTTGGGGGTGGGGAGGTGCCAGAGAAGATCCTCAACCTTTGAAGAGTCGTGACTAATGGCAGGTGCAGAAATAGGAGTCTGCATTGGTTCAGCCACCATTACGGGCACTGGAGCAGGAGAGGGTGTTGGGGGAGGAACACCCCCAGGTGGCAAGAATAGTTTCTTCAAGTCCTCCACAGTTTTCCCCTCTCCCAGCAACCATTCAGCAAATTTCTCCTCAAAAGTTTCAGATAGTGGTGGGGGCTGATTCCCCCCCGGGTCTTTACTGTCCTTAGTTATCACTCTCCAAGCAGTGAGGGCTCCCTCTGGGGTAATGGTCTGTGGCACTTTGGAGCTATCTATGGGATCCTTAAACTCTACTAGGGCCAGGAAAGTGTGGGTGAGCAGATTAGCATGCCGACCCACCACCACAGGGTTTTGTAAACCTTCCACCTTGGAAAGTACTCCCTGCACAGTGTCATATTGATACCCAGGGGATGTCCAGGATAAGCATAGCATTTTGGGGTCGATCTCCTCCCAGTACACACTCCACCAGCGGTGCACAGCCACTTCTGTCGGGTACCCATTTTTTTCTTAACAGTGGTTCGTAAATATGGCCACTAGAGGACACACAATCCCAGCGGTGAGCCTCAAGATGTAACCCCTAGATGGCGCTATCCCAGGGGCTACTACCCCTGCCTGATTTGCCACTAACAGGTTGAGGGCCTGGATCCAATGACGGGTGCCTCCACCCAGAGGTCAGGGTTTGCAATAGTTAAACTAACTTGGTCACAGCCTCTGGGACACTGCAACCCCTTTCTTCCCACTAGTGGCCCACACAATATATCAGAATTACCTTCACAGTATACACTTACCCCCAGGACTGGTTCCGGCACTGGGACCTCCTGTGAAATGAGATACAGTGCAACAATCACAGTACAGTACTTTAACATAGACAAATACCTCAGGCAGTATAACTTTGCTGAAACAAGCAGCTCTGATTTATTTAGGGGATATAACAAGGACAGGGAAATCAGGTTAATTAGCTTATCACTCTAATAATCTACCTATGGCTCTGTGCACAGGCCTATCCCTATCAGTTACTGTCCCTGGGTACCCAAGCCCTAGTGGCTAGTCCAAACCGTGGCAGCTGGTAGGGGCCCTTTCACACAGAGAAAAGGAGAATTAAACAGTCAGCAGTACAGTAATTTCATTTGGATTTAATGTGGCAATTCAACAGGAGCGACCCTGAATTAGTACTCACGACCTCCAAATAAGATAGGGTCCTTCAATGTCAGCAGGGCTCACTTGAGGTACACAAACCTCTTCACACATCCATATAAAAGAAAGCACTATACCAGGCAGGCTGCATCTGTATCCCGATCGCAATTACTGCACAATACCCGGGAGAACACACAGCAGATTCAGTTCCTGACAGACCGAGTGCAATTTTCAGCAATTCTTCCAGTCTTCTACAGGGTGAGCCTGGTTTCTACTCTTCAGAGATCCTTTGATTCTTTTCACAGGACGGATTCAGTCCTAACAAGCTGCAGACCGGAACTCTGGGCCTTACACACGGTTTTTGACTAAAACTGCACACTGAAAAAGCACAGGGCTCCTTCCTTCTTCACTGCCAAAGCTCAACTGAAACTCCAACTGACAAAACCGGGCACTTCCTTTGAGTTCCTCCCAGTTCTTGACTGGATTGGCTGTCACTCACAATAGACTGCTGCTGTTGGTCCAAAAAGGCACTGAAGTCTAAACTACATCTCCCAAGTCACTGCCCATACAATCCTCTTGTGGCTGGCTCAGATTATGAGTCAAGTTCTGATTCGTCCAAGGCACCATTTTAGAGCTAGCTTACCCCACACTGATTGGTCCAGTTCAGCAGTTCAAAACTAGAATGGGAACTAGCAGACACAGTTCTGACTGCAAAAAAGCAGGTTAGACAAACTGTCATTTCATTATTACTGTAAATGATTTCTGGCAAACAGTTACATCTTTCAGATAGGTTCCCTTTGCACTCCTAGTGACTGCAAAAATGGAGTGAATTGGCAGCAGTTCAGTAGTACCCAAATGAGAAACACACAGTCCCCCATATAAACTAATTATGTCTGCAAGCAGACAGCTCTTAAAGAGACAGTACCAGAGGCTCTAAAAACACTCACTGATAAATGGCTTAAATGCCAAACACCATTCAGGCTTGGAGCATTCAAGCAAGCTCCTGGAAGTCTTTTGGGAACCCCCATTTGCAGGGGGGTTACACAAGGATTCCAAGAAAATTGACTTTATAGCAAAGAAAATGTATGCCACAGCTTCCCTGCTTCTCAGGCTTGCTTCTTACATGGCATTCACAGCCAAATATCAGAAAGCCCTTTGGAAATCTGTCCTGGCTATCACCCGCAACGGATCAGATTCTATGGTGCAGGAGCTGGTGGATGTCAAAAACTGCCCTGGAAGCTACTATGTACCAGTTCCACATGGCAGATGATAACAGTGATGCAGCCTCTAGGGCAATGGCCCATGCCATCACTCTGAGATACTTCGCCTGGCTTAGAACAACCAGTCTTCCCACAGACACTCAGAACAAGGCCATGGATTTTCCCTGTGATCAAAATATGTTGTTTGATTACAGAACCACTGCCTACATGAAAAAAGTCGATGAGTACAAGGCCCCCTTGCAGAGCCACTCATCCAAGCTTAGACCCACCACCCCTCAGAGATCCAATCCCAGGGGTGGTAGGGGCAGAAGTTATGTTCCCAGGCCTTACAGTCCCTATCCCCAATCTAACTTTAGCCAGTACAGGGGATCTTTCAGAGGCAGGGGCAGAAGGGGCCAAAGAAGAGCCACCTCTACCCAGCCATCTGCCTCTCAGTCTAAGTCCTGATGTGAGTGTCCAGGTCGCCTCCTCGTTTACGGCTGGAGGCAGACTCTCTCACTGTCTTCAGCACTGGTCCCTCATCACGTCAGACAAGTGGGTGCTGGAGATAGTGGAGAAGGGTCTGTCATTGCAGTTCAAGCAGCTGCCAGACCTCAAGCATACCCAGGTGTCAAGACCTCTGTCCCCAACACAGATACCACTGTTGGAAGTGGAGGTTCAAAACTTCTGGCTTTACAAGCAGTGGAGAGGGTCCCCACCCATGAGGAGGGCAAGGGCCTCTACTCCAGGTATTTTCTGACACAAAAGAAAACTGGGGAGTGGCGACCTATCTTAGATCTCAGATATTTAAACAGACATCTGATAAAAAACAAATTCAAAATGGTCACTCTGTCACTGGTCATACAGTCCTTACGGCAGGGAGATTAGCTAGCTGACAGAGGCAGGAAACTACAGACCTGTTAAAGGGAGGGGTAGTGAGGCAGAATAGAATGGACAGTGGGTGGGCAGAGAGGGACAAAGAAAAAGCAGGGATACTGAATGAATATTTCTGCTCAGTATTCACAAAAGAGGAGGAGGGGGAGGTGCCTAATCCAAGTAACAGAAGCACTCTGGATTGGGGGGTCGATCCCAGTTCTTTCACAAAAAAAAGGGTTCTTAAAGAACTCCTAAAACTAAAGGTGGAGAAAGCAATGGGGCCTGACGGAATTCACCCCAGAATTCTGAAAGAATTAAGGGGAGAACTAGTGAAACCACTGACTACCATTTTTAACAAATCATGGGAGGATGGTGTGGTACCTGAGAATTGGAGGAAGGCAGATGTGATTCCCCTTCAGAAAAGTAAGACCAAGACAGAGGCAGGAAACTACAGACCTGTCAGTTTGACCTCTGTGGTAGGGAAAGTGATGAAATCACTTCTGAAGGAAAGAATTGTTGAGTACCTAGAGGCCAGTGGGGCACAGGACCCAAGGCTGCATGGGTATAGGTTCACAGTGGGAAGGTAATGTCAGACGAATCTAATTGATTTATTTGACTGGGTGACCAAAGTAGTAGACCAGGGAGGGGCTGTGGACATGACCTACCTAGACTTTAGCAAAGCATTTGACACAGTCCCACACAAAAGATTAATAGTCAAATTATCCAGCCTAGGAGTGGGTCCCAGGGTGGTAGCCTGGGTAAAACATTGGCTGGACAACAGGACACAGAAGGAAACTGTAAATGGAGTCCACTCTGAAGAAGGAGGGGTTACTAGTGGGGTACCACAGGGTTCAGTACTGGGTCCAGTCCTTTTTAATGTCTTTATAAGTGGCATTGCAGAGGGACTGGAAGGAAAAGTATGCACCTTTGCAGATGACACAAAGATCTGCAATAGGGTTGATACACAAAGAGGCATGGAAAGGATGAGAAGGGACTTGGCAAGGTTATAGGAATGGTCAGAAGTATGGCAGCTTGGATTCAATGCAGAGAAGTGCAAAACAATGCACCTGGGAAACAAAAACCCAGGGAAGATTACACGGGGGGACGAGGTAGTAACAACAACAGAAATGGAAAGGGACCTGGGGTAATCATATCAGATGACCTTAAGGTTAGCAAGCAATGTGAGAAGGGAGGGCTGGGGATACTGGTATGTATAGGGAGAGGCATCACTAGCAGAAAACAGGAAGTTGTTATCCCTCTGTACAGACAGTTGGCGAGACCCATCTGGAGTACTGCGTCCAGTTCTGGAGACCCCATCTCCACAAGGACATAGACAGAATAGAGGCAGTCCAGAGGAGGGCAACTAAAATGGTGCAGGGTCTGCAAGAGAAGCCATACGAGGAGAGACTAAAGGAGCTTAAAATGTATATTCTTGAGGAAAGGAGGGAGAGGGGGACATGATAGAAACCTTTAAGTACCTCAGTGGAATCAACAAAGTCCAAGAGGGTAGCATCTTTCAGAAAAAGAGATGTGCAAGAACAAGGGGACACAGTTTGAAGATGGGGGGTCAGGGGCAATATGAGGAAGTATTTTTTCATAGGGTGGTGGATGCATGGAACAGCCTTCCTGAGGAGGTTGTGGGGTCTAAAACTGTGAGAGAATTCAAGAATACATGGGACAGACATAAGGCAATCTTTGTGGGGGGGTAGGAAGAAATAAGCTGTTGGTTAAGTAGGATCTGCAGCTTATCCTGTAGGTAGGGAAATATGCAGACTAGGTGGGCCAAGCGGTCCTTATCTGCCGTCAAAGTCTATGTTCCTATGTTTCCCTTGACTTAAAGGATGCCTACTTCCACGTACCCATAAAGGAATCTCACAGGAAGTTTCTCAAGTTCAGACTTCCTTTGGGTCACTATCAGTTCACTGCAATGCCCTTCGGTCTGTCCTCGGCCCCAAGAGTCTTTACCAAGTGTCTTGCAGTGGTAGCAGCACATCTCAGGAGACTGGGTGTCACTCTCTACCCCTATCTGGATGACTGGCTCATAGTAGCAAAGTCTCCTTGCCAGGTCAAGGAATCTCTTTCCCTCACAGAATGTACTCTGGAGTCTCTGGGTTTCTGGGTAAATCTAATGAAATCTCACCCAGAACCCACCCAGCTACTCACCTTCATAGGGGCCCAGCTGGACACTCAGAAGGGATATGCTTTCCTCCCGCAGGAAGGAATGCAGAGTTTCCTTTCAGTGGCAGATTCTTTCACCCAGGGGCAGCCAAGACCAGCCAGATATTTCCTCAGACTTCTGGGACATATTGCCTCTATGACTGCAGTAGTCCCAGGGGTCAGGTACAGGATAAGACTACTGCAAGCCTACCTCAGAGCTCGCTGGTCTCAGAGAAGCAACACATTTTCAAAGTTGATACCTGTGTCGGAGCAGTTCCTCCAGAACTTGCTGTGGTGGAAGAACCCTGCAAATTTGCAGGCAGGGGTTCCCTTTCAAGCTCCTCTTCCCACAAAGGTGATCACCACAGATGCCTCCCTTTTGGACTGGGGAGCTCATTTAGACAGTGCCTCAGTAAGTGGCAACTGGACTCCCGAAGAGTCACAGTTGCACATAAATCTTTTGGAACTCAGAGCAGTCTTACTAGCTCTCAAAGCATTTGCTCATAGCATAGAAGGGCAGGTGGTTCACATTCAGATGGACAACACCACTGCAATGTTCTACATAAACAAGCAGGGTGGGACCAGATCAGGAATACTCTGTTTGGAAGCTCTGAAGCTCTGGTCTCTAGCATTCTCCCTGGGAGTCAGCCTCTCAGCTATTCACCTACCAGGCAAACTCAGTACTCTGGCGGATGCTCTAAGCTGCATCTATCAAGGTCAGAGTGAATGGACACTGAACAAGCAAGTACTAGCCACAGTGTTCAGGCGGTGGGGATACACCAGACGTGGATCTGTTTGCCTCTTCTCTCAATTTTCAGCTTCCTCAGTACTGTTGCAGGCCCCCAGTTCTGTGAACACTTCCTCTGGATGCCCTGATCCTGGACTGGTCAGGGAGGTTCCTATATGCATTTCCTCCCTTTCCCCTGATATTCAGGGTTTTTCTGAAACTCAGACAGCAGCCTGCATCAATGATCCTAGTGGCTCCGGACTGGCCCAGGCAAACCTGGTACCCTCTCCTTCTCTCAATGTCCTGCAACAGGCCCATTCGCCTGCCTCTGACTCACTCCCTGCTGACCCTTCCTCAGACGGGATTGCAGTACCCAGACAAACACTCTCTTCACCTCAAGACCTGGTTCTTGAGGAGTTAGAGTTTTCATCCTCACAGTACTCTGAACAGGTCCTTAAGATACTGAGGATGGCTAAAAAAACGAACACTAAGAAGACTTATGCAGCCACATGGAAAAGGTTTTCCCTCTGGTGCAAGAGTGAAAAGGTCAAACTCCTATCAGCTTCAGACCCTCAGCTGCTAGACTACCTGGTATACCTACAGGTGTCAGGCTTGAAACCATCTTCACTCAAGCTACACCTGGTGGCAATTTCAGCCTACCTTTCGGTGGGAAAGAAGAAATAATTTTTTTCCCACTACATTTTTAAACAGTTTTTCAAAGGCCTCTTGCACCTCCAGCCTCCAACCAGGGAGCCTGTTCCTCCTTGGAGCCTGAACCTTTGCATAGATGGGCTCATGTATCCACCTTTCAAGCCTATGTCCACGGCCCACATCAAGTTTGTAACTTGGAAGACTGTCTTCCTGGTAGCCATTATGTCTGCCAGGAGGATTTCAGAGCTACAGGCCTTGTGCATTGAGCCGAATTTCATGATCCCTCTCAACGATAAAGTTGAGCTCAGGACAAATAGGAAATTTCTGCCAAAGGTGGTTTCAGAGTTTCACTTGAACCAGTCCATTACTCTGCTTGTCCTCTTTACTGAGCCATCCACTCCTGGCGAGCAAAAGCTCCACAGCTTGGATGTCAAAAGAGTCATTTTCACTACCTAGAGCATACTAGACTGTCCAGAGGCTCTTCCACTCAGTTGTTCCTCACCTACGGGGATGTAGGCAGAGGAAGACCAGCTACCAAGAGAACTGTTTCTCGTTGGTTGGTCTCTTGTATTAGATTCTGCTATGAGAAAGCTGGTCAACAACCTCCAGTGGGGCTCAGGGCCCACTCCACCAGGGGCACTGCAGCCTCGCTTGCAGCAGCAAGGGACATTCCCCTACTGGATGTCTGCAAACCAGCTACCTGGAAATCTGTGCACACCTTTGTGAAACACTACAGTTTGGATGTGCATACCAGATCTGATGCCAAATTTAGCAGGACGGTTCTGCAGAGCCTCTTTCCTAAGTAGGTTCTCTGCCCACCTCCCACTTGGTACTGCTGGGTAGTCTGCAAAAAAGTTACTGCTGTTAAAGAACTCTTGGGGTAAGAAGAAAAAATTACTCCCCGCAGTAATATTCTTTTTTCCAAGGGGTCCTTTAGCATTAGTAAGCTCCCACCCTTCCTCCCTGATTCACCTGTCAGAGAAGGGCTCTTACGCCACCTTTTACCAAATTTTAAGTTTCTTATTGATGAGTTTTTAGCTCATGTTGCTGTTGTTTCTATTTCCACTTTTGTAGACATTTGCATGTTTTTTGAATCCTGTTCATTCTTTTTCGAGGCATTTGCTCTCGTTTTTCCTTGAAAAAATTCTAAAGTATTCAACAGCTCTCACTCAACTCACACCTCCTCCTGTCTTTTGATTGGCTTGGCCCTACACTCATTTAAATATCTCTTAAAGGCACATCTCTGGGGCAGTTGCACCTAGCCAGCTAAGTGAAAAAAGTAACTGATGCTAAAGGACCCCTTGGAAGAAAGAAGATTACTGTGGTGAGTAATTTTTTCTTGTTGTGGGTGTTAATGTACGTCTGCCTCCCTTCGCACTCCCCCATACAGAGAAAAAGATCCTCAAGTGCCTCTTTTGTGGCCCCATCCCCACACACACACACAAGCACAGTTCACAAGGTGTTTTTGTTTTATTTTTTTATTTAGTATGCTTTTTCCCTTTGTTTCAACTGTTTCTGGTAGTGAGCATGGCCCTTACCCGCCACTGTAGTAAATGTTTTTCACTAAGCACTTTTGTTAGTGAGTGGCTATCAGCTTACAACATTTTACAATTATTTTTTTAAATGGTGTTTCCAAGAGCTGGTGGAGGCGCAGATGTCAGCTTTGATTTCAAAGCCTTTTCCAAGAGCTGGTGGAAGTACGAGTGTCGGCTTTGATATGAAAGTAGTTTTTTTGCCAGCACGTACGATGATGCTTGGTGGATCGTGGCCGGGTGCTTGTGAAGGGAAGGTCATTGGCAGCTCTTTGTGAGCTGCAGA
The DNA here is from genome assembly GCA_016271365.2 of Neoceratodus forsteri. Lineage (NCBI taxonomy): Eukaryota > Metazoa > Chordata > Ceratodontiformes > Ceratodontidae > Neoceratodus > Neoceratodus forsteri. The sequence continues at coordinate 70,548,140 of CM057454.1, forward strand.
TAACAGAGGTCAGAGTTTTCATTATAAATGTTTTACTTTACTTCAGTGGATCTGATATTGCAGTGCACTTCGGTACTGTAAGAGAGCGGGGGGAGGGCGGTATTGCAGCTCGGTCACTATGGCACAGAGGTTGGCAGTTCCACAATGTTGGCACTGTCGTCTTTCTTGTGTTGAGCCCTGACAGGCTGAAGAGGTGCCGGTTGGCACAATGTGCCCTGTTAAGAACATGGCCAAAGGTACCTCTCAGCTAGTCAGGACCCAGAAAGCTCCTGACCCAGTTTATAATTTCTTTTTAACCCTTGCTGTACCATTGACTGATATATCAGTCCAAAATTCCTATACGTTCCAATTCTGTTGGCAGCCTAATGGTTAAATTATGGTTCACAATTGGAGAAAGATATTCTTTCTTCTCTGGGGCTTAATAGACAGTTGCAGTCCTTAGTAGTGCAAAATCAGGGTGCAAAGTGTCACCCCATTGCACCACCACTAAAAAACGGCCATACACAGAGGTCTGACAGTCACTGGGGGAAAAGTCTCTCTGATGAATAAGTCACAATGCAGATATAACCAGTAGATGTTACTGGGCAAAAATGGGCTTTCGCCCACTAACATGCTGGTGCGTACCACCCATGGAGGTACAACACCATGGTTGGAGGTTGTGACTAGCAGTGTTACCATCTCAGTCATTCCCTCTAACCCAATAGTTCTTAGACTTTGTCACATTGAGCCTCCCCAAATCCATGGAAAAGATTTTGAGCCTCCCCTAAAAACTGAAATAATCTTGGGCCTCCCCAAAGAAAAATAACATACTGTTCTTTGCGCCAGTGCACCATGAATATATTGAAACCCCTTCGAGTACTTGGCTCACATTCAGTTCTTTGTCTTATACTGACGTGAAACCTTTGAAAAGAGCTCCTGTGCTCAAGGTGTTATCTGAATAACAAATAAAATAAACAAATATTGTTATTCAGCTTATTACTTTGTCCTTACTGCTACTGCTCTTAGCACTTCTATGCTCAACCCTTGTATTTGGGCTGTTCTGCCATCAGGCTACAAATTGATCAATTGCCACCACTCATAATTATTTTATTGTTTGTATTTGTTTGCAGTAGTGTTCACTGTGTATTTCTTGATTGTTTTGCAGTTACCTTTTGAAATGTATTCCTCCCTACCCTTCCCTGGGTATACCTAAGATGAACCTTGGCTCATTCACCTTCCCTTGTCACCTATTAGTAAATAAATACATTAAATTCACCTACTATTATCCTCTTTCAGTTTGCTTCATCTCTTCACACAAAATATATAAAACTCAAAATTTAAATACAGTACTTTATCAGACTTGCTTGAGCCTCCCCTAGAACAGGTTGGGGCCTCCCCAGGGAGGCTGGCCTCATCATTTGAGAACCCCTGCTCTAACCCATACCCTAAGGCCTACTTGAGTGCATGGTGAACCACCTTTGGGGATCATAATTATCCTCTTCCTTCACTGGTGTTCCACTGTAGTCCAGTAGCCTCCGATCCTCTCTTTGAGGGTATCCTTCTTCCTGGCATCCAGTTGACCCCCCTCCGACGAAAAAGCAGATGGAGCAGTGCACACACTTCTAATCTGATAAGTTTTTGATTGTATTTTAAAAGCAGTTTCAGGGTCCCAGTGATGAGCATTAGGCTTGTCACTGGAACCTTGAAACTACTTTTTTTCTGTTTAAATTTATTGTTTATGCTCCCGCTGTGCCTTCACCCCCTTTGCATGGGTTGGACCCTGCCCTACCTCCCATGTCTCTGCTTCTTACCTCCTGCCCCTTTCAATTGCATGGCTTTACACTCCCCAACTCCTCCTGTGGTGGGGTCTGGCTATGTCAGAGCCAGCCTTCAACTTCCTCCTGAGTGTGGAGGAAGGAATTCTAAGGGGCAGGAAGTGGAGCAGACAGTGGCAGAGATTGGAGTCCAAGTGTGCCTGGAATCACATAGCTCAAGACAGGGTTTTTCCTTGTTCCCTGGTCCTTGCCCCTGGGATGGCAGAATGCACAGAGTTCAAGCTCATTCACGTAGAGCATGCAGATTAGAGCTTACCTGGCACCTCCTCCTAGTTGTATCACCACTGCACTACCACCTGTAAAAAAAAAAAAAAGTCAACAAAGTGCTTCCAAAGTGTAATTGGCTAGAAACCAGTTGCTAAAAACAGCAAGATAGCCATGGCTAAGTGTAACCCCCCTACTAATGGGGGTTCCCAAAAAGTCTTCCTTGAGCTTGCTTTTATTTTTATTTATTTATTTATTTAGTTTTTGTTGACCGGGTAAGTGCACCAGACAAATCCTGCCTATTTTCAGGCACGACCCGGGGGGAGGGGGATACAGATGAATGCCAACTAGCCTTGAACCAGATGAAGCTGTTGGTATTTTTAGTGAAGCTTTTTAGTGAAGTGATTTTTAGTGAGCTTAAATGTGGTCTACTGTGATCTACCTATTACCAAGCTTGTACCGCCAGTGAATGCCTGTAACACTGGTTGCTTTTTTAATCTAAGCGTTATGTACTGTACTGTTTTGTTTGCTGTGATGTATTGCTCTCTTGACGAAGTGCCTTTGTAAATTAGTCTATGACTCAAAGGTCTGTAAACCGATGATCTAATAAATAAATAAATAACTGCTCATTGCCAGGCTGGTGTTCTGCGTTTTAGTAGATTAAATGTATTGCCAGAGAGTGCCTGTATAGCCTCTGTGTACTGTCTCTTTAAGAGCTGCCTGGATTGCAGTCTTAATTTATCTAAAAGGGAGCTCTGTTAAAAGATGTATTTGTTTGCTGATCATTAGAGTAGTAATAATATTGCAGTTTGTTCTAACCTGCCTTCTTTGCAGCAAGGACTGTTCTGTTTATCTCCATCAACTTGGCCCGGGACTGTCAGAATGGGTCAATCAGTACTGCTGGGATTCTAAAATGGAGCCTGCCTACAGGGGCTTGGTGGAGTCAAAACTTGTAGGAATTGAAGTTTTTGCATTTTGGTGCCTAAAATAACCTGGAGGGGGAGCCCTTGTTGTGACTGACAGACAGATCAGCCAACCAAACCTTTTGAATCTTGGGGAAATTCCCAAGCTGCTTGCAGCTAGTTTCAGTTCTGAGTTAGGAAGTGAAGAGATAACAGCTTGAATGATTCAAGCAGCAGCCCCGGCATAGATTTGTGTGGGAGAACTATGGAAAGGCCTGAGTTTTGGCCTGCATGCCTGCCTGCTGTCCCTGAGATGGAACTTGTGCCTTTTTTGGACTGAATCCGAACTTGGAGAGCGAAGTAAGCCACTGAATTGTGACCAGGCTCCTACCTGAAGAAGACTGAAAATTTGCTGAATGCGGTCGGCCTGTCTGGACTTCCAGCCACCTCTGAACTCCCGGATTGTGCAGAGAGACTGTAATTGCGACCAGAGAGCCTTTTGCCTTGTAAAGTGGAATTTCCTTACATGTGAATGTGTTGTGTGCTTATAGTGGGTCGTGATTTGGTTCCCCACTGTGGTTTGAATTGTGTTCTGCTTGCTGGAAGCTGCATTAGAATTTGCTTATGTGTAAACGTGCTGCTAGTGGGTCATGATTTGGTTCCCCACTGTGGTTTGAATTGTGTTCTGCTTGCTGGAAGCTGCATGCAGCCCCATGGACTGAATCCAAAATCATCTCCATTGGGCCTGGGCCATGCCACACTGGCCCAGCCCAACTACCCGCTGCACAGAGAAAGCCATCAATGAGAGACCTGCCTGGGGATCAGCCCCCTGCTCAACACTTGAACAGGACAACGCCTCATTGATTCGTGTGGGCTCCGCTTCTCTGGGTACTCCAGCTCAACAACCTGCAGTCTCGATTTTGTCTTGCCTGTGTCCAGTATTGGGTATCATGAGTAAACTTCAGGGTTGCTCCCTGCAACAACAGCTAAATCTAAAGTGTTGTCATCTGATTGTCTGGTTGCTTTTTCTTTCACGAACTGAGCCCTCCGGCTCCAGATTACAAATAGTGTGTGTTGTGCATGTAGCTTTCTTCCATCACAGGGCCCTAACCAGCTGCAACGTTCCTGGCTAGCCCATCGTCTCCCTACCTGGGTACCCAGAGGTGTGACTGTGTGGCGACTTAAAGCGCATGCATAACTGTTTAATTAATATAGCCTTTAAGCCAATCAACCTGATTACGCCCATTCCTTGTTCAAGTCCCCTGAATAAATCAGATCTGACTTTTTCTGCATTTAACCTGGCTGTGGTCCAGTTTGTACCAAGAGTACTGTACTGTTGCTATTTACTGTGCATAACCTTGTTTTTACAGGGGGTCCCCAGGGTCGAGCCAGAGGAACCAGCCCTAGTGGTAAGTGCAGACAATGTGGGTACTGGTATGGTGTACAAGGGGTACTGTGAAAGTGATTATCATATATTGCTCAGGACACTAGAAGGGAAAGAGGGGGGTTACAGTGTCCCGGAGGATTGTGCCCAGGTTAGTTTGATCACAACCAACCCTGACCTCCGGGTGGAGGCACCTGTTGCAGAACCAAGGCCCCTTAACCTGCTACTAGCCAAGCAGGCAGGGGTAGTAGCCCATGGGATAGAGCCACCTAGGGGTTACATAAGTGTCAGAGGTCACATGAAAATATCAAAAACATTTTAATTTTCATTGAAGATTGAAATTTCTACATAAACATTCATATACACTTCATGAAGGAAAGAGGGGAAGGAGGGAACTGCTAACAAAATTACTTAATACATGAAAGTATAGAGAGATTAAAGATAAGGTACATAAACATAATTCTATCCATTCACCTGTTACTTACAAAAAATGACATATATGTTGTTTCAGTCTGTAAAGTCGGTTCTAGACCATTGATTTATAGGTTTAGTAAATAAACTCCATACCGGATCAAAGTTATGGAAGAAATCGTTATTATAAAATGCAGCTAAGAAGTGCTGTTTCCAATCATTCCTCAGAAAGATGATTACAGTATCATCATTTTTCCAGTTTTTTTTAAATTAAACTTTTTACTGCCATCAGATTAGCCTTCAATATCTGGCTGTCTTCTTTAATATAGCTGCTATTATTAAACATTTCTAAGACAACAAATTCTGAATCATTCCAGTGTGGATATTCAAAACCTGTTTGATCCAATATTTGAAAGGACCTGGACCACCAACTTTTTATTTTAGTGCAGTCCCAAAAAGAGTGCAAAATGTCTGCTCCCAAAGCCATCAGTGCCAACAGTGATTATTAGAAATGATTTTCATCTTGTATAGTTTAAGCAAGGAGAAATAGACTTTGTTCAGCACCGTACACTGTATGGCCTCATTTCTGGTTAATTTGTACTAATTGATATTTCCCCAGGCCAGTTCCCATTGTTGTGCTGTATAAGAACTATTAAATTCATTATCCCATTTAGAAATTGTTTGTATATATTAAAACATGGCTTGTGGAGATTAGCCACTAACCAAGTATATATAACGTGTTGGGATTTATTTATTTATTGAAATGTTTCACTAGGAAGGCACGCTGAGCAACAAGTTGCTCATCTCCTGGTGCGACCTGGGGGGTAGGGATCAATGGGATAGAATACAGAGAAATGTTACAATGTTGGAATACAATTTGCTTACTTGCATACAATGAGAGCAGGAGGGATTACAGGTGGAAAACATTGGCTAACAATGCAGCAGTTAAGTATATTAGACATGAAGACACATACAGCAAATTGGCAATAGTTGTAACACTGGAACACATATAATAACTAGGCAACAGAATGTAGCACTAGATGGTAAGGTGACACAATAGTAATTGGTAGCCATTAGTGTAACATAGATATTCAAGATTTACAGTGATAGGAGTAAAGAGAGGAAGAATGGAAGGAGGAAATGAAAAATTGCAGAGGACAGAATGGAAGAAGGGAAAGAAAATTTATGGAGAGACGCAGGCAGAACATGCTTTTTGAGGCAAACAGAGATGACAGGGTGGACTAAAGTGCATATAAGAGGAGTATAGGGATAGGTTATAAGTGCTTACTTGAGTGTAGGGGTAAGCCAGTGTTAGGCTATGTTAACCAGAAGGGGGGGCAGGAGGAGAGGTAGAGTGTGGCAGGGTGAGAGAAAGTATTGTGGGTAGGGAGGGTATCCAAGGGGAGTTGAAATTCAACAGTGTCCTATTATCTCTATCTGGGCAGGGCGGTGGGACAGCCTTACTGGTAGGACACAGGTTATAGGTGATGAGAGTTATTTATATATAGTGATGCGAGGGAGGGGGTGTTGGGGAGGGATGTTGTGGGAGGGGTAGCAGAGGTCAACTATAGTAGGGGAGGGTAATACCCCACCAGTGTATTGGGTGACCCTGCCTGCAGAAGGCAGTGATCTAGCAGTGACTGAGGGGGTGCAGTAAAAGGAGAAACAGGGGAAAGGGGGTAAAGTTGTTGCCCACCATGTGCTATGGATTCTGCCCGCACCAGGCAGTGATCGAACTCACAGGAGGCAGATAGATTAAGGGTAGTGAAAGAACAGGGAGGAACACTTTAGGAGGAGGGAGAATAGGGGACTAGGAGGAGCACGATCAGAGGGAAATAGGAGTGGTGAGGAGTAGGCATATGGTAATATGGGCTTAGGAGAGATGGCGGGGGGGATTAGGGACAGTCATGGCAGGCACAGGAAGGGGCAAGGAAGTTCTTGAGGGCAGAGTTAATGGAGTAGCAAGAGGATGAGTGGCAAATTTGAGGGGGAAGTGAATTCCAGATTTTTGGGAAGCGATAAGAATAACCCGATTGGCCAATAAGGGTGGGGTGGCATGGGACCACCAGGGTTCATGAGTTGGTAGATCTTAGGGAGTGGGAAGGGGGGGCGGTTGTAAAGGAAGGGAAGAGATAGGAGGAGTCCATCCAGCCAGTGCTTGGAGGTGAATTTTCGCAGTGAGAGAGACTTTGGTTTGTCAGGTAAGGGAAGGGAAGGATAGGACATGGTAGAGATCATGATGATGAGTGTGGAGGAGGGGTGTCAAGGGCAAAATGGCAAAAGGAGTTGAAGAGGGTATCTGATCTAGCCAGGGAGGACTTGGGGCAGCACCGTAGACTACATCACAGTAGTCAAAGATAGTAGTCAAACATAGCTAGGATCATCTTCTGGACAATCTCACGCCTAGCCATGGGTGGGATGCAGGCATGGTTCCTGAATAAGGCGCCGAGCTTCGGATGCAATTTTTTCTGAATGGCATTGATATGACCAGAGTGGTTCAGGTGTTGGTCCAGACAGACACCTAAATACCTGAAGGAGGATGAGTCCTCGAGTAAAGTCCCATCAATTGTGTGGAAGGAGGGTAGAGAGGGAAACCTTGTAAGTCTCTGCCTGGTGCCGAAGGCCATGGAGACTGCTTTTTTTTGGCATTGAGAGATATCTGGTGGTTTGCAAACCAACGCTGAACTTTGCTGAAGTTGTGCTGCAAATGGGATACAACCTCAGTGGGGCAGGAGCCAGATGCATACAAGACTGTATCATCAGCATACATGTGAATGGAGGAGAAGGGAGAGCAGGTGGATGGGAGAGCATTTAGTAAAAAAGAGAAAAGTATGGGGCCCTAACACTGATCCTTGGGGGATGCCAGTTCTTATCGGGAGGGGTGGGGAAATTGTGTCAGAGATCTTGACCGATTGGGTTCTGCTAGTGAGGTATGCCTTGAACCAGTCAGTGGCTAAGGGGGATAGCCCAGCTGTTGATAGGGTGTCAAGGAGAAGAGAGTGGGAGACTGTGTCAAAGATTTTGGCCAGATTGACAAAAATGGTTGAGGTGACTTGGCCATTGTCCGTTCCCATGAGGATAGAATCAGTGAGCCAAAGAAGGGAGGTGGTGGTGGAGTGATTTTTCCTGAAGCCAGATTGATAAGGGTTGAAGAAGGAGGAGTTATTGATGTAAGCAGTGAGCTGGGAGAGGGCTAGGTGTTCCTGAAGTTTGGCAAGGGTAGGAAGAAGAGAGACCGGGCGGTAGTTGCCAAGGGAGGTGGGGTCTCCACCTTTGGGGAGGGGAAGGACAAGTCCATGTTTCCATGGGGAAGGTACTGAGGTGGTTGAGAAAAAGAGGTTTAGGATAATAGAGAGTGGGTGTTGGGGATGAGAGGAATAGCAGTTTAGGGTCAAGGCCATCCAGGGAGGAGCCTTTTGAAGGGTTGATTGCTAGCAGGGCATTTAGTGTGTCATTTGGGGAGACAGCAAAGGAGAAGGGAGAATCGGAGGGGTTGTTCATAGGCAGTCAGAAGGGGAAGAGGGAGGGGCATAGTTTAGGAGGGATTGGAGTAGCTCATCAACACAAGTGGTGTACTAGGAGTTGAATTCAGTAGCTACTGCAACAGGATCGGCATCGAGGGTGGCATTTATCTTAAGTATAGGGGTGGATGGACAGGATGGGATGGTAAAGAGGGTGTGGACCACTCTCCAGAACTTGTAGGGGGAGTTGATGTTTGTCGCGAAGGTAGATTTGAAGTACTCTGTTTTAACTAGCCTGGTAGCCTGGGTGCAGGCAGGCATTATAGAGTTTTCAGTAAATAGGGTCATTTGGAAGCTGGGAGACTTTGTGCCATTTCCAGGCCTGATCTCTGGCTCTGTGGCAGGCTAGTAATTCAGGGGTAATCCAGGGGAGGTGATGACCTCTAACCCTTGTTTGTTTTAGGGGTGCGAAGGCATTCCAGTTTGCTAGGAAGATGTCTTTAAAATAGATTAGGGCTTTATCAACCGAGGTGGTGCTTACTAGAGGGGACCAGTCTGAGAGGACAAGGCTATGCAGCAGAGGTTCCAGTTCTAGGGATTTATCAGTCCGTATTTGTAGGTTTTTTTGTGGGGATTTAGGGCTGTGAACTTTTCTGACCAGGAAAACTGGGTTGTGGTCACTGAGAGCATCCGGAAGGATGCCGGAGGTGATGATTCAATGGGGGTGAGAAGTTAGGGCTCAGTCAAGTAGGGAGTTGTTTTGGGTCTTGTGATTAGGGCGGGTGGGATCTGTAATTAGTTGTGTGAGGTTGAGGGCACTGATAGCATTTCTTGTGGTAGATGTTGTTGGGGACAACCAATTTAAATTGAGGTCACCAAGGATGTAAAGCTCACCATATTGAGAGAGGGAATTAATGGAAGTCAGGAGGTCAAGGGAGACAGCGGGCTGGATATTTGGACGGCAATAGATACTGGCTACAAAGATAGGGAGTGAGAAAGGGAGGGATACATTGATGGCTAAGGTGTCATAAGTTGCTGGGGTGGAGGAGGAGAAGACTGGGAAGTATTGGAGGGAGGCTCGGATATACAAGGCCACTTCACCACCCCTGCCTGCTCTGTCTAGCCTTAGGATGGAGTAACCGGGGATGGAGACTGATTGGTCAGGAATCGTGCTCTTTAGCCATGTTTCTGTTATAATTAGAATATTTAGTTCCAGGGCAGCAATCATGGCTTGCATGAGGTCTATTTTTTAAGTAGGCTACGAATGTTTAAGTGTAATATCTTGAAACCTTTATGAGCACTGTTGGGGTAGGGGTATGGGCAGAGACAGTGGAGGAGATGGCAGGGGTGAAAGCAGTAGCAGGACTGGGGTTGGGGTGGATGTCCCCTGAGGCGAGTAATAGTAGAGCTAGGATGAGGAAGTGTAGCTTTGCAGATTTGGAGTGATGGGGCTTGGAGGTTGAGTGAGGGAGGTAGAAGAGAGTGGTATAGTGAGGAAGCAGGAGGTGGAGAACAGCAAAGAAATTTGATAATGTTAGAAGGGATGCATGTGGAATGATGAGGGAATGATACCAGAATATGTTTGGGGGGGCAGGAGTAATAGCATGAATATAAGTTGGGGCTTGGAGACAGGGGGGTTGGATGGATTTGGAGTTATGGGGCCCTTGGCTGGCAAAAGCAGCAGGGGCGGGCAGGGAGAGGGTAAGACTTAATGTTAGGGGAGGAGGTAGAAGGGAGAAGGATTTGAGGGGAGAGGAAACATCCCTAGAGTCAAGGAGCGGTGGGGCAGTAGACTACAACAAGGGGGTATAGCTGAACAGAGTTGCTTTGCTATCAAGGGGAAGGGGTGCAATGCTAAAAATAAAGCTCCCTCAGGTATCCAGCTGAACAGCCTGCAGTAGGGAAGTAGAAAGTGAAGGATGGTTGCTTAAGTATACACCCTCTGGGGGAGGAACTGTATAACCTGCTAATGGGGAAGCAGGTACTGATGGAGAGGTAAAGAAATCCTGGTATTGTGGATCTAGGTATTACCCCTTTAAGTGCTTTGCTGTAACTCTTAGGTGCTTCCTCTTTAAGAGGGAAAGTGAAGCGTAACCAAGTAGGAGGTGGGCAGGTCTCTCAGCTCTGGTAGTGTATTTAATAAAGGAAGGAGGTGGCGGAGGGGAGATTGGCCGAAAATCACTAAGAAACCAGTTCAGGTTACGCAAATGCTGAAAACAGTGCAGGGAAGGATTGATCAGTTCAGCTTATCCTTTAACACATTCTTTAAGTTCAGCTTATCCTTTAACACATTCATTGAATTCAGCTTATCCTTTAACACATTCTTTAAATTCAGCTTATCCTTGAACATATTCTTTAAATTCAGCTTATCCTTTGACACATTCTTTAAGTTCATCTAATCCTTTGACACATTCTTTAAATTCAGCTTATCCTTTGACACATTCTTTAAGTTCAGTTTATCCTTTGACACATTCTTTAAGTTCATTTTATCATATAACACATTCTTTAAGTTCAGCTTATCCTTGACACATTCTTTAAGTTCAGCTTATCCTTTGACACATTCTTTAAGTTCAGTTTATCCTTTAACACATTCTTTAAGTTCAGCTTATCCTTTGACACATTCTTTAAATTCATCTATCCTTTAACACATTCTTTAAGCTATGTTCAGGGCCCCTTGACTTCTGCGGCAGCATTTTCTGATTTCTGCGGCATGATTTATTCATTTCTCTGGCAGAATGCAGTCCTGTCATTGGCTAAATATGATGTGATGTCAACGATGACATCATATGCTGAGCATAGAGGAGGGGCTTCAGGATAAACAAGGTGGGAAAGAAAGCCTGACACTATGGAAAAACAGTGTATATTTATATGAAAATTCACCAAAAACAATGAATTCTGCAGCACTGTATATATTCTGCGGCATGATGCAAATTCTGCTGCAAATTCCACAACCGCAGAATTCCAGGGGCCTTGGCTATGTTCTATGTTTTTATTGTTCGGTGCCCTTTCCCATCGGGTATAGTCTTTGTTGTACAGACTAGCTATTTGATAGAAAGTCATATTGATATGGTCCCAAATTGTATTTGTCTTTAAAAGTAGACCAGTCAGTTCTGACCCTTCTCTCATAACGATCGTTCCATTTACTTATACCTTTGGCTTCCTAATTTTTGTTTTTTAATGGTACCCTCTTCAATTTATAGTTAGGATTTCCCCATATTTTATTGTCTGAGGACCATTGAACATCGCATTTTATTTGAATATTTGATTATACAGTCAACTAGGGATCTTATTAAAAAGCTATCGGCTCATTTAAACCTTTTGGCTATAAACAAAATTTGTGTTATGTCTTCAGGATTAGATGGAACTGCCCTCATAATAGTATTGATAACGTGTAATTAGAACTCAATGGCTATGTTCACACAGACCTGCCATAGCAATGCCTGAATGAACCATAAATATAGGCACAGAAATGCAGAAAGTGGGGGTTAAATGGTTGTTCTCCAACCACCATTAATGATTTTTTGATGCTACACTTGCAAATTCCTATTACAAAAATTATCAAAAGATATTTGTTAGACAAATACAAAAAATCCTTCTAAAGTACATAAGAGTATTTAAAAAAAGAGAGGCAGATCTTTCAAAGAAAGAAGCAAAAGTGTACTGATCACTTCCAGATAAGAATATTGCTTCTGTAACTGCTTGGCTTTTTGAAATTGTGAATTTTTAAACCTATTCTACTGTTCCAAACCAGAATTTACTGCTTGCTGTACTATTTAAGCTAGAATTTTAGAGCTCCTTAAATTACTTGACTGCACTTGCTGCTACCCGAGCTGTGCCTTTCCTTACCTTCTCCCTCTTGCTCTCTGCTTCCCTGTTTTACCCTCTCCCAAACTGTTTGGCTGCTAATTCAAACTCTTTGGGCAGTTATTCACTTGGGCCAGACAGCAGGTGCCAAACTAAATTGCTCCCATCCTGAGACCCCCTGCCCGGCCCATCCCTTCCAGTTAACATATCTTTTCATGTTTGCTTGCACATGCAGTGAACAAGAAACATATTGAGGTAGTAGAACATTGCAGAAGTGTAGCAGTGTTGTGGACAATCCAGTGAACACTTTAATGGGCGTGTCCGTCGGCCACCGATTAATGCTGAAGCTGCCGATGACGGCAGTTTCCGTGAGTGCTGCACTAGAAAGAAATCTGCCGCTGCAATCAGGGGCAGTTTCATCATTGCAGCAGCAGTCCTCCCTCCCAACCAGTCACACAACAGGACAACAAATTAGCTCCCTCCCACTGCTGCTGCCCACCCTGCACCTTCCGTGAAATCTGTCGCTGCAGTCAGAGGCAGTTTCGTCATTGCAGTGGCAGTCCCCCCTTCCTCCCAACCAGTCACACAGCAGGGCAAAAGATCAGGAGTGTAGCCAGAAATTTCCATTTTGTACACAATCTCCAACAGTTACACCCCCTCCCAATTAAAAAATGTACACATCCCTTCCAAATGGCACCCCCTTCCAAACAAGTCAGATTGTTGTCAGATGATTCCTCTACTCTCTAAAGAGGTTATACATGCTTCAGACCCTCCTCAGTGGCTTACACTAACCCAAATACTACAGATTAGAATGATAATATTAACAGAGTGGCTTATGGTTTGTGACAGGCATTCAACAAATCTGTACACAAATGTGTACAGTGAGTATGCCTGTCTACACCCTTGCAAAAGATTAGCTCCCTCCCACTACTGCTGCCCACCCTGCACTTTCCATTCTCTGTCCTCTTCCGACATCAGGGTGCTCAATCCCTGTGTCAGCATGTATCCCCCTTCTCCCCATTAATGTGACACAATGGGAGCCCACTCCAGTGTGCCAAAAAATACCTTGGATGTTTCTGACACCGGGATGCCCATTCCGAGCATCAGATGCGCACCCCCTCAATGCCCCTTTGTCCTCAGCTGACCTCGGGGTGCCCAGGCCCTGGGTTGGCATTGATCCCCTTCTCCCCATCAGTACTCTGGCACACTAGGAGCCCACCCCAGTGTGCCAAAATCTGTTTTGTAATATTTCACCTGTAAAAAAGAAAACAGTAACACAGCGTATTCTTTATTTTTTAAAACCAAAAAAAAGGTCCCTCATCATTCCTGCGGCCCCTCCCCAACCTGCTCCCTCCCGCTGTGCACTCCACCTCCCCACACTCCCCTCACCCATACTTACCTCCAGAGGTCAGGAGCAGCGATCTTCTGTGGACCGGGAACACGTCTGCACTCTTCAAAGACCAACCGGGAACTGAAAAAATGACAGTAAGGTCTATAATGGCAGTCAATGGGGGGTTTTCAATTTAGGTTGATATCTCAGACAATTTGTGAAGTTTTGGACCAAAATTTTCAACGTGGGGCTCTTGGGACCTCACCTCATGAACACTGTCACTGTCATTTCATTTCTTTGTCCTGAAAGGTGATTTCGCGGTTGCTGCACGGAATCACCTTTTGGGACCAATTGACTAAATGAAAGTGCCATTGTTCACGAGGTGGGTCCCAAAAAGCTCTTGTTGCAAATCTGGTGAAAAACTTCAAACAATGACTGCATTACGAATGCCCATTGCGCAGTTGATAACTTCATCAGTTTTTAATATTTTCACTCCAAATTTCCAACATTGCTATTTTTTCACACACCCGTATGAACAGTGCAGCTGTCATTTTTTGCCTCCTTCCTGAAATGTGTTTTTGCGCTTGTGGTGCAGAATGGCGCAGTCACTGTGTGAAATCAACTTTCGGGACAGATTAATGAAATCACAGTGTCACTGTTCATAAGGGGAGGTCCCAAAAGGGCCATGCTGAAAATTTGATGAAAACATTCCAAACAATGTCTGTGTTATGAGCATATGTTGCACAGTTCCTATGCACACTCGTGACGTCACCACTTTTTCCTGTTTTCACTCCAGATTTTCAACATTGCCACTTCTTCACACCTCCTCATGAAGAGTACAGCTGTCATTTTTCACATCCTGCCTGAAATGTGCTTTTGTACCTGTGGCACCGAATTGCAAACTCGCTGTTCGAAATCACCTTTTGGGATTGAGTAACGAAATGACACTGCCACTGATCATGAGGTGGGGTCCCAAAAAGCCCATGTTGAAAATTTGGAGCAAAAACACCAACAAACACCTGGGGCATTGGGGTTTCTAGCCATAAAGATCCAACCTGTGCAGACTGACAGACTTCAGGGGTGTGACTTGGGGTCACTGGCCGTAATGCTCACCCCATTTCACTCCCCAGACCCACCCCACAGCCACTGACAGGCGTCGAGGTGTGCCTTGAGGTCTTCAGCCCTAATGTTCACCTCATTCTCCTATACTGCACCCATCTCAGCTTATTTCCTTATGGAATGGGGTGAGCATAAGAGCTGAAGACCTCAAGGCACACTGCAACGCCTGTTGGTGTCTGCAGGGTGTTGTGAGGTAGAATGGCATTAGAGTTATGGCCGACGAGCCAAAGGCACCCCCCCAATGCCTGTCAGTCTCTGCAGGGTGGGGGTGGGGGTTGGCATTACTTCAATACTTCTATCATTCCTATTATGTATCTGTCTAAGTCCGGCATTACCAATGCCAATACCAGCAAGCAAACATTCGGCATTGACAAATGCTTGTTTCTATTTTCTACCAAACTGCTCTCCGCCCCCCCCCCCGATTCAGTTCTCAGCTCCTTCCTGAACTGTTTCTTTTGTGTGCTCTCCATTTAATCCTGGCACCCTCCTTCTTGCCCTCTCTTCCAGGCTAAGTCTCTGACCAGGCGCACGCTCCGCTCCAGTGGCCATGGCTGTGAAGCCAGCCGGCTGTCCCTGCATCTTCTGCCCTGCTCCAGTGAAGCCACATCAGGTATGCTCTCTTTTGTTCCTACCCAGCCCCCCATCCGAACACTTGCTTATATAGCGTCCAGAGATCACATAACCACCCTTTATATTTACGAAGTGCCTAAATTTCCATTGGCATCTTATACGCTGCTGCCACTAGAGGGAGTACATCCTCTTCAGTACAACCCAGTGAACATTTGCTCTCCAACTAGTTGCAATATTCACATAATTCCTGAAAATCGGCCTCTGCCTAAACTCCCTTCCAATTTCTCTGTACGTGGAACTCTGAGTATACCACAATGTCCTACACGACCATTGGGACTGTAGGGGGCCTCCTCCTGTTCACTCTACTATCCCTCACAGGTTCTCCCTGCAGGCAATACCCTCAATCTGTACAACTTAATAACCAACTGGCTGTGCTAAATGTATATAGCACCATCACATGTTATAACCTTGGGATCTCCTGTGACACCGTGCATGGAAAGCATATATCCTGGACTCAGAATCACCAAACAAAAGATCCCTCCATGGTGACACTGTTCTCAGGGTTTGTTGCACACTTTAGCACCATGAAAGATCAATTACCCAGCAAGAGAAAACGGGTACAGAATACTAAGCTTTTACTGCACCATCTCACTTGCCTGCTACTGCTCCTATGCCTGCTATCAGGCAATGTGCACCCGAACCCCGGCCCGCCACTCCACCGGGTCAGTCTGTCACCTAACTTAGCAGGGCTCATGCTTGCCTCTATAAATATCTGCAGTTTACTTCCAAAGATGAATAACCTGAAGGTATGGATTACTCGGCATAACCCCACCATCCTCTCTGTAGCTGGGTCATGGCTCTCTCCCAAGATACCTGATTTAGCCATCATACTGCCAGGATACACCCTGTTCAGACAGAATCAACTCTCACAAAGAGGTGGGGGTTGTGTCTTGTACGTCAGGGATTCCATTCAGGGACATTTCTTACCCACCCCCAGTTGTAGTAACAACCTGCAAGTCCTGACCGTAAAACTACAACTGGGATCACATAACAGGGCTCTTATGGTACTGTCTGTTTACATCCCACCTAAACTTACCGTGGCTGACACCAGTGACTTGATGGACTATGTGAGTACCCTAAGCCTAAGCATGGAAATCATGATGATGGGAGATTTCAGCATCAGCTGGCTCTCCCCTTCTGCTGCTTCCGTCAAGGATGCCTTATGAACCTTCCACTTCTTCAAAACGGTTGAGACACCAACCAGAGTCAATTACAAAACTGGGACCAGCACTCTCCTTGATTGGGTACTTTCCAACCAGCCTGCTCACATCACCGGTACTACTGTTCTCCCTGATTCATTGAGTGACCACTTCCCCATCACATGTACTTGGACCTACACTTTCTGCAAACCACCTCCCAGAACTATAACAAACTGTGTCCTACTAAAGGGTCACCTTGCACTGCTAAAAGCAGACCTCCAGCACTTAGACTGGTCAGACCTCTGTGAAGCCAACAATGTGGATACAGCCCTTGACCACTTTGTAAATAAATCTAACATCATCTGTGACAAGCATGCCCCGATAAAGACAAGGAAAATAAAAGGACATTGCAACCCCTGGATCACCCTGAATCTCTTGGATCAGCTCCATGCCAGAGATCACTTATGACAGAAAGCGAGAGCACATAGTACCACTGCTAACATCCAGAGGTACAAGAAAGCCCATAATGAGTGCACTAAAGCCATCCAACTCACCAAAAGAAAATTCTATGAGGAAACCTTCTCCAGCTCCTGGAATAACAGCAAGTCATTCTGGGACAACCTCAATGACATAACCGGCAAGGATCCCAAAACTGCCCCGTCAATGCTCATGGTTGACAGTGCACCATCCCTGGACCATCTTCATATTGCCAACACACTTAATAATGTGTTCACAGGCCTAAGTAGTGTTACTACCAGCAGAATACTTTAATCCCCCAATCCCGGCTGACCCTAATGCAACTCAGCAACCATCCTCTAACCAACTGCTATTCTACTTTAAAGAAGTCTCAGAAGCTGAAGCCAGAAAGTACCTGGAGAAGGCACTGGGGAGATCGAGACACAGCGGGGACACCCTGGACCTTAAATTTGTCAACCTGGCCTTGGCGGAAGTCCTTGGCCCTCTCACTAAAATAATCAACCTCTCCCTTTGCCTCTCACAGTTTTCCCAGCGATGGAAATCAGCAACTGTAACCCCGCTGCACAAAACTGGGGACCGGACTCTGGACAACTACTACAGACCTATCTCCATACTCTCCCCTTTCTCCAAAGCTCTAGAGTGGATTGTGGCAGATCAGCTTGTCAAGCATCTGAATCAGTACCGACTCCTCTGTCCTGAGCAACATGGCTTCCAATACAGACACAGTACCATCACGGCCTTACTTGAATTTACTGGATTCATCCACCACTCATTAGACCAAGGTCTCCTGGTAGGTGCAATATTCATCGACCCTGTCAAAAAGATTTGATACAGTGCACCATAAGCTCCTCCTGGAGTGGTTGTCTGCCACTGGGCTCGCTCCAGAATCTGTATGTTGGTTCAACAGCTACCTTCACAACTGCTCCCAAAAGGTCAGGATTGGTGATATTACTTCCGATAGCAGACCAGTCCATTCCAGGGCCCCACATGGATCAATTCTGGGCACCCTACTTTTCAGCTTATTCCTAAACCAACTGCCAGCCACCTGCCCGAGCTGAATGCTCCTACATGCAGATGATGTGGTCATATTCACCAGCAGCCCTCATCCTGAACATCTGGCTGCAGATCTCCAGAGGGGGTTTTCATCTGCTGAAAAATGGTTTAATGATTGCAGGCTAGTCATGAACTGTAAAAAAAACAAAAAACAAAGACAATGATGTATTCCAGCTCCTAAAGCAAGTTGAAAGCCTTCTCCCTAGTAATCATGAATAACAGCGGAGACGCCCAAGAACATGTCCAGCATTTCAGGTACCTGGGCATCACAATCGACTCCACACTGTCATATGTCCAACACATAGACAATACAGCAAGAGTGATCAATTCAAGAATAAGGATTCTTTACCACCACAAACACTGTTTAACATGTGAAGCACTGAACCTGGCTATTAATAGTTCAATAGTTTCCCTCATTGACTATGGTCTGGCTATATACGGGTCAGCGACTGACATGGCACTGCTCTGCATCTCCATTGCGCTAAACAAAGTGTGCCGCCTTCTCACAGGTGCTGCAAGACTCACGCACACCTGCAATCTCTACACCCGGGCAGGTTGGCCTCAACTGAAGGATAGAATAAAATACCAATCCTGCCTCCTCGCCAAGAAAGGCTTTCTGAATCAACTACCCGAAGGGACCCAGAACCTGCTCACCCTGCACTCTGGCACCCATCTCACAAGAAACTCCACCACTCAGATCTACAAAGTACCTAGATGCTGCACTGCCTTGGCACAATGTGCTTTTTGCTACCATGCTCCTCTCTGGACCAGTGCCTTACCACCTGACCTTAATGGTGCTGCAACTATTGGCTGAATCACACAACTTCAACAGCACCTTATTACAACCAGCAGCTGTAGCTGCTACCATTAGTGCCCCTCTTTTTTGCTAGAATCACCTACTTGCATTTTGCCTCACATCAACACTATACGTTGATGTATCCCAACCTCGGCACTTCAGAGCACCACCCTACCTCTCACCTGGTGCCTGCTCTTCCCTCCCAAACCTGCCACCCCTCCTCCCTCCCGTCAACCCCTAAGCCTACTCCTCCTACTATCCTCTATATACTTGCAACTCGGTAGGATGTTCTAACTTCAGACACTGGCAAACTTTATACTGCCTAAGCTGCTCAATTTGTGTGTACCTTGTTGTAACTGTCTGCACCAAATGTAATCCTATAATGCTGTTCCTTACTGTCTTACTGTGCTCAATTTGTGTGTACCTTATTGTAACTCTGTCTGCACCAAATGTAATCCTGTAATGTACCTTTCTGTCTTTGTAACTGACGTGGAACCTATAAATGAGCATCCGCTCACTGTTGTATTCCAAGATCGCAATAAAAAAAAAAAAAAAAAAAAGAAATCTTCCACAAGTGTGTGATGTGGGGGATCTGCTCATCCAGTGCCAAGGACTGCCTGGAAATGGCTCCACCTCAACTCGATGAGAGGAAATCCAGCGCGGCACAAACTGGGCAGACAAAGCTGCGAAACTCAAAACCGTGCATCCAGAATACTAGTGTGGATTTGGGGGAAAGTAAGATTTACTCTTACTAAAGCACACCACCATGGACCACCACTCCAGTGAAATTTGGAGCTTACTTGTTTTTCCTTCCCCGGCTATATTCTAGATGTACATTTTTGATTTTTGCGACTTTGCGCTGTTTCCAACCATGCCAGTGTCCCTCTTGAGGACCTGACATGCTACCCCTTGGGGTGACAGCTGAAAGAGAGAGAAAAGAGAGACACAGCATATATTGGTGAGTAAGATACATAAAGCAAAGTATTAAATGTTCATGTATAATCACATTATATATTTACATTTGACACAGTCATAGAATATCCATGTCAGCAGTAATTCATTTACTTGGCAGAGAAAGGGGTGTGGGACCCTCCTAGCACTTACTCAATGAGCAGTGGGAAAACATACAGACCCTTAAAAAGGGGAGTTAAGATCCCAATCTAAATTCAGGCCTTGGGGCTGCCAATAATCCATTGAGAAGGTCAAAAACATTCTGGAGTTGTTTATTAAGTCTGTCTCCTCCCCTGGGATTGGTGCCCACTGATTCAAGTGCCATAAACTGCATGCCTGTTTGATTATCCTGATGTTTGTCATGAAAATGTCTACCATTTTGGGGTATCTGCCAGGCTTGATTTGATATTCTGAATATTTTCTTGCACATGGTGTTGCGGAGGTTTGATGTTGCAACTTATGTACAAAAATGGACAGGTACACCAAATGGCATAAACCACAACGTTGCTGCAACAATTAAGGAAACTTCTAATCTGTCCATCTCTGTTGTAGCCCTCAAGGGAAAAGGTGTTACTTTGAAAATAGTAAGAACAGACCTTGCACTGTCCACATTTGAATATCCCCTTTTAGAGGGTGGTAGTAGTTATAATTTTACAATAGTGCTGGAGGGAGTAAATGGCTATGGACCAATTTATCTCTTAACTTTTCAGCTGTAGAAGAGGTAAGTCTGGGCATGTCACTTAGTTCCTTTATGAATACTGAATCATTCAACAGGATTGACCATTGTTTTCTGAGCATTCCTTGCTATTTTTCCAGACACTTTTGTTTATGTAGTGATGAACCACAATGGTTCTTTCTCTGTTTTCTTTGTTTTAGGGTGAAGTAAATTATCTCTGTTCAGGGTTCTGGTCTTGTTGAGGGCTTTAATTGTCTCTGTTTAGGGTTCTGGCCTTGTTGAGGGCTTTAAATGTCTCTGTTTAGGATTCTGGCCTTGTTGAGGGCTTCCTCTAGTACAGTTTTACTGTAGCCTTTCTGTAAAAAAAAAAAAAAGTTTGGAAGAACTCCTGAGACTGAGTCTCAAATATCATCTTTTGAACAGTTCTTATGAATACATAGGAATAGTCCAAATGGTATAGAGTTGATAAGGGAGCAAGGATGTGAGCTATCAGCTCTAAGTAAGCTGTTTGTGGCCGTGGGCTTCCTAAACCCCTTGGTATGTACTGCTAAGTTTTTGTCCACACTAGTCATCAGATCAAGAAAGTTCAGACACTGTTTATCAATTGCAGCAGTAAATTTCAGGTTGAAGGTGTTGATATTCAACCACTCAAGGAATTTACCAGCCTCTTCCTTGGACCCCTCCAAAATACAGATTATATCATCAATAAATCTGTACCACTTATGAATTTTGGGTAGAAATACATTTTCAGTAAGGGAGTATGTCAAAGACTTTTCCCAGAGTCTGAGGAAGAGGGTGGCAAAAGATGATACCATGGCTGCCCCCATGGCCGTACCTCATAGTAGAAGGAAAAAGTTATTAAATTCAAAATAATTGTGGCTCAAGACAAACCTCATAGCTTCTATGATGAATTCACATGGAAAAGATTCTCTTTGAGGATGGCATCTCTGGAAGTGGGCACAGACCTGGATTTCCTTTTCATGCTGTGTACTGGTGTAGAGCGACTCTACATCTGTGCCCAACCAAAGATGGTTTGATTTCCATTTCAAATTCCTTAGTTCATCCAGGATGTCCATTGTGTCCCTTAGGTGGGAATACCAGACCCACAACACAATCTTTCAACAAGAAATCTATAAACATACACAGTTTTTTCCATCAGGGATCTCCCCCCCCCCCCGGACACAGTAGAATGCCCTGATTGCCTATCCAGGCCCTTATGTATCTTTGGAAGGGCATACAATGTCAGGGTAATAGCTGAATCTACGCATTAGTATTTAAATTATTCATTTGTGATGAAACCAGACACTTTCCCATTCAAGGAAAGTAAGGAATTTTTTTTCTTGAAGGTGTCAATGGGATTGCTAGAAAGTTTTCTCTAGTTATGTTCATTATTCAATAAATCATTCACACATTTCACATAAACATGTTCATTGGGAATCACAATATTGCCACCCTTGTCTGCTGGTTTGATCACTATTTCTGTCTGTCGTTATAAATTCATTTAGAGCAGTATGTTCAACATAGATAATATTCCAACAGACAAAGGGTGGCATATTGTTCAACAAGTTGTTGGTTTCCCTCAGGATCAGATTTTCAAATGTTTCACTCAAAGGAAAGGGAACAATAATGGTACAGAAATGGGTTTTGTTAATGAGAACATGGAGAGTGGCGAAAATGTTGGTAATGTTGTTATTTACCAAATTAACAATTTACTGATTGAACTACTTGCAGGTCTTGATGAAGCATCCTCCCATGCCATGGCAATCTCAAATGATAAGCTGGGAAGCATAACTCCAAACACTTCTGTGCATTTAGTGATAAACACAGTCATTCTTCCTCATGCTCAGTAGGTTTTTGGATACCATCGTTGATATCACCTGAAACGTTTGGGGTTGCAAAGCCATTCTGTGTTCACACCACATAGATGTCATGACCTGAAAAGCAGTTTTTCAGGTCATGACACCCACCGTCTTGTGTTTTTTTTTTTTTCAATCAATCAATCAATCAAAATCTTTATTTATCCAGGTGAACATCATTGAGCAAGCTCATTTACAAGATGGACCTGGTTAGCTCCGGGTCAAATGGTACAATACATACAGAGCTATTTACAATACAGCCAAATAACACAAGTTAAAAAACAATTAATGCAAGTAAGTACTCAATGTTACAGCAGTCATATCAGTTCAGAGTGCTTCTGTAATATTTAAGGAGGACATAAGATGAGGCTTAGTAGGAACTTCAGTAGGGAGAAGTGATCGGCTGCTCATGTAGGGAGCTGACACAAGCACAGAATTTCAAAAGTAGTGTAATCACACAGCATCCCTAGATGTAACACTCTAAACAGAAGGATATGGGTCTTAACAGTCAAGGAGAAAAGTAATTACAGCTCTTTTTTGGCAAATTTCAGCCTGGAAATCAGATTTATGCTTGGTTTAGAACGGACACAGAAGCAGACTGCAGGAACCAATCGGAAGCCAACACCGAAGAGCACTCACGTTCCAATTGGATGGCTGCTAATGCCATGCTTTGCTAATGGGGAGTCCGAGCTTAGGTCCTCAGGTGGCGGTAGAGGCAGTGCTGACCGCCCGGTGCCCGGGTTTCCCATGCCTATGGGCAGGAAGCCCATGGAGAGCATATCCTTGGCAGGGGATGGAAGAATGGGTTGGTATTAAGTACTGGGCCATGGACAATGGAACATCTGAACCAGCGGGAGAACCAAAACAACAGGACAACAGAGCTGAGTATTCCTTGATGCCTAAAGACTGACCCAACCACAGAAATTCAGAAAGGAGTGTAATCAAACAGATTCCCAACTCTTGACACTCTAAACAGGAAAAAATAGAAGTCATAACTGTTAGGCAATAAGTAAGTACAGCTCTGTTTTGTGCAAGTTTTAGACAGAAAATCAGACTTTAACTTAGTATTGAGGGAGACATAGGAGCAGACTGCAGGAGCCAGTCAGATGCCAGAGCAGAAAAGTGCTCATGTTCCGATTGGGTATCAGCAATGCCGCACCTCGCTAGTAAGGAGTCCGGTCTGGGTGTCTCAGGCAGCGGCTATGGAAGCGACAACTGCCTGGTATCTGCATTTCTCCCACCTGAGGGGCAGGGAGCCCCGAAGGGCTAGTCTATAGCAGGGAAGAGAGTTAGGGGACAAAGGAAAGAGATAGTAAGAGTGGAATGCAATGGAAAGGGAATATAAAGATGAAATAAGGCAGTTAAATGGTACAGGGTAGGGGAATAAGAGCCACAGATTAAGCAATATGTAAAAGACAGCAGGGTGAGTAAGGTGTAGCGGCCATGAAAGCCATGAAGAGATAATAACCCTACAGGTATTTCTAGAGAGGAAAAACATTTAAGGCATAAGATGCTCACAGAGTTAAGGTCACCAAAGATTACAAGCGATCATAAATTCAACTATGCACAGAGGGCAGCAGCCTGATGCTTCGGACTAAATTTTCAAATTACAAAACATGGAAAATACCTAAAAATTATGTATTTTTAAAAACACAAACACCTGAACCTGACTAAATGGGAACCATTTAGCTCAATTCTGGTATTTGTTTTTTAAACTTAGGCCTAGAAATATGTTTTCTGGGTACCCTTAAATTCTTGGTGCCCAGCTTAGTGAGAGGAGCCATTTATGTGTTGTGGCTCGTGAATTCCCTTGTGTGACAGCGGCATTCCTTTTCCTGCTCACACCTAAGACAAACTATTTCAATAATCCCTCTCCCTCCCATCTCAGCCAGCCCTTCCTTGTCCTTTCCAATTGATAATATATTAAAACAGTATGCACCACTTATAATGTCCATGCTTAAGCCAGATGGCTGCTTATAACGGACAAAACATAGTTGCCAAAAACCACTCCCCTTAAGACTCTTATATTAAATTTCTGGGTACACTGAATTAAAGATGCTTGCTATACCGGATGCCTGAGACCCATTAACACCTACACAGCTGTGATCAGCTAGCCTTCCCAACACCTTCCAACCAATGCCCCAGCCCAAACTCATCACTGCACCTTATACAATGAGGTGTGCTGGACCTCTCTTTTTACTAGGAGACTTACTCACATTTATATCTGGACGTACAAAGCTCTCCTTAATAAGCTTCCCCTCTGCATCACTTCTATTATTCATCGTCTTCACAGCTCTTATGCACTCAGGAAATATGCTTATATTTCCTTGGAAGTACCTAATTTCTGCACATGTTTTGCTAGGGCAGCTATAATTTATGTCCTCCCCACAACCTGGAACAAGCTTCAATCCACACTAAAGCTACACTCTCTAATTCCACTAAATGCCTTCAAAAGAATCCTAGAGGGAATTATTTCTGACCCCTGTCTTTGCCCTCAATCCCTTCCCTAGTCACCACATCTGCCCTCTCTATATCTCTCCCTTTTTAGCATTGGTCAGATTGTAAATTTGTTTACTTATACTTGCTGCACTTATCATTATTTCTTATTTGTGCTTGTACTGTGTTTGCCCATAAGAATTATGTTATGTGCCTTTACCCTATGTGTAACTACTATTTGAAAAATTTATTTTCTTCATTCCTTTTTGCCACTCCTCTATGATTTACGATGTATTGTTTCATGTTTATCCAAGTTATGTTCATGCTATGTATCATGTTGTACAAGGGACCTTCTTGCAAATGAGCTTGCTCAATGCAATTTATCCCTTCAATAAACTGAACTGAACACTTCAAGAGGCTACTTGACTGCAGTTGTGGCCTCCATAACACAACGTGACTGCTGCAGCGGTCTAGCTTATGGTAGCTAATTGGGTCCTAAGATGCCTCCCTCCCTCCTAGTGATCCATCTTGAGAGAGCAGTTTCAGTTCGACCCTTCTCCTCCTCCCAGTAATCCATGGAGTTTCTTGTTCTATTTGCAGCTTTTTTTTTCTTTTTACTTATGGCATGACCAGATGCTCCTATTGAACTTGTGTACAAACTCTTAAGTTTTGCAATCATGGGTGGGATGGACATGTGGATAAAAAAAAGGAACACAATCTTAGCATTGTACTGGCTGTCACTTTCCATTGTCAGTGAAGCCCCAGCTCTGCCTGCCCCTATTCCTCTCAAATGTACTAACTGCAGATTGGGTTAAAGTCAAGTAAAGTTTGTTCTATAATGCTGGCTGTAAGGCTGTCACAGGCGGGAAGGAAATGCAGCTGAACTTACAGGGCAGTACAGTACAGTACTGAACTCACTAAAACTTACTGGCTGTCAGTTCGACTGTCACAGGCAGGATGGAAATGTGTCCTATATAAAAAAAAAATAAATAAAAGAACATAGTATGATCACTTTTTTTTTCTGACCGCAGCTTAAGATACATCGGAGGTCACTTATGCCAGAAGATAAAAGGCATGCCAAATGTGTCTGTATAAGTGGCATCTGCTGTATAGCTGTAAAAAAAATATAAGCAGATCGGGGTGCCCACCCCTGGTACTACTTGATCACCACCCTCTCCTGTAGATTGCCTGCCCTCAGTACATTGCTGGCAACACCAGGGTGCCCACCCCCACTGCCGACATTGGGGTGCCCAATCCCCAGTGTCAGGTCCTGTCTCTGAGGAAAAGGAAAACTCTCTCATTGTTATATTTTTTGGTAATGACTTTACTTCACCTGTAAAGAAGAAAATGGTCCCTCTTTAAAAAAAAAAAAAACTGCAAGGAAGAAAATTGTCTCTCGCCAATCTGAGCCCCCAACCACCTGACCTTGACCCCCCCACTCAGCACCCACCACCATGCACCCCCATCACACCCTCACTGATATAAAATTGTCCCAAGAGATGCATCCACTCTCTGATCAAAAAGACATCCTCCTGCAGGAACTGCAGCTGTGATATGAGAAAATATGGTAAGTCCGGTTAATCTTTTTCAATGTGTTTTGAACTTTAACTCATAACTTTGCCATTTTTTAAATATTTTTACACCAAACTTTCAGCATTCCTTTTTTGGGACCATAGCTCATAAACAAGATAGGTGAATTATTTCAAATCTATTCTGAACAGTGATTTTACAGTTACTCCATGGAATCAGTTTTCAGGCGAGATTTGAAAATATTCGCCAACTAGGTTTATGAGAGGGGTCAGAAGAAGACTATGTTGAAAATTTGGTGGAAAAATATGATAAAGTGGCCAAGTTGTGAGGGAACATTGAAATATTTTAGTGTTCACTCATAACTTTGCTAATTGTCAATATTTTTTCCACCAAACTTTCAACATGGCATTTTTGGAACTCCATCTCATGAACAAAGCAAGTGAAATTTTT
The DNA here is from genome assembly GCA_016271365.2 of Neoceratodus forsteri. Classification (NCBI taxonomy): domain Eukaryota; kingdom Metazoa; phylum Chordata; order Ceratodontiformes; family Ceratodontidae; genus Neoceratodus; species Neoceratodus forsteri. The sequence goes on from CM057454.1 coordinate 70,574,563, forward strand.
CAAATCTGGGCCAAAAGGTGAGTTGCAGTCACTTTGCCAAGTCATGTTGCAGGCAGGATTTGAAAAGTTTCACCTACTGAGTTCATGACATTATGTTTAAAATGTGGGGTCAAAATATTAACAAACAACTAAGTTATGAATGTGCATCGATATTTTTTCCATGCTCGCGCATGACTTTGGTAATTATCAGTATTTTGACTCTAAACATTTAGCATAGCCATTTTTTCACACAACCTCAAAAATGTGACTACTGTTATTTTTCAAATCTGGATGAAAAGTGTTTTCACACTTGTGGCACAAAATGACATTTTGCTCACAATTCTGTAAATGTCATGTCATGTTTGTAAGGGGGATTCATAAAATGACTATCTTAAAAATCTGTGGTCAAATAAAAAAAAAAAATAATTAAGTGACTGTGTGCACTGACAGCCTTCTCCCCTGTGGGTAGTGCTTTGTGATTCAGTGAATCAGCTGGATGGGCTGAGGCTGGAGGGATGGCGCTGTCATGTGGCCCCACCCCCTAGCCCGGGAAGGGAAGATGCAGGGTGGCCAACACTGGCCCAAGTACCATATAATGAAGAGAACGCTTCTCTTGGCATGGGGCCCTGTACCTCTGCACCCGTGGGCACCAGAGTACCCTGCACTTTGGCCAACAGATGGACTCTATACCCTGAGCATCTGCTGCACATAGAAGCACAGTGCCCAGAGGGCTCTGAACTTCACAGACCATCAGACAGACCCACAAATTCTTGCATCTATTGCCACACGTAAGTACAGGGTTTACAAGAGCCTGCACTTCTGTAGGCAGATGGACTCTTCCCTTGGTGCAAGGCAGTGCAGGCCCCTTCTGCCGACAGGACTGTGTGTATATCTTACAGTGTGGATCAATACCTGTGGCCGCAGAAGTGCTGGTTTCATAGGGGCCTGTGTTTCTGCAGACAGAAGAACTCTTGTAATTTGGGTATCATGGATTTGTATCTGTCACTATAGGGGTTTGTGCATCTGCATACAGAAGTGGTATTTTGATTTGAGTATTGTGGATTTCTTTCTGCATCAAAAGAGAGTATGTGTTGCCTTATGTGTACCACAGATACAAATCAACAGAGGCAACACATTCATGCTACTGTATTTGTGTCATCTAGAAACAGTTGTATGTTGTTTGTCTTACCTGATGATGGCTGTCTGTTGTTGCTTATGTGGTCTTGACCTTTTGCTACTTGGGGGAAAGTTAGGGTTGGAAACCCTAATGTCATATTTCCTTACTTTTTGGGAGGGCTAAAAGCTCAAGGTTCAATGGGGGGGGGGGGAGGAATAGCTCATCCCACATCCCTTACTTAAACCTCAGCAGTTCCGCTGCTCAGCATCTAGCATTTCCAAAATGCCCACCATCCTCCCTGGCCTCCTCTTCCTCCGGCACTCTTATCTCACCATCGATGCTGGGCCTCTACACCTTCCCAGCGTTTCTACCAAGGGTGGGAGTAGAGAAAAGCCAAATGCTAAGTTCATAACCTCAAGTCCATAACATTCAAGTTCATAAGTATACACAAGTACTGCGCTATGTACCACACATTGAAGTGGTGTTATGTTGAACCCTAACTGGTGCATTAACCCAATTTTTTGCAGAGAATTATGCAGACGAAGTTGCGCCTGTATATTAGGATTGCTTTGGTGTTTCATTAAAAATTGCCATTTTAGAACCCAAGGACTGTGAAATTTGGTATGTACCTTCTCTGTCCTACAGTAGCATCTCTTTGAGTTATTAAGGACTGGAATTATGTACTTGTTTCCCTCTGATTTGTGAAATAAATTTTTACTCTCAGCTCAAAAAATGGGAAAGAATTCAGTTATGAAATTTACAGCTTCTATAGGTTTCATATGTCCTTTTGGGTTGTATAGGTAAGCATTAATCTCAGAGAAAGGAGGCATTTACTAGGAATTAATGCATGGTTTTGGTGGGGTGCACAAGGCCGAGTGCTCCCACCACCCAACCATGCATTAATTCCAAAGTAAATGCCTTCTTTCAAGGGGATTAATGTGCCTGTAACAAGGCAAGTGCTATACAGAGGTTTGGCAATAACACAATGACACATAATGTATTAAAATGTTGAACGTTTTTGTGTTCATTTTGCTGTGTAACACTACAAAAATACGAAAAAACACAAGATGTGCATTAATATTATGACTGTTCAGATTGGTTGATGGAACTGCAGTTACTCTACTCATAGTGTTATATTCCTATGCTGATGGGTTATTCTTTCAAACAAACAGTGTAAAACTTGTAACGGCACTTGTATATTTGTTATATAGCCATGCAATGATTTATGGGCTGTATCTGAGAAATTAGCATAATTTACTCACAGTTCGGTCACTTTCATTACTATTTTCTGAGACGATGCTGATTTACATTCCAGAATAAAGAACTATTTCAATAACATTTCTGTTAAAATTACAAGCATTGGTAACGTGTGCTTTTTCTAAAGATGCACTTTCTACGAAACGTTGGAGAGACATTTACATTAATTAATGCAGCAGAAATGTTCATGATCCTACTGTTCACAGGGAAACTTGTTAATCTAGCCATAGTACTTAAAGTTTAAAGGACTGTGCACTGTGAACCGTGAGACATTCAACGGTCTTGTATTATTCAGGTATACATTCGGTAAAATGTCAGTGGTCGGCGAGGTTTGTTGTGGAGATATGGATGCAGTCGCTGAGGAAGTAACTGAGCTGCCAATGATATTGAGATTTCTACTGCTTGATTTTAGTTGTGGGGTGTCAAGCTTCTGTTTTGTGATACTGGAAAGAGGTTTGGATGATGCTTTAATCAGCTGAGTGTTTGTGGAAATGGACTTATTTTCTGTGTGTGTGTGTGCTGCAAAAATTATCCATTTTGTCACTGCTAATATGGCCACGATCTCTACAGTGTCAACTAGGTGGGGGAGAAAGACAAAACGCTGGATTACTATGTGGCTGTAATGGGTACTGCATTAGCGGGTATATCTTAGAAATTAATGCACAGTAGTTTTTCGGTCACATGCTGCGTTTTGGCCAATGAAGTTGTTCTATTTTCAGAAAAATTGCCATGTTACAAAAAATATAAATTAGTTTTTTAGTAAATTGTAACTATTTGGCCATGCATGTGCAGTGGAAAAAAAGAAAAGAAGCAGAGAGAAAAATAACTGGAACTACTTGATGATTTTATTATATGTTAAAGTTTTACATGACCAAAAAGTTAATGTAACTTTTTAAAAACTGAAACTTATAGTGTAAGACTTAAATGTCCGTGAGGGAGGGGAGCTATGAGGAACACAATGGGCTTGATTTTCAAAGGGCCCTTAGATCGATGCAATCTGTGGCAAACAGCAACTTGCATTGAAGCCCAGTGCGCCAAACAAAGTTGCTGCAAGTGCCCCCATGCATCAAACAGATGGTGCACAGGTGGGGATTACCGTAAGCTCCGGGATGGTTGCGTGGCATTACCTCCAGTGCCAGAGACCGGGTGGCTGTGAGCCCAGGTGGTTAGCACTGGCTGTGGAGGGCAGAAAGGGGCAGGTGTGGAAGGAGAGGGCTGCACAGACACAAGACAGGAACTGAGAGCATGATACAATGGTGGCAGACAGGCCTGTGAGGGACGTGCATCACTATGCCTGGCAGTGGGAGGGGGGATCGGTGAACAGCACTGTCCCAAATTCCACTAGAGCATGCACAGTGTCAGTGGAGGTGGGATGCACATAGGGTCCTCACCTACACAGCTCTGTACCCTGGTTCCCACGAGTACCATACATGTCATCTGTGAGTTGCCCTTGGCATGGCCAGTCCAGCATGCTGTAGTGCAGGTGGTAGCGGTCAGGGAATGTCCAGGTAGCACAGTGGCACTGTTGTATGCAATGCACTGGGCATGGACCTTCCCAGTACATGAGGCACACAGTGCCAGGTGCACTGCCTTTGCTGCTGGTAGACCTGTGGCATGCTCTTATCAGGAGATAACCCACACCTCGGAGTGTCTTATTGCACTTATAAAATGGACTGTTAAGTATTTATTTAATGTTAAAAAAATTAAAAAATAGAGGAGTAAAGAGTATTAAAACAAGTTTTAACATTAGAAATAGTAAAAAAATAGTTCCTTCATATGTGAGTTTGAATAGTGTTTCATTGGCAGCATGGAATTGTAATTTTTGAGCCCCCCCCAACACCAGTAGCACTAGTACGTTATTTTTAGTTGTTTGATTTATTAATTGCCTTTTTTTAGTGTTCTGTCTCATTTTAAATGTGGTGGATGGTGTGCTGTATTCAAGCTGAGAGTGAGGCAAGCCCCCACCCACTCGGTATGTGTTTTGTTGATTATTTTATTTTTTCCCCTTTGATTTGTGTTATTTGTTATTTTTTAAGTGTGCTGATGTTTGTGATTTGGAGGTATGGTCTCGGTTTATAGAGATTCGTTTTGTTGGTGGTATCGTTGCGTGACGTGAGTAGCGAAGGATCACTTCCGGGTTTTCGTTCATGCGGTTAGAAGTTGCGGTCAGTAAAAAGTGTATTTTTGTGAGGAAGAATGGATAAGGCATTTTTTATGTGAAGTTTCGGAATCGGAAGGAGTGAGAGCTGTTGTATTGCATCGTTTTGAAGATGTTCGAAATTTACGGACAAGTACAAGAGCCAGTTTCGGTTTGCTCGGTTGGGAAACAAGAAAAAAAAGGTCAGGGTGACTTTTGAAATACAAAAAAAAATAATTTGTGGGATTGTGTTGGGTGAGGGAACAGTGTAACACTGGGGAGTGGTTTGCAGGTGATGGGAGTGCTTACAGCTTTGGTTAGCATGGCATGGAGCTGCAGCTTGTTTTTTGAATGAGGATGGTGTTGGGGACAGTGACATTTTTGTGTGGTATGGTCAGCTTGGCAGAATTAGTGCCAGTTGGCACAATACATGCTGATAAGGACACGGCTGAAACTTGGTTTTAGCCAATCAGCAGTCTGGAATTTTTAAGCCCATTTTATAATTCATTCTTATAGTAGTGGGGTGAAGAGAGTGGGTTAGGGGTGTTAGGAAACTGGAAAGGAGTTTGGGAGGATAAGGGACTGTATGCCAAGGACAGGCTTCATCTTGCCCCATTAGAGAAGGAAGTCCTTAAACAGGGGATGGCTGACTACATTCAACAAGGTGGGGTTTAAACTTGTGGGGGAGGGATAAGGAGGGGCTGACCAGAAGCCTCTCCTCCTGATGAGGAGTAGCCTTCAAACCAAAGGCGGGAGGGGAAACAGACTGGGGTGGAGGTTTCAGGAGGAGCAGAGGAAGATGGAAGTATAAGGAACCTGAGTGGGGTTCGACAAAGGGGATCAGGGATAAGGGTGGGGTTGGTGTTAGTAAATGCCAGGAGCTTGGGAAACAAATTGCCAGAGTTCCAGGCCATGCTGTTCGAAGGGGGTGGATGTGGCAGCGGTCACGGAGACGTGGACCAACAAAAACCATGACTGGGACCTAAATGTGCAGGGGTACACTATGCTTAGGAAGGATAGAAAGGAGGGCAGAGGGGGTGGAGTGGCTATGTTCATTAGAGATGACATAGAAATTGCTAGGGTAGAAGAGGCAGAGGGAAACGTGGAGGCCTTATGGGTCACCTTACGATCCCCAGCAGGAGATAAGGTCAAGCTGGGTGTAGTATATAGGCCCCAGGATGAGTGATGTTCTAGAGGATGGTTTGCTGGACAACATTATTGCCCAGTGTGGACCAAAAGGGGAAGGAGTGGTGTTGATGGGGGACCTTAATATGCCAGGTACAAACTGGGGAACCATGTCCTCTAAGGTGGCCAAGGAGCAGAGGCTGCTGGATGGCTTCCAGGATGTGTTCTTAACACAGCATCTGATGGAGCCCACAAGGGAGGGGCATGTCCTGGACGTGGTTCTGGCAGATGGGGATCTGTAAGGGACCTGGTTGTAGAGAACCCCCTGACTGGGAGCGACCACAATACTGTCTGGTTTCAAATAAGCATGGGGGAGGGGGGTGAGATCTAGGACACTGGCAGTGGACTTCAGGGGGGCAGACTTTGTGGGCATGTGAAATATTCTCAAGGATCACTTGAAGGGGATTACATCTATGACAAGTGTGGAAAGGAGATGGGAGGTCATAAAACGGGGACTTCATGAGGCAGTCAGGATCTACGCTAAGTTGAAATGTATGGGAGCAAGGTCACATAAACCATGCTGGTGGTCCAGTGAGGTACAGGTAGCGGTCAGAGAAAAGAAGGCGGCCTATAAAAAATATAAAACAACAAGAGGGGATAGGGATAAGGAAATGTACCATCTTGCATCTAGAAAAGTTACCCAGATGGTGAGGGGAGCAAAGTCCAGTAAAGAGCAGCAGCTGGCACAGGGGATACATGGAGGGGAAAAGGGGTTCTTCCGGTACATTGGGGAATGGAGAAAAACTAAGGGCCATCTCAGCAGATTGAGATCAGAAGGAAGGTGGATGGAAGAGGCGAGGGACCAGGCAGAGGTATTGAACGAGTACTTTGCCTCTGTGTTCACTAGGGAGGGGGATGGGATATCTACAAAGCAAGGCATTGTGGGGATAGAAGCGGCAGTGAGTGGGATCAGGGGAACAACAGAAATGGAGCAAGAGGGAGAGGTACCCCAGGGGTGTCACATCTGGATAAGGATAAAAAGGCCAGTAAGGTGGAGGGGACGGATGATGCTATCTCCGCCAAAATGGTGTGGTTAGCCCTCAAGGCCCTAAAGAAAGACAAATCTCCTGGGCCGGATGGCATTCATCCAAGAGTACTATGGGAATTGGCGGACATACTGGCTGCACCCCTAGCGGAGCTCTTCAACAGGTCACTTGAGACAGGGAGGGTACCTAGGGATTGGCGAGAGGCACATGTGGTGCCAATCCATAAAGGCAGAGGGAAGTACCAGGTAACTATAGACCAATCAGTTTGACCTTGGTGGTGGGAAAATTATTGAGAGTATACTAAAGGAACGATTGGGGGTGTACTTGGAGGAGGTGGGAGGTCTGGATAGTCGGCAACATGGGTTTGTGCCAGGTAGATCATGTCAAACCAATCTTGTGGAGTTCTATGAATGGGTAACATCAGAACTGGACAGGGAAAGCCTGTGGATGTATTATTCTTGGACTTCAGCAGGCGTTTGACTCTGTCCCCACAATGGTCTGGTGGAGAAACTGATGGGCTTAGGGAGTAGGCCCTTTGATGGTCAGATGGATTGAAAACTGGCTAGCTGGGCGCGCAGAGGTAGTGGTCTGTGGGGAGCTCTCGAACCCTAGAGAGGTTGGTAGTGGGGTACCGCGGGCAAGGTCCTGGGTCGATCCTGTTTAATGCATACATATCAGACATCAGGGAGGGTATAGGGTGTGAAATAAGTCTCTTCGCTGATGACTCCAAGATGGGAGCAGTAGTTGAGGGAGAACAGGGGAGGTTGGCCCTGCAAGGGGACCTGGACACCCTGGAAAGCTGGGCTCACACATGGAAATTAAATTTCAATATCACCAAGTGCAAGGTGTTGCATCTTGGGCAGGGAAACCCTAAACGCAGGTACACCCTGGGAGGGGAGGCACTGGAGGCCTCAATAGGGGAAAAAGTCCTAGGGGTCATGGTGGATGCATGTATGAATAACTCTGAGCAGTGCAGGAGCGGCTAGCAAGGCAAACAGGATGTTGGGATGCATCTAGCAGGGGATCACCTCTAGGAGCAAGGAAGTGATTCTGCCCATTGTACAATGGACTGGTTAGACCACACTTGAGTACTGTGTACAGTACTGGAGACCACACTTGAAGAGGGACATACAGCTCCTGGAGAGGGTACAGAGGAGGGCAACTAAGATGATACGAGGGCTAGGGGATTTGACGTATGAGGACAGACTTGAGCGGCTCTGCCTGTTTTCATTGGAGGAGAGGCGATACAGGGGGGACATGATTGAGGTCTTCAAGTACCTCAAGGGAATAAATAGGGTAAACACGGAGGGGATCTTTAGACTAAAGCAGGGAGGTATCACCAGAGGGCATGGTTTGAAGTTGGAAGGGTGAGGGAGGAAAAGAGGAGGAGGTTTTTCACTGAGAGGGTGGTGGACCTTTGGAATGCACTGCCTGGCGAGCTGGTTCAGAGATCCACAGTGGAGGGCTTCAAGAGAGGGTGGGACAGACACAGAAAGTGGATGTATCAGATGATGGCCTGTCCCAGGGGGGTGGGGATGGATGATAGGGGGTTCTGGAACACATGGGAAGGGAGGGCCTCGGCACCCAACTAGGGATCTGAGGTTCGAGCAGACTCGATAGACCGTAAGGCCTAATCTGCTGGCAAATAGTATGTTAGTAGTGTGTGGCAATCAGACTAGTGAGCATTTGATTATGTCCTTCTCATTATTCTTACTCATGAGGGAGGTCAAGGGGCCCGTAAAGGCACCAGGTATTTCTTTATGCCTCCATTATTCAATGCGGTCATTGGTTATTAATCTATACATACTGTATTAGTCCCAATATAATGCAACATTTGTTGTTTGTTATTGTTTAGCCTATATTTTTTATTTGTAATTTCAGCTTTCGAGTCCACAAAGCAAAGAAATAATTTAAGTTGTTGAATATTAAAAAAAGTGTTACTTGTTCCTAAGGTCCAACACAGTATACTGGAGCCTTTACTGAAACCTGTCTTCCACCATCACCACCAGGAGGTCAAGGGTCATAATACGCTCACGCCAGATTACCAAACCGTGTGCATGATCATGACAGCAACAATTGCTTGCTTATCCTCTTTTGTTTATTTTGAAACATCCATCAGTGAAATATGGGCACACATAACCCATGAATATGTGTTACTCCCAATACAATGCAGCATGTTCTTTACCCTTTATTTTGGCTATATTTTTTATTTCGGCTATCATGCCGTATACTTAGGGATCAAAAAAAGCAAGGAAATAATAAGTATAGGAAAAAGCATTACCTATTCCTGAATCTTCGCATAAAATATTACTATAGCCCAGCATCGGCCATTACAATCAAGGAGGTTAAGGGTCATGATATGCTCATGGTCAGATTTTTTTCTTTTCTTCTTTTACTAAATCAATTATGCATAATCCCACTACACATCAATACTTAACCTTATAACCTCCTGTTGCAGATTAAGTATTGATGAATAGTGGGATTGTCAAATGTATAGAATTGCCAAATGTATAGAATTGCACTCATATTGTGACTACAAATGTATAATTGATTAAGTAAAAGAAGAAAAAATCAGACCGTGAGCATATCATGACCCTTAACCTCCTTGAGTGTGATGGCGGATGCTGGTCTATAGTAATATTTTATGTAAAGATTCAGTAACAGGAAAGGCATTTTTCTGTACGTAAAAATGTAATTATTTCCTTGTCTCATTAGGGACTGAGATGTATAGACTAAAAACAGTGGCTAGCGAGTGTGTATGCCAGATGGGGAGGTTGAGTGCAGGTCCAGGGCAAGATTAAGATGGACTGTCAGCTTCTGACATGTCTCTGAGGGGCCAAGGAAAAAGACCTTAAAGTGCTAGTTGGTAGCCAAATGTGGGGTGTGCAAGTGCCGGTTTTCATTAGTTGATAATAAAATATTAGCCCAAACATTGTGTCCTGATTGTTGTTTTTATGTGCTGTGGCATACTGGGGAACTGTCATTAAAGCACTTCTCTTGTGCAAGTTGGGGGCAGAGGAAAAAAAAACAGATGAAGAGAAGCGCTGTGACGCTTGCATCTCAATGACATCAGTTACAGTAGTCTGACTTGGGCTTCACGCGCTGGGCAGAGGTGTGGATGCACTGTCTTAGATTTGTACAGGCAGAGTGCAGGTTCCCAACGTAGTCAGTGGATCAGCTGTTCTCCCACATTGGCTCAAACTATCAGTCAAGAAATTTTAACAGCTGGCCCCTGACAGACTATCACCACTTACTAAAAAGGGATCTGTCTGGACTCTGAAAAAAAAAAAAATGCAACTGCAGGCATGGCATTTTATCTGAATTGCACTAGAGCCATACCATTTCACTTTGAATTTAATCCCCCCTCCCTTCCCATGCACCTGCGTTATCGATATGGCATGGAATGGCAGGCACTCTGTAAGTCCCCGCTGTCTTACTGACTCGAGTGTATTTTTTCTCCAAATTTAAACTTGTGGTGACGAGTTATTGCCATTATTGACTGTTACCTGTGCACATGAAAAATAGCGATTTATTTATTAACTTATGTATTTATTGCTCAGCTTGTAGGTCCTAAGGTTTTTCTCAGCAGATGTTTGTAAGCTTCAGACTCCATGCACTGTTATAGTTCATGTCTTGACAGAAATGGAGGAACTTGTGTCTTGCTGCTGTCGGAAGTGAATAAACTGCATTGAGACTGGCTGGCTGGTAACTTATAAAAAGAACACAGACCTTTTTTTATGTGATCTGTTTTTCTCCTCTGTTTTTCCTTGTCAGACTCTGAAAGCAAACTCCCCACGCTCCCAAGGCACATAACACTGTACATTAGAAGTAGCCCACAGAGCGGAGCCAACTGTTGAGTTCAGGTGCATTTCAAGTCTGAATCCTAATACTGGACAGTACAGTGGCTAACAAAGTTAACAGGATAAACAGAGGAGAAAAGCAGACCAAATAAATAATAAAAAAAAAAGATCTGTGTTCTTTTTTTAAGTTACCAGCCAGCCGGGGTCTCAATACAGTTCATTCTGTTCCGACAGGAGCAAGACACAAGTTCCTACATTTCTGCCAAGATGTGAGCTGTAACAGTGCACCGAGTTGGAAGCTTATAAACGTCTGCTACAAGCTGATCAAAACAAACAATAAAAGCTGTTTTACATGTGCATGGATATTTTTACACAGATAGGTAACAGTTGATAATGGCAATAACTCTTCACAAGTTTGAATTTAGAGAACAACCGCACTGTAGCCAGTAAGGCTGCAGGGACTTACAGGGTGCCTGCCATTCCATGCCAAATCGGTAACACAAGTGCATTGGGGGTGGGGATTAAATTCAAAGTGAAATGGTATGGTGCTACTGTAATTCAGATAAAAAGCCATGCCTGCACGTGAATTTTTTTTTTCAGAGTCCAGATAGATCCCTTTTTAGCATACAGTCACACTGGCCAGCTTTGTTTGTTCTCCGCTATGCTGCAGCAAGGCAGGGACAGGGTGAGTTTGTTTCCCCTCAGCTAGCGAGTGTGTATGCTGCGTCATATCAGTGTCAACATGGGATGGGGGGAAGGGGGATTGAGTACAGGTCCAGGGCAAGATTAAGAAGGACTGTCACCTTCTGACACATCTCCGAGGGGTCAAGACAAAAGACCTTAAGGGACAGCAGTCCGAATATGACACTGCTCTGCTGGTTGCTGGGCGGTGTTATGTACGTCAAAGGAGCCAGCCACTTTATGATACGAGCCGCTGTCTCCTTTGAACTACACAAAGTTTACACCTCATAACCATAGAACACTGTCATGATCAGTCTTGATGATCATTGGGCTGTCACTGTTGATCCCTTGTAGCCTGAGCTGCATTGGACCTGACGTGACACACCTTTGAAATGCCGTTTCTTTCACAAAATGTTTCTTGCACAAGCACAAGGAAACATAAAAATTACCTCCTCATCCTGGGAGAAACTGACCTCCCTCACCCTTCCTGATGCCTGTGGAACACAATGTAATTTGTCAATTACTTATTAATAGTTACTTATAATTAATTCAAAATACAAATGCTCACAAAGGAATCCTTTACATTATATTTTTTAACTGTACCTGAAATACAATTTTTTTACAACTGCTATGCAGTGGATTTGGTACTTTGAGTGCTGCTTTTAAAAGTCTTTGCGTGGGATGTCTGTCTCCCAGTCTATCATTCTTACTAATTAGAATACCCTCTCCACTACATGCTGATATGCCAAACATCGCCGTGCCTGATCATCACTTGTTTTAATAATTATAATACTCTCCCCCCTCCCAGCTGCAGGTGCCAACCATCATCGTGCCCGATCATTGGCTGTCTAATATTTGTAATATGCTCCCCTGTCCCAGCTGCAGATGCCAACCATTGACATACCTAATCACCATTGGTTTTAATAACTATAATACCTTCCACACTCCCAGCTACAGAAGCCAACCCTTGCCATGCCGATTGCTGTTTGTTTTAATATTTATAATACTCTTCCACTCCCAGTTGCAGATGCCCTCCTGTGCCTTGCCGATCCCTGGGTGTTATTTAAATAACACAGTTACCTCCCCCTCCCACTTCAGGCTGACCTCCCTTACCCTTCCTGATGCCAGGTGTAATTTTAACTAAAAGATCACCTCCCCCTCCCAGCTGAGGCTGACCTCCCTCACCCATCCTGATGGATGGTGTCAGAGCCGTAGCAAGGCATATTCGCGCATAGGGCATGCCACACATTTTGAGCCCCCCCCCCATCCTGTACACAAAAGAAACTTTTCTTGCATCTTGTATGCACGAAATAGGTAGGGATAAAACAAATAAAGGTAGAAAACAGATTTAAGAAAGGGCTGATCACATCTGGTGGAGTTCGGACTGTGGAGGATGGTGAGACTTTAAAAATGTATTAATAAGTGTGTGTGAGTCTTAGATGGACATTGGAGGTTTTGTTTGAACAGTAAATGTATGACAGCTATTTAAATGGTGCATACATAGAGGTTGAGTACTGATCAAGGCCTGAAGCTAAGTACAGTAGGACTTGTAGACTGGGATTTGGGGGCAAGATTGTGCATGAGTACTGCTATCAAACATGTTTGGCAGGGATAGACAAGGGAGGAGGCTGACATGGGGAGGAGATGGTGAGCATTCACATAGCATAACTAGGGATCACTGGTGGGCAAATAGTGAAAGAGGGAGGGTTGTGGGGTGCAATAGCTGTGGGACGGCAATATTCCTTATGGTAGTGTGGAGAATGGGGGGTTGTCAGGTGTGTAACCAACTTAATTAGGCAACTCAAAAGGGTAATCATGGGTCTGCAAGAAGAGCTAAGGCAGGTTAAAGGTTGTAGAGCATGGGAGGGGGGTGGTATGGGAGAGCAGGGGTGGGAGAACACTTAATGCAATGTGGGGGGGAGAGAGGATATGAGGTTGCTGGAAAGGCTGGAAGCAAGGGGCACTGAGTAGGGGTAATATGAAGGAGGGGACAATCAATAGCAGGACAGAGGGAGCAGGTATTGGGGGGAAAATGGGGAAGAGGCATAGGACAAGGCCTTGGAAGAGGAGGACAGGATGGCAGGAGGAATGGGGATGGTGGAATAGGAGCGGGGTTGTTAAAGGACAGTAGCTCAGTGACAGGAGGGAAAAAAGAGGTATAGTAAAGAAGAGGGGAAACATGGCTACAAATGAGGCAGGGGGAACTATGGAAGCGGGACTTGCAACAGGGGCAAAGGTGGGAACTGTGTGCAGGAGGATGAGGTGGATTCAGATGGGATGGGGACCTACAATAGATGGGAAAGGGTCTTGCATCACGGGCAAAAGGGGGAACTGTGTGCAGGAGGATGAGGTGGAGTTAGACAGGAGGGGAAGGGATGAAGGGAGGTGTGCAGATGTAAATGGGGCAGGGGAAAATACTGATGGGAGAAGATGACAGGGACAGGTGGTGGGAAGTATGTGCAGGAGAAGGAGGAGTCGCACAGGAGAGGAATGGAAGAGGGGAAGCAGGCAGATGGAAATAGGGGGAATATTTGTACTGGGAGACTCAATACTAAGGGGGGTAAGGTGGAGTTGCAAGAGGGGAAGGCATAGTTGTATATGGGTGGAGGCCATGCCAGAGATGACAGCTGAAATGGTGGGGCAATCAGTCCTGAATTATACTAGAAGGGGTAGGGAGAGACCTAGTTTAATTATACATATGGGGACAAACGACCTGTTTGATACAACATTAGATGTAGTCCAGAGGAGGTTGGAGGAGCTGGGAACTTTATACGAGGGAGCAGGTAGGTCAGTATTTTTTTCTGAGGTGCTACCAGTGCCCAAGGTGAGCAGAGCTAGGAAACAGAGGATCAAGGAATTTAATGAATGGTTAGGTGAATGGTGTCATACCAAAGGGTATGGGTTGGTGGGAGGGTAGTAAAAGACCTGGGAGGACAGTATGCTAAGGATAGACTTTGCCTAAGTGAAGAGGGTAAGAAAGTGCTGAAAAATAAGTTTGGGGATTAAATTGAGGTAGCTGGTCATGTAAACTAGAAGTTGGGGGTGACAAGTGGAGGGAGGGCATACAGGGGCCTTGAGATGGGAAGCCGCATAAGCTTACCCCCCCAGAACAAGGGTGATGAACTAGAAAAAAGCACTAGAGGGAGGCTGGTAGGGTGGGCAGGGGGTGGGCGGAAGGTAAAGGGATGGAAGGTGGTCACTGTAAATGCTAGAAGCCTGGGGAACAAAATGAATGACTTACAGGCCCTCATGGTGGAGAGTGAGGTGGACATGGAGGCCATCACGGATACATGGGCCACCCAATACCATGATTGAGACTTGGCGGTACCAGGGTATAGAATATTCTGCAGGGACAGGAAAAACTGGAGGGGGGTGGTACTATACGTGAGAGAAGGGCTTAAGTGTGTAAGGGAGGAGGGGGAGCAGGGAGGAACAGAATCATTATGGCTACTAATCCAAGACTCCAAGAATAGGACTCTCCAGATGGAAGTGGTGTACAGGACGCCCTCCCAGATGGAGGAGTTGGACAGGGAACTTGCGAGACAGATTAGAAGGTCATACAGGAAGGTGAGTGTGGTGGTTGTGGGGGCTTCAACCTGCCAGTGGTAGATTGGGGAGCCCCAGCCACCAGCAATAAAAGGGAGCAGGTACTGCTGAACGCCTTTCAGGAAAGCTTCCTGACACAGGTGGTCAGAAAACCAAACAGGGGAGAGAGCACCCTTGACCTAGTGCTCACAAATGAGGAATCTGTGAGTGATATCAGGGTGGAGGAACCACTTGCTGGGAGTGACCATCAGTCAGGATGGTTCATGTTAAATATGGGCAAAGAGGGGGTGGCATCCAACGCAAAGGTACTGGATTTCAGGAGGGCTGATTTTGCAGAGATGGGGAGGTAGTGAGTGGGTACATGGCAAGGCTCCGGCCTGGTATGGACACGGACCAGAGATGGGAGCTTATAAAGAATGGGATAATAGAGGCTACCAATTCCTGTAGCAGGACTCTGAGTAAAAAGGCCAGGGTGAAAAGGCCGAGCTGGATAACCAGGGGGGTTGTGGAAAAGGTGAGGAGAAAAAGGGTGACCTTTAGGCGATACAGGAAATCAGGGAGGGGGGGGGGAGACAGGGAGGAGTACCTCAGGAGGTAAGGGAGGTGACTAGGACAGTAACAGCAGCAAAAGCCACCAAGGAGCTGAGGCTGGCGCAAGGCATTAAGGAGGGGGAGAAGAACTTTTTCAAGTACATTGGGGAGAAAAGGAGCTGTAAGGAACAGATAGTAAGGATTAAGAAGGATGGGGGATGGGTAATGGGGAGAAAAAGCAGAATCATTTAATGATTACTTCTGCTTAGTATTTACTAAAGGGGGGGGAGGGATACCCAGTGGGGGTTGGGGTCAGTAAAGGCTGGGTAGGGAGTGATGGAGGGGGTGATCACAGGAAGTAGAGTGCTGGAGGGCTTGAGAGAGTTATGGGTGGACAAGGCACCAGGGCCAGATGGCATTCACCCTAGGGTACTGAAGGAGCTAGCAGAGATCCTGGTGGGGCCCTTGACAGACCTATTCAATGCCTCACTTGGACTCAGGATGTGTACCCCAGGATTGGAGGTTGGCTCATATGGTTCCCCTCCATAAGAGTGGTCCCAGAGATGAACTGGGGAACTATAGACCTGTGAGCCTCATGTCCATTGTGGGAAAGCTAATGGGATCAATCCTGAAGGAGAGGCTGGTGTCCCTGCTGGAGTCCAATGGGCTGCAGGACATTTGACAGCATGGCTTTGTTGCTGGCAGATCTGCCAAACCAACCTGGTAAATTACTATGACTGGGTGACTAGGCAGATGGACAAGGGCCATGCAGTGGATGTCCTGTACCTAGACTTCAGCAAGGCATTTGATTTTGGTGCCACATAGGAGACTTGCAATAAAACTTGAAGACACAGGGGCGGTGGCAAAAATGGTGGAATGGGTAGCAAACTGTCTGCAGGGAAGGCAGCAGAGTGTGGTGGTGGAGGGGGATCTCTCTTCCACAAGGGTAGCGAAGAACAGGGTTCCACAGGGATCGGTGCTGGGACCAGTGTTATTTGGGAAATTTATTGAAGACATTTCCTTGGGCATCAAGAGCAAGATCAGCCTGTTTGCCAATGACACCAAGATGGTGGATGACCGAGAGTTGTGGCAGGGATTGCAGAAGGATCTGACAAAGCTAGAGACCTGGTTGGACACTTCGCAGCTGGGGTTCAATGCCAAAAATGTAAGGTGATGCATTTTGGAGCAAAGAATCCAAGGAGAAACTACCAACTGGGGGGGTGCAGCTTGCAGAGACTGAGGAGGAAAAGGATCTGGGGGTGGTCATTATGGGATCAAGGAACAGTTCAGCACAGTGTAGGAAGGCAGCAGCAAGGGCAAACAAAATGCTGGATTGTATCACAAGGGGGATAACGTCAAGGATGGGGGAGGTGATTCTACCGTTGTATAGATCACTGGTTAGACCTCATCTTGAGTACTGCGTACACTACTGGTGACCATACCTAAAAAGGGACATTAAATTACTGGAAGGGGTGCAATGCAGAGCAACAAAGATGATCCAGGGTCTGGGAGACTTACCATATGAGAGTAGGCTAAGGGACTTGAGCATGTACTCACTGGAGGAGAGGAGGGACGGGGGGATATGATTGAGACATTCAAGTACATGAGAGGGATAAACAAGACTGACACTGAGGGGCTATTCAGGGTAAGGGTGGGGAGGGACACAAGAGGCCATGAGATGGGAGGGAGGGAGGAAGCTTCAGGAGGGAAATGAGAAGACAGTTTTTTATGGAGAGTGTGGTGGCAGGGTGGAACGCGTTACCAGCAAAGATGGTAGCCTGTAGAACAGTGGCCTGCTTCAAGAGGGGCTGGGAAAGGGCAAGAGGGAGGGACAAGGGGGGAAGGGAAGGAGGGAGGGGCAGCTGCAAAATAAGGATGATAGCTGCAAAATAGAGCAGACTCATTAGACCAAATGGCCTTTTTCTGCTGGCAATTTTTGTATGTTCGTATATTTTCAAGCAATAAATTTTATTGGCATGTCCACAGGAGATACAAATTAATTGACTCATTTTACAATCATCTGGCCTTTGTGTGAACCTTTCTTGTCTTCAGAGAGGCAAATTCGTCAATGACTCAGTCTAAGTTAACGGCACTGGCTAAAGCGTTTTTAGTATAGAGTATTGTGAGATTTGGAAGCCTTTCTTGCCCGATAGATGACCTCAAATAGGTTTTGATCAGCTTCAGTTTGCTGAAACTAAGCTCACAAGAAGCAACGGTCACAGGGAGTGTCAAAAATATTCAGAGAGCAATTTCGATGTTTGGTTAGGAAGAACTCGAAGACCATTTGTGAATGAGCTTCAACAAGCTGAGCTGGGTGGCACTTGAAAAATCTGGCAGTACTGAAGCTGCCTGAAATCTTAAGCTCTCTACCACGGATGCTATCTCAAAAGCATCTAAATCCTTTGAATACTTCAGGCCAGATCAGCTGCACATTTCTTTAAATCGCCAACTGGCTTTGCTGAGAGATATGGCCCTGTAAGGAAGTTAGTCAGAAGCAACTTTAGACAATGTCTCATACCTCCATTGAAGCTGGGAAAATAAGAGCATCAAGAACATTGTTGAATTGTATTTTGAAACCTTGCTCGGTGGAAAACAAGTACCCTTCATCTTCGACGTTCTCAGAGACTATTCTTTTCACCTTTCTTTTTCATTTTTCGGTGAATTCTACATTCAGTGTCATCTGTTCAGCAAGTTCTGTTTCATGTTTTATGATTTCATTTATTATGGCATCTCGCATATGCTGCAGTGCATTCTTTAGTCCCCCGATATGGTTCAAGGCGCTATCAGCAGACAAGCCCTTGGCTTGCAAAATTTGGTTCATGTGGTCTACCAGGTTTAGTATTTTGTCCCACATTGCTAAAGTGCAAATAAATTGGAAATCAATCTGCCTGATTAGGCTCTGGGCTGTTGATACCACAACAGCGTTGGAGGGCTCTTCCGCTATTTTGTGTAATGCCTGTAAGACACCGAGTAGTTGAAGATGAAGGGAGTGGACTGCTTGGAACTTTGATGACCATCGCATTTCAGTATGACCCTTCAGAGTGACTTTTAGTGCTTTTGTTAGCACCTCCCAGTGACTTGCTGAAACAGTGAAGAATGTAAACAGTCTCTGCACTACACTAAAAAATGATACCATGTCCACTGATGCACTCGCAGCATGGACCTGAACTAAATTCAGAGAGTGAGCTGCACATGGAACAAACCTAGCAAGTTCATTCACTTGTGCTAACCCGGCTTGCACCCCACAGTACTAGTCAACCATATTAGAGCCATTATTATAACCCTGACCATGACAGTTAACTATATCCAAACCATCATTGCACTATTTCTTTTCAATCTCTGCCACCATCCCACTTCCTGTCTTTTCACTTGTGCTAATGAAATTGATAAAACTTTCCTCAGCACTGCAGTTATTGTCCACAATCCTTATGTACCTAATGATTTGACATATTTGCTCCTCATGAATCACATCTAGTGTATAATCAAACAAAACTTAAAAATATTCACTTCCTTAATTCTAGAAATGTCACCCCTCACAGTAGAACCCAGTAAGTTAATATACTTGTTCTTTGAATTGTAGGAGAAAAATAGGTAATGGATCCCTTCTTATGGCTAGCAATGTGGCTTGCAAGTTCAGTATTATAGTGGCTTATCAGCTCTAGCAAATTCAGAGAAATTCCAGACTTTGGGTGTCCAATCACGTCACTTGACACACTCAGAGCCAAGTTTTGATGCGGAATAGTACAGCATCAACAACAATTTTAAGAATAATGTGCCATTTTTAATTTTCAGAGGAAATTTGACTTTTGCAGCTCATCATCTATCGTGCCCCCTTTCTTCAAATGCATTTCAGAATTTTTCCAAGTTATGTAACTTTTGCGCTGCTCATGTGAGTTCTTGTGATCTGGTGTTCTTGGATTTAAATCCTTCCAATCACAAACTTTCTTTGGATGTGCCAGACTTGGTGTAGTGGATGATTTCTTTGCAAACAGCATGCACAGGAAGCAAAAGATAGCTTTGTTGGTCTCACTATACAATAACTATTTGCATTTGACAGTTTCTGCATTAGGATATAAGACACTGACAAAGTAAAATCAGCATCCTCCTTTTGTTCAGGGCCATGCTTCACCAAGCAACATCTGTCACTCATACTGGGCCATAACATCGGGTTGTTGAAATAAATTTGATGTTCTAAACTACTAAGAGCATTTGTATTACTTTCTAATTCATTCTCTTCTCTAGTTTTGTCAGTGTTGCTCACTGAGGGATGATAATCTTCACCAATATCGTCTTTAACATCAGCGCTATCAGTGTCACCCCATGTTGACCTTACCATGTCTGTTGAGTCAAAACTCTTCTTGCACTCACCACTGTCATTGGTGGGTGATGTTGCTGACTGAGATGCTAAACTTCCCTCCTGTTCCTTAGACTTCATAAGTCAGTTTTGCCACTGCTGGGAGAGTTTGAGATTTTCCTTTTCTCTGGCTTTCCTCAATTTTCTGTACTGTGCCTCGATGGTGTCTTTGGTGACATCTTCAAGAAACAAATATTAATTTCAAAAATATTAAATTGCCTTCATAAATAATAATAAAACAAGCATTTGTCAATGCCGAATGTTGTCTTGCTGGCATTGGCATTGGTAGTGCAGAAGTTAGAGAGATGCATAATAGGTATGGCAGTGAAGTATGGAACTGAAGCCAACCCCACCCCACCCTGCAGAGACTGATAGGCTTTGAGGTGTGCCTTTGGGTCATCGGGAATAATGCTTATGCCATTTCACCTCACCCTACAGAGTCTGACAAGTGTCACATTGTGCCTTGGGGTCGTCGGGCCTTACGCTCACCCCATTCCATAAGGAAATACGTTGAGATGGGTGCAGAATAGGAGAATGGGGTGAACTTTGGGGCTGAAGAGTCCAAGGCACACTCTTGATGCCTGTCACTGACTGCAGGGTGGGGGTGAGGGTGGAATGGCATGATGAGTATTATAGCCGACAATCCAAAGTCACACCCCTGATGCCTGTCAGTCTCTAAAGGGTGGGACGTTACTGTTAGAAACCCTAATGCCCTGGGCGTTTGTTGGTATTTTCACTCCAGATTTTCAACATGGGCCTTTTGTGACCCCACCTCATGAAAACATTTGGGACCGCCACTCATGAACAGTAGCACTGTGATGTTGTTAATCTGTCCCGAACATTGATTTCCCACAGCGACCATGCCATTCTGTGCCAGATGTGCGAAAACACATTTCGGGCAGGATATGAAAAATGACAGCTTTACCATTCATAAGGAGGTGTGAAAAATGGCAGTGTTGAAACTCTGGAGTGAAAATATTTAAAATTCTCAGTTACGAGCATGTGTGGAAACTGTGCAACGCACACTTGTAAAACAGTCATTTTTTGGAATTTTTTCACCAAATTTTCAACATAGGCATTTTGGGATCTCCGCTCACAAACAGTGTCACTGCAATTTTTATAATCTGTCCTGAACATTGATTTCCCACAGCGACCGCACCATTGTGCTCCAGATATGCAAAAACACATTTTGGGCAGGATGCGAAAAATGACAGCTATATTGTTCATAAGGAAGTGTGAAGAATGGCAATGATGAAAATGTGGAGTGAAAATATAAAAAATTCTCGAAGTTACGAGCGTGCGTAAAAACTGCGCAATGCACGATTGTTACAGTAATTTCTTGCAATTTTTTCACCAAATTTGCAACCTAGGCTTTTTGGGAGCCCACCTCATGAACAGAGGCACTGTCCTTTCATTAATCAGTCTGAAAAGGTGATTCCACGCAGTGACCGTGAAATCACCTTTCGGGGCCGAATAACAAAATGATAGTGACTGATTTCATGAGTTGGGGTCCCAAGAACCCCATATTTAAAATCTGAAGCCAAAAGTCAAAAAAATGGCAGAGATATCTACCTAAGTTGAACCCCGGCCCCCATTGATGCCCTTAGACAGCTTACCGGCATTTCTTCAGTTCACGGTCAGCTTTGAAGACTGCAGACGTGTTCCCAGTCCAGCGAAGATCGCGATGCCGGACCTCTGGAGGTAAGTATAGGGTGAGGGTGTATGTGGGGAGGGGGGTGCGCAGAGGGTGGGTGCGGGTTGGGGGATGGGGCGTTCTGGACTCAACGATGGACCGTTTTCTTATTTTCAGGAATAGACATCGTGAGAAGGTTTTCTTTATTTACAGGTGAAATAAAACAACTGTTGGGCACACTGGGGTGGGCTCCCAGTGTGGCACACAATGGGGTGGGGCCGGGGCAGGAACATGCCGATGCGGTTGGCTTTGGAACAGATGAAGCACACTGGGGTGGGCTCCCAGTGTGCCACACAATCATGAGAAGTGGTTATAAACATGCCGACAGGGGGATTGGGAACCCCTGAAGTCAGCTTTCTAAGGATTGTGAGAGGTGGATGGCTGCAGCCGCCGCCATGTTTATTGAAATGTTTCATCAGGCAAGGCATGCCCTGCAATGATGAGGTGCTCCCTCTTTGCGGGGGCATATTTCTTTCAAGTTGGTGGCATGCTTCTCAATTGCTGTCATAGACAGCATGCTCATTCATTGGTGCCACAGAGACAAGCCCAAAAAAGCAGTGATGGCATTGGCCACAACACTGCCGCACCTCCACAACCTGCTACTCCAGCAAGCTGCCGTAAAATGTTGCTTGTGCTGCATGTGCAAGACAAAATAAAAAGAGGCCTACCTTTGATATGCTGCTTCCTACTAGCATCCTTTGCTGTTATAGCAGACAGCATGCAAGCATGTCTGACCACAGACAATAGTATTATTGTTGTTGTTATTTAGGATTTGGCACTACTTTGCGCATGCCCCCCTCTGGAGGCTTGCATCCAGGGCGACTGCCACTCTCGCTTCACCCTTCCTATGGTTCTGGATGGCGTTATTTATTTTTTTTATGGTTAAAAGTTTTTTATTGTTTCTCTTTTAAGCACAATACATTGGAAAAGCAATTAGTTACAATACTGTAAGGGTTATAGAGCAGTACAGTGAGCTGTGAAAATTATGACACTATAAAACGTTGGTATTAAGGAGCATATGCAGGGTCCTGTACTCACCGAGGTCTACTCAGGAGGGCTTACAACTTTAGCCCTGTAGAGTATCTGCTGAGGAGACCCCTAGCTGTTGCTCTGGCCAAAAAGAGAGATGTAACAGGGCTTACCTGGACTTCTCTTGGTAACAAGTCTGGATTCTGAGCCCTTTGAGAATGTAATGGATCCCGGTTAACTAGGTTCGGGACGGGTTCTACAACAGAACAAAGGAACACACACAAGCAACTATCTAGAACTGCACGGATGCTGGGTTTACCAACATGCTATATCAAACCTTAGTATTTTCTCCTGGTACAGTACTGGATCGAGTGGGAAGAGCACAGAACCCACCATGTTAAGCAGTAGATTATCAAGACAGATCTACAGCAGACAGGGTCAGCCGATTCCCTCCCTAGGTTTCAGATACAGAATAAAGGGTTGCAACACGTTTACATACTTAAGGAGAGTGTCAGCAACTATGTGCAACATTCTGGAACAGTTAATGAACTGAACGAGGGAATTGAGCACCTCTGTAACTGAAGGGACCTCTTGCATTCTCCACCTGCACAGTAGGAGTCTTTTTACCCGAATACTAAAGATAGCCAGAAGTTTCAGGTCTGGGGGCCAAAGATGAGGAGCTAAAGAATGGACTCCTAGGATCAGCAGCTCTGGGGTCATGGGTACCAGTTTCTGTAATATTTCAGACCCCATCCTACATACCTCCCTCCACAGAGGCTGAATCATACTGCAGTGACAGAGGATATGGATCAAGTCCCCTTGGTCCTTCCGGCATCTCCAGCAGAGATCATCCTGAGTCAATTTGGCCTTCTTAAGGACCACAGGTGTCCTGTACCATGAATGCAGGATCTTATTCTGTATTAACTGGCTTCTGGTATCTGAGTAAGCTACGTGGGCAGTCCGCAGGCAAGACTTCCATTCCTGGGCTGTGATCTGGGTCTGTAGTGCCTTTTCCCATTTAAGTTTGGAGGCCAAGGATTGAGAAGGGAGAGTGTCCCTGAGGGTCACATAAATGCAACTAATCTGGCCCTTCTCCAAATGGAGCCATGTCTCCACCGGGGAGGCAGGCATGCCCAGGGGTTGCCCGCAGCTGTAACCAATAACTGCACTCCTGAGTTGAAGGAAGCACCAGAAGTCCTTTGAGGGGATCCCATAAGAATTGCACAGCTCAATGAAGAGTATCTGGGATGTACAAATTCTGCAGGTGGGTTAGGCTTGAAGCCGCCCAAGAGGCCCAGACAACAGGCTTCTTGTTGATGGTAATCTCATTGTTATCCCACGGTGGTGTAAGTTGCAGGGGAGTCAGGTTGGTGCTGAGCTTCTTATGGATTTTGCCCCAGTATTTCAAGGAGGGACCTATAGTTGGGTGATCCTGAACGCCCCTGGTGGGGGCGGTTGTACAACATCAAGGGCAGATGTGCCAACTAACATGCCTCTCTCTCCATACCTAGCCATTGGGGTGCATCTTGCCCTGGATCTGCAAACTACTTTAGCATCTGGGCAGCCTGGAAAGCCCATTTATAACCCTCGAACCATGGGAGGCCCCACCCTGGTGTGGGGAGTGACTTGGCCTTATGAATTAAATTCACCAGCGACCTAATGTGATCTGCATTAAAATGGCCCCTAACAAACCCAACCTGGGAGGGCTGTATCAGATCGGGAAGGAGAGGATTAAGTCTGTTAGCCAGTATTTTGGCCTGCACCTTACTATCCATGTTCAATAAAGAAATGGGCCAATAGCTGGTTGCTTTCAGGTGGTCCTTCCCCTTCTTGGGCAGGATGGTGATTATCCCCTCCCTAAATGAGGGGGGAGATCCCAGCCTGCAGCACCTCAGTGAACACCTGTTGTAAGATAGGGGAAACCATGGATTGTACACGCTGTTATATCTCCAGAGGGAACCCATCCCCACTGGGGGCCTTTCCCTTCTTAAGGGACGTTAATGTGGAAGCCACTTCTTCAGCCATGATTGGGGCATCCGAGGCCATGGCCTGTTGCTCCAAGATTTTGGGAAGATGTAGGGAGTTCAGGAAGGGGAGAATGCCTTTGAGGTTGGACTGTCTAGATGATTTATATAGCGAGGAATAGAACTCGGCCATTGTCTGATTAGTCCCCTCCGTTGAGGTATGGGCCCCCCCCATCCACCAGGGCAGCTATATGTTGTTCCGCCTGCTGCTTCTTTAAACAGTATGAGAGGACCTTACCCCCTTCCCCCTTCCCAGTATTTGTGTTTCAGTCTGATAACTGAGATTTTGACTTTCCTGGAAAGGAGTTTGTTCCCCTACATCCTTAATGTGGTGACCTGACGACCCGCCTGTGACTGGCGTGATGGGTGCCGAAGGATCTTGAAGGTCTCCTCATCCTCCTTGAGTTGGCTTTGCAGCAGCCTAAGTCTCTGTCCCCTTCTCTTCCAGTGCTTGTGGGCAAACCTCATTATTGCCCCCTCAGGGTGGCCTTAAAAGCCTCCCATGTGTTGCCTGCGGAGGTATCTGTGACAGGGTTATTCTGAAAGAAATCCATGGCCTCTCGTTGGAGCCGGGGGGGGTGGAGTCTGGATACTGAAGAAGTAAGGGGTCCAGCCTCCAGGCCGGGGAGGTGAGGGGGGGCCCCCAGGTGAAGGACAGTTGCACCAGAGCATGGTCTGAAATGACCAAGGACTGAATGGTGATGTCAATGGTGGTGTTAGTAATACTGGGGGAAGTGAGTCAGAAGTCTGTGCAGCTGTTGGAACTGTGCACCAGGGAGTGAAAAGTGTAGTGATGCTGGGAAGGGTGGAAAATCCTCCAAATATCAGTGAGGCCCATGTCCTGTTGCAACTGGGTGAGTGCCAGTACTGCCCTGGAGTGGTATCCTGTATTGGAGGGGGATCTGTCCAAAAATGGGTCAAGCGTAAGGTTAAGATACCCCCCATTGTCATTGGGGTGTCATCTGAAGCTAATGTGCCCAGATGCTGAGCCAGTTTATGAAAAAAAGAGGGTGAATCCTCATTGGGGGCATACACATTCCCCAATAACAGGGGTCCCTCCGATATATCCATAAGTGCGGTTACCCATCTTCCCTCCAGGTCACTCACCTTCCTCACAAGTTTCCAGTGCAGAGCTTTGTGAAGCAGTATGGCTACCCCTCTTTTTCTGGTGGGGGCTGATGTGTGGATGACCTGACCCACCCAATCCCTTTTCAGTCTGTCACGGTCCTCTCTAGTGAGCTTGGTCTCCTGTATGAAAGCCACCTCTGCGCCCAACCTCCTTAGGTGTTGCAATACTTGCTTCCTTTTACTGGGGTGTTGAGCCCCCTGATGTTCCACGTCAGACATGTTTTATCACTCATTTAAAATAGGAAGCTGGTAAATTATAAAGGAGATAATCAAATGTAAACCTGGAGGTTGGGAGCGGAGTAACAGTCACCCAGGGGAGAAAGACGCAGGGACGTGGGTGTGTATGGAAGAGAGAGAGAAGAGAGAGGCCCCTCCCAGGAGTTCAAAGCTGTCCTTGACCTATCATCTAACATCCACTCTGGTGTGTCCCTTGTAAAACAGATAATAGCACAAATACAAACTATATACATATCGTACAACCAGTGGTGCATATTGAGGAAATAGAGGCTCTCCCTTGGCCGCAGGGGTCTGCTGAAGGCCAGCCTCTATACCTGGGGCATAATCCTGCATCTGTAAATCCCCATGTACAATGGGGGTGGCCAGGGGGGTGCTAGACCCCCGGAGAAATATGATTGTCACCTTGGTGAGACTACTGTGAGAGTCTCAGCTCTGCAAGCACTGGAGGGTAAACAGAGAGCTCAATGATAAATTGAACTTGGTAGATGCCTGAAGGTCAGGAGGAGGAGAGGAGTGGAGTGACCCCTCCCTGAAAACAGAGGCTGAGAAGGTAGTATGCCTGAAGCGAACATCGGGGATCTTCTCTGTGTAAGCTATATCCTTACTGCTGGCTGCACAGTCCTAAAGGCCTAAAGGCCTGGGGTATTGGGCGCAGGTTGCAGCTGGTGATCAGTGAGGGAGACATGGGGGCCCACAAAGGGACCACTTAAGTACAGAGGGTATGATGTCCTGGCTGATATTTGGGAGGCGGTGTACACATAAGGTACCCCAAAACCATTGCCTCCTCTGGTGAACAGGTGTACTAGTAAATCATCGACTCAGTCGCACTTCCCACCATTGGGCTGGGTTGTTCACAGGACATTGACCTAGGCAGCTCTCCAACTGTGGAGTATGGATAGAGATTCCCTTGTTTCCCAGACAGCCCTGCACCTGCATTTACATCCGTCCGTCACCCCAGCATCCATCTTCGACACCCCTCCACCTGAACCCACCAACCTGAGGGCAACAGGCCCTGAACCATGCACAAAAGTTCAAAGTACAGTAGGAAGGAAGGACACTGACAACCTGATGAACAGCTTTTGCTACAGTCCAGCGCTGTGACAAAAGTAGGGCCCCTGCGAATCCCTACCAGTATGGGAGTGGGGCAAATTCACTGCAACCGCAGCCATCAGGAATGTAGGCAAGACCGAGGGAGTGGGGGGAGACCAGTAGCC
This sequence comes from Neoceratodus forsteri, assembly GCA_016271365.2. Classification (NCBI taxonomy): domain Eukaryota; kingdom Metazoa; phylum Chordata; order Ceratodontiformes; family Ceratodontidae; genus Neoceratodus; species Neoceratodus forsteri. The sequence goes on from CM057454.1 coordinate 70,601,401, forward strand.
ATCAAACTCGTGTGGCGTTGTTTGGGCCTGCAAAGAAAGTTAGGAACGCCCTCCACTGCCTCCGAATCAACCCCCCCCATTCGAACCCCCAACCTGGCTAGCCAACAATAAAAGTGAGAAGGTCAACAGAAATGGGGTTACTTATCTGACCATGCCACTGGAGCTGCTACAGGCATTGGATCTGGTGACTGGGTCAGGGCTGGTAGGCACAGAGAGCAAACAGAATTCTTGGAGCTTGTGGCAACCGCACAGTAGGTGTTTGGTGGTTGTCATCAGTGAGCTTGATTCCTCGTCAGCCATCTGGGATGGGAGTTTTGAGCTGATCAAGTATTCAGGCTTGAGCAGTGTAGTGTGTTGATGGTCCTTTGGTCTTCCAGAGGTGTTCAGGTGCTGCTCCAGAGAACTTGGCCACAGGGCTTCAAATCTGTTTGAGGTAGGGAACCCTTGTAGTGGATAGGGAATTGATAATTCCATCAGTGAGCCTTCCATGGGTTTGGTTGGCACACGCTTAGAAGGGTGATCCCTCCTCCCATGGTTTTTTGAGGTGTGCCACTTGCGGTTCACCTTCGGGGGAAGCTCCCACTGCGAGTCCCTGGTGTTTTGCCATTCCCAGGACCTGTTAATGTGGAGTGGGGAGCGATGATCCAAGTCTTCAGACGGAGACTTGAGAGAGGGCTGCAGCATCTGGGAGTTAGTTTCTTTTGGCCATTTGCTCCACTAGAAGTCATTCAGGGATTCGGGGGTTTGGAATTCGCTGGTACCCCATTGTGCACTACTCACATTGTGACAGGGTAGCGCAGGGAAAATGAGAGGCCAATCTTGTGCATAGTGTGCCTTGATTCGGTGTATGCCCTGCGCCTGTCAGATAGTTCTTTCAAAAAGTCTTGAAAGATGCTGATTTTATCTGAGCACCACATAACTTGTTGAATCTCCCTGGCCTTAGCCTGGACCGTCTCCTTATCCCTGTAGTCGACGAATCTGGTGATAATGGGCTGAGGCCTCTTCTGGGCCTTAAGCATGGGGGTGGGAGAACAGTGTGCGTGCTCCACCTGGAGAGGGTGAGAGGGGTCCAGATTCAGCATTTCTGCAAGGGCCAGCTGCAGGAAACCTTCCATATCATGCCCTTCAACCCACTACGGAAATCCCAAAAGCCGTAGATTATTGCAATGACCCTGGTTCTCCAGGTCATCGATTTTGCCCCTCATGTACTGAACAGTGTGCTATTGCTCCCACAGAGCCTTCGCCAGGTCCTGCATCTTAAGCTCAGTCGCATTGACCCGTCGCTTGGTATGAAACATCCTGGCCTCAAGGTTTTGCATGACCTGGGTGTTCGGTTCGTTGCCACTGTTACCCGGGACATTTGTGCGATGATCTGACCGAACATCAGCTTGACAGAGGGCTGCTCCCATGTCTGTTGTTGCTGAGGGTTTGCCATGCTGCAAGGCTGAACACTCTGCACAGCTTTGAGGACGAATTATTGTCAAGTTCTAAGTTTTCACCAAAAAATGAAATGATTATTAAATTCCTTGGGTTAGAGTGCCACAGTTCATATGTTTTAGAATTGATCCACGGAGGAAAATAACTGGATTTAGATGGTTAAGTCCCTCTGGGCTGTCGAGCTGATGACTAAGATGACATCTTGGTTTAATGGCAGTCATAGATGTGTTATTTAAATTAAATGTTACCTCCTCCACCCAGCTTAGGCCGACTTCCCTCATCCTTCCTAATGCTTGAGGAACAATGTGATTTGTTAGTTAGAGTAACTTATTGCTACTTACCCTATAATTAATTAAAAATACAAATGCTTGCAAAGAAACCTTTTACCATTTTTTTTATTGTACCTGAAATGTGATTTTCACAACTGCTGCACAGTTAAATTTGGTAATTTGCATGCATTCTTTAAAAGTCTTCATATGGGATGTCTGTGTCCCAGTCTATTATTCTTTGTAATTATAATACCCTCCACACTCCCAGCTGTAGATGTCAACCATCACCGTGCCTGATCACCATTTGTTTTAATACCTTTACCAATCCCAGCTGCAGATGCCTTTTTTGATCCCCTGGTGTTATTTAAAGAACACAATTACCTTCCCCTTCCAGCTCCGTCTGAATGCCCTCACTCTTCCCAATGCCTGTTGTTATTTAAAATAAAAGATTACCTCCCCCTTCAAGCTGAGACTGACCTCCCTCACCATTCCCGATGCCCCATGTTATTTTAAACAATAAAAAGTAACCTCCCTCTTACAGTCAAGACTGACCCTCCTCACCCTTCCTGATGCCCGCTGTTATTTAAAATGAAAGATTACCTCCCTCTCCCAGCTCAGGCTGACCTCCCTCACCCTTCCCGATGCCCAGTGTTATTTAAATATAAAACCTCCGCTTCCCAACTCATTATCATTAGAAACGTTACATATGTTGGTGCTATGCACTGTTATATATGCAAAGGTTAAAAAAAGTGGGGTGAAAAAATAATTTTTCTTTTCTGATTGTGTCTATCTTTACTTTCCTGCTGCACCTTTGTACTGCCTATGCAGATGGTATGGAAGCACAACTGCTGGTGTATTCATTTTTAATCAGTACCTTGATTTATGTCCAGTGTGTAGGAGATGTAAGTTTTGTTTAACTGAGGCCACTTCAAGTGACCTTACTGCATACTAAACATTTCAGACTGTGATTGCAGGGTTATAGTATTTAGTTATACATGCAAATTAGTACGAGACAGAGTAAAATACAAGTATTTAATTTTTTCTTCTCACTACTCATGTATAAATGCCTTGTTGGGGGTTGGGGGTTGGTGGAGGGAGAGCACAAGGATTGCTATTTCAGTTCTGTCCCTCCTGGAAACTACAATATAGAAAAAGAGACAGAGAGCGGTAAAAACAGTCTGATTTAGCTATTGGTCTCTCATTGGAGCTGTGAGAAAGATGTTTTTTTATCTAATGGTTTATACTAAAATTGGAATCATTTATAGAGTTCATTATGAAATATCATACACTTTAAACTATAGTTTTATTCGGAAACACTCATGATGGTATTTTGGTCCAAATCTCTGGAGTCAAACATAAGCTATGCATTATCAGCAAGGTAGTCTGCAATAACACCAGCAGCACATACACTTAAACAAATTGAAAAAAGGATGCATATACAGTTGAGTGGTAAAACACTGCATGTATCATTTTTGTATTATTGGCTCAGATGGAGTATCAGAAATGGACGAAAGCTGAGTTTTAAAAAATGCATAAGAATAAACAACATAAAAAGCATACAGCAACATTTCAAAATATTATTTATGCAAAAGTCAAAGTGTTTGTTCACCACACACAGTCTTTTTTTTTAACTTCTGACATTTTATTCATGTCCATATCATTATTACATTCAATTCCAAAACACAACTTTTAAAGACATGTATACATTAATTCCAATCCATTCTTATTCATTCCCTACTATTTTCTTATCTTCTATCCTTCTACCTCTTCTATTTTGTATATACTAATCATTCCACAGATCCAGCAGTAGAATCAGTTTATGGGTTCACATTATCAAGCCCAAGGCTTTTAGTTGGTAGTTTCAGTTCTTCATAATGTGGCCCATGAGAATGTCCCAGTATAGTGTTCAAATCTATTTCAATTCCTCCTCTTGATGCTTTCGCTTCTCTCCTGGGAGTTTTGCTTTCTCAATCCACTGCTTTTCTTATGATTATGTAATTATTTTTGTCTTCTAATTAAAAAGAAAAAAAAAATTAAACCTCATCAACTTCTTTACTTTATACCAATGCACTATAATTGATATTACAATCTTATGTTGAAAATGTATTTGTATACATACCCTTACTGGTACATATCTATGTCTTTATACGTGTGTCTCCATCCCTGTTTCCCCAACAAACCCTCCTGTCTCAGTAAGCCGTTATCCTCCAGTCAATCGCCTCACTTTTCTTATTTCTGTGTCCTCTCTCTTTTACACTCCTCTACAATTCATATACCTTCCTCCCTTCTTATGTTCCTGTCTCCTATTCTCCCCCCTTCATCTAAGCCCTCTTTCCAGCAGTACCAAGGTCTCCAGATTTCCAGGAATTGATTTTTTCTTGGCTGGATAGTGTATGTTATGTTCTCTAATCCTTCCATTTCCTCCACTTTAGAGATCCATAACTGGAAGGTTGGAGGTTCCTGCTGTAACCATTTGGTTGTGATGCATTTTAGTGCTGCAAGCCACAGTATCTGAAGCAACTCCACACTTCTCCTTTTTTGTGAGGAGAGGGTTGGCATTCCTAGGACTAGGTCTTGAAACATGTGTGGTATTATCACTCCTCCCATTTGGGTCATAACCCCCCCTGGACTTGAGACCAAAATCTCTGTATTTTTACACATCCCCAGAATATATGGTAATGAGTACTTTGTGTCTCCCCACATGCCCGCCAACATGCCGATGACGCTTGGGGATTAAAGTGTTTGGTAATCATTGGGGTACGAAAGTAGCGGGTTAAAATTTTCCAATTAAATTCTTGCCATGTCATGGCTGAGGTTACCTGCCATCCTCTCTGTAAGCGACGCTCCCAATCTCCCTTCTGTATTGTCCCCTGTTATTCCATCTCCCACCTCTTTCTGATATCTTCTAACCCAGGAGTTTCCTTTTTTTCCATAAGTATTTTATGCAGGATGGAAAGGTAGGGCAACTTATCTTTAATTCTTCTGGAGTCCCACCAAAACTGTTCGGGGGGGGGGGGTCAGAGCCCTATTGATTTTTTTTGAAGATTATCTCCAGAATTAATAAAGTGTCGAATCTGGAGATATCTATAGAAATCTTCCTTACGTAAAGCAAAACGTTCCTTCAGTGTGGCATATGCCAAACATGAGCCTCCTTCTACTAATTGTTTGAAGGTAGTTAGACCCTTTTGCTCCCAGTAGACATATCCTTGATCTAACCTTGGGGGCACAAAGTTGGATGTATATCTGATTAAAGACAAGGGGCCCAAGGTATTTGGGGTATTTGTGTTTTTCCTAAGTTTAAGAAGGATGTATAAGGATTGTTTTACCCAAGGGTTAGAGATTAACCACCAATTATATGGGTCAACTCGGCAGGTTGGGTAAGTCCATATTTTACTGTTAGGAATCGATTCATTTTCAATACGATACCACCCCGATCCAGCACGTTGTTTAGCCCATGTGATTAGCTGAGCCCCCTGTGCGGCCAAGTAATAGTGATACATGTGTGGTAGACCTAAGCCTCCCTTCTCCCTTGTCTTCATCAGAGTACCAAGTGCTATCCTTGGTCGTGCCCCCCCATATAAATTTGGATATTTCTTTTGTAATTTGGGTCCAGAACTGGGGTGGTATGGAGATAGGGAGTGTCTGAAATAAAAATAGCCTGGGTAATACATTTATTTTAATGATCTGTAATTTACCGTAAAGGGAATGAGGCAAAAGTTTCCATCTGGCAAAATCAGAGCTATGGGTCTGGAGCAACTTTAGAAGATTGTTGTGATACAGTTTAGACATGTCCACAGACACCTGTATTCCTAGGTATTTAAATGTGTTTTGTTTTGGCCCAGGTGAACGGGAACATTTCTCATAGTTGTTTATTAAGGGTACCGCTCACCACCACCCCCTCAGATTTAGTTAAGTTAATTTTATAGCCTACCAGGGAGCCAAATTTTTCTAACGCATTTAACAGATGAGGTAAGGAATCCTGTGGCTCTCGCAAAAAGGAAAGAGAATCATCTGTGTAGAGCACTGCTTTGTGTTCTACTTCCCCTGCCCAAATGCCCCTAATATGTGGGTTGTCCCGTATCCAGATTACCAACGGTTCCAAAGTTAGGGCCAATAGTATTGGTGATAGGGGGCACCCCTGTCTGGTGCCTCTCATAAGAGGCAGACAGTTCGAGAGCATACCATTCACCCTGACCCTGGCCTCCGGCTTATAATACAGTGCAGCAATGGCCGATACAAACTGTTCTCCCAGCCCAAACCTTGACAGGGTGGATGACATAAAGTGCCAATCCACCCTGTCAAAGGCCTTCTCCGCATCCATACTGACTGCTAACTGTAGGGCCGTTGAGCTTCTTTGGGCTGTGAATATATTCAAAAGATGCCGTATATTGTCTTGTAAGTATCTTCCTGAGATAAATCCTGTCTGGTCTGAATGGACCAGAATGGAGATACAACTTTGCAAGCTATCTGCCAAGATGCCTGTAAAAATGTTTAAATCCATTGGTAACAAAGATATAGGGCGGTATGAACTACATAACTCCAGATTCTTTCCTGGTTTTGGAATTACTGAAATCTGGGCCAGATTCCATGATGGTGGTACCTGGTCCCCCTCTATCAGTATCTCATTGCAGGCCGCTAATAGCATGCCCACCATCTGGGTCCTAAATTCTTTATAAAACTCGGCTCCAAACCCATCTAACCCTGGTGCCTTACCATTCTTTAGCTTTTTTCTTTTGTTCATGATTTCTTGGGTAGTGATTGGGGTATTCAGCTCCTTCCTCACCGTATCTGGCAATGTAGGTATTTTAAGGCCATTCAAAAAAGTTTCTACTGCCTCCTTGTGTCCCAGAAAATGATCTGCCCTATATAGGTTTGCATAGTATTTTTCAAATCTCTGCACTATTTCCGCTGGGGAGGTGGTGGTCTGTTCATTATCTTCCCCCTGCAAACAAATCATTGCTCTGCTTGCCCTTTCTTGTCTGAGTTGCCATGCTAAAAGTCTCCTGGCCCTGTTACCTTGTTCATAGTATTTCTGTCTAGAATACCGTAGTTGCTCTTCAGTTTTGGTGTCTAATATCTTATTTAACTCATGTTTGGCTTTATCTAGCTCTTGCTTAACTATAGGGTCTTGGCTCACCTGGTGGATAGACTCGAGCTGATGGATTTTTTGTTCCAGCTGTACCCTCTGCTGAATTCTCTCTCTTTTGATTTTAGAAGCATATTTTATTATCTCCCCCTGAGGCTACATTTAAGGGAACCCCATCTCATTCCCTCCTTCGTGTCCCCTTTCGGGTTTTCTAACTCAAACTGTTGTATTTTGTTCTTTATTAACTCTTTAAAATCTTCTCTGGTGAGGAGGCTCACATTGAGTCTCCAACAAGATTGTGTCACTATTGGGGCCGTCGAGACATGAAGGGAGACTGGGGCATGATCAGAGATCACTATTGATCCTGTGCAGCACTGTTCTACTTTTTGCACCCAATTAGTGGATATTAAAAAATTGTCTATCCTAGAATAGGCACCATGTCTTGCGGAGTAATAAGTATAGTCTCGCTCCCTAGGGTGCAAGAACCTCCAACACTCCGTCAGCCCTAGTTCCTGGCCCAGTCTAAGAACTAGTTTCCCGGTTCTTGTTATCCCTCCTGCAGTCTTCCCTGATCTATCTACTCCTGGATTAATGACTTCATTGAAGTCTCTTCCAATGATTACCATACTTTGTGCATCTGTGACCGATTCCTTAATTATTGTCTCTAGGAATGCCAACCGTGGAACTTCCTCGTTTGGTGCATATACATTTACTAGGGTGCAATCTTGACCTCTATAGCTTCCTTGTATCTGGACAAATCTTCCTTCTGGATCTGTTCTAACCTTTGAAATTCTTAGGGAGACATCTCTTTTTATCAGGATTGCAACTCCCCTATGGTGCGGGTTATCATTATAATGTGAGGCGTATACACTTCCTACCCATGTTCTTCTCAATTTCAAATGCTCTTGGGCCGTCAAATGCATTTCCTGGAGGAAGGCTGTCGTGGCTCCTCGTCTTTTTAGGTCTTATAATATTTTAGCCCGTTTCACCGGGTTGTTAATACCCCTCACATTTAGAGAAACAATCTTTAAATCAGCCATTCTCATTCCCTTGTGTTAAGTACGGCTTACTAAAGTACTTCCAGGGATGGGGACACACTTCCAGAGTATAATTTATATTCAATCTATGCATTGTTTCTAACATATAACTTAGAACCATTAAACCAACACATTATTATAATTCAACTCTAAACCAGTAACTTTTGACTCCTTGATCAACCTCCTTGACTTCAAGATGTGGTTGTCCTCTTTGCCACCCTCTGCAAATCCCCTGATGCTAGAGGCGTGGCTGGATGACCCCAACACTGTGGGCCTTCCGCCTGGCTATGGGCCAATATCAGCCCCTTTACCAGAAGGGCAGGTCTTAAGCACCTTCACCGTGTGATCCAGGCACTTTGTGAGCTATATATCAAGCCCCAAAATGAAAAGGGACTTCCCTGTCACGGGAAAGTCCCCTTCCCAACGTAACTAGTGTACCTGGTTGACCTTTTAACCCCTTTCTCCCCCTCCTGCCATGAATTTTAATGATCCGGTTTTGTTTTCCCCTTGATCCCTTTCTCGCTTGAGGCCCCCCTCTTTTCCCCCTTCCCCCATTGTCCCTGTTCTGAATAATACGGTTCCTGTATTACTTTCCTTTATCCTCTCAATCTTAAATGCACCTCGGGCCCTCTTGTTGCTTGTCGAGTTTTCTCTTTGATTATTGTCTGAGCCATCTGATTCCTTCAGCGTCTATGCATAATTCTTATTACACTCTTTTAGTTTTAACCCCACTATAACTTCTCCCCTTCTGTGGACTCCCTTTTCCCCCCTTCTACACCCTCTCTATCTCCCTCTCTCCCTAGTTAAAAAAAAAAAAGATCTACCTTCCAGTTTAGTGCTTTACCATTTTTGTAATTTCAAATCTGTTGATACCTTGTAACCTTGGAGGTGTTACCCCCCCCCCAATATCTTATTCTGGTCCCCAAAGCTTCCCTGCTCCAATTATACCCGAGCTTCAGGATCTGCTAATGACCTTGCTGTTCTCCACCTTTATATACAAAGAGAAGGGTGAGAACCCCCTCCTCCCCTTTTGTATCATTTGTTTCATTCGGCTCCATCCCCCCCTTTACCTGCTTCAGCGGGTGTAACTTTTAATCTCTGCAGCAATTGTTTTGCCTTTCCCCTGTATTCACTCACTCCTGGGCATCTGCCCAATGTTCTCTGTCCCTCAGATCGCTAGTTCCATTGTCGAAATCCTTTGCTCCGAAGCCTCTCCCGGTTCTTCATTCTGTTCTCCTTCTTGTGCAGGCCCTTCGACATTTAGTTCTCCTCGCACTGTAAGTGAGTCCCACATAGTGGAAGTCCCTGAACGGTCATGCAGCTCTTTTCTTTTAGTTCCACCTTGGTGCCAGGCCCTTTCTAGCAAGCGCTCCCTCTGCTGTGCTGCCCCTTCTGGAATCTGTATCTCCATTGAGGTCAGGAACTTTTGTGCAGCCTGTATATCTGTGAATTGTTTTGCATTGTTCTCATTAATCACTTTTAGTCTTGCAGGGTATTCCATAACTGCTTTAACCCCCTTTTGTTGCAGTTGGTGCACTATTGGCAATAATTTTCTACGTTGAATTAGTAACTGGGGGGAGTAGTCCTGCTCAAAGTATAGACGAGTGTCCCCGAAAACAATTTTTTTTTTGGACCATGCCATCCTCAGGATCTCCTCCTTTGTACGATAATCCAGGAATGCCATTACCAGGGACCTGGGTCTAGCTTTTGAGTCCCACGGCTTAGCTATCAGCGAACGATGAGCACAAATGATGTTTAATGGCTTATGAGCTGGCCAGCCCAGGATCTCTTGCAGAAAGGATTCCATAAATTGTGGCAATCGGCTCGTTTCTATCCCTTCAGGTAGTCCGTGAATACAGACATTATTTCTTCTATTCTGGTTTTCAAGCTCATCTAATCTAACCTCCAGTAACAACCCTCTCTTGTGCAGGTCTAGTAAAGCAGCATTATGCACATCCATAGTTGCTGTATAGTCATTCAGCGCTCTTTCCATCTGTTCCACTTTCTGCGCAATAAGTTCTATTTTCTCTCGATCCTCGTTAGCTTTAGCCTCAATCTTTCTAATGTAGCGTTCATCTTTTGCTAAGTATCATATAATTGTTTAGAGGTTATCGAGTAGTCTTGTTCCTCCATCTCCTCTATATCAGTTCCCTGCTTCCGCGATATGGGTGATGCATAGGCCGAGGCCTGCTGGGCAAAGTCCAACAACGTTTTGTGCTGTTTTATCTACTGAGCACCTGATTTTTCCTTATTTTTATGCCTGGATGACATCGTAGCTGTAATTGCTGCAGATTTAGTCACCGGATGGTTCCGATATCTTTCTGATTATGGCAGATTCTGTTCACGGCAGGCTGGAGTGTCTGGGTCAGGCAGCCATTCAGTTGGTGCGCTCACCGGAAGTCACCACACGCAGTCTTGATCATGATGGAATGCTTGCTGTGCATTGCTAAGTACTATAAATGGGTTGATATAAACATAGAATCATAGATTTTGTCAGCAGAAAAGGACCTTTGGGCTCATCGAGTCTGCCCTTTATCCCTGTCTATTCCATCATCACTGACACTAGTTGATCATATGTATCATTTCCTCCCCCATTTCTCCACCTAATATGCCCCTGTGCCTATCCCATGCATGCTTGAAGCTCTGGACAGTCTTTGCCCCCACTACCTGCTCTGGCTGGTTGTTTCAGTCATCCACCACCCTTTCTGTGAAGATATGTTTCCGCGCATTTCTCCTGAACTTTCCCCCTCTTAGTATTATTGCATGACCCCTTGTTCTAGTGTCTTTCTTTCTCTACAATATACCCTTCATTTGCATCTAGTTCACTCCTGTGAGGTACTTGCAGGTTTCAGCCATGTCCCCTCTCACTCTCATCTGTTCCAGGGAGTACATGTTGAGTTCTTAAAACCTTTCCTCATATGGCTTCTTGTGCAACCCCCTCACCATTTTGGTTGCTCTCCTCCATACTGCGTGCACTCTTTCAATGTCCTCCAGAACTGGACACAGTACTTCAGGTGGGGCATCACCAGTGAGCGATACAACGGCTGCACTACCTCCCCGTCTTGCTAGAAATCCCTCTCCCAGTGCACCACAGCATCCTTGTCACATGCCCAGGTACCCCTAAGGTCATCAGAATATATGATGACCCTAGAAGTCATCTTCCTGCTGGTGACATAAGCCTCCCCATTTTACACACAGGCCCTGGGTTCCGCAGCCTCAAGCATAATCTTGCACTTTTTGACATTGAAACCCAGCTACAAAGTGCATGATTATGTACTTAGGGTTGTGGAACCCAGGGGCGGTGTATAAGATGGGGGGAGTGGAGCTTGCAGTTACCAAGCAACATTAGAAACAGAGCCAGCAGATAATGATGGTACCTCTGTTGGTGTAAAGAAATAACGACGTTTAATAATAAAAAGTACTATTTTCTGCGTTTATAATCTATAATTCATCATATGGGAACTGCCTAACCACCCCATCCTCCATAAAAAACATTCACAGACTCCACAGTTTGTCAACTCACACACTTGTGAATATTTGTTACAGACACTCAAGCAGTCAAGACAAATTTATTTATTTACATATTGGAAGAGTTGGATAATACTTATGAGCACAAGTGCTCTTATAAAGGTTCCACTCAGTTTACAGACTTCAGTCAAGACAGAGACGTAGCAAGCAAAGCATAAATTAACAAGCATTTGTCAATGCCGAACATTTGATGCTTGTTAAATAATTTTTTTTTTTAATTTTGACCCAAACTTTTGAAGATAGTTGTTTTAGGATTTGCCTTATATGAACATGAGGGTATTTTAAAAGTGGAGAACACTTACAGAGACACACACTGTAAAATTAGCTCCTAGTAATAATAGGACAGCATGTAAGTATGGGGGAGGTTCAATTATATAACAAGATGTATAAAATGGGTCGGGACAAACCTGTATCCTGATTGGGTAAAATGTATTTATCCCTATTGGACTGGGACAATGCCACAACTGATGGGTATGAACAAGTTATGGCAATCAGGACTGAGCAACAAAAGAAATCACTGTGCCACTGTATAGAATTTGTTCCCGGCTCCCACACATCACAATACTATTCATTTTATCTCATTTAAAAAAACAAAAACACAACCCACAACAAGATCCATAACGTTGCTTTGTTCTCCCAGTTGTACCTACTGTATGTGCACTCTGGACAGCAGTCACAAATAGATATCACATGGCACCTCCTTCTCTGAGTGCCATACCATATCCAATGATTTGTTTTTTCTTCCCTGCCTCCTCTCCTCTGTTTTACAAAACCACTGTGTCCAACTCACTCTGCCATTGATTTTTTGATCCAGCACTTCAACACATGGTAAACTGAAAAACAAGTCTGCTGTGAAAGAAAATGCCATCATGCCCCCTCGACGCCTGACAGCACACCTTTCAGTAACCACACTCAGGCTTGCACACTGGCCCTATTGGTTCCAAACAAAACCCCGCCACCAACTAAAAATTACCGGGACACTAAGTGAAAGGAACCCCAAAACAAAACAGAGATGTGCTGGTAAAGGCAAAATGAGGAGAACGAGGGAAATAAATTATAATGCAGGAATGGATGGAGTAGCTTGAGCTGGGCGGTGATATCTTGCACCTGGAAGAAGGAGGCGAGAGCATCTGGAAAGGGGGAAATGCTGAAGGACAAGAAAATGGTAGGACAACCTCAAAAAAGAAGACAGAAGACATGAGTAGGCATGAGGTGGGAGGGCAGACGAAAACCAGGAAAAATGCCGTGGAGCGGCAACAGGGGAGAGAAGAGCCAGAGTGGTAGCAAAGACATGAGGAGGCATGAGATATGGGGCCAAAACAAGGACAGAAAGGCCGTGGAGCGCAATGGGGTTGGGTGGGTGGGGTGAACAGCCGCGGATCGGTGATAGAGGAACAATGAGACCAGCTTGGCTGTCTGAAAAAGAGGAGCAGGTGGGTGAGGTGGACTGGGGAGAAGGAACACCAACTGTGGAGCAGCAGCTAACACACAGACAAGAAGGAGAGAGGTTGACAGGCTTCTGACACTGAAAGTCGATCAGCTGTTTGCAGGTGACCGGCTTCATGCAAATCAAAGGACCAAACTGTCTCTGATTGGAGTGGCTTGGTCCTTTGAAATACACAAAGTTTCCACCTAACAAACAGCAGATGGTGTCACCACCACACTGTGTGTTCATTAGGCTAGACTGCTGAGCCTCCACTGTTTTGAACTGCAGTGGACTCGGCAGTGACACACCCTTGAAATCCCCTTTCACTGTAGCAAAACGTTTGGTGCGCACATGCGCATCAAATGTAAAAATGAATAACAGTTTATGAATGAAAGAACAGTTTTAAACTTATTGGAAGAGCCGGACAATAAGTTTGAGCACAAGTGCTCTTATAAAGGTTCCGAGTCAGTTTACAGACTACAATCAAGACAAAGACGTAGCAAGCAAAGCTCAAATAAAAACTGAGTAATAGTTTATGAATGCGAGAAAGTTTGTATACTGACAGAATGTAATCAGTGCATTTGCCTTACTTTGAAGGCAATGAAAGTCTATAAGCCTTTGTAAAAATCATGTTTACAATAGTTACAGAGGTATAGTATGAAATAAAAATATAGTGTATGGTGGAATGTAATTGTGTATGGATTTCTATACACTCAAATAAAGTCATTCTGCTGTAGTAGTGACATACCTACTAACGAAGAATGACTTTTCATTCTGCGTTAGTACGTACGTCACAATGCAACTGCCCCCAAACAGCACTGTTAATTGGACAGTGAGGCGAGTCGGGTGCATGAGCTGGGCGGTGGCCTGGAGCAATGAAGAGTGCGGTCTCCAGTGGCAGACACTTACTTTAAAATGCAAGTGATTCTGGTTTTTGGGCACCACACACTATAATGAACAGTGTATGGCATCCCAAACAACTCGGCAACTCTTCCCCCTTGTGTTTGCTATGATGGCAGAGGGACCTCTCGAGCGTCATGGAAAACACTCGAGTGAAGAATTGCCTTGTTGCGTATGGGAGGCCATACACTATCCTATATGGATACCATGCAGAAACAACTCAAATATCTACCATGTGGGAAGATGTATCTAAATGAAGTTGAAGTTTATTTATATTTTGACAAAATTGGGTACTAGGCAGAAGCCCATTTTCTTGACCATCCTGTATTAAGTACAACTTACGATGGAATAGAATAACAACATACACAATAAAAGTGGCTGAATTAAGCAAATATTCAAGTACAATCGCATGCAGACACAGACTTGAGCAAGTGCCACTTTAAAACTTTTTTTTTAAGTAGAAAGGTTTCGAATTCTGGGAGCTAATGAACTTCATGCTGTAGTTCTAATAAAATTAAATGACATTGTACCATATCTTGATCTTATTTTTTAGGACTGAAAATCCCCTTCCAGTTGCTTCTATTAGAGAATATTTTGGAGAAGTTGGCATTTGTTTATCCAATAAATAAGATAGAGCTTGGCCTGCCATACACATTTACATTTTAGTCCTCCTTATATATCATACACCTGGATGTGAGGGGGACTTTCTGCTGGAGATTCTGGAGTTTGTCATTGACTGGCTGTTCGAATCACCCGAAGTACATTATTCTGTGCAATTTCAACGCTTGGGTAGACTATGAACTATCATGTTTTGGGCAAGAGTTCCTCCAGATCATGTTGGCTCTGGGCCTGGCACAAGCAGTTGCTGCTGGAACCCACCAACATCAACACGCATTGGACCTGGTGTTCCACATAGGGCTTGAGGTGGAGAATTTCAGGATCAATCTAATTAGTTGGTCAGAGTATTGTGCCATTAGTTTTTAGTTCATATGCACCCATCTGAAGCACTTCCCCTGTGGACATAGTCAGATACTGCACTTTGAGAGGGTCTTTTTTTTTTAGGTTGCCCTTTAATTAATTAATTTATTTAATTTTGGTAACCAGGTAGGCCCACTGAGTCCAGTAACGGTCCCTTTTTCAGGGGCAACCCGGAATTAATTATAGAATACTGCGAAATATAACATTTACAGGTGTACAGCGACAATTTTTACAGATAACAGGGTAGGTAAAACATTTAACAATGCACAACAGTTTGCAACACTTGTTAATACACCTAAATAAGTTTTTGAATACAGCCACTCACTGATTTGTTCATATGCATTTTAAAATACAGTTTAATATCAACTGTGGCAGGTGCATTGGTTTACCTCTAGCAGGTGGGCTTTAAGTCCCCTTTTGAATCCCGCTAATGAGTTGCACTCCTGGAGATTCGATGGAAGCTTGTCCCAGAGGGGACGGATGAGGGCTGAAAAAGCCCGGGACCCTTGGGCAGACTTAGTTCTGAGTACCATAAGGAGTTGTCTGTGGGATGACCTTAGTGACCTGATATTCTTTTTAGTTGTCAGTAACTCAGTCAGACTTGGAGGGGCACTGGCCTGCCTGAGTTTGTAAGCTAGGCAGAGGGCTGGATATTTCGGTCTGCCTTCTAAGGTGGGCCAGGATAGGAGTTGAAGTACCTGACAATGATGTTCACTGGAGAGGGCCTCTGCTGCAAACCTACAGATTCTATTGTACAGTGTTCCGAGCTTCTGCATCTCATTGTTTTTGACTGAGAGAAGCACAGGGGAGCCATAGAATAGGGTGGGTAGATGGATATCTTGTGTAACCTTGTTCCGGGATTCATATGTAAGAAAGGGGCTAAGGCGATATAGAAGTCTGAGCTTCTGGTTCAAGGATTTAGTGAGCAGGTCAATGTGAGCCTTAAAAGTGCAATCCAGGTTGAGGGTAATTCCTAGATACCTCAGGGATTCACCTACCTCGACCCTAGACCCATTCGCTAGTGAGAGTACTAGAATGTTAGACTTGTCCGGTCCAAGAGTTTTGGGGCCAAATACCATACCCTTTATATTTTTGCTATTTAGGATCAGTTTACTCTTATTCAGCCATCCCTCCAGCTCCCGGAGGTGTCTGGTCAACAACTTGTTAAGAGTGTCCATGTCAGTTGTGGACCTGTAAAGCACTGCATCATCTGCGTACATCGTGAGTTTTGTCTCACTACAGCAAGTAGGCATTTCATTTAGAAATAAGGAAAATAACGGAGGCCCCAGGATTGATTCCTGGGGGGACCCCATCTCTTATAGGGCACTTATCTGATAGTGCGCCCTGCAACTTGACTAGCTGGCACCGTCCTAGAAGATAGTCGGTAAACCACTGTACTGCCAGACTATCAAGGCTGATAAATTTTTGTCTTGCAAGAAGTAGATGATGATCTACCAGATCGAACGCTTCGGTGAGGTCAGTAAAGACCACATCAGTGAGCATTCCCTTATCCAGAGTGGAAAATATATCCGTGGTGAGATTTATTAAGGGCAGTATTTGTTCCATGGTTCTTTCTAAAGTCATGTCGTGTGGCTGTAAATAGGTTATGATGTTCAGTGTATTCTGCTATCTGATTATATACAACCCTCTCCATAACTTTACTGAGGATGGACAGGAGAGATATTGGATGGTAGTTTTCTACCAGTTCTTGTGAACCACCTTTATGGATGGGTGAGACCAGGGCCACTTTCCAGAGAGAGGGAACTTTCCCTTCAAGTAGGGATCGGTTAAACAATCAAGAGATTGGTGTTGCAATGACTGGGGCCACAGTGTTTAGTAGCTTGGGTTCTAGTTTTGTCACACCCTGCTGTTCCATGGGTTTTGATCCCCTTTAATAATTTTAAGACCTCCTTTTTGGAGGTCAGTTTCAAGTGGAAGTCCGGGATGGTGGGATTACCTTTGTAGGCGTCTTGGGGGGTGGGGTTGAGGTGGACCAGGGTGGTAGGTTTTGAACTTATCCAGTTTTGTGAAGAACGTTTTGAATGCCTTGGAGGCATCAGCTGGGTTTCTGAGACAAGCACCGTTTGCTACTATATTACCCTTCTTGTTTGCTCTGGCCTTTGATAAGAGTATTAATTTGTGCCCAGAATTTTTTTGGGTTGGAAAGATTATTTTCCTCAATGTCTCTGAAATGTCGTGTGTTGGCTCTTTTTAGCTCACTTTTACACTTACTTCTGAGTTCCCTATGTCTCTGCAAGTCAGTGGCTTGATCTGAGGATTTGAAAGCACCCCACGCCCTATCTCTCTCCCTCATGAGTTTTTTTAAGGTCCCGGGAAAGCCACCTGGCTTCCTGTCCTTTGACTCTGATCTGTTTTAGTGGGGCATGCTTATTTGTGACAGACAAGAAGTTACTGATGAAATATTCAAGCGCTGGATTAAGGTTCGGGGCAGACTGAATCTGGTGCCAGTTGACCTTGACCAGGGTACTGCAGAAGGAACATGGGTCAAATATAGAATAATCCCTAGTCCAAAAAATTATAGGTGGGAGGGGTAGGGAAGTTGTTTTTCCAAATACCGAATGTGGGGGAGTGGTCACTCAATGCGTCAGCAAAGTTGCCTGCCAATTTGAATCTATCTGGGTTAGTGACTAGAACCCAGTCCAGAGTAGTGTGGTTACCAGTTTTCATATTTAGCCTGGTTGGTTCTTGTATTAATTGGGTGAGTTCAGCCTCTAGTAGGGTGGATTTCAGGTCATCATTAATATGAGGCCCCCAATGCACATTAAAATCCTCCAGGATAACCTTCTCGCCCGGAGTAAGATTGGGAAGTATATGTATTAGGGACTTCAAGGATTCAATGGCCTTCTTGGGAGGGTGATACACAGACCCTATGAGTAGTGGCTTAATGCCACCTAGTAGAAGTTTTAAAAGTACTGCCTCACACTCAGAGTGGCTGAGGTCTGGGGTTAGGACAGGTGAAGCATTGAGAGTTGATTTTACATAGAGCAAAATCCCACCCCCTTTTTTCTTCATTCTGTCCTGCCTAAAAGACCTGTACCCAATTAAATTAACCTCATGGTCTAGTATGTGGGGTTTGAGTCATGTTTCACTGATAGCAATTACATCTTTTTCACTCAAAGAATTATTCCCACATGGAATACACTTCCCAGAGCCATGCTGGAACATGCAAATTATTTAAAATTTAAACAGAATCTTGACCAGTTCCTTTATAGTATGGGATAATGAACCAGCTTGGCTGGAGACATACACAAATGGGCTATGGCCCTCTGTATGCCTACTTCTTCCTAGTATGAATCCTAGTATGAATCTGGTGAGCATAGGCTCACCCAGGTCTCCAACTCCTGCATTTTAGGCCTTAGGCTCTTAATATTTATATGTTATTTTTAGCCCTTTAGCAGCATCTCAGACAGACCTGCTGGAGGAGGCATTTCGAGTATTGGCTTGGAGGGTGCCAGGGTTTTCCTCTATGTCCCCTGCAAGCAGTAACTTTATGCATTTGAGTAACGTGACAAGTATCCTATGTATTGGGAGAGGAGTGCAACGATTATCGGCACAGATATATGTCATTATCTGGTATAGGTTCCCTTTTTTCCTGAGGCCTTGCAAGTAAATTGTGGCATGCCAAAGTGTGTCTGTGGGTTGTTCTGATAGGCTCAGAATATGGAATGTATTATCACCCTTCCCATATCCCTGGCGTATTTGCTGCAGTATATGGTCGGAGCCCAGCACTAACAGGATATACAGTATAGCTAGTATGATTATCTGTTTCATTTTATTTTGGACACTATTACAGCTTCTCTCCTTTGTAGGTGTGGCTGCCCCCATTCCTGAAGGTAATCTACCAGATTGTGCAGCAATTAACTGCTCTGCTTATTTATCATTCACTTTTCCATCTTCCTAACACTTTGTATACAAGCAGTGCACCATTAGTTCTTGGGGGTGTTACACTGTGTAGCAGTCAGACAGTAATTAGTGCTTTAAGTAACTATACATTATTATTATTATTTTTACCAAAGGCTGTAAGTGGGAAATTCCTGATTTGATCACAGTATATGCAAAGGAGGTAGCATGACAGGGGCTGAAATGATACTTGTGACCTGTAGTGGTGAGGAGATATAGCCTACAGATGAGAAAGGCAGGAGATGGAAAAAAGAGAAAAAGCATAAGCCCCACCTACGTCACGTGTTGGCAGCTCACCATAAATTTAAGGACAGCTAAGGGTGGGAGGGGCAGGTGGGGAGAAAACTAACGAGTTTAATGCAGTTAAATTTAAGCCATGTAGCTAGCTGAACTTAAATCAAAGCTAACATAAGGACCCTGGCTCAGTAGATTACCTCAGTCTCCAGAGATCTCGGTTGCAGTCAGGAAAAGTCACTTTTTGCAGCACAAAATCAAATTAATTAAAGGGAAAGAATCAAATTAATTACAGGGGAAAAGCCCTGAGTTTTAGTCCAATATGTAAAAGCTGCAGGCACAGCCCAGTATGTGAGTACTGGAGCCCTCAGGGTTAACACTGTAGAAGGTGCTAAAATTCAAAATCAAACAATGGCAGTGGGGATCTCTCTGTAGCGTCCGTGGATCATACCTTGCTGGGGAGGCGAGTGGGCAGGGAGCAGCTCCAGGGGTGGGTTCCTGAATCCAGCAGGGGCTTGCTGGGGAGGCAAGTGGGAAGGGGAGCAGCTCCAGGTGTGGGTTCCCGAGTCCAGCAGGGATGCCCTTAAATGTTTCAGGGGGACATGTGTTATTCTTCTAATACTCATTAAGAACTTTTTTTGGTACATAGATTGTCCATTAAGTCCAAATACTGAGGGAGTTATGGATTTTTAAAGTTCAAATATGGGAAACATTCAGTCTAAAATCTTTCTTCGTATGAGGGCATTCTTTTTTCATATGAACAAAACAACATATAAAAATGGATGCCTTCACAGGAAAAAATCATGGGGAAAAAACTAAGTCCAAAATATTTTCCCGTATGAGGGCATCCTTTTTCGTATGAATGAGAAAACCATATGAAAAAAGATGCCTTCGTAGGAAAAAAGATTTTGGACTTAGTTTTTTTTTTTGTTTTACCATTCACTTTTCTAATGAAGGCATCCTTTCTCGTATGCTTTTTTCATTCATAAGAAAAAAAGAATGCCTTAATGTGAAAATAGAATTGGGGAAAAGAATATGTACAAATTCCTTTTTTTTGTATGAAGCCATCCTTTTTCTTATGGACCAATTCTTTCTTCATATGCCCATACGTAAAAAGAAAATCAGCTCACGCAAAAGGATTTTAAAATGTTAAAAAAATACATTTCTGGGTCATTTTTCCAGAAACTAAGTGCACAATCCACCTAACGGGGTCCCAATTAGCAAGATACATGTGTTGGTGTGTGTGAAGAATGTCATTTTTGTGTGTTTTGAAATTTAAAACAGAAAGATGGTGCCCATACATAGAAATATTTTTTCCTCATGAAAAAGGATTACCCCCATATGAAAAATGATCCTTTTTTCATATGGACCAAAATTTTGCTGTATCTTTCTCTGATCCCAGGTATAAGCTTACCTAAGACTGCTACTGTATCTCTCTCTCTTGCTCAAACATGTACTGCTATGTGCCATCTTGATGGCCCAGATTGTGCCTGAAAATGATCTCTGGGACTAGTGTACCCACCTGGTTATTACATACATAATACATTAATTATTTCCTCATTCCAAGCAGCTATCCAAAAAACTATACTGAGCATGCTCAGAACCAAAATTTTACAATTTAATAACTTTGGAACGGATTAATATTTTTTTCACCAAACCAGTGAAAGGCCCAACATTTTAGACTAAAATTCCAAACCGTCTGGATGCTAGGCAGTGAGAAAAAAACAGCAAAAAACAGTGATTTTTTTAATCTTTGTGTGCTATCCAGATCTCTGAATTCATGCATCCAAGAGGAATGAAACTTGCAAAATTAACAGATCTACCCCAGGAGATTGTGCATGCAAAAGTTCATGCAAATCTGTTGAACAGTTGCAAAGATATTAAAGTGCAAAGTTTGCAGTTTAACATAGAAACCCCTGCTCAATTCTAATTATATAACTGTTTGCAAAAAAACTGCATTAATGTACCAGTTAGGGTTCAACTTAATGCCACAAAAGTAGGGAAATGTGGCATTAGGGTCCATCCCTAACTTCCCAACCCCATCCTCCCATTCCGAAGCAGCAAGAGGAAAAACATTAATGGTTTTGGGTCAGCAGAGTCTTGGGGAATCTGTGTTGGAGTCTTCCTTGGGCTTGTCAAGCCTAATGCTCCCTCCCTCCTTCCTCCCCCAGACCTTAGCCTCCTGTCCAAAGCAGAAGGCATAGCTCCAAGCCATTGCCTCATAGTGATACACCCTTCAAAGGTAGAGAACTATGTTTCACCACTGCGTATTGTCAGCACAGTCTGTTGTAACTTTCTTCACACAGGCCTCTCTGGCTCTGTGTGAAGAAAGGAGATCATGTCTGATATTGTTTGTTCAGGGAACGGGGTGGACATTACTACTGATAACCTCAAGGATGCCCCCGCCACTGATTAGCCAAGACTCCAGAGACCCAAACCCTAATGTTCTTTTTTCTTTTTGTTGCATGGAGGGTGAGAGTAGGGAGTTAGGGTTGGAAACCCTAACACCAAATTTCCCTACTTATGTGGCATTAAGTTGAACCTTAACTGATGCATTAACACAGTTTTTTTGAAAAGAATTTCTTTTCTTTTTGAAACAGTGTAATCATATTCTCATTCGTGCAGGTCCCCAAAGGAAGACTGTCCAGGTACAAAAGTGCAAGACCCTGTGGGACCTGCACGTCCATGCAGGATGTGAAGAATTCATGGGGCTGTCTGGTGAACTGCAGAAGTTCAGGGTCCTGTAGGTCCTGTGCTTCCATGTGGCCGTGCAGACAGATGCACAGGGCAAAGAATCCATCTCTCTCAGTCTGAGCACATGGCCCTCTAGAACCCATGGGTGCAGAGATGCAGGCCCTATACCAAGAGCAGAGCTCTCTGCATTGAATGTTACTTGGACTGATACAGACAACCCTGAACCTATCCTTCCCAGGCTGGGGAATGGTGTCACATGACAGCGCTGTCCCCCAAAGCCTCAGCCCATCCAGCTGGGTCACAGAGCTTGCCCCCAAACTTGGTTCATCAACACGGTATCACAAAGCATTACCTGAGGGGGTAAAGGCTTTGTACTACACACAACATTTCATAATAATGTAGTTTTTTAAAATTCTAACCCCAAATTTTCCAAATAGTTGTTTTATGACTCCCTCTTCTAAACATGATGAGGTATTTATAGAATACTCACCAAATGTCATTTCGCATCACATGTGTGAAAACATGTCTCATCCGGGATTTTAAAAATGGCACTTGTCACATTTATGAGGTGGTGTGAAAAAATGGTGCTGTTGAAAGTTTGGAGGCAAAATATTGAAAATTTTGAAAGTTACTTGTGAACATTGAAACATTTCAACATTCACTCATAACTTGGTCACTGTATGGTACCAGGACCCATGTGGGCAACCCTGTAGCTTTCATTCCCTGGTGGCGGGGGGGGGTCACATACCAGTGCCATCCAAGCACCTTCACCCCTTGTAGCTGGGTCACTGAGTTCGCCCCCAAACTCAGGTCACCAGCATGGGATCACTAAGCATACCCGCTGGGTGAAGACAGTGGCACCACACACAAAGTTTCTTAGTAGTTATAATTATTTTTCTTATTTTGACTCCAAATTTTCAAGATAGTCATTTTATGATGTCCCTTATAAACATGACGTGTGGTATTTATAGCATATTGTCCAAAACGTCATTTTGCTTTACAAGTGTGAAAACATGTCTCATTCAGAATTTAAAAAATTACACCTGTCACCTTTATGAGGATGTGTGGAAAAGTGGCTGTGTTGAATGTTTTAAGTGAAAATATTGAAAATTTTTTGGCCCAGTGGTGCTGAGGGTTGAGGCAGTGAACGCCACAGCTCACACCACACCAGCGACCCGGGTTCGGGAATGGACCTGGGCCGCCGGGGGTTGGCAGGGGAGAGGAAGGATTGAGCATCCCACGACTGCTTTCCTTCCTCTGGGGAGGGTTGGGGCACTGCAGCACACTGTAGCGACAGCTGGTGGAGGCCAGCGGTGCAGCAGTGGGCAGCAGAAATAAGGGGAGAGCGTGGCAGGCGTTGGCACGTTGTGCCTTGATGCCATTGCACGTCCAGCTCTCGGGGTGGGAAAAAAAAGGCAGAAAATAGTGGAGTGTGATCTCTGTGGCTGATGGCCGCACCTAGTGTCCCCCGGTACCCAAGAGGATCCTGCATACAGGGTGCGTGAGCAATTAAAGGCCGACCCTGTGGGGGTGCCAGACTGGGACTGGGGGGGGCATGGGTGTTGGTGGCTGGAGATCGCGAGGGATCCGCTCTGCAGGAAGGAGCAGAAAATAGAGATGTGATAAAAAAAATATTGAAAATTAGCAACGTTATGAGTGAATGTTGAAATAGCAATATTCACTCATAACCTGCACATTTTACCATATTTATACACCAAAGTTTCAGCATAGCCATCTTATTACCCCACCTCATGAACCCAGTAGGTGAAAATTTTCAAATCTCTGCTGAAACATTAGTCTGCACCACTGAAATGTCACTCTGTACCACAGGTGCGAAAACCCATTTTGGCCAGGATTTGAGAAATGACAGTTGTCACGTTCATGAGGTGGTGTGAAAAAATGGCTATGTTGAAAATCTGGGGTCAAAATATTTGAAATTACCAAAGTCATGAGTGAGCTAGAAAAATTTCAACACATGCTCATAACTTTGTCATTTTTGAATATTGTGAGCCCACATTTTCAACACAGCCTTCTTATGACCCCAACTCATGAACAAGGGTGGTGAAAGTGTTTGAATCCTGCCCGAAAGGTGATTTCACAAAGTGACAGAGAAATTGCCTATTCCACCGCCATTGGTAATGAGGTGGGGTGCCTAAAGGCCACGTTGAAAATTTGGGGTCAAAATATGTAAAAATGGCAAAGTTCTGAATTAAAGTTCAAACCCCATTGAAATACATTACACTGCACTTGCCTTATTTTCTCTTATAAAATGAGCATAGCAAAAGAAGAGTATTGACTGGCTAGAAAATCGGTGCCATATATGTATTACACATAGAAAAAAAAAGGACAGGCAAACAGATCAATGCCTCTAAATATAATGTTGACAAAACAAATGGAATGTTCATAAATTTTAAGTTAGCCATCTTGTTTTCACGCTTAGCGAGAGCCATACCTCTTATATAGATGTCTAGCCGGGTGGGTGAAACTGTCTCCGTGGATCGCCTGGCAAGTGCCTGTTTGCGGCGGGGGAAGGGGCCCTTGTTGCTCTGTCCCGTCCGCAAGCTGAAACTATCTTCATGGTGTGCCTGTTTGCATCCGGTCTGGTCCGCAAGCTGAATATTGCACAGAACTTTGAGTGCAGCAGAGAGTGATAGAGAGTCTGAACCTGCCCTGCCATCATGTCCTGCTGTGCCATAAAGCTGCGATTGCGAACCGAGGCAATGGAAGTCCGGTCGGCAATGCTGTCAGCGGGTGAGGCTGTGAGTGTGGACCGAGGTTCTGGAAGTCTGGTCGGCAGTAAAAAGAGATGGAGGGGGGCTGCCTTGATTGCCCTTGGAGCAGAGCATTATCCAACCCTCCCCTGACCACACGAGGTGTCACTTACTTGTTAAGTTGCCAAATAGCAAATTGCCCACAATAACCGACTGCCTGGCAGCCTGCCAATACCATGATGTCATTTTCTTGCTGGCGGAAGGACTATTTTATCAGAAGTTCTGATAAAAAAAATGCCTTTTGTTGCTTAGAGATGTGCTATTTTGTAGGGGCAAAAATTAAAAAAAAATTTTCCCATTTTTAAGCACTATAAAACACTCCAGGGTGTGTGTTGAACAGATATTACCGCACTTCCAGGTGCTGAAGGCACTCGGCAGGGCCTCGTGCCTACTACGCCCCTGGGTGTGTGGTAATATCTGTTCAACACGCACCCTGTCGTATCTTATTGCTTACATATTGCAGTTGGTGCTTCCAGCAGCATGACATGTCTTCCACTGGAGAGTGGGTCTACGCCATGGGACATGTTCAGGTGAGTGAGGGTGGGATGTGTCTGTGAGGGTTTAGATCGGCGAGGAACCATTTTCATAGTTACATGTAAAAAAGCTGAAAAAAAAGCAACGAGGGGCAGTTTTCTTTATTACAGTGAACACACTGAAAATTCAGACACTGGGGATTGGGCACCCCAGTGAAGGCTGTTGCTTGGGGAATGGGGGCGAGTGACCTGGAGGGGAGGGGGGGTTGAAGAGAAGTGGTACCAGGGGTAGACACCCCGGTCCACTTATATTATAAAAAACAAAATCAGTCAGAAGGGCAGGTGGGCAACCTGGAGGAGTGGGGGAAGTATGAAGCAGTACCAGGGATGGGCACCCAAGTCCACTTAACAAATGAAACATAGATTAGATAGCTAGATAGAGAGACCAAAAGACAGACAGAACAGGGGATTGCTGGCTCCCTTCTGCCACTGAAGCCAGAAGCAGCACTCCATCTGCCATAGAAAATATCAAGAAAGTCCCACTGTTCTCATACAGAGAATACGGGTGAATGGCTCCTCTCACTTAACTGGGCACCCTGTATTTTGGGGTGCCCAGAAAAGGTATTTCTGGGCATTTTATAAAAAATAAATACCAGAATCTAGCTACGCTAGTCTCTTTTCGCTAGGTTCAGGTATTTAGCATTTTTTTTTAATTATTATTACAATATATATTTTCAGTGTTTTTAGTTTAAGGGGAAAAATCAAGATGTCAGCTGTCACAGCACAAAAAAACGTTCTGGTGCTGTGAGAAGCAAGTGGTGAGAAACCAAAAATGGTCTTGCGACAAACAATTTTTGGTGTCCTATTAGAACATTATCCCAGAAACCCTAATGAGCATGCTTAGAACAGTAAAAAGCAAAACTTTAAATCCTTATAACTCTGGAACTGTTTAATATGTTTTCACAAAACCTTCCTGAGGCACTACCTTGGCACAGCAGATTTCTACCCTGAAAGTTCTGGGTAAAAATTCCATTCTATGTAGCCTGTACATGAGAACAAAACCAAATCTCATGTTAAGTGTAGGAAAAAAAATTAGATGTCTATAGGAAAATTAAATATATGAATCTCAGAAACCGGACAAGTTGCCATCACAAAACTTTCCAAAGATTTAGACCTTGCCCCCTAGACAACACTTGCAACATTTCAGCTAAGTTCATCAAACGCTGCCAAAGCTATTAAGGTGCAAAGTTATGGGTTTAACATAGAACCTCTTGCGCAACCCTATCTATAGGGGCGTTACCGTGCCCCTGTAATATAATTGCAAAAAACAACATTAATGCAGACGTTAGGCTTGAAGAATACAAGAAAATACAAAATCACACATGCCCCCACAATGCAAAGCATCATGGGCTGCATATGCGAATCACCACAGAATGTTATGCTGGTCCAACTTTAAGCAGAATTGCATGGTGCCGAAAGGCCTCTCACACAGTTTGCAAAGGGTGCTAACAGAAGACATAGACACGTGTTTCGTCCTACCAGGACTCATCAGTATGCCTCGTCTGTTTGACACCCCAGTGGAATGGACCAGCTACCCTAAGGCAGTGTGCCTGGGATATATTGTGGTGAATCCATTAAAATAAAAACCATTTAAAGACAAAAGAACCTCTGTGCGTAAACACTGGGCAAGGGTTACCCAATGGGCATTTGGCTGGGAAGCCAAGTTTCAAGAAAATACAGAATCACATACCCCACAATGCAAAGCATCATGGGCTGCATATGCAAATCACCACAGAATGTTATGCTGGTCCAACTTTAAGCAGAATTGCATGGTGCGAAGGCCCTCTCACACAGTTTGCAAGGGTGCTAACAGAAGACATAGACACGTGTTCGTCCTCCAGGACTCATCAGTATGCCTCGTCTGTTTGACACCCCAGTGGAATGGACCAGCTACCCCTAAGGCAGTGTGCCTGGGATATATTGTGGTGAACCCATTAAAATAAAAAAAACATTTAAAAGACAAAGAACCTCTGTGCGTAAACACTGAGGGGTCCATTCCACTGGGGTGTCAAACAGACGAGGCATACTGATGAGTCCTGGTAGGACGAAACACGTGTCTGTGTCTTCTGTTAGCACCCTTTGCAAACTGTGTGAGAGGCCTTTCGGCACCATGCAATTCTGCTTAAAGTTGGACCAGCATAACATTCTGTGGTGATTTGCATATACAGCCCATGATGCTTTGCATTGTGGGGGCATGTGTGTGATTTTGTATTTTCTTGAAACTTGGCTTCCCAGCCAAATGCCCTTTGGGGTAACCCTTGCCTCAGTGTTTACGCACAGAGGTTCTTTGTCTTTTGAAGAATACAAGTTGCACAAAGTAGGAAAATGCAAAACATTAGGGTTTTTGGTCTCGGGAGTCTCGGCCAGTCAGTGATGTGGTAATCCTTGGGATTGTCAACTCTAATTGCCCACCCCCACCCCCTACTTCCATCTCATAGCCTCCTGTCCGAAACACAAGGTTACAGCTCCAAGCCAGTGCCTCACAGTGATGTACTCTTTAGAGGAAGAGAAGTATGGCTCACCAGATGTTGCCAACAGAACTAGTGATAGCTTTCTTCCCGCAGGACCCTGCGGTCCCTGCGTGAAGAAAGAAGATCATGTATGGCCTTGTTTGGTCAGGGGAAGGGGTGGGCATTAAGGTTGACAACCCCAACACCACACCACTAATTTACCAATACCCAAAACCTTAATGTTTTTAATTTCCCTACTTTGCACACTTTGCATTCTTCAACCCTAATATCTACATCGGCATTGTTTTTTTTTGCAATGAATTTCCTTTCTTTTTGTGATGGTGAAATTGCATCTTTATTCACGTAGGTGTAGGACCTGCATGAACAGATGCAGACATGCAGTCAGGTAAACAAATAAGGACAGTCCTAGCTGATGCCATAGTTGGAGTGCCCCTCCCTCACTTAATCCCCAGACTATGTGGGGTGCTACAAAATGCAGACATACCCTCTTTATTGGGAGCCTTTGAACTCTGGTCCAAGAAAGTGGGTACCCCATAACTCCTGCTGAATGGATATTTATATGTAGCAACATCCACAGGACTACTTCCTCCATGACTTGGTGAGAGCACATCTGGAAGTGTCTTGTCCAGTATTTCTTTGCACCAGTGCAGCAGGTACATAGAGGCAGTCTGCTTGCGAGCCTGTCGGGAACCCAAGGCTGGGCACTTTCACATAGTCTGGGCTTGCCCAGCACTGGGGACATTTTTGCAGGACCTAAAAGAGGCCCTAAATATTTACTAGATGATCTTTGAGACAGCCTCTTGCAGCAGGCCATAACACATGGGATATCAACCACAGGTGTCATTTCCTCTGGATGACTTCTCAGTAGTTGAACCTGGGACCTCCCCATAATGTTACCACAAGATGTCTGTATGGCACGTATAAAAGGGGGAGGTCCCAGCTACTCCTCAGTTCTTTTCAATCACAACCTACATGCAACAAGTCCTCCTTCAGAACTCTGCTTACCAGTCATCGATGAAGACTTCTACAGACCAAATGTTCAAAACAATCTGGTCCGAGACGGGGCATCTTTGATTCTCATAGCACCGTTCTGGCCAAGACCGATTTGGTTCCCTCTGTTTCTACAGCTCTTTTAACCAGATCCCCTACCTCTGCCGATTTTCCTGGGCTCTGCTGTCCCAGGTGCAAGGCTCCCTGCTACACCTAGACCTTCACTCCCTCCATCTGCATGCCTGGCTCCTGAGGACATAGTCCTCTCATGCTTAAGGGTGTCCCCAGAGGTGGCAGAAGTTCTTCAGGATGCCAGGAAACCATCTATGTGGTCTTCCTGTTCTATGAAGTGGAAACGCATCTCCATTTGGGTGTCTACGCAGGACTAAGACCCTTATGAATGTTCACCTCAGAGCATCTTAGACTATTTGCTGTCCTTGTCAGAGGGTGTACTGAAATGGGGCTAGTAGTGTAGCTTAGAGGTTAGAGTAATGAGCTGTGAATGAGCTTGGTACATCCAGCAGACCTGGGTTTAATTCCCACAATCTCCACTTGCATACTGTGTGACTCTGAGTAAGTCACTTAACCCCCAGTGCTCCCAGGTTGCCCCTGAAAACAGGCAGTTGTGCCTAGTGGGCCTTATCCAGTTACCAAAGACTAAAAAAAAAATCCTCTGTAAAAGTCCACCATTCAGCCATTGCCACACTTCATTTACCTGTGGGCAACAAAGCATTGTCTCAGTTACCTTTGATCAGAACCTTTTTAAAAGCCATTCTGCACCTTCATCCCCTATCTAGGATCCTGTCCCTGTGTGGGATTTGAATTTTGTGCTTGAAAAATCGTCTGAGTCCTTTTGAGCCCGCTGAATCCAGCGAGCTCCGTTGTCTTTCTTGGAAAACTGTATTCTTAGTTGCCATTATGTCAGATATATGTATTTCAGGGTTACAAGCACTAATATGCAAACTTCCCCACCTGCAATTTCATCACGATAGGGTGACTTTGCGTACCAACCTGTCGTTTTTGCCAAAGGTTGTTTCTGAATTTACTTTAAATCAGGCTATCCACTTAACAGTGTACTATGCGGAGCCTGCGAATCCAAGGGAATCCCTGCTTAATACTCTTGATGTGCATAGAACATTGAGTTTTTATCTTCTGCACACCTCACAGTTGCAAAAAACTGAGCAACTTTTTGTTTCTTTCGCCCCTGGAAATCAGGGCATTCAGGTTTCAAAGCAGTGCTTGTCCACATGGTTGGCCAACTGCATTTGGCTTATCTATAAAAATATGACAAATTGTTCACAGCGGTTGTAAAACCCCATTCTACCAGAGGCAAGGTTGCTTCCATGGTGTGTTTCCATGGCATCTCTGCCTTAGAAATCTGCGAGACCCCCATGTGGTCTACTGTACATACATTCACGAAACATTACAGTCTAGACATCGCTTCCAAGAAGCAAACTGCTTTTGGATGGGCCGGTTTACAAGGCCTCCTGTCCTAAGTCCTGATAGTTCACATTCTCCTCCCCTTGGCATTATAACTGTTTTTTTTTTTATCTTCCCATGTGTTATGACCTGCTGCAAGAGATTGTCTTGAAGAAGATAGTAAAGTTGCATATGAACTTAACGTAACAGTAGATCTTTGAGAGTATGTCTTGCAGCAGGTCATGCAGCCCCACCCATCTTCCCCCTTGATGTCACCTAGGAAGGGTTCCTTGCTCTGTCCTTTTACGACTCCACAAGCTGCTACCTTATTTCCCTCCTTGGTTCCCGTCGGAGGCCTGAGAAATGGTTTCTCATTAGGTCGCTAGGATGGAAAAGAACTGAGGAGTAGCTGAACCTCCCCCATTTATATGTGCCATACGGACACCATGTGGTAACATTAGGGGGAGGTCCCATGGTCGACTGCTAAGAAGTCATCTGGAGCAAATGACGCCTGCGGCTGATATCCCATGTGTTATGACCTGCTGCAAGAGATACTCTTGAAGATCTACTGTTATGGTATGTTCTTATGCAACTGTACTGTATCCTTTTGGTAGCAGTTAGGAAAATAACAAAAACTGGCTTGTCCCTGACCCCCTTATGATAGAAGAATGCAGAGCGGTGGTCATTATCAATAGGCAAGGCAATTTTATTTATTAGGCACCCAATCCCGGAGGTTCTGGGTGCTGAACAAGAATATAGGAGGCATGACTTAAAACACAAAAAGAAAAAAATATGAAAATACCCACAATCAGAATAAAACACAGCTTTAAAAGAAATCACATTAAAAAAGGGGACTGGACAAAGATAGAATCAGCAATCTGCAAAAGCCAAGCAAAGAGGTGGGCCTTCAGTCACTGCTTAAACACCTCAATCGAGGAGGCCTTCGGGACTGCAGGTGGTAGCAAGTTCCACAGGATCAGCCCAGAGATGCTAAAAGCGTGATCTCCCAATGTCCTGAGCCGAACCCTGGGAACATCCAGGAGGCCCCTCGAAAAGGAGCGGAGGGAATGAGCAGAGGTCGTTGGTGTCAGGTAACCAAGGCCATACAGGGCCTTAAAGGTGAGAAGACCCACCTTGAAAAGGACCCTCCACCTGATGGGCAGCCAGTACAGGATGCGCAGGACGGGGGTCGCATGACTGGGCCTCGAAAGGCCCATCAGCAACTGGGCCTTTGCATTCTGTACTAGCTGCAGTCTGCGAAGGGTCCTTCCTGTTACCCTGAAGTACAGAGAGTTACAGTAGTCAAGCCTAGAGGTCAGAAAGGCATGCCCTAGCGTCGGCAGGTCCTCGGGCAGAATGAGGGGCTTAATCTGGCAATGTTCTGCAAGTGGTAAAAATCACTACTGACAACAGATGACACCTGATCTTCAAAGGTCAAGGATCATGCCCAGATTTCACACCCTTGGGGAAGCCACCAACAGAGCTGATCCCAGGAACAGACCGGTATTGGCCCCAGGTGGCAACCCATCACGTCCGCGACCAGGCCCAATCACCAGTACTTCCATCTTGGCCAGGTTTAGTCTGAGCCAACTGGAAGCCATCCGATCGTTGATTTTAGCCAAACAGTTGTTTAGCACATCAATAGCTCCTGATGTTCTGGGGGCAAAAGACCGATACAGCTGGGTATCATCTGCATAGCAGTGAAACTCCATGCTATACTGTTGAGTAATCTTGCCCAAGGGCAGCATATACACTGCGAACAACATCAGTGACAAGATCGAGCCCTGTGGCATTCCCATTACCACCTGCTGCACCCTGTCAGAGAGGTAGGACTCAAACAACCTGATGACAGTCCTGGCAAGTCCACAGAACTCACAGAGCCGATCAAGAAGCATGATGTGATCAACAGTGTCAAAAGCTGAGGAGAGATCAAGGAGCACAAGAATTGACCTGTCTCCTCTATCTCTAGCCCTGAGCAGATCATTATGCACCCTCACTAGGGCTGTTTTTGTACTATGTCTGGCCCAAAAACCTGACTGAAATGGCTCATGGTTGTCCGAGGACACCAGGCAATCATCGAGCTGCTGTGCCACTAACTTCTCAACAACCTTGCCCAAAAAGGGTAGGTTGGAGATAGGACGGTAATTTGCCAGGATGTCTGGGTCAAGGGAAGATTTCTTGAGGGGCTTCACCAATGCTTCTTTCAGAGCTGCTGAGAAGACCCCCTCCACCATTGAGCAGCTGGCATTCCTGGCGAACACCGGGCCAACAGCCTCGACTCATCCCATTAAGAAATGCAGCAGGCTAGGTCTAGTTCACAAAAAGTGTGCTTCAGCTCTAAGATCACCTTTGTCACTTCAGACACCTCCACTGGCCTAATCTCCTCCCAGACAGATGGAGTGCTTCTGACCCCCTCCGGCCTGACCACTGCAAAGTGAATGCCTCCCTGGTGGAATACACCGACTGGATGGCTGACACTCTGTCGAAGAAAAACAGAGCAAACTCCATAAAGTGGATGACAACGCGTTTTTTGGGCTGTAGGCAGGCAGGGTGTAAAAGTCTGTCAAAAGTCCGAAAAAGCTGGGATGATTTGTTTCTCCCCTGCATGGAGATGTTGACTTACTCTGTTAGGGCCCAGGAGGAGAAGAAGAGCAGGAATAGGTGAACTAGATGGGTGGTCCATAGCATGGGCATGGACCCGGATTCTGCTTTATAAGTGCAGTGGGATGAGTGATGGGAAGTGGCAGATAGCTATTTTGTAGATGCCAGTTGATGTGAGACCGGTGCCATAGCTCCCCTATACTGTACATCTGATTTGTAGACTATATGCTGGATGATATGTCAAGTAGATATCTTACCTGGAAATATGCAAATTAAATGCAGATGTTTCTCCCCAATACAGGAATGGACTGATCTTAATTTACATAACGATGTGTAGATTGTTCATTTTTCTCCTCTCCCCTCCTGTCCCTCACTGCTAAGATGTACATTCTCCTCCCCACCCATACTTTCCTCTTTTTGGATATATGGTATGTCCTTTGGTCTGTCTATAAATGAAAAATGTTCAGTAAATTACACTTATAACAAAAGAAAAAAACTGGGGGCAAAGTATTAAAATATGACCAAGTTATGAGTACGATTTCAAAACCCCCTGGATAAAACATGAACTGGACTTACCATGTATCCTCATTTTACAGTCGCAGTTGCAGGAGGAGGACAGCTGTCTTCTCAGAGACTGGATCTACAACAGTGGGCCATTTCAAGGTGAGTGAGGGGTGTGGGGTGGGATGGTGGGTGCTGAGTAGGGGCATGGGTTGGGGTGGGTGGGGAGAGGGGAGCTGCCACAAGCCACAGAAGACACTGATGGAAGTTTTTCTGTTACAGATTTAAAAAAAAAAGACATTGAGAGACTGTTTTTATTTTGAAGGTATTGATTAATGTTTGACAGCACAGGGGTGGGCATCAGTGTTGCACACTGTTATGGGGTGGGCTTTGGAGCCAGCACCAAGGATTGGATGCCATGGTGTTGGGTGATCATGTGTCATGTGGGAAACAATATCATACCTGGGGGGTGGTCTTAAGTAGAACCAGTGGTTGCCATCCTGATATTGGATACACACTTTTTTTTTGTTAATTTCTTTGTGCCCCCTGCTCTCTGGTTGGCCCCCCATCTGTTCAACTGAGCCTCAGCCCCATCACCCTGGCATCCCCTGGGACTTACCTTGTGCCTCCCCATGTTTCCCCAGAGCTTTCCCCCTCTGGCGAGGGTGTCGGGGGGGCCCGCTTACCTCTGCCACAGATGGATCCAGTTAGTGGGCGGTAGAACCGAGGTAGCCAGGTGCACGGCCTGCTGGCCGGTCAGCACCATCTAGACTATCAGGGTTATTTTCTGTTTTCTCTTCCCTGTATCCCCTCAGGACATCCAGTCCAAGGGTGCACCAAGCATACACGCAAGCGTGCATGGTGTGGTGCCTATCGATGTCCTCCCGTCCACAAACTGCCTAGGCTGCACTGACACCTGTGGTCACCCACGTGGCAGTATAGCAATGGAGCTGGCAGTCCACCCTCCCAGTGGAGGAGAGTATCCTCTGGAATGCTCAATCTCCCCCCCCCCAGCTGTCCTCTGATGACCCAAGCTCATTCCTGATTTCGGGTCGCCGACATCGCAAGTAATGTCACTACTGCTGCGCCAGTAGGGCTGGCACTTTTTTTTTTTTTAATATTGAGCTGGCACCGAGGATTAGGCAACCATGTGTCAGGTAATTGTGTATCATGGGCATGTGGGTAAGAAACAATGCCAGATGGGGGGATGGGGTTCTTAATAGGCACCAGGTGGTGGGCAGCCTGGTATCGGATACACTTTCTTTGTTCTATATTGAGCATGCACCGGGGACTGGGCACCCTAGTATCTGGTCATATAAGAAGGGTGAGAAATCACTGCTTAGATGTGGCAAATGGCCAGCAGAAAGGAATGTTCACGGAGCATCCATTGATCGGGAGGGGGGGTTGGCACAGACATGTAGCCCTGCTTACATTGAACGAATGCTGTTTCATAGGAAATGGGCACTGTTTACATCATCAGGCATCACCTTGTGGTGATACCTATAGCCCCACCTCCTCAAACACACACACATTTTCGTTAAGCAACTGCATTTCTAAATGAGGTCATAAAAAGTCAGTTATCCATAAAATGTTCAGTTTTTAAACTGAGCATAACATTAGTTTTCCTTGAGTTATCAAAACAGTGCAAGTTAGGGATATAAAAAACACAAAAGTGCACACTTCAGAAACTGTATACAATGCTGTGAAGTACATGATCTCTGATAAAAATCTAGGAGATAAAGAGCTGATAGGACTTGCAACTGATGGCCGTTATCCACCACAGGAAAATCCATGGCCTTAGCCTGGGTGCCCTGTGAGAGGCTAGTACATCTGAGCCAAGCCATCCTCTGAAGAGCCACAGATGTAGCCATGATGGGGCATCTGTAATGACAGGATGCAAAAAAGGTGTGACCATTCTAGCCAAACTTGATCATCCATATTTAGTTGCCACTCACTGTCTCACACATAGAGTTGCCTTAGCATCAGAGAAAGCAGCCAACTAACAGCACTATCTGGTCAGTTATATGTCCACAGTGAATCAGCTTGGAAAACTCATAAAGTACTCTCCCAAATTTTGTTGAATACTTGATCAGAGCAAAGATAATCACATGGAATATGCTGTGAAGCTAAAACAGATTTTCTTCACTAGATGGCTTTCATTCTCTGATTCTGTACAGGTATTACAAGCATGCATAGCCTCACTTATTTCTGCTGAGTCACAAATGGCAGAGGATAACTATCAGTGAAACCTTGCTATGGGGTGTCTTAAAAAAATGGGGACTTTCAAATTTGTTGCCACTACTTTCTTTCTGACTGATAACAGTAGGTCTTCTTGCAATTCTCTTGAAACTTTTCTGGAAACAGTCTGTTATCTTCTCAGAGGCAAGGCAGCAGCTCATTAGCACCACTGATGCACTTCATGCACTTCCTGAAAATCCAGGGCCACACTTACAAGCTTTTTTTATCAGGGATGCCAAGTGAACCACCAGAAGAAGGAAAATTTATATTTAGAACACATACACTGATAGATACGTGGCACCAAAGAGAACAGTTCAAGAATTTGCAAACTT
This sequence comes from Neoceratodus forsteri, assembly GCA_016271365.2. Classification (NCBI taxonomy): domain Eukaryota; kingdom Metazoa; phylum Chordata; order Ceratodontiformes; family Ceratodontidae; genus Neoceratodus; species Neoceratodus forsteri. Next base: position 70,636,767 of record CM057454.1, read on the forward strand.
CTTATATACCGTCAACATTTGAACAACTTGAAAGTTGCTTTCCAGAAGGCACAGTGTTGGAAAACTAGAAGGTATTAGACCCACACAACGCACCTGATGACATTGAAAGCTACAGTATGTAGAACAGGAGATTGAGAATCTTATTGCTCACTACGGTGTCATTAAAGAACTCAGTACTAACATCCTGCCAGTTAACCGAGATGAACCCAAACTGGAATGGTCATTATTACGTAGATTATTCTCGGCACATAAAGAGTCCACTATTGAAGAATTCAATGTTGAAGTGGTAGTCCCAAACAAGGAATCCTGGCCAAACATGTCCAAACTATATTCAGTATGTCTGGCAACCCCATCAACTTCAGTGGAGTGAGAACCTGGGTTTAGTGCATACAACAACATTAAGACTGCTGAGAGGAGTCGTCTTAAAGTCTGGAATGTGAACTATCTCATGACTCTTCTGGTCGAGGCTCCTGATGACATGGGAAAATTTGATTTCGAAACTGCATTTGACATCTGGGTGTCTGAAAAGGATAGGCGTGGTTTCCTTCAAACTGTCAAGGCAACTGAGCAAGATGTACCTCCAAGTTCTTCTCAAGAAGACCTGCAGCGCTGCAAAGACCTAACTGAAAAAGCAAAAGAAATCAGCCGCTGGCTATGATTCTTCTCATGATATTTATTTTGTTGTAATTTGTATCTACTGCTACAGCAAAATGTGTTTGTTGCCATTTTCTCCACTGCTTGAATCTTGTGTGATCTTCACGAAGCTCAGACACACGGAAAGAAAAATTATTGCTGTTGGATGGCAGCATTTTCATTTAATGTCGTGACAGTCTGCTTAATGTTTTCAAACAAATTTTCATAAAATAACACATCTATAAATAATTACAATAGTTTTTTTCTGCTTTTACCATTGAAATGTAATTTTACTGCCTCCATGCTTACGAAGCTGGCCTGACACTGATCTGGGCAGAGAGAGCACTGTTTACTGTTACTTTTACTGCTTTTCCTGCTTGTTACATGCAAAGACTGGGATGCCTGGCTTGCCTTTATTGACATTTTTGTAATGGGGCATGGCACAGATTCCTCTTCCACAATGTTATTTGAATAATTTTTTAAACATGATTGCTTGTTATGTGAACATGTATTAATCTGTCTGCCTCGCCTTTTAGGCTTTACTGAGCCTGACCCTGGCATTTTTTTGCAGTTAATGGAGGGGTGGCAGAGATTCAAAACTTTGTGGGTACTTCCAGGCACGACTGCTGGGTGCTGTCATTGTCACGAAATAACCAATTATACTGTTTAATTGGTGTCCAGTATATTCTTGTGCCATCAAACTGTGTAGGCAAGAGCACTGTAGTGTTAACTGTTTTACTGCTTTTCCTGCCTGAATGTAAGCCTTGCTTTTACTGACATCTCTGTTTTGTCTCAGGCTGCTTGCCTAAACTACAGTGTGCACAGTTTTATTATGCTGCCATTTTTGGGGTCAAAACTGGGCTGGCTGTATGGTCACATCTTAAGCTTTCTGTATTTATGTTATTGCTGTGCACATTACTTGTGCAGGTACCTTATAATATATAAAAATAATTATTTCAAACATTTTGTCTCAAACTGTGAATATTGTGTCTACCACTACAAAAGTAATGTTCGTCTATGTAAGGTACTTAAAAATAATTTTAATACAACTCCTTATATATTTTACCATTACTTGTCGTGTGTGGCTAAAGACCTCTTGTGGTGGCTAAAAAATATTTGGTCTGTTTAGCCACAGTGACTAATAATTTCGAAAACCTAGGGGGAATGGAGAAATATAATGTTCCTAGCTATCAAAGCATTTGAAGACACATCATCATTGCTGTACCTTTTCTAACTAGTAGACACCAGCATCCTCTCTATCAATTATGCATCAGCTGTAACTCAGGTAGACATATTAGCAGTACATTTGGCATCAGTTTTAACTCAGGTAGGCATGTTATCAGTACATTTACCAACCCAAGTGTGCAATTCAGTAAGGTGACAGGCAACAATGGGCATGAAATAAACAATGGGTACCAGGTACTTATGTAACATTTGGATAGGAATTTAGGAGGAGGCACCAGGGAATTTGTAAATTAATTTCAAGGGTGACTTACTTGCTCTACTAGACTTTCGGGGGACTTCCTGTATCTTCCTTAGGAATAGAGTGCATGCTGCCCTCTTCTGGCACTGTGTCCACCACAGGGGTCTGATCAGGGATAGCTCAGTCTATTTCATAAATTCCTCCACCAATGCTTCTACATCCATGTCCACAAATGGTACTTCCTGCTCTACAGTCGGGGTTACATTTGGCACCAATGGTTCTGCATTAGGATCCAAGCAGTACAAGGTATCTGTCTCTTTACAACCTGCTTGGGGCCAGTCCATCGAGGTCACTGGTGCACTGGTTACATCTGTGGTAGGTTGACACCAGCACATTACCTTGTCCATCTCACTAGATGATCTGTCAGTTGTGGCAGTGGTGGAACCGGGTCATTGCACAATGCAGGGTCAGAAGATGAAGGTGCCATATTTTATCTGACTTGGTTAAAATTTCTGATTTTGTCAGGTCTCAGTTCAGGCTCTGTTACAGGCTCTGAAACTGGCTTAAGCTGGCCAATGGGCAGAAGGTGGTTACAATGGATAGTTCTGACAATCCCCTGACCACATTAACAGTGTCAGTGGCTTAGTAGGTAGCACACTTGCCTCTGAGGCCAGGAGATTAGAGGGCTGAGGGTTCAGTTCCCACATCTGGCACTTGGGTTAATATCCCAATACTGACACTGTACAAAATTCAATAAATAAATACATTCTTGATGGATGCATTATACTGCTAAATCGATTAGCTTTTCCAGGACAGTATAAGTTCTCAGATGACCAGCAGTCGGCTATCTTGTGTTTTCCACGGAGGCCAAGATTTCTGAGGAAAACTCTATCTCCAAATTGTGGAATTTGATGGTATACTTTCTGATGTAAGTAGGATGCTGGGAACCTCCACAAAGGAGACCCACAGGAGGGTGGCATAGGACCCCAGGGGAAGGAAACAACTCCTGGTGGGGACTCCATTGTTAGGAGGGTATAACTGGGAGGGAGGGAGATAAGGTGCCTAGCTGGTGCTATGACTTGGTGGAACAGGGAGTGAATCCTCAGGTTCGCGGGAGCAGCTACACGGGGGAGGGGGCCAGATGTCATTGTCAACCTAGGGACAAATGACCTGGCTGGGAAAGGGATCAGAGCAGTGCAGGAGGAGTTTATGGAGTTGGGGAGGGGCCTTAGACAAGTAGCATGCACAGTAACCTTCTCAAAGTTTCTGCCTGTCTGTGGCATGGGTGAGGCTAGGGTGCTCCACATCATGGGATTCAATCAATGGTTGAAAAATGGGTGCAGATCTCAGGGTTTTGGCTTCATTGGGGACTGGGGGTCTACCTGGAGGGATACTGGCCTATACTGGCACAATGGTCTGCATCTGTCCGGGAGGGGAACCAGGATCCTAGGTGATAGGTTTAAATGCTTCATTGGCAAGCATTTAAACTAGCCAAGGGGGGAAGCACTGAAAAGGAGCAGGGAAATCCTAGTCTCCCCCCCAAAAAATCAGGGTAGTTAGTGAGGTAAACACCAATATAGAGAAGTCGATAGGGAGAAGGGCAGGGTAAATGGAAAAAAAAAGGCAAAGGCAGTAAGGATGGATGGGGCAAATAGGGATAAGGCCATCAGAAAATGGAGGGTAATGAGTACCAATGCCCGTAGTCTAGGTAACAAACTCTCTGAACTGGTGGCCTTGATGGAAAAGGGATGCCTGGATATTGTGGCAGTCACAGAAACATGGTACACAGAGAACCATGACTGGGATGTCAACATACCAGGGTACACAATCTACAGAGGGGACAGGGAGGGTAGAAGAGGAGGAGGAGTAGTAGCTCTCTACGTAAGGGAAGGGATCAAAGCAACGGAACTAAAGGGTAAACGGGGAGGAGAGGAGGCACTGTGGGTCACCCTGGAGACCGGAAATGGCACCACAATCCACACAGTGGTTGCATACAGACCCCCGTCAGCTAGTGTTGGAACCCACTCGGGAGGGAGAAGACTTAGATCTGTTTTTCTCAAATGGGGATGGAGAGAAGATCTCTGATCTAGAAGTGGGTAACCATCTGGGAACAAGTGACTACCAAACAGTGTGGTTCACGATAAACACAGTCGCAGAGTCAAGCCATACAAAAGTGAGGGTACTGGACTTTAGGAGGGCTGACTTTGTCAAAATGGGAGAGTGACTCAGAAAAGCACTAGCAAACAGGCAGGAAGGAGGGGTGGAGGAACAACGGAGAAACATCAAAACTGCCATCACAGAGGCAACAAGCTTTAGTGTGAAGCAAATAAATCAAAATGAAAGAAAAAAACACTATGGTTCTCAAAAGAGGTGGTGGGGAAGGTTAGAGAGAAAAAGATTGCATTCAGGAAGTATAAGGAAACACAGAAGGAGCAGGACAGAAAAGAGAACTGTACCAGTTAATACAGAAGGAAGTGGGGAAGGTAGTCAGAATAGTAAAGCCCCAAACCGAGGAAAAGATAGCCAACTCGGTTAAGAAGGGGGATTAAACCTTTTATAGGTACATTAGGGAGCGAGGAATAACCAAGGGAGGGATAGTGAGGCTTAATAATGGGCAGGGTGGGTGGGCAGAGAGAGAGATAAAAAAAAACAGGGATACTGAATTAATGCTTCTGCTCAGTATTCACAAAAGAAGAGGAGGGGGAGGTACTTAATCCAATCAGTAGAAGCACTCTGGATAGGGTGGTCATTACCAGTCCTTTCACAGAAGAAAGGGTTCTGAAAGAACCCATAAAACTGAAGGTGGACAAAGCAATAGAGCCTGACGTAATTCACCCCAGAATTCTAAAAGAACTAAGGGAAGAACTAGTAACACTAGTAACACCTCTGACTACCCTTTTTGACAAATCACGGGAGGATGGTGTGGTACCTAAGGACTGGAGGAGGGCAGATGTGATTCCCCTTCACAAAAGTGGGAGCAAAGCAGAGGCAGGAAACTACAAACCTGTTAGCTTGACCTCATGGTAGGGAAAATGATTGAATCACTTCTGAAAGAAAGAATTGTTGAGTACCTAGAGGCCAGCGGGGCACAGGACCCAAGGCCGCATGGATTCATAGCAGGAAGGTCATGTCAGACGACTCTAATAGATTTCTTTGACTGGGTCATCAAAGTAATAGACCAGGGAGGGGCTGTGGACATGGCTTACCTAGACTTTAGCAAGGCATTTGACACAGTCCCACACAAAAGATTAATAAACAGATTAGCCAGCCTGGGAGTGGGTCCCAGGGTAGTAGCCTGGGTAAAACATTGGCTGGACAACAGGACACAGAGGGTAAAAGTAAATGGCGTTCACTCCGAAGAAAGGGGGGGGGTTACTAGTGGGGTACTGCAGGGTTCAGTACTGGGTCAAGTCCTTTTTAATGTCTTTATAAGTGACGTTGCAGGGGGACTGGAAGGAAAAGTATGCCTCTTTGCAATGACACAAAGATTTGCAACAGGGTTGATACAGAGAGGTGGAAAGGATGAGAAGGGACTTGGCAAGGTTGGAAGAATGGTCAAAAGTATGGCACCTTAGATACAATGCAAAGAAGTGCAAAGTAATGCACCTGGGAAACAAAACCCCCAGGGAAGAGTACACAATGGGGGGTATTAACAATAAAAAAAATGGAAAGGGATCTGGGAGTTGTCAAATCAGATAACCTAAAGGTAAGCAAGCAATGTGAGAAGGCAATAAGGATGGCTGGGGGATACTGGGATGTATAGGGAGAGGCATCACCAGTAGAAAACAGTAAGTTGTTATCCCTCTGTACAGACAGCTGGTGAGACCCCATCTGGAGTACTGTGTGCAGTTCTGGAGACCCCATCTCTGCAAGGACATAGACAGGATGGAGGCAGTCCAGAGGAGGGCAACTAAAATGGTGCAGGGTGTGCAACAGAAGCCATATGAAGAGAGACTAAAAGAGCTTAATATGTATACCCTTGAGGAAAGGAGGGAGAGGGGGGACATGACAGAAATGTTCAAGTACCTCAAGGGAATCAACAAAGTCCAAGAGGGTAACATCTTTCAGAAAAAGTGATGTACAAGAACAAAGGGACACAATGTGAAGATAGAGGGGGGACGGCTCAGGGGCAATGTGAGGAAGTATTTTTTCATAGAGAGGGTGGTGGATGCATGGGATGGCCTGCCTGAGGAGGTCATGGGGTCAAAAACAGTGGGGGAATTCAAGAATGCATGGGACAGGCATAAGGCAATTCTGGTGAGCATAGGAAGAAGTAGGCTGTTGGTTAACTAGGATCTGCAGCTTATCCAATAGGTAGGGAAATGGGAAGACTAGGTAGGTCATGTGGTCCTTATCTGCTGTCAAAGTCTATGTTTTTATGTTTCTGTGGTCATATCCGAGTCTGTTATAAGTCACTGTGGTCCAGATGGACCTAGTTCCACATGGGGAGAAAGTGCTGGATAGCTGGGCAACGTTAATTTCAGCATCACTCAAGGCACTTACACTTTTACTAGTGTGGTCGTACATTAGCCCTTGCACCTTTAAATTGTCAAAACATTCCAGTGCCAGCAGTTCATCAACAATTTTGGATCTATTGAACATTTCAGAAATCCCAGTCACTAAGGGGACTTTTCTACAGTCCAGTTGCTCCCCTTGGTGCCAGTCTTGAAGTGCCATTTTGCCTTTACCAAAAATTTTAGGGCAATGCAGTGGGAATTTTTTTTTTCTCTTTCTGAACTCAGCTTTTGGGCTATCTGTGTAGGGTGTTGGAGAATCCCAGCAGTGCCTCCATGTGTAAGGGGGGGGTCTCTCTGTCATGTGCATCTAGTGCCCCCCTCACACAGCGACCTACCTTTGGGGCTGGCCTGGGTTCTTTCGGGTGCAGTATTTTCAAATAGAATACCAGGAACAAGTTTTGGTGCCTCCACCTGGGGTGGGAGTATACGAATGCTACCCAAGGTGGCCCTAACCTCCCCCAGGAACAAATATTAGTTGCCCTCCCACACACACGGTTACTTTTTTTCCCCACACCATATAAATAAACACAAAGCAGTAGCCATGGTCAATAATTATAAAGTGACATAATCATAGATTTATTATAGGGGAGGGATAAAGGGGAAGCAAAAAGTATAGAAACACAGTTTTTTTTAACAATCATCCCTGACACAATCCCAGTGCCATCCCCCATGGGTGCACCCAGCTTCCCCCACATGGCCAAAAGGATTGTAACTGACAGATGTGGTAGGTACCTCACTGGTTTGCTGGTGTCCAGCCAGTTGATGCAAGTTTGAAACACTTTAGGATACAGTGGGAACAACAGTTTTGAACTTGAAAACTGAAAGAACTTGAGTAAGGAGCTCCAGATGGCTTCCACAAAAGTGTAACAAGGTGGTTTTTATAATCTTCTGCCTGGGCTTTTCCTGCAGAGTTGCAAAGTCCTGCCCAGGACTTCACCACCTTTATATATCTACACTGACTAACTCAGTTTTCAGAAGAGCTCCTTGGGGCCGCAGCCCAAAGGAACTCACAGTTTCTGTAGGTTTTGAGGGGATGAAAGGGATTGGTGGTAAAGCTCTGAATACAGCAGGCAGTCTCTTCAGGAGAAGGCACTGGCTGGATATTTGGAACAGGAGCTGTTTCCCTCACACTGGAAGGCCTTTTGCCACCTTTGCCCTTTGGTCCTTTTATTGTCTTCACCCCCAGAGATGGTGCTTCCGAACCCTCCGGAGGAAAGATCAGACACCCTCAGCCAGGCTGCAGGTGAGGGATAGCCACTGTCCACAGAGCTGCAGTCTGACCAGGGTACCTGCAGGGTGGTAGTCACCCTAGATGTCCAGAAGGATACACAGGTTCCGCTGAAACTTAAACACAGCTGGGGGCTTTTAACAGTTGGCCTGGGTTCTTTTAGGTGCAATACTCAAATAGAATGCCAGGAATAGGTTTTGGTGTCTCTGCCTGGGGCAGTGGTATATGAAGGCCACCCAATGTGGCCCTTACCTCCCGCCAGGAACAAATATTTGCCCACACACACACACACAGTTACTTTTTCCCCACACAGTATAAATAAATGCAAAGCAATAACCATGGTCAGGAATGGCTTTAGGTCAAGATAGCTTGGAAACAATCATGTGGTCCAAAACCGTTCAAGCAATACAGGAGGAACTAATATAGTGGGGGGGGGGGGCAGCAAGCTCCACACACAGCGCTAACACTAAGGGGCAGCTGAGCACAGAGCAGCAAATGAGAGGTGACACGGGGAGTGTGAAACTTGGGGGGGGGATGGGCAGATTATATAAACAAACTCTGGGGAGAGGGATGCAACTCGGGGGAGAGGGGAATTGGGGGGGCAGGCAGATTAAATAAACAGACTCTGGGGACACAGCGCTAACACTAACGGCCAGCTGAGCATGGAGCAGTGCTGGCGGCAAAGTCCCCTGCACCCCTCCATAATATACAGTATGTAAACATTCTTGAAAAGGCACCAGACACCACAAAAAAAATTAAAAGGAAGGAGGTAGGCTTGAACCAAGGTCCACTGGCTTTCCTAGGTATTCACAGCCTGTCACACTAACCACTAAGCCACAGGGCCAGCTTGCTCACCCAGTGCACAATAGAATGTAAGTTTACTCGGCCCGAGTGAAAACACCACTCTCTATTTGGGGACCGGTAAACCCCCAACAATGCACCTGAAGGCGTTTTATACTTATTCCCTAGCTCTGCTGCCAGCCCTGGAGCTGGGAAAGTTCTTAAACTGTGGCTGCATGGCAAAAAGCATCCATGGGAGCTGTGGTTCTTTAAAACTTCATCCGTACATGCGTTGCTACTGCATGTATGGCCATGTTTGTTTAGTGCCAGTTCTGGCCCTAGAACTCATCCCAAACCAGACAGAACATACCCCGGTGTCTGCAAGTCATAGAATCATAGAAGCTTGATGGCAGAAAAGGACCACACCAGCCCATCTAGTCTGCCCTATTCCCCCCCCCACTGGCCCTCGCCCTCGCTACTCAGTCCCATATGTCTGTCCCATGCCCTCTTGAATCCCTCCACCAATTCAGCCCCAACCACCTCTTCAGGTAATCTGTTCCAGGGCTCCACCACCCTGTTTGTGAAGAATTGCCCTCTCACATTGCCTCTGTATCTTCCTCCCTGCAGTTTGAGGCTATGCCCTCTAGTTCTGACCCCCTTCTCTGTCTTAAATAAACACCTTTCCCTTGCCCTGTTGATCCCCTTCACATATTTAAAAGTTTCAATCATGTCTCCCCTTTGCCTTCTAGTCTCCAGCATGTACAGATTCAGCTCCTTACACCTCTGCTCATATATCTTTCCTTGCATACCCTGCGCCATCTTGGTTGCCCTTCTCTGAACCCTTTCCATCCCATCAATGTCCTTGCAGAGGTGTAGTCTCCAAAATTGGACCCCGTACTCCAGATGTAGCCTCACCATGGCTTTGTAGAGGGGCATTATTACCTTACTCCTTCCACAAGTAATGCCTCTGCCGATGCATGCCCACATTCCATTGGCCTTCCCCACCGCCCTGCTACATTGGTTTCCTACCTGAAGATTGGATGAGACTATGATCCCAAATCCCTTTCCTGTTCTGTTACTTTGATTGTCTCCCCTCTTAGGGTGTATCCTGCTCATGTGTTTCTACTCCCCATGTGCATCACAGCGAATTTTTGGTTTTTTGCTGGTCCTTTTTACCTACCTTGCTCTCCTGGTTGGCCTCTGTGCCCACGCATCCCCTGTTCCAGCCACCACCCGGTCTGCCTTGGCTCCCATAGGGCTTTCGCCATCTCACCTCCATGGCTTGCCCCCTGTGGTGGGGTGATGGGGAGCCCCCTTCTCGCCCACCAAGTTCATTTCCTGTTTTTCTTCCACTGCTGGCTGGGACGTGCAATGATGCCCATGAGAGGGAGTGCGCATGCATCCGCACGCTCCCCTCCCAGCGCCTGCCCCAACTCAGCCCCCATGTACACAGTGTTGGCACCCCCACAGCCTCCACTAGGGGCCACAAGTGTGCTGACAGGTGGAATCTCCCCACCCTGGAGAGGGAGAGCAGTCCCTTGGATGCTCGATCCCTCTCATCCCTTGCCGACCCCTGGTGGCCTGAGTCTATTCCCAAACCTGAGTCACCAGTGTACAGTGCACTTTTTGGCATTAAATTTCAGCTGCTACATCTCTGACCACTCCTAAAGCATCTTCAGGTCCTGCCTCATGTCCTCCACCCCCACTGGGGTGTCCGCTCTATTGCATATCTTTGAATCATCAGCAAATAGGCACACCCTCCCCCTCAGACCCTCTGCTATGTCGCTGATGTAAATGTTGAAAAGGAGATAACGCAGAACTGACCCCTGGGGCACTCCACTCTTCAATCCCCCATCCTGGAGTACACCCCGTTTAGCACCACCCTCTGGGTTCTTCCCACCAACCAGGCCTCCATCCACCTTATTTTCCCACCCACCCCTGCACTTTCTAGCTTGCTCACCAGCCTTCTGTGGGGAATGGTGCCAAAGGTCTTACTGAAGTCCAGATAGGCTACTCCCACTGCCCCTTCCTGGTCGACCACCTGAGTCACCCAATCGAAGAACTCAATCAGGTTCATCTGGCATGACTTTCCCTTCAAGAAGCCATGCTGTTTGCTGTCCTGCAAGCCACTCTCCTCCAGGTAGTTCACCACCCTCTCCTTGATTAGTGCCCCCCATTGCCTTCCCTATCACTGAGGTGAGGCTGACAGGTTGACAGTTCTCCTTCACCTCCCTACTTCCTCCCTTGTGCAAAGGCAACACGTCCACCTTCTTCCAGTCTTCTGACACCCTTCCCATATCCAGGGACAAGTTGAAAGTTGAATAGCTTTGTCAATGGGACTAAACATACAACTGGACCTCTGCCCCACTTTCCTTATGGGGTTGAGAAACAGAAACATTGGGTGACTGCTGTCACAAAGATTGGAGAGGGAGCCCCGGTCTGAATCCTGCCAGGGTTGCTGAGTAAATCCCTGCTGTCCTGATACAGCAGTCCAGGGGACCAGAGGCAGAGGACAACAACAGCAGGGGCAACAGGGGCAGTAGCCCAATACAGGTAAGCCCCACATTGAGAGGGGAGCTTACATAACCCCGAATATTAGTGTCCCTCCAAGACACTGATTTAAGGTCCATAATGTCTCGGTGCCCAGTAGTGGCAGGTAAAACATCACACTTTTAGGAACATTTCTATCTAAACAATCAGTTCCTAGCTATCGAAGCATTTGAAAACACATAATCATTGCTGTACATTTTCTAACTAGACACCAGCATCCTCTCTATCAATTTTGCATCAGCTCTAACACATGTAGACATATTAGCAGTACATTTGGCATCAGTTTTAACCTAGGTAGGCATGTTATCAGTACATTTACCAACCCCAGTGTGCAATTCAGTACAATGATTGGCAACAATGGGCTTGGAATAAACAGTGGGCACCAGGTACTTATGGACACTTGGATAGGGATTTCGGAGGAGATACTAGGGAGGTCACAAGTTAGATTCATGAGTGGCTTACATGTTCAACTAGACTTTCGGGGGACTACTGCAATTTTTCCATGGGAAAAGGGTGCGTGCTGCCCTCTTCCAGCACTGTGTCCACTGCAGGGGCCTGATCAGGAATAGCAGGTTTCTGCTCAGCCTGTGTTGTAAATTCCTACACCAATACTTCTACATCCATTTCTGCAAATGGTACTTCCTGCCCTTCAGCTGCAGTTACATTTGGCAGCAATGGTTCTGCATTGGGATCCAAGCAGTACAAGGTGTCTGTCTCTTTACAGTGTGCTTGGGACCAGTCCATAGTGGTCACTGGTGCACTGGGTACATCTATGGGTAGTTGACACCAGTACATTACCTTGTCCTCCTCTCTAGATGAACTGTCAGTTGTGGCAGGTGGTGGAACCGGGTCATTGCACAGTGCGAGATCAGGAGATGAAGTTGCCATATTTTCTCTGGCTTGGTTACAATTTCTGGTACTGTCAGGTCTTGGCACAGGCTCTGTTACAGTGTCTGAAATGGGCACAAGCTGACCAGTGGGAAGAAGGTGGTTACAGTGGATAGTTCTGACAACCCCCTGGCCACCTTCTTGACTGATGCAGTAGTATACTGGTAAATCAGTTAACTTCTCCAAGACAACATGAGGCTCAGACGACCAGCGGTCAGATATCTGTTTTCCATGGAGGCCAAGATGATTGAGGAGAACTCTATCCTCAACTTGTAGATCTTGATGATGCACTTTCTGGTCATATCTGAGTCTGTTATGAGTCACTGTGGTCCAGGTGGACACACTTCCCCACAGGGAGAACGTGTCGGGTAGTTGGGCGGCATTAATTTCAGCATCACTCTTAATCAATGCAGTTACACTTTTACTAGTGCATTTGTACTTTAGCCTTTGCACCTTTAAATTGTCAAAATATTCCAGTGCTAGCAGTTCATCAACAATTTTGGATCTATTGAACCTTTTGGAAATCCCAGTCACTTGGAAGGCTTTTCTACAGTCCAGTTGCTCCCCTCAGCACCAGTCTTCCAAGTCTTGAAGTGCCATTTTGCCTTTGCCAAAATGTTTAGGGCTATGCAGTGGGAAATTTTTTTTTCTCTTTCTGAACTCAGCTTTTGGGCTGTCTGTGTGGAGTGTTGGAGAATCCCAGCAGTGCCTCCATATGTAAGGGGGGTCTCTCTGTCATGTGTACCCAGCACCCCCTCACACACTGACCAACCTTAGGCACAATCACACAATACTCCTTGGTGGTGCTCAAAACCTATTACTATTTACACTATTGTAAGGGAGAAATGGTTTGGAGGTGCTGAATAGCAAGGAGATACACTGAAAGATGTGTTCCGCTAGCAACAGGTCTCTCAGCACACTTCAAGGAAAGTAATACCCCAATATTTTCATTACTCTAACCTTTTCTTTACTTAGGCAGTAGTACATTAACCACTTCATTGGACGCAAAATACTATGCCTGACTTGCGTGGCAAAAGTTCATGGCAAAAGAAAATGTTAGTTTACCAGTTGCTGGATCTCTTGTGGGTTCCCGTATGGTCATTTCAGAGCTCAATTGCCTAATCCAAAATTAGATCGACCTCTTCTGAAGGTACAGGCACCTTCCACTGTGTTTGCACCTTCTGTGAATGTGGTCCAGAGTATAGTATAACTCTCAAATCCTTTTCTTTATCTTTAGTGCGCTGAGCGTAAAACACTTCTGTGGCTTTCTAGACAGAATAGCCGGCAGTCCTCTGGCTGTCTTGTGCTGCTCCTTGCTGCGTAGTAGCTGAATTCAAAATGCTGGCCAGCGTCCATAAACATGCTTATGTTTTGGTGCTCGTAGGCCCCATCATCAGAGCTGACTAGTGATGGGCAATGTTGCTTTTAGTACATTCCGGTTACTATAGCAACCTTAAACATTCTACACTTGTGAACAGCATTCAATGCCTAGTTATTCAACAAATAAATAGTAAAGTGCATATGCTTTGAAAATTATGTGATCCCGTGGTAACAATATCATAACTCATTTATAAATATAGTTTACAGTGCCAAATATTCTTACATTATTAAACAAAAAAATTACTTTTTTTTATAAAAAGATTTTTTCTACTTTTTCATATTTTTTAATTCTACTATATACTCTATTTTAAAATAACACCTAAATGTCCCCTAATGTACAAAGCATGAATATATGGTACAGTGACATTTTATCCTAAGAAGAAATATATATATATATATAGTGTATATATATGTATGTATATATATATATATAAATATATATATATATATATATATATATATATATATATATATATATATATATATATATATACACACACACACACACACATTCATCTTTACTTTTATGCTGATAATTCCACCACGGTGCTAAAAACATTAAAAGGTTAAAAGTGCTGAACTAATTTGTGAAATTAAATACTTTTTACAGTCTGAGTTCACAGATAACTGTTGTAACCTTCATCTTCATTTAAACCTTTGGTCACAGCGTCTTTAGTTCGTGAATCTAATATGCCTCTCTCTCTCTGTAATAATAAATCCTTCAGATTTCTACCTCGAGCAGGCATGCTGACCTTCTCCAAACCAATGTGTGTTAATGAGGCAGCTGAACCATGGCCTGCTTCCATGTAATGTTTTGCCATATAATATTTAGAGTTCTTTATTCTAATGGTAGTTTTATGCTCTCCCACTCGCTGCTTTAGTGCCCTTTTAATTTATCCTATATATGAATTTCCACACGGACAAGTTAGCATACATATTACCCCCTCACTCAAACAGTTAATCAAGTCTTTTATTACATATTTTTTCCCAGATCTGGGGTGATTAAAGGACTTTGTATTGTGAGTACTGCTACAATGCGCACAGCTACCGCGTCTGTAGTTTCCTTTTGGGGCTGCTGGCATCCACTCTGGTCTTATGTTCTACTTGCTTTCTATGAAAATAGTACTTACAAGCATGTCCTTTAAGTTATTATTTCTCTTGTAGCTAAACTGTAGGTCATTATTTACAATTTTTGTTAGACTTCTGTCTGCTTCAAGTACTTTCCAATGTTTGGAGATTATCTGCTTTATCTCCCCGTATTACTTGGTTTCACTTGGTTTTAGGGACAAAAGGAGGCCGAGGCCCATTGAGATTGTCCCCCACATTATTGTGGGACATTATAACCTATTATAAGTTCTCCCTTATCCACAAATCCAAGTTATATTTAAAGGAATTGAAATTAGGTTTAGAGATTAATTCTTTGGGCAAGGTGTTCCACAGTCTTGCTGCTCGTATATTGAAGAAGTTTCCCTCTTGTTAGTACGAAGAAAGATTGTAGTTCTAATTGTTTATTATGTAGTCTAGGGACTATTTTTCTTGATGAATAACCAAGTCCACATTGGGTCATTAAAGTAGGTGATTGACATATTTTGTAAATCAATAGTAAATCACCTTTTTCTCCTAAGTTCTAAAGAGTGTAGACCAGTATGTTTCAGTCTTGTTATATAGTCAAGATGTTTGAGGGTTGGAACTATTTTAGTTGCTCTTCTCTGGATATGTTCCAAGCAAGATATGTCACCCTTAAAGGTATGGATTCAGAATTGGGACCCATAATCAATATAAGGTCTTATAAAGTCCTATACAAAGGAATAATAGATTGTTCAGTATGGGTTACAAAGAGTGCGTTTGATTTGTTTCAAAGACCATTTGCCATCTTGGCAGTTTTAAGCAATGTTCCTGGATGTGAGTTTATTATTTATTAGAATCCCAAGTCTTTTCATAGCTTGATGTTTTGAGTTTAATATTATTAAGATAGTAATTATTCATTGGATTATTTCTTCCAAAGTGAAGAACCACACATTTTCATGATTGAAAACATTCAGTTCTCATTCAGCCCATTTTCTATTTTCCTAAATCAGCAAATAAAGCTTCCAAGTTATTAAGTCGTTTACTTTACCTCCCAGTTTGGTATCATCCATAAACTTTGAGAGATAGTTGTATGGTCCAGCTTGCATATAAGCTGATAAATAAATTAAACACAGTGGGTCCAAAACCGAACACTGAGGGACCCCACTTGTCAAAACCCCAGTCAGATAGTATATTATTAAATTTAACTTTTTGAGTCCTACATGTGAGCCAGTCAGATATCCAGTCAACGAGGTACATTGATAGACCAAATGTTTTTAATTTCTGTAGAAGTTTAGTGTCACGGTACCTTGTCAAATGCCTTACTGAAATCAAGTTGTATTACATCTGTAGGAATACCCTTATCAAGGCATCCACTGATTATATTATAAAAGCAATTAAATTTGTATGTTACAGTGACCTGGCATAAAGCCATGTTGAGTTAAGTCAGCTATACCTAAAGTTGTAATCTCATCCTCTAATTTCTTTTTGATTATTCTCTCCATGAGTTTTCCCACAACAGAGGTTAGACTAATGGGACGATAATTTTCAACATTGCCTCGATTTCCTTTCTTAAATATTGATGTAACAGTAGCTGTGCGCTAATCATTTGGTATTCGACTTTCCTGTAGTGATTTATTGAAGATGATTAACAAAGGGAGGTAGATGTACTGGGAGGTTGCCTTAAGAAATTTTGGGTGGATATTATCAGGACCAGGGCTTGTGGTTGATTTTAGTTTACCAATCGCTAGCTGAATGTTAGTCATATTGATTTTGTGGGTAGTTGAATAAGATGAAGATTGAGTGGTTCTATGAACCTTATTGTCAATGGGGGAAAAGACAGAACAAAAATATTTATTAAAAAGATTTACAGTAATGATATCTGACTCACATTTAACTCCCATATTGAATATTGGACCAATTTCCCTAGCGTTACCTTTTTTATTATTTAAGCAGGAATAAAGTGACTTATGACAGTCTTTGGTATGGGCTAATTTAAATTCCAATTTGACCTTAGCTGCTCTTATCATGTTTTTCAATGTTTTGTTTGCTATTCGATATTTGGTTAAAGATATGTCTTTATTGGGATGTGAACTGGTTTTTAATTTTCTAAATAGTTTGGTTTTAAATTTGATTTGAGATTTGATGGCTTTATTGAACCATACTGGAACCTTCCCTTTGCTATTATAAGTTTTTTTTATTGGGTATATACCAATTCTCTAAATCACTAACTATGAATTTAAATGAATTCCAAGCCTCCTCAGTTGATAATTTAGAGAGTAAGGTTTCCCAATTTATATTTGCAATTTCTTTATTAATAGCTAAGAAGTTAGCTTTGTTGTAATTTTTCATAAGTCGGTGCCCTCTAGGGGGTGCAAATTCAAAGGAATTTCAAATAGAAGAGGAATGATCACTATTCCCAAGGGGTCGTCAATATGAAAATTATCTATTTTTGTTCAATATTGGTGAAAATAAGATCTAAAATATTTTGACCCCTTCTGGGTTCCTTAACAATTTGCTCAAGCCCTGCCTCCATAATGATATTTACCAAGTATTTTTCAATATTGGTATGACCAGCTAGAGTATTTCAATTGATTGATGGCATATTGAAATCACCCAAAATAATTATATCTCCTTTATCTGCTAATATAGGAACTTCTTTAAGGAGATGTGGTGTATTCCAGGTTTGCTGAGGAGGGGTCTATAACAATTTCCTATGCGTCTGTGTAGGTTGTATTGAAGCATACCTGTTCTTTTTTCTCTTCTGAACCTTGTGTTTTCTCTATTAGGTCTCTTCTGTTATTACTATTTACTTTTTCTACTGCATTCACAAGGATGCCTTGTTCATATCCCCTTTTTAGTAATCTGTTGCACATGTTTGCTGTTTCTTTCAGTCTACAGTCTTCCTCACTGCAATTTCTTTTAATGCACAAAAGCTGTCCATGTGGAACATTCTGCTTAGTGTGGCGTGGGTGGTTCATAGGTGATTATGAGTTTGAGGGCAAACCCATATGGAACTCATTGCCATTTGACCTAGTGGCGGAGAAGGAATTTTCTATTTCCCCATGTATTGATCTAGTCTAATTTAAAAATTGTTCTGTATTATCACTTGTCACCACTGACTTCAGTAGAGAGTTCCACATTGGAGGAATCCTTTGTGTTATAAAACTATTTCTCTTTGTAGTATGAATAGTTTTAACATGTAGTTTTAATTTACAAGATCTTGTATTTTTATTCATTTGTTTCCTTTGGAAGCATAGTGTTTCAAATAGAGCTGGGTCATTAAAAGCCCGATAAGTTAGGCAGAGGTCACCCCTCAAGGACCTATAATCAAGGAGAAAAAAGCCCCAGTGTACTTAACCTCTCTTCATATGCAAGATTACTTAAGTTTTTATTTTTTTTTTTGTCAATCTCCTCTATACTTTCTCTACTATGGTTTTTGCTCCTGAAGTTGTAGGAGCACAGAAGGGGCACAAAAGTCAATGTGGGACCTTACCATGCTAGTGTATAAAAGAACTAGGACATCAGCAATGCGACTTTTAATATGTTTAAGTATGCAAGCTATTATTCCGTGGCACTTCTTTTTTGTTTTATTTATGTGGGTGTTACATTTCATGTCATTTGTAATAGTGACACCCAAGTCGATTTCTGAAGTGACAGCCTGTATTTGAATATTATTCAGTGTGTAATTAGTTGATCTATTATTTTTTCCAAGGTGCATCACCTTACACTTAGCAGTATTAAAAGCCATTTTGTTATGTATTGCCCATAAAGCCAGTTGGTCCAGGTAATTTTGTAAAGCATGAATCGATTGTATGCCATTTGTAAATCAGCCAGTTTTACTATCGTCCATGTTTTTATTTATCCAAACCCCATTAGTAGTTTGCATAGTGGATATCAGGATGTTAAATAATATGGGCCCAGGACTGATCCCTGGGGCACCCCACTGGTGACATTAGTTAGTTTGGACATTTGTCCTCTAATGGTTACACACTGCTCTCTGTTTTTCAGCCATGAATCAATCCATTTGATGATGTTTGGATGAAGTTTGATCCTAATTAATTGTTCTATCAGTATTCTGTGGGAAACGGTGTTGAAGGCTTTTTCATAATCCAAAAAAATCACATCGAATAGTAGTAATCCATTATCCAAAACACTGTTGATGGGCTCAAAAAAATTTATTAGATTATTCTGGCAAGATCTGCCTTGTGTAAAGTCATATTGTGTTATGTCAGTAACACCTGTATCCTAGATATGCATAATAATTTTTTGGAGAAGTAACCTTTCCATCAGTTTCCCAATACAGAAATTGAAGCTAATGGGCCTATAGCTAGTGTCATTTTGCATGGTACCCTTTTTGTGAATAGGTATAACCATAGCTTTTTTCCAGTCTTTTAATGCAGTTCCTTCATTAACTGATGTGTTAAACAACAGAGTCAGAATTTCTGATAGTTCAATTATTAGTTCTTTTAGGAACTTTGCTGAGATATTGACAAATTATTTTTTAGAGACTTTGACTGTCATGATTTCCAATTGAGTAAACAGCTCTGAATTGCCAGTAGTTTGTAAATTGTCTATATTTAGTTCTTCCTTATGTTTATATACACTAATGAAATCAGTGTTTAATTCTTCAGCAATTTTCTGCTCATCAGTGATTAATGCTTGATCCTCTAGAAGGGGGCCTATTTTGGGGGAATTTCCTTTTATGGAGCCTACATAATTGTAGAATTTTTTCTTGTTATCTTTAGTTAATGTTGCCAAACTGAGTTCAAGGTTGTTTTTTTGGCATTTTTAATAGCATTTTTGGTCAAATTTGCCTTTATTTTAAACTTTTGCCACCTATCTGTTGTTGGATGTTTTTTATATTTATTATATGCCCATTTTTTTATTTTATTTGTCTAATTATATTTGAATTCAGCCACATCAGTATTCTTTTTTTTATTGTTGCTATATTTCTTACATTCAGGAACCCAGTGCTTGATACAGTATTCGATATTTTACCCAGGATAAGTGTCCACATATTTTCCGTGTCCCAATTTTTTTAAAGCGGTTTACCATTTCCATGATGTCAAGAAATCTTTTATTTTGGCATAATCTGCTTTTTATAATTGTTTTATTTTTGTAATGCCTTTTGTAATATTGGTGTATCTTTTTAGAGTCCATGGGATCATATTATGGTCACTATCCCCTAGTAGTACCAAAACTTTAAGTGGATCCCCCATGTCTTTGACGTTTGTTAGAATTAGATCAAGAATGGAGTTGTTTCTAGTTGGTTCCAAAACTATCTGCTCTAGGTCAAGCTGTATTGCAGCATTGACAAATCTGGTTTCAAGGCTACCTTTCCCTAGAAGGGAATGCCAACATATATTGGGTAAGTTAAAGTCACCCATTATGATCAGATCATCCTGGATGGAGAGATTCTCCGTAGTTTTCATAAACATTTCATTTGCTGAAGCGTCAGAGTTTGGAGAGCGGTAACATAGTCCTATGGTTATCCAACTGTTATCTGTTTCAATTCTGGCCCAGTTAGTCTCAGAGTCAGCCTCTATGATTTCATTATTCATTATCTCATGACACCTTAAATAGTCTCTAATATATAGGGCGACACCTTCCCCTTGCATTGTGTGTGGTTTTTAAGTGTTGTTGTATGACTCTGTATATCTTGGCCCCATTCTGAATTTTGGAACCAGGTCTCAGTTACCCCACAAATATCTATGTTATCCTTGATTAACATGGACTGGAGTTCACCCATGTTGTTTCTTAAGCTCCTGGCATTCAGAAGTAAAATGTTAAGCTCTGAACTGTTGCTGTCTGGAGAGCCATTTTTAGAACCCTGTGACGTCTTGTTACTAGTGTTGCTACTAGTGTTGACTATCAAAATGTAAGCTCGTGTTGCGATTTATTTC
Organism: Neoceratodus forsteri; assembly: GCA_016271365.2. Lineage (NCBI taxonomy): Eukaryota > Metazoa > Chordata > Ceratodontiformes > Ceratodontidae > Neoceratodus > Neoceratodus forsteri. The sequence continues at coordinate 70,657,137 of CM057454.1, forward strand.
TTTTCTAAATAGTTTGTTCCCAGTTTATTATTTTTTTACATAAATCATCAAGTCAAGGAAGTTAACCTCCTGTTTGTTTTAGTGAGCTGTGAATTTTAGATTTTCATCACTTGTATTTAAAAATGTGAGGAATTTTTTGAGCTCTTCTGCTTCTCCTTCCCATATAAAAAATACATCATCCACAAGGTGCATCCAATGCTTAACATTCTGGTACCAGGTATTCCTACTGGGGTCCCATATATTTGCATGTTCCCAGTCTCCTACATATAGTGTGGCAAGTGAAGGTGCAAAAGTAGTGCCCATGGCTGTTCCGTGTATCTGTTGAAAATAGTTGTTACCAAAGGAAAAGTAGTTGTTGGTGAGCACCAAATTTGCCAATGTTGTTATAAAATCAGATGGGGGGACTATATCCTCAGCTGTTATACTTAGAGACTTTTTCAGTGACTAAAGGCCCAAATGGTGGGGGATATTATTGTAAAGATTTTCAACATCACACGTAACAAGGAGAGTTCCACTGCTTATGTGCATATCTTTCAAGTTATTCAAGACATCTCTAGTGTCTGCAATATGTGATTTCACTTTAACTGTGTGTGGGCGTCAGAAGAAGTCCATACATTTAGACAGAGGCTCAGTTACTGATTTTATCCCATTCACTTTGGGTCTTCGAGGTGGGGGTCTCTTTGTTCTTATGTACTTTTGGGAGCAAGTATATGGTGGGTCTTACTGGATTATCTACTATTAGAAAATGTTTTCCTTTCTCTGTGATCTCTTTTTTGTTATATTCATCAATGATAACTACTTTGATTTGATTTTTAATACGTTCAGTATGGTCCCCTTTCAATGTATTGTAAAATTTCTCATTTGATAACTGTCTTTCCATTTCATTGATGTATAGATCCTTTTTTCACAATACCATGGCCCCTCCTTTATCGGCCTTTTTTTATGATTGTGTCTGGCATTTTTTAAATCTCATCTAGAGCGTTCCTTTCTTAAAGTTTGTTTTTGTGAAATCCTCAAACCTTTGTAGCACCTTTTTGACATTTTTATCCACCAGTCTGCTGAACATTATTATTACTGGATTTCCAATCATATTAGGCACAAACTTGGATTTTGTATGAAATGTGTTTTTTTCCCCTTCTGCACTCAATTACTACTTCTTCTCCATTTATCTCTATGTTGCTTCTTACTGTTGTGATGGTATGCACCGTAGCTTGTATAGCTTCTTGCTTGGAAAAAAATGCTTTTAAATGTAATTGTCAGTATGTTATAAACAGATCTATTTTAATTTTAAATGCATTTGTTTTTTGTTTGGGGACAAACGAGAGTCCCTTTTTTAATACAGCTTCCTGTGTTGAAGTTAACTGGTTGTTAATTAAGTTTATGAGGTTCATCTCATGTTCCAAGGTGACCCGCGGGTGCCCTGTTCTCCCCAGTATCCCCAATAATTTTCTCTCTGTCCTCTTCCTCTCCTTCTGGTGCCTCTTCCTCTCCCCCCTCCTGGTCCTTTTCCTCAACCTGTACCTCTGCTGTTTCCTTCCTGTTGATCCTCCTGAAAATCCTGTTCTTGTCTACTATTTCTTTGTCCACTATGAACCGAGTTTTGATCACTTTCATTGGATGTTTCAGAATTCTCCATTTCTAACTTTTTCCAGCCTTTGCTCTAGAACCTATGCCTTTTACCTTGCCAATTATAGATTGTGCCTTCTCTATAATCTCGAGTGGCTCTTTTCATGTTTTTCTTTTTTGGATTCTGTAAGTTCATCTCTAAATCTTTTCATATTAGACTCAATCTTTTTCATTATTTCATTCACTTCAGCATTCGGTATCCCTTTTAACACCTCTTGTTTCTTAAGTTTGATATCATTTTCTAATTTATCACAGTCCCTTTTTGCTTTCCTAATAGTTGCCAGCATCAAATTATTTGATGCTTTGTTCAAGATCCTTTCCCAATCACTCATGTATTTTTCATCTTCTTCACTGAAAGATGGTGGTTTTTGAATTCTTAGACCCTCTAGGGATCTGTTTATCCCTTCAATACTTACTTAAGGATAATTCGTGCATTTGCACGCATATTTGTTTCTTTAGCAGGTTCTCTATTCCTTCTATATTTATTCTTTTTCCTCCCCCGTACTAGTATTCCCAAATACTGTAGTTCAGCAGATGTCCCAGACGGGGCCAGGGAAGCCCTTATTTTGTTTGGCAGAAGCCTCGTTTGCTTGTTGGAGCTTCAGAAAAAAGAGGTGCCCAGTTCTCGCCTCTAATTGCTGTGGGTGTGCATGCGCACCTCACTCATACGGTTCCCAGTCCCACTGCCTATTTGGGGATGGGAAAACCTCCAACAATGTACCTGGAGGCTTTTTGCACTTATTCCCTGGCTCCACTGCCTGTCTTGGAGCTTGGAAAGTAATTAAACTGTGGTCACACAACCAAAAGCATCCACAGGAGCTGCGGCTCCTTTAAGACTTCGGCCGTGCATGCGCTACTACTGCATGTGTGGCCATGTCTGTTTACTGTGTGGTCCAGCCCTAGGACTCATTCTGAACCAGGCAGAACATCCCCCAGGCACCCACAAGCATCAAACGTACAACCGGACCTTGGTCCCATGCTCCTTATGGGGCCAAGGAACAGAAGCATTGGGTGACTGCTGCCGCGAAGATCAGAGAGGGAGCCGTAGCCTGAATCCTGCCAGGGCTCTTGAGTAAAGCCCTCTGGTCCCAATCCAGTAGTCCAGGGGATTGGAGGCAGAGGACAATAGTGGGGGCAACAGGGGCTGTAGCCCAATACAGGTAAGCCCCACATGGGGGAGGCTTGCATACAGATTGGGCCAATGGGCCAGGAATTACAAATACATTTGGGGGGTGGTCTGCCATTTAAGTAATTGCATGGTCTTTGGGGTTTGGGGTTTAACTGTTCTGCTTGTTCTAAAGTGCACCACTGCTAGCCAACCAGCTGCAACATCACTGGGCCTGCTGTGTTTCTATGGCTGGGTATCCAGTGAAGTACAGGGAACTCCCATTAAGGACTAAGGGTTATAACTGGTACTAGTGGGTAGTGCCCCCAGTACATGTGGGCTGTTAATACAGAAGGTTTTACAGTTTACTTGGCACTGCATTGTCTTGCCTGGTGGATTGAGGGGGGGGGGAGAGACTATCATTTTTTTTAAAGTGTTTACTGACAGAGCCTAGTCAAGCAGTTAATTTTGGCTCAGTCCCAAGAGCTCATGAGATTTGTTCAAAAACAATTTTGCCTTGCAGTTACCCATCCCACATGAATATCCCCCAATAAATATTTTGGTGATATTTTACATTTTGTCTAATGAGCATTTTATTTGTGTAAGTCAGTAGGTTGCACCATGATCTAGCATGTATTGGGGTGGGGGCTTGTGGGGAGGTGGGGAGGTACTGCATCCCAGGAGGTTATATCGCTCTGACATCAGGCCCACTTGAATTTTACGCTGGGTGGAGGCACTCTGCTGAACTTAAAAAATCTGGCTATGAATCCCCCCAATTAGGAAAATCAGAACTCAGGCCCCTCAACATTGTTTGAGCCCATAAGGCAGGGGTAGTAACTGCAACATCCATGGTGAGCTGGTTACACATAGATTTTGGAAATCAGAAAAACATAGACAATGACGACTGAAGAAGATCAATTGTCCATCCAGTCTGCCTATTTAGCCCTGGGATCTACTGTCCCAACAGGCTTCACTCTCCTCATCCTTCACATCATTTCACTCCAAACTTGTGCTGCCCTGGGCAACCACGATACCGTTCATTCTGTTCCATCTGTGCTTGAACCCACCAGAAGACACAAACGGACCCGCACTCTCAGAATGAGCGGGTGCTGTTTAACTAAGTGTGTACCATGTCCTCATTTAGTTAAATAAATAATATGGGTTAAATAAGTAAGGGGTAGCTACTTAAATTTGTTCTAGTATTGATCATAATAAAATATAAGATAATTTTAAGGGGTTAAATAATTCAAAAATGGCATAAATTGCATATATTTAGATTTATATCTATAAAGATGTAAACATGAGTTGTTTATTATAAATCTATTGCTGTATGTGTGATTTAGTGTTTTTAAGAAATGTCTGAATGAGAAACATTGTATAACAAGATCACCTTGAAAACAGGTCCTTTGGATCTAATGATGTAAGCTGTCATCTTCTTGTATAAAAATAAAGATTTTACTACTACTACTACTACAGCTCAGTAACCACAAAAAGACACCAAAGGAAGCACTCTGCCAGCATATATAGTATATAGAAATAAATAAAATCAAACCCGGCTGAACAAGGAGTTCGCAGCACTTTACCCAAGTGCTTCGTGTCTTCTTCGAGACACTTTGTCAGGGGAACCCACCAATAGTTTTAGCATCCACCACATCAGCAGGCAGACTGTTCTATGGCTCCACCACCCTTTCTGTAAAATAATACTTCCTCATGTTCCTCTGAGCCTCCCTGCTGTCAGTTTCCACTGGTGTCCACATGACTGAACTAGTATTAAAGCTTAATATTTCCACATAGTTCACCTTATTAATTCCTTTTAGGAACGCAAAGGTCTCTGTATGTCCCCTCTCCCTTCTGGTCTCCAGAGAGTACATGTTCAGTGCCTTGAGGTGCTCCTCATTGGACCTGCCCTGTTGACCCTGAATAATTTGTGTTGCCCTGCATTACACTGTCTCCAGCTTATTGCTATCTTTCCTGAGGTGAGGTTTCCAGAACTGGGCGCAATACTATAGGTTTATCTTTACTAAGGATCTACATAGGGGAAGTATTACCCATTCCTTTTCTGCTGTCAGTATCCCTCCTGATACATCCCAGCATCCCACTCACTTTGCTATATGCCTTGTTCCACGAACTTGATACATAGATACATAGACAGTGTCGGCAGATAAGGGCCTATGGCCCACCCAGTCTGCCCATTTGAGCTTGTAAGTTCAGTTTATGTTTTCCTAGAAGTCTGTTGCCCCTTACCCCTGACCTCCAGAATTCCTTTATGTCTATCCCATGCATTCTTAAATCCCGTGATTGTTTCAGCCCCCACCACTTCCTCTGGCAGGGTGTTCCACTTGTCCACCACCAGTTCTGTGAAGAAATTCTTCCTCATGTTTCCTCTGAATCATCCTCCAACTTCATCCCATGCCCTCTAGTCCTGGAACATCTTTTTCGCTTAAAAATAGTGTATTCCTGCACCCTGTTCCTCCCTGTGAGACACTTGTATGTCTCTATCATATCCCCTTTCTCCCTCCTCTCCTCCAGGGAGTACATGTTCAGTTCCTTCAACCTGTCTTCATAGGACTTGTGATGCAATCCATGCACCATCTTTGTTGCCCTCCTCTGAACCTTCTCTACCCTGTCTATGTCCTTACGTAGGTATGGTCTCCAGAACTGTACACTGTACTCCAGGTGGGGCCTCACTAGTGTCTTGTATAGCGGAATTATGACCTCCCTTTTCCTGCTGGTGATGCCCCTGCCTATACATCCCAGCATCCTATTTGCTTTACCTGCTGCCTTGTCACACTGTTTCCTACCTTGAGGTCACCCAGAGATGATAACCCCAAGATCCTTTCCTGCTTGGTGCATGCTATATCCTCACCCCCAACTGATATATTGTGCCAGGGATTTTGTGCCCCATATGCATTATCTTGCACTTCTTTGCATTGAATTTCAACTGCCAAACCCCTGACCATTCTTCAAATTTCTGCAGGTCCCTTCTCATTCTGTCTACACCCTCTGGTGTGTCTACTCTGTTGCAGAGCTTTGTGTCATCAACGAACAGTGAAATTCTGCCTTCTAGGTCCTGTGCAATGTCACTGATGAAGATGTTGAATAGGACCGGTCCCAGCACTGATCCCTGTGGTACCCCACTGGTCGCTCTTTCCTCTGTGGAGTGACAGCCATTTACCACCACCCTCTGTGTCCTGCCACCCAGCCAGTTACCTACCCACCACACTACTGTCCTGCCCACACCCATATTCCCCAGTTTGTGCAATTGATTGTTTGAGGGAATCTCTGATGATAACGCCAAGGTCCTGTTCCTCAGACATAGTGCTAAGTCTCCCCCACCTACCCATCCAGTATGCTGCCTTGGGGTTCTTATTCCCTAGTTGCAATAGCTTGCCTTTTTTGGGTTGAATTTTTTTTCCCTCTTACGTTCTCCAGCGACCCCCACTCCTTCAGGCTGCCAAGTCCCTGACTTACCCCTTCTGCCCTCACTTGAGCCACCTCCTCCATTCTCACATTACAGCCAGACCCCCGAAGTATCCCGGCTTAACCCTGTCGCTGGGTGGGTCCCCCTCCACTGAGGGGGAAGGCACTGACCGGGGGGTCACCAGTGCACTCTAGTTAGACTTCCAGGTGCTGCTGAGGTGGAGATGCGGCTCCCTTGAGAGCCTTCGGTGTTGGCGGAGTATGGCAGCCATCATCCAGTGGATCTGGAGCTGTTTCTGTTTTTCTGGGTCCCCTTCGCACTGCTCATACAGTGCCCCAAGATTCCACTAGGGACCACTGCTGAGTGATGCCTCCCTTGGTCCCATCCCAGGAGAGGAGAGCAGTCCTCTGGACGCTCAATCCTCACGTCCCCCAGCCGACCCCTGGCATCCCGAGTCTGTTCCTGAACTTGGGTTGCCAGCATGGTCGAAGTAAGGCACCAGCACCTCAAACCTCTGTGCTACCGGGCCGGCTGGGGTTAAATTTTAACTACCAAATCTTAGACCACCCATCTAGCTTTGTATGTCACTCTGCATTTCCTCGATTCCCTCATTGCTATCTGCCCTCCCACAAAGCTTAGTTTCATCTGCAAAGAGACCCAACCTGCCCCAGATACCCTCACCAATGTTGCTAACAAACATATTGAAGAGGACCAACCCCAGAACAGATCCTTGTGGTACCCCACTCGTGACTTCCCTTTCTGGTGACTTGACCCCATTGACTAGAGCCCTCTGCTACCTCCCCTGTAGCCAGCTACCTACCCCATTTACTGTGACCCTAGCCACACCCAGATCCTCCATCTTGTTCAGCAAGCATCTATGAGGCACCAAGTCGAAAGCCTTGCTGAAGTCGAAGTAGATCAAATCCACAGCATAGCCTCTATTCAATTCACTCATCACCCAGTCACAGAAAAGAAAACTGTCAGGTTATTCCGACAAGACCTCCCTGCCATGAATTCATGCTGTTTACTATCCTGGAACCTGTTGCTCTCCAGGTAGTTCACGAGGTCCACTTTGACTAGTGACTCCATCAGTTTCCCTATAATTGAAGTAAGACTGAAAGGTCTGTACAGCAGTTCTCCACATGTTCCTTGTCCCCCCAATGAGTGGAACTATTATCTGCCACCTTCCAATCCTTATGAATTACCCCCCCCTTCTGTTCTGCTGCCAGCTCCTTGGATACAATCCATCTGGTTCCAGGGCCTTATCTGTTTTTAGTGCTGTCAACCCTTTCTGGATCCTTTTGTTTGTAAATATTGGCCGCTTTGATGCTACTCTCTGGCAATGGTCCACCGTTCTCCTTAGTGAAAACTGAGCTAAAGTAATCATAAAGGACAGCACCCTTTTGCCCATTCTCCTCTATCACCCTACCCCCCTGCTAACCTTATGATTGCCCCCTCATTGTCCCCTTTTTTCCCTAATATATCTGAAGAACTGTTTTTCTCCACTCTTGACCCCCTCCACAATATGCAGCTCTGTGTCTGCTTTTGCCTCCTTAACCACCCTCTTTGGCCTCCCTGTTTCTCAGTATGTATTCTCCCCCTTCTTTCTCCCCCTTCTTTTCTGTATACTTGTAGAAGGCCTTTTTCTTTGCCTCACTGATTCACATATTCTTGCCGAGAACAATAATGGTCACTTGAACCTGTTCATTTTAGTTGTTGCTGTCCTGTATAACTTAGATGCCTTGAGAATGGCTCTCTTATTTGCTCCCCATCTCTCTTCCAACCCCCCCACCCGATGTTGCTCAATCTGACTAACATTTCTTTGACCAGTGTCTTCACCCTATTGAAGTTTACCCTTCTAAAATCCAGGACTTCAGCACTTTATTGTTTTTTTTTGGACATGGGGGGCAAGTTCAAGCTAAACGGATTTATGTTCACTGTTCCCCAGTGGCTCCTCTATTCTCACAGCTCCAGACACCTCTAAGTTGGTGAGCACTGCATCAAGAATTGCAGTCTGCCTGGTGGGTTCCTTAACTAGCTGTACCAGCAGACAGTCCTGGAAGATGTCCGGCGAGACCTGACTTCTGGTGGTTCAGGCCACTGGAATATCCCAAACGATGTCTGGCAGGTTCAGATTACCCACCACCACTACTTCCTTATTTGCCACACCTCTTTCAGGTTCTTCCCTGAGCTTTGTGTCTCTTGTCTTCCCCTAGCCCTGAAGGTCTGTAGATCACCCCGAAATTCACTTTCTTGCCTGAGTCTGCCATGAGTTGTACTCATAGTGACTCAGTCTTTCCAGTACTACCCCTGATGCACCCATCTTCCACCAGTTCAATGCACTTCTTGACAAAGAGTGCTACTCCTGCCCCTGTTCCTGTTCCTCTATCCCTGATCAACAATGAGCATGCAGGAGCCATCAGGTCCCAGTCATTATTTACTGAAACCCATATTTATGTGATAGCCACTAGGTCCAACTCAGTGTCCACCATTAGTGCCTGGAACCATCATGCAGCACTTAGATTTTGAGAACCATAGTGCAACACGAATATTTTTAAAACTGTTGTGTAGATGTTCAGAATACTTGTACAGCATGCAGATTCTGAAAAAAATTAGTTAGAGATTCCTGTGTAAACATTTTGTTTTTTAATTAAAGATATCCATTTACTAACTTGCACAGTTGCTATTAGAATTTTGTATTTTTTTTTTCAAACTTTCTTTATTCATCTACTGTTGGGGAACTCTCTCCAGTGACCTCCACCGAGATCTCTACCTCCCGCTGTGACGCTTCTCCTACTCCGCACCTCAGCCCGGCACATCCCGTGGGTCTAAGGGCTGCCCTATCCACCCAGGGTGCTCTAGCTACAGTATTGAGCTCCGGGCTGGGGGGGGCAAGAATGGAGAGGGAAGCATCCAACGTTAGGAGTGTGGATCCGGGGAAGCGCCTTTGCCTATCCCCAGTGGAAGGTTTTTTCCTGCTTTGGTCCCTCCCCTTAGCTAGGACATGCAATGTGTCCCAGCATGGGCATGCATGCTTCTGTGCATGCCTGCAAAGTCACTGCTGCAGCCAATCCCCTGTGATTCCTGATCTCGGGCAGCTGTTCCCCCTAGCCTCCTCCAGGAGTCCTGAAAGTCCAGGATCGAAGTCCCCCTCCCTCCAGGGGCAGGAGAGCTGTCCTTCAGATGGTCAATCCTGTCTCTCCTTTGCCAGCCCCCAGTGGCCCGAGCTCGCTCCCAAACCTGGGTTGCCGGGGTGGTCCGAGGTGTGGCGTCCAGTGCCTCATCCTTCTGCGCTACCGGGCCAGCTAGAGTTTTGTATTTTTACCTGCAACTTTTATACTGTGGAGTATTGTGCTAGAGGGTGGCTTGTTTTACTAAATCTAATTTTTAAGTTTTAACAATAAAATGAATCAGATCTTATTTTCCTTATTGTTACTGGAATACTACACATCAAAATAAGCTTGCCAAACATTAACTAAGATAATAAATTAAAAAATACAACAGTTATCGTATTTACAGATACATAGATCAGAGAGTCCTATCTACTGTACGGTGTTTTATATAACATGATTTCAACCCTGTCCAGAAACTGTGGCTTGAATTTTAGGGTGGCTTTTATTAAAAGTATTTATCATGACCTGTGACTTGTATTTGAGGGGTGCTTCTATTCGTGGGTGGCTTCTGTTCAATGAAATATAGTATTTAGCTACTTTTTTTTTGTTTCAGCTAACTGAGCATATACAAACAGTAAATTGTTAATAAATTAAGAAAGAATTAACATATTTTCTTACAACCTCCAAGGATGTATAGTTTCACATCTAACAAACCCATAAGTTTCTCAGCGTAACTCTTTGTAGCTTTTTTTCTCTGTTGGCAAAAATGTTTCTCGAAAACAGGAAACAATATATAAATACAACACTCTATAACTCAGTCAGGGCCAAACAGATTTCATAAATATTAGTACACCCTTGGACTGAGAGGATGCAAGCCAAATTTCACAGTCCTACAGTCTAAGATCGCCGCCTTATAAGCATTTGAAGACAGGAATTTAACAGGAAACCCAAACATAACTGTATATGTGCACTGCTATGCAAATTTATAATTTAAAGGAATTAACAAGTTAAATTGTGGGGAATTATTTGCCCTGAATACCAACTCAAGGTCATGTGGTCACGAATGGAAATTAACAGGAGGGAGGTTCAGGAGGGATGTGAGGAAGTACCTCTTTAAGGAAAGGGTGGTGGAACCTTGGAATAGTCTGTTGGCCGAGGTGATGGGTGCAAACACAGTCGGGGGTTTCAAGCAGGCATTGGATAGAATGAAGGGGATAGTGGTCACCCACGGTGACAAGACCAGGGAGGAGAATGGGTATGGGACAAGGAGGGTTAGTACCCTGGAGGAACAATAGGTTCCAGTGATTATAGGGAATATGTGCAGACTGCATGGATCTCTGGTCTTTTTCTGCCATCATAGTTTGTGTTTCTATATGTATTAAATGACACACTTAAGGGTGTGCAGTCATGCTTTGATATATGCTGGCCTTGGGTGCATTGTTAAGCATAAAGCCACAGGGCAAGTGCGTTCAACCACCCAAGGCATGCATATAACAGAGCATGACTTCATACCCTTTAGTGTGTTATCTGTGTTATAAAAAGACCACATTTGGAGGGAGAGGTGAAAGGCTGGTGCTTGTTTTGAATCATAAGTTGTGCTAAAAGAAGTAGTCTTGTGATCTAGATTATTAAGCCACTTAAGAGACATACTGTAAACTCAAATTTTTTACCATTCTTTATTTATTTTCATCAATTATCTGGTTGATCCTGCCATTTATGCTGTCCCTCCTGCTCCAGCCTTATTATTACTTTCACTTCTAGCAACATGACCAAGTGGAAGTCCTTCCCTCAAAAGAGTTACAATTATTAATATAAGTTCCTTTATCATAAAAGTTGCTGAAGTCTGTTTTTGTGCTTGTCACAGACTGGTTCTCTCCCAGAACATACTGTTACCAGGTTTTACAGCTCTTCAGATGCTTGAAGGGGATACCTTGATATGCTGCTACCACTCAGCTGCAACCTGACGGGGTATCTTTTGGTTTGAATCCCACCAGAGCCACTGTTTGCACAGTACAGTACTCCTTACCAAAGGGCAAACACACAACCATTCTTTCATAGCAGAGAACACTTTGCCTGAATTATGGTAACTGTATGCTGTCTCTTCGGAAACTAATCACAAACTTGCCAATGTACCACTAGTTATCTATAGTTGAAATTACTCATCACAGAAAGTATGTAGTATATAAAAAAATGTAATACACCACAATATTTATATATGTTACAGGATATAACACACATTTAAGACTATGGGGAATACAGTATTTCTATAGAGATAAAAATAAACACATTTGAAAAGATAAAGGACACACATAATAACCTAACTCAAAGCTATCCAAATTCCAAGTAGATTAGAAGAAGCTTAACCCCAACAGGGAACTTGATGAGTTATGGCAGACTCAAACCTGTGATGTTGCTAGCTCAGAATCCCAAAACATAACTAACTAGCTAGCTAACTAACTTTAAGAGCAAACACACACACACAGATATCTCTGGCTGGCCTGCCCACTACACTTGCGTATCATACATGCCCCTTTGACACCACATACGGGATCATTTCTTTGATTTCTGGAGATCACCCTTTTCTAGAATGGGTCCAAACTGGTTTTGTGGATTGAGTTTGGTCTTGTTGTTATCTCAGCTGGCTAAATCAGTGGGGTGCCATCTCACTCTGCATTGGCCCTGTTTACTCTTAAAACATGTCTTTTTCTTATGAAAGGGATTCAGCCCTTTGAAGTTTAACCAACACAAAGGTCTTTTGCAGGGCAGGAGCTGTTGCGGTCACTCACAACCTCTGTGACAAACCCAGGAATGCTCACACAACAGGCCTGGACAGCATCATGAGATAATTTCCAATTTCCCCCCCCCATACATCCCACAACTGAAATATGTTATAGGCAACATAGCTAGCAGGACAAAAAAAAATCATGGGTGTTACATCTGTTACAGTGCCCCAAATAAATTAAAGTCCTAAACTGCTGCAGGCTTTATAGTCAATCTGAGCATGTGAGTTAGCTGCTCCTGTAGTGCACAGTGAAGCAAGATCATTTCTATAGCAACCCCCTGTCTCTTGCGTCACTGTGTCTGCTCTAAGAAGGCCATCGACTTGCTCGCTCAAGCTACTACAGAGTCAGCAGCACTTTAGGGTTTCAAAAATTATTTGGAGCACAAGAACAGTTGGATTTGAGCTACTTATATGAAAAGGGGACTCGTTAATAGTTTAATTCTTTTGATAGAAGTACACCAGTTAAGTCACACTGCTGAAAGTAAAAATACAAAAATAAAAAGAATGAGGGACTGCACAAATGGCAGCATTAACCAGATAAGTGATGAAAATAAAGTACTCTAAAAAATGTGTTGTTTGTAGGGGAGGTACTGTCAGTCACTAGGCAGGAAAGGGACCTTGGGGTTATCATATCTGATGACCTCAGAATGGAAGGTCAGTGTGATGAAGCAGTGAGTAGGACCTGTATGATGCTGATGCATTTGTAGCCATATCTCCAGTGGGAGGAGGGAGGTAGTGTTACCATTGACTGTATCACTCACTGGTGAGACCACCACCTACAGTACTGTGACTAGTTCTGGAGGCTGCTTGTCAGAAAGGACATAGACAGGGTGGAGGCAATCCAGAGGAGGGCAACTAAAATGGTGCTGGGATTGCACAAAAATCCCTATGAGGAGAGACTTGAGAGATCTCGTAACCCTGGAAGAGAGGGGACTGCAGGAGGTGAGTCTCTTTTGAAGGAGGAAGAACATCAGGACCAGCTGCATGCAATGAATTTGGAAGGGGGAAGTTAAAGAGGGATATGAGTGAAGTAGTACTTGACTGAAAGAGTAGTAGACACCTGTAATAAACTACCAGCAGAAGTGGTGGAGGTGAAAACAGTAAGGGGCTTAAAGCATGCATGGGATAGACATGAGGGAATATTAGTGAATAGGCAGTGAAGAGGGAGGTTTGTCAGAGACCAGTTAGGGTCTGTGGAGGCAGACTAGGCAATGGCCAGCTAGGCAGACTGGGTTTGCCAAACAGTCTTTACCCACCAACAAATTCTATGTTTCTATTTTCCAGTAAGTCCCGGGGCAGGTACATAAGGGAAAAAGTAATACAGTGATTTTTGGGCTGTGCTGATTATTTTTTGTTTTGCCACTTTTTGTATTTGTGCCAGTTTCTGTATGGGAAGTGTGGAGCAATCTGGTCTCAGCTGGCAGTGGGCAGGTTCTGAAGGCCAGAAGAAAGTACAGATGTGCACATTGTTGAATGATGAACAGTCATGTGGTGTGGTTTATCCAATAACAGAACAGGAATTTCACAGATCAAGCCCTCACATATATATAGAATGTTTAGGGTATTTTATTAACTAAAGAAAGTTTACAGAGCTTGAGTATAATTGCCAAACTGGATCCTCTATTTCACGCCTTCTATTGCTTTGCTTTGGACTGTCCCCTTTGTAACTCTGGCTATCGCTCCCTTGCTCTTCCCACAAGGAAATCCTCTGCTGGTCAAGCTGCTTTCTGCTACCGCTTCCCTAAACTATGGGATTCGTTCCCTTTATCCATCCTCTCTGTCTCATTCCAGCACTCACTCTTCTTTCTCCTCCATGATTTCTCTTCTCAGTCCTGCAGTTGTTCCTGACATCTGTCCCCAATCCTCGATCCCCTACTCACCGCCCACTACCACCCTCCTCCTCCTCTCCCATTCCCATGCGCTCCATTCTGCACTTGATTTAGCCCCTCGTGCTCCTCAGTAGTGACAAACCCTTCTCTTTCTGTTAATCCTTCATTGCCTTGGTAATTTGATTTTGCGCTTCTTGAATGGCACTCCCTAGAACCCATCTGCATGGTTTACTTTCCCTTATCCTTGACTTACTTGCCTATTTATGATTGCTTAGTCATTATAATATTTAGTCCTTTTACTTACTATGTCATTTTTTGTTTCTGATTGTTCTTCCATACTCCCTTTTTTCCCCACCCCCCAGGACGCATCTGGAAACAAGTTATCAGCACAGTATGTCTTTCCTGGTGAAATTTTGGAAATAAATAAATGACGTACAACCTAATACTCTTCCATTATTCTCTGCCCTCCTCCCTCACTACTGAATTCTGCAAGGCCCACTGCTGGTTCTCCTCCAACAAACTATTGGTCACTGCTTCCAAGATGAAGGCAATGCTATTTGGTTCAAAACCAAAACTCTCTGTCCTTGATCATTCTGGCTGCCTTCTCCCTGGATGGATCTCCCCTTGACACTGTTCCCACTTTCAAATATCTGGGGGTAATCCTTGTCCCGTCCCTTACCTACTCCAACCACATTGCTTCGCTAATCCGTCACATTAATCAAAAGATGGGCCTCTGGTACCACTTAATTGACCATCTCATGCCTGAAGCTTGCCTTACTATAGTCCACAGCAACCTCCTCCCCCTCCTTGATTATGGGTGTCTGGTGTACTCCCTTACCTCCACTGCTAACCCGAACTGACTGAACACTACATATATTCATGTTTTCTGCTTTGTCCTTCACGCACCTCTCCACACACCGCTGTTCTCTCTACCAGTCCCTAAACTGGCTCCCCCCTCAAGCCAGACACTCCTACTTCCTGGCCCAGACTCTCAGGGACACCTTACATAATCCCTCTTACTCCCATCTGTCTCTTCTGATTCAGCCCAGAACCTATTGTCGCAATCTCTGCCAGTCCTCCCTCCTCCAACTACAGTAGTCTGTCCAAGGATAACCACCAGGATGTCACAAAGAGCCTTCTCTCTTGCTGGTCCCTTGCTATGGAATGACCTCCCCCCTTCACTGCATTCCTCCGAACCCCTCTCTGAATCTAAATGCCCTTCTAAAAACCCATTTCCTGTCCTCCTCTATCTGCATTTGTCCTCTGGCCATGGGCACTACTGTGCCTCTTACACAGACCTTCCTTTCCTCCCCCTTCCTGCTAGTTTCCTCTCTCTCTCCTGCCCTGAAACCTGATCACTGGTCACCCTCCCTTATTCCATGTTGTCAGCTGTATCTCTACCTTAATGTATTCACCGTGTACACTGTGTATTACCTGATGCTTGTAGATCTGCTGATGTTTCTGGCCTATTGTTGATGACATTGATACCTCACCCTGTAATTATGTATTTATATGTATCTTGTATAATGTCCACCTTGTTCATTGTGTCTTCCACTGTGTACTTGTCTAATTATTTGTCCACCTCTGTATGTTGCCCCACTGTACTGTATTCTGTACTTGCTTATGTGTGATTCACTGCTGTTGTTCGCTGTATTTTACCATTGTGCTAGCCTCTGGCCCGTGCCATGCCTGAAAAAGGTCTTTGTACCAGTGTACCAACCCGGTTAACAAATGAAAGAATAAATATATGTTTTGTAAGAAATTAAATCTAGGAAATCCAGTCCAACAAATGTAAATTGGTAGCTTGGCAGAAGACACCAAGAGAAAGGACTGCTGTGTGACTGAACTTCTCTACTGGGACTATATTGCCCTCCTTCCCTCACGTCCACCCCCCCACCCAAAGCTAGTCTATTTTTATAGGCACAGGATTTGACTGACAATAGGAACTTCCTGTTTAGGGGCAGGAAGTGAGTGATCACAGAACCACCAAGGACCCACCATCCTAGAAGGGCAAGAGTAGCCTCGCCCCCTCTAGCTGCTGGAGGTCTACCTCTGAACAAGTAAGTGGTCTACTGAGAAATATAGGATATTCTTGTCTCAGAACAGGACAATCAGGAGCTTAAAGGGCACACAGGCAGAAAGTAAGGAGAGAGAGAAAAAAAACAGATGAAAGAGTAAGGATTGCAAACAGTCAAGGGGTCAGAAATAAGACATGATTGGAGTGGTGCAGTGGCTGTGGAGCAGCAGTCTTCCGGGAGATATTCTGGAGGATGCGGTGTTGTCCCATCTGCAGGCACCTCTCTGGGCTGAGGGAGGAGGTTGCTCATCTCCAGGCTGAGTTGGCCAGGATTTGTGGGACCTCCTCTTCCATCCAGGGACCACCAGTGCCACTGCCGTTGCCTCAGAGGTTGCCAAGAAAGAGGAGTTGTTGGATCACAGTGGGCTCAGGGAGGGTGAGGGTGGTGGAACAGAGGCACATCCCTCCAGTTGTACCTCTCCACAATTCCTATGCCATTCTGGCAAAGTGTGGTTCCTCTATGGAGGCACCTACAGTGGAGACCAAGGAGGATGCTGGGAACCTCCACAAAGGAGACCCACAGGAGGGTGGCAGGGGACCCTGCAGGAAGGAACAACTCCTGGTGGGAGACTCCATTGTTAGGAAGGTAGAACTGGGCAAGGAGAGGAGAGGAGGTGAGTGCCTGCCAGGCCATGGCTTGGAGGGACAGGGAGAGAATCCTCAGGATTGCCGAGCAGCTGCACAGGGAGGGAGCTAGATGTCATTGTCCACCTAGGGACAAACGACCTGGCTAAGAAAGGGATTAGAGAAGTGCAGGAAGAGTTTGTGGAATTGGGGAGGGGCCTTGGTCAAGTAGCATGCACGTAACCTTCTAGGAGGTGCTACCCATCTATGGCATAGGAGAGGCTAGGGTGTTCCTGCACCATGGGATTCAATCAGTGGTTGAAAACTGGTGTGGAGCCAGGGATTTGGCTTCATTGGGGACTGGGGTCCACCTGGGTGATGCAAGCCTATACTGGCATGATGGGCTGATCTGTCCGGGAGGGGAACCAGGATCCTAGGGTGATAGGTTTAAATGCTTCATGGCAAGTGCTTTAAACCAGCCAAGGGGAGGCACTGAAAGGAGCAGGAAATCCTAGCCCCTAACAATCACGGTAGTAAGGTGGCAAACACCAACATGGAGGTGTCGATAGGAGAAGGGCAGGGGTAAATGGAGAAAGTGACAAAAGCAAGAAGGACAGGGATGGGGCAAAAAGGGGTAAGGCCATCAGGAAATGGAAGGTAATGAGTACCAATGCCGTAGTCTGGGCAACAAGCCCCTGAGCTGGTGGCCTTAATAGAAGAGGGATGCCTGGATATCATAGAGTCACAGAAACATGGTACACAGAGAACCATGACTGGGATGTTAACATACCAGGGTACATAACTTACAGAGAGACAGGCAGGGAGAAGAGGGGAGGAGTAGCTCTCTATGTAAAGGAAGGGATAAAAGCAACTGAACAAAAGAGTAAACAGGGAGGAGAGGAGGCACTGTGGGTCACATTGGAGACTGGAAAGGGCACCACAATCTGCACAGGGTTGTGTACAGACCCCATGTCAGGGGAAGGAATGGACAAGGATATGATGGAAGGCATTCTTAGAATGGCAGAGAAAGGGAGATACTGTTGATGGGAGACCTGAATATGCCAGATGTTAACTGGAGCACATTTGCTGCAGCCACATCCAAGAGCAGGGCCATTCTTGACGCCCTACAGGTGGCAGGCATTAACAGCTAGTTTTGGAACCCATCAGTGAGGGAGCAATCTTAGACCTCGTACTGTCAAATGGGGCAGTGAGAGGATCTCAGATCTAAAGTAGGCTGCCATCTGGGGACAAGTGACCATCAAACAGTGTGGTTCACGTTAAACTCAGCTACAGAGTCAAGCCATACAAAAGTGAGGGTACTGGACTTTAGGAGGGCTGACTTTGGCAAGATGGGAGAGTGCCTCAGAAAAGCACTAGCAAACAGGCTAGAAGGAGGTGTGGAGCAACAATGGGAATTATCAAACTGCCATCACAGAGGCAACAAGCCTTGTGTGAAGCAAATAAATCAAACAAAAGAAAAAGCCACTATGGTTCTCAAGAGGTGGCTGTGAAAGTCAGGAAGAAAAAGATAGCATTCGGAAGTATAAGGAAACACAGAAGGAGCAGGACAGAGTCTGTACCAGTTAAGGCAGAAAGAAGCAGGAGGGAAGTCAGAATAGCAAAAGGCCCAAACTGAGGAAAGACAGCCAACTCAGTTAAGAAGGGGGATAAACCTTATAGGTACATCAGCGAGTGTAGAAAGACAAAGGGAGGGATAGTGAGGCTGAATAGAAAGAACGGTGGGTGGGCAGAGGGGACAGTGAAAAGCAGGAATACTGAACGAATATTTCTGCTCAGTATTCACAAAGAGGAGGGAAGTGCCTAACCCAATTAACAGAAGCACTCTTGATAGGGGGTCGATCCAGTCCTTTCACAGAAGAAAGGGTTCTGCAAGAACTCCTAAAACTGAAGGTGGACAAAGCAATGGGTCCTGATGGAATTCACCCAGAATTCTAAAAAGAATTAAGGAAGGAACTAGGAAACCACTGGCTACTCTTTTAATAAATCATGGGAGGATGGTGGTACCGAGGACTGAGGAAGGCGGATGTGATTCCCCTTCACAAAAGTAGGACCAAGACAGAGGCAGGAAACTACAGACCTGTCAGTCTGACCTCTGTGGTAGGGAAAGTGATGGAGTCACTTCTGAAGGAAGGAAAGAATAGTTGAGTACCTAGAGGTCAGTGGAGCACAGGATCCAAGGCAGCATGGGTTCACAGCAGGAAGGTCATGTCAGACGAATCTAATAGATTTCTTTGACTGGGTGACCAAAGTAGTAGACCAGGGAGGGGCTGTGGACATGGCCTACCTAGAATTTAGCAAGGCATTTGACAGTCTCACACAAAAGATTGATAGTCAAATTAACCAGCCTGGGAGTGGGTCCCAGGGTGGTAGCCTGGTAAAACATTGGCTGGACAACAGGACACAGAAGGTAATTGTAAATGAGTCCACTCTGAAGAAAGGGTGGTTACTAGTATGCATCAAGAGGGTTCAGTATTGGGTCCAGTCCTTTTAATGTCTTCATCAGTGACATTGGAGAGGGACTGAAGGAAAAATATGCCTTTTGCAGATGACACAAAGATCTGCAACAGGGTTGATACACAAGGAGGCATGGAGCGGATGAAAAGGGACTTGGCAGGTTGGAGGAATGGTCAGGCGTATGGCAGCTAGGATTCAATGCAAAAAGTGCAAAATAATGCACCTGGGAAACAAGAACCCAGGAAAGAATACACAATGGGTGGGAGGTAGTAACAACAACAAAACAGGAAAGGGACCTGGGGTAATCATATCAGATGACCTTAAGGTTAGCAAGCAATGTGAGAAGGCAGTAGGGAGGGCGGGGGTATACTGGGATGTATAGGGAGAGGCATCAGCAGCAGAAAACAGGAAGTTGTTATCCCTCTGTACAGACAGTTGGTGAGACCCCATCTGAATACTGTGTCCAGTTCTGAGACCCCATCTCCGCAAGGACATAGACAGGATAGAGGCAGTCCAGATGAGGGCAACTAAAATGGTGCAGAGTCTGCAAGAGAAGCCATATGAGGAGAGACTAAAGGAGCTTAATATGTATACCCTTGAGGAAAGAAGGGAGAGGGGGGACATGATAGAAACTTTCAAGTACCTCAAGGGAATCAACAAAGTCCAAGAGGGTAGCATCTTTCAGAAAAAGAGACTTGCATGAACAAGAGAACACAATTTAAAGATAGAAGGAGGGCTGTTCAGGGGCAATGTGAGGAAGTATTATTTCACAGAGAGGGTAGTGGATGCATGGAACAGCCTTCCTGAGGAAGTTGTGGGGTCTAAAACTGTGGGAGAATTCAAGAATGCATGGGACAGACATAAGGCAATTCTTGTGGGGGGCAGGAAGATTTAGGCTGTTGGTTAACTAGGATCTGCGGCCTATCCTGTAGGTAGGGAAATGGGCAGACTAGATGGGCCTAGCGGTCCTTATCTGCCGTCAAAGTCTATGTTTCTATGGTAGTTTATCTTGGATAACCCAGCTGAGATGCATTATCTAGTTTTAAGTGGGGTCATGCTGTTACACATTTTTACAGAGGGTATGGATGACAGAAGTGCAGAGTGACCGACTTGCAGAGGGTAGCATAATGAATAAATGGCTGTTGTGGGATTTGAACATCTGTCCTCCATGGGTCCCAAGTCTGTGCTCTGCCTGCTAAACAATGTTTGTTGTGAAATGTTGAATCATACTTTTTAAATGATAATTATACTAGATATGGGTTGCAAAGCAACAGTTTTGCTCATTTTGCCTTTTTTCTTCTATAAAAGAATATCCAAACGAGGCTGGTGGACTGACAGATGGAGGGTATGGACCTGCTCTTGCTGTGCTGCAGAAGACTGACCAGTTGCAAAGACAGAGGAAAGCAGAAGAACTGGTACAAGAATTAGAGGTGATAAAAGAAAGAGTTGACTTGGTAAGTATATTCAGATATTTGTGCATGACTCCAAATGACAGGGAACAAGTGCCAACATTGTACAAGAAAGGGAGGATTTTTAAACATCTGCAAACTGTGCAGATATGGCAGGAAATGGGGGGCATCGGGGGCTATGCGCTCCAGCAATTCCTGCTGCTTGGAACCGTTTTCCCACTTTATGTTAGTTTTACATCAGCTTTCTGACATTTTTATTCACATACTCTGCTCTTGATATGGCCAGGCATAGCATATAGGTGCAGGTACAGTGCAATGCTATTTTACTGCATGGGTGTTTTGCACACCCAACTTAGTGACTGGAATCTTTAAAAACTGGGCCCTAGATATCGGTACTACCTCAGACTGTAAATGTTTTTAGGAATACTCCCACTTAGTATAAACAATTCTCCATTGTCTACTTTGTTAATGCTGTGGCAGTATTTGCATGTCTCAATCATATCCCCCTCTCCCCACTTGCCTCCAGCATAAATGTGCTAAGATTTGACAACCTCACCACGTAAGTCTTATCCTGCTGCCCCTGAATCATTATGGTTCCCCTCTCTGCACCACTTCCACCCTGTTGCTGTCTTTCTTCAAGTTTGGGCTCCAGAACTGTACACAGTACACCAGGTGAGGGTGTATCCGGGACTTGTACAGTGACATAATCACCTTAGTTCTCCTCCTGCTAATCCCTCTACTTATACATTCCAGCATCTCATCCATTTTCCCCATTGCACTGTTGCAATGTGCTATTACCCTTAAATTGCCATATATTATTATTACCCCAAGATCCTGCTCCTGTGTCATAGTCTCCAGAGCAACCCCCTTCTGTATTCACTCTTTTGATTTCTTGCCCCATGTGAATAACCTTGAACTTCATTGTATTGAATTTTGACAACTAGCTTGTGACCACTTCTCCAGCCTTTTGAGAACCTCCTTCTTACCTCTTCCCCCCTCCTCACTGTCTACTATTCCACAGTTCTTTGTATCATCCACAGAGAGATCTTTCTCTGAATCCCCACTCTAATAATACAAATGAAAATGCTGAGGAGGACTGGTCCAAAGACCAATCTTAGTGGCACCCCACTGGTGACACTCTCAGTCTTTGAGTATTCCCCGTTAAGGACAACACTCTGGTTCTGTCACTTTACTAATTTGTTACCCTACTTGTGATTTTATTGCTCACTCTCATGTCCCTCAGCTTCTTATCCAGTCAAAAAACATACAGTAGTACAGAGTCAAAGGCTGTACTGAAATCAAGGTACTGCGTGCCCACTTCCTGCCTCTTCTCTACCACCTTTGTCACCAAATGAAAGAAGTCATTCAAGGTTATCTGATACCCCCCATGAACCTACTCTATCTGACATCCCAAAGTCCGCTTGCTTCTAGGAAATCCATCAGGCTCTTCATCAAAGTTTTTAGAATCTTTTCCTCTATGGATGTTAAACTGACTTATCTGTAGTTTCTTTTTTTTTTAAATTCTAGTTTATTGAACTTACAGGTATACATTCAAATTTCATATTCTCAACATATTACGTCTCATTCCATACAGTGTTAGAGGTGCTTTACATTTGATAGATTTCATGTGGTCAGAACTATTTTATATTTCAAATCCACTTCATATCTACTGCAATGACTCAGGATATTCCCTGATCACTGCCAATCCACCTCTCAGGCCCACCTAACAACATTGCAGGCGAATATGGGCTGACTCAAAGGTCATCTCCTCTTTAAATTGTATTATCCTTTCTTATGACTGCCCCGGTCTGGCTCCCGTCCACATCACCCACCTGGTCCATTTGTTGAGGAAGGTAGCATGTTTAGAATTGACCTTGTGGGTCAGCTCTTCCATTTCTTGAATCTCTTCCACCACATCGCACCAGTGTCTCAATTGGGGTGGATCCTGATGAAGCCATTTCCTTGTGAAGGCCTTGTGGGCCGATGTGATCAGGATGTTCCAAAGGTAAATTTGGTCTTTCCCCCTCACTCCCCTAGGAACCAGCCCAAGCACCAGATGTTTACTTTTTAGGGGTTCTTCCACAGGGAATATATCTCCTAAGGCTTCTATAATCTGCTTCCAGAATTGTTCCAGTTTGGGACAAGTCCCCATAATATGGAGGTGTTGAGCTGGCTCTGGCCCACAATTTCGTCAGCAAGCAGAGCTATGTGACTTATCCCATTTATTTTTAACCTTTGGTGTGATGAAGAAATGAGATCTGACCTTCCAAGCAAACTCTTTTCACTTCTGGGAGTAAGTAGTGTGGTGTGCCTGATTGAAGATCAGGTCCCATTCCTGTTCCAAAAGTTGTTCTCCCAGCTCAGCCTCCCATCTATTTTTAAGATTAGCCGAATACGGCATCCTTTTGTTTCTCAACACCCTATAGATAGCAGAGATATGGCCTTTACTTGTCTGAGAGGTCATGATCTGATTAGCTACAGTCTGTAGTTCCCTTCGACCTACCACAGGGCCGTACAACCTTTGGAGACACTGGACATAAGTTCTAAGCTGGATATATCTGAAATGGTCTACATTCCTCAGGTGGAATTGAGTCTTAATGTCTGAGAATTCTCTTATTGTATCCCCGTCTAGGAATTGCCCCAGGGAGACCAGACCCAGTCTATTCCATTTCCTATATGTAACCACCTTGCAAATGGGGGTTCCTAGAAACGCCAGTCTGGGTTTACCTTAGCCCGGTTTGTTCTGTCCTTCTCCTGCTGTCTCTCGGGCCTCTCCTGACTTGGCCTCTAATTTTTCTGGCTTCTCAGGTCCTGTTTGCCCTCATGTGTGCCCCAGCTTGCAGTCAAATGAAAATCCAGCCCCTCGGGGCTTAAACTGCTGACAGCGGGCTCCCGCTGCGAAAGCGCTGCCTCCAGGGCAGAGGGAGTTGCGTTGGCACACAAAGCGCCTTTGATGTGGAGCTGCTTGTCTTGCGGTAGCCTTGGGGACTGTGCCATGGGTCCCGGGATCCCTTCCACCTATTTGGGACCCGGTGACCATGGACAGCCTGCTGGGGGACCGCTCAGATGGGAATTAAAGGAGTTTTAACCGGGGCTCATTTGAGTATGCCTGTGCAGGGCCCTGGTCATCTGAATATTGCATAACAGTGTATCTGGCTGCCTCCAGGCTAGCTATGTTCAGCTCCAGATGAAAAGTAAAGAATTAAAATGTTTTACATAATGGAACTGTTGCTGCTTGTTGGGAATATACTGTGCATGTGGGGAAAAGTGTCCAAAGTTAAAATGAGTACTGTTTCCCTGGCAATTCCAGTATCTGGGACTCTGTGTGTCAGCCTGTCAGCTGCTGCAAGGGGAGCTTGCATAAGTGCATTAGCAACAGAAAAAGTAAAAGAGCCACGTTTTTCATCTGTGCAGCGACTGCAAGTACAGCCTTTAATCTATAGAACTGTGGGGCATCTGAGGCAAATAATTACTTCTTTCTGGCTGCACCAGGACATTATTCAGGACTGTATCTAATCTGCTATAAGGGACAGTGGGTTAAGCAGCCATTGCCAGCAGTACAGCCAACTGGAATTGCAGCAATAGATAGCCAGGACTTGTGGGACATTCACTACTTCTCATGGGTAAGCACCCAAGTGCTTATGGGGGCTTACAGGGACATTATGTTAGGTGCAAATTCCACAACCCAATTGTGCCTCGAGTGTTCTGATTGACAGGTCCTTCAGCAACTTGGAGACATGTCACCCCATCCCTGCTACCAATCAGGAGTCCAGCTAGGAGCTCTATAAAGAGACAATGTTGCCAGTTTGTCTGGAGATTCAGAGAGAGATCTGAGAGAGAGAGAGCAGCAGAGCAGGCGCCAGCCTGCTGGGAGCCCCCCATGGGGGAGGGGCTCAGGCTGCAGCCATGCCATCAGGCCTGGGCCACTTAATTCAAGCCCTTTCAGTCTTCAGAGGGCAGTTGTTATTTTCTTCAGTTAACTAGTTACAATAATTGGGCTTTCTGCAACAGCTAGTCTGGAAGTTGCCAGTACTGTCCTCCAGAGGCTAGCCTTCCCTCCCATGTCGGGGGAAGATGTGGACCGAAGAAACAGATGACATCATGCAGTGGTGAAAGCACTGACCAGACCAGATGACATCATGCAATGGTGAGAGCGCTGACCAAGTACCTCAATGGTGAGAGAGCTGAAGAAGTCTTCAGGATGCCTTTGATTGCGGATGAGACCCGTGGAGGACCTGAGTGAGTACCCTCGTACCCCCAGGTGCGAGGGAGAAGCTATGCAAGTAATCTTGGGGGCCCCATGCCCCATTAAGAGATGTGTGCTGTTAAGTGTGAAGTACTGAAGTCATCAATATGGGCTACTAACTCCATAAGAGATTGCCTAGTTCAAGTGATGGATGCATCTTGTCTGTGGCCCAAATGGCTGAGTTGCAGGTGCAGTAAGATGCTGGGCTTAGTGAATCATATAAATGTGTAGCTATGGGTTAGAGTCCTGCCATCGTGGAGCTGTCTGCCAAGACGCGCTTGTCACTTCATGAGACAGGAGGCCCTAGAGCATATTAATGTCTAAGATACCTTAAAGAGAATGTACCTGTGTCTGCACAGAATTTCGTCTAAGAGCGCTTGGTATACGTGTTAAATGGCTAGACATGCTGGATAGGACTCTGCTTGTGGATAATGTTCTTGGTATATAGAATGTACTGGATGTGGCTGCCTGTGGCTAAAGTATGGGATGCTTGATAAAAGTGTCATTGCCAACTTACTCTGAATGCATGCCTTTTGGTATATAAAGTAGTGGATGTGACCGTATTTGAATTGCATATAGGATGCTTGACAGAAGCATCACTCTCATTGCATTGTATGGGACCTTCAAGTATTGTGCTAAATGTTCTGGATGTAAGATCCACATAGTTTATTCTGGAATGTTCAGAAGTCTGCAAGTGCAGGGCAATCCCTGCTTTGTCTGCTAAAGTGCAGGGCAATCCCTGCTGTGGTTGTAAATAGTAATTTGCTGCTTTACAAAAATCTGGTTCCAAGTTGCCCCCACCCTCAAATTAATAGCTGGCCACCTCGACCAGCTGCAACTCCATCAGGCCTGCAACATCTTGGACTGTGGTATCTGTTTAACCAATATGGTATGAGATTGCAGGGTTTCTGCTGTATTTGGGACTGGTACTAGTGTGGGTAATATTAATAATTATGTTTTAACATCTGATTTATCAGCAGCTAGATAGCCAGGGCTCTGGATGTCTTAAGTCGAATGGTAAAATGTGGTTTATGTCTGCCTGTTAATATGTAGCCACCCAGCTGGAGGGTTCACCAGCAAAATCCAAAACGATCTCTGTACATGTGTAAATACGGTAAGATAACCTCTACTCCTCCTGTTTTCCCTTTCCTAGCTCCTTTTTCCCCCCGAAATAAATATCTTGTTGTTGTTGTTTGAAATCCTGTGTGAGCATATTATTAGAGAGATCCTTTAATTCAAAATGTTGAAATGTGGGGAACTGTGTATTTGGGCATGTCTGGGGAAGATAACTGGTCATCATGGGTGGTGTAGCAGCTCAGGGGGCTACACCCAGCACCATCTCACCCACGTAAAGCACCCTGAGTAGAGGCACTGCGCAAAGGGTTTTAAAAAATGTTATAAGTTAGCGAACCCAACCCCCTTAGCCTATGTCCAGGGTAGTAGGCAGGGGTGTAACACTGGGGGGTGGCACCACCCAGGGGTTACATATAAGTTAAGTCCTGTGTTGCCAGTTCAAAGTCCCCATCCCATGCAAATCTCCTCAGTGGCCAGAGCTCCGTGAGGCAGTCATATTTTAACCATAGCCTATGTACTGCTGCCAGGGTATTCCTGACGGCATATAACAGAAGGCCCTTCTCCTGTATCTTTGATTTAGGGGTAAAAAATTATTGCTTCTAGGGGGGTGCCTTCCATTGCCTCTCCCTCCAGAGTCTTCCAAACTGCCCCACAGCTAGGCGCTGCCCATAAGAGGGCAATCCTCAGCTGGGAAGCGAGTTAGTAGTCCTCCAGATTAGGGACTGCTCTCCCCCTGTCCTTTTTAGGAGATTGGAGTAATTGGGCTTTTATTCTAGGCTTTTTGTTAGCCCATATGAATACCATAAGGGCTCTTTGCCAAATTTTAAACTGGGTCAGGGGGGGATCTTAACTGGGAGGCACTGAAAGAGGTACAGGAATCTAGGCAGGACATTCATGGATATTGTCTCTATTCTGGAGTATAGAGGTAAATTTAGAAGTTCCCATTTGGCCATGTCTTGCTTAATTTGTTTAAATAGAGATTCAAAATTATTAGGAATTAGATGGTTTAAGTTTTTGGAAATATAAGTCCCAAGGTATTTGATTTTAGTAGAATTCCATCTGAGGGGAAACAGATTGTTTACCTCTATAGAAGGTGTATAAAAAAATTTTAGTACCCCTGTCTTGTTTTCATTTAAGGCATATCCAGAGACTGCACCAAATCTCGTCAGTAAGTCCCAGACCTTAGGAAGAGATGCCTCTGGGTTTGTCATAAAAAGCAAGACATCATCTGCGTATAATGAAACCTTGTGTTCCTTATCTCCCACCTGAAGGCCCCCCATATTAGGGTCTTCCCTGATTGCCTGTGCCAGGGGTTTGATGTATATTGTAAAAAGAAGCGGGGACAGTGGGCAGCCTGCCAAGTTCCTCTTCCCAGATTAAACCTTTGAGACATTGATCCTGATGCTGGCCTGAGGGGCTGCGTACAAAGACTTGACTGCCGCTAGGAAGGGCCCAGGGAATCCCAGCCTTTCCAGAACAGCAAACAGAAAATTCCAGTCCACTCGATCGAATGCCTTCTCTGCGTCTAAGCTAAGGAGGCACGTTGGGGTACGATGTTTATTTATGAGATCAATTATGTTAATTGTTCTCCTAACCCCCTCTTGGGACTGTCTCCCCTCAATAAATCCGGTTTGGTCCAGGTGTATAATCTGCGTTAGTAGTGGGTTTAGTCTTTTTGCCAAAATGGCGGTAAGGATTTTTTAGTTAATGTTTAGGAGGGAGATAGGTCTATAGAAGCTGCAATCCTTAGGATCCTTTCCCTCTTTGGGGATTACTGTGATGACTTATCTGCAGTTTCAAGTTCATCCCTACTTCTTCCCTTTTGTGGGGAAACTAGATTTGCTGTCCTCCATTCCTTTGGTATGACCCCTATCTCCAGTGATCTGTTAGAGCTCCCTCAGTTGTGCAGCTAGGACTTGACCCATCTCTTCCAGTACCCAGGAATGCAGCTAGTCTGGACCCATGGATTTGTCCACCTTTGGTGCATTCAGTCCTTTCAGCACCCTTTGCTCTATAATTGGATCCCTGCTGAAACCCCCTTCCTTTCTCCCTTTGCTAGGACTACACCGTCTGGTAAGGTCCCTTTATCCTCTACTGTAAATACTGAGCAGAAAAACTGATTCAGTATGTCTGCCTTCCCTTTCTTCTTCCTCCCGTCAGTCCCTCTTCATCAGTATGACAATTCCTGCTTTTGTTTTTGCATTTCTCATGTATGTGCCAAAAGAATGTTTTATACCCCTTCTTCAATCCCTCTCTTTTTCTGTGTCAGGCATTGCCCACTCACAGCATTGCTGGCATCCTTCATCTTGCATAGCTACTCCACCCTATTTCCCTCCTGCTGGCTGTTTTTGTATTTTATGAAGGCCTTCTTCCCCTTCATAGCCTCTCTCATCTTCCATTTGAACCACAGTGGTGTCCTCCAGCATGCTTGTTTTGCCCTACTATAGTGGCAGCTGGCACCATTAGTAGCAATGTCAGGACATGGGGGCTGCTACCACTTTGCTGATATTGCTTTCTATGCTTTAAGTAGCATAGAGCTAACTGGAACAATATTGCCACATGGCACACTATACCATATGGTGTCTTTACTAATGATGCTGGCTACTATTGTACACTGACACAGTGACTTGTGACCTGCAATATAGCATTTTTTTAAAGAACTACTGACACCTTAACCCAATGACCTAAACTGCACATAAGTTGAGTTTTTTAATGTAGGTATTTATAAGAAAATGAGGTTTGTCAGCGTTCAAGAAAGCCGCTCAGCTCCTGCCATAGCCCTGCCCCTAAAATCAGCGTTTTGGTGATGCTAAGTAGGGAACTGGGCTGCATGGCTACTAATAGCTATAGAGAGCAGTTAGGAGCAGCAGCACTTTGTAAATTCAGATAGTTTACCTTGTAGCCACTTACACATGTTAAAGGGGCAGTGTTACATTTAAATACCCCATTTAACATGTGTTAATGCCTACAAAGTAAACTATGTGATTCTACAGAGAGTCGCTGCTCCCGACTGCTGTCTATAGCCATTAGAAGCCATGCAGACCTGTTCCCTATTTAGTGTCATCAAAATGCTGATTTTAGGGGTAGAGCTGAGTAGTTTTCTTGAAACAAGGAAGTAAGATCGTGGGTACTATAACCTAATTTTCTTTTTTTTGTTTGATCTATTTTTCCACCCCGTGCTCGCTGGTCCTCCACTCTTTCGGGCTCTTGCCAAGTTCCCCCTGACCTCTTCTGTCCTTGCCCAGCCCTTCTCTGATTCCCTAGATCGCAGCCGACTCCCAGGATATCCTGGTGTATCCCTTCACCGGGCGGGTCCCTCTCCTCTGAGGGGGAAGGCACCCGGGGAGGAGGATAGTCCCAGCACACACACACACACACACTTCTAGGGCCCGGGGATGCTGCTGGGGAACAGGAGGTGCCAGGAAGGCACTGGAGGCCCTCAGGAAATGAGAGCCATCATCCAGAGGCCAGCAAGCGATTTTCCTGGCTTTCTTGAGGTGCAGGACGTCAAGACGAGAGCCGACGTCTGTCACGCACCACCCCTAATGACCCCGGCATGCTGCTCTACCACCGGCCTCCGCCAGTGGTCGCTTCAGCACCAGGTCATGACCCCTACCCTCCCTGGAGACAGCGAGCAGTCGTGGGACGCTCAAGCTGCCTCCCCCAGGCCGGCCCTCCAGCACTCCCGAAGCTCGTTTCCCCGAACCCAGGTCGCTGACATCGCAAGTGGAAATCCAACTGCTGCGCCGACGGGCACCTAATTTTCTAATAAATACTTTGCATTAAGAAACTCAACTTATGTGCAGTTTGGGTTCTTGGGCAGGCAACTCCTTGCCAGGGGTTGCCTGACCCGAGGGCATATTTTGTTTTTGTAGACTTTGTTTATCCTCCTTACACTGGTCCCATAGGACTCTCTCCGGTGTGCTCCTGGGGACTGGCTGCTTCCCCCTCTGTTTAAAGTCTCTCTGCCTCATGCCTCCATCTGGAATCACCTCCAACCTCACCATCGCACCTCCCAACCCCCTGGCTCTGAGTCCCCTGAGGTGGGACCACCTTACCTCCTGCTGACACTCTATCTGTAATCTAGCAGGGGCATCCAAGTGAGGCATAGTTCTGGAGGCAGGCCCGGAGCAGACCCGGCTGTGAGCGTGGGTGCCAACTGCTGAACCCACCGTTGCTTTCCTGAGTGCCAGGGATTTTCCTTTGTTTCATTGCCCCGGGAGCATGGACGTGCCATGATGTCCAGCGTAGCACAGGCATGCTCCCGCACCCACCTGCAGGATGTCTGCCGTTGCTCCCCTGCCATAATGTGTGCACCACATCTTCTACAATCTCCCAGCTTCTGCTGGGAGTTGCTAGAGCAGCAAGGAGCACTGGCCACCCACCCCAAGAGAATAGAACAGTCCTCCAGATGTTCAATCCTTTCCTCCCCCTGCCAATCCCGGTGGCCCGAGTCCATTCCCGAACCCTGGTCACTGGCATGGCATGAGGTGTGGCATCCAGCGCCTTAACCCTCCATGCCACCGGGCCGGTGACCCGAGGGCATATTGATGTCAGCTGCTCTTTAATTCCCATTTCTTTTCTATTCACTTTACTGCTTTTACCTCTTCTAGCTACTCCTGCACTAACTCCCTCATCCCACCAAAATCCACCCTCCTGTAGTCCAGAACTTTTGTCTGTGACTTCTTCCTCACTGCTTATTTGATATTATAAAATGGGTATCCAAAATAAAGAAGTCTTATTGGTCAAAACATATCATGTGACCATACATTAAATCTCTATAATAACTGGGGATATTTTTTTCCTGTAGGGTACCCCGGTTATAATTTGCCATTTATAACCCGCGGGTTATAACTGCAAACATGTGCCAGGTCTCCTTTGCAGTGTGCATGCCTATACATAGATACATAGACAGTGTCGGCAGATAAGGGCCTATGGCCCACCCAGTCTGCCCATTTAAGTTTGTAAGTTCAGTTTATGTTTTCCAGGAAGTCTGTTGCCCCTTACCCCTGACCTCCAGAATTCCTTTATGTCTATCCCATGCATTCTTAAATCCCGTGATTGTTTCAGCCCCCACCACTTCCTCTGGCAGGGTGTTCCACTTGTCCACCACCCGTTCTGTGAAGAAATTCTTCCTCACGTTTCCTCTGAATCGTCCTCCCTCCAACTTCATCCCATGCCCTCTAGTCCTGGAACATCTTTTTCGCTTAAAAATAGTGCATTTTTAGAACAGGAGCTCTTCCTTCACTAAGCACCTGCCGCCAGTCCTTAGCGCCAGATCTGCTACTCCCTTGGCGGTAAGTTCATTTAAAAAAATAAATAAATATGTAAATGGGCACTTCAGGTGATTACATGAATAATATTTTTTTTAATAAATACAAAAACGTAGGGACACCTTTCGCTTCGGCCGCTTTTCCTTCCGGCTGCACGGAATGCACCAAAACCGACCGGACCTCACAGAGATGTTTTTTTTTAATGTTATATAGTTGCTGTGGTGAAAAAACAATCTCCAGCAATTATATAAAATAAAACATGAGGTGGTGTGTTTTCATGAAATTTTACACACACATCCCTCAGTGCTGAATGCTTAAATAAATCCCTCGAGCGTCGATCTTGGGGTTTATGTAGCATCCAACACCTTGTGGTGTGTGTAAAATCTCATTAAACACACCACCCCATGCATTATTGTATATAATGCACTGTCATTCTGGTCCTGCACCACATCGCACAATTAGAAAATCCATCCTCTTACAACCAGAATTGATCTTCCATCACAAATATGGCTGCTACCTTTACACTGTAGAAACCTTCAACTGGGTCCTAAAAATAAAACTACCTTAAATAAAAAATAAAAAAAATGAATTAAATGTTGTTTCTCTGATCATCACACTGTCCTTACACATATAAATCAGAAACATTAAGTATTATTTATAGTTTTCATTACAACTGTTTCTTTGCTGACAATGACAAATCCCCTTCTATATTTACCTGCTCATCAGGCAAATCTCTTCTGCTTGCCCTGACAGTAGAGATGTGTGAAGTCTATGAAATTTATAATGCGCACAAATTTTGGAATCTGCAGAGCGATTTTTGTGCACTTCACACAATTTCTGGTCCGAATTGTGCAAATTCGCAGGTGAATCATGCAATTTCACCCACAAAGTTTGGGCTTTGCAGACAGATTGTGCATTTTGTGCAAAAAACCCTCTGAAATATGGCACAAATTTCAAGCAAACTGCGCAAAGTGAATTTCGGGGGGTCAGCCAGAACTCCACCAATTTCACGAAGCGGGAATTTTTGGTGCTTCACGTGAAATTCGTGGACAAACGTTTAATTCACAACACCTCTACCTGTCATTGAGATAATTGAGTCTCTGGCTGTAGAAGAGGCCTTTGTTTTGTGTGTGTGTGTGTGTGTGTGTGTGTAATACATTAGGAGAGGAACATTCTGCTAGTGGAACCGAGCAGAATTTTTAATACCTGTATTCCATGGTAAACATTCCATGATAAACGTTCACATTACTGTTCTCTTATTTAGCTTCCCCTAAGTACAGAATCTCTGTTCAAGGAGAAGGGATGCAGCTATTTCATATTAGAGATCTTTCATTTGAGATTTAACCTATTGATCTGATTCATACAGAAAACCTGTGAATTCTGGGCTTGGGATATCAACCACTGCAAATGTTTTTGGAGATCTAACTATTTTACATACTCCATTCTTTTTTCTTCCTGGCTATACTTTGCAAATTATTTTTTTTGTGGTGTCTTCCCACCAGTCACCCAGGTTGTCATAAAGATACACTACAGAGTCTATGGCAGCAAAATTACTTTTTAAAGCTATGTCCCAACCTCCAGAAGTTGACCACTGCTAAGTCTCCAAACATTTTTCTTTATTGAGACATCCCCTAGTGAGACCAAATGGCATCCAAGTAGGAGATGATTTCAATGTCTCTATGGGCAATAACTCCATCTTATTGACTGAGACAATTTTTGAAGTGAAAATAAAATCAACCTGGGTAGCAAGGGAGTTTGTATATTAAGTAAAACCTTCAGAAGAGTGTGCAGTCCTATAAAAATCTGATAACACCACATCAGCACACATTTAAAACAAATAGAATCACAAAACAATTTAATTATTGCTCCTCTGTCAACTGTAGAGAGAACACAGTTAAAGTCTCCTCCCAAAATGACCTTCCGGGCAGTGTACAGAAAAGGCTGAACAGATTTAAAAAGTTTAACTCTAGCCTTTTTCATCTGAAGTGAATAGATGTTAAAAATTCGAAACCTACTTCCTTTGTAAACAAAATCTTCAATAAATACTCAACCTAGGACAATTTCCAGAATCCAAACATGAGGCCTATCCCATCACAGAGATCATCACCAAAGGATCAGAAGCAGGGACCTGTAATTTTTATTTTTGCTTGATCTATTTCAGATAATTGTTTTAATCTAGTATCCTGACTAAGAAAAATATCATAACAAAGATCTTTTAAGATACAATATTTTGACAGTTTACATTTAGGATTTTACCGCTGTTAGCATTTGAAGTAGATATCCCAAAGGTGGTCACGATAGTCATTTTGGGAAGAGACTAAAATATAGAACATATTGAACGGTTTCTTTGATTTTATTTTTTACTAAGACTTAATTTTTTGCTTTCTTGTTTTGGATTTCCCAGAAGATTCTTCCTCTGCCTCAGAAGATATGCCTTTCTGGTATTAAATAGTGGAGGAGGACTCCAAGCTTGCCTCATCTTCCATTCACCCTAAGATTTTACTTTTGACAAGCTCTCATATTTATGAGCTAAGGCAACATCTGATGAGTTGGAGTCTCTCCTCTACCAATTTTGGATTGGGGGGGGAAGGGATTGATCTAAGAGATCATCTTCTGCTGACGACTGACATGGGTACAGGTTGGGACAATTAATCCTTTTTCATTTCTGAAACTTGTGAAGTTTCTATTAATTGTGCTGAGTCAGTATCCTGAATAATAGCATGAGGAGTCTCTGGAACTGCTGCTGGTGAAACAACTGTGCCAGTCTAGACCCCCCGCCTTGCAGGCACTGGATCCCATGTGGCTTCCAAAGGTTCTGGTACAATGACTATTTCAGGGTTTATAACCATACATCTTCTAGATGCCGTGGAAGAAGAGTAAGGGAATTTCCCCAGTATCCTGGCCAGATTTCCCCTATTGACTAAAATAACACCAGCAACTCAGTCTGGTTCAATTTCATTTCATTTGTATCCCTCCCAGATGAGGCTGAGAATGGTGTTGTCTAGCTCTCCTTTCCCAATCAACAAAAAATAAATAAATAAAAATGTTCAAATAGTTCTTTGGAACTAAAGCTGTGTATTCCAGATTTACCCACTATTTTATTGTTACCGGACTTGTGCTTATTTAAATCTGCGTGCACGTGCTGCTCATATGTATTCGTTTTTCATAAGTTTGCAATCATTGTGACACCTCCACTTCTCAGCTTGCTTTGCTGCTTCATTGTGAACATTAGTTGCTTTTGCTGGGACCCTCTGAGCAGGAAACAAAACACATAATATACTGCATAACTGGTAGGTTTCCATAGTTTATGGCCTGATCAAAGCTTAGTGCAGTGATGTGTATACAGTATACAATAGAGCCCACCAGGATACAATGCAAACTACTGCAGAAAACAAGGCAGTAGTGGCAGTCAGTCCCTTTTGTCATTCAGGAATCTGTGACACTGTTTTGCATCCTGGCGGGTGGTGGGGTATTTATATATATATATATATATATATATATATATATATATATATATATATATATATAAATAATGATAGCACAGTAGTGCTACCATAGTTGGGGTTTAGTAGCACTTTTAAGGTTAAAGGGTGAAATTTTGCACCTTAATAACTTTGCCACCGTTCAACGGATTTGCCTGAAATTTGGAAGGCACGGTTGGGCATGGTAGATCTTGGGATGTGCCAACTGTCGTACTGGTTGAATATACAGCTGCAGAGTTATTAAGCGACAGCCAAAAGCGCAATTACACTTTTTTTGTGAATTCTTTGCTTTCGCCTACAGGTCACACGGTTTATGCGACTGGTCCAAAAACTTCAGGGAACGTGTGGCCGGGGTCCCTGATGTGCCTCTTGAAGATTTCATGAAAGAATATTGAACGGTTCAAAAGTTATTCAAAAAACAAGTTCACATTATAAGTCAATGGGGAAATTAACAAAAAGTTCGAAAGTGTTGCAAATGGCCCTAGTAGTGTTGCAAATCCACCATTTTGTTTTCAGTTACTGATCAGAAAAATGCTTGGCATTTAAAATTGGGGCCCTTTTAGGACACAATTCTTTCTATGTTCACCTAGTCGGACCCTGAGGATGCTAGCCATGTCTTTATTTTGGTTAAACACCCCAGAAATATATTTTTCAAATTTCTGGAAACAGTAGTAGCAAAGTAGTGTCAAGATTTGTGACACTTTCGTATTTAAGTAAAAGTGTTGCAAATTGTATAAGTACTTTTCAGACTATGGCAAAAATGACAGGACTTCTTTGCCACTCTGCTGCGAAAGAATGGTTTGGTCTTTGGGCTGAAATTTCGAGGAAAGCAATGACATTTCACAGATGTGCCTTTACCATGGTTTGGTAACAAGAAAATATTGCCACGGCTCCAGAGATTCTGATATTCCGAAGTTGGCGTTTTCCCATAGACTAACATCGGAATTTTCAGCATGACAATGCGTAGCCCTATGGGCTACACATTCAACAAATACGTAGCCAGGAAAATCATGAATCATGTGAATTTTTTTTTTCTACGTCATACGGTTACTGAGATATAAGCAATTTGGTATCCCAACAGCTCATTTTCTGCTCTGAGACCCATTATTATGCATACATTCTTTGTATACACTGTGTTTCTCTATGCAGCTGTTGGGCAAAACCAGAGTGTGCACTTCCGTTACTGTTACCATTACCACTTGCGTTTCCCTCACGCATTTGTCATCACCTTTCCGCACGCCACCATGTAAGGCACTTTGCATTTTGTTTGCGTGACGACTTCAGGCCAAGCTTCCTGCTCTCTCTTACTTTGCCTTTATTTCTGCTGTTAACGCTACCATTTGCGCTTCCAATTGCCGTACCGTGACCACGCTCATCACGGTTTCTGTTTCCATACGCACTTGCATTTCCTTTTGCACTTCTGTTTCCTTTGGCGTTATTGTTGCTGTTACCATTATCATTTACATTTAAAATCGCAGTAACATGACCATGCATGTTACGGTTTGCATTTCCATACATGCTTGCGTTCCCATTTCCGTTTCTGTTTCCTTTGGCTTTATTCTTCATGTTAACTTTACCAGTTGCATTTACAATTGCGGTACCGTGCCTCTGTGTGTTATGGTTTGCATTTCCATGCGCGCTTGCATTCGTGTTTCCGTTTATGTTTCCTTTGGCGTTATTGTTGCTATTACTGTTAACATTTCTATTTACTATTGCAGTAACGTGACCGTGCGCATTACGGTTTGCATTTCTGTATGCGCTTCCATTCCCGGTTCCATTTCTGTTTCCTTTAGCATTATTCTTCATGTTAACTTTACCATTTGCATTTACAGTTGTGGTACCGTGCACGTGCGCATTATGGTTTGCATTTATGTGAGCGCTGCCGTTCACATTTCCGTTTCTGTTCCCTTTGGCGTTCTTTTTGCTATAGGACTTAACATTTGCATTTAAAATACCACTGCCATCACTGTGCGAGTTAATAGTTGCGTTTTCGTACATGCTTGTGTGTTCGTTTGTGTCACTGTTCGATTCGGTGTCACTTTACGCTCGCGTTTCTATTAACATTTGCCTTACCATTTACATTTGCGTTACCATGTGCGTAACTGTTGGTGCTTGCATTTGCGTTGCTGTTCCTGTTACTATGTGACAAGACATCACGTGGTGGGTGTGCGTGCCCGAACCACCGCATTCTGTTTACTATTTATCGTCCTTATTCTCAAAAAGAAGGGAAATTACAGGCAAAAAACTCAGTTTAATGCATCAGTTAGGGTTGTTCTACAGTGACAAAAGTGAGGAAATTCGGTGTTAGGGTTGAAAGCCCCCCTTGGATCCCCCCAACCAGCATCGGGGTGCGCGTTGGGGTCATCGGTCCTAACTCTCACCCCATTCTCCTATACCTCTGCTTCTTTACACATGTGATGGGTTGAGAGTTGGGCCAATAACCCACCGCTCACCCTGATACCGGATGGGGTGGGCTGGGGGTCCAAGGGGCTTTCAACCCTAACACCGAATTTCTCGCTTTTGTTGCTGTGGAACAACCCTAACTGATGCATTAAACAGATTTTTTTGCCTCTAACATATATATATATATATATAGTTAGGGTTGAGTACCCCATTTAAGGTTAAATCTGAAATTTGGCAGCTTAATAATTTTGCCACCGTATGACTGATTTACCTGCAATTTGGTATGCACGGTTTGGTACCATAGATCTCTGGATCTGCCAAGTTTTGTAATGGTCGGATATACAGTTGCAGAGCTACAGAGCGCAGAAAAACACACAAATTATGCATTTTTGCACATTCTTTGCTCATGCCTACAGGTCCCATGGTTTGTGTGACCGGTCTGAAACCTTCAGGGAACATGCAGCCGGGGTCCCCGATGTGCCTTTCAAAGATTTTGTGAACAAATATTAAACAGTTCAAAAGTTATTCCAAAAACAAGTATCCCCCATTATAGTCAATGGGAAAAGTTAACAAACTATGCGAAAGTGTCGCAAATGCACTTTTTACTTTCAAAAATAACCCTTGTAGTGTTGCAAATCAGCCATCTTGTTTTCAGTTGGTGGTCACAGAAATGCTTGGCATTTAACCCTTGCTGTGCCGCTGATGTGTATACATGTCCGAAAAATCTATATGTTCTAAATATTCTGGCAGCCTAAGGGTTAAATTTGGGACCCTCTAGGGACACAATTCTTGTGTTCTCCTAGTCAAGCCCTGAGGATGCTAGCCATGTCTTTTTTGGGGGGTAAACACCCCAAAATATATTTTAAATTTTTATAAAAGTAGTATGCATATGTGACACTTTCGTGATTTATTTCATGAAAGTGTTATGATTTTGAAAAGTACTTTGCGACACTATGCCCAAAACAATAGGGAATCTTTGCCAAGCTGCTACAAAAGAATGGTTTGGTCTTTTGGGCTGAAATTTGGAAGGAAGAAAGCCAAGATCCCACAGATATGCCTTGTGGTAGTTTGGTGACAAAATATTAGAGGGCTGCAAAGTTATGGCACTCCAAATTTGACAGTTTTTCCCTTAGGCTAACATTACGGTGTCTGCTGCGCCTTTCAGGACCCGTATCTCGAAAACTCTTTGAGATATGGACTTTTCGTCGGAAGAATTCTTACACAACTTGCCAGGAAAGTCATAAATAATATGAGATTTAACAAATTTTTCTATGTCATACAGTTCCTGAGATATAAGCAATTTAGTATTCCAAGTGTTCATTTTCTGCTTCTGCTCCGAGGGCCATTATTATGCATACATTCTTTGTATTCACTGTGCTTCTGAATGCACCTTTTTGGGGAAGAAAGTGTGTGCATTTGTGTTACTGTTTCAGTTAGCGTTTCTGCTTGCGTTTCCGTAACCGTTTGCATTAGTGTTTCCATTTATGTTACCGTGTGCATTACCCTTTGTGTTTGCATTTGCACTTGCATTCACATTACTGTTACCATTTGCATTTCCATTACTGTTTTTGTTGGTGTTTCCTTTTGTGTCACCGTGTGCATTACCATTTGCGTACGCGCTTCTCTTTGCGTTTGTTTCCTTTGGCGTCATCATTGGTGTTACCATAAGCATTTGCATTTCCAATTGCGTTACTGTAACCGTACGCATCACCATTTGCGTTTGTGTACGTGCTTGCGTTTGTGTTACTGTTTTCTTTGGTGTCATCATTGGTGTTACCGTAACCATTTGCATTTCCAGTTGCATTACCGTTACTGTTTGCGTGTTCGTCACTATTTGCGTTTCTGTTGGCCTTAGCATTTGCATTTTTGGTAGCGTTTCCGTTGTCGATTGCATTACTGTTTCCTTCTGCATCGCCATTGCTGTTACTGTTTGCATTTCTGTTTGTGTTTCTGTTTGCATTTTCATCACCATTTGCATTTGCGTTTCCATTGGCATTAGCGTTTGCGTTACTGTTTTCATTAATATTTGCATTTCTGTTGCCGTTAACATTTGTGTTACCGTTTGTGTTACCATTTCTATTTTCATTAACGTTTGCACTTGCATTTCTCTTACCGTTTGCATTATCATTTACATTTGCGTCACCATGTGCATTACCGTTTGTGCTCGCATTTGCGTTACTGTTAGCATTACTATTTTATTTTACCTCACTGTTTCCATCACCATTTGGGTTAAAATTATCGTTTGTGTTTCTGCGTTTACATAGTGCAGTGCAAAACATTATGGGTGGGATATTCAGAAATGCACCAGAGGGAGGTGCAAGAGGGGCACACTGCAACTTCACTGCGCCATGGTGCAACGAGCACGATATTCAAAGGATGCGCATGACAAGATGCACCTGCACAACACGGCTGAATATCACACAGATGCGCCACAGCGCAACCAGGGATACGCCAGTGAGCAAGTCAGGAAGTGCAACAGTGCAACCAGGGATGCACAAGGGAGCAAGCCGTAGAGCACAAAAGCAGCAACCAGGGATGCGCAAGGTATAGTGGTGCATGTGCCAGGACACAGATGGATAGACAACAAGCACAGTAAGGAGCAAGTCACAGGAGTGGGAGGGCCCACCACCAGGGCGCAGAGTGTGCCAGGAGAGAGGCATGGTAGGCACATGGAGGTACACCACCAAGGGTGCATGAGGCAGTGGCATGCCCCTGACCATGCGCACCACAGTGGTGCATGGAGGCAGGATGGCAACAACGGCCACTGGCACACAGGCACTGGCAACCCCCCATGGGGAGGCATGAGACATGCCACCTGGACCACAACCAGCAACACACAGGCAAGCAGCACACAAGGCACACACCACATGACCCATACAGAGAGCCCATGGCCACCACAGCCTTCCAATGGAGGAACACCACCAGGTACAACCCCCAGTCCACCCCAGTCGAATCACACAGCAGCCAAGCACACCACTGCAGCATGGCTCACCACGCCGGCTGCAAAGCAGACATGGACACAGATGGATAACCATATAAAAATGTATTGCAACAGGTATAAAACAACTATGTACAAATATACAGGTAACAGGGTAACGGGAACAGGGAATGGGGAGGCCACAAACAAACAGGGAGGCCTGGGAAGGGAGGCAGGGGGACAGGGGTAATGGCGAAACAAGGGGACAAGGGAGGGCAAGGGAGTGGGATCAGGGGAGGGGAACAGAAGCAGGCCAATGGGCCCTACGGCCATGTACTCCCCACTGGAGTCAGATGCTGGTGTCAGTGTTGCCGCCTGTGCAGTGACTGTTTCATCATCCATGCCACCTGGAGCATGGCAGTGGTGACCCGCAGGATCTGGCGCATGAGCCTGGTGTTGACATCAGGGCATTGGACACCTAGGACAAAGGAGGGAACATGGTATGAGTGCAGGTCCGGAACACTGTAGCCCACCCACCGTGCGCAGTGGACATTGGTGACATGTGCCCCTGGGATGGTACCCAGCCACCCGCAGTGTAAACACCCACAGGAGCAGCCAACCCAGCAATCCACAGCCATGCAGAACACTGTACACCAACACCACCCATGCGCCGCACACCACCACCATAGCATGCAGGCGACATGGCAAAGCAGCAGGATGGCAGTGGCACAGCCTGGACCCAGGTGCACCCACAGCCCACCTGCAGCAGCCACACACATGTGCGATAGCCACAGCACGGTGCAACGGTCACTGCGGGCAGTGCACAGCTGGAGTGGCCATGAGCACAGAGGGCCGTGTCCCACCCCCACCCCGCTGCCCACCCTGCACAACAATGTAGCATGAAACTGTGCCTACCTGCAGGCTGTGATGCACCTTGCGCCTGTCTGGCAGCACCGCCCATGCGGCCTGCATCCTGCACATGGGCCCCTGCGGACCTCCCTGGCCCGGCCGCAGCTCCAACCATACGTGCCCTTCCCCAATTTTCAGGGCCTAGGAAGGAAACATGGATAAAGACACATCAGTAACCGGCAACACCACATGCCCCCCCACCCCAGCACAGTGTGCCACCCTGCCGCAGTGGCACAGGGTGCCTATGGTGTGCCACCATGGCCAACAGGACGCACAGCCCCAGCCCCCCCAGGCAGCATGGCATGGCAACATGACTGCCCCATGGAACACTGGTTGGGCATGGACATGGGCATATAGTGCACTTACCTGGCTGTGGCACAGCACCCCCTCTGGACAAAGGCCTGTAGAGACTGGAGCTGCTGAGGGTCCCTCTGCTGCAGGTCCCCATAGCGGTGCCTGCATTGCTCACCGCTGAGCCGTGCACTCATGGCCTCCTCCAGCCCATCAGCGACCTCCTGCCACACCTCCATCCTTGGCCCATTCAGGGGCACCTGGCCAAACAAACACCCAGCATGTGGCTCCACTAGGGCCACAAGATTCACCAGCTCCACCTGTGTCCAGTTAGGAGCCCTGGCACTGCTATGGCGCGCATGGCTGTATCTCTGTCGGGGACTCAGCTGGTGCAGCGAGCGTGCCACACGCGGTGCTGTGGATGCGCCTCGCATGGTGATGCGCTGCTAATGCCCATCACGGAGCCACGGGGATGCACGATATGGCAATGCAGCACTGGCGCATACTGCAGAGCTCCCAGAGGTGCAGAAGGCAACCGTGGGGTCAAAGGTCGGCATGTGCACCCTGTGCGACAGCACTGTTGGGCCTGCCATGCATGGTGTATGGTAAAGGCATGTGGGCACCATGTTGCACGACCTAATAGTACACTGGCGCCATGGCACCCATAGTGCAGGAGCACCATCAACAACATGGCGCCACAGCGCCATGGGCACCATAGGCCATACAGCGCACAAGCACCACGTGTACAACAGCGGCCGAACAATGTAATGCCTGCTGTACATTGTGCGTAGGGTGCACCGGAGACGTACACGACGGCAGTGCGCGCATGTGTACTGCAGGGCCTGTTGCGCACATCACAATGTTGCGCCATGACTTGAGCATGCCCAACTCCATTGCGCAATGCGCAACTTTGTAATATGCAGCCAGCATATGCAGATTAGCCTATTAGCATATCCACCGCGCATTGGAGGCATTTGCATGTCATTACAGTTGCGCAAGCCCTCATTTGCATGCAATGCGCTATAAAGGCGCCACGGGACTGCACAGGGCATGGAACAGTATTGCATCCTGCAGGGGTAAGAGGCACGCTGTGTGCCTGTTGGGACGGTGGAATGGGAAAGTGGTGTGGGTATCAGCAGACATTTAACACATGTCTGTCTCCACAGGACTGAGCATGACCGCTCATGAGGAGGTTGAGGAGCGTGGGCCTGCACGCAAGCGCAGGCCCAACTT
Source organism: Neoceratodus forsteri (assembly GCA_016271365.2). Lineage (NCBI taxonomy): Eukaryota > Metazoa > Chordata > Ceratodontiformes > Ceratodontidae > Neoceratodus > Neoceratodus forsteri. The sequence continues at coordinate 70,699,366 of CM057454.1, forward strand.
CACCAGGGCAGAGACGGATGCCCTATTATGGGCCATCTCCCTAACTACTGCACTGATATTGACCGACTTCTGCGCTATGGTGCTGGCCTGTGATCAACAGCGCCTCTCCTTCCTCTCATTCCCCCCCCCGGTCTCAACCCTCTTCACTCACTACTAAGGATAAGTCCACCCTGGGGTACATCTCTCTCATACTACTCACTGAAGGAGAACACTGCCTCCTTGGCCACTACAGTACCTGGCTAACCTCTCCTGGTCTCCTACTAGTCTCTCCTGCCCATATAGTCTCCTACTATCACTACTGTCCCTTGCTGGGGACATTGAGTGCAACCCTGGCCCAACAAACTCCCATATCACTCCCTCCTCCAGCATCTGGACAAACGCCCCTGGTCTTAAAATCGCACATATCAATGACTGCAGCCTTCCATCTAAATTCACTGACCTTGAGGTTTGGATTGAGCTACACAAGCCCCATATTCTGGGACTCAATGAAACATGGCTAAAGCCACACCACACCCAAAACACCTTCAAAATACCTGGCTACTCCTACCTACGCCTCGACAGGCCAGGCAGGAAAAAAGGTGGCAGTGTGGCCCTGCTCCTAAGGGAACCCCTCTCAGCTAGCATTGTCCTACATTCTGAGCCTTCCTCACCTAGTGAATGGCTACTCTCTGAATTGACCCTGGGATCCTGCAAGAAACTCTATATTGGCTGCTGCTACAACGCCCCCCGCGAGCGGAACCATTGGACTCACCAGCCTCCTCCAAGGCCTGAGCTCTCTAACTCCCCATAGGGAATCTATCCTTCTTGGCGACTTTAATCTAAACTGGCTGAGCTGCCACCAGCCTGACTATGTATCCCTATTAAAGCAGCACAACCTGATGCAGGCGATCACTCTTCCCACCAGACTTAATCCACGCTTTGCCACCCAGACTGTACTAGACTGGATCCTCATAGACAGGGAGGACCGAGCATTACATGCTGGCACCATGGCTGACTCTATATGTGATCACTCACCGACCTATCTCCTCTGGTCTTCCAAACTAAAGTGCCCCCCACCCAAATACCTATCTCTCAGAAATTTCAGCTGCTCGGTCTCCACAGATCTCCTTGAGGAGACCCAGTCTTTGGACTGGTCCATGCTTTTTTCCCTTTCCAGTTCAGCCACAGCAGTTTTCACATCTACCCGGACTCTACTAACACTCCAGGACCGCTTTTTCCCTCTCACCACCAGACGGGTCAGAGGCGGGTGCTTGTGCTGGGTCTCTAAAGACCTCCTAACCCTTATGAAGGCCAGAGACCGTGCCTGGTCCATTTTCAAAGCAACCCCTTCTCCTGCCCTCTGGGATGCTTACAGGCGCATGAGGAACAAATGTAAATAACAGGCCAAATTTTTGAAACAGACCCCCTTCCCACCCAATCTGCAAAAGGCCAACCTTGGAGACCCTAGAAAATTCTGGGACTCAATCAGCTCCCTCCTAAACCCCCGCCCCAGCTACACTGCACCACATCTCGACTCCCAGGATGGGCTGCTGACCGACCCTCATGATATGGCCAGTGTCTTCACCTGTAAGTTCACCAACTTATCCATGTACCTAAATAAGCTGCCAACTGCCCAACCTCAAAGCTCAGCCCTAATACCCAATACACTGCCATCCTCCTCCAGCTCTGCCACCTACCCACAAATACCCCCATTTTATTTTAAAGCCCTCTCCATACACGACACAATGAAACTACTCAAAACTCTACCTAACCACAGCTCCTCCGGATCTGATGGGCTATCTCCAGTCTTCCTTAAGCTGATCTCTCCAGTGATTGCCAGGCCACTCACCTTCATCTTTAACCTTGCCCTTTCCACCTCCTCCATGCCTGACCCATGGAAGATAGCTAAGGTTATCCTCATTCTTAAATCTGGTGACCCCAAATCCTCCGACAATTACCGTCCGATATCCATCCTCCCTTAGCTCAGTAAACTACTCGAGAGAGCAGTCCACAATCAGCTCACTGAGTACATAGGTAAATACACCCTCCTATCAACCAACAGCACGGCTTTCACAAGAATCATTCCACTGCCACTGCCCTCACCCTTCTGACCGACCACATCCTCTCTAACATGGATAATGGTAAAGCCACCGGGGCTGTCTTTGTCGACCTCTCAAAGGCTTTTGACATGGTTAACCATGCTCTCCTTACTTCCAAGCTTAGCCTCCTTGGTTGTTCTCAGAAAGACACAAGCTGGTTCACTAACTACCTTACTGATCGCTCACAATTCGTGTGTATTGGTCAAACCTGCTTCCCCACCCTGCCTGTCTCTGTGGGAGTCCCTCAAGGCTCAATCCTGGTCCCCTCCTTTTCTCCTTTTTTGTTAATGCGCTTTCCTTCGACTGCCTCAACTGTCACTCTCTCCTGTATGCCGATGACCTTGTCCTCTTCCACAGTGACAAATCCATGGCTGCAATCTCCTCAGTTCTCTCGCATAACTATGCTGCAGCCCACAGCTGGTTCTCAAAAAACCTCCTCTTAGTAAATGCCAAAAAAACTAAATCCATGCTGTTCGGATCTAAGCCCTTTCTGGCCAAAACTAAAAACCATGCCCCTTATGCTTTCTCACTCCAGACGGCCCAGCCCTGGAGGATGTCAACACCTACAAATGCTTAGGAGTACTGCTCGACCCCTCCCTCACCTTCACTGAGCATGCAAATTCCCTTGTCAGAAGGTTCCATCAAAAGTTAGGTGCCGCCTATAGATTCAGGCAATACCTTACCCCTGAAGCCAGACTAGCCATTGTTCAGGGTAATCTTCTCCCTATTCTTAACTACTGCTCCCCTATTTATGCCAGGACCTCGGCTACTGCCATGGCTAAACTCTCCGCTGCCTACAACAGTGCCTGTTGCTTTGCTTTATTGGCCCCATTCTCCATCCACCACAGTACCCTCTATAATACCCTTGGATGGCTACCGCTACAAGGTCGCTTTGACTTAGCCCTCTGCTGCATGGTAGTCAGTGTCATCCACACGGCTCCAGAATCCCCCCAACTGCCCTTCTGAAAACCAGAATGCTCCTCCGCAACCTCCACTCTAATGGATCTCCCCCTCTAGCGTTCCTAGGGTATACACCAACATGGGTAGCAGAGCTTGGTCTGCAGCTGCCCCTTTACAGTGGAACAAACTACCGGCTGAACTCCATTCCATTGACACACACTCCAGTTTCAAGTCCCACCTTAAATTCTGGTTCCTGGCAAACTCATCCTGCCTCTGCTCCCTGGGGTCTGACACCAACCCACAAGAGTCAACTCCCCAGCCCAGGGGCTACCCACCTACCCACACAAGTCAACTCCCCTGCCTACAACTGTTATATCCTATTTTTCACAGTAATAATTTACTTCCTTGCCTGTACATATTGTATATATATTTTTTACTGAGTATTCTGTGTATTACTTGCTCACTGGACGATGCAGTCACACATTGTACACTGTGCCTACGATTTGTTTGTTTTGTACCAAATCTCCTCATGTCCGATATTGAAACCTTGTATTCACTGTTCTCAACAGGATCTGTGCATGAAACCTGTATATTACGCCTACTATTGTTGCTTGTATCAAATCTGTTTCATGGGTATTACTGTTACCTTGTATTCCACTGTCACCCTGCGCCATGTGTTATGGCCCGGGTCGTGCCTGAAAACGGTCCCTGGGATCAATGCACTCACCTGGTTATCAGAGTCATAAATAAAATAAATAAATATTCAAGGCATACCTGGAACAGGAGCCTCTACTGAGTGGCTTGATGGGCACTCCACAGGCCCGGGCAACGGCATGGGAGGGTGTGGCCTGTGCTGTGAACCAGCAGGGCACCCATCAAAAGTCTGAGCAGGAGTGCAAGAAAAAGGTCGGCACAGACAGGAGGAGGATTAAAGAGAAGGTGGTGGCCATCTGGGCAGTGTGTGCAGCTACAGACAGTGGACAGCCTGTCATGCCCCAACTGACGCTGCTGGAGGAGTTGGTGATGGCTACCATGTGGCGCAGTGCCCTCGAGGGCGTGCCAGGTGGAGGCTTCCAGACCAGGAGGCAGCCCATCATTGCATGGTAGGTATGGCAGTGATGGGGGCAGAGGTGGGTGACAGCGGCACTAATGCGACTGTGTACCCTTTCAGCTCCTGAGTGCCTGCATGCAGCGGCCGAGGTGGGGGTGTCCACCATGGGGGCGGTCCTGGACCCGGAAGACCGTCCGTCCACCTCCACTGGTGTTCGGGGGCCAGATCTCATGCAGCCCAGCACCGCTGTCCATCTGGATTCCCGTGGCGTGGTTGCGGACGAGGCCCTGGCTGTGTTTCAGCACAATGCCAGGCATGGCGTCCAGTGTGCCAAGACACAGATCGGGGTGGGGTCTGGGACCGATGACGATGAGACCATCATCTCTGACAGCACTGTTGTGGTTGCGGGGGAGGCACCCATACCACACAACCACCACGGCAGCACAGACGGTGCCCTGGAGGCGGTTGGCTGCCCACCGGCCACCTCCCCCGGCGTCGCCGTGTGCGCCACTGGTATGGCACGGGCTGACGGTGGTGGTGGTGGTGGTGGTGGTGGTACAGCCACACCAGTGCTGCCCTGTGCACAGCGGCTGGAGGGGCAGCAGCGGTGGTTGGATGGTGTCCAAGGGGGGGCTAGGTGCAGCGCCCGCCGATGGTGCACCGCATAATGAGCAGCCCCAAGAGGGCCCCACTGTGCAGCACCCACCATCACAGGGGGCTGGGCCGCGGGGTCAGGCACCACCTGTGTATCAGCACACTGTCCATGCGCCCCAGGGCAGTGACCCCTTGGCCAAGTACACCCGTCTGCTACGGGCCTCCAATGAGCAACAGGTGCTGGTGGTGGCAGGGGTGTGAGCGCTCCGTGCAGAGCTGCACCAGGCAGCAGAGCGGCGTGACAGGGACTTTGCCCAGCTACTGGCAGAGAACACATGATTGCAGGTGGACATGATCACAGCCATGGATTGCTCACCGCTATGGTCACAGCCGGCCTGGCCCCACTGGCCTCCCTGGTGCATGGCCATCCGCTGCATACCCCGTGGAGTGCATTCTCCACTCCTTGGTCACGGCGTTGAGCGACCCCCTCTGTGTCGATGCTGGGATCCACTGTGGGCATTCGAACACCTGGAGCGGGCATGTTCAGACGCAGACACCTGCGAGGACCCGGTCATGTTACCGCAGTGAGACCCCTGGGGGAACGTCACAGACACCCCCTGTGGCCGTCGCACAACCAGAGTCCACTGGGCAGTCACGGCAGGGCCATCCACATGTCCGCGGCGGCCATGCAACCCTGTGGCATTCCTGAACCACCCATCTCCCTGTCCACTGTCTGCTGCTGCCCTGTGTGCACATTGGTGTAGCATGTGCGTGTGTGTCCCTTGGACGTGGCAGCCATGGTCGACACTGCACACATGCCTTGTGCACACCCACCCGGCTGCTGGCCACTGTGGTGTGTGGATAATGATGCCGGCAAAGCGCTGACTGCCACTGTGCACTGGTGCTCAGAGTCTGACACATGCCCAGTGCCCACCTCTGGGTGGGGGCATGATAGGTCCTGTGTGTGTGTGTGTGTGTGGTGTGTGCTGGGCTGTGCTGCATGCTTCCATGGTGTCCAGTCCCACGCCTGTCTGCGCTCCCCTCCTGCCGTCCCTGTCACGGGGCCCACCCATGCATGCCTGTATACTGTGGCATTGACCCCGGGACATGCATGTGGACATGGTCACCTACCTGCATGCTCCATAGTGCTCCCCTGCAATTGTGTCCAGGTGCTGCTGTGCCATCCTGGTCAGCTACTGCTCCCCTTGCCTGGGGGCTGCCCACCACCACCAGGCCCGACTGCTGTGTCATCACCACTGCTGTTCCCCTCGTCGACCTCGACAGCTATCCCACAGTTGGTGGCCATGTTGTGTAGTATACAGCAGGCCAGGAATAGGCCGCAGGCCTTTGAGGGGCTGTACTGTAGGGCACCGCCAGACCTGTCCAGGCAACGGAACCATGCCTTCAGCAGCCCAAACACTCGCTCGATGATATTCCATGTGCTGGCGTGTGCCTCATTGTATTGGTCCTGTGCTGGGGTCGATGGGCGCTGGTATTGGGTGAGCAGCCAGGGCCGGAGTGGGTAGCCACTATCACCTGTGTGTAGAGATGTCTGGTTAGCATGGTGGCCTGTGTCACTGCACCCACCCACCGTCCCACCCACACCCCCTGGCACCCCTGCCCTAGCATCCCCCACGCCCTGCCCTTTTGTGCCCGGCTGTCCATTTACGTAGCATACTCACCTACTAGGTGGCCAGTGGGGATGTCCCCACTCTCAAACCTGTGGCACAGTGCTGACTGGTGCCAGATGAAAGCATCATGTGCTCCACCAGGGTGTGTGGCACAGACCTTGATTATGCACCCCCTGGCATTGCACACCACCTGGCAGTTGACACTGGGATAGCCCTTATGTGGATGCCGACATGGGTGCAGTCGATGGCCCCCAGCACATTAGGCATACGTGCCACCCTGTGGAACTCCTGCATGTTCACTGTATGCTCTGCCTGTGTGCTGGGGAAACTAATGTATTCTGCAGCATGTGGCAGCAGTGCGCTGAGGAACTGTGTGAGGAACCATGACGCGGCTGACTGGGTTATGCCTGTGGTGTCCCCTGTTGGTCTCTGGAAGATACCCATGGTGAGCAGGCACATGCCAGCCGTGACTTTTGTCTCCATCGACAGGGCGTGGCTCCGTCTTATGGGTGCCTGCATCTCCTCACTGCACAGCTCACAGAGCTGCCTCAGAATTGCCCAGTTCAGGCGGTACTGGCCCACAATCTCTGTGTCACTGTACTGTTTGAAGGTGGTGCGGGCACGGTACCACCTGTTCTAGGTGTACCACCGACAGACCCTTCCACAGCCATGCCAGCCTGCAAGCTGCCTCCTCACACCACTCATTACTGCTTCCATCTGGAAGATGGCACTGGCCATGGCCTTGGTTGTTCTCCCCCCCCGATCGGCTGTCTCCCCAGGACCCCCGGCTATGTGCTGCTGACTAAGCCCCTACACTGGGTGCACACCTGTGTTCTGGCTTCCTGGCCAGTGGACTGAGGGCTGTGGCCTCTGCCTTCCACCTGTCTGGGCCCCTGTACAGCCCCTCCTGTGCTGGGTGTCACAGGCACCCACTGTGGATGTTGCCTCCAACCCTGTCTTACGCCCACACACACACACTCACACATCCGCTCACACTCATAGCCTCTGTCAGTGTCACACACTCTGGCCAACACTGTGTGCCACTCCCAGCCTGCCTCTGTCTCTTTGTGGCTCCCCTTCCGCTGTATAGCCTGCCCGCTCACTCTCCCTCTATCTGGCTCCCCTCTGGTGCAAGCCTCCTTCCCTCACTTGCTCCCTCTTTTTATGTGCTCACGTCTGATCTGCGCAAGTCCCGTTTGTTCCTCTCTTGTGCCGTCTGCCTGCTGTTGAATATCGCGCTGCACCGCATATTCATGGCTACGCCCCCTGCACTTGCGCATGCATTCCTTACCATTGCGCATTGATGCATTGAGACTTGTGCTGCGCAACTGCTGCTGCTGAATATTGCTTTCCGGTGCATTGGTGCAGTTGCGCTAGCAAATTCCTGTTGCGCATTGCGCAACTGCTTTGAATATCCCACCCTATGTTTTTACTATTTTTCTACACTGTCTTCCATGACGCATAGCACAGCCAGTGTGTGGTTGATTGGTCTGAAACTTGTGCAAGGAACATGCCAGTTTTTGTTTGGTGAAAAAATGTTGTTCTGTTCCAGAGTTATGGCCATTCAAAGTTGGCCCGCTTCGCAGTTACTGATTTTTCATCCACCAGGTCCGCCATTTTAGTGCATTTTAGTGAATGTCTCTGGAATGGTTTGGTCTTTTCACATGTAGAAAAAAAATACAACAAATATATTGTAGGTGATGCCTTTTATTGGACTAACAAAATTATTTTTAATTTTGTTAGTCCAATAAAAGTTATCACCTGCAACATATTTGTATTTTTTCTCTACATTGTTGACTGGACTAATACGGCTACTACATTTCTCGTCTTTTCACATGTAATTTGATGGGTGTTGAGTGGATGTCCTGGAGATGTGAATTATGCTGTTTACATGTTTGAGAAATAATTTGCTGTGGAGATACCGAGTGTTGCAGTTAACATTTTGCACATAGCGTTCTGCATGGTGCTACTGCCTTTAAATTTATAGTATAGGTAGCCCTAGTGGCATGGAGGTGCCTTACAGTGGTTTCATGTGTAAAACATTAACAGGTGCAGAATTATGCCACGCCAATGAATGAAAATTTGGTTCATTATGCTTCAATAACTTCTGAACCGTGTATCCAAGTTGCCTGACATTTGGAATGTACAAAGATTTATAAATCTTCTTTCACTGTGCCAATTTTTGGGTCACTGGCTCTTACGATTGCTGAATTGTGCATGTTACGTTGTTTGCTCATGGTGCTGTGCAACCGTTGAATGTATGTACACACAATTCTGGACACACGGTGTGCCATGGTACATGTCTTCATTTAACAATTTTCATTTCAGTCGGTCATACAGTTTTTGTGCAGCGAAGTGACAAAAAATCACATGGCCCTGCGCTCCCACCATCACATTCCATTCACTATTTATAGTGCGCTTTCTCAAAAAGAAGGGAAATTCATGGCAAAAAACTCCATTTAATGCATCAGCTAGGGTTGTTCCACAGCGACAAAAGTGAGGAAATTCAGTGTTAGGGTTGCCACAACTTGCACCCCATGCCCACCCCGTCCCCACCAACAGGCATCAGGGTGTGCGTTGGGGTCATCGGTCCTAACTCTCACCCCATTCTCCTATACTGCACTGCTTCAGCTTATTTACACGTGGAATGGGTAGAGAGTTGAGATGTACCATACCCCCGATGCCTGTTAGTGGGGGCGGTGGCATGGGGTACAAGGGGTGGCAATCCTAACACTGAATTTCCTCACTTTTGTCGCTATGGAACAACCCTAACTGATGCATTAAATGGAGTGTTTTTCCATGAATATATATGTGTGTGTGTGTGTGTGTGTGTGTGTGTGCATGTGTACAGCTATATACATTTATAAAATGGGTAGGAAAAATTGTGTCTGCCGATTTGTAGCAACACATCAAATGACCATGCACATATCAGAGTGCGACCATACCTACACTTTTACCCCCCTCCAAAACAATTTTTACATTTTATAAGATAGATAAACCACTCTGAGGTGTGCAGTTGTGCTCTGATATACGCACGCCTTGGGTGGTTGACGCTCTTGGCCTGTGACCTTGTGTGTAACCATGCACACCAAGGTGTGCATATATCCCAGCATGACAGCACACCTCAGAGTGGTTTATCAGTTACATATACACTGTATGTGTGTGTATATATATATATATATATATATATATATATATACACACACACATATATATATATATATATATATATATATATATATATTATATATATATATATATATATATATATATATATATATGTATGTGTGTGATGTGTTGTATATATATATATATATATATATATATATATATATATATATATATTAGAGGCAAAAACTCCATCTAATGCATTAGTTAGGGTTGTTCCACAGCGACAAAAGTGAGGAAATTCGGTGTTAGGGTTGAAACCCCTTGGACCCCTGCCCACCCCCCCAACCGGCATTGGGGTGTGCATTGGGGTCATCAGCCCTAACTCTCACCCCATCACATGTGTAAAACAGCAGAAGTGTAGGAGAATGGTCACTTCCCAAATTGACGTATACTGTAGGTGTTAGGATAATAGGTAGAATGATTATGTCCAATGGTCTTCCTCCATTTTACCCCACCTACAGTATGTAGGTACAGTACACCCTTTTGTTTGACCTTCAAAGATAGAGGAATAAAAAAAACAACAGTGCAACTTTTTGCTTGCTGGTTTAAAAGTTATTACTGCTTTTAGAGGTAACTCTGTTGCTGCTTAAATGTCAGTTTATCATGTGTAGCATACACACACACACACACACACACCTGGAGCAAAGGAATATAAAAAATTGTGCTAAAAAGGGCCCAAAACAGGATGTAATTAAAGCAGTGCACCTTTTTGGTTCTACAGGCTATAGGTAGCTATGAAGAAAACAGTACACTGGAATCTGGGAGCGTTACCTTGGGCAACATGGAATTTATGGAAGATTTGGTGAGTTACAAATACACTAACTGTAAATGAGCATGCCAAGTTGTTAATAATTTGTATCTACTGCAATGTCAAGGAAATAGTTGCTGTAAATTTGAAGGATAGTTTTATGCCAGTCAAATATCATATCATTGCTGAATGTCACTGATAGGGCTGTGCAGATTGTTGAATTTTGGACAGAATGAAATTCTGCAGAATTTTAGAAAATTCTGCCGATTTCCAACATTTCCAGAATTTCGACATTCTGCATGCAAAATGTTTTTTTGCAGAATAATATTCTGCAGTTCACATAAACTGCTGATTCTTTTTTCACAATCTGTGGAAAATTATTCTGCAGTTTACATGATCCACAGAAAATTATTCCGCAGTTTGCACAGAAATGTTTTTTAAAATTACACAGAATTTAAAAATAAATTCTGCAAAGCATTGCCATTCTGCAGCAGTTCTGATGGTGGAATTTTGCATTCCACACAGCCCTATCCACTGACTTTATGGGTGAGTCCTGTTCAAGTCTTGAGTCTACTACACCAATGTATAGAGCGTTTGGTGCTCATTGCAATGCTGCCACCTAGGCGGCCACATCTAGCAGTGCAGATGAGAGTACCATGTCAGTTGGGGTGGCTTTTTTGTGGGTATATATTTATAAAATGGGGAGAAAAATAAATATCCAAACCCAGAGTTCTGATTGTATAAAACACATCACATGACCGTACATATATCAGAGCACGACCTCACACCTGCACTTTTACACCCCTCCAAAACAATTTTGCCATTTTATAAGATAGATAACCCACTCTATGGTGTGTGATCACACTCTGATATACTCACGCCTTGGGAGGTTTATGCACACCAAGGTGTCCGTATATCAGAGCGTGACTGCACACCTAAGAGTGGGTTATCAATTATATACAGTGTGTGTGTGTGTGTGTGTGTATATATGTGTGTGTGTATGTGTGTGTGTGTATATATATAATCTTGGATACGCAATGGCCTGACTCAGAATATGCCATTTATCTTTGTAAGCGAGGAGGCAGGACAATAACTTATGAGTGGCAGAGCCACGAGTGAGCTACTGTATGTAACTCCTGCCCCTTCACAAGTGATGATAAACTGGCATATTGTGAGCTGGCCCATGGTGTGTCCAATTTATAAAATGTATTTTAAGTTGTGAAGCTTTTCAACTAGTTCTTTTTTAGATGTTTTGACTGTTTTTGTTTGATATGACTGCTCTGTTTTTAGATCAGCAGAGCCATTGTGATGTCATCAGACATTGCACAAGCTGTGCTTCCATTGGTAAAAAGTTTCCTTTGTGACCAGTCTAAAGTGGAAATAAATTCTCAGAATGAAGATAAATGATTTATCTTAATTTAGAACACTTCAGTGCCCAAAACATATCATTTATCTGTAAGGTTCAAGTCTCACCTACATTGTATTCTTCTACATTATAGGAGTGGGGTAGCACCCCGACAGTTAGGGTTGTACTATGACGTTAAACTCCAATTTTTGCACCTTAATAACTTTAGCATTCTTGATAGCTCAAAATTTGGCATGCGCGGTTATTCTGCCAGTGTCTCAAAATGTGGAACGTTTTGCAACCGTATCTTGTATGGTATTTGAGATATGGAGTGGTAAAAAAAAGTGTAAAACTGCCACTTTTGTCCTATACCTAACATGGGATTTTTTGCTCTCATCTACAGCCCAGACGAAATTAATTTGTTTTTCAGAAATTTTCAAGGATGATGGGGTCTGTGCCCAGGGTGTGCCTTTGTATATTTTGGTGAAAAGATATCTCACCATTTTCAAATATTAATGGTTGTTGTGATAGCGGCTAGACAGGCAGGTTATTGAAAACCATTTGGACTGTTAATATTGAAGATCTGCTCTGAGAAATACTGTTCGTACTGTCCGCCATCTTTTTTTTCCTGTTTTAAATCTTGATTTCTTTTTTTTTAAATTAATATGCTTTATTAGTACTTCAGTTTTAGTTTTTTATATGTTAAATCCTGATTTCTAAGGAAATACTAGTTATGGAATGAACAAGACCTATATTAAGGTCTTGTTCACATATTTAATTACATTTAAAAATTTGCAGTGCAAGTATGTTTTTTGGGGTTGAGAATCATATCACTCATCACTCGCTTAGGTAAGGATTGCTCTATTTGAAAATAACCATTCGAATAGTAAATTACAGTTCAAACTTTACTGTTCGAATGGTCCTTAACTAAGCCATTGAAGGCAATATGATTCTCACCCCCCAAAAAAGACAGAATTGCACAGAAAATTGTTAAATTATTATACTCTATGTTGTCTAGTGACATCCCCACCCTCCCATCGCAATCCCCTTACTTGAATTTTATTTCCCTGTTATGTATAGTGGCACCCGCCACCCTCTGATCACAATCCCCTTATTTAATAATAGAAGAATAATATATTTATTTTTCAGCTACTTGTTAATTTGTTCCAGTCCCTTTAATGTCCACGGTGTCTGCAGGGTTTGCGGTGCTGATGGTATTTGTTGTGTCTACTGCGCCTGCTTTTGGAAGATGAAGTGTGGAGCCTACTGAAAGAATTACCGGAAGGCAAGCAGGAGAAAAGCAGGAGAAAAAGAAAAAGATTGATTGGGAGAGTGAGGAGCCAGCTTGACGGTGGGGATAGTTTTTTCCCTTCTGCTTGGATCCTAGATTTTGCTGTGAAAATTTGCAGCAATTGCAATTAAATAACATAGCCTGCATAAGTGTATTACATATCCCTGGTGTCTAGTGGTACCCCCCGCCCTACAATCGCAATCCCCTTACTTGAATCTTATTCCTCTGGTGTCTACTAGCACTCTCCACCCTCTGATCGTGATCCCCCTATTTAATGTATAGTTCCCTGGTGTCTAGTGGCACCCCCCACCCTCCGATCGTGGTCCCCTTTAGTTTTTAGTATTTATATATCCTTGGTGTCTAGTTGCACCTCCTACCCTCTGATCACGACCCCTTGCTTTATTAGTTGTATATGCTGCTTCAGTTTTAAAAAAAAAGATGCAGAATAGCTCCCTCTGTTTTTTGCAAAGCTGTAGAAAAGAAAATGGTCTCTCGTCAATCAGACTTTACAACCCCCATCTCCCACTCAGCACCCAACACCCCACACCCCACAGTACACCCCCCAACGCACCCTCACTCACCTGAGCAGGTCCCAAGTTTGAGATCCGCTCTCCAATAGAAGACACGTCTTGCTGCTGAAACTGGCAACTGCAATATGAGAAACTAAAGTAAATGCGGTTCAATGTATTTCAATGGGGGTTTCAACTTTTATGCGTAACTTAGCCATTTTTTGACATTTTGACCCCAAATTTTCAACATGGCCTTTTGGGGACCCTACCTCATGAACAATATGACTGTCATTACACAACTCTAGCTCAGAAGGTGATTTTTGCGGTTACTTGGTGAATTCACCTTTTGGGCAGGATTTGAAAACTTATCCTGCCCTTGTTCATGAGGTGGGGTCATAAGAAGGCTATATTGAAAATTTGGGGTCAAAGTATGTAAAAATGGCAAAGTTATGACCATTCATTGCAGGTTTGCTATGCACCTTTATAACTTTGGAAATCTGAAATATTTTGACACCAAATTTTAAACATATACATCTTATTACCTACCTCATATATGTCACAACTGTCATTTTTAAAATCCAGGCCAAAATGTGTTTTCGCATCTGTGGCGCTGAATGGTGTTGCAGTTGCATAAAATTACATTTTGGTGGGGATTCAAAAATTTTCTGTACCAGGTACATGAGGTGGGGTAATAAAATGGCTATACTGACAATTTGTTCACTGTTGTCCTATAAATGGAAGCAGAGGGCTCTTCCACAGTGACATACATATACGCATCTATGAAGGGATGGAAGCGCTGGGCCCAAAGGGCCCTGTGCTCCCACAACCAAATACGGATACGATTACTCTATCTCAAAAACTAGATGTGGGTGGGGGCGCTGGGCCCAGAGGACCCTGTGCTCTCACAGGCAAATAAGACTCTGATTAGACTATCTCAAAAAGTAAGGAAATTCATTTTAAAAAACTGCATTGATGCATCAGTTAGGGTTCAGGATAAAGCAAAAAAAGTAGGGAAATATGACATTAGGGTTATCAACCCTAACACCCCATTACCACTCTGGAGGCAGTCAGACCTAACGCTCATCCCATTTTCATTCAGTGTACACATTTACGCTTGTTTAAAGATGAAATGGGGTGAGCATTAGGTTTGACAACCCCACGGAATGCCTGATTTGCTGCCTTCAGGGTGGTGGTGGGGTGTTAGGATTGAAAACCCTAGAGTCCTAATTCCCTTCTTTTTGCGTTTTATCCCAAACCCTAACTGATGTAGTAACGCAGTTTTTTTGCAGTGAATATAACACGTGTGGGCCATTTTCCCCATAGAAAAACTACACAAACACCATATACCCATTAATTAAATCTATTTACCCATGCATTAAATCTGTGTACTTCAGCAAATAAAAATATACAGGACCTGGGACTGCTGCCAAGTGGAAAACAAAATTAAGATCTGCATTGCAGCATGGCTTTCTTTTGTGTCTTTTGGTTAGCAATCAGGGATTGAAAAGCAAAAACTTGTTTTAAATTAAGCTGCATTTATTGAGGGGATAAAGGGAAAGCAGGGAGGAGGGAGGATTCACTGAGCGAGTGGGTGGAGTTGAACTTGGGAGCAGCACTGTAGGAGTGCCCGGGGCAACATGGAGCTACAGCCAGCCCACAGGGCTGCTCTAGGCTCTTTATGCCTCCCAGAGTTCCTCGTGATCCCTCACATGAGCAAAGCATGAGTGCCATGAAGCAGGAGTGTGTCATCTTACTAAAGGACACATGTAGGACTTCCATAGGGCAGACTGCAGGCCATAACTCAGCAGAGGCCAAGGGAGTGAGCGGGGGTTAAAAAAAGGGGGTCTGCAGTTAAAGGTATGCAAACAGGGTCAAACCGGACAGGCCCAAGGAGGCAGGCTCGGACTGTGTTTGGAACTACTTCCTATCTGGGGGCCAGTGAAGGCAGGTGGATTATCTGATTGCAGCTACTCCCTATTTGGGGTAGGCTGTGGAAGGTAGGTGGGCAAACTGGGTTAGGCCTGCAAAGACAGGTGGGCGTACTGATTGGAGCTATCCATATCTAGGGTAGGCCTGCAGAGATAGGTAAGGTTGTGTTTGTAATAGAACACTGAGACAGGGGGCAAGAAGGGCGAGGGTAGTGTGCTGTAGGATGTGTGGGGCTACAGTGTTCCTGGGAACAATGTGAGAGGCAGGGGTTGCCCAATATGTAAGTGGCTAAGTTCCTTGATAACTGACGTGCAGCTGCTAAGAAAGGAGTTGGGAATACTGACAGGAAGGCAGGAGAGCTGATTGGGCCAGAGGTAGTATCAAGGAGTAGAGGGGAGTGTAGGTGCATCATGGGTCCAATTGCACTGAGACCCACTGCCTCAGAGGGTGAGGAAGCCAAGGGGGGCAGGATGGAGGGAGGCCGGGGGAGGAGGAAGGATGGGTAGCAGGGAGGGAGGTGCAGGTGCACAAGTGATACCATTAAGGGAATCACTTACAACCAATGAGTACTGCACGGAGAGTGGGGGGATCTAGGTGGGACACAGATGATAGAGGGGCTGCTGATCTGTAGTAGGGGGTATGGGAGAGGCTGCAATGGGTAAAGAGGGAACAGGGGGCATGGCAAGGACAACAGGAGGAGAATGGAGCACCTTTTTGGGAGTAGTGAGGAGGCAGTGGTGGTAGTGGTGGTGGAGAGATGGAGGGATGGTTCAACTACAGTTGGAGAGGAAGAGTGGGTAGACAAGAAGGGGGAAGGGCACAATAGGCAGACAGCGGTTGAGGGGAAGAAGAGGGGCAAAGATAATGGAGGAGGGATGGACGTAGGATGGGTGAAACAGGTAAAGGTATATCCAGAAGCAGGAGGGGTGGAAGTGAAGGGTAGAGTCAAAATAATAGAGCATTCAGTAGTGAAGAGGATTAGATAGGTTAGATGGATTAGATGGGTTAGGAGGGGGAGGACAGCATGGTAAGAGAGTGTGTCTTCTGGGAATGACGGCAGAGTGCATAGGACCGATGGATTGTTCCATTCACACAGGGGATGGGAAAGCCCCATGTGGTTGGTCACCTAGATACTAATGGTCTAGCCGAATGCAAGGTAGGTATGGTTCAGGAGAGGCTTAGAATGGGGGGGCAGGTCTGCAGGGTGGAGGATAAGTTGGTAGCCTTCTTGGAAGTGCTGCTGGTACCTAGAGGCAAGCAGCTAGGAAACAAAGGACAGAGGCACTTAATGGCTAGTTGAGGAACTGGTATAGGGAGAATGGAATTAGATACATAGGGAATGGGGGGGGGGACTGAGATGACAAAAACCTCCTTGCATGGGGAATGGTTTGGGAAATATATATACAGGAGCTTAAATTTTGTTTTAATTTACTATACATTTTTGAATTTTCAACCAGAAAGTCAATAACAAACAAGAACTATAACACAAATGATACAAACATCAAATGTACCTAAATAACTACAATACCTACACAAAAGAAACACTTCCCCAATTCACACACACCCCACCCACCCCTTCCCTCCCTACCAGTGGAGAATGTAAAACACAAGTTCAACAGTCCACACTAATCATTATAAGGGCCCCCATAGGAAAGATGAAAACTGAAATGCCTCATCAAATAAGAGCCTAAACAACTTGATATGCAGGGTGTTGTTCTGTAGCCACAGACTCAGGAAGGGTGAGGTAAAAGATGAGATAAAATATAAGCACCGCTCAGGGGCTAGGCTGAAGCGAAAATAGAGTGTGGAGTTTGCTCCACTTCCTACTATAACCCAAGAGTTGACCCCAAAGGCTAGCCATCATCATCTTAAGGTGAAGGTTGGCCAGGAGTTTGTTCAACCACTCTATATAAGAAATGTCCTGTTGATCTTTCCAATGGCGCAGGACCATACGCTTCACTGACAGTGAAATTATGGACATAAAGTATCTCCTTTCTTTAACAGGGATCTATTAGTAGTTTCCCACCAGACAGATTTTGGGGGTAAACAAACTCTCTAAGCCTAACATAGGGTCCGCTTTCTGCTTGATCTTCTCCCGGGGGGGGGAGGGGCAACTTTAGGGCATTCCCACAAAATATGGAGTAGAGACCAACCCCTTATTCACACCTAGTACACAGTGGGGATACTGTTCTCCTCATTGTAGCCAGTCGAGCAGAGATGAAGTGAATATTATGTAAGATATAGAACTGGGTATGACGAAGTTTGTTGTTAGCAGTACATACATACAAGTCTGTCCAGATACGGTCCCAGTTAAACTCATTGTCTGGGAAAGAGGTTGACCAATAATGGGAGAACCCAGTAAGATCTGTGAAGAGCTTGGAGAGCTAAGGGGATGTAATTTGTGAAATCGAGTGTGGTTGCCAGGCTAAGGAATGAAGCATGTGGAGAAAATTCCCTTGGTTAACGTTCCAAGAATTTTGGCCAGACCAACTGATTAGCAAATGCCTAAGCTGATATACCTTAAAAATATTCCTAGGCAACAAACATAGTTGCGTTAGCAACTCCTGGCTGGCACAGAGTTGACCACTGACTACCAAGTTGGAAACCGCTTTCCCTTCTATCTGGGGAATCATTTCCTAGGTCACCATTCGTCCCCTCAATTTCAAATTAGGATTATGACAGAGCAGCTGGGAAATATCGTGCAAATTATCATATCTCAGAGCCCTGCATAATTGAATATGGACCTTCAGGGATCAAGAATAACTGAGCCATGAATTGACTGTGGCAAAGTTTAGAAAATAAACAGGAGACTATCAGGGAGAGACCTGATTCAGTAATTAAATGCCTCTCATCTGGAGCCACACTAGTATGTATGGTGGATCCCCACCAACAAGGGGGGCCAGAGTAATCTTGGAATATTTAGCAATATGACCAGCCAAGTAGTATAGGAAAAGTTTAGGCAGTTTAAGGCCACCATGGTGTTATGCAGCCCCCAGCCAGACATAGGAAAGCCTTGGTGGTTTACCCTGCCAGATGAAAATTGATATGAGACCATGAACCTTCTAAAATTACTTAAGAGGCAGCACCACATTTAGCATGTGGTGGTATGATAACCCAGGCAAAACATTCATTTTATAATGCTAATTCATCCCTGGAGAGATAGATATAAAGGAGACCATCTAACAAGATCGTGCTTAATCGTAATCAAAAGATCATCTAGGTTCAATTTTATGAGTTGGGCAGAGTTATGGGCAAGGGTTATACCCAGATACATAAGCCACATGGCCCAAGTGAGCTGGAGAGGCATTATGTCCACCTTAAATACCCTTGAGTTAAGTGGCACTACTACTGTCTTATCCAGGTTTAATTTATAATTAGAGAAGCTACTGAATTCCTGAATAATAGACAATGCCGCTGGGATGGAGGTAACTGGATCTGTAATATGCAGAAGTATATCATCTGCATATGTGGAGAGCCTGAGGTCAAAAGGGCCTATGCGTATGCCTTGTAACATGGGGGAGGTCTTAAGATGGTATAGCAGGGGCTCTAAATATAGATTAACTAGACTGGGGAGACAGCGGGCATCCTTGCCACGTACCAGAACACAACAGGAAAAGGGAAGAAAGTACCCCGTTACAATAAATGTTTGCCCTCTGTTTAGAATATAAAACCCGGATCCACTTTATGAACTCAGGAGGGAACCCAAACTTCTCCAGAACAGCAAACATGAAAGTCCAATTGACCCTATCAAAAGCTTTCTCCGGATCCAGGGAGACCAAGGCCATAGGTAAAAAGTTTTCCATGGATACAGAGAAAATATGGGCTAATTACGCAAATGATCTGCTGAGGAGCAGCTTTTACATATCCCACCTGATCCTTACTGACCAATCCCTCCCAGACCGAGTGATCCAAGCAGCCAAAATTTTGGTAAAATCTTAATATCATAATTCATTAGGGAGACAGGGTGATAGTTCGACACCCTATCCCGGGGCCTACCTGACTTCGGCAGTACCACTATCATGGCTTCCAACAAGGTAGGGTCTGACAGTTCAAAGTTACTCAGGTAAGAGTAGAGCTTCTGTAGTAAGGGGCCAGCTCATTAACAAAGGGTTTATAAAAATTTGGCGAGAAGCCATCAGGCCCTGGGAGCTTTGTCCAAAGGCAAAGAAGTAATTGCCTCTAGTATTTCCTGAGACATAATAGGCTGGATGAGGCTAGATTGTAGATTATGTGTCAGACAGGGGAAGGGAATGGCAGCCAGATAAGTACGGGTCTCCTCAGCAGATGGAGCATCTACAGGGGGATTGTATAAATGTTGATAATAAGATTTGAACTCCTGGACAGCATCTTTGGGGGAGGTCAAACAAGTGTCATTTGCCAAGGAAGACAGGGCCAGAACAAGTCGGGACTCCTCCTGTTCTCGTAACCTCAAAGCAAGAAGGCGTCTCGCCTTATCTCCTTGCTCAACATACATGGCGTGTATCTTCAAGAGGGCATACTCAGCCTTTTTCCCTCAGGGTCTCTGAATATTGATCACGAAGCACCTCAAGGGCAGTACGGTCCACCTCAGAGGGTTCACAGGAAAGAGTTTTTTCCAGGGTCTGGATGTGGTTTAGCAAAAGGAGGGAAGCCACTTCCTACTTTCACTTCTTTGTGGAGGAAATCTGTATGAACTCGCCTCTTAGAACACATTTTAAGGTACACCAGACCTTGTCCACTTTGGGAAGCAAACCCACATTCTGGGAAACAAACTGGGTTATGACATCCCGAATTCGGGCTAGCACCCCTTCGTCCTTAAGTAACTGGGTATTGAGTTTCCAGGACTTATCCCGTTGGATTTTGGGCACCAAGGTACTCTCCATCCATATCGGGGAATGATCCGAGAGAACTCTAGGAGCAAAACCACAGTTCAAAATGCCCGAGACAGCATTTCTGGTAACTAGAAAATAGTCAATCCGAGAGTAAGAGTTATGCACCGGCGAGTAGAACATGTTCTCTCGTGCAGAGGGAAATAACAGGTGCCAGGGATCTCTGAGGCCGACCATCTCGGCCATCTCCTGGAGGGATATTTGGGCAGGGGAGAGTCCAGGACTTAGTTGATGAGTCTTATCAAGGTCTGGAGAAAACACCAGGTTCCAGTCGCCTGCTAAAATAATAGGGAGGTGCAGGAAAGGAGCCAGTAACATAGACAGGATAGAAAAGAACCCAGGGTTATCCCTATTAGGTCCATAAATGGAACCGAGAAGGATCTCTCTGTGGTCCAGTACTCTTTGTAGAAAGACACAGTGGCCTTAGGGATCTGCCATAAACTATGACACCTGAAACTGGACCCCTCTGAAAATCAAAATAGCTACCCTCTTCTGGGAGGTGAAGTTCCCAGCTGCAAAACATTGGACTATAGCCTGCCTACAGAACAGAGGCACTTCCGAGACCAATAAATGTGTTTCCTAAAGAAACACTATTTGGCAATGTAACAAAGTGAGGTGTCTTAGCACCTGATATCATTTAACCCTTGAGCGGGCACCTTTAATATTCCAAGAAACATACCTCATACCCATAAATTGGAGACAAAATTGGGCCACCAGAACAATACCCTTATCATAAATGGCGGACCCAATACCGGTATCATAGAGCTTCTCCGCTGCAACCCCCCTCCCAGTAAACTGTGTTAAATCTGTAAGATTCACCTACCACAAGAATCTATACTCATACAGCCTAACAACGCAATTATCCAAATCAGTATTAATAGTAGAAAAAAGGTCAGGCCTAAAACTGGCATACAAACCGGGCGGGGTAGATTTCTGGAACTTTCATCCCATTCCACCCAGATCCCCAACACCCACAGATACAGCAAACCTAGTCAGTAGAAACATGAGTAAATGAAGTACCCCCCCAAACCCTCCACACATACCCCAACAATAGCTTTACTCCCAGTCCAAACGACTGACCTCTCATAGCCTTCCGGGCCATGATGTCAACTATTACTAGCCACAGCCACTCTCCCTCCCGCCCTGCCAGAATTGTAGGCAAGCATAGATATATGTAGCCATTTATACAAAAGAGTAACATATAGCTAGTCAGTTCCATAAAATATAATAAACTGACCTAGAAAGAAGTTTAAGTTCTCCAGCGTTGCTTAAGTAGTATAAAAAAAAAGGGTGGTGGTGGTTCAGAACAGATATCTCACAATAGGAATGTCTATATGTCTTGTGAGCTGCTCGAGATCCCAATCGTGGCAAGTCCCAAAAGTGGCATCCCAGACAAGAAGACAATACTTAATTCTTGAAACGAGGGCCAGACCACATGTAATGTTTTCTGGAATGTCATGTCCATGGCAAGGATGAAGGTCGCACCCTACTAATTAGGTTCACCGAAACCGGTCTTATAACCAAAAGAAAACAAGGAATCAGCTGATTGCACCATAGATACAGGTCTAGAAGTCTGCTCCTTTCTCTTCAAAGTTCATCGACTGGACGAGTGAATGAAGTGGCAGAAGTTGTGAACAGAGGACTGGAAAAGAAGGGACAATCTGACTGATAACCCCACTGAACCCCTGATGGTGCTGATAGAAGCGAGGCAATGGGATGGTCAAGGCATAATAAAAGAGCGTTGATGACCAGTCCATTGCGTCATGCTAGTCTGCATGAAAATGAACTGCTGCCGAGAAACCCATGGAGTTGCACAAGGTAATATACAGAGCAGTCTTCAGGCAGTATAAAGATAAAGATGCCGCTGCAAAGATGAGGATAAACAAGGACTAATCTTCCATGGATCACAACGCCAATAATTCAGGGGAAAAGCAGAGTTAGCAGGTGAGGTCTGAGCAGGCACATAAAGTAAGGCAGCAACTGTAACACTGTTCAGGTCACACAAACATTTATAGTCCGGGACCAGTGCTAAGTACTGGGAAGATCACTTAAATAGCTCGGGAAAAACATCTTCTTTAGCTCTGCTTCAGCCATCTCTGGGGATTCCAAACTGTGCCATTGATCACGATGGTAGACCTGAAGTATGGAGGGATAGTGGACCCTGTATTTAATCCCAGCAGCAATAAGCTTGGAAACAAGAGGGTGTAGGGCCATCCTCCACTGCCGCACCGTGTAAGGGAGATCCTGCACCAGTTGAAGCTTTTCCCCTCCCATTGCAGCTCTTTCACATCCCGTACTTTATTCAGGATATGCTGTTTGTCCAAATAATTGAGCAGATGAAAGATCAGAGGCCTTGGTGGGGATCCCAAGGAGGGCATCGGCCAGAGGGATCTGTGCGCTCTCTCTATAATGTAATTGGGTCCATTTGGCGAGGGACCAGCTATTCGCTCACACAGTTTTTGAACAAACTGGGTTGTTGAGGTGCTCTCTTCACCTTCAGGAAGGCCCAGAATCGCCAGGTTGTTACGTCTGGACTTCTCTTCCAGATCCTCTAATCGGTCCTCCATTTTTTAACCCAGTGGCACAGATGAACAATGTCAGGATCTAACTTAGCCCTTCAGTCATCCAAAGATGAAATGTGCACCGCGTTGTCCCCAGTGCGGCGAGCAAGAGAGTTCTGGGAGTCGTGCATAGACTGCAGATCAGTAATCAATGTTTGGAGTGAGTCCTTGAGTGGAGAAAGTTCCTCAAGAAAACAGGACTCTGTAAGTGCGGCCTGGGAGTTCACGTTACTAGCCAACCCACTCTGTTACGCTTTGGCCCGCTTGGAGTGTTTGTCTTGTTTCAGTGTGGGTGGCGGGGTGTGTTTTGGAGGGGGTTTCTTCATCTCTGAGTCCATGCTTGGGGCAGGAGCAATCCAGCGGTCACAGACGTGAACACAGAAGACCCCCAACACCATGATATTGTCAATCTGGTAAGTTTTGATGGCTTTTAATAAGAAATATTTGGCAGGAAAACAGGAGCTCCACTAGGGCATGTCTGCTCAGGCAGCTATCACGTGACCTCCCCTCAGGGGCTGAAATTTAAACTGAATTGGGGAGCAGCAAGGGTTGGAGCACTCAGGGATTCCCGGAGGGGGGAGCAGAGAAGTGATACCTTAAAACCCCAGGCAGAGAACGAGAGCATCAGAAAGGAGGGCATAGGATAATAGGAGGGGCAAGAGAGTTCTTTCCTGGAGGAGGGAGCGATCAATCTCCCTCAAGTAAGTAGCACAGGGGTTCACCAAAGTGGGAGAGTGGTGGGAATGGGAGAGGGTTAGAGGTGACTGAAAGCAAGGGGGAGGACCAAGGAAAGAAAAGGCGAGGGGCAGGGAGCAAGCAGAGGGGGAAGGGGCACTTGGTCAGAAAGGAGAGGAGAGAATCAGGAGTGGTGGAGGGCAGTGTCCCTTAATGCTAGAAGTCTTGGGAACAAAATGGATGACCTGCAGGCCACGATGGCAGAGGGAAAGGTGGATCTGGCAGTGGTCACCGAGACTTGGGCTACCCCAGATCATGATTGGGATCTCTCAGTTTCAGGGTATGCTCTCTATAGAAGGGACAGGAAGAAAGGGAAAAGGGGAAGGGTGGCACTACACCAGGAATAACATTACTGCCACTAGGGAGGAAATAGTGAATGTGAAAACAGAGGTGCTATTGGTACAAATCCAAATGGTGGCAGGAAGGAAATTAAGGCCAGGTGTAGTCTATGGGCCACCTAATCAGGAGGAGGACAAGGACAGGGAGTTGGGTACCATGATCAGGATGTCAGCTGAAATGGTGAAGTGGTGGTGATGGGAGGTTTCAGTTAGTCTAAGGTGGATTGGAATGCCCTATCCACCACCTGTACTAGAAGCCAGTTAATACCAGAAGCAATCTAGGATGGGTTCCTGGTTTAGGGAGTGACCAAGCATAGAAACATAGAAACATAGACTTTGGCGGCAGATAAGGACTGCTTGGCCCATCTAGTCTGCCCATTTCCCTACCTACAGGATAGGCCGCAGAGCCTAGTTAACCAACAGCTTATTTCTTCCTACCCCCCACAAGAATTGCCTTATGTCTGTCCCATGCATTCTTGAATTCTCCCACAGTTTTAGATCCCACAACCTCCTCAGGAAGGCTGTTCCATGCATCCACTACCCTCTCTGTGAAATAATACTTCCTCACATTGCCCCTGAACCGCCCCCCCTCTATCTTTAAATTGTGTCCCCTTGTTCTTGCATGTCTCTTTCTGAAAGATGCTACCCTCTTGGACTTTGTTGATTCCACTGAGGTATTTAAAAGTTTCTGTCATGTTCCCCCTCTCCCTTCTTTCCTCAAGGGTATACATATTAAGCTCCTTTAGTCTCTCCTCGTACGGCTTCTCTTGCAGACCCTGCACCATTTTAGTTGCCCTCCTCTGGACTGCCTCTATCCTGTCTATGTCCTTGCGGAGATGGGGTCTCCAGAACGGACTGATACTCAGATGGGGTCTCACCAACTGTCTGTACAGAGGGATAACAACTTCCTGTTTTCTGCTGCTGATGCCTCTCCCTATGCATCCCAGTATACCCCAGCCCTCCCTACTGCCTTCTCACATTGCTTGCTAACCTTAAGGTCATCTGATATGATTACCCCAGGTCCCTTTCGTTTTTTGTTGTTGTTACTACCTCCCCATTGTGTATTCTTCCCCTGGGTTCTTGTTTCCCAGGTGCATTATTTTGCACTTCTTTGCATTGAATCCTAGCTGCCATACTTCTGACCAATCCTCCAACCTTGCCAAGTCCCTTCTCATCCTTTCCACACCTCCTTGTGTATCAACCCTGTTGCAGATCTTTGTGTCATCTGCAAAGAGGCATACTTTACTTTCCAGTCCCTCTGCAATGTCACTTATGAAGACATTAAAAAGGACTGGACCCAATACTGAACCCTGCGGTACTGCACTAGTAACTCCTCTTTCTTCAGAGTGGACTCCATTTACAATTACCTTCTGTGTCCTGTTATCCAGCCAATGTTTTACCCAGGCTACCGCCCTGGGACCCACTCCCAGGCTGGTTAATTTGACTATTAATCTTTTGTGTGGGACTGTGTCAAATGCCTTGCTAAAATCTAGGTAGGCCATGTCCACAGCCCCTCCCTGGTCTACTACTTTGGTCACCCAGTCAAAGAAATCTATTAGATTTGTCTGACATGACCTTCCTGCTGTGAACCCATGCTGCCTTGGGTCCTGTGTCCCACTGGCTTCTAGGTACTCAACTATTCTTTCCTTCAGAAGTGACTCCATCACTTTCCCTACCACAGAGGTCAAACTGACAGGTCTGTAGTTTCCTGCCTTTGTCCTGGTCCCACTTTTGTGAAGGGGAATCACATCCACCTTCCTCCAGTCCTCGGGTACCACACCATCCTCCCATGATTTATTAAAAAGAGTAGCCAGTGGTTTCACTAGTTCCCCTTAATTCTTTTAGAATTCTGGGGTGAATTCCATCAGGCCCCATTGCTTTGTCCACCTTCAGTTTTAGGAGTTCTTGCAGAACCCTTTCTTTTGTGAAAGGACTGGGATCGACCCCTATCAAGAGTGCTTCTGTTAATTGGATTAGGCACTTCCCCCTCCTCTTTTGTGAATACTGAGCAGAAATATTCGTTCAGTATCCCTGCTTTTTCACTGTCCCCCTCTGCCCACCCACCGTTCATTCTATTCAGCCTCACTATCACTCCCTTTGTCTTTCTACGCTCGCTGATGTACCTATAAAAGGTTTTATCCCCCTTCTTAACCAAGTTGGCTATCTTTTCCTCAGTTTGGGCCTTTGCTATTCTGATTTTCCTCCCTGCTTCCTTCTGCCTTAACTGGTACAGCTCTCTGTCCTGCTCCTTCTGTGTTTTCTTATACTTCCGGAATGCTATCTTTTTCTTCCTGACTTTCACAGCCACCTCTTTTGAGAACCATAGTGGCTTTTTCTTTCATTTTAGTTTGTTTATTTGCTTCACACAAAGGCTTGTTGCCTCTGTGATGGCAGTTTTGATGATTCCCCATTGTTGCTCCACACCTCCTTCTAGCCTGTTTGCTAGTGCTTTTCTGAGGCACTCTCCCATCTTGCCAAAGTCAGCCCTCCTGAAGTCCAGCACCCTCATTTTTGTATGGCTTGGCTCTGTAGCTGAGTTTAATGTGAACCACACTGTTTTATGTTCACTTGTTCCCAGATGGCAACCCACTTCTAGATCTGAGATCCTCTCACTGCCCCCATTTGAGAGTACGAGGTCTAAGATTGCTCCCTCATGAGTGGGTTCTGAAACTAGCTGTCTGAGGCCTGCCACCTGTAGGGCATCAAGAATGGCCCTGCTGTTGGATGTGGCTGCAGCAAATGTGTTCCTGTTAACATCTGGCATATTCAGGTCTCCCATCAACAGTATCTCCCCTTTCTCTGCCATTCTAAGAATGCCTTCTATCGTATCCTTGTCCATTCCCTCCCCCCTGACATGGGGGTCTGTACACAACCCCTGTGAGGATTGTGGTGCCCTTTCCAGTCTCCAAGGTGACCCACAGTGCCTCCTCTCCTCCCTGTTTACTCTTTTGTTCAGTTGCTTTTATCCCTTCCTTTACATAGAGAGCTACTCCTCCCCCCCTCTTATCCCCTGCCTGTCTCTCCTGTAGGTTATGTACCATGGTGTGTTAACATCCCAGTCATGGTTCTCTGTATACCATGTTTCTGTGACTGCTACGATATCCAGGCATCCCTCTTCCATCAAGGCCACCAGCTCAGGGAGCTTGTTGCCCAGACTACAGGCATTGGTACTCATTACCCTCCATTTTCTGATGCCTTACTCCTTTTGCTCCATCCCTGTCCTTCTTGCCTTTGTCACTTTCTCCATTTACCCCTGCCCTTCTCCTTATCAACACCTCTGTGTTGGTGTTTCGCACCTACTACTGTGATTTTGGGGGCTAGATTTCCTGCTCCTTTCCAGTGCCTCCCCTTAGCTAGTTTAAATGCTTGCCAATGAAGCATTTAAACCTATCATCTAGGATCCTGGTTCCCCTCCTGGGCAGATGCAGCCCATCATGCCAGTATAGGCTTGCTTCACTCCAGGTGGACCTCCAGTCCCCAATGAAGCCAAATCCCTGAGCTCCATACCGGTTTTTCAACCACTGATTGAATCCCATGGTGCGGAACACCCTAGTCTCTCCTATGCCATAGATGGGCAGCACCTCCGAGAAGGTTACTGTGCATGCTACTTGTCTAAGGCCCCTCCCCAATTCCACAAACTCTTCCTGCACTTCTCTAATCCCTTTCTCAGCTAGGTCATTTGTCCCTAGGTGGACAATGACATCCAGCTCCCTCCCCTGTGTAGCTGCTCTGGCAATCCTGAGGATTTGCCCCCTGTCCCTCCAAGCCATGGCGCCAGGCAGGCAGGCACCTTACCTCCCTCTCCCCTTCCTCCCCCAGTTCTACCTTCCTAACAATGGAGTCCCCCACCAGGAGTTGTTTCCTTCCCCTGCAGCGTCCCTTGCCACCCTCCAGTGGGTCTCCTTTGTGGAGGTTCCCAGCATCCTCCTTGGTCTCCACTGTGGGTGCCTCCATAGAGGAACCACACTTTGCCAGACTGGCATAGGAACTGTGGAGAGGTACAACTGGAGGGATGTGCCTCTGTTCCACCACCCTCACCCTCCCTGAGCCCACTGTAGTCCAACTGCTCCTCTTTCTTGGCAACCTCTGAAGCAACGGCAGTGGCACTAGTGGTCCCTGGATGGAAGAGGAGGTCCCACAAATCCTGGCCAACTCAGACTGGAGATGAGCAACCTCCTCCCTCAGCCCAGAGAGGTACCTGCAGATGGGACAACACTGCATCCTCCAGAATGTCTCCCGGAAGACTGCTGCTCCACAGCCACTGCACTGCACCACTCCCATCATGTCTTATTTCTGTCCCCTTAACTGTTTGCAATCCTTACTCTTTACTCTGTTTTTTCTCTCTCTCTCCTTACTTTCTGCCTGTGTACCCTTTAAGCTCCTGATTGTCCTGTTCTGAGACAAGAATATCCTATATTTCTCAGTAGACCCCTTACTTGCTCAGAGGCAGACCACCAGCAGCTAGAGGGGGCCAGAGAGCTACTCTTGCCCTTCTAGGATGGTGGGTCTTTGGTGGCTTTGTGTTCACTCACTTTCTGCTCCCAAACAGGAAATTCCTATTGTCAGTCAAATCCTGTGCCTATAAAAGTAGAACTAGCTTTGGGGGGGAGGGAAGGAGGGCAATATAGTCCCAGTAGAGAAGTCCAGTCACACAGCAGTCCTTTCTCCTGGTGTCTTCTGCCAAGCTACCAGCAGAATCTTTCTAAGGCAGTCTTTAAATGTAGCTTCCTTCTAGCTAAGCCACTTCCCCTACTTACTAGATCTTTCTACAAGTAATTTAAACCTCACAGCTATCAAGTCCTTTCAATCACCTGAGATTTACACCTAGATAACTGTTCAGATAACCATTCAGTTAACTCAGACAAACACACACTTTTTTGTTTTGTTTTGTTTGTTAGTTTTTTTTACCCTATATTAAAGGTCCAAGTACAAGAGTTCTACTTCTTTAGTCCCAGTAGAGAAGTCCAGTCACACAGCAGTCCTATCTCCCGGTGTCTTCTGCCAAGCTACCAGCCAACATGGAGAGAGCCATCCTGGACATGGTATTAACAAACGGGAATCACATCTGGGACATCATGTGGAGGAGTACTTGGGGAGCAGTGATCACTGTGGTTCTGACTTGACATGCGGAAGGAAACACCAAGCATGAAGATAAGTTTTAGATTTCAGGAAGGCCAATTATGGTAGGATGTCAGAGATTTTGATGGGATACTTATCTAGCCTTGACAAAGATATGAGTGTGGATCAAAGGTGGACAGTGATCAGGAAAATTATCATGGCAACCACTAACACATGCTTAAAGCAGAAGGGGAAGAATTCCAAGGGCAGGAAACCAAGTTGGTTCAGTGGGGAGATGAGCCAGGCAGTGAGGTATAAGAAGGCTGCATATGAGAAGTACAGGAAATCCTGGAAGAATGAAGATGAGGGGGGTCTACTTAGAGAAAGATGGGGGCCAGTAGGATAGATGGGCAGGCCAAGGTTAGGAAGGAGCTGCAAATCACAGAGGGGGATTAAGGAGAGAGAGTGTTGTATTTGGTGGCCGAAAATAAGTCCCTTAAAACACATCAGTGTCTTGGCAGAAAGAAACACATGCACCACAGAAATTTAGGCCTTCTCTGTTTACTTCCATACAGCACAGACATAAGGGAAACACTGTTCTCAACACACACACACACACACAGGAAGACTCACAGGAAGTAGATTTCTTAAAGCTGTACTGTCTAATATTTCTTAAAGCTGCACTACACATAATCCCTCCTGACTTAACTAGAAAGTATGTAAGTCAATAATTCAGAAGTAATATGAAACTATTAAAGTTATTACTGCAGTGCCCCTTTTAATTAGTCTATGTCATTAGACTATATCTCTAGAAGTCCATTCTCTTTGGTGGACGTTGTATACATTCTGATTGACATAGTAGGACTGGAAGCTGTTGCTCTGGAATCTGATTAGCATCAGCCACATCTTGTCTCAGTTGCTGTGTTTCCACTATGTCTTCTGTTCTTTGAAGAAATAATGCCAGATAACTACCCTGACTTTGGGTATCCCTTTTTTTGTTCTGTCTCAATTCTAGTACGTAATTGGTCCACATGTTTTTTCACTCTCCTCTGATTAGTCATTTGAACACTATAAACAACATTTCCAAACTTTTTTCTACCATGCCTTCTATCCATCTCTTTGGGCTTGCATACATCCTGACCCACGCAAGATCATTGGGTTTGAAGGATCAAGTGTTAGGAAGCATTTCAGTTACTGACTTATAGCCTAGAGAGTGAAGAAGGTCCAACTGAGTTGGAATCTGACGCATACAACAATTCTGCAGGGGATATTCCTGTGACACAGTGTGGTGTTGTTTGATACATCACAAGAAAGTCCAAAAGGGTTATTTGTATTGCCGTCGGAGTAGTAGGATTAGCTTTATCCATACTCTTTTTAAAAGTCTGAAACAGGCGTTCCATTTCGCCATTTGAACTTGGTTGGTAGGGAGGTGAGAAAATATGGCAGATACCACATTGCTGGCAAAATGCTTGGAATTCAATAGACATGAACTGTGGTCCATTATCCGAGACAATCACTTGTGGGAAACCATGGGGCAAAGATAGATTTCAGCACTTTGATGGTACTCTCAGTAGTTGTTGAAGACATTTGATGAATTTCTGGCCAGTTACTATAAGCATCACTTAAGAGTAAACACATGGAATTTAAATAAGGTCCTGCGAAATCAATATGCAATCTTTGCCAGGGTTTTTCAGGTCATTTCCAGTGGTGAACTGGAGCTCTTGCTGTATTTCCCAGTGATACAGCACAGCCTTCTCATCTTTGCACAACCTGGTATATGTCTCTGTCAATGGAATGCCACCATACGTGAAGTCTGGCTAGTGATTTCATTTTAGCAATGCCTGGATGGCCCGCATGCAAAAGAGTCAACACATTTGAGTGATAACATTGGGGTACTATGACACGCAGTCCCCATAGAAGACACCTCTCAGCCATGAACAACTGCTGTCTCTTTGTATAGTAGGGTTATAGTGCAGTTAAACAAGTAGTGCCTTGCGGCCAACCCTCAAGCATATACTGATACACTTGTTTCAAAATTATATCTTGACTAGTCACTTTTGCAATGTCCTTGGCTAGTACTGGAAGGTGATCTAACTGTTGTAGCTCCATTGCACACACAACAGTACAGTCCTCCATATCTTTGAATTGCACTGGAAAACTATCTGGCCTCACCTGGCATAGTAATGGCTCCTCTTTAAGTCCCACATCGAACTCCATTTCTCTGGATATTGATAACCTTGACAAGACATCCGCATTTCCATGCTGGTCAGTTGGTTGGTATGTGACCTCAAAATTATAGGCAAACAAAATTAATGCCCATCATTGAAGTCAACTAGTGGCTGTCTCTGGAATTCCTTTTTCTGGACTGAAAATTGTCACTAGTGGCTTGTGATCCATCTTCAGGTGAAACTTGCGACCTAGCAAGTATTGGCGAAATTTATGAACTCCAAACACAATTGCTAGTGCCTCTCTCTGAATCTGGGCATAATTCCTTTCAGCTGCTGTGAGTTTGTGTGAAGCATGGGCTATTGACTTCTCCACTCCTTCTGGATCTGTATGGGAAAAAGACAGCTCCTATACCTACAGGACTAGCATCATAGGCCAATGTGAGAGGTAAGTTTGGGTCATAATGAGTTCAATTGTTCACATCAGTTAGAGCTTGATGGCTTGAACTGCCTTACTGTGGCCCTTGGTCCACTTCCACAGAGCACCTTTATGTAACAGATCATTTAGGATAGCACATTTAGTGGCTAAGCTAGGTATGAAATGGTCATAGTAGTGCACAATACCCAAGAATGAGTTCAACTCTGAAACATTCTGTGGTTCAGGCATGTGCACAGTTACTTCCAACTTTTCATCATTTGGACAAATTCCATCTTTGTCAATAGTGTGACCTAAGTACGCGACACTTGGTTGACAAAATTGGCATTTTTCTCTCCTGAGTCTGAATCTACTCTGTTGCAATCTCTCTAAAGTCTTTTGTAAGTTAAGTAAATGTTCTGCTTCGTTCTTGCCCATGACAATGATGCCATCCAAATAACAAGCAACACCTGGTATATCACCCACCGTTTGCTCAATCACTTTTTGAAAAATAGGTGCAGAACTAAGACCAGAACATAACCATTTGTACTTGTACAGTCCTTGGTGTGTATTAATCACTACCAATTTCTGAGCGTCTGTATCCAGCTCCATTTAAAGGTATGCATCAGCGAGGTCCAGTTTGAAGAACCCCACACCACCATTCAGTCTATGAAAAAGTTTCTCTGGCAAGGGTAAAGGAAATACATCTGTGCTAAGTACTAGATTAAGCGTCACCTTAAAATCTCCACATATTCAAACCTTACCACCTGGTTTAGATACCACTACAATTGGAGTAACCCAACCTGAACTTGAAACCTTTACCAGCACACCTGCTTTTTCTAGTCTGTCCAATTCTGCCCCAACTACCGGTTTTAAGGCAAAAAGAAGTTTCCGTGGTTTACAAAACTTAGGGACTGTATTAGGCTTTGTAACTAGCTTGGCTTTAGCTGTTGTGCAACATCCCAGGCCTTTCCACAACTCTGGATGCATGTCTAAAATCTCTCCAAGCTTGGGCGAATTACTGCTTTGTGGTTACTGGACAGCAGCAAGTAGGCCAAAATCTGCTGGATCAACATGACTGTTTAGAAGAACCTCAGCGTCTCTGCCCAAAATGTTGACACCATTTTTTGAAACCAGAAAAGTTAAAGGTATACCAGGAGAATCAGTCCTGCGTACCAAAGTGGTAGATGAGCCCAGTGGCTGAATTGGTTGCCCTTCAAATGCATGCAGCAACTTATTACAAGGAGACAATGGTGGCTTACCAGATCAGACCATGTTTGATGGTTAATAAAAGTAACTTGGGAAGCAGAGTCTACCATTAAATGCAACTGACACCTCAGTTGTGGCAATTCAAGTAACACATAGAAAGTAGGAGCCTCTTTAGTCTGCATTTGTGGTGCAACAGGAACCACTGCACTGTCTAGGCTCTCCAAACCGACCATCGTGGTTCTCCTGCTCCTGCAAACCTTAGCAATATACTTCTAATGTTTATATGCATGACACTGAACTTCTCTGAATCTGCACTGGTCCCTGCTATGCTGAGACAACCCACATGATGCATTTTTGTACTGGCCATGCAGTTTGGGTGGAGTGGTCGTATTTTTCTTTGAAAACAGTGGTTTAGACTTAAGTTTGAGCTATTTCAATTTGGGTTTACTGCAGTTACTTGTACCTCATTTTTACTGTTCATATTGGCATGAGCTTCATTTACTGCAGCCTCATACATTTGTGCCAACTGTAAAAGTTCATCAGTAGACTTCTTGACACTTACAGAAAATAATAGCTGAATACAATGTTCATTATTGAACCCCATAACAAACTTATCAGCTAAATTAGATTCAAGATTCTCCCTGCTCCACTCACACATGAGAGCTAAGCATTTGATCTCAGCCAAATAAGATTGTAATGACTGACCTGGTTTCTGCTGGTAACTGTAAAATTTATAACATTCAGCCCTTGGGAAAGTTGTTGAACTATATTGTGCATTCAATTTAGTCTTTAGCTCTTGATATGACAAATCCTCCGGCCGGTCCGGTGCACAAAGGCTGCATAAAAGTTTGAAGGTTTCACTTCCCAAGAAAGTACAAAAAGCAACTCGAATAAGCATACCCTGTAGCTGTTTATTTGCTGATTGTATGGCAGGATTAAGTAATAACCACTGATTAAACCATCTGGACCATGTATCCCAGTCTGTTCCTGTAAAGATTTCAAAGCTGGCTGAAGTTTCCATAATACTGTATAGTTCCAAATTACTTACTTGCCTCCAATGCAGAAAGTCACAAAATGATGTAATTTAGTAAGCTGGAGCTAATAAAATGTTCACCATCGTTGTCTCTAGTTTGTTGTATTTGGTGGCCGAAAATAAGTACCTTAAAACACAGCAAGGTCTTGGTAGAAAGAAAAACATGCACCACAGAAATTTAGGCCCTCTCTGTTTACTTCCATACAGCACAGACATAGGGGGAACACTGTTCTCAACACACACACAGGAAGATTCACAGGAAGTAGATTTCTTAAAGCTGCATTGTCTAACATTTCTTAAAGCTGCACTACACATAACAGAGAGAAAGACTTCTTCAGGTGTATAAGAAAAAAGAGACACAAAGGTAGATATAGTGAAGCTAAAAAAGGAGGAAGATAGTAAATAGAAAGCAGAGGTGTTGAATGAATACTTTTGCTGTGTCTTTACTTAAGAAAAGGATGGACCAGTGCCGTGGGGGAGGATAGGGAGGAGGGAGGGGAAACATGGATCTGTACAAGATAACGGAGGACAGCGTAATGAGTTCATATCCCTAAAGGTGAACAAGCCCCAGGGCCCAGATGGCATGCAATGAAGAGTGTAGAGGGACCTGGTGGCGGAGCTGGTGGGTTCACTGGCAGACCTGTTCAACACAGAAACATAGAATTTGATGGTAGATAAGGACCACTTGACCCATATAGTCTGCCCATTTTCCTACCTATTGGATAAGCTGCAGATCCTAGTTAACCAAGAGCCTACTTCTTCCTACCCCCCACCAGAATTGCCTTATGTCTGTCCCATGCATTCTTGAATTCTCCCACTGTTTTTGACCCCATGACCTCCTCAGGAAGGTTGTTCAATATGTCCACCACCCTCTCTGTGAAAAAATACTTCCTCACATTGCCCCTGAGACATCCCCCCTCTATCTTCAGATTGTGTCCCCTTGTTCTTGCACATCTCTTTTTTCTGAAAGATGCTACCCTCTTGGACTTTGTTGATTCCCTTGAGGTACTTGAACATTTCTATCATGTCCCCCCTCTCCCTCCTTTCCTCAAGGTTATACATATTAAGCTCCTTTAGTCTCTCTTTGTATGGCTTCTGTTGCAGACCCTGTACTATTTTAGTTGCCCTCCTCTGGACTGCCTCCATCCTGCCTATGTCCTTTCAGAGATGGGGTCTCCAGAACTGCATGCAGTACTCCAGATGGGGTCTCACCAACTGTATGTACAGAGGAATAGCAACTTCTTGTTTTCTACTGCCGATGCCTCTCCCTGTACATCCCAGCATCCTCCCAGCCATCCTTACTGCCTTCTCACATTGCTTACTTATCTTTAGGTCATCTGATATGACTCCCCCCAGGTCCCTTTGCATTTTTGTTGTTGTTAATACCCCCCCCCACATTGTGTACTCTTCCTCTGGATTTTTGTTTCCCAGGTGCATTCAACCTGGGAACAGCTTAATACAGGGGTGGGATGGGGGGTGGTACTGCAGGAGTGGAGAATTGCACATGTGGAACATCTATACAAGAGGATCCCAGGGATGACACTGGGATCTACAGGTCTGGCAGTTTTCTTCCTGTAGTATCAATTTTCTTGCTGGGTTGCTGCACCTATTTTTCAGTGCACCTGCCATTCCTTGGTTTTGTTGAAAATAAAACTAGCCTTCAACTATATGTGTGTGCTGTATATACAGGAATTTTATCTGCTCATTTTTACTGACAAACCTACAGTTCTAGAGAGGTTTTTAGCCAGCTGGGTTGCTCAGAAAACTGTGTTTTGTATATGTATGTATGTGGAGGGGTTGTGGGATAACAGATAGACCAGACACCAAACTTCAAGTTCAATGCACAATCTGTGTGTGATGTTTATTCAGAATACAGGAGATAACCTAAAGCAATGGTATTTCCCTTCTTCAGTACATCAGTTTGCAGCAACAGACGATGTATATCCTTTCTCTGCACTTAGCCAGCATCTACTGACACTGATCTCTGATCTAACTTAGCGGTTGAGATTCAGCCTCCACCCCTATGCAGGCCTTGTTTGCTTGGGTAGTGGGGGCTCAAAAAAAAAACAAAAAAAAAAAAAAACAAGCTAAAGACAAAGAACCTCAACGCAGAAACACTGAAACATGGGTTACCACAGAGGGCATTGACAATAAGCCAAGTTTCAAAGAAACACAACATCACACACACGTCCACAAAGCAAAGCATCATGGGATATATGCAGATCACCATGACATTTCAGACGTGTCCAGTTTACAGCAATTTACATGCATTTTAAATCGCACAACTAACTTAATTTTTATAATAGTCACCTAGTACTTTTTACCATTATCAAAAATGCCTAGTGCCATAGTATTTTCAACATTTACAGGTTTCATAAACATTAGGTATATACATCAAGGTATTTTATGACATAATGCCATTACATACTAAATCCAACAACAATAAACACAGCCTGTTTTACATACATTTGGAAGTCACCACAATAACCTCCCTGTACGAGGACCTGAGAGGGAAAAGGGAAATTAAAGAGGACACTATAGCATAGTCAAGTAAGGGAAGGGGTGCCCATAGGGGACCAACCTTATTGACTAGAAATTGTAAAGGATAGATGAGGCTAAGAAATAGAAGAACTGTTGCAACAGATTTAAGAAAAGGTCGGTCCTCATGAGTGGCAGGAGCTCCCTGTCACAATGTATGCTACGTAGAATCATTGAATTTGCCAGCAGATAATGACCGTTTGGCCCACCTAGTCTGCCCATTTTTCTTGCCTACAGTATTACTGCAGATCCTACTTGATCTCTGGTCCATTATCCCTCCTCCACTTCCTTTTCCTTAAATTTCCCTTGTGCCTATCCCATGCATTCTTGAACCCCGCCACTGTTTTCACTCCCACCACCTCTGCTAGAAGGCTGTTCCAGGAATCCACCTCTCTTTCTGTGAAGAAATACTTCCTCATATCTCTCCTGAAGTTACCCCATCCAGCTTCATATCATGTTCCTTGTTCTTGAGCACCTTTTTTTCTCCTGAAAACTACTTCCCTCCTGTAGCACAGGTGCCATGTGCCAGTGGGCTTCTACCCCTGCCTGTTGGCCCTCTAACAGGTTAAGGGGCCTGGGTCCTGCTACGGTGGCATTCGGGGGTCCTGTTCCAAAGTTAATAAAAATAGTGCAGTGCCTCCACCCAGAGAGAATTAGAAGTGGGTCAGGTGACTGGCTGGCACAGCCCCCTGGTATGCTGCACCTACCCACCTCCCTTACCAACCACCCCACACACTGGATGCCCAACAATTCAGTACCACCATAAACCATTAATAGTAATGCTTTGACAGACTTGGAGGATTCCTGCACACACACACAATTTCAAACGGTAAACCACAGCTTTACGTGGGGTAAGGACTAGGGAAGGGATACCGGGACAAAGGATGGCTGTGGGTAGAAAAAACTAGTTAATGAAATAGGCAACAACAGTATACATTGAGGCCCACAGGCCAAACCCACCCCCACTGGTACTAGTGTTATCAGATGTTCTTAGGGGTACCCACTAGGTGCAGACCTGGTACGGTGCCGTGGGTTGGACGGCTGTTGGGGTCCTGTAAATGTTTGAAAAGGACTTGGTTTTAAGAATAGAACACAAATTCCCTTTGTTTTTCCTTTCCAGGAACCAGGTTCTGGGTACTCACGGTTTGTTGGCCTCAAAACCATGGAGGATGGAGCTCCTTGTTCAGTGCAGCATGGGACAGAAGAAGGCTGGCCTTGGTCCCTCAGGCAGGAAGATCTTGCAGCTGGTCACCTTGACAGTAGTTCTGGCTGCTGGTCACCTTCATCCGCTTCTGACCCATTACAGAGCTCTGTGGCAGGACAGCTCCAGCCTCAGAAGGCCCAGACCTGGGAGTGGCCCCACAGCATGGCTCCCTCAATTGTTTGTTGGTGCCCTAGCACCCCAGCAAGTGCCGGTGACCTCCTGAGACAGTGAGTCCCACTTGGAAGGGGTTAGCAAGTTCCCTCCCTGGCTCTGGGTGAGAACTCCCAAATGGTGGGGATCCTCCTGCAGTCTCTGCACTAAATTCAAGGCAAGAAATGTTCACAGGAAGTCATTCCAATACAGTCCATTGCCAATTGAAGTGGGTGCTAGCCTTAGTTTCAAGAAGCACAGGTGCAATCCAACAGGGTAATCCAAGAACAACAAGCCCCTGCACACCAGTCCACACTTTCTAGCTAAACAATGTCCACAACCTTGTCTTCAGCTGCAGTTAGAACACAGCTCTCAGCCAACTTTAACCAGTTCACTCAAAACATGTACAGCACCTGACTAGCACCCCAATGACTAGAGACTCTTTTTCTCTCCAAAATTACACTTGCAGTCCCACACGAGCAGTCAAACTCTCAGTAGCAGCTGTAGCCTTCAGATAATTTGCACAATCCTCTCACCCAATCCAACCAACTAGTGCAGGGTTTCTGCAGTGTTTATTTTCTCTCAACAATAAGCAAGCAGCTTCTCAATACCTGGGGAATCAGCATCACAGGTCAGTCTCTTTCTCTGTTTCCCCTTCTCACTCTGATTCTGCAACACAGCAATCTCCACTTCTGCAACACAACAATCTCCACCTAGGGCCTGGGTAAGCCTCTGACGTCCAAAGTCCACTCTTACAGGGTTCTCCTGACTCGTACAGAGCCCAGGAACAGACTGAAGAAATCCCAGAAAGGCCACACAGTGTCAGTCGAAAATCCAGCGTCCTGATTGGCTGATGAAGCCTATCAATATTCGATATCCATAGAGATCAATATTTCCAGCTGGCTCATTGGAGCATGATCTAGGTGCCTGAATTTGTCCCCTCCTTTCCCCAGGAGTCCCTCTGGTTCAGTTTTAGGTGCCTAGAAAGGGGATTGGCTGCTGTATGGCGTTAAAGGATCAACAAAATGTCAGCCTCCATTCAATCCTATGCAGTCCAACACTGTTCCCCACTTTCCAATGTCTGGTGCAGCCAAGAGGAACCTGCTTTATTAGCTGAACCCTGCAGGCACATAACCCAACTGTGCCCTGTTATATAAGCTCACTCTTAATTAATAATTCCTCTCAGTTTCCCTGTCGCCGCCGGAACACTTACCCAACAGGCAGTGGCAACACCTCATTAATATTCATGTGGGGTTCATTAATATTCATGAGCCCCACTTTATGCCCCCATTTGAAACTACATTTTTCTGCCCCACAGAGGCTTCCCTTTTACTTTGGTTTGGTCAACCACCCCCAGTTATCTGAGGAGGGATGCTGGGACCAAGAAATACCCCTCAGGTCAACCGCAAATCAGGTGGTGACGGAACAAATGCTAATGTCTTGCATGCTTGTTAGCTGGCAGCATGAAGTAATACCAGCGACTCACGTTTAAGTGCTTTATGCCCAAACTGGGCTAATTAAGATGCAGGGACCAAGGGGGGAAACTGGGGGCCCCAAAAGGACTCTGGCCAAAGCGGCCAAATGGGAGAAAATGAGAAACAAACAGGAGACAATGGGGCTAATGGGAGAGAATGTGGGGCAATAAAAGTAAGCCCCCCCGGGGGGGTTACACTGCTACTGTATACCTTATTTACCCCTGTGAAGTATTCAAAGGTCTCTATCATATCCACCCTCTGTCTTCTCTCTTCCAGTGTGCACATATTCAGGTCCTTATGTCTCTCCTCATAGGGCTTCTGATGCAGACTCTGCACCGTTTTTGTTGCCCTCCTCTGAACCGCTACCACTTTGTCTATATCCTTCCAGAGATGTGGTTTCCAGAACTGGATGCAGTACTCTAGGTGGGATCTTACCAGTGATCTATACAGAGGCGGCAACACCACCTCTGTCTTTCTGCTGGTGATACCCCTCCCTATACTCCCTGGCCTCCCATTAGCCCTCCCAGCT
Organism: Neoceratodus forsteri; assembly: GCA_016271365.2. Classification (NCBI taxonomy): domain Eukaryota; kingdom Metazoa; phylum Chordata; order Ceratodontiformes; family Ceratodontidae; genus Neoceratodus; species Neoceratodus forsteri. Next base: position 70,738,891 of record CM057454.1, read on the forward strand.
GTCTTGTCACACTGCTCGGCCACCTTTGAGTCATCCGATATGATTACCCCTGGTCTCTGTGCTGTTTGGTGGTCATCGGTACCATCCTACCCATTTTGTACTCCACCCACCCGGGCTTCTGTGCCCAAGTGCATTATTTTGCACTTTTTTGCATTGAAACCCAACTGCTATACCCTTGACCATTCCTCTAGTTCTCTCAGGTTACTGCACATCCTTTTCACCTCCCTGGAGTGCCCACGCTCTAGCAGATTGTGGTGTCATTTGCAAAGAGGTACCTTCCCTTACAGCTCCTCTGCAATGTCAGTTAGAAAGACATTAAAGAAGACTGGTCCCAGCACTGATCCCTAAGGCCTCCCTCCAGTCACCTTTCCTTTTTTGGAATGAGCTCTGTTTACCACCACCCTCTGTCACCTATCCCTTAACCTGTTACTTAGCTAGCTAAACACAATGGTGGATATGTTAAACCCAAGACTGGAAAAGCACTCCAGCTCCTTTGGAGATTCCACGACTACCAGGTATGGTATCCCCATTAAAGAATCCAACTGCTGACACCACCTGTGGCAGATGGGTTGCAAGGAAGATGCAGGAGGCCAGAGTTTCAGTGATCACAACTCTAATTTTAAAGGATTTCCCTTGAAGTGCTGCTGTGTTATTGACAAGGTATCAGCACTGGTGCAAACCAGAAGCCAGACTAGGAAGTAAAAAGGACTTAAAGAACTGTACCCTTTTCACCTTTGGACCCACTTCTAAGCTACCCAGCTTGCTAATGTCCTGTGCACGTACTGTACTGTAGTTCCTCAAATACTGCAACAGTAGGGCAATAAGGTGGCATAAAAGTAGATTTGTTTCTCAATTTGCTAGCAATAAAACTATTGTTTTGTGACTGAGTCAGATTGGCAGGGGTATCCCTTAAAGTCCCTGAAAAGCCTAGTTGTGGCATTAATGCTCTGGCAACTCATGTTATGGCAAAACGCACGCAACATATTTTTTCATTTCAGGGCTTGGAAAAAGTCTCTTCCTCCCCCCACCACCTCCATTATAGGCAGAGATGTTGACAGATTACTGTCAAAATGAAAGAGCTACTGGCAGTTTACACTGTGGGCAATGGGTGGCTTGGGACTCAATGATCGTTTCCAGCTTTCTTCATATTTATAAATTGATTGTGTTTATAAAGCTAGAAACATAGATTTTGACAGCAGATAAGGACTGCTTGGCTCACTCAGTCTGCCCATTTCCCTACCTATGGGATAAGCCTACTTCCTCCTACCTCCCACCAGAATTACCTTATGTCTGTCCCATGCATTCTTGAATTCCCCCACTGTTTTTGACCCCACGACCTCCTCAGCAAGGCCGTTCCATGTGTCCACCACCCTCTCCATGAAAGAATACTTCTTTACGTTGCCCCTGACTCACCCCGCTCTATTTGAAAGATGCTACCCTCTTGGACTTTGTTGATTCCCTTAAGGTACTTGAAAGTTTCTATCATGTCCCCCCTTCCTCCTTTTCTCAAGGGTGTACATATTAAGCTCTTTTAGTCTCTCTTTGTATGGCTTCTAGTGCAGACCCTGCACCATTTTAGTTGCCCTCTTCTGGACTGCCTCTATCCTATGTTCTTGTGGATATGGGGTCTCCAGAACTGCATGCAGTACTCCAGATGGGGTCTCACCAACTGTCTGTACAGCGGATAACAACTCCCTGTTTTCTACTGGTGATGCCTCTCCCTATACATCCCAGTATCCCCCCAGGTCTCCTTACTGCCTTCTTACATTGCCTGCCTACCTTTAGGTCATCTGATATGACAACCGCTAGGTCCCTTTCCATTTTTGTTGTCGTTAATACCTCCCCTTCCATTGTGTACTCTTCCCTTGGGTTTTTGTTTCCCAGGTGCATTACTTTGCACTTCTTTGCTTGAATCTAAGCTGCCATACCTTTGGCCATTCCTCCAGTCTTGCCAAGTCCCTTCTCATCCTTTCCACCCCCCTTGTGTATCATCCCTGTTGCAGATCTTTGTGTCATCTGCAAAGAAGCATACTTTTCTTTCCAGTCCCTTGGCAATGTCACCTATAAGACATTAAAGAGGGCCGGTCCTAGTACTGAACCCTGCGGTAGCCCGCTAGTTACTTCCCTTTCTTAGGAATGGACTCCATTTACTATTACCCTCTGTATCCTGTTGTCCAGCCAATTTTTTAACAAGGTTACCACCCTGGGACCCACTCCCAGGCTGGCTATTTTGTTTATTAATCTTTTGTACGGTACTGTGTCAAATGCCTTGCTAAAGTCTAGCTAAGTCATGTCCACAGCCCCTTCCTGGTCTACTACTTTGACCACCCAGTCAAAGAAATCTATTAAATTCATCTGACATGACCTTCCCGCTGTGAATCTGTGCTGCCTTGGGTCCTGTGCCCCGCTGGCCTCTAGGTACTCAACAATTCTTTCTTTCAGAAGTGATTCCATCATTTTCCCTACCACTGAGGTCAAACTAACAGGTCTGTAGTTTCCTGCCTCTACCTTGCTCCCACTTTCGTGAAGGGGAATCATATTCACCTTCCTCCCATGATTTGTTAAAAAGGGTAGTCAGTGATGCCACTAGTTCTCCCCTTAGTTCTTTTAGAATTCTGTAGTGAATCCCACCAGGCCCCATTGCTTGTCCACCTTAAGTTTTAGGAGTTCTTTCAGGACCCTTTCTTCTGTTAATGGACTGGTATTGACCCCCCTATCCAGTGTGCTTCTATTGTTTGATTTAGGTACCTCCCCCTCCTCTTCTTTTGTGAATACTGAGCAGAAGTATTCATTCAGTATATCTGTTTTGTCACTGTCACCATCTGCCCACCCCCCTCATTCCACTTTATTAAGCCTCACTATCCCTTCACTGGTCTTTCTTCACTCCTTAATGTACCTGTAAAAGGTTTTATCCCACTTCTTAACTGAGTTGGCTATCTTTTCCTCGGTTTGGGCCTTTGCTATTCTGACTGACTTCCCCACTTCCTTCTGCTTTAACTAGTACAGTTCTCTGTCCTGCTCCCTCTGTGTTTCCTTATACTTCCAGAATGCTGTCTTTTTCTCCCTAACCTTCCCCGCCACCTCTTTTGAGAACCATAGTGTTTTTCCCTTTGTTTTGTTTATTTGCTTCACACAAAGGCTTGTTGCCTCCGTGATGGCAGCTTTGGTTTTTCCCTATTGTTCCTCCACCCAACATTCTTACCCATTTGGTAGTGCTTTTCTGAGGCATTCCCCCATTTTGCCAAATTCAGCCCTCCTAAAGTCCAATACCCTCACCTTTGTGTGACTTGACTCTATGGCTGTGTTTATCGTGAACCACACTGTTTAGTGGTTGCTTGTTCCCAGATGGCTACCCACTTCTAGATCTGAGATCCTCTCTCCATCCCTGTTTGAGAGTACCAGGTGTAAGATTGGTCCTTCCTGAGTGGATTCCAACACTAGCTGTCTGAGGCATGCCCCTGTAGGACATTGAGAATTACCCTGCTATTGGATGTGGCTGCAGCAATGGTGCTCCAGTTAACATCTGGCATATTCAGGTCCCACATCAACCATATCGCCCTCTTTTCTGCCATTCTAAGGATGCCTTCTATCATTTCCTTGTCCATTTCCTCCCCTTGAGATGGGGGTCTGTATACAACCCTCATACGGATTGTGGTGCCATTTTCTGTCACCAGGGTGACCCACAGTGCCTCCTTTCCTCCCTGTTTACCCTTTAGTTCATTGCCTTGATCCCTTCCCTTATGTAGAGAGCTATTCCTCCTCCTCTTTTACCCTTCCTGTCCCTCCTGTAGATTGTGTACCCTGGTATGTTGCCATCCCAGTCATGGTTCTCTGTGTACCATGTTTCTCTGACTGCCACGATATGTAGGTGTCCCTCTTCCATCAAGGCCACTAGTTCAGGGAGCTTGTTACCCAGACTATGTGCATTGGTACTCATCGCCCTCCATTTTTTGATAGTCTTACCCATTTTAGTCCTATCCCTGTCCTCACTGTCTTTGTCTTTTTCTCCCTTGACCCCTGTCCTGCTCCCTATCGACTTCTCTACCTTAGTGTTTATCTCAGTAACTACCCTGTTTTTTTTTTTTGAGAGTGTGAGTGTGTGTGTGTGTGTGTGTGTGTGTGTGTGTGTGTGTCAGGGCTGGGATTTCCATGCTTCTTTTCAGTGCCTCCCTCCTTGGCTAGTTTAAATACTTGCCAATGAAGCATTTAAACATATCACCTAGGATCCTGGCTCCCCTCCTTGAACCCATGTTTTAACAGATGTTTTTTCAACTCTAACTTTATTACTATTTACAGTATATTAGGACTATAATCTTCATTTATTGAAATATGTATAGCATCGCTAACACAATTGGATATGTTTTGTTACAAAATCTGGGTCATAATTCATGTCCCCCCCGTGTCCCTTCATTCCTTTACTGCTATCCCTTTGATGTTTTTGATGTAATTAATTGTTTTATTGAATAATTATGAGTGTGGATGCATTCAGTGGCTAGTGTCCTATTGAAATCCCAACATGCTTACACACCAGCATGGTTTAACAATTACATGGTTTTACATTGTTAAGAGTATAAAACAACAACGGTTACTAGCCACTGACACGCCTTGACAAAGGGTTAGTGCAGCTCAAAAACATTTGGTGCAGCATGCTGAGTGCTGTTGTTTTATATGTGTGTTTTAATTAAATACATCTGAATCAGACAACCAAAAGTGGTTCTCGTTTCCTGCGGATGTCTTATCATGGTCTTTTGAGGTACAGCCCCTTTCCTATTCTGCCACTTATCCCTCTCTCTTGCATATCTGATTGTGCACTCAGATTTTTCTTGTGGCACCTAAGCACTGACCACACCATTGGTCCCGCAATTTCCCGTGTCTCCCTTCCTTCACTTGCTGTTTTTATTTTTTCTCCACTTGCTTCTCTGTGGTTAAACAGATATATATGACCTATATCTGAACAAGAAGTTATGGAAGGGATAAATGTATTAAAGAATAGTGGTTCACCCGGCCCTGACGGTATTCCTCCAATATTTATAATAAATCTGAAGGAACTATTGATTGGCCCTTTAACAGTATTATTCAATCAATCATTAAGTACGGGAAACACTGTCCCTATATGGAACAAAGCCATAATTATTGCATTACATAAAGGCAGTAGTAAAAGCCTACAACAAAATTACAAACCTATAAGTTTAACTGCTGTATTTTGTAAGCTACTTGAAAGGATATTAAAAAATAGAATAACAAAACATTTGGAAGATATAGATTATGTGGACATTTACCAGCATGGTTTTGTAAAAGGCTGATCATGTCAAACAAATCTTTTACACTTCCTTGAGCCTGTCAGTGAAGCACTAGATAAGGGTCTATCGGTGGACATAATTTTTCTAGACTTCTCTAAAGCATTTGATTCTGTATCCCATCAAATACTTATTGTTGAACTTGAGAAGTTGAAAATTCACACAGCAATTATAAACTGGATATATGCATGGCTATTCAATCGGACACAACAGGTTTCTGTAAAGGGTCATCTGTCAGCATGGGGTCAAGTGACCAGTGGTGTATCCCAGGGCTCTGTGCTGGGTTCAACTCTTTCTAACATTCTGATTTCTTCCATGAGTCCTTTAACAAATTCATGTTGGCTTGTAAAATTTGCCAATGATTGTAAATTAGGTAGCATTATTAGTGATGTAAAATCTGCTCTGGATCTACAAAACAACGTATCACACCTTGTTGATTGGTCTAAAAGGAAGGGACTTTTGTTTAACAAATCTAAATGCAAGGTTATGCATTTAGGCAAAAATAATCCTTGCTTTACATACACAATGAACAATATAGATTTAAGAGATTACAGATCATGAAAAAGATTTAGGAGTAACTCTTTCCAAAGATTTTACTTTTAATATGCATACAATTAACACTGTTAAAAAAGGGAATAGAATCTTAAATTGCATTCTAAGAAATATTAAAAGTAGAGACAAAAATGTCTTGATCCCCTTGTACGCTGGTCTTGTGAGACCACATTTGGAATATTGTTCTTCAGTAGCTGCACCGTATTTAATAAAAAATAAGAAACTAGTAGAAAATGTTCAACGTAGAACTACAAAAAAAATATTTGCATTAAAAGAACTCGACTATGAAACTAGATTAAAAACAGTAGGTCTTTATTCTATGGACTATAGAAGATTGCGAGGCGATTTATGCTTGACATACAAAGCTATACAAAACGATGCAATACTAGAAACAATAGGTTTACTAAAAAATTTGTCAATTGTTAATACTAGAACACATTCACTAAAATTAAAAGGTACTCATAATAACACTTCAAAAAGGAACAACTGGTATACACAAAGGGTGATAAATATATGGAATAAACTTCCTGCGAATGTAGTAATAAGTACCACTATGGAATCATTTAAAACCAAATTGGATTTATATGTGGGTGATGATGCTAAGTTTGAATTCCACCTTTGACCTTCTGGTGGAGAGTTCATAAAAGGTAGTAATACCTACTGAAGTCGTACAAATCCTATTAACCTATGACTGTTTATGTGAAAGTGGGATCCCTTGGTTGCAAATGTATATAATTATATTCTTGAAATGACTGCAGAGAGTTGTTTGGGTTTAGAAAATATATCAATCTGGAACACAGGGTGTTGACCTTGAGATGTATTTTGACCTCCAAGTTTGTTTACAGAACTGTCAACAGGAGACCAGCTCTGTAACAGAATGTCCTGTTTTGTTGCACATGTTTGGACTAGATGTACTCTTCAGGCTACTCACAGGAAGGAAAGTGATAAGGTTTTGAGACATTTTGTGGAAAATAGGAGATGCAGTTTACAACATCAGGATGCAGATTTTAACCTGCCAGGAAAAGACAGCTTATAAAAAGAGAGCAACATTTTGTTTAGAGAGATATCTAGAGAGATTGAGATTTCAGTTGAGAGAGACTGAGATGAAGGATTTTGTACTGCCTTTAGGAAGAGCTATCCTTTACAATTTAATTCTTCTATTTTGTTGTTACTGATAATAATAAAATGTTACATGAAAACTTTATAACTTCTCCTGGTCTGCGTATGCTTCCTGACCTATGCCTCTTTGACACTGCCCTCCTCCAGTCCACTGGAACCACTCCTGTTTACAAAGAACTGTTAAATAGGACTGTCAGAGGTGCAGCCAGTACCTCTCTGACTGCCCTGGATACCTTTGGATGCACCCTGTCTGGCCCCATTGCTTTGTCCACTTTCAGATTAGCAAGTCCCTTCAGAACTCTCTCCTCTGAGAATGGAGCCCCTAGGGATATGTATCATAGTCACTGCTACATTAGCACTCTATGATTCCATCTCCTCTCTCAGGGAAACTGGGCCCTGAGCTTCTCTGAGACCTGCAAAGCAGGCGACAACCTGGATTTCAGCAAGGCATTCAACATTGTCCTGCACAGGAGATTGCTAAGTAAATTGGGGAGCCTGGGAGTGGCTCCTATGGTGGTAAAGTGGGTTGGGAACTGGCTAAGGGACAGGACTCAGAGGGTGGTGGTAAATGACATGAAATCTGAGGAGAGAGGGGTGACCAGCAGGGGGCCACAGAGGTTGGTGCTGGAGCCAGTCCTATTCAATGTTTTCATTAGCGACATTGCAGAGCATCTAGAGGGAAAGGTGTGTCTCTTTGCAGATGACACCAAGACCTATAACAGAGTGGACACACCGGAAGGGGTGGAAAAAATGAGAAAGGACCTAAGCCTATTAGAGGAGTGGTCAGGTGTCTGGCAGTTGAGTTTGAATGCTAAGAAGTGCAAGATCACACACCTGGGTCACCGTAATCTAAAGGAGGAGTACAGGATGGGTGGGGAAATTCTGGTCACCACAAGTCAGGAGAGAGACCTGGGGGTTATCATATCTGATGACCTGAAGGTGACCAAACAGTGTGAAAAAGTGGTGGGGAGAGCAAACAGAATGTTGGGGTGCATAAGGAGGGGCATAACAAGCAGGAGGAAAGAGGTGGTGATGCCACTGTACAGATCATTGGTGAGGCCTCAGCTGGAGTACTGTGTCCAGTTCTGGAGACCACATCTCCAGAAGGACATTGCCAAAATAGAGGTAGTTCAGAGAAGGGCAATAAAGATGGTACATGAATGGCACCAGAAGCCCTCTGAGGAAAGACTTAATGTCCTTAATATCTATTCACTGGAGAAAAGAAGGGAGAGGGGAGATATGATAGACTTTCAGGCACCTTAGGGGAATAAACAGGGTACAGGTGGAAAGCATATTTCAGAGAAAACTCTGCACAAGAACAAGGGAGCTTGATATGAGGCTGAAGGGTGGAAGGCTCAGGGGTAATGTTAGGAAGTATGTTTTCACTGGGAGAATGGTGGAGCTATGGAACAGCCTTCCAGCAGAAGTGGTGGGTGAGAAAACAATACGGGGGTGCAAGAGTACATGGGATATATATAAGGGTACCTTGGAGATGTGCAGAGCAGGAGAGCCGCTGGTCAAATAGGATCTGGGGCTGCAGCAGTGAGTATGGAAATGGTCAGACTAGGTGGGCCGTATGGTCCTTATCTGCCAACAGATTCTATGTTTCTATGTAACAAGCTTCCTCTATTCTGAACTGGCTAGAATGCTCTAGCACATTAGCTTCACCAACCTTTATGCTTCAGCTGGGGCCTCTCAGCTCCTTTTGTTGGACATTATTGGTAAATAAGATCTTAACTCTGTGTGTACAGGATGGCAAGCACATTGCACAGCAATACTTTTGGCAACTCCCAATTTTATATAGTGGTTATTCTTTCCCACTTTTAAATATTTTGTTGTCCATAGAAAGAACAAACTAATTGGAAAATTACCCACAAGATATCCCTTGTCAAGATGAGTGTGCAATTCCCCCTTCCTACTGTACCTGTGACCAGCACAGGCATAGGAATTGATGAAAGGTTCTTACTGAAGGAATAGGATAAATTGATGTTGAACATCGAGTACTCTTAACCATAGTATCTTTTACATGCAGTGCACATCTTTGCAGTACCACCACATATCCTTGGCATTCTTCCAACCCACATTACTGGCACACTTGTTACCCTTGTAAGCCCCCTCCCATTGGGGACTTATCTTGTGGGCCTACGACCCTGCAGGTGTCCTCCTTCCACCTCCGGTCCCGTGGCTGCCAACTTGGGATCGGAGGGCTTTATCAGTGACTCCTGGGGGGATTCGAGTAAGGCACCTGCATGGTTCCAATGGCTATGGCCGCCGACAATCCCGCATTACTCGACCCCATCAGAAATGGGAGGGGGGAGGACTGAGGTCTTTAGCTGCTGTGCACCTCCGGGTTCCGGTGGGAGCATTCTGTTGCTCTGGGGAGCAGTGTAAGGGACTGGCAGATATAAATAATAAAGATGGCTGCCATGCACCGTCTGTACTTGTGTGGCTGCAGGAATTAAAGGAGATGCACCTCCAAAAGGGTATTCGTCCGTGTGCCCACTATTAAAAATCATCCCCACCTCCAGGGCAGGCAGCGGAGCCAGGGACCAGTTGAAAAAAATGGTTCAGGGTGTAACAAGTGTGGACTTCTGCCCTCGTAAAGGCTTTTAATTATATAATAAGGGCAGCATTGTTGGGACTAAAATGTAAACAATAATGGCGGCCCCCATGGGACTCTTGCAGCAAGGGGGCTGCTGGGAAATGTCAAGGGGCACCTAGACAGCCCGGGAACTGTGCAGCCAATAAGAAGGGAGCTGCTGGAAAACTATAAATAATAATAATAATAATAAGCTTTATTTTTACTGTACCTTTCTAAAATCATGGTGCCATAACAGTAAAATACAAGAAGAATAAAACAGGATGCAGAAAAACATAAATACAATAAGTACAGGGTTTCAGGGCATTCAATAAAATAACATCAGGAAATATGGGCTTGATGCCACAGATAGGTCTTTAGGGCCCATTTAAATCCCTCTATGGTCGTGCACTCCCGAAGCTGACAGGGTAGAGAATTCCAAAGGGCTGGGGCTGCCTACATAAATGCACAGGCCCACAAAGATTTTAAGAAAACCCTAGAAATCTCTAGCAACCCTTCGTCAGCCGAACGGAGCAATCGCCCAGGGCAGTAAGGCACCAGAAGCTATTTCAGCCTAGTCTGTGTAGGGCTTTATAAGTCAAAAGTCTGATTTTAAAGGTGACCCACCACTGTACCAGCAGCCAGTGCAGGTCACGCAGCACCAGAGAAATATGACCGGTTTGGAGATTTTTTTTTGTTTAGTTGTTTAACCAGGAATAGCACACTAAGCTGAAAGCTCTTTTACAGGAGCATCCTGGGAGCACAAGGAAGTTAAGTGACTTGCTCAGGGTCACACAGTATGCAAGTGAAAGCTGTGGGATTCAAACCCAGGTCTGGTCTGCTGGATATCACCAGATTTGCAGCTCAGCCTTAGACCACTGTGCTATACTGCCTCCTCAATTGCCTGTCAATAACTGGGCTGCAGCGTTCTAGCTACAAGCGGCGGATATCAATCCCCGGTAGCCCTAGATAAAGTGAGTTGCAATAATTAAGGCGTGAGGCCACAAAGGCATGGACCAAAGTAGGCAGATCGCCGGACGGAACTAGGTGCTTAATCCTGGAGATGTTCCTCAGATGGTAAAAGGATGATTTGACGATTGTGACACCTGCGATCGCAGTGTCAACCCGTTGTCAAAAATCACCCCCAGGTTTCGCACCCACTCAGAGGTAGGGAGCTGGGAACCCCCAAGAAAAAGTCCCGAAGGTAAACCAGCTCCCATCCCCTCTATCCGGCGACCTGGGTCCACAACCATCACCTCAGTCTTCTCCGAGTTCAACCTCAGCCAGCTCGAATTCATCCAATCCTGGATTTCAGCGAGGCAGTTGTTAACTATTGAGAGAGCTCTATCCTGGTCGGGTGTGAAAGATAGGTAGAGCTGGGTATCATCAACATAGCAGTGAAACCTCAGCCCATACCTTCTTACAATGTCTCCAAGGGGCAGAATATATACTGCGAACAACATGGGGGACAACACTGAACCCTGAGGTACCCCACATGACGGAGAGACTGGGTCAGAGGAGAAAATCCCCGACACCACTCTCTGAGTTCTGCCAGTGAGAAAAGATCTAAACCACCTGAGGACTGTACTAGACAGACCACAGATTCACCTCAGGCATTTGAGAAGGACTCCATGGTCCACAGTGTCAAATGCGAAGAGAGATCATGAAGAACCAAGATGGAATGGCTCTTCCGATCTCTCGCCATCAGGAGATCATTGAGCACCCGAACCAACGCAGTCTCAGTACTATGCCTCTTTTGAAAACCGTATTGGAGTGGTTCATAAATGTCATGGATGATCAAATGGTTCTCCAGTTGTAGGGCCACTACTTTCTCAATTACTTTCCCCACAAAAGGGAAGGTTAGAGATCAGTCTGTAGTCGGCATGGCAGTCTGGGTCCAAAGAAGCTTTCTTCAGGAGGGGTGTTACCACCGCCTCCTTCAGGGAGCTAGGAAACTCACCCATCGCCAAGGAGCACTAGACTATCCGTACTATGACCGGGCTGATAGTATCACAACAACCCTTAATCAGGGAACCTGGGCCTGGATCCAATCTACAGCATGTAGGAGGGCGCATACCCTGGACAATCCGCATGACATCAATGGACTCCGGCCAGTCAAAGGAACTCCAGGAGAATTGAGGGACAGTGACCGGGCGCCGATCCATAGCATCTCCCATAGGGTGTGTTGGTTCGAGCGCCATCCTAATGTCAACCACCTTAGCTGCAAAGAAACGAGCAAGCTCTTCACACTCTACTTGTGAAAAGGCTCTTCGGACCTGCAGGCAGGCTGGGTTACACAGTCTGTCAACAGTTCGAAAGATCTGAGCCAGTCGGTTCTGAGCAGCCACAATCTCCCCGGACAGGAACTCTGCCTTCTTGTGGGTGATTGCGGAGTGATAGACTTGATAGTGTTCCATCAATCTAAGGTGGTTGGCATCAAAGGTGGATCTCCCCTAGCAATGATCTAATCTTCGTCCTTGTCGCCGTATCTCCCTCAAGGTCCCATTGAACCAAGGGGACGGAAGGTGAAGGGAGAGTGGACAAACACAGACAGGAGCAATGACATCCAGAGCCAAAGAGATTACCTTATTATAAGCCAAAACCAAGGCATCTGGGTCATTGCTTGCTCTGGAAAGCTCCAATAGGTCAAGTGCCACCACCAGGCCTTCAGAGCTTACATCTCGCAAAGAGCGGCACCTGACCATCTCCACAGGGGTAGGCCTACGAAGGGAGGAACAAAGACTGAACCCCACGGTGTAGTGATTGGACCATCTGACTGGTTCCACCCCCAAACTGAAGGCTTCGATCCCTAGGAGGAAGACTGTCAAGGGAGTGACCACCTTTATGAGTGGCAGAAGTAACAACTTGTGTAAGGCCCAAAGATGTCATTAATTGAAGGAAGTGTTGTCCAAACTGCGAGAGTTCATCATCAACCCAGGCATTGAAGTCGCCCAGGACCATCAGCCTGGGCAACTTGAATGCCATGTGATCACGAAGTCCACTGCTTTCTGCGGGAAATGCCTCTCATCACCTGGTGGACGGTAGATGAGGGCGATCCTACAACCAACACCTGCCACTACAGTACACTCGAATGACTCAGCCTCCTCAACTGGTACATTTGTGAGGCCCAGTTCGGTCTTAAAACAGACCACAACCCCCCCCATTGTCCAATCTCAAGCGATAAAACACTGAGTACCCGGCTGGAACAGCGGCCTCTAATATAGGGCCTGCATTCTCATCCAGCCAAGTCTCGGTGACGCATAGCAGATCCACTGACCCAACAAGATCTGCAATAACTGCCATCTTGTTTTTGATGTATCTGGCGTTGCACAACACCACTTGAGTTGGACAGGCTTCCGGGGCTACCCGAGCTGCCTGCCCACCAATATTGGTGGTGCCCATGGGTATGGAAACCAGGCATCGCGGACCACGATCCAGATTCCATTTCACCCCAGGGCATCTTCTGGGTCTTACTACCCCAATATGATGGCCCCGCTCATTCGACCTCCATCATTCACACCCCCAACCCCCCTCCTGCGAACAATACCCAGTGCTCTACAGCGCTGGTAGGCTGAAAACTGCAATGGGGGGGGGGGAAGGCGGAGGATTTGCCTGCTGAGTGTTTTCCATGAACCCAGATTCAAACCTGCTCCTGTAAGTTTGTGATTTGAGATTTGCAACCTGCAAAATAGAGAAAGTGCAGCCTGAAGCTAGGGAAGGAGATGCTACAGCAGAGAGTAAAGGGGATTTGCAGCAGAGAATAAAGAAGAATTTGCAGCAGAAAAAAGATAAACTGTGCAAAATGGGCTTCCCCCTCGGAGGGACTGGTGTTTTTGAACCCGCTTAATTGCTACTAGCCAGAGATGTGTGTGCTGGGCTAGAGACTCAGCCAGAGCCCAGCTTCAAGTGGGCTTCCAGAAGCTGCATGCCAAGCAGAAAAGTCTAGTGGACACATAGCCTGCCCTAGTCCCCCAGACCAACAAAGAGACCACCAGAGAGAAAGATGTCAAGAGGCTTGTCAGGTGAACACTGCATACAAAGGCCTTGGAGGCAAAATTTGGAAAGGACTGACAGGTGAAGCACAGCATTCTTCAATCCCTCAGCCTGCTGCTGTTTCCTGCATTCTGCTGCTGTGGTGCACCACCAACTGTGATACCAAATCGGCGCCATCTGAAACATGGAAGTTGATGGCAGATAAAGACTGCTTTGCCAACCTAGTCTGCCCATTTCTCCTACCTATTGCAATACCACAGATCCTACTTGATACTGACAATAACAAAGTCCTAGCGTTATGCTAGGCATACTGGGCAGACTGGGTGGGCCTGGTGGTCCTTTTCTGCCAACACATTCTATGTTTCTATGTTTCTGTTTCTGGCTTTTACCCTCTCTTTCCTATTGCTAGGGTTCCCTTGTGCCTATCCCATGCATTCTTGCCTGAGGTCTGTGACCCGCCCCCCTGATTTAGCTTAATCTTGTTTCTGTGCATTACAGCTTTGTTTTATTGCTAATTTCCTAACCCTCCCACTGAGTCCCCAGACTATCTATATCTGACCTCTGTCCCTTTCTCTGCAGGCATGCTGCCCACTTCAGGCAAGCACCTCATCCTTGTAGCTGCTTTTAAGCTTGAGCTGCCCGCTGACTACAGCAGCGAGACCGGGAGCCTGCCTGCTGCCACCCACCACTGCTCTCCAAGCACAGGTAATTGCTGAAGCCAGATCTTCAGCCCTCAGCGGTTGTTGCAGCGAAGATCCTGGATTGTTTTTCTGAATTCCTGGTGCCATCTGACTGCAGTGCCCCCATTGGTTGCTCACCATCTTGGTGAACTCCTTGAGTGGCTAGCTCTGGAATCCAGCGTGGCTGCTTTCCCAGGACTAATTGCATGCCCGTGCACAAATTTTGTAGTCTGTGCTGCCTGGCCCTCGCCACTGGTGTGTGCACATAATACCAATTACAGCTAAACTGAAAATTGGGATTCCTACTGCTGATTTTTTGTTTGTTTAAGGACTGTTACTAGCCTGTATTTGCTCATTCTGGTAGAAAAAAAAGAGTAAAATACTGTTTGTTTGCTTTGTTTTAACCTAGCTAGACCCCTTAATCTTCCCATTATCTCCTTTGTGTGTCTCTTTGTGTGATTTTCACCCCCCACCCCCTCCTCCACAAGTTCTTAAATACACCTAAACCACTCCCCCTTCTGTGCACCTCCTCCCATTGGCCATCTTGCCCTACACAAATTTAAAGCTGCAGAACACCTCCTAGAGTGTGGTCCTGCCCCACAGAACTACATTTCTAACAGCCCCTTGACTCACCACTCCCTCCTCTCCCCCTTCATAAGGCTGACCACACTAATTCTCTCCTACTAGTTCCACCGAGAACCCTCCAGGGCTCCCAGCTCATCCACCTCAAGAACTGCGGCCACTGGGCGGTCGGCGCTCCCGAAGCCGCCACCTGAGACCACTCGCTCGGACTCCCGACCCAGAGAGCCGAGAACCCTCCAGGGCTCCCAGCTCATCTGCCGCCAGAACTGCGGCCACCAGGCGGTTGGCACTCCTGAAGCTGCCGCCCTAGACCACTTGCTTGGACTCCAGACCCAGAGAGGTATGGCAAAGCCACAAACCAATCGGAGTGCGAGTGCCTTCACCAGGCTTGCTCCGATTGGTCCTTCAACCGTTCTTATCTTTTCTCTGTCTCCTGAGCTAAAAAGGGGCTGTTTTTTTACTTATGCTTGATAATGTATACCTATTTTGTTAGAATCTGCCTGTAAACTGCCTAAAAAAAGCTGTAATACTTGCAAACTGCTCTTGCTAGATTGATTAAGTGAAACAGCCCTTTCCTTTGCCTCTGTAGCTGCTGCCCAGACTTCAGGGTGCCAAAGAAATCGACCACTTTCATCTGTAAATTTGTTTTGTCACTGGGTAGCTCGACCATTGTCTGGGACCAGTACTAATTGGCTTTGCTTTCTCTTCCTCTTCAGCCGAGAACCCTCCAGGGCTCCCAGCTCATCTGCCGCAAGAACTGCGGCCACCAGGCGGTCGGCCCTCCTGAAGCCGCCGCCAAAGACCACTTGCTCAGACTCCAGACCCAGAGAGGTACAGCAAAGCCGCAAATTTTATGCCCACCCACCCATCCCCTCTCTGACCATTATTATATAGACCTCCTTGCCTGCCCTCCCCTGCCATTGACTTTCCTACAAATCTATCCTTTCCACCTCCCTAGGATGCCCATAGACATATACATTTTGGGCTGCCATTCCAGGATGGGACACTTAAACCTAACTAATCCACCGCAGTCTCCCCTACCACTTGTCTCAGATCAGATTTGTGATTTCTTATTACTGTCCCTAGTCGCTGTGTCATAGTAAATTCTCCTTGCTCCCTACAAGTGGTTTCAGCGCCTACATCCCTTTGCTGACCCTGTGGTGTGTAGTCTTAGCTGATGATACTTCTTAGATCAGGTTTATGACTTCTCGTAACTATCTCTAGTCACTGTGCATAGAAATATCTCCTTGCTCCCTTCAAGTGGTATCGGCACCTATATCCCTTTTCAGACCCTGTGGCGCGTAGCCTTACCTGGTGATACCTTGCCCAGATTAAGCCCTTACAACTGTTTCTCTTTCTGACCCCAGACTTTAGCCATGGAACTTGTAATCTGGCTCTACCTATTTACCGCCTTATGCACCCTACCCTTATTTGGGTACACGCCAGATGGAATTTACCCCAAAGAGGACTTGTATCCCCTACCACAAGAATGTCTACTCATGGAGTCCCTATACAACTCGTGCTATGCCCCCAAGTTGTCGTACCCACTTTCAGCTGAGTATCCCTCTCGGACAGCCACCGGCATCTCATTGCCTACCCAAGGAATGTTATCTACTCGGCCCAGTACCTGCATCTACTGGTGTCATATGGCTAGGGTCTTAGTATGTGTATCACTAGGACTGAACAGTACAAAGAATAGGCCCTTGCATTCCTACGCCAATACTTCCACTAGCCAAAGAAGGTTTAGTTCTTCCAAATTACCATTGTTGCCCCGAGGAAAGTTGTACTCCTCCTCTTGCTCTGCTCAGGTAATGTTAAACTTAACCCTGGTCCTATACAAGCAATTCCTTCACCGTCCGAAGTCACTTAGTATAAAGGTATCAGCTTTATGCATGTTAATGTGTGTAGCCTCTTAAAGAAACTCACCTCAATACAGGCTTGGGCTATCCACACGGAGCTGGATGTACTTGTCATATCTGAATCCTGACTTTGTCCATCCACGCCAGACAAAGAGGTCAATATCCCCAACTATCTGTTATTCAGAGCCGATAGACTAACTAGAGGCGGTGGTGTAGCCATCTATGTTAAGGACAAGTTTACCGTCGCTACCCTCGACACTACATCAATTGCCAATGCCTTTGAATGCCTGTCCTTAAAAAACTGAAATATCTACATCAATGGCCCTCCATGTCATAAGATGTTATAGACCCCCATCCTCACGGGGTCCTGTTACCCACCTGTCATCTACTATGAGTACCGACACAATGGAAACAATTATATTAGGGCCTTAACTCGACTGGCTGTCAAGCGCATCTCTTCCACTTAAATCCTTCTGTGACTCTCATGGCCTCACTCTACTTATTAATGAACCTACTCGTATCAATAAGAAAAACCATACGAAAAGTACACTATTAGATGTACTTCTAGTAAGCAAACCCCATTTCTTCTCCCATGCTGGGATCTTTTCTGCTGATGTTAGTGACCATTGTTTTATTGCTGGCATAAGAGCAGTCCTTAAACCAACAGCCTCAGCAAAGTTCTCTACCAAAAGATCAAAATGGAATTTTGACCCGCTTGCATATAATAATGACCTGAACGCCTCCCTGCTTTGGCAGACCTTTAATTTAGCCAAATCAGTAGAAACACCATATGCCGTTTTCCATGAAATTGTATCCAGGGCTCTTAACACCCATGCACCCTTAGTCAAAACCCACAAAAAGGCTAGAAAGTGCTGTTGGTTTACAGCAGACATCAAGGCAGCACTATTAAAAAGAGACAAGCTCTGGAAGCTAGCACACAAATCCCACAAAGCTGAAGATTGGCATCTTTTCAGAACAGCCAGAAACCACTGTACAAAGCTAATTTGGGAAACCAAGTCCAACTTCTATCGCTCTGAACTCGACACTGCCTCCAACTGCCCTACCAAGTTCTGGTCCACAATAAAAGAACTTTCTGGTAATACCACAGGAAACACTCTCCCCTCAAAAATGATTTCTGACAATGTAACTATCAACAACAATAAAAAGATACCACAAGCCTTCAACAATCACTTTGCTACTGCAGGGCTAGCTTTTGATAACTCACCTGCATGTAACCTATGCTCCCAGCTTACCACACAACCTTCAGAATCTAGTCCTTCAGATGCAGTCTTTTCATTCTCTCCTGCCTTACTAAAAGAGGTCGAAGATCTCCTCCTCCAGTTGGACACCAGAAAAAGTGCTGGCGCTGACACCTTCGATCCATACTACCTAAAGATTGCTTCTTATGTCTTGGCTGTACCTATTACACATCTATTTAACTTGTCCCTTTCTCAAGGGACCTTCCCCAAACTGTGGAAGACCGCACATGTTATTCCGTTGTTTAAATCCGGAGACCCCTGTGATCTAAACAACTACAGGTCCATCTCCCTTCTCCCGGTACTATCAAAACTTCTGGAAAAAATCATGAATGCCCAGCTAAAATTTTTCATAGATGATACTAACCTGCTAAACCCAATGCAATCTGGTTTCAGAACTGAACATAGAACAATCACAGCCCTGGCCAAGGTGACAAATGACTGGCAGCGTGAGCTAGAGAACAAAAAAATTGTCTGTGCTATTTTTCTAGACCTAAGTAAGGCCTTCGACACTGTCGACCACAGCCTCCTTCTTTCTTCATTAAAAGCTATTGGTCTAGATTCTACCTCCTTGCGTTGGTTCCACAACTACCTTTCTGATAGGCACCAACAGGTTAAGGCCGAAGGTGAACTCTCCCCCTCAAATCTGCTAAAAAGAGGCGTCCCACAGGGATCCATCCTGGGGCCACTCCTATTTGCCATCTATATCAACGATATAGACTCAGGCATCAATGAGGCGAAAAGTCATCTGTTCGCAGATGATACAGTGATCTACCTAAGCCATGCATCCTGAAACTGCCTGTAGCGACCTGCAAGCTGACTTCAACATACTTCAATACCAGCTCCTTAGTAAAAAAGTGCTACTTAACATCAAAAAGACAAAGGTGATGCTGTTTTCACCTATTAACCATGCAGCCTACCCTGCTCTACCCCCCATCACCACCCTCCTAGGAGAAATCCTCGAATTTGTGCCGAAATTCAAATACCTGGGGGTCTGGCTAGACTTCAAACTCTCCTTTGCAGACCACCTAGAGGATTTGTTAAAAAAACTGAGGCAGAGACTAGGTCTCTTCTTCAAGTTAAACCGCCTACTAACTAGAGAGGCCAAGAGACAGCTAGTTCAGTCTACGTTCCTTTCCTTAATTGACTACGCCGACTTTATATACAGCCAATGTGCTACTTCAAACCTCAGTAAATTGGACATACTTTACCACAGAGCCCTGCGCTTCATCACTGGTCTCCCCTTCTCCACCCATCACTGCTCTTTATATGTGGCCGTAGGTTGGACCTCCCTACACTACAGACGAAATAAAAATGTGGCTCTCTGGACATACAGGGCTATCACTGGCAAACTTCTGCAGAACATTATTGATTGCCTGACTCTCAATATGCCTGGAACCTATGCCCTAAGAAGCTGTTCACTGATTTCTCTGAAAGTGCCCAAAGCCCTAACGTGTTTTGGGAGAGCTGCCATAGGATTCGTTCTACCGTCACTCTGGAATGTGCTACAGAAATCACTGAAACTGAGGACTCCTGTTAGTATTACTGGGTTTAAGACCTTATACTCAAAATACATTACAGAAGCCTGCAACTGCTTCCAATGATCCTAGCTCTGGAATGTGCTACAGAAATCACTGAAACTGAGGACTCCTGTTATTCTTACTGTGTTTAAGACCTTATACTCAAAATACATTACAGAAGCCTGCAACTGCTTCCAATGATCTTAGCTTACTTACACCCCCTTCCACATCCTCCCTGCTTTTCCCATCCTCCTTCCTTCTTGTATCAGTGCATAACTTGACCCTGAGCCACCTACTTATCTACCGCTCTAAATCTCACCCTCCCTCAACCACCTACTGTATTCCTTGTATACCCACAGCATCTCATTCCTTCGCTCCCAGTATTATCCTAGTTCCAGACCCCCCCCACTGGCTGCCCACTTCTTCCGACACATGTCTCCCCCTTGATACGCCTGGGTCTTTTTAAACTGGCTATCTATGTCTCTTTGCTTATAGCATCCACTTCAACTAATCTCTTCGCTGGACTATAATGCCTTTACCTTACAGGAATACTAAACCATGTATGTTGTTGTATCCGGTATAAATTTTTACTGACTTGCTACCCTATTGTTATGTATACCCTTACCAACTGTCTTTTACCTGAACCCAAATGTATTTTTACTTATCCTGTCTATTGCAGGCCTACCTGTACTATTGTACTCTTGCATCTACTGTCTATTTGTCTGTAAATAAATGCATTGTTACTTGACTTGTGTAATGCAGGTCCTCCTTGTAAATGAGCTTGCTCAATGGTGTTCGCCTGGATAAAGAATTTGATTGATTGATTCTTGAATTCTCCTACCATTTTTGCCCCCACCACCTCTGCTGAGAGGCTGTTCCTTGCATCCACCACCCTTTTTGTGAAAAAATACTTCCTCCCGTTATCCCTGAGTCCACCCCCCCAGGCTCCTGTCATGACCCCTTGTTCTTGAACAACTTTTATTCTGAAGGATGCTACCCTCTTGTATGCCTTTGAAGTATTTAAAGGTCTCTATCATATCCCTTCTCTCTGTCTCTGTCTCTCTCTCTCCTGTCTTCCAGGGTATACATATTGAGGTCCTCTAGTCTCTCTTTAGATGACTTTTGGTGCAGACCCTGCACCATTTTTGTTGCCCTTCTCTGAATTACCTTTAATCTGTCTGTCATTCCAGAGATGCGGCCTCCAGAACTAGACACAGTACTCCAGGTGGGGGTCTCACCAATGATTTGTACAGTGGTATCACTACCTCCTTTTTTCTCCTGGTGATGCCTCTCCCTGTGCACCCCAGCATCCCACTGGCTCTCCCCACAGCCTTTTCAGAATGTTTGGTCACCTTTAGGTCATCCGATATGATCACCCCCAAGTCCCTTTCCTGTTTGGTGGTCATCAGTACCTCTCTCCAATCATGTACTCCTCCCCTGAGTTTCTGTGCTCAAATGCATGATTTACACTTCTTTGCATTGAATCTTAGCTGACACACTCTTAACCACTCCTCAAGCCTACTTAGGTTCCTCCTCATTTTTTCCACCACCCCCAATCTGCTGAGACCCCCATCTGCCAGACTGTAAGTACCTCTAGACTGTGGCTCAGAGGAGTTCTTATATTAGCTAGCTAGTTAGAAAAAGTGGTTAAGTCCTGGGCAGGACTCTGCAAGTGCCAAGAAAAGCTCAGACTGCCAAGTTAAAAGCAATCTGTTGTGTTTCTAATATTGGGCTCCAATGTGAGTATTCTTTTCCAAGTTAATGACTATTACACCCCCCATGTCCTACCCTTCTGAAACAGCACCCTGGTGTGGTACCCACCACAACAGACTGTGTGTTAGTTAATAACCATAGGGGAGAGCCGGGTGCACCCACAGGTGGGAGGTGTGGGGTAAAGTCATTTGTTGGAATTGCTGTGTGTGCTATTCTCCCTTTTTTCCTCTCCCTCTAATAAAAACTGTAATTGGTTCATGGTACATTCTGTTATTATGGATTATTGCAAAGTGGGTACTGTTATGTGGGGGAGTGCCTGTGGGGGCAGTTCTTATATTTTCCTGGGGTTGGTAACCTGAATTTGTCCAACAATTATCCCATATCACTACTCCAGGTGGAGGCACCACACCATTCAACTCCTGTTTACCCTGTCATCCAGTAAACCCCAGGCTGGACCCCTCAGGAGGTGTGTCCAGGTGAGACCCGAGGGTCCCGGAGCAGCCAAGGTGAGTCAGGGGGCTGTTGTTACACCCCTAATGATAATCTGGGTTTTTACCCTAGGCTTCTTTTCCACTAAGTGTATAGGCACATGCCTATCTGGCCTATTGGGATTACTTGTACCATATTTGATTCATTTCCAGCGCCCTTGTCCATATAGTCTCATGACCAACATGCTTGTAACACTAACCATGCCTTTGCTGCTGGCAGAGGTCTTGCACAGTAAGCTGTTACCATTATCCATAATTTTCCTTTAGGCATTTGCTCCATGCCCTGTCAGTGTAGGACATGGTCAGTTACATACACTGGCCCTGAATCTTCAGCCAACTGCCCCTGAAAAAGGAAACACATAAACCCCAAATGTCCAATATTCTGTGTGCTATTTTATATGGGCAAGGTGCCATCTTCTGTGTGCCTGTGGAGAAAAATGTGTAAAACACCACACAGACTACTTGATTTCATATTTTTCATATAAAGCAGTAGCACACAATTTTTTTCCTCCATTTTTCTTTCAACTTCCCATTTTTATCTTATTTAAAAAACATGTTTTTGTGTAGTTTCTTTACAACAACTTGAAGAAGAGTCAAAAGAGACAGGTTACATGAAAGTCTCTACTAAAAGAGTCTTTGACCTCTGAATGGGTCGTTGGGGCTGTCCCAGAATGTTACTTATGGAAAGTGTCTCGTTGTGTCCCTTATGATGTAGTTCTGTGTGTAATAAAAAGTCCCCATCTGCATCAAGCCAAGCACATATACACATCACCCTTGATGTCTTTGGGCACTTCCTCACCCTATTGCAGAGACAGTTGACACCTCTCATGGTCGCCAGTACTGCTTCTCGCTACACCAGGATGCTTCGGATGAGACATAAGGGACCAGGGACAAGCACATAGAAGAACAGATAACTTCCTTCCTCTTCTGGGCAGGACAAGAATGGACAGGACAGGATAAATATGCTACCACCTCCTGAGGAGTAAATGGAGCAGGATAGTGTTGAAAACCAGACCATTGAACACAGACTTCAGCAACAATGTACTGTATATTTACAACTGTAGACCTTGGTAATGAACCATGTGGTTAAATATGATCTCTGATTACTGCCACCAGCTGTTAGCTGTAACACTTGAGATTTGGTTTCTGTGTAATACTCCCTCCAGGCGGTTGATCTGGATATAGTGACTAGTTCTCTGTCTATTAAGGTTGGTAATGGAGGCAGCAAACCCCCTGGATGCTCCACCTCACCTCACAGACTTTGACAGTGTTGACTGCTTTTCTTTGAGCCTCCTACTCCTGGCAGAGAATAAGGACATCCGGGTTGTTCATCTTTAGTCTGGAGAGCCTCCTTCAGCATCACCTGATTCCTGTTACTTTGCACCTCGCACCACAGCCATCCAGGGAGATATGGAAATATGTATTTTTAGTGGGCCTTCAAAACACATTTAATAATTCTGTCAGTTTTGTATATTTTGGGCAGACAGTGGGACCCTCCAATGCCAGGCAAGGGTTAGAGGGCTTTGTCTAAGACTTTTATTTTGTCTGCCATTCCACTGTGTTGCAGTTCTGGATTCTGAGGATCCTCGTTTTGGCTCCAACTTTTCATTGATTCCTCCTTAGGCTTTTTCTCTATTGCTCATTCTGCCTCTGCCTCAGAGTCCTCCTCTGTCTCCAGCTCCATCCTAGGTACTAGCCCAGGGGAGGCACACCAGAGGGCAGAACCAGAGATGGCACCTCAGCAGCTCTGGCATGAGCCTAGAAAGTCAAGGTGGCATGAGCATACAGAACTTCAGAACCTCCCACACAGGCTTCAAGGAGATGCCCACCTCTGGCACCTTACCCACCACACATATTTATAGCACAGACCCCTACTCACTTCCAGAAACCTTCTTGCAGGGGTCAATAGGGCTGGTCTGTGACTTGCCCTATGGTCACAGGCACCAGGTACTGTACCACTTCTCATGAAGTGCCCCTGCATCAGCATGTCTCCACTTCAGTCGTGTGATCTTCTTTGTGTCTTCTGGAAGCAGGCACTTCCTCAACTCCTCATTGACACTCTCCACTAAGTTCTCATCTTTCTTTACTGCAGGGACTGGAGGTCTGCGCTGCAGGAGAAACAGCCTGTTTAGGTGCAGTACCTACCTTCTTAGGCAAGGGGCAGACACTGGAAAAGTACCCAGAGGGTCTTCTTTTACAATGGAGGCTTTACACTGGATGCATAGATACAGTGAAAAAAGGTCCAGGTCTCTCCTTCGGCACCAATCACAAGAGACCACTCCATTTGCTCACAAGGCAGTAGCACTTCCAGGGCCCATTCCCAAGTTGACTGCTGTCTTTGCTGGTTATTGCACTTCCACATCCAGGCTTTACTCTATGCCAGTGCTGCTGCTTGGATTGGATTAGCTCTCTCCGGCTGGACATTTGGGACTGGAGCAGCTTGGATTGCTGTATTTACTGTAATCTCCCATGGAGTCACCATTTTTCCTTTTCTTACTGCCGCTAGGGGGTGTAGCTGATTGTTACAGGACCCTGGAGACTAGGTGTTGCAGTGTTCCTGTGGACCTTGTAGGGGAAGGAATATGCTGCATTAACATTGATTAGTTGCTGGGTTTGAGCCTGGGCTACCAGCACAGCTGCTATGTTTAACCACTGTATATTTTTTTTCTTGTACTGTAGCTGGGCCTCAGGGACAAGATATACCACACTATCACAGGGCTGCTCTCAAAACTCTGTAGGCCAGTTAGGCACTGGATTTAAATTAATGCCAACCACTCAGTATCTTCTCATATGGATGCCTAACTTGCGTAGCACCAGGAGTGCATTTAAGCACTCCTACGTGGTGCCTTTCTGTCGGACCACCCAGGCTCAACGTTCTTTCATGTTCTGAGCTCCTAGCAGCTTAAACAACCTCCTTCAGGATATCCTTGATGAACCCAAGCTTGGTTCCTTCAAACGCAAACTCTGACAGCACCTTACTGCACTTAGAAGCTGTGACTGTCCGAACTAGCTTTTTACCCTAGGAGAACACTGCTACCCCATTCCCTATTTTGCGCTAGCACCCTACTACTCCCTCCCTGTATCAGCTCCCCTTCCCTTCGCTGATCACTCCCTCCGCACTCCCCCCATCCTCACCCCCCGACAGCTCCCAGATTTTCTACACTCTCCCCTGATCCTTCTCTCTGTCACTGCCATGTCCTCTTTGCTCCCTCCCTCCCTCCCACTCCTCCTATACCACTCCACTCCATTCCCTTCAACCCTTGGCCCGACAAAGTCTTCTTGTTGACTGCTCTGCTTTTGCCCCTTCTCCTTCTTTCCATTCTGTTACTTGACAAAACCTGTAGTCTGACTGCTCAAACATTGCTGCATCACACTACTGGTGCACCAACCTGTAATTTGTATTGTAAACTTGTATTTTCTACCTGTAACCCCCCTTAACTGTTTCCCTGTACACGTTAATGCTGTTATCTTTCCTCTATATTTGTCAGTTTGCACTGGGATTGTAACCCATGCTCTTTTGACAATGTCTCCTCACTGATGGCTCAAGTTTCACCTAATGTTCTCATTGTCTGTGCCCTCTATTATCATCTGCACCCACTGTATCCACAAAGGTACACAATGCTGTTACCCAAATGTGTGTACATTCATTTACCACATAATTCTGCCTTGTGATTCAGTATCCCATCGTCTGTACAATTTTATTGTACTTTGTCTGTATTCTAACCTATTTTATATAACGGTTGAAGCGATATGGCATCAAATAAAAAGCCGTATCACAAGCACAGTGTGATAACTACACTATGATGTGTACACTGTGAAGATAGGAAGCACAGTGTACACGT
The DNA here is from genome assembly GCA_016271365.2 of Neoceratodus forsteri. Taxonomy (NCBI): domain Eukaryota; kingdom Metazoa; phylum Chordata; order Ceratodontiformes; family Ceratodontidae; genus Neoceratodus; species Neoceratodus forsteri. The sequence continues at coordinate 70,764,370 of CM057454.1, forward strand.
CAGCACCAGTTATCAACACAGTGTACACAACACTTCCCCACCTCCTCATGCTGCTAAAACAAACAAGCATTTGTCAATGCCGAATGTTTGCTTGCTGGCATTGGCAGTGGTAGTGTAGAAATTAAAGAGCTGCGTAACAGGAATGGCAGTGAAGTATTGAACTGAAGCCAACCCCACCACCACCCTGCAGAGAGTGACAGGCATTGGGGTGTGCCTTTGGGTCGTCAGGCATAATGGCCACGCCATTTCACCACACCCCACCCCACCCTACAGACACTGACAAGTGTCACGGTGTGCCTTGGGGTCTTTGGCCCTTATGCGCACCCCATTCCATCAGGAAATACGGTGAGATGGGTACGGTATAGGAGAATGGGGTGAACTTTGGGGCCGAAGAGTCCAAGGCATACCTCCATGCCTCTCACTGGCTGCAGGGTGTGGAATGGTATGAGCATTACAGTCAAGAATCCCAAGTCACACCCCTGATGCCTGTCATTCTCTACAGGGTTGGGCGTTATGGTTGGAAACCCTAATACCTCAGGCATTCGTTGGTATTTTCACTCCAAATTTTCAACATGGTTTTTTTGTGACCCCACCTCATGAACAGTGGCAATATCAGTTTGTTAGCTGAAAGCTGCTTATGCACAACAACTCTGACATTTAGCACCACAGATGCAAAAACATTCCGAACAGGATGTAAAAATGACAGCTGCACTGTTCATGGGGAATGTAAAAATGGCAATGTTGCAAATCTGCAGTAAAATATTTAAAAAAACTGGTGAAGTCACGGCGTGCATAGAAACTGTCGCACACCGTAATATAATTAGTTTGGGGATTTTTACAGCAGATTGTCAACACAGGCATTTTGGGACCTCGATCATGAACAGTGTCACTGTGATTTTCTTTATCTGTCGAACAATGATTTCCCACAGCGAACACGCATCTCTGCGCTGAAAGTGTGAAAACACATTTCGGCCACGTTGTGAAAAATGACAGCTGTACTGTTCATAAGGAAGTGTGGAAAAATGCCACTGGTGAAAATCTGGACTGAAAATATTACAAAGTCATGAACTTACGAGGGTGCGTGGAAACTGCTTATTGCTCACTCTTAACACAGTCATTTTATGGACTTTTGTCACCAAATTTTCAACATAGCCATTTTAAGACCTCTGCTCATGAACAGTGTCACTGTGATTTACTTAATTTGTCCCGTACATTGATTTCGCACAACGACTGCACCATTGCGTGCTACTTGGGTGGAAACACATTTTGGGTGGGATGTGAAAAATGACAGCTGTACTGCTCATAAGAAGGTGTGGTAAAATGGCAATGTTGAAAATCTGGAGTGAAAATATTGAAAATTCGCGAACTTACAAGCCTGCGTAGGAACTGCGCAACGCATGCTCGTAAAACAGTCATTTTTTGGAATTTTTCCACCAAATTTTCAAAATAGGCTCATGAGACCACCTTATGAACACTGGCAGTGTCATTTCGATGTCGGTCGAAAGATGATTTCACGCAGTGACTGCGAAATCACCCGGGCCCGAATAACGCCATGACAGTGACAGCACTCATGAAGGGTCCCAAAACTCCATGTTGAAAATTTGGTGCAAAATTCCAAAAATGCCTGAGATATGCAGCAAAGTTGAAAAACCCATCTATCCCATTATACAGCTTACGGCATTTCCTCAGTTCGCGGTCGGCTGAAGAGTGCAAGCGTGTTCCCGATCCACGATGATCGTCGCGCGAGCTCCGGAGGTAAGTATGGGGTGAGGGGGTGTGGGAGGCAGGGTGCGCGGTGGGTGGAGTGCGGGTTGTGGGGGAGGGGCGGGCTTGCTGCGAAACATAGAAACATAGAAACATAGATTTTGACGGCAGATAAGGGCGCTTGGCCCACCTAGTGTGCCATTTCCTACCTATTGGATAAGCTGCAGATCCTAGTTAACCAGCAGCCTACTTCTTCCTACCCCACCCCTAGAATTACCTTATGACTGTCCCATGCATGCTTGAATTCCACCACTGTTTTTGACTCCACAACCTCCTCCGGAAGGCCATTCCATGCATCCACAACCCTCTCTGTGAAAAAATACTTCCTTAAATTACCTCTGAGCCACCCCCTTCTATCTTCACATTGTGCCCCCTTGTTCTTGCACACCTCTTTTTTTGAAAGATGCTACCCTCTTGGACTTTGTTGATTCCCTTGAGATACTTGAAAGTTTCTATCATGTCCCCCCTCTCTCTCCTTTCCTCGAGGCTATACATATTCAGCTCCTTAAGTCTCTCTTCATATGTCTTCGGTGCAGGCCCTGCACCATTTTAGTGCCCTCCTCTGGACAGCCTCCATCCTGTCTATATCCTTGTGGAATTGGGTCTCCAGAACTGCCATAGTACTCAGATGGGGTCTCACCAACTGTCTGTAAAGAGGGATAATAACTTCCTGTTTTCTGCTGGTGATGCCTCTCCCTATGCATCCCAGTATCCCCCCAGCCCTCCTTGCTGCCCTCTCACATCGCTTGCCCACCTTTAGGTCATCTGATATGACTACCCCCAGGTCCCTTTCCATTTTGTTGTTGTTAGTATCTCACCCCCCATTGTGTACTCTTCCCCTGGGTTTTTGTTTCCCAGGTGCATTACCTTGCACGTCTTAGCATTGAATCTAAGCTGCCATACATTTGACCATTCCTCTAACCTTGCCAAGTCCCTTCTCATGCTTTCCACCCCACCTTGTGCATCAACTCTGTTGCAGATCTTTGTGTCATCTGCAAAGAGACATACTTTTCCTTCCAGTCCCTCTGCAATATCGTTTATAAAGACATTGAAGAGGACCGGTCCTAATACTGAACCCTGTGGTACCCCACTAGTAACCCCCCTTTCTTCAGAGAGGACTCCATTTACTATTACTCTCTGTGTCCTATTCTCCAGCCAATTCTTTACCCAGGCTGTCATCTTGGGACCCACTCCCAGGCTGGCTAACTTGATATTAATCTTTTGTGTGGGACTGTGTCAGATGCCTTGCTGAAGTCTAGGTAGGCCATGTCCACAGCCCCCCCTAATCTACTACTTTGGTCACCCAGTCAAAGAAATCTATCAGATTTGTCTGGCATGACCTTCCCGCTGTGAATCCATGCTGCCTTGGGTCCTGAGCCCCTCTGGCCTCTAGATACTCAACAGTTCTTTCCTTCAGAAGTGATTCATTCATTTTCCCTACCACTGAGGTTAAACTAACAGGTCTGTAGTTTCCTGCTTCTGCCTTGCTCCCACTTTTGTGAAGGGGAATCACATCTGCCCTTCTCCAGTCCTCGGGTCCTTGGGCACCCCCGTCAGGCTATACACATGTAGCCATGCTGGGGTGGGCACCCAGCGTGGCATCTGGAAGGCTTTGGGGGGGGAGCGCAGCACAGCCGATGGGGGATTGGGCTCCCCCGGCTATACAGTGTGTGCGTGGGGGGGGGGCAACCACGCAGCATGCCTGTGTGTGTGTGTGTGTGTGTAGGGGGAGCGCACATGAGCAGGTGATATCTTATCGCTGCTCACTGAGGCGTAGCTCCCCCTTTCAACTGTATGCCACTGCATTTTGGAGCTGTCATAGACAGCTTAGCAGGCATTGGAGAACTGCGGCCGCAAGGGAACGTTTTCTTCTTTACAGGGCTTTTAGACTACGCAGGATGTTTGCCACGCTGGGGTGGGCTCCCAGCGTGGCAGCTAGAAAAGGGTGTTTGGGGAGGCTGGAGCCGGCCAGAGTTGGGCTTTGCATTAAACTAGAACACATTTTGCCACGCTGGGGTGGGCTCTCAGCGTGGCACCTGGATCTGGGGGAGACAATGGAGCTGATGGGGATTAGGCACTCTGCCGGCGGCATTTTGGGGGAGAGACAGTGGAGCCGGCGAGTTGGGCACCCCGTCAGGCTACTACAGTAGCCATGCTGGGGTGGGCACCCAAGCATGGCATTTGGAAAGCTTTGGGGGAGCGCAGCACAGCCGACAGGGGATTGGGCTCCCCCAGCTATACAGTGTGTGCGTGGGGGGGGGGGCCAACCACGCAGCATGCCTGTGTGTGTGTGTGTGTGTAAGGGGAGCGCGCATGAGCAGGCGATATCTTATCGCTGTTCACTGAAGCGTAGCTCCCCCTTTCAACTGTATGACACTGCATTTTGGAGCTGTCATAGACAGCTTAGCAGGCATTGGAGAACTGCGGCCGCGCCTGCCAACACACTGACTGAATTGGAAGAGGGCTGTCACACCTCCGAAAACTCGGATGATGGCACTATGTTTCTTGCACATGCGTGCAAGCAAACATAAAAAGAAAAGAAAATAAACAAACATTAGGGTCCTATTGTATAAAACAGATATGTGATGTCCTGTTGTGTGAGTTGTGTGACACCTGTGTATCTCAACTCGTGGACAGTGACTTCAGAAACCTCACTTGTGGCTCCGCTGCGCCACTTGTGCACCGAGGTCACTGTCCATTTGTTGTGATACATGCATTATCACATGCCAGGCCATCACATATCCCCTTAGTATGCTCAGACGTGGAACCTTTGTAAATGAGTCTCTGGCTCAAAGGTATTTGTAATTCCGAGAAATAAAATAAAAAATAAAATAATGCTCCCAGACGTCCCCCACAGTTCTCTGACCTGTATGTGCAGTGCACCAGAATTTAAACAATGCTATTTCTTCCCTCTTTTCCCTGCTCTACTGACTCTGCATGTTACATGCTTCTCTTTTTTTTTCCTGTGGGGGCCGAGATACCTGTAGACATCTGCATTTCAGTAGCATGAGAAATGGATTCTGGTGATGCTGACAATGTGGAGCCAAGCCTCATTCTCACAATGGGAACATCGTCTCTCTTCTTGCTATGATCAGCAGCAGAACCAGCTGTTCTCAGTCACAGTGCAAACAGGGTAAAAAAGAGTTCTCTAGATGATCTCTTTCTCTCTGTCAACAGCAAGAACTTCCTTTAATTTCAGGCAGCTACTGCTCTCTTTCTCAGCTACATGTGTGTTGCATCAGTCACCTATATGGACCTGCCCCCGAAAGCATGGTCAGTTTTATGGGAGTAGTCCTCCCACTAGTCACCAACAGATAAGAAATGTGTTGCATTAATAATACTTCAGGGGCTTCTCCCTCTTAGGAGAGTCATGCACCAGGCAGTCCATTGGGTAAGAAAATTATTTCTTATTGCACCACAACTTCTTTAAAGTGATTTTCCAGTCTAAGGTACTATTTTCAGGATATGGTGCATTATGCTGGTGATAGTTTCTGGCGCTTTTAAAATTTTATCTGCAGCCTGTATTAGTTGCAAGGGATTGTAATTTGGCTCCCACAAGGTGGTCAGTTGATCCCTTCCACTTCCCTGTTCAGGTATATGCCCCCATGCTCAGGCACGTTATGACATGCAGAAAAGGGAGAGTGCAGGGGTGCAACCCCAGTCTATTTTCAATACTATTTCATATATTATGATGGTGAGTTGGAGAATAATGAAGGCCACTGCTCAGTTAATGAGGCCATCGTTAGTGGAGTGGTGGCCTTCATTAATCTCCAACTCGCCATCATAATGTATTGAATACAGTAGTAACAAAAATAGACCCCTGTTTATATCAATGGGATGAAAACACGCTCTCTTCCTTGTTGCACGTCACAATGTGCCTGAGCATGGGGGCATGTACATGAACAGGGAAGTGGAAGGGATTGGCTGGCTACCTTATGAGGGCCAAACTACAATCCCTTCCAACATAAATATGGGCGGCAAACAAAATTTTAAAAATGGCAGAAATGGACTATCACCGGCATAAGATACAACATGCTGTAAGTCATAATGCATTCAATAAAAGGTGAAAAATCACGTTAACTGACGGTCCACCATTTCATAGCCATGTGCAACACAATATTTTCCACAGAACTAAACTTAATTTGTACCCAGGTGCCTGTTTGGATGACATTTTTTTGCTGACCCCTGATAGTCTGGTACTACAAAGCCTTCCACCATGGTAGGGGGGGAGGCCAGCTTTCTTAATGATGTGGTTTGACCACGAGCAACTAATATGCTCTAGAAAAGTTGAAACACTTGAACTCCATTTCCAAAAATTAATTTCCCACACTTAAATTGCCCAGCTAAACAGTAAGGATGTACTGAATCTATACATACACACACACACACACAAACACACACGTTCCTCTTACTGATGTTCTGCAATTACTGTTCGTTCTGTCCTGGGAGTCTGCTAACTAAGTATAAGCATAGGAAACTGCTCTGGTTTATGGGAAAGTTTGGGAGGCAGTGAGGGAAAAAAAGACTTTCTACAAAAAATATAGGAAGACCCAGTGGGAAGAGGACAGGGTTGACTACGTAGAAAAGCTGAGGAGAGCTAGCAGGTTGATTAGTCAGACCAAGGCAGAGATCAAGCTAAGGATAGTGGAGGGGATCAGAAAATGAGACAAGATCTTTCTTCAGTATATCGGGGGAAGAAAAGTCAATGTATTGTAACTCCTAGGTGGTGCTATCCCAAGGGCTACTACCCCTGCCTGCTTGGCTAGTGGCAGATTAAGGGGCCTGAGTTCTGAAAAAGGTGCCTCCTCCCGGAGGTCAGGGATGGTAGTGGTCAAGCTAACCTGGGCACAGCCCTCCGGGACACTGTAACCCCCCTCTTTCCTTACTAGTGGCTGGAACAATACACAATAATCACTTTCACAATACCCCTGATACACCACACAAGTACCCACACTGTTTGCACTTACCACCAGGGCTTTCCTCTGGCTCAGCCCTGGGGACCCCCTGTAAAACAAGGTGATATACAGCAAATAACAGCAGTACAGTACTCTTGCACAAACTGGAACCACAATCAGGGTAACTGTAAAAAAGAGTTAGATCTGATTTATTTAAGGGACTTGAACAAGAGAGGGGCGTAATCAGGTTAATTTGCTTAAAGGCTGTATCAATCAAACAGTTATGCATGCACTTCAGGGTCCATAAACAGTCACACAATCTGGGTATCCAGATGGAGAACGGTGGGTTAGCCAGGAACATTGCAGCTGGTTGGGGCCCTGTGATGGAAGAAAACAACATGCACAACACACACTATTTGTAATCTAGAGCTGGAGGGCTCAGTTCATGAAAAGAAAACAAGACAATCAGATGACACACTTTTAGATTAGGCTGTTGTTGCAGTGAGCTACACTGATGATTACTCACAATACCCAAGACTGGACACAGGCTGGTCAATAATCGAGACAGCAGGTGGTTAGTCTGGAGTGCCAGGAGAAGCCTGACCCACACGAATCACTGAGGTGTCATTCCTGTTCAAACGTGGAGCAGGGGGCTGATCCCCAGGCAAGCCTGTCGTCAGTGGTTTTCTCTGTGCAGTGGGTAGTCTGGCTGGGCCAGTGTGGCAAGGCCCCGCCAAATGGAGACAAATTTGGATATAGTACCTTAATACAAAAGCTGGGATGAACCAGAGAACTATAGACCAGTCAGCTTGACATTGATTGCCAGCAAGCTGATGGCAGCCATTCTCAAAGAATTGTTGGTCAGGTTCCTTCAGGAGAGTGGGCTTCAGGGTGACAGGCAGCATGGATTTATGTCAGGGAGCTTATGAAAAACAAATTCAACCAACTTCTTTGACTGGTTAGCATTTAGGCAAGCTCAAGGAAGACTTTTCGGGAACCCCCATTTGTAGGGGGGTTACAGAATGAAGGTATTGTGAAGCTTAAGTGGGGACCTGAGTGGGTAGAGGACAACAGAGGAAAGGCAGAGATATTAAATTAATCTTTCTGTTCAGTATTTACAAAGGAAAAAGGATGGACCAGTTGCATAGTGGAAGATGGTGATAGGGATGGGGGAAGGAGGATAATGGAGAAGATGATTCCAGAGGACAGGGTCCTCAAGGGGCTTAAAGCCCTCAAAGTGGACATAGTTTCTGGGCCATATGGAATACACTCCAGGGTGCTGAGAGAGCTGGTGGCAGCCCCCCTTCCCCGCCCTGGCTGATCTGTTCAGCTTCTCCCTGGATACAGGAGTGGTGCAGTGACAGTGGAGGACTGCTGATGTAGTACCTTAGTACAAAAGCTGGGATGAACCAGAGAACTATAGACCAGTCAGCTTGACATTGATTGCCAGCAAGCTGATGGCAGCCATTCTCAAAGAATTGTTGGTCAGGTTCCTTCAGGAGAGTGGGCTTCAGGGTGACAGGCAGCATGGATTTATGTCAGGGAGCTTATGAAAAACAAATTCAACCAACTTCTTTGACTGGTTACAAAGGCAGTGGACATACTCTGCTAGGAGAGGCAATGGAGGGGTGCACATCACTGCCCGCAAAGGTGTATCAGCACAGGATCAGAATGTAGCATAACAATGGAAAAGCTGTGCACACACCAACTCGGGTCCAAGGGTGCTTTATTAGCCTCCTGATGAAGCCTCCTGTGTGAAGTGACACGTAGGGGTGTTTGCCTGGTCTCTGCATTTTGTAAAAGGCCAATGAAGCATCCCTGGACCTGAGTTGGTGTATGCACAGCGTTTCCTTTTTTATGCTAGTTGACATACTGTAGCTGTACTTCTGCAAGGCCTTTGATTCAGTCTCCCAAAAGAGACTGACCAAAAAGCTGGAGGACAGGGAAACATTGACCAAGTGGGGGTGGAGTGGCCCTGTATGTCAATGAAAATATCAAAGCTACAGAAATTCAGAATACACATAAGGAGCCAGAAGAACTGTGGGTCACGCTGGAAACAGGAAATGGGACAGCCATAAGAACCGGGGTTGTCTACAGGCCCCCAGACCAGGGGGAGGACATAGACACATTACTGTTAGAAGATATACAAAACATGACAACTAAAGGGAAGGTTCTGATAATGGGAGACTTCAACATGCCAGATACAGATTGGTCAATACCAGCAGGAACATCTGCCAGAACTAGACACATGGTGTATTTCCTGCAGGGGGAGGGCCTCAAACAACTGGTACAACAACCCACAAGAGACAGGGCTATCCTAGATCTAGTACTGACTAACAGGGAAGGGATCACAGATCTTCAGGTAGAAGGTCACCTGGGGGCCAGTGACCATCACATGGTATGGTTCAATTTGGCTACTACATATAAATCATCCCATTCCAAGGCAAAAATATGGGACTTCAGAGGAGCTGACTTTGATAAGATGGCCAATAGAGTTAAGCTAGCCCTGGCAAAGAAACACAGGTGAGGGATACAGGCAAAGTGGGCAAGCATTAAGGATGCAATACTTGAAGCAACATCCCATTATGTTAGACAGAAAAGGAAGTGCAAAAGAAGAAGGAAACCACTTTGGTTCTCAAACACAGCAGAAAAGGTCAGAGCCAAAAGGCTGGCCTTCAGGAAATATAAGGGAACACAGCGGGATGAAGATAGGGAGGCATACCAAACTGCCCTAAGGGAAGCAGGGAAGGCAGTAAGGCAGGCAAAGTCCCAAACTGAGGAAACACTAGCACGAACAGTAAAAGAAGGTGACAAGATTTTCTATAGATACATTAGTGAAAGGAGAAAGTCCAGAGGGGGTATTGCTAAGCTCAATGGAGAAAAGGGGACATGTGAGGAGGAGGACCCTGTAAAAGCATCTATCCTAAATAGATACTTTTGCTCAGTATTTACTGAAGAGAAGGTAGGGCAAGGCCCACAGCTCAACACCATGGACACAGGGAGAGGGAGGTGAGCACTACTCCTTCACAAAAGAAAGGGTCCTACAAGAGCTGCTAAGCTCAGGGTGGATAAGGCAATAGGACCTGATGGCATACATCCCAGGGTACTTAAGGAGCTAAGGGTGGAACTAGCAGAGCCATTAACAGAACTGTTTAGTGAGTCTCTGAGCACAGGAGAGGTCCCAGAAGACTGGAGAAGGGCTCATGTGATCCTCCACAAAAGTGGTAGCAGGGAGGAGGCAGGGAACTACAGACCAGTCAGTCTTACCTCAGTAGTGGGCAAGATTATGGAGGCACTCCTTAAGGAAAGGATAGTGCAACACCTGGAATCCATAGGGGCACAGGATCCAAGACAGCATGGGTTTACAAAGGAAGGTCCTGTCAAACTAATCTCATAGATTTCTTTGACTGGGTAACCAGAGTGGTGGACCAAGGGGAGCAGTTGATGTCGCCTACCTTGACTTCAGCAAAGCTTTGACACTGTTCCACATAGAAGATTGATAAATAAGCTGGGTAGGCTCGGGGTGGGTCAGAAGTTGGTCAACTGGGTGGCAAACTGGTTGACGGGCAGAAAACAGAGAGTGGTGGTAAATGGTATACAGTCAGAAAAGATGCAAGTCATAAGTGGGGTACCTCAGGGATCAGTCCTGGGGCCAGTCCTCTTCAATATCTTCATTAGTGACCTTGCAGATGGACTAGAGGGTAAGGCTTGTCTGTTTGCAGATGACACCAAGATCTGCAACAGAGTAGATGATCCAGATGGGGTGGGCAGAATGAGAAGAGATCTGGATAAACTAGCAAAATGGTCAGAAGAGTGGCAACTGGGATTTAATGCAAAGAAGTGCAAGATCATGCACATAGGGAAGAGAAACCCTGAAGCCACCTATAGGCTGGGAGGGGAGTTGCTGGCAGTCACAAAGGAAGAAAGAGACATGGGCATCATCATCACTGATGACCTGAAATCATCCAAGCAGACCTCTAAAGCAGTAGGTAAGGCTAGGGGGATGTTAGGGTGTATAAGTAGGGGTATCACAAGTTGTAAGAGAGAGGTAATAATCCCTCTTTACAAGACACTGGTTAGGCCCCATCTGGAGTACTGCGTGCAGTACTGGAGGCCACACCTTCACAAGGACATTAACCAAATTGAGGCAGTCCAGAGAAGGGCAACCAAAATGGTGCAGGGACTGCATCAGAAGACATATGAGGACAGATTAACCGAGCTCAATATGTATACTATTGAGCAAAGGAGTGAGAGAGGTGATATGATCGAGACATTCAAACACCTGAAGGGCATTAACAAGGTGAAAGAGTCTAACATGTTTAAATATAAGAAAAATAGCAGGACAAGAAGACACAGCATGAGACTAGAGGGAGGCCGATTAAGGGGGAATGTGAGGAAATACTTTTTCACAGAAAGGGTGGTGGATGCATTGAATGGCCTACCTCAGGAAGTGGTGGCTATGAATGCAGTGCAAGGCTTCAAACAGGCATGGGATAGGCATAAGGGAGCAATGCAGATGAGTATGAATAGATAGACCACTAGCAAAGGCCGATGGCACATTTATAAGGTAGAAAAAAGAAATGGGCAGACTGGATGGGCCTTGCGGTCCTTATCTGCCATCAACTTCTATGTTTCTATGGGTGGCAGACTGGCTGGGGGAGGAAGAATCCAAAGGGTGGTGGCAGGGGGGCATTCATGGATGAGGTGGTCACTAGCAGGGTACCACAGATTTCTTTGCTCAGACAGGTGTATTTCAGTGTGTGTTCACAAATGACACTGATGACAGTATAAAGGGAAAAGTCTGCCCCATTGTGGATAACACCAAGCTCTGTGGAAAGGTGGACTCAGTGGAGATGTCAGAGATCTGAAAAGGGATCTAGCAAGGCTAGCAAAATGGTGTGAAATCTGGCACCTGGGGTTCAGTTCAAAAAAGTGCAAGGTCATTCCCATAGGGTGCAAGAACCCAAGGGCAGAATATAGACTGGGTGTGTGTGACTGTTGCACTGTCAGAAGAAGAAGAGAAAGACCAGAGGATTGCTGTTACGAGCAGTCTAAAACCCTCAGTGCAATGCAAAAAGGCTGCTGCATGAGTGAACAGTATGCTAGGTTGCATAACAAAGGGATTCACCAGCAGAAGGAAAGAGGTAATTCTGCCTCTGTACAGATCAGTGTTGCAAGTCACTTGGAGTAGTGTGCAGTACTGGAGTCCCCACCATAAAAGATAGGCAGTGCTGAGAAGAGCTACAAAGATGAACCAGGGTCAACAAGTAGTCTGGATATGAGCAAAGACTGGAGAATCTAAACATGTACTTGCTCAAGGAGAGAAGGGAACGAGGGGACACGATTGAGACCTTCAAATATCTCAAGGGTATAAACAAGGTTGATCTTGGAGATCTTTATGGATTCACTGAAAATAAGAACACAAGGGGGCACAACTACAAATTGCTGGGTGGAAGGTTCAGGAAAGAGTCCAGAAGGCACTTCTTCATGGAGAGAGTGGTGGCAGGGTGGAATGAGTTATGAGAAGAGGTTGTTAACAAGACATTGGTTTGACTATTTAAAAGGGGGCGAGGCACAGTCAAGAGGAGGGTTAGTGTGCCAGGGAATGGAATGCCATGTAATTGCATGGGCTCTGCAATGAGCAGACTCGATAGACTGTATGGCCTTCTGCTGGCAGTTTTGTTTGTTCATAGATATCACTCCCTAATGTGCTATACACAGAGGCCAATGTCAACTATAGTTCAAATACAGATGTGCCGGTGGGGGAGACCCGATCCTTTGAGTGTATCCTGGGTGCAGGTGTGAGGTGCAAAATTCTTCTCATTTACCATCCACCCTGGGATGGGAAGCAATTTTTGCAGGAAGTCGCGGACTTCGTTGTCGATATGGTGTTAGAGTTGCCCAGAGTGATGGTGCTGGGTGACTGCAACACCTGGATCGACGACGAACTTTCACATTTTGGACAGGACTTCCTCCAACTCATGTATGCGTTGGACTTCACACAGGTTGTTTCCTCTGCAACCAGTATTTTAGGACACTCATTGGATCTGATCTTCCTACTGGGTATGGAAAGCGCTGACATGGTGGTGGAACCAGTTGGATGGTCTGAGCAACAGACTATCAGTTTCAGCTTCCAGGCAACCCCCTATAGGCCTGCCCCTTTGGAGATGATCCAGTACTGCCCATTGAGGGATGTGACTCCAGACGGCCTAATGGTGGTATTGGACATATTGGGATGTACAAGTGCAAGTATGGGTCCAGAGAACCTACTACAGACCTATAATAAGGCCGTGGTGGTAGCTCTGGATTCCATAGCTCCTGTCTGGGTTCGCCCTCTCTCCCTTCATCCTCAGTCTCCATGGTTTGATGGGACCTTGAGGGAGATGAGGAGAGCAGGGCATAGGCTAGAGCGATGCAGGTGGAAATCTGGCCTTGATGCTGGTAGGCTTATATTTATGGTGCATTATGCAGATTATCAATCAGCGATCCCCCGTAAGAAGGCAGAACTCCTGTCCGGGGAGATCTCTGCTGCACGGAATCGACCTGCTCAGCTTTTCCGCACTGTGGACAGACTGTGCAATGCAGCCTGTCTGCAGTTGCAGAGAGCCTTGTCACAAGATAAATGTGACGAGTTTGCTTGATTCTTAGCAGGTAAGGTTGCCGGCATCAGGACAGCGATCTATTCGACACACTGTAATAGGAGTTGCAATGACCAGGGGGAGGTCGCAGAACCTCGGTCTGGTTGGTCGACTTTTGGCCAAGTGGCACTTTTGGATGTCATGAGGATCATCCAGAGTATGTGGCCGACCTACTGTAGTTTGGATCTGGGCCCGACCAACCCACCTCCTTTGGGGTGTGTGCAGGTCATGGGCCTGGTCCTAGTTGAGGTAGTTCAGTGCTCGTTAGAGACTGGAGAATTCCCTGACTCCCTGAAGGAGGCAGTGGTGATTCCCCTTCTTAAAAAATCTTCTTTTGACCCAGATTGTCTTGCCAACTACAGGCCTGTTTCTAACCTTCCTTTTGTGGGTAAGGTTATTGAGAAGGTGGTTGCGCTGCAGCTGGAGGATCATCTTGCCATCCATGACATCTGTGATCCCTTCCAGTCGGGTTTTAGGAAAAGGCACAGCACTGAGACTGCCCTTGTTCGGGTACTTAATGACCTCCTTGTCGCGAGAGATCGGAGGAGCCTTACCATCTTGGTCCTCCTTGATCTCTCAGTGGCATTTGACACCATGGACCATGGGGTACTGCTTGAGCACCAGCAGTTGGTCTGTGGACTGTCTGGTACAGTCCTCAGATGGTTCCATTCTTTCCTCACTGGCAGATTTCAGAGAGCAGTGTTGGGGATTTATTCCTTTGATACTTTCTCCCTGCCATGTAGGGTCCTGCAGGGCTCAGTGATCTCCCCCATGTTGTTCGTGGTGTACATGTTGCCACTGGGGGACATTGTAAGGCTGTATGGACTGAGTTTTCACTGCTGTGCAGATTATACTCAGCTGTACATATCCTTTGCACCTGGTCAGGATGTTGTTTTCTCAGTATTTAACAGCTGTCTATTCGAGATTCAAGACTGAATGAGTGCTAGCTGGCTAAATCTGAACCCTGACAAGACTGAGGTTTTGGTTGTGGATCCTGGTCACCCAGTACAGGGGTCTTTGGCAGGTCTAGCATCCAGTTTGGTGCTGGGAGGCTGCCAGCTGAGGACCTCTGAAGTGGTGCGTAGTTTGGACGTTATTCTTGATGAGGGATTGACCCTGAAGCCTCAGGTGTCATCTGTCATCAAGACCTCATTTTACCAGCTGAGGAATATCGCCCATATTAGGCACCTGGTTCCATCCGATGACCTCCCACCATTGGTCCATGCCTTTGTGACCTCTTGCTTGGATTACTGCAACGCCCTTTACCTAAGGCTTCCAGGAGTTGATATCCACCATTTGCAGCTGGTGCAGAATGCGGCAGCCAGGCTACTGACTAGGCTTTCTTAATCTAGCCACATTACTCCTGTGCTGCACTGGCTACCAGTGCAATGGCAGATCACCTTTAAGGTTGGCTTGCTGACCTACAAAGCCCTACGTGGGCAGGGTCCAAGTTACCTGTGTAACCCCCTTGTTACCTGGGGTTACTAGAATCCCAGTAAGACCTAGTGGTAGGCAGGGAAGGCAGCTTGTGAAACTCCAGTTAAATGGGTTTCACACTGTCTCACTCTGTTCTCAGTCACAGTTGAGACTTGAGAGATGACATCACCATAGAACTGTCACAGCTGCATAAGCCACATTGGAATCTGCAGCTCAGGGAGTTTCAAAGTCAGTCTTCTGTTTGTCTTAAAGCAAGAAGGAAGTCTACTGTTTTGTTTACAAGTAGAAGGAAGTGTGTTCCTGTTTATCTTTTGAAAGTGGTGGAGACCGCTGTCCAGGTCTCAGTACCCCCTTCCTCCGGGGGGGGGGGGTGGAAAAGAAAAGTCCCTCCATGGATTCCAGGGGCAATCCCCTATTTCCACTATAGAAGAAAGTTGCCTGTTTACAGTTTCTGTTCTTGTATAACAGTGAAAGAAGTGGTACTTCGCCTGTGGGGCACCTGCAACGAAAGGGTGAGTGTTTTGCTCTATTTGAAGGGGCAAACAATTTTTTTTCATCAGTTTGGAAATACAAAGAAAGCTGGGATGTGGACTGCTATTTTGGGAGGACTATTTTACTAGGACAAACAAATGGAGCAGTCAAAAATCTAAAGTTTTAATGGATTTCAAGTAATGTTGTAGAGGGGGTGCTTCAGGTCATCCACTGTTTAATCTACATTTTCAAAGTTTAAGTTTCTGTTTGTCCAGAGAAATGGCCGGGTATGGGCTATGGGAGCTGGAGGTGGGAACACCCCCCATCTTTAGTAACCAGGTCCACCTCTACGGATTTCTACTGTGATTTGCTACTTGCCTCATGCACTTTGCCAGTGATGAGGTGGGTACCCAGATGTGGGTCGCAACTTGAAAATCTCTCTCGGAGTCGCAGACTCTAAGTGGTGTGGGGAGCCACAGGATGGGAAATATACTCCTTGTTTAATGGGAGTCTCCTTTTTTGATAGGAGTCTGATGGAAGTGAGAAAACAAATCTCTCTAGGAGTCGCAGACTCTAAGTGGTGTGGGGAGCCACAGTTTGGGAATATACTCCTTGTTTGATGGGAGTCTTTCCAAGTAAAGTTTGGGTTCATTTTTCAAATGGACCATCAGTCAAGTGGCCGGCAAGGGAGCCGGGCCAGTCGGGCTGTGTATCCAAAGCGCATGCAAGTCCGGGCTGAGTGCCTGGTGGGTCCAGAGCCAGACAATAGAAAAAATGGGTTAATTCTTCAAGTGGACCGCCTTGTAGTCTCTATCTGCATATACAGTGAACGTAGCCCCTTGGGGGACCATCAATGCTTTGTCATGTTTCAGATAGTTTTGAATAAAGCCACACTGAAAAATCCCAATCCTGGTTCTGGACATTACAGTTATTGCTTCCTGTAGTTGGATTTACTTGGGTGCCCCTGTGCAGAGTATCCAAACCTAGGTCCCTTGTGCCAGGTAACCTCATCCTTCCCGAACCCAGGTCCCCACCAGGTATTGCTGCCAACGCCAACAGCATGTCACCTGTCATTTTAGTAAAAAGGCAGGGGTGAGGGGTTACAAAAATGGAGGCACCGCTTTGGATTTGTTCGGGAAGGAAGGTGCTTGGGCAAGTGGGCTAGCGTTTTGGCTATCTGGCAGTCGGTAGCCCAAAAAGTTGAAGCAATTTCCCTAGTATGTTGCTGTGTGCTGTGAATCTTGTGCTGCTGTTTAAAAAATGCCAACTGTTTACCAAGGAGCTGTAAAGCCAAAGAGTGTGCCCTTGTCCTGCATCATCAAAATTGTTTACAGCATTTTTGTCAGCTTTTAAAATTAATTCTATGAGGAAAAGTGTGGAAAACTAGGGGTAGCAACAGAGAAATTATGCCTTGGACGTTTAAAATGCTTTTAAAATGAATTTCTGTGAAGGAAAGTATGGAAAACTAGGGGTAGCAACAGAGAAATTATGCCCTGGATGTTGGAAATGCTTTCAGTGTAAATGGAGAGACTGCAGAGTTAATGACAATGTTACATGGTTGAAATGGGCTCCCGCCGTGGAGTCAGTTGGAAAAAAAAAAAGAAGTGCATTTTACAGTTTAAATTTGCCTGCTCGACGATCGCCGTGAGGAGAGGAGCCCTCGCGAGGAAGAAGAGGCTCATTTGCATAGTGTCGTGTGGTTGGTCAGTTTGCCATTAGTCCTGCCCCTCAGCCAGCTCTTCTGAGTCTGCCTCAGCATTCGAGAGGGAGACAGAGAGTAGTGCATGTACTGGCAGTGGAGGAGCGTCGCGAGGATTCAAAGCGCTGTGAAACAGTTCAAAAAAGTGACTTTTAAGTTTAAAATCAGGCTCAACCCACAAATCGATTGTGGAATTAGTGGATTTTGTGGTTAAAACGACGATTGCGGAGACTGCCCGCCCGTTTGCATTCCGAGGCCTTCGAAATCTGGCTGCAGGCCGTTTTACCCCATTGCAGCAAGTTGCTACAAATAACAGTGAGTAAACAATTTAAAACTGCTCAAACAGTGATTTTCAGTAATGCCATATAAAATGTGTGAGCGGCAGTAGTCGCTTTGCAAGTAGCGACTGTATGATGTCCTGCCAGCAAGTGCAAGTCTGTAAAGCCATTGAATGTGTGCATAGCAATGAAAGTAGCCTCAGTTTAAAGTTTGCAGCCAGAGAGAGACCGTGGGTTGTAAAAAAGTGCAACACTAGTAGAAGCAGGCAATCCTGAGCTGAAACCTGAAGTTTTTAAGGGACTGTGAAATAAAGTGAATGTTGCCAGCATGTGAAAAGTCCAAGGAAAATCCTGTAAATGTGTGAAAAGCCAGATCAGAGCAAGCTGTGCAGTTTGAGTAAAAAAGTTATCAGTAGCTGATGTTAATCGGGTGCGCAGTGGCTTGACCCAGAGTCTAAATGTTGATGCACAGGAGTGCTGCCGCCGCCATTACAGGGTGGGGTAGTAAAGTAAACAGCAGCAGAGGAGCCATTTTAAAGCTACAGTGTGTGTTCATTAAAGTGGGACTTTCAGTTACAGTGAACTTTTGTTTATTTTTCTGCAGTTATGGCCTCAGGACCAGCTCGTTACCCGGATCATGCCCGGGTTGCAGTAACAGCAGCAGTAAATAGACTGAGAGATATTGAAAAGTGGTGCTATGGAGGGCAACTCCCTCCTGATGTGGCAATTCCTAATTATCCAGTGTGTGTATCCAGATATGCTTGAGTGCTGGAAGGATGTCTTTATGATTCCTCACTGTGTTGGATGCTTCAAAATATGGCTTGTATAAAGCACCTCCAATTCGTTTGGCTCCCACATGGACAAAAATTCAGGAATCTGCAGTTGGCAGCACACAGCATCAGGCGGAGCCTGTGGAGGAAGGTCCCTCGGGGGAGTGTGGCACAAAGCTAGAGGGTGCAGAATTAGAGACTGAACCTGAAATTGAAGTTTTGGATGCTGGATCTCAGAAGGAAAGTTCGGGTAAAGCATCAATAGACTCCTGGGTGGGGGGGCCTAGCCCAAGTCTCGCAGGTGAAGATGAGATGTGGGAGGCCTTTGAATGGGAGGTGTAGACCTCCGCTACTAGTGATGAATGGATAGTCTTGGGGGTGAGAACGACTGAACACTCCTGGGCTCAGATCCTCAGTGAAGAGGAAGATGAGGGGGAACCTATGTGACCTTGTGAGAAAGGAACGGGTACACAGCCTCAAGATCTTGCCTCGGAAGAATGTGTTAAAGAAGGTGGTGATGCCACTGCCCTGGCTTTACAAGAAGAAGAAGTCAGGGATCCATTTTTAATTTCTTTGAGGATGCGAAGCTGGCAGAACCAGGACTGGCCACCCCCAAGCCAGGCCAGCGGTCTCAGATTGACCAAAGCAAGTAAAGAGGAGAGACTGGTTCGTAGAAAGGCCAATGAAATCTATGGTATGACCTTTTCTACCTTTCTTCGGAGAGTCTGGGAGGAGATTGAGAACTGCAGGAAATCCTGGATCTGGGATGAAGCAAGAACGTGCATCCTGGGGCCAACCAGCATGTAAAGAATAGACTGTTCCACCTAAAAGTATACACAGTGGAAGAGAGGCAGGACACTGTTTATGGACAGAGTGAGAATAGTGGACGGAGAGGGACATGAAGTCTCCCACTGTGTGAGTTACGTTCGCCCAGATGGGGTAATAATTCAAGCCCCTGACCTCTGGTACTATTGGCCTCAGTGCAAGGACCTCCCAGTAATTAAGCCCGTGCCTACAAAATGGAGAGCCGAGCAGTGGTAGTCAATACTGCCATCAGACTGTAAGTGCCCTTATTGATCCGCCAATATGAATAACCAAGGACTCAGGTGCTCCACATTCTTCAGTCTACAGTGTACTGTCTTGTTCAGCAACCATCTACTGGCCCACCAGATGACTTCAGATCCAGAGAGGACACCAGCCCAGCTATTTCCTGTTCATCGCCTGGTAATCGGATGATGTCGGACCAGCTGTTTTTCCTTTTGTTCCTGTTCTAAGGTTCCTTCTCCATAGATGACATCAGCCCAGCTGTTTCCAGATGTGCACTCCTGTGGTTCCCGGAAGATGTCCACCCAGCTGTATCAGAAGAAATGCTGCCAGGGAGAGTCTTCGGCGTGGACAAGGTTGGTGCCGTTGGTATACTACAAATGGTTGGTAAGTCCGAAAACCCTTTTTCTATCTTTATGACATTGCAGTACACACCCTACACTACAGACTTCAAAAATGTGTGAACTGTCCGCAAAGACTCTCCCCTTTGGGATTTTGGCCTTTTAGAACTGTGCTTCACGGGGCTCCGGCCCAGGAGAGACTCTTTATTGGACTAGCCTTCAGGCCTTGTGGTCATTAGTTGGGACTTTTAGGGCACTCCATCCCCCCAAATGTGTATTGTAAACAATGTCATTATTATACTGTAATGTAAATACTGTGTTTTCTACCTTTTTCTAAAAAAAAAATCTTTTTGGGATTGTTCAGTGTTTTTTTTGTATGATAGGGGTGGGTGTTGTTTTAGGTAGACTGTGTATGCAGATTAGGAGCGTGTTTTGTTTTTTTCTTACAGGTGTTCCTGGGAAGACAGAAGAGAAGACAAGAAGAGGAGGAGGGGCACATCGGAGTTCCTCGTCAGTGCTTTATTGCGTAGAATTTAAAGTACTGTGTTGTTATTGCTATGGTTGTTACTGTGTTAACCCTTTTACTTCCACAGGTGTGGTTGCAGGGGTAGAGAGGCAGTAATTGGTATTTTAATGGTTGTAGTTGCAGGTTGCCCAAGGTCGGGGAGGTCCCCGGGTTTTGTTTTTGTTTGGGATATTATGTTAGAGGCAAATAGGTTTTCCCTAGAGGGTTAGGGGGGATAGACAGGCTGTGTTCCTGAATGGCCGTAGGGACTGCAGTGCTGATCTATCAGGGCTATGTTCTGGATGGTTCTACCAGAGCCACTAGGTGTCCATAGTAAGTGGATAGAGTAGAGGCTGATGTGTCAACTACAGGCCTCTAGGCCCTTAGTGTTGCCTGCCTGTGCTTGCACATGGTAGGAGGGGGCCTGATCACCCCCCTCTGCAGGTAGCACATAGGGTGGGATGGCCTAAGGCCGGGTGCATAATGACTGGGGACAGTCATTTTCCTGGTCAAGGGTGAGTGTAACCCCCTTGTTACCTGGGGTTACTAGAATCCCAGTAAGACCTAGTGGTAGGCAGGGAAGGCAGCTTGTGAAACTCCAGTTAAATGGGTTTCACACTGTCTCACTCTGTTCTCAGTCACAGCTGAGACTTGAGAGATGACATCACCATAGAACTGTCACAGCTGCATAAGCCACATTGGAATCTGCAGCTCAGGAAGTTTCAAAGTCAGTCTTCTGTTTGTCTTAAAGCAAGAAGGAAGTCTACTGTTTTGTTTACAAGTAGAAGGAAGTGTGTTCCTGTTTACCTTTTGAAAGTGGTGGAGACCGCTGTCCAGGTCTCAGTAGCCCCTCCCTCGGGGGAAGAGAAAAGTCCCTCTGTGGATTCCAGGGGCAATCCCCTATTTTCACTATAGAAGAAAGCTGCCTGTTTACAGTTTCTGTTCTTGTATAACAGTGAAAGAAGGGTACTACTGTGGGCACCTGCACTAGTAATGGGTGAGTGTTTTGCTCCATTTGAAGGGGCAAACAATTTTTTCATCAGTTTGGAAATATAAAGAAAGCTGGGATGTGGACTGCTATTTTGGGAGGACTATTTTACTAGGACAAACAAATGGAGCAGTCAAAAATCTAAAGTTTTAATGGATTTCAAGTAATGTTGTAGAGGGGGTGCTTCAGGTCATCCCCCGTTTAATCTACATTTTCAAAGTTTAAATTTCTGTTTGTCCAGAGAAATGGCCAGGTATGGGCTGTGGGAGCTGGAGGTGGGAACACCCCCCATCTTTAGCAACCAGGTCCACCTCTATGGATTTCTACTGTGATTTGCTACTTGCCTCATGCACTTGGCCAGTGATGAGGTGGGTACCCAGACGTGGGTCGCAACTTGAAAATCTCTCTCGGAGTCGCAGACTCTAAGTGGTGTGGGGAGCCACAGGATGGGAAAATATACTCCTTGTTTAATGGGAGTCTGATGGAAGTGAGAAAACAAATCTCTCTAGGAGTCGCAGACTCTAAGTGGTGTGGGGAGCCACAGTTTGGGAATATACTCCTTGTTTGATGGGAGTCTCTCCAAGTAAAGTTTGGGTTCATTTTTCAAATGGACCTTCAGTCAAGTGGCCGGCAAGGGAGCCGGGCCAGTCAGGCTGTGTATCCAAAGCGCATGCAGGTCCGGGCTGAGTGCCTGGTGGGTCCAGAGCCAGACAATAGAAAAAATGGGTTCATTCTTCAAGTGGACCGCCTTGTAGTCTCTATCTGCATATACAGTGAACGTAGCCCCTTGGGGGACCATCAATGCTTTGTCATGTTTCAGCTAGTTTTGAATAAAGTCACACTGAAAAATCCCAGTCCTGGTTCTGGACATTACAGTTATTGCTTCCTGTAGTTGGATTTACTTGGGTGCCCCTGTGCAGAGTAGCCAAACCTAGGTCCCTCGTGCCAGGTAACCTCATCCTCCCCGAACCCAGGTCCCCACCAGGTATTGCTGCCAACGCCAACAGCATGCCACCTGTCATTTTAGTAAAAAGGCAGGGGTGAGGGGTTACACCTGCAAGAGCTTCTTCACCCCTATTGCCCCCTCCATCCACTACGCTCCGCTGATGAGGGATTGCTAGAGGTTCCCAGGGTTCAATTGAAGACATTGGGGGCTTGTTCTTTTGCGTTTGTAGTGCCTACCCTGTGGAATTCTCTACCTCGTCAGGTTCGAGAGTGCCAGACTGTGGACAGCTTCAAAACAACATTGGAAACCCATTTATTTAATCTTGCCTTTGCTATTACTTCAGAGTAATCAGCTGATATGATGTATCAGTATTTTAATTGTTATTGATTTTAAAGTTTTTTAGGTTTTATACTTCTGTAAATTGCTTTGACATTCTGAATTGAGCTTAATAAATTATTATTATTATAACAGAAACACAGAAACATTGACAATGCCAGCAGAAAAAAGACCATTGAGCCATCCAGTCTTCCCATTTTTACTCTACTCTACCCTACCCATGTGACCTTTTGTCCAGATTATGTTTATGCTCTCCTCTCCCCCCATTAACCAACTTCTCACCCATTTAACGAGCTCCTTTGCTGCTCCCAGATCCTCTAATTTCTTCAACAACCTTCTGTGTGGCACCGAGTCAGAAGCCTTGCTGAAGTTGAAATAGAGTAAATCTACTGTTTGTCCCTTATCCACCACCCTTGATATCCAGTTAAAGAATACTATCAGGTTGGTCTGACAAGACCTCCCTGCCACAAACCCATGCTGCTTAGTATCATAGAGCAAAACAAAATGGTTATATTAAATGCACGCTGAAAATAGAAAATAGAGTTAAAAATCTACGTTTCAACCTTAGGTCTTCTTCAGGAAATATCTAAAAAAGAAAAAAAAACAAGTTAGTGTAGAGGAGAGGTAAAATGAGAGAGATATATATGTGGAGAAAGAAGAAGGGGGAGGCTAAGGGAGAAGAAGTGATAAATGGTAAGATTAAGAGAGAATCTGTGAAACAAAAAGGTGATGATGGGAAAGATAAAGCATAATGGGAGGGAAAGAGATGGGGAAGTTCCCAGGTGGAGACTAATTAACAGGGCCTTGTAAGAAGGCTGAAAGGTGACAAATGTGAGAGAAGGAGACAGAAATGGAGACATATGATGAAAATGAAAAATAAATGAGTACAAAAACAAATTGACTTTAGGGAAAAAAAGGGATGGCTGAAAGATGTTAGTAGAAAATAAGTCTATCATTTAAACCAGAGGGCTGCTGGGAGCCAAGGCGGATGTTCAGCTTGGCTTCCATGTTTTTCCTATGGGCAGGATCCCAGAAGCCCTGCTGAAGGACACAAACAGAAAGGTCATTGACATTGTGGTCCCTGGAGATAAAGTGGGATACAATGGGTTTAGCAGTTTCACCATTCCTGACTGCTCTGTAATGTTCCCTGAAACAGTCAGCAAGACGCCTACCAGTTTCTCTGATGTAAATAGCTGAACACCTCCTGCAAAGAATACAGTACACCACATTAGTGGATGTGCATGAGAACTCCTTGGTGATGTGAAAAACACCTGTAGGCCCCCAAATCTCAGTTACACTTGAAATAAATTTGCAGGTGTAGCAGCGAGCCCTGTTGCAAGGTTTGGTACCTGGGGAGGAGGAACTGTTAGGAGTGGGTAGGCTGCTTTTAACCAGGAGATTGCGCAGATTAGATGGCCGGCGGTAGGAGGCAATAGGTGGTTCTGTAAAGGAAGCACCAATGTTAGGGTCAGTTTGCAAAATGGGAAAGTTACTAGTGATGATCCTGTGAAGAGAAAGTGTGCTCTGATGGAAAGGAAGAACTAGTGGAATTCGCTGTTGTTCTTGTGTGACAGTATCCCTCCTGCGGTGGTCAAGGTTACGGGCATGTTACTGACCGGGAGAGTGCTCTGTCCACTGTGCTTTTAGGTATCCCTGTTGATAAAAAAAACTATGCATTATTTGGGTCTGCTCAGCAAAATCATCCTCTCACTGCATAACTCAAGTAAGTCTAAGAAACTGTAAATAAGGCAGGCCATTCTTGACATGTTTAGGATGGAAGGAGCTATGGAGGAGGAAACTGTGAGAGTCAGTGGGTTTGTAATAGACTGATGTCTTCAGACCAGTGTTCTGGACTGAGAGCTGGATATCCAGAAAAGGCAGTGAGGAGGATACTTCAACAGTGTACTGAAGAGAAGGATGGGCCGTGGTGAACTTGTCAAGGAAGACTTGGAGGGTCTCCCTGGAGCAGGAGGTGGCCCCCACACAGTCATCAATGTAGCGTTTGTAGAGTTCAGGCACAGTCCCTGTGAATGAGAGAAAGAAACATTCCTCCACCCAACCCACAAACAGATTAGCAAAGCTGGGACCCATCTTGGTACCCATGGCAACTCCACTGACCTGCTGAAAAAAACTGTTATTAAAAGAAAAAGCAAAAAGCTTTCATCCGACTTGGCTCCCAGCAGCCCTCTGGTTTAAATGATAGACTTATTTTCCACTAACATCTTTCAGCCATCCCTTTTTTCCCTAAAGTCAATTTGTTTTTGTACTCATTTATTTTTCATTTTCATCATATGTCTCCATTTCTGTCTCCTTCTCTCACATTTGTCACCTTTCAGCCTTCTTACAAGGCCCTGTTAATTAGTCTCCACCTGGGAACTTCCCCAGCTCTTTCCCTCCCATTATGTTTTATCTTTCCCATCATCACCTTTTTGTTTCACAGATTCTCTCTTAATCTTACCATTTATCACTTCTTCTCCCTTAGCCTCCCCCTTCTTCTTTCTCCACATATATCTCTCTCTCATTTTACCTCTCCTCTACACTAACTTGTTTTTTTTCTCTTTTAGATATTTCCTGAAGAAGACCTAAGGTCGAAACGTAGAATTTTAACTCTATTTTCTATTTTCAGCGTGCATTTAATATAACCATTTTGTTTTGCTTTTAGACCACATGCTGACGCAGTGCCTTGTTTTTGTTTTAGTATCATAGAGCACATTTCTCTCCAGGTAGTCTACTAGGTCCTCTTTGATAAGTGTATCCATTAGTTTACCTACAATAGAAGTAAGACTGAAGGGCCTGTAGTTTCTAGGTTTCTTCCTGTCCCATCCCTTGTGCAGTTGCACCATGTCCACTATCCTCCAATCTCTCGGAACCACCCCTTACTGTAGTAAGCTATTGAATAGCCCTGTCAGGAGTTTAGCCAATTCTGATGCCAATTCCCTGAGCACCCTTGGATGCATCCCATCTGGCCCTGGAGCCTTGCCTCTTTTCAGGACAGCAAACTCTTTTCTAACCCTTTCTTCTGTAATTAGCACTTGTCTCATTTCTGGGGTCACTCTTGTAGCAGCCTTTGTGCTGTTTTCTGACGGAGGCCTGCTATACTCCACTGTGAATACAGAATAGAAGTAGTTGTTTAGAATGGCTGCCTTTTGCTTGTCCTCCACTAGTGCCCTGCTCCCTTCCATCAGCCTAACAATTCCCCCTCTCTTCTTCCCTTTTCTCCAGATGTACCTGAAGAACTGTTGTCTTCTTGTTTGGCCTCTACGGCAGTACATAGCTCTGTGTCTGCTTTTGCATCCCTGACTGCCTTCTTGGCCTCCTTCATCTTTACTTGGTATTTGTCCCATTCCACATCTCCTTGTTTCTTCTTGTAGCCAATGAAGGACCTTTTTTGGCCCTCACTGCCTCCCTTTTTAGAGAACTAGATTTGTCTTTTGTGCCGATTACCCTTGGTAATCATTCTCAAGCATTGTTTGGTTGCTTCAAGAATGATCCCTTTAAATTCTGCCCACCTCTCCTCCACCTCACTGATTTCATCCACACCAGCTGTCTTGCCCTAATTCCCTCACCTAATCAAAATCTGCTGATTTGAAATCCAGAACCACAGCTTTTCACAATGGTATACCGATACCAATGGCCAGTTCAAACCATATGTGTTCTGGTCACTGGACCCCAGTGGTTCCCCAACCTGCACTCCACCTACCATTTCCAAGTTGGTGACTGCCACATCAAGAATAGAAGCCTGTCTTGTAGGTTCCCTGACCTGCTGCACTGGCAGGCAGACCTGCAACATATCTAGCAGGGCCTGACTTCTGGTGCGCTTAGCTGCTAGAATGTCCCTATCTATGTCATGTAGATTGAGATCCCCCTTTGCAGCTCCCTTCTCATTGTCTGCCCTTAGTTCCCTGTCTCCCTCTTCTCCCTGTCCTGGTGGTCTATAGACCACCCCAAGCACAACTTCTTATACAGTGCTGTCCTGAGCTATACTACAGCGATTCTGTTACCCCATTTCCTCCTCTGATTGATCCACCCTCTTCCTTGACATAGAGGGCTATCCCACCTCCTGTTCCCTAACCCCTGTCTCTTCTATACATGGTATACCCCGGTACTGCCAGGTTCCAGTCATTATTCCCAAAGGTCCATATTTCTGTAATGGCTATGATGTCTAATCCCACATCTGTTACCACCATGTAGAGCTCACTAATTTTGTTTCCTAGCTGGCCCAGTGGTGCTGAGAGTTGAGGCGCTGGACACCACACCTTGCGCCACGCCAATGGCCTAGGGTCGGGAGCAGCCTCATGTGCTGGAGTGTCGGACGAGGGAGAGGGGAATTGAGCATCCTAGGGACTGCACTTCTCCTTTGGGGAGGGTGTATTGGGGGAACCGCGGCTGTGTTTGCTCCTGATGGTGGCTGGGGGTCACGGACAGCATCGGACATGTGATGCGCAGTAGCGCTCATGGCAGGTCCTTGATGTCATTGCACATCCGTGCTGTGGGGCGGGGAAAGTAACAGAATCCTCTAGCACACTTAAAGGTCAGCCCTGATGGCACCGACACAGATGCACCCAAGTTAGCTCCCCCCCAAGCTCAGCTGCCAAGGTGTCCGCCGATGTGGGGTAAGTACCCAATGTGATGCCACTGAGGGGCTAGGGAGCAAGGGGGTTCGAGCTGTGGCTGGGGCGGGGGACCGTGAGGGCTGGCTGGAAGAGGGGAAACCATAGGTTAAAAAAAAAAAAAAAAAACCAGCAGAGGAGGTAAGAAAATAGAAAGAAACAAAGTTAAAAAAAAAAAAAAATGTTGTTTCCTCATTTTCTGGAATATAATAGGATCTTTTCCCGTGTGTCCCACTCTAAGTCACAGCTAACCAGACAGATGACCTTACTGGACCTCCTTGGGCAACAGAGATAATCTCAGACCTTGCCCAACAACTAACACACCGAAATCTGGCCAGTGGAAAATCATGTGTAACCCCCCTGCAAATGTGGGTTCCCAAAAGTCTTCCAGGAGCTTGCGTGAATGCTCTAAATCTGGGTGGTGTTCGGCATCTGAGCTGCTTAAATGTGGTTGCAAGTGAGTGCTATTTGAGCTTCCACATACTGTCTCTTTAAGAGCTGTCTGCTTGCAGACTTAATTAGGTTGTATGGGGGGACTGTGTATTTAATGCTCGAATCCCGCCCGAGCTGCGGAGTAATCGCTCCATTTTGCGGTCACTGGAAGTGCAAAGGGAGCCCATCTGAAAGCTGTAACTGTTTCCTGTAATCATTTAAAGCATTAGCAAAATTGTAGCTTGTCTAACCTGCCTTTATTGCAGCTGGGACTCTGTGTGTGTTACCCCTCCATTTTGGACCTAAACTGCTGTGCTGGGCCAATTGGGTTAAGGGAGCCCTAAAATGGAGCCTGTGGACGAATCAGAACTTGGACTCTTAATTTTGAGCCAGCCACAAGGGGATTGTATGGGCAGTGACTCTGAGAAATGTAGTTTTGACCTTGGCACCTTTTTCCACCAACAGAGGGAGTCTTATTGTGAGTGACAGCTGAACCAGCCAACAGAATGGTGTGGAGCTAAAGGATATGCCCTGCTCTAGTGACAGGAAAGATCAGATCAGTTGTGACAGTGAAGAGAGAAGGAGCTCTGTGCTTCTGTGGTGTGTAGTTTTGCGCAGGAAGTGCGTATGAGGCCCTGAGGTTCGGCCTGCAGCCATTGTAAGTGCCAGTTCAGACTGAATCTGATTGGTGAGGAGAAAGAAGGAAGTCTGACGAGTGGAAACCAGGCTCACCCTGTAGAAGACTGGAGAAACTGCTGAATCGCGTTCGGTCTGTCAGGAACTGAAGCTGCTGTGTGTGCTCCTGGGTATTTTGCAGTAATTGCGATCGGGATCAAGGAGCAGCCTGCCTGGTATAGTACTTTCCTTTTACATACGAATGTGTGTAGTGCTTGTGGGGAATCACTACTTCCAATCCCCTGTGCTGTGTGCTGAAGCTGGAAGCAAACCCCAGCTTGTCTCGGACTAAATCTGTTTGCTATCTACTGCAGTGAGGTCCAGTCACAAGGACCTTGTCTCCATGCCCTGTTGTTCTGGCAATCCAGAAGAACATCCACCATCCGGTCCTCAGCTTGGGTATTGTAAGTACAAATCAGGGTATTCCCCTGCTGCCTGTTTTCAATCACAAGTGTGTCATCTAATTCTTGTTGTTTCACTGCTTCATGGACTGAGCCATCCGGCTCCGGATTACAATTGGGTGTTGTGCATATATTTTCTTCTACAGGACCCTATCCATCTGCACCTGCCGGCCAACCCCAGGCAATGAACCTGACTAGCCCCCCCCCCCAACCTGGGTACCCAGAGTGTGACTTTTCAGACCCTGTATGTGTGCACAGTACTGTGATTTAATGCCACCAATTAACCTGATCTCCCCCTCCCGTGTTTTATTCCCCCTAAATAAACCAGATTTGATGTTATTAAACTTTAAACTGTCTGAAGTGTCAGTACCTACATACCAAGCATTGTATTGGTTTGTACGAACATACGAAATTTGCCAGCAGATAAAGGCCTAGAGGTCTATCAAGTCTGCTCAAATGTGCAGCTAGCACCCCTTATTCTGCAGCTGCCCCTCCCTTCCACCCTTCCCCTTCATTAACCCTCCCCCTTGTCCTGTCCCATCCTCGTTTGAAGCAGTCCACTGTTCTACTGCATACCACTTCTGCAGGTAACGCATTCCACCCAGCCACCACCCTCTCTGTAAAAAAGTGTCTCCTCATTTCCCTCCTGAACCTTCCTCGCTTCAGTCTCATATCATGGCCCCTGGTGGCCCTCCCCTTCCTTACTTTGAACAGCCCCTCTGTACCTGTCTTGTTTATTCCTTTCATGTATTTAAAGGTTTCAATCATGTCCCCCCTGTCTCTCCTCTCCTCCAGTGAGTACATGTTCAACTCCTTCAACCTTTTCTCATATGATAAGTCCCCCAGACCCTTGATCATCTTTGTCGCCCTGCGCTGCACTCCCTCCAGTAACTTAATGTCCCTCTTCAGATACGGACGCCAGAACTGCACGCAGTACTCCAGGTGTGGTCTAACTAATGACCTATACAGTGGCAGAATCACCTCCTCCTCCTCGAGGATATACCCTTGCAATACAACCCAGCATTTTGTTGGCCTTTGCAGCTGCCTTCCTACACTGTGCGAGTTGTTCATTGACCCTGTGATGAGCACACCCAGATCCTTCTCCTCCTCTGTCTGGGCTAGCTGCACTCCCCTAGCTGGTAAGTCCTCCTTGGGTTCTTCATCCTATAATGCATCACCTTGCACTTTTGGCATTAAAGCCCAGTTGCCAGGTGTCTGACCAGGTTTCAAGCTTTGCCAGATCATCCTGCAACCCTGCCATCCCCTAGGTCATCCACCACCGCGCCAACCTTGGTATCATCAGCAAACAGACTGATCTTGCTCTTGATGTCCCATGATATGTCTGCAATGAATATCCCAAACAACACTGGTCCCAACACCGAGCCCTGTGGGACACGCTCGTCACTGCCCTTGGGTGTGAGCTCCCCACCCACCACCACCCTCTGTTGCCTTCCCTGCAGCCAGTTTCCTACCCATCTCACCAGCATTGCACCTGCCCCTGTGCCTACTAACTTCCTTCCCAGCCTTCCATGTGGCACTGAGTCGAATGCCTTACTGAAGTCCAGATACAGGACATCCACTGCATGTCCCTGTCCAGTGTCCTAGTTACCCAGTCATAGAACTCCGACCAGGTTGGTTTGGCAGGATCGGCCACGTGTAAGCCATGCTGTCTGCTGTCCTGTAGTCCTTTGGCCTCTAAGAGGCCACCAGCCTCTCCTTCAGGATAGTCTCCATTAGCTACCCACGATGGATGTGAGGCTCACTGGTCTGTAGTTTCGGTTCATCCTTGGGGCCACTCTTGTGGAGGGGCACCATGAGCCATCCTCCAGTCCTGAGGTACACACCAATGTAGTGAGGCATTAAATAGGTTCTGCCAAGGTCCTGCAAGGACCTCTGCCAGCTCCTTCAGTACTCTGGGGTGGATGCCATCTGGGCCTGGTGCCTTGTCCACCCTCAGTGCCTTCAAACCTCTCGAACTCTGCCTTCCATATTTCCCATCTGTCACCACTTCCCCCCTGCATCTGCCATTTCTCCCATCTTGGGTGTCACCCCCTCTTCTCTTTAGTAAATACTGAGCAGAAGTACTCATTTAGTGCTTCCTTGTATCGTACCCTCTTCCACCCAACCCCGTCCTTCCTAATCCTTACTATGTGGTCCTTACAGCTCCTTTTCTCCTGATGTACTTAAAGAAGTCCTTCTCCCCTTCTTAATGCCTTGTGCCAGCCTGAGTTCCAGAGATGCTTTGGCTCCCCTTACTGCGCTTGTCACCTCCTTCGATTCTGTCAAGTACTCCTCTGTCCTCCCCTCCCTGTTTTCTTGTATTTCCTAAAGGCAGCTCTTTCCTCCTTACCTTTTCATGACCTCCTTGCTCAACCAGCTCGGTTTCTTAGCCTAGCCTTCTTGCTCTGGGCTTTGCAGCAGGTTTAGTTGCCTCCACTATCCCCAACTTTATGAGCTCCCATCTCTGGTTAGTATCCATACTAGATTGAATTCTGGCCAGGTACCCTTTACCACTTCCCCATCCTCCCAAAGTCAGCCCTCCTGAAGTCCAGCACTCTTGTGCCAGATTCCACTCCTTCTTGCCCATATCCAATGTGAGCCATACTGAGTGGTGGTCACTCCTGACAGCGGTTCCTCCACTGTAAGTTCTCTCACAAAGTCCCCATTTGCCAGCACAAGGTCAAGGGTATTCCCTAACCTGGTTAGTTCACTGACCATTTGCAGCAGGAAGCTGTCCTGGAAGGCATCCAGCAGTACCTGCTCCCTTCTGTTCCTGGTTGTTGGGGTGCTCCAGTCCACTCCTGGCATGTTGAAGTCCCCCACAATCACCACACTACCCTTCTCGCAGGTCCTCCTGATCTGTCCCGCTAGTTCCCTGTCTAACTCCTCCATCTGAGATGGTGGCCTGTACACCACTCCCATTCTAAGACTCCTATTCTTGGAATCCTGGATTTGTGTATGTTGTTTGACTTTATTTTACAGGGGGTCCTCAGAGACGTGCTGCAGAATCAGTCTCGAGGGTAAGTGGTACTTTATGAGTGAATAGTGTGTATACGTGGGGTACTGGGGCTGTAACTCCTGTGTACTATGTGAGCCACTAGAGGGAACCAGAGGGGGTCATGGTGTCCCAGAGGGCTGTGATCAAGCTAGTCTAACCACTACAAACCCTGACCTCTGGGTGGAGGCACCCACCATAGAACCTAGGCCCCTCAACCTGTTAGTAGTCAAGTAGGCAGGGGTAGCAGCCCTTGGGATAACGCCACCTGGGGGTTACACATGTACACAAATGCCCGCAGTCTGGGAAACAATATCCCAGGCCTGCACACAATAATGACACAGGCTAAACTGGACATAGCAGCCATTAGCGAGACAGGGTTCACCAGTAACCACACTTGGGAGACTTTAGTACCCGGCTGTGTACTGTTCAGAAGAGACCGAGGTGCGAAAAAGGGGGGGGGAGGTGGAGTGGCCCTTTATGTCAATGAAAATATCGAAGCTACAGAAATTCAGAATACACATAAGGAGCCAGAAGAACTGTGGGTCACCCTGGAAACAGGAAATGGGACAGCCATACGAACTGGGGTTGTCTACAGGCCTCCAGACCGGGGGAGGACATAGACACATTACTGTTAGAAGATATATAAAACATGACCACTAAAAGGGAAGGTTCTGATAATGGGAGACGTCAACATGCCAGATACAGATTGGTCAATACCAGCAGGAACATCCACCAGAACTAGACACATAGTGGATTCCCTGCAGGGGGAGGGTCTCAAACAACTGGTACAAAACCCCACAAAAGACAGGGCTATCTTAGATCTAGTGCTGACTAATGGGGAAAGGATCACAGATCTCCAGGTAGAAGGTCACCTGGGGGCCAGTGACCATCACATGGTATGGTCCAATTTGTCCACTAGAACTAAATCATCCCATTCCAAGGCAAAAATATGGGACTTCAGAGGAGCTGACTTTGATAAGATGGCCAACAGAGTTAAGCTAGCCCTGGCAAGAAGAAATACAGGTGAGGGTGTACAAGCAAAATGGGCAAGCATAAAGGATGTTATTAGGCTTACCCTGGATGTCACACTACCCCAGCTTACAAAAATTCTCAACCTCTCGCTATGCCTCGGCCAGTTCCCCTCAACCTGGAAGAAAGCCATAATCACTCCCATTCTGAAGAATGGTGACCCCACTAACACCAGCAACTATAGACCTATCTCAATACTTCCTCCTTTCTCCAAAGCACTGGAAAAAATAGTCTCGTACCAGCTAACGGAACATCTAACTAAACACAACCTTCTCAGCCAGGAGCAGCATGGTTTCTGGACTGGCCATAGTACCGTCACTGCACTGTCTGAGTTCACCACGTTCATCAACGAGGCCCTTGACCAAGGCTCAATCGCAGGGGCGATCTATGTGGATCTGACCAAGACATTCGACACGGTCAGTCACGAACTACTGCTTTGTGTCCTTCCACAACTAAATGTGGTCCCTGAGGCTACTGCCTGGTTCAAGGATTACCTCTCAGGCCGGTCACAGCATGTCAGGATAAACACCACCATCTCCACCTCCAAAACAGTTCGTTCTGGGGTCCTGCAGGGGTCAATACTTGTCCCATTGCTCTTCACCCTCTTTTTAAACTCTCTCCCTAAGGCGTGCAACGGTCATCTACTACTCTACACTGATGATGTGGTCCTGTATTGGAAACACCCTCAACCGAGCACCCTCCAACTGGCCCTTCAGGGTTTTCTGGGAGCTAGAGAACTGGTTCTCTGATCACTGCCTGATCATCAACTATAACAAAACTCGTCCATGATCTTTGTGTGCACCGTAAAAGCCCACATAGTCAGTCGGCACTCCTAATTAAGAACTCACTAGGCGCCCCACTGGAACACGTTACAAACTTTAAATACCTGGGTATCACACTAGACACCTCCCTCTCCTACCATAGTCACGTCCAACTTCTCTCTTCCGCTGTCAATGCTAGAGTGGGCATCCTCTACAGACTCAAGCACTGCCTACCCGCACAGGTCATGCAACTTGCAGTCACCTCCTCCATCCGCTCCCTAGTGGATTATGGGATAGTTATCTACAGCTCAGCTGAACCCACCGCGCTAAGTAGTACAAACACTGCCCTGAATAAAGCCTGCTGCCTAGTCACAGGCAGTGACAGACTAACCCACACCTGCGATCTGTCTGGTTGGCTAAACTTCCAACAAAGACTAAAGTACCACACCTGCATCCTCGCAAAAAAGATACACCTTCAGCTAGCCCCCATTGGCCTACTCCCCATTATCAGCGCAGCCCCCATCAGGCGTAATACAAGACTCGCAGCAAGCCCATCTTTTCTGGTCCCCCTCTGTAGAACATCCCTAGGGCAAAGATCTTTCCGCTACCGTGCCTCTCTGGCTCAACACTTTACCACCCCACTCTCCCAGACCCATAGCATCTCACTTTTCAAATCAGGCCTTAAAACTCAACTACTGGAGTGCTAAATGTGACTGTGGCTAACGCTGCCCCCCCTTTTTGCTCCCAAATCCTCCACATTTCCTGACACAGGGACTCTCTAGACCCTAAGAAACGGCATCCTACAAATCTCTGTTTGGGATTCCAAGAATGCCACCTAATTACCTCACCTGCTGAATAAGTTCTAGCCTGGACTGCTCTGTCAGTACTGAAACTGTAAATACTGCCTGTCTATGTTTGTCTTTTACTGTAGTTGTCTACCCTCCACCCCCCAGGGGCGTCACCAGGGGGACAAAGTTGGGGGGGCTAATGCCCCTTAGTCAAAATCCTAAGAAAGCTAGGGGGGTCCAGGGGCATGCCCCCCCGTAAAATTTTGAAATTTTACCTTCAAATGGTGGCTTTTCCTGCATTTTAGTGGTGAAAAATATGTTTTGAAAAGCCAAGTTATCAGCCATCTATTTAATGGTACATGTGGAAAAATGTGGTTACTGGTTCACAGAGGACAGGTTACAGGAGGACCCTAGAGCAAATAAGAGACCAGAACAGCCATTATCCCAGCAGATCTGCTGGGAAGGTTACAGAAGAATCCCAGAGCAAATAAGAGACTAGAACACAACAGCCAGACACCATTATCCCAGCCATCAGATCTGCTGGGAAGGTTGCAGGGAGGACCCCAGAGCAAACAGGAGACCAGAACAGCCAGACACCATTATCCCAGCAGATCTGCTGGGAAGGTTGCAGGAGGAACCCAGAGCAAATAAGAGACCAGAACACAACAGCCAGACACCATTATCCCAGCAGATCTGCTGGGAACGTTGCAGGAGGACCCCAGAGCAAATAAGAGACCAGAACAGCCAGAGCAAATTTGCAAGGAACATACCCGCTCCCCACTAAGTACACCTCTCCTGATCCAGCCAGAAAGACTGCTGAAATGTCAGAAATGACCCTGGAATGCTGCAGAGCAGCAGTGTGTGAATACTAGTGGTGGCAGTGAGGTAGGAGCAGTGCGAGCTGATACAGACAGCAGTGCTCCAGGTACTTTCAGTATAAACGTGCCTTTTTTGTCTCAGGTGTGCATCTTGCAGCTAAAAGCAGGGTCCTAGAGTCAGATCACAGTCTAGGTACATTATGTCTCTCTCACGTGCCGCACTTTACTACTTGTAGTTGTCGGTGCTGAGCAGTGCCCAACAGTTAGGAGAACTTGGTCAGAAACCAATTTTTAGAAGACAGTTTTGTTCTTTTTAAATGAAAGGGCAATCTCATTTTTCCTTTTTAATAAATTGCAGCAGTCAGCATGTACTAACTTGTGATAAATAACCTTGCCCTTCATAAACATCTTCACCTGCAGTGTGGGACATGGGACACAGAACAGTGCTTTTTGATGGCATCACTATGATTATTAAGTAAGTTGATTTCCATAAGGATTTTACACCCGTACTTGGTCACATTACACTAGTTTTTCACCCCTCATACTGTATGTTTTCAAGGAAAACTGCAACAGTTTGCTTCAATTGACAGTGTTATTTCTCCTTGGCTACCAAATAAAACCTACCCCCACCATAAAACCACACCACAGCCCCCCAGCTAGGATCAGTGTAACCTCCATCTCAGATTGTCCACCTGGTTAGCACCAGCAGGGCTGCTACTCCCTTTCAGTGCACACTAGGTTCACCCACTGTGCGCTCAGATGGCTCTGGTAGAGTCGTACAGTGTATACCCACCTGGCCCTGGCACAGCACCCTTTTTGTGTGCGGTGACTGGCACCAGAGGTCTGCCCATGTTCAACTGGATGGCACAGAGAAAGCTGCCAAAACCTCCCCAGCCCAGTGCATACCCAGCTGGTACGGTGTTTTGCAAAGCCTGCAGAATCTCCCCATGTGCACAAGCAGCTACAACTGGCAAAGTTCCACCTGGCAGTCAGGTACACAGCCTGACCTAGCAGGTGCCCTCCCCCAATGCAGTTTCAGCTGGTACCAGCCCAGCAACCCCCCCCAACCCCATAAAGCATGACTAGTAGTGTACAACCACCTTCCCTAAAAGTGCACATGACTGTAGCAGAAGAATACCTCCCCCAATGGAACACACACAGTTGGTACCAGGCTATAAACTGGACAGACTGGAAAAAGAAAGGCATCTGTACAATCAAGGACTTACTGACACCAAAAGGGGAACATTTTGAATAATTTCTAAATTTACAAGCTAGGTTTAATATCCCCAAAACTGATCTATGGAGATTCTAACAGATTAAAAACGTATTTTACCAATGGAAAAAGAGAAAATGTACTTGCTCCACCTGTAAACGTATCCCGACATAAATGAAAAGTGATGAGGGCCTGGCTGGTTGCATTTACAAAGCCTCAACAATGCTGCCCCAGATCCCCTACCTCATCAAAGTGAAGCAGACAAAGCTCACAAAACAGTAATCTCAGATGAAACATGGGCCCACTGCTGGCAGCTAACACACAAAGCCTACATTGACCAAAACAGCCTTCTAATGCACAAATTACTGAAAAGGGTATCACCATGAACAGTTAGCATTAGGAGGTGCAGGTCACAGAGCAGCCATCCTTAGTATGAAACAACAGTCCGAACAGGCCTGCACTTCAAACCACACAGCAAATAAGTAGACCAGACTTCAGTATTGCAAATAAACTTACATTTGATTTATTCAGGTCTAAGCACAAGGTAGATGCCTTTACCTCAGTGCTTCAGTGATAAACTTTCATCATTGGGTGTGGCTTCAAGAATTACGTAACATATATATTCCCCATAATTAATTAACCTCAGCTGAGCAACATTAACTGATACATACAAAGAAATTTAAAGTGATGTTTTTGAAGTAATAAAATTTCATTTCAAAGCATGGTCAGGCAGCTCATTCTTTATTTGCATCAATATATTTTTGAGTATGATATTTCAAGCTAAAAAGTTGAAATAAAATTATTAACATCAAAGTGATTTTAAAATAAAGAAAAGGATAGCGTTAGGAGAAACAGCCAAGTTTGGTGGTTGCCTGTATGTTCAAATGACTGGAAGGGATCTACATCACACATGGTGAAATTGTTAGAAGGCAAAATTTGTAAAGTGAAATTTCTTGGAGGCAAAATGAAAGAGGGAGAACCACAGCACTCAGGGATCACCCGTATGACCCTCTGTCAGACATCTCAGTTTCTCGGGGATCCACACAAGATAGTGTCCACAGACCTACAAAGAACAAGAAACAAGAAATATGAGAAGTAACATTGTGACACTCAGTCCCAATACATAACATTCAAAACATGCTGCTGCTTTTTAAGGAACAGTTTCAGATCTAGTTCATTATTTAGCCCAATGAGTTTTAAGCTTCTCATTTTATAGATCTACTGACTCTCTCTCTGGAGATTGGAGAAGCATGTTGACTCGATTGCCAATAAATTTAGGGTCTGGGACATGGTTGATCCCCAAGAATCTTAAACATTTGGGGTCAGAACCATACTTCTCCAGATAGTGCAGCCCCACTGGTTTGTCAATCCGCTTATTTATTATGGAGCACTGGGGAAAAGGCATCTACCTTGTGCTTAGACCTGAATAAATCAAATTTAAATTTATTTACAATACTGCAATCTGGTCTACTTATTTGCTGTGTGGTTTGGAGTGCAGGTCTGTTCGGTACTGTTTAATGCACAAACATGAATTTAGCTGCCAAACTCGATCATATACAAAAGACTATTAACACACATAGAACCTTAGTGGATTCTCATGAAAAATGGATCGAGGAGCTGAAGGTGTGGCTGGGGACACAGGAGGAGTGATTAATAAAGGCACTCGCAGCGTGTTTGTGTGCGGTTGAAATCCGCATTATTTTCCGCTCTGTCCCTCCTAGCTGTTGCAGTGCAGAACGGGCTGGGGAATCATCGGGGATCCATTTGGGTACTTTACTACACAAAAAAATCAATCAAGTGGGTCAGATCCTTGTCTCTGCCAGTAAGGGTACACACTGCACAGCAGCTGAGTTGCAGCCAATCCGGTCGTGCAGATGGAGTTGCAGGATGGAGGGAGTCAAGCAGATGGATGGCTTAATTTTTTACCTCAGTCTAAACTGCATGCAGAATCAGATCAGCGATCTGCATGCAGTTCAGATTGAGGTAAAATTGGGGCAGACAGAGAGGAGAATAATCCACAAGTCAGGAAGTGTGCTAGCTCCAGCTCAGCTGCTGTGCTTCGAGGGGTGCATCCAGTCACAGACAGAAAGTGTTGTGTTGTACTCAGGACATTGACGCTAATAAATAAATAGAATTCTGCTGCTGTCAGAAAATAAAATTTAAATTGAAGTTAGTGAGTCCCTTTAGTTGCTTAGGGCTCGGCTTGCGCTGCTGCCTTTGTCTTGCGACTGTGCGAGTCACTCCGTCCGCTCCGATCGCTACTCTGTCTGCTGTTTCTCAACTCGAGTCACAGTAGACGGGAGTGTCAGTCAGATATTTTTTTCCAATCTCCTCCAGACATCAGTAGCGAGTCACAATCGCAAGTTGCAAGGAAGTCAAGTCAGACACACACACAAAACAAATAAAAAAAATGTATATGGCTGCTATTTATTTAGGTTTACTGACATGATTGGGGGGGCTTTAACTTAGATTGGGGGGCTGTAGCCTCCCCAAAATCAACGTGGTGACGCCACTGCCGCCCCCTGTAACCGACGTGGAGCCTTTGCAAAAGAGTCTGTGACTCAAAGGATTGTAATTCCGATTGTATTCAATAAAATAAAAAAAATTAAAAAATGTAACACTTGAAGCAACATCCCATTGTATTAGAGAGAAAAGCAAGAGCAAAAGAAGGAGGAAACCACTTTGGTTCTCAAAAAGTAGCAGAAAAGGTCAGAGCTAAAAGACTGGCCTTCAGGAAATATAAGGGAACACAGCGGGATGAAGATAGGGAGGCATATCAAACTTCCCTAAGGGAAGCAGGGAAGGTAGTAATTCAGGCAAAGGCCCAAGGCAAGGAAACACTAGCATGAACAGTGAAAGAAGGGGACAAGATTTTCTATAGATACATTAGTGAAAGGAGAAAGTCCAGAGGGGGGGTATTGCTAAGATCAAAGGGGATAAGGGGGAGTGAGTGGAGGAGGACCAAGGAAAGGCATCTATCCTAAACAGATACTTCTGCTCAGTATTTACTGAGGAGAAGGTAGGGAAGGGCCCACATCTCAGCATCATGGACACGGGGAGGGGAGGTGTGCACAGTCCCTTCACAAAGAAAGTCCTACAAGAGCTCGTTAAGCTCAGGGTGGACAAGGCAATGGGACGTGATGGCACACATCCCAGGGTACTAAAGGAGCTAAGGGTGGAACTAGCAGAGCCATTATCAGAACTGTTTAGTGAGTCTCTGAGCACGGGGAGAGGTCCCGGAAAACTGCAGAAGGGCCCATGTGATCACACTCCACAAAGTGGTAGCAGGGAGGAGGCAGGAAACTACAGACCTGTCAGTCTTACCTCAGTGGTGGGCAAGATTAAGGAGGCACTCGTTAAGGAAAGGATAGTGCAACACCTGGAATCCATAGGATCACAGGATCCAAGACAGCATGGGTTTACAACAGGAAGGTCCTGGCAAACTAATCTCATAGATTTCTTTGACTGGGTAACCAGAGTGGTGGACCAAGGGGATGCAGTTGATGTCGCCTTACCTTGACTTCAGCAAAGCTTTCGATACTGTTCCACATAGAAGATTGATTAATAAGCTGGGTAGGCTCAGGGTGGGTCAGAAGTTGATCAACTGGGTGGCAAACTGGTTGGCGGGCAGGAAATAGAGAGTGGTTGTAAACAGTATACAGTCAGAAGAGATGCAAGTCACAAGTGGGGTACCTCAGGGATCAGTCCTGGGGCCAGTCCTCTTCAATATTTTCATCAGTGACATTGCAGATGGACTGGAGGGTAAGGTTTGTCTGTTTGCAGATGACACCAAGATCTGCAACACAGTAGATGATCTAGATGGGGTGGGCAGAATGAGAAGAGATCTGGATAAACTGGCAAAATGGTCAGAAGAGTAGCAACTGGGGTTTAACACAAAGAAGTGCAAGATCATGCACATAGGGAAGAGAAACCCTGAAGCCACCTATAGGTTGGGAGGGGAGCTGCTGGCAATCACAAGGGAAGAAAGAGACTTGGGCATCATCATCACTGATGACCTGAAATCATCCAAGCAGACCACTAAAGCAGTAGGTAAGGCTAGAGGAATGTTAGGGTGTATTAGCAGGGGTATTGCAAGTCATAAGAGGGAGGTAATAATCCCTCTTTACAAGACACTGGTTAGGCCCCATCTGGAGTACTGTGTGCAGTACTGGATGCCACGCCTGCACAAGGACATGAACAAAATGGAGGCAGTCCAGAGAAGGGCAACCAAAATGGTGCAGGTAACTGCATCAGAAAACATTTGAGGACAGATTAACAGAGCTCAATATGCATACCCTAGAGCAAAGGAGGGAGAGAGGTGATATGATCGAAACATTCAAACATCTTAAGGACATTAACAAGGTGAAAGAGTCTAACATGTTTCAATATAAGAAAAATAGCAGCACAAGAGGACACAGCATGAGATTAGAGGGAGGCTGATTAAGGGGTAATGTGAGGAAGTTCTTTTTTACAGAAAGGGTGGTGGATGCGTGGAATGGCCTACCTCAGGAAGTGGTGGATATAAATACGGTGCAGGGCTTCAAACAGGCATGGGATAGGCATAAGGGAGGAATACAGATGAGTATGAATAGATAGGCCATTGACAGAGCAAAGGCCGATGGCACATTCATAAGGTAGAAAAAATGGGCAGGCTGGATGGGCCTTGAGGTCCTTATCTGTTGTTAACTTCTATGTTTCTATCATCAGAGCTGCATTAACATGTGTGACCTCTTCTGGCATACCGGACAGTAATGGGAGGATATTTCCTTTACACCCCTTTGAAATTGTCAGACTATCCCTATAGGGCATCGCGTCCCTCCACCACAGATCAATTCGGCTTTAAACCTCCGGGATTACTCCTTTAACTTTTAAAATGGGAGGCTCCATTAAAGCATTATCATAACAAATTCTCTTTTTCTCCACTTGACACTTTTCACTCCCCATTTTCCCTTTGGTATAGTTCCTAGGGAACCCTAGGCAAGGGACCCAGACCCACAAAATGTACCTTGTTCTTTCTGGAGTATCTCAGCTTTTCCCTCCACTGTCTCTCAAGATGTCAATGGCTGATTACATTTCTTCCCTCTCATCCTGCTGTTCCAGATGTCCACCTAACAGGGTGATCCTCCTTACCTCCTAAGGTCTGCTGATCAAGGCCACTACCATGTCAGCACTCCCTCTCTGTAATTCTGACTTCCATCTAAGAGAAACCAGGATCTGAACCACGTGATTTGCAGAGCAGACAGCAAGCCTCCTCTGTTCTTAACTGACTAGAACTCTTTGGTACTTTAGCTCCACTCACCTTCACACTGCAGCTGAGGTCTCCCCCTCTTATTGCAGTGCATTGCTGTTAAAGAATAACTTGACTTATTATGAGCAGTATGGTAGACACATTACACAGCAATACTTCTAGTAACCTCCAGTGTGATATAGTGGTTACATATAAACTCATGAGATGAGCATCTATCTCCCAATGAATACACACCATGTCATGTCCTGAAGATGTTAAGAGGATATGGTGCAGCAAAGAGTCTAGTTATAGGGGTGGGAAGCAGGCTGGGAGACAGCAGAGGGTGGTGGTAAATGAGGTGAAATTGGGGGAGAGGGAGTTCATGAGTGGGGTTCCACAGGGTTCAGTACTGGGGCCACTCTTTTTTTCAGTGTTTACTAGTGACATAGGAGAAGGAATACAAGGCAAGATGTGTCTCTTTGCAGATGATACTAAGCTCTGTTGCAGGGTAGACAGCAAGGAAGAGGTTATGGAGCTGCAGAGGTACCTCCAGAGGTTAGAGAAGTGGTCCAAAGTCTAGCAGTTGAAACTCAACACCAGGAAGTGCAGACAGATGCATGTAAGGAACAAGAACCCCAGGATGGAATACTGAATGCGAGGGAGTGGGGGTTAAGTTGGACACTACCTCTAAGTAAAGGGTCCAGAAGTCATCATAAGTGACTCCCTAAAACAACCTAGCCAATGTAATAAGGCCTACAGCAAGGTAACCAAAATGTTGGGGTGTATCGGGAGAGGGTTCTACAGCAGGAGGGAAGAGGTGTTACTACAACTCTATTGATCACTAGCCAGCCCAGTGGCACAGAGGGCTAATGCGCTGGATGCCACACCTTGCGCCACGCTGATGACCTGGGTTCAGGAACAAGCTTGGGTCATCAGGAGTTGGCAGGGGGGAAGCAGAGGGCACTGAGTAGCTGCCGGCTGGCAGCTCTCCACCTTGGGAGGGTTCAGGTGGGCCTCTCAGTGCTTGTCTGGCCCCCAGTGGAGGTTGTGTGGCAGTGCCACCTCCGAGAGCCTGGGTACAAGGCCAAGGGAGGGTGGAAGGGGCTGTAGACTGGAGCTGCGCCACTTATGTGCACCTCCACAAACATGCGTCACCGCTTCCAGGGTCCCGGGTAGCTGAGGGGGGCAGAAAATGGTGGAAACATTGGGGGTCACCTAACAATGAAGCCTCTGGACCACCTCGGGAGTTCTGTCGGGACGTGCATAGTGCAGGTATGTTCCCGAAAGACCCCGAGTCCGGTGAGGATGGTAGAGGAAAGCAGTGGCCTGCCACGGTGGATAAAGAAAGTTAAAAAAAAAAAAATAAAACTCTGTTGATCTCTGGTGAGGTCACACATCTGAAATACTATGTCCAGTTCTGGAGTTCCCACCTAAGAAAAGACAGACAGGTTAGAGCTGGTGCAGCATAGGGTAACCAAAATGATTCAGGGCCTGTAAGAGCACATCCTATGAGAATCGGCTTAAGACTCTAAATATGTACTCAGTAGAGATCAGAAGGGAGAAGAGTGATATGATAGAGATCTTCAGATTCCTGAAAGGAATGAACATGGTAGATTGTGAAGAAATACTCAGCAGGAATGGTGAACCAAGAACACAGGGACATGAGTGGTAGCTAGCGTGGGAGAGGAGATACAGGAGGAACTTGAGAAACTTTTGTTTTACAGAGAGTGGTTGAGCTATGGAACAGCCTACCAGGAGAAAATTTGGGTGCAAGAACCACTGAGGGGTTCAAACACAATGGTTTTTGGGTAGCACAGGGAGGGGTATCTCTAGCAGGAGGAAGGAGGTGGTGTTGCCACTGTATTGCTCACTGGAGAAACCCACCTGGAGTATTGTGTCCAATTTTGGAGACTACACCTCAGAAAGGACATAGACAGGGTGGAGGCAGTCCAGAGTAGGGCAACTAAAATGGTGCAGGGTTATATGAGAAACCCTATGAGGAGAGACTGAAGGATCTCAACCTGTACACACTAGAAGAGAGGGAGTGACATGATATGGACCTACAAGAACCTCACAGGTGTGAACAGGGGGGAGTCTCTTTAAAATGAGAAAGAGCAGCAGGACCAGGGTGCATGCGATGATGAGGGGGTTCAAGACCGATGTGAAGAAATATTTATTTACCAGGATGATAGGTGCCTGCAAAAGACTGCTAGCATAGGTGGTGGAGGCTAAAACAGTGGAGCGCTTCAAGCATGCATGGGATAGACATAGGGGTATATTAGAAAACAGGTGGAGAGGTGGGAGGGTCACCGGAGACCAAATATGGTCTGCGAAGGCACATTAGGCAAAGTAACCTCTGGGCAGACTGGATGGGCCAAACAGCCCTTTTATGTTGACAAATTCTACATTTCTGCTGTATGTTTCACAGCTAGGACCGAGTAAAAGGCTTATTAGTTACACAGGGGGAAGCAGTTAGGGCAAGAGAGGGATGCAATGGCAATAAACCCTAGTAGCAAGTATGTCCTAAGGTAGGATAGGATGAAACAGGGCAGACTGGACCAACCAATGTTCTTTTTCTACCAACATTTTCTGTTTCTATGTGTTGTTGTTTACATATAATTCTATAACAAAATGACTATCTTAAAATAACCTTTCGGTTAGTGGACTACATTGAAAACAATGCAAACTCAAAGTTAGGGTTCAAAGACTTGTGATCTGCTTTCACAACATTACTTATGATCCTACCTCCACATTTTCTATTATGCCTAGGTACAGACCTGTTGCCTGATGGAATTCACATGGTCTGCATGAACCCCACCCCCCTCTGTTGGTTGACATAGTACAATTTTTGGCCTGGTTTCTGTTTGCCTGAGTGCCATGCTGACATTTGTTCGCATTGTGCAGACCTCTATCACCTCCCAATCCCCCCACCCTGTCAACTGTGAACACAAGACAGTCAAATAACAACCAAGGAATCTGATTGGAGTCTGCTACC
This sequence comes from Neoceratodus forsteri, assembly GCA_016271365.2. Classification (NCBI taxonomy): domain Eukaryota; kingdom Metazoa; phylum Chordata; order Ceratodontiformes; family Ceratodontidae; genus Neoceratodus; species Neoceratodus forsteri. Next base: position 70,808,429 of record CM057454.1, read on the forward strand.
TGCACTTAGGATGTTCTTCATGCAAGAGTGCAGTCTATTCTTTAATGCAGCAGAGGAATATCTTCTCTTTTGTGGCTTTATTTTTATTTTTATTTTATTGAAATCTAGGATTACAAATACCTTTGAGCAGGAACTGCTCGTTTACAAAGGTTTCACGTCGAAGGAATCGGGGGTATACATACATACAAAGGTTAACATAATAATACATAGTTACACAATAAAAAGAAGTAAGAGACTGAGGCTTAGGAAATTCCAGTAATTCAAAATGTGCCGAATGTTAGGTAGCATGACATAGGGCAATCTTAGAAATAAGCACAGCAGGTGAAAGGGAAGGGTGTACACAGGCAGGAAGGCCATTGTCGGAGGGTAGAGGGTGAGGGCAGAGCTCTAAAGGGGAGGGAGGGAGGGATAAAAGTCAGGAAATGCCCGGGTGGGGAGGAAAGGGAGAGGGGGTAAGGAGGTAGGCAGGTAGAAGGGGGCAAGGTGGGGAGAGGTAGCTGTCAGGACTGAAGTGGGGGCAGTGAGTGGTGGGCCCCTGATTAGGCGAGGCAGTCATAACAACTAGTTGAAATGAGATGAAGTTGGAGTTGTCTCTTAAAAGGGCCAAGAGCAGCAGCAGTAAGAGTTTCTTTGTTGAGAGTATTGTACCACTGTGGTGCTCTGTGGGCAAAGGCCCTCTGGACCATGGTAGTCCGGCATCTGGGGACAAGGAAGGTTAGTTGTTGTGAACTTTTAGTTCGCTGGGTGCTGTGGTGGTCAATGAGGAGCTTTTCAATGCTCGGGGGCAAGACCCTGAGGAGGACTTTTTTGGATAACAGGCAGGTTTGATACTGTATCTGGCTGATGAGAGGAAGCCATCCTGTCTGAGTGTACAGGTCACAAGTGTATGTAAGTCGGTCAGCCCCAGTTAGCAGCCTGCATGCTTTGTTGAGTGCAACTGTAATTCTGCGGAGGCAGAGCCATAAAGTGCTAGCCCGTAATCGATGATGGAGGTGACAGAGCTGTTGATAGCCAACCGGAGAGTGTCAGGAGTCATACAATGTTTGTGCCTGTAGAGCAGGCCTATACGGATGTTGGTGGCTTTGGTGACAGAATATATGTGCCGATGGTAGGAGAGTGAGCTGTCCAATGTGACATCTAGGTATTTAAAATCAGGAACGTGTTCAAGTAAGGTTCCTGTTTGGTTTAGGATGGTGAGGTCACGGGATTTGTACTTGCTCCTGGCGTTGTAGAAGGTCATAACCTTTGTTTTGCTGTAGTTCATGACCAGTTTGTGTGACATGAACCATTCTTCGATGCGCATGAATTCAAGCTGTAATTGTTTCTCGAGGAGCTCTGCGTTTTGGTGGTTGGTGAACATGACTGCGTCATCAGCGTAGAGGAGTAATTTCTGGTGGCAGACACTGGGAAGATCATTGAGGAAGAGGCTGAAGAGTAGTGGCCCAAGGATGGACCCCTGTGGGACATCTGAAAGGACTGGCTTTTCTTCCGAGGTAACACCGGCAATCCTAACCCACTGGACCCTCTCCCCAAGGTAGCTTGAAAACCAGAGCAGCGCTTCATTGGAGAGCCCAATGTTTGATAATTGCTTGAGTAGGAGTGGGTGGTTCACAGTATCAAAGGCTTTCGTAAGGTCGATGAATACTGCCCCTACACAGTTTCCTTGATCGAGCATGGTATGGATGAAGCCTGTGAATTCTAATAGTACAGTGGTGGTACTGTGCCCTTTTCAGAAAGCATGTTGCTCAGGACACTGGATGTCGTATTTTTCCAGGTACTTGACTAGTTGGTCTGAGGTGATGTGCTCCAGGGCCTTAGACAATGGAGGGAGGATGGAGATGGGTCTGTAGTTGGAGTGCAGTGATTTGTCTCCACTTTTGTGTATCAGTGTGATGGTCACCTGTTTCCAGCAAGATGGGAACTGGGACATCCTTAGTGATAGGTTGAGGACCTTTGTCAGGGGTTCAAGGACTTCTTCAAGGACAAGTGCTAACAACTTCAGGTCAAGGGAGTCACCGCTGTAACCTGCATTGTGAATGGCCTTCTGAATATAGGTTCTGGCTTCATGTACTGGGATCTCCTTGAAGTAGAATTGTGGGGCAGGGTGTAGAAGAGGAGTAGTTGCAGGAGGGTTACTACCAGAGGGGGCATCAAAGAAATTAGAAGGGAGGACACTATCCAAGTTGGAGAACGCATTGTTAAAGGTGTTGGTGATTGTGTACAGGTCAGATGTTGGTGTTCCATTTATGTTGAGCATGGTGGGTGGTGACTTAGGGTCCTTCCCTGTAAGGTCTTTCAAGTTACTCCAAAATTTTTTCCATCACCCCAGGAGTTGGAGAGAGCTTCCTTGAAGTGTTTGCTTTTGGCACTCCTAACTGCCCGCGTGCACTCATTTCTGGCAGCTTTATATTTATGAATATCCCCAGGTTTGGATGTTGCACGGGCACAGTGCCAGAGATGATCTCTATGTTTGAGTAAAGTGATTAGATCGGGGGTTATCCAAGAGTTAGCTCTGTCCCTGACCTTCAGCTTTTTTAGAGGTACAAAGATATTGCAGGCCGCAGTGAAGTGGCTGATGAAAAGGTCTAAGGCTTGGTTTACATCAATGGCAGAGTTGACTGGTGTCCAGTCCAGGTGGCTTAGGTGTGTCTTTAGTAGCTCAAGGTACACCTGCTTTAACACTCTGGTGTGGATTATTTTAGGAGGGGGCTTAAAGAATTTGTTTGTCCAGGTACATGTGACCGGTGAGTGGTCACTAATCCCATCAGGGAGCACTGAGACTTTTGAGATTCATTCAGGGTGATTAGTAAGGATCCAGTCCAGAAGTGTGTGCGACCCTGTCCTATAGTTGCATCTGGTGGGGGTGGTAACAAGCTGGGTGAGGTTCTGTGGCGTGACAGCATCCTTGTAGTTTCTGGCCTCCAGCGATAGCCAATTTATGTTGAAATTAAGCCTAGTACTATGAGTTCAGAGTTATGATGTAATCCCTGTAGGCTTTCCAATATGCTCATAAATCCATTGGGCTGATCTTTAGGGGGTAGGTACACAGAGGCAATGGTGAGTTCCTTGTTGTGCGCCCCAAGTAGAACTTTAATAGCGAGAACCTGCGAGGGTGGTTTAGAGTTTGAGAACGGGAAGACTTGACGCAGATAGGAATTCCTCAGGTAGATGGCACAGCCCCCACCTCGTTTGGAAACCCTGTCCTGCCTGAATATAGAGTATCCAGGGATGGTGACTGCAGTGTCTGGTATCTTGGGGTTAAGCCATGTTTCGACAACAGAGAGGACATCAGGGCTATGTTGCTGGACCCAGGTTTGCAAGATGTCAAGTTTGTTAAGGAGGCTGCAGACATTGATTGAGGCTAATGTGAGGGACCCCCTCCCGCCTTTTTGTGGCATGGGGTGCTAGACCGGTAGGCCCTGGGTTAGGATGAACATTTCCAGATATCAGAAGTAGCATAAGTAGTATCCTAAGAAGGTACGCTTTAATCATTTTGCAGACTAGTTTTGTTGTAGGGCATCTAGTCCTCTTGGCCTTGCTGGTCTGCGTTTGCCCCCGTGATATTGCAGAGCACAATATATAAAGCCATGTTCTCAGTGGTGCCACGTGATTGATGAAAAGTAATCAAATCCACAGGAAATGGTGAACTACCGGGGACCAGAAAACTGTTATTGTAGCTCAAAGACCCAGAATGTGATAAATTTCTGAAGGGGTTAAATTCCTGAAGGTGATGAACATTGGCCTAGGGCATATGCAGGATGTAAAAATCCTTTGTTAGTATATTCCCATTGTTCTCCAAAATGATTGTGAATAGACCTCAAAGACAAGTACACATCCTTTAAGAACAAGTCAGACGGAAATGTGGATTCAATGCAGCACTCCACAACTCAGTGCTTGTATAACAGATTTACTGACCTTACTTTTGGCTTTGATGGCTTCCAAAAAAAGTTGATTTATGATGAGAATGCCGATACCTGGTGGTGATGTTTTGCAGTTTCTTAGTCCAGGAAATGTTCATAGATGTTATGTCCAAGAATGGTCCAGTTTCTCCAAGCAGAAACACATGAAAATACACAAAAACTAAACTACTGACAGAGACAAACACAAACAGCCAGCCACACAGGCTCTAGTCTGATTAGTGACTAGTAAAGTCCGATCATGACAAGCCATTGTGTATGCCAGCAGGTCAGGTTGTGAAGGGATCCAAAAATAGTTTGGTAAGTAGTGGCTGGCCTTCTTTAGTGACCTGATCTCTACCTACAGTAATGGCATCCCCCCCCCCCCGTCCCCCCAGCTCAGATGGGCCAGCCTGGGCCAGTGAAAGTCTGTTGGATTTTCCACTGCACCCAACTCTGGCACCTCGACACCTTATTAAACATTTTTATGTTTCTGGACTGTGGAGCAGTGGTAGCACTGCAGTCTTCCCTCTGCCTTCACCCTTGCTGTCCCAACTCCACCATGCATCATCACACACAGCAGAGTAACGCCTGTTGCTAAATCACAAAAGACAAAAAAGGCCCCTGCTAACCTTCCCAGTCAGTACCAGCTGCAGAATCTGGGTGCAGGTGGTCAGTTAGATATTTTTTCCATGGGGTACATACAAGAAGAGTGTATTATCTTCAATATAAACCCCAAAATACACCAGAGAGCATCTAACCCTCCAGAGTTTCTTGGGGCCTCATAGACCCCAGACTTCTGGCCTTTATATGAAATGTTTTTGCATGCTTTGTACAAAAGCAGGTCCCCACCCCAAAAAATATCATGCCAGCAGCTCTAAGGTAATTTAGTAATCATATATATTGTGATATGATGCAAATGATTAACACTGGGGCTGGATTTTCAAAGTGCGGTGCAGGACATGCAGCAAGCCCTGCACCACAATGCTTTGAAATCACCACTGTGCCAATCTCTTTTGCCACAACTATGCCCGATTTTGACAGGTCAGATGCAGGTGTGACAGTTTTCCCGATTTACAGCAGCTTGCACCAAATCTTGGGTGCAAACTCCGTAAAACTGGTCCCCAGGATTGACGCAAGCTAGACCACAAAAAGGTGGTCTAACTTATATCAGTTGCTGCACGGGATGGAAAATCCCATTAGATTGCCGCAAGCCCGACATGCCATATCTTTGGTGCACTCAGGGCTTGTGTCAGTCTTGGGCTATGAAAAACTGTCCCAATGTTGTGAAAGTGGATCACAAGTCTTTGAACTCTGACTTTTAATTTCCGCTGTTCTTTTACATTATTGACTTACCTATTTAAGCTCCACTGTTTCTAGGATAGTTGAACTGTTGTTAGAATGATACAGTTAAGCAAAAATGCATGACAGGGTGTTTGTCATGGTGGGATAACACCGCGACTCAGGTGGTTGAAGCACAAAACTGCATGCCGCGTCCATTCAACATCCAAGAAATGATGTTATCCCACACAGACACACATCCTGGAGTGCATTATTACTATTATACAATAACTCGTTTGTAATATAAAAAGAAAACAGATTAATAAATATTTAAAATAGATTTTTACTTATTTCTTTACTGCGTAGGTATACATGTTAGAAAAATAGTGCCGCTGTAGTGTTTTGCCCAGTAAGTGGTACTGCAGTTATGGTATTGTTACCTGAATGTGGGCTCACTCTATACTCCCTCATCCCCTCTTGATTCCTGCCTCAGTTTGTGTGTAACCCCTAGATGGCGCTATCCCAGGGGCTACTACCCCTGCCTGATTTGCCACTAACAGGTTGAGGGGCCTGGATCCAATGGCGGGTGCCTCCACCCAGAGGTCAGGGTTTGCAATAGTTAAACTTACTTGGTCACAGCCCTCTGGGACACTGCAACCCCCCTTTCTTCCCACTAGTGGCCCACACAATATATCAGAATTACCTTCACAGTATACACTTACCCCCAGGACTAGTTCCGGCACTGGGACCTCCTGTGAAATAAGATACAGTGCAGCAATCACAGTACAGTACTTTAACATAGACAAATACCTCAGGCAGTATAACTTTGCTGAAACAAGCAGCTCTGATTTATTTAGGGGGATATAACAAGGACAGGGGGAAATCAGGTTAATTAGCTTATCACTTTACTATCTACCTATGGCTCTGTGCACAGACCTATCCCTACCAGTTACTGTCCCTGGGTACCCAAGCCCTAGTGGCTAGTCCAAACCGTGGAAGCTGGTAGGGGCCCTTTCACACAGTGAAAAGAAAAATTAGTTTAAACAGTCAGCAGTACAGTGATTCCATTTGGATTTAATGTGGCAATTCAACAGGGAGCGACCCTGAATTAGTACTCACGACCTCCAAACAAGATAGGGTCCTTCAACGTCAGCAGGGCTACTCTTGAGCTCCGAGACTCTTCACACATTTATATGGTAAAAAGTACTATACCAGGCAGGCTGCTTCTCTATCCCGATGGCAATACTGCACAATACCCAGGAGAACACACAGCAGATTCAGTTCCTGACAGACCAAGTGCAATTCAACAATTTCTCCAGTCTTCTACAGGGTGAGCCTGGTTTCTATTCTTCAGAGATCTTTTGATTCTTTTCCAGGGACAGTTCAGTCTAACAAGCAGTTACACAAGCTGCAGACGGAACTCTGGGCCTTACACACGTGTTTTGACTGAAACTGTGCACTGAAGGAGCACAGAGTTTCTTTCCACTTCACTCCCAGAGCTAAACTGAAACTCCAACAGACAAAACCGGGCACTTCCTTTGAGTTCCTCCCAGTTCTTGACTGGATTGGCTGTCACTCACAATAGACTGCTGCTGTTGGTCCAAAAAGGCGCCAAAGTCTAAACTACATCTCCCAGAGTCACTGCCCATACAATCCTCTTGTGGCTGGCTCAGATTATGAGTCCAAGTTCTGATTCGTCCAAGGCACCATTGTAGAGCTAGCTTACCCCACACTGATTGGTCCAGTTCAGCAGTTCAAAACCAGAATGGGAACTAGGCAGACACAGTTCTGACTGCAAAGAAAGCAGGTTAGACAAACTGTAATTTCATTATTACTGTAAATGATTTCTGGCAAACAGTTACATCTTTCAGATAGGTTCCCTTTGCACTCCTAGTGACTGCAAAAATGGAGTGAATTGGCAGCAGCTCGAGTGGTACTCAAACAGAGAAGCACACAGTCCTCCCATACAAACTAATTATGTCTGCAAGCAGACAGCTCTTAAAGAGACAGTACCAGAGGCTCTAAAAACACTCACTGATAAATGGCTTAAACGCCAAACACCATTCAGGCTTGGAGCATTCAAGCAAGCTCCTGGAAGTCTTTTGGGAACCCCTATTTGCAGGGGAGTTACATGTGTACTGCCTGCTACCCCCCCCCCACACACGCATACAATTTAATTCACTTGGTCTTGCTGCCTTCATTGGGACCGGGTGACATTTGACTTCACTGTTAATTACAGTCTGAGAGGGAAGTGAGTATTAGGGAGACAGTCGTCCAGTTTTCTGCAGACATCAGTAAGTTGCCAGGTTCACGCTCTCTAGTTTGGGAGGGAGTGATCGAGACTGCTATGGGAGCAAAATGATTTTTATTTTTTGTCATTTCCCTACTGTAAAGTTGCTGCTGCTGTGTGTACATTTATGACAAAACAGGTGGCCAAATGCACATCTCTGAAGTCTGCAGGAAGAGTGTGACAATAAAGCTGCACAGTGCAGTGTTTTCTGTATGAAGTTGTGCTCCGGGAAGAGAGCAAGAGTGAAATGTGAAGTCACTCATGGTGTTTTAGAAAAAAACTGTTGCGGTTTGGTTTCTCAGGAGTTGCCCTGTTATTAAAGAACTCGTTTACTGCCTAAAATTAATATTAGCTTTTAAAAGCAGTCTACTGTTACCATTTATATTTATTTTATTTTCCCTTTGGATAATTAGAAGAGTTTTTAACTGATGTTAGCAGGTGTGATCTGTGGAACAGCACTTTGCGTGGCAGAAGAGATCTAGTTCTGTTCCCCCCACTACATCAGCAGCAGTATGACCTCACTGACTGTGATATTACAGCTACTCAGGAAGAGCCACTCAGTAGCTGCCAGGTCAATCACGTGTGATTTCACAGTCAGTGAGGTCACAGTGCTGATGATTGGGGGAGGGTAGAATTAGATACTGTATGTCACCTAACAGGCAGAGTGCTATTCTACATGTAACCCCCCTACAAATGGGGGTTCCCGAAAAGTCTACCTTGAGCTTGCTTAAATGCTCACTGCTAGGCTGGTGTCCTGCGTTTTAGCAGTTTAAATGTATTGCCAGAGAGTGCCTGTATAGCCTCTGTGTACTGTCTCTTTAAGAGCTGCCTGGATTGCAGTCATAATCTGAGAGGGAGTGCTGTTAGAAGATATGCTTGTTTGCTGATCATTTGTTAGAGTAGTAATAATATTGCAGTTTGTTCTAACCTGCCTTCTTTGCAGAATGGACAGTTCTGTTTGTTTCCATCATCTTGGTCCTGGATTGCTGAAATTGGCCAATCAGTACATTTGGGACTCTAAAATGGAGCCTGCCTACAGGGGCTTGGTGGGGCCAAAACTGGTAGGAACTGTAGTTTTGGGCTTTTGGCACCTAAAATAACCTGGAGGGGGAGCCCTTGTTGTGACTGACAGACAGATCAGCCAACCGAACCCTTTGGATCATGGGGAAAGTCCCACACTGCTTGCAGTTTCAGTTAGATCTGAGTTGGGAAGTGAAGAAGTAACAGCTCGAGATAGTTTGAGCAGCAATCCATAGTGGATTTGCATGAGAGAACTGTGGAAAGGCCTGAGTTTGGCCTGCATGCCTGCCTGCTGTTCCTGAGAGGGAACTTGTGCTTTATTTCAGACTGAATCCGAATTTGGAGAGCTAATTAAGCCACTGAATTGTGACCAGGCTTTAACCTGAAGAAGATCGAAGATTTGCTGAATGCAATCGGCCTGTCAGGACTTCCCAGCTACCTCTGAATTCCTGGATTGTGCAGAGACTGTGTAATTGTGACCAGAGAGCCATTTGCCTAGTAGAGTGGAATTTGCTTACATGTGAATGTGCTGTGTGCTTATAGTGGGTCGTGATTTGGTTCCCCACTGTGTGTCTGAACTGTGTTTTGCTTGCTGGAGGCTGTATCCAGCTCCACGGACTGAATCTGTATCCATTTCCATTTGCCTGGGCCCCTGCTCCACTGGCCCAGCCAGAATACCTGTTATGCAGAGAAAGTCATCGACGAGAGACTGGCCTGGGGATCAGCCCCCCTGCTCAACACCTTGAACAGGAATGACGCCTCGGTGATTCGTGTGGGCCCTGCTTCTCCGGGCACTCCAGCTCATTAGCCTGCAGTCTTGATTTCATCCTGTCTGTGTCCAGTATTGGGTATCATGAGTAAACATCAGGGTAGCTCCCTACAGCAACAGCTAAATCTAAAAGTGTTGTCATCTGATTGTCTTGTTGCCTTTTCTTTCATGAACTGAGCCCTCCAGCTCCGGATTACAAATAATGTGTGTTGTGCATGTTGCTTTCTTCCATCACAGGGCCCGAACCAGCTGCAATGTTCCTGGCTAGCCCACCGTTTTCCTACCTGGGTACCCAGAGTGTGTGACTGTGTAGGGACTCTGAACTGCATGCATAACTGTCTGATTAATATAGCTTTTAAGCAAATCAACCTGATTACATCCCTCCCTTGTTCAATTCGCCTGAATAAATCAGATTTAACTTTGTGTAACCCTCTTGTAAATGGGGGGTTCCCAAAAATCTTCCAGGAGCTTGCTTGAATGCTCCAAGCCTGAATGGTGTTTGGCATTTAAGCCATTTATCTGTGAGTGCTTTTAGAGCCTCTGGTATTGTCTCAGTAAGAGCTGTCTGCTTGCAGACATAATTAGTTTGTATGGGGGGGGGACTGTGTGTTTTCCTGCTTGAGTCCCGCTCGAGCTACTGCCAAATCGCTCCATTTCTGCCATCGCTAAGTGGGCAGAAGGAGCACTCTTCAAAGATGTAATTGTTTGCTTGTAACCTGTCAGAGAAATAATAAAAATGCAGTTTGATTTAACCTGCTTTCTTGTAGCAAGGACAGTGCAGAGCAAGCTCCCCTCATGTTGGTTCTGAACTGCTGAATTGGACCAATCATGGTGGGGATCCTTTAAAATTGAGCCTGCTCTGGGCGAATCAGAACTTGGACTCTCCTCTGGAGCCTGCTGTAAGGGGATTGTAAGGGCAGTGACTCTGGGAAATGTAGTTTTGACTTCGGCGCCTTTTTTCCACCAACAGGGAGAGTTTATTGTGAGTGACAGCTAAAACAGCCAAACCAGCCAACTGAAGTGGGAGGAACTCAAAGGAAGTGCCCGGTTTTGTCTGCTGGAGTTTCAGTTTAGCTCTGGCAGTGAAGAGGGAAGGAGCCCTGTACTCCTTCGGTGTGCAGTTTTAGTCGGGAAACGCGTGTAAGGCCCCAAGTTTCGGTCTGCAGCTTGTGCATGTGCTTGTTTGGACTGAATCTGACCTGTGAAGAGAATCAAGGAGATCTGAAGAGTAGAAACCAGGCTCACCCTGTAGAAGACTGGAGAAATTGCTGAATCGCGCTCAGTCTGTCAGGAACTGAATCTGCTGTGTGTTCTCCCAGGTACTGTGCAGTAATTGCGATCGGGATAGAGAAGCAGCCTGCCTGGTTTAGTACTATCCTTTTACATATAAATGTGTGTAGTGCTTGTGGGGACTCGCGTTTCAAATCCCCTGTACAGTGAATTGAGTGCATGAGGCTGGAAGTAAACCCCAGCTTAATCCAGACTACATCCATTTGCTCCAAACTGCATTGGGGTCCAGTCACAAGGACCTTGCCCACATGGTCTGTTCCTCCTGGCAATCCAGGACAACCTGCCTGCCATCCAGTTCCCAGCATTGAGTCTGTGAGTACAAAGCAGGGTAGCTCCCTGCCATTTGTTTATCGAATTGCAAGTGTGTTATCTAATTGTTGTGTTTTATTTCTTCATGAACTGAGCCATCCGGCTCCGGAATACAGTTTGGGTATCGTGCATGCATTCTCCATCTTCAGGGCCCCAACCAGCTGCACCAAATAGGCTAGCCTCTTATTGCCTGGGTACCCAGTAAGAGTGACATTAGGGACATTTGGGATTCTGAAATATGTGCACAGTACTGTGATTATTAATGCGTTTAAACTAATTAACCTGATTTCCCTGTCCTTGTTATATCCCCCTAAATAAATCAGATCTGTTTGTTTCAGCAAAGTTACACTGCCTGAGGTATTCATCTATGTTAAAGTATTGTACTGTGGTTTTTGCACTGTATCATCTTGTTTTACAGGGAGTCCCCTGAGTCACGCTGGCCGAACCAGTCTTGGGGGGGGAAGTGTATACTGTGAAGGTAAGTCTGATATATTGTGTGGGCCACTAGTGGGAAGAAAGGGGGGTCGCAGTGTCCCAGAGGGCTGTGACCAAGTTAGTTTAACTATTGCAAACCCTGACCTCTGGGTGGAGGCACCCGCCATCGGATCCAGGCCCCTCAACCTGTTAGTGGCAAATCAGGCAGGGGTAGTAGCCCTTGGGATAGCACCACCTAGATGTTACATTTGTTTGCATTTAACCTGACTGTGGTTCCAGTTTGTGCCAAAAGTATTGTACTGTTGCTATTTGCTGTGCTTAACCTTGTTTTACAGGGGGTCTCCAGAGTCAAGCTAGAGGAACCAGCCCTGGTGGTAAGTGCAAACAGTGTGGGTAATTGCCTGATGAATAAAGGTCATTGTGAAAGTAATTATTGTATATTGTTTGGGCCACTAGAAGGGAAAGGGGGGAGTTACAGTGTCCCAGAGGGCTATCCCAGGTTAGCTTGACCACTAACAACCCTAATCTCTGGGTGGAGGCACCCGTTTCATTACCCAAGCCCCTTAACCTGCTACTAGCCAAGCAGACAGGGGTAGTAGCCCTTGGGATAGCGCCACCTAGAGGTTACATACACATGTATCATAACACTGTCCCATAAAAAAACTTTCCAGTGAGCAAAAGGAAAAAGAAAAATACTTCACTAGTAACATGTTATGACTTCTCTACTTCTTTAAATATGTACCATTTTACTGTCTGCTGTTTTTGGTTCTACTAGCTCTTTAATAAAGTGAGGAGGCATTGTCTGTAAGTGAGGGTCAGGGAGGCTGCATGATTTCTCATGTTAGTAGGTCAGTTATATGCTGGATCTTGATAGTGATGTTGTGCTGGGATAGCATCACTGTTCAAGGAGGTCACTGACCAGTCAGTAGCCTAGAAACCCTTTCTGCTGTTGTATAATGTAAATTATATATACTGTTGGGACAAGCATAGCAACACATATAATGACATTTATAAAAAAAATACTGCTGTGGGTGGCCACAGTGGCTGTGTGTTTGGGGTGATTACTGTTATTTAACTTGGAATAAATGTTTTTTATAAACCTGAAGAAACTTATTGGCCAGTTTTTTATGATTGGAGACTTCTAGCCCCACTTCTGTTTTTGGTTACTGTGCCCTGTTTGCAGAGGCTTGTCCCTGTTTCTGCCTCTCTTTCATTACCAGTCTATGTGAGGTGACAGTATGGGTGAGCCACGCACTTTTAGGGATGGTATGAAGTTTGAGAAAGATGAAATGATGATGACCTGAATGACTGGGGAAAATCAATGAGGGAAGAAAAAAAGTTCAAAACATACCTCTGTTTGTTTCAGAAACAACTGGAAGAACGTTTGCTAGATTCAGCAAAAAGAAAGAATTATCAGAAAGAAATGACGGTTTTCATAGTTGGATACCAAAATACATGTGGAAACAGGCAACAGCTCCTGACCCAGCTTTATGAGGTAAGCATAAATATAATTTCACATACACATTTTCATGTGTTTGTGTCATCTGCAAGTTTACTAGTCAATATTAACTAAAACTAGTGCTGTTCCAATAGTGTTTCTGTTGACTTGACAGTCCATCACCGAATAGCACTAGTAAATGCCTCCCAAATCTGACCATAATCTGGCATCAGAATTTGGATCCACAGTCAGATAGTTGTGGATCCAGAGTCATATCCAGGTATCCAAGGTCAGAGTCATCAGATCTGGCCTTGGATAGTTGGATCTGATGGTCTGATACTTGTATCCTGTAGTTGGATCCAGAAGATCCTGATTGGATCCATGGTTAACTCGGATAATTACTGTGGGTCCTAGGTGATTGAATCCTTGCTCAGATGTCTGTGCCACCCAAAGCTATCCAAAATCTGGCTAAAATGTATCCGATGGGTTCCATGTCATAACAGCGATCGCAGAATAGCAATCACCATCATTGTAAGTGTACATTGCCAAAAAAAAGGCAATGTACATCACAGCAACAAAAACAGGTGAACACGGAAAAGGTTGTTCTGCAGGGGTCTGTGCCCCCCCCCCCCGCAGCCCCCTAACTAAGGATTACTAACTCTGGGGGAGGTGCATGTCAGGGAGGGGGTGAAACACTGATAAAATACAAAACAGTACAGATATTCCTCCCCAAAAAAATACCATATCCCTCTCCAGCCTCGAACCCTGCACCCTCCCCACTGTAGCCAGCTGCCCTCATCACCCCACCAAGGTGCCAGCTTGGCAGCCTCATGCCGCACTACCCCTTACATACCCTCCCTCCTCTTCCTGTCTCCCTCCCATTCTTTCTGTCACTCTGTTCAACCTTGTTGCTACCCTTGCAGGGTAGCCCACATAACAGGCATTGAAAAGTGAGTTGCTCATATTCAAGTCGCTCACTTTCAGTCACCGTTATAACTGTATGCCTATCTGATGGCATCCTACCTGGTGAGATACTATCCAAGCAACACTAAGTAAAACCTAAGTTGGCCGGCCCGGTGGGAGGGGGGATCTGTGGCCTGGCACTTGCTGACTCCTGGTGGAGGCCAGGAGAACAGCAATGTGGCAGGGCCTCATTGCCTAGGAGTGTGATGGGCGCGGCATATGCCCTGATATCAGTGGCACATCATGCTTCCACAGGGAGAAAAGCGGAAACGCTCCCCAACTGACCAGATGACGATCACCAGTCCCCTCCGACGCAAAAAGCCCTGGACAGCCGGACCGCCTCAGCAGCACCCTGGGCCAATCATAGAGTGCACTGGCCACCCCCACTGGTGCCTTCTCCCTCGGAGGAAGGTGACCCATCCGGCGAAGCGTTACTCCGGGTTATCCAGGGTAGACTGTGATCTGAGGTGGTGGCTGGCGGCAGGGATGAGTGCCGGCAGGATCCATGGCAGCCCAAAGGAGAGGCCGGTCGGAGGAGGAGAGAGGAGAAAAAAAAAACTAAGTTGAAAGGTTGCACTGTACAATGTTTTTATCATTACCGTTTCTTTTCTGTGTTCTTTATCAGTTGTTTCTTTCCTGTGTTCTCACAGTTATAGCATACAGCTGTGTATATACTAAGGTAAGTGGAACAGAAGTAGGTTGTAATGCCCGGTATGACTGCCCCCATACACACACTTTTCAGTGGTAAAATCATTCTTGGTTACCTCGTAATATGTGAGCAGGCAGATGCCTTTTCAACAGAGCTTTTGTTTCCCATTCAACTTTCTGTTGAGGTACTGCATTCCAGCTGTCTAAAACTGTTTAAGTGTGGAAGTATTTCCTCCATTTACTCGTAAAAGGCCTGCACTGAAGCTGTTCTCTGGTTTTGTGATTTTCTTCTTTTAAATTCTGCGAGTAAGGATGCGCATTAACATGTCCTCTTTGATACATAGTATGGGAAGAACAGGAAACCATACAGTGTCATTTTAGTCACAGCATGGTTTTCCCCTTGCAAATGAATGCCGCATGTAACCCTTCAATATCACTTAAAAGCATGTGTTTATTAGAGAGACGATCAATATCCTGTGACCTCATGGATTAGACACATCACACAACCATGTGTTATTTTATTACTGTACATCTAACCTGAGCTACATAACTTCTGTCTTGGGTGTACAAGTGATGGATATTTATTCCTGAATCCCCCTAATAATGGTTACATACTGTACAGGGCACTTGTGGTCGAGTAAGGAATAATTTTCATTATTTGGGGTATTCAGCCATGGGGAAAAGATAAAAAGACAAAATATAAATTAAAAACCTATGTGGCCCTCCCCAGTTGGCCAAGACTATTCCTGGGTCACCTTCTACCCCATACCTAGTCTCTTAGCATTAATATTGCGGATGTGCAGGATCAACAATTTTGAAATGTGTTGGCCATTGTCAGAATCATTCTCTTGATTCCTGTTCACACTGCTGCTGCAGAACGAGGCTTCTCTCTGATGGGAAGAATAAAAAATGACTGGAGGGTTGGATTACACCTGGACACCCTTCACGACCTAATGTCTATTTCTCTCAATGGACCCCAGCTTAGTGACTATACCCCTGAAGGTGCCATATCACTGTGGTGGAAAAATGGCGAAAGAAGGCCCACGACCAAAGCTTATGGCTCCAGAACACTGTCACTGCATGCTGCTTCTGCCAGCCCTAGTGGTGATGAAAATGAAAGTGCTTGGTCCAGTGAAGATGACAATTAAAATTATGTTAACTAAGGGGCGGCATGTAAATAGTTTATTGGGCATGTACATTTTCTTCTTATGGCATGTACTTTTTTTCACGACTTTCATACCCTGATAATGATGCTGTCTACTCCCCGCAATGTGCTCTGCTGTCAGATGACTGTATCTGACTGTAGAAGATAGAGGCAGCACATTATAGGTCAGGGAGTGGGACTGATGGGCTAACCTAGGTTTTATTTTATTATATGGTCTGCTGGGCAAGAATTTGGTGGTGTTATACCAGTGCTGTGGAATGCACTACCCCCTTTTTGTATTTCCAAATCTGAGTTTTTATTAAAAAGCAAAGAAATAAAAACACAGTATAAAAACACATTTCCTAGCTGGAGGGAGGCCCCATGGAGTTACAAAGCTAAAAACATGTATGTCAACAAAAGCTAAGACCAAAATATACAATTGAAAGGCATATAAGACATGTAATGTGCAATTGGTACACAAGCCTTTCTTGCTGGTAACATGCTTTATAAATATTTAACCTATTTTGTGTAATTAGAATCAATCAACATTTATACCAACATTCTACATAACATTTAATTTCTTTTATCTAGAACTTCAGATTGGCCAGTATAACTAGCTTAATACCGTAGTTATTCTTAGCACCAAAATATGATTGCAGATAGATAATCAGTATGTGGGCTTGATCACAGTATAGTGATCTAGAAAGTGCGACAAATTTTCTGTCCAAAACTACGTCTGAATTAGTACTAATTAACTTAATTACTTTGCCATAATAATGAGAACTGTTTTTAAGCAAACCGATAGGAGTTCAGAAAAACTGTAGCAAATGAGTAAAGAAAGCTTCCGGTTCATAAAATAAGCAGTGTGTTTACAGTTTATCAGGAAAAGACTGTTTCTAGGGATGTGGATATGCTGTTCAATCCACACTTCTTGGCAAGTACCTTGCTGCTTTAAGATGTGCCGGAAAGTCTTCAAGCTGGCTCCTCCCACCCACCCGGGTGATATAACCCTTTGCTCTGCCCCATGACACCAGATCTTCCTTACTGCTGGAAACTCAGGTTCCCTCCTTAGCGCTCTGCATGTTTACAGGCCCTGGCTCTCGAATCTTCGGATTCTTTACTAAAACTTCCTTTAAAACTCATTCGAGTTCGGTCTTCAACTTCCTCTCTCGCGGCTGCGATGGAAGAAAAGTCCGTTCCCGGGTTCCGTCAGTGCCCCTGCAGGCAGAAGATGTCTTGCACCAATCCTCACGCCATGTGCATTTACTGTCTTGGGCATGACCACGATCCACAGGCTTGCGATCTCTGTCAGTCTTTCTCACCCTCGGTGCTTGAAGGCTGCGCTGCCCGACTCCAGCTGGGGTGACCGGAGAAACGTTACCCGCCAGTCAAATCAAAGGAGGCCCATTGGGTGGTGTCTGCGGTGGTGGGCTCTGCGGAACAGTTCGATCGGCTTGAACAGCTTACGGCCCTTGAGGAGGAGGTGGCTCTGGCTGCGGCGAGCTCCTCTTCGGCTTTAGCCTTTATTCCGCTTCAACTGGGTTCCTCCTACATGGCTTCCTTTCAGGAGTTGTGCCAGTCCCTCTCCACTAAAGGGGAGGATCCTTCAGGGTCTCACGCTTCTCGGTCCCGGAGAAAGGAACCGAAAAAAGAGAAGACCCACTATTGATGCACTTGGGAGTGGGAGAGGTTCCATTCTCAGGATGGTCGTCCTTCAACTTCGGTCGAAGTCGCGGCCCGGGCCGCTGGTTTTGCAGTGTCCCCATCAGACCAGCCAGCCAAGACACCTGTTGATGTGGCTGACATTTTTCTTGAGCCCACCGACAGGTTGCCGCCCAATGAGGCCGACAACTCCTTGTCTCAGACACCGGTGCTTCTGGGGATTCGACCCATCTCTCTGGGCCCAAGTCTCCGGTTAAGGATCCTGATCTGAGGGTTTCCCTGACTCCTTCTTTGGTCCACCACCAGCACCACCGATGGTCGAGATCTCGGTCTCTGTCCACTTCCGCTTTGGGCCAATCCCGCTGACATCAGCACTCTCAGTCCCGACGTCGCAGAAAGCAGCGCCACTGCTCTTCTTCTTCATCCTCCTTGGCTGAGGAGAGGCTCTGACGCAAGTTGTGTCGGCGCTATGAGGACTTGATGTGGCAACAGCTCATTCTCAGTGGCTCTAAGCTGGCACTGGCTTCCACACCAGCTATTAAATGGTTGTTACCTGAACGACCGACGTTGACTCCCGCTGCCGTCTCCTCAGTCTTGGAGTCTGTCCCGGCCCAGCCGGCTCAGTCGAATCTGGCCCTTCCACCCATTGTGGTGGAACTGCCACCCTGCAACCAATACTTGGGGTGCCAAACAAGGATTCTCAGCCAGCTCAAGGTCTTCCCCACCGGTTGTTGAGTACTCTCACTTCCAGTCGCCCTGGGCGAGTGGAGAGCGATTTGAGTGGCCGCCGGCTGTATGAGGACTCTTCAGAGTCCAAAGACTTCTCGTTGCATTCCCGTCTGGTGGACCTGGAGTCCTTGGGGGGGTCTGTCTGTGGACAAGAGCCCCACCTCGCTCCTTGGCATTCTTTGGCTCATCTCCGAGTCCACTGGGATGCAGCTTGAACCCGTGCAGAAATGGGCCAGGTATCCCCTCACAGAGATTCTGGACAAGAGGGACTCCCCCACGGAGGCCTTTCTGGTGGCTGAGGCCATCGTTGGCCCAGCCTTAGAGTTGTGGCAGTGCCCAGCCTCTTGCACTGTGCCATCTGCCCAGATGGCCCTCAAGTATGCAGTCCCTACAGGCTCTCTTTCTGGGTTTATGGAGCACCCCTCGGTTGACGGGTTGGTGGCGGACTCTGTCTTTAGGCACTCAGGCAACACTGGGGATGTGGACAAGCCCCCAGATAAAGAGTCAAAAAAGCTGGACCATTTGGGAAAGAAGGTTTATGCTGCCGCCTCTCTGGGCCTTCACCAGGCCAGCTCGGCTGTTCTGATGGCACACTTCTCCAACACCCTGTTGGGCTCCCTGGATGAGGTGCTTCCTCATCTCCCGACTGACCTTCAGATGATGGTCAAGCAGGTCTAGGATCAGGGTAGGGTGGTGGCTAAGCAGCAACTCCAGATTGCTCTGGACATTGGTGACTCCTGTGCCCATGCACTTGTGGCCGTAGTGGCCATGCGCCGCAGGGCTTGGCTGAGGATCTCGACCTTCACGGCAGACACCCAGCACAAACTAGCAAATGTCCCTTTTCTGGGCACTGACCTGTTCTGACCTGGTATGGAGGGTCACCTCCAGCACATTGACAAGTCCAATGCCACCTTGGACTCTGTGACCGCTGCTCAGAAGAACAAGGGTGCGCGGTACCAGAAGCATAAGCCCTTTTGTCTCTCCACTCCTGCGGCCAGACCAACCCAGCAGCACCAGCAGCAGGGCCAGCAGGATCAATCTTGGCATCCCAGAGCCAAGACCCTGGCCTCTTCTGTCAGGAAGCCTGGATGGAAGGGACCCGGTGGTCCCTCAGCTGGATCCTCCTCCTCCAAGCCTGCCCAGTGATGGGTTTGCAGGGTGCTGCCCCATCCCCGTCACACCTCCCCTGGGTCCCCCCGTGGGGGGTCGGCTCTGCCACTTCCTTTCCGCTTGGTCCGCTATCACCATGGACCGCTGGATGTTGGAAGTGGTCTGCCGGGGTCTGCCTCTGGAATTCGAGCAGGCCCCTCCCTGCCAAGGCCCGCGCCCCATGGGGGACTACGGGGTCCGTTGCCTCCCAGTTGGCTATTCGAGACAACATCATTCATCTCCTCTGCAATGAGGTCATCTGCAGGGTGGCAGATCCTACTCCGAACCCAGGGTTCATTTCCAGGTACTTCCAGGTCCCAAAACGGATGGGGGGGCTGGTTTCCCATGCTAGATCTGCATGACCTAAACAGGTTTCTCAGGCTGCCCACCTTTTGGATGGTAACTCTGGCTCAGATAATACCATCTCTGGAGCAGGGCATATGATTCTGCTCCCTGGATCTGCAGGATGCGTTTTTTCATGTCCCAATCCGTCCGTCTCACTGTCAGTTCCTCCGCTTTCGGGCAGAGGGAACCCTCTACGAGTTCCGAGCCATGCCCTTTGGCCTATCATCAGCCCCCAGGGTCTTCACCAAATGCAGTGGTGGCAGCATTCCTGAGGCACCGAGGGGTTCGGGTCTACCCTTACCTGGATGACTGACTGATAGCAGGCCCCTCCAGGCAGGAGGTGGAGTGGTCCAGGGATCTGGTCCTCTAGGCATGCTCACAACTTAGTCTTCTAATAAATGAGGCCAAGTCAGAACTTGTGCCTTTGCAGGTGATCCAGCTCATTGGGGCGCAGCTCGACTCTCTCCGAGCCAGCACTCGGCTCCCGGTGAACAGGGGCCGAGGTTCTTTCCTTCTTTGCCCAATCATTTCAGGTTGGGCAATTGTACCCTGTCCTGGACTTCCTGTGCCTACTTGATTACATGGTGGCCTGCACCAGCGTGGTCCATTGGGCCCGCTGGCATGTGTGCCCCCTTCAATGTGTACTGGCCAGCCAGTGGTCTCAGCGCTCAGGTCATCTAGACCAACTGATCTCTGTAACCCAGAAGATCTGGGATGGCCTTCAATGGTGGCTTGTCCCAGCTCATCTGCGGAGGGGGATCCCATTTGTCCACTCCGAGCTGATGGTCATCCTGATGACCGATGCCTCTCTGATGGGTTGGGATACCCATCTGGGGGAGCACAGAGCCCACAGTCTCTGGTCCCCCCCAGGAATCCCAATGCCACATCAACCTGCTGGTGCTCCAAGCAGTCCAGCTGGCCTTGACTGCCTTTGCTCCGTTTGTTTGGGGTCAAGTGGTCCAAGTCCAGATGGACAACACCATGACCATGTACTATCTCAACAGACAGGGTGGGATGCGCTTCTTGCCTCTACTCATGGAAGCTCTTCACATTTGATCCCTTGTGGTCAGCCTGGCAGCGGATCTCCTAGCCATTCATGTGGCAGGGGCCTCGAACAGTATGGCCGATGCTCTCAGCCAGATGGGCGAAGCATCTCACGAGTGGTCTCTCCTGCATGAGGTAGTGCAAGATCTGTTCTCCCACTGAGGCACCCTACAGGTGGACCTGTTCACCTCCAAGGAGAATGTGAAGCTGAGGCTGTACCATGCCCACCCCCCTCAGCAGGAATCACTGCAGGGGGATGCCTTATTTTTTTTTTTATTTATTTATCAAGTCTAGGATTACAAATACCTTTGAGCCAAGGCTCTTTTACAAAGGTTCCACATCAGAGGAATACAAATTATGGGGAACATCAAGACAGATATTACAACAATGTGGACATTGCAAACAGATTACAGATTAATACAATTCAAGGGTAGTATTGTAAGCAGGGCAGCCAGCTGCATTTTTCAGAGAAAACAGACAAGAGATAAGATGTGCCAGAGTCATAGGGAGAGGGAAGAGGGGAGGGGGGAAGAAGGAATGTAGGTAAGGTGGGGAGAGGGCGAAAAGTGCAGCATTGGGTATACCAAGATGTGAGGGGGGGAAGGGGGACCACTGGAGCAGGCAGGGAAGTGGAGAAACAAGGTTAGGTTGGGCAGTCACAGGAGCTGTTGGTTGTGAGATAGTCCCGGAGCCTAGTTTTACACATACCAATTGTCGGGGCAGAGGAGATGGTGGGGCTGAGGCCATTGAACCAGAGTGGCGCTCGATAAACAAAAGAGTGTTGTCCCTGTGAAGTGTGACAGTGGGGGACTTTCAGTAGCTGTAGCGTGGATCTTCGAAGGCAATGTTTGTTAGTTCGGTGTTGTAACAGAGTTGAGACCCCAGAAGGTGTAAGGCCAAGGTAGATTTTTTTCACCATGGAGCAGGTGAGAAACTTTATGCGGTTTGATATGAGGCTTGGGCCATGGACCCCAGGCCTCTTCTACGCCTTCCCTCCACTGCCCTTGATTCACAAAGTGTCCTTCAAGATAAGGAGGGACAAGGTGCAGGTGATCCTGGTAACCCCAGGCTGGCCTCACCAGTTCTGGTATCCAGATCTCCTCAGCCTCAGGTCCAGGCTCCTGAGGCAGCTTCCAGCACGCCTGGACCTGCTCTCAGTCAGTCGGGGGAAGGTATTCCACCTGGAACTTCAATCCCTGCACCTGACAGCCTGGTTCCTGAGCGACTAAAGTTCCAGGCCTTGGGTCTCTCCGATGAGGTTCTCAACGTTGTTGAGGCATCCCATAAGGAATCGATCAGAAAATGCTATGCCTTCAAATGGAAGAGATTCTCCATTTGGTGTCAGGGCAAAGGGTTGGACCCCTCGTTCTGTCCGGTGGCTAGCATTTTGAACTACCTGTGGTCCCTCTCCCAGCAGGGGCTTCGGTTGATGACTCTCAAGGTGTACCTGGCAGCCATCTCTGCTTACCAGGTGCGAGCCAGTAAGCAGTTGGTGGTGCAGGAGAAGGTGATCTGGTGCTTTTTCAAGAGCCTAGATCACATATCCCCACTGGTGCATGAACCTCTATCTCAGTGGGATCTACTGCTGATTTTGACAAAGCTTTAGGACAAGCTATTCAAACCGATGCACAGGTGTGATATCTCCCACCTGTTGTGGAAGACTGCCTTCTTGGTGGCTATCACATCAGCCAGAAGGATTTGGGAGTTACAGGCGCTCTCTGTTGAGTCTCCTTACCTGGTCTTCCACAGGGACAAGGTTGTCCTGCACCCCCACCAGAAATTTCTTTTGAAGGTGGTGTCAGAGTTTCATCTGAACCAGGCGTTGACTCTGCCGGTATTCTACCCCATTCACACCTCGGAGGCCGAGTACAGGCTCCATACTCTGGACCTGAGACGAGCACTCGCCTACTACAAAGGGCATACGGTGGAAGTTCAGGGAGAGGTTCGCCAGCTATTTGTCAACTACGCTGAAGCTGCACCTGGCAGACCTGCAGCCAAGTAGACAATAGCTCAATGGATCACATCTTGCATTGACCTCTGCTACAGGTTGGTGAGTAGGGAGACTCCTGTAGGGCTAAGGTCTCATTCCACCCACCATACCGCTGCATCGGTGGCTGCTTCTTTGGACGTTCCTATCCAGGAAATTTGCAGGGCTACTACCTGGAAGTCAGCACACACCTTCATTTCCCATTACCACATCGACCTCGAGTCACGCTGGGATGCTGGTTTGGGGGCCTCAGTTCTCCAGTCTCTGTTCCCTAAGTAGGGTGTGTGTGCCCTGCCTACCTCCTTCCAGAGAACTGCTAGGAGTCTGCCAAGAAGTGTGGATTGAACAACATATCCATGTCCTTAGAAAAACAGGTTACCCACCTGTAACAGTAGTTCTAGGAGTGGTATATGTTGTTCATCCACACTGACCCACTCAACCTCCCCGGCTTCAGTGCACAACCTGGCTTCCAGTAGGCTAGATCTGGCATCATGGGGTGGAGCCGAGGGTCATATCACCCAGGTGGGTGGGAGGAGCCAGCTTGAAGACTTTCCAGCACATCTTAAAGTGGCAAGGTACCTGCCAAGAAGTGTGGATGAACAACATGTACCACTCCTAGAACTACTGTTGCAGGTGAGTAACCTGCATTTCTATGCTGCCCTACTCTCCATTTCAGGCCCTCCCCTCTGTATCTCCTAGAGCTGTGCAACTTTCAATAAACTGTACCCAAGGAGTCCAGCTGTCCTCAAATTTTGTCTGTTCCCCTCACTTCGTAGGTGTCTCTCAGGAAAGAGACCACCCTGGTTACTCCACTCTCCCAGTTAAATTCAAGACCCCATAGAAAATTAGATGCTGCAGCTTATCTAGACTACCCTATGTAAAAAATTGTAACAAAAAATGAAGGTTTTTAAAGAATTCAAGGTCGCTTCAAACATACAGTAGTTATAAAATTGACTAGATGAGCGGAGACAAAAATTGGAAAGTATCATCAGCTGATGCTGTTGTCTTTAGTCTTCCCCGCCATTCTAAATGACCTCCACTCAGTCTCTGTCATCATGTATTCACACGTATGTTGATGACACTGTTCTTTTTGCCATAGGATCTTCTGTTCCCGAATTTATATTGTTGCTACAGCAGGACTTTGACAATATCCAACTCTGGTTTCACTCAAATGGATGCAAGCAGAGGTTAGCAAGGCTCCTTTAAACTACAGTCTTTAAAGGGACACTGTTAACCCCTTTAGGCCTCAACCTGTCCATAGTTTAAAAATCATATTTTATGATTGTTAGCATTCTGTAAAATATGCTGATGTGGCTGGGAGAGTGATTCTGATTCCTTTTTTCTTTTTTAAAAGTGAAAAACAGACTGCCCACCGTACTGGTGTTACCACACCAAAAAGTGTTTGCTTACATTCCTTAATCATTTCCCACTATCTATCCTGAACTTGGTAACACTCCCGACACAGTCAAGTCACTCAGGATGCAGCGAGTGCAGAGAAAATCACTGCATCATGAGATGCTGCACTGCATTGGGGTTTTCCTAATGTTCAAGAAGTGAGCAAGAAGAGTAGATCAAGGATTTGAAACAAAACAAAGTTGCCTGTAAATAAACAATTACCATGCATTTCAGTTGTATTAAGAAAGGAGGCAGATTAAACCACCAGCAGCACCAATGAATTTTAGAGAAGGTAAACAATCATAAAATGTGGGTTTTCAACCTGAAATGGTATGATGCAAAAATAGTTGACAGTGTTCCTTTAAGATGCTTAATGGCACCACCCTTGAAGTTGCTCCCCTCTTTAAGTATCTATGTGTGGCTGGATTAGTCCCTTGGGTTCTCAGCTCATATAGACCTCACCTACTGAAAAAAGAAAATAAAAAAAAAATAAAAAACTTTGACCTAAGCTTGGAGCACTTTATTGCAACAAGTCCTGCCTTCCAATTCTAGTTTGCCATGAGTGTATTCTCGGAAGGATTCTACTGGTGTTTGACTCTGCAGATAAACAGTAGTTTACAGTGCTGTGCACTAATCCTCCCTAGTCTGACTAGATCCCCTTTTCAGTCTTTCTGATGATTTGCCTTAGATGCCCTATCTCTTATCCATCATTGTTCCCTCTATTCTAACCTTTCTTTCCTTGCCCTTTAGTCTTATTGACTCTTAAATTGCTCTTCTTTTCAGGCTAAACTCTGGTTTATGGCCTGCTTTCCTCCATGTCTCTTTCCTCACCTTTTTCCACATATCCTATCAGCTTTATCCCATCACACCTCCAATTCTTGCTCTTTTCTCATTCCATGCTGTAAATCCTCAGTTGGCCAGTTCATTGGTGTCCTTTTGCCAACCTTCAAGAATTGCCTCTCCCTTCCTATTTGTCTTTCACTATCTCTTCACTCTTAAACCCCTCCTGCTGTATCATTGCATTCAGCCCTACTCTTGTGTCCAATACTCCCTTCTTTAGAGTCTTGCTGTCACCCCATAGGACTCTTCCTTTACTTGCTCTATTTGGTTATGATGAGTTATTTTTGCATTTTAAGCAGGCACACGTATTTGCTGCACCATTTTCTACATTTATTTAGGTATCATCTATTACATGTTTTGGTGCTCTGTATTGCTCTCTGCTTTTCACATCCTTTGAAATATATGCACATCCACACTGCTCCATTTTGTTTTCTGACCACCACAATAGGTGAGGCATATGAGCGTCACAACTCAGTGATGATTCCAGCAGCAAGTAGCTCTTGGAGATATCATTGAATACCATCCACATCAGCAGGAGCGTGTCACTGAGATCATTCTCAAAATGTGCTGCAGCCACACTGGTAATGATGTCTGCTCAAAACATATGGGCCAAAGTGCGTCCTTTCTTCACAACCACATTCTTCTCAGTCTCATTATCAACTTAGACCACAACCCATCACAATCTAGCCATAGTGAGAGCAGGTAACTCTCCTTCTTTTGCCATTATACAACTGGTGTCAATAATCAGAGCCAGGCTTTTTCCTTGATGAGTAAAGTCCACTATTCTGGTGACAGAACCCTCTGTCCAAGAAGGTACAACCAAACCCTGGGTACAACACTGTCTGATTACTCTCACTGGCTCATCAGATACTTGGGTCCCATTCTGATGAGTCCATTCATAATCCTTCTTCACCAAGGTGTGAATAGGCAAACTGCTATGGTTCTGGGCCCTTTATACTCTTGACACAGCAGAGTTGGTCAGTGAAACTTATTAGCATTTGTTCCAGTGAGGATGGGTACCTTTTCATAGGTTCCAGTGTTGGGGTACATGACTGTTAAAGTCGCAACAGGTTTCTGTATTCCAGCCACATGGCAGGGGAGCTCCTCATGCAACACTACAAGAACACTATAGGGTTAACTTTGCTCACTAACGCCCCACACAGAAAGACCTTCCAAGGGTTGTAGTTGTAAATGACTCAAACGTTGTTTGTACCAGTCCTCAAAAAATGGTAACATGGGAGCCACTGTCTAGAATAGCAGTGCTATCAGTTTGTTTGATTTTTACTGGGACCTCAGCAGGCCATCCAACTAAATCAGTTGGTATCCCTTTCTTGGATTCCACATAGGGGGTATTGTGCTTTGCTGAGCAAGTTTCATTCGGGATGCCGGTCTGCTGCCTTATTCTTTCTCAAGATTGTTTACCTGATGCTGAAGAGGTTGCATCAGTTTCTTGTTGACCTTCTTCTGGTTCTCCACTAAAGTGCACTGGGGTCTTGATATGTCCCTCCTTGACACACTTGTAGCAGAATGCAGCTCCTTGAGGGCAAGTTCTATGGGGCATCTTGCCAGAATCATATTTAAGTGGCTGGGTGAGTCGCTTTTTGAATGTCACCATTTGATCCTTCATTTCCCTCATCTGACTCACCTTTTCCAACAAGGCAATGGAATCTTCTACCGGGGGGGGGGGTCCATATGATCAGTCGCTATTGGCACACTTGGGAGTTTCATTTGCACTACTCATTCTTCCTCCTCCCAGACATCCTGCACCAGTTTTCTCAACTGGGAGGAGTACTGAGCTTCTCACTCAAAACAAGCTTCACTAGGATCATGTTAGAATATGCAACTTCTTGCAAAGTTTGTTGCAGTCGGACATAGGCCATATCCTCCGGTGCCAGAATCTTTCAGCAGTAGGCTTGGAGTACCACCTTTTTCATTCTTTTACACATTGTGAAAAGGAACCCAAGGGTGCAGTACAAAATGGGAGGGGGGGTGCTACTGGAATTCTTAATGGAGGAAAAGGACCTAGGAGTTATAATATCAGAAAACCTAAAATTCATGGCACACTGCAACAGAGATGTGGGAAAGGCACACAGGATGTTGGGATGCATAAGGAGAGAAGGGTCAATAGCAGAATCCAGGAGGTAATCCTCCCACTGTACAGGTTATTGGCAAGACCACATTAGGAGTACTGTACAAGGTACTGGAGTCCACACCTGAAGAAAGACTGTGACAAACTGAAAGCAGTACAGTGCAGGGCAACCAAAATAGTCCAGGGTCTGGTGGCATGGCATACGTAGAGAAGCTGATGGACTTGCACATATGTACTCTGAGAAGTGACAGGAAAGAGGTGACATAAAAGGAATGTACAAGTGTCTGCATGGGGTTAGCAAGGCTGACATCAATGCCATCTTTTCCTTGAGATAAAATACAGGGAGAAAGGGAACTTCTCTCAGACTAGAATGAGGGAGATTCAAGAAAGATATCTGTAAACATTTTTCATGGAAAGTGTGGTGGGCAAGTGGAACAAGCTACGAGAAGAAGTGGTAAGGACTAAAACAGTGATCAGTTTTGGGGAGGGGGGCAGGCATATGGCCTTAGTTGAAAGGGGGGTGCAAAAACTAAGGGGCAGAATGGCCACTAGGGACAGAGCAGAGTAGTTGGGTTAGTTGGGCAGACTGGATGGGCCAGAATGTCTTTATCTGCCGTCAGTGTCTACTTATATGTATTTAGGTATCTATTCATAATTTATGCTGGCAATGACTCTCCTTTCCTGTGTTTTGTGGAAGTAATTCCCTTTAATACTTGGTTGGCGGTCTACACATTTCCAAAAATTCTTTCTACAGTAATTCAATACATCAAGGCAGACACATCTGGTGTACTCCCCCTCAAGGACACTGTGGCATCCATGACTGGACCCAGAAAACTTTATCCCACTCATTGATGTTTCTTTTCCTCAGAGCTCTGCAATCCATGCACTGTTTGTGTTGCTTGCTCTAGCCAGATATTTTAATAGCCCCTTTTTTTTGGGGGAGGTTTAATTCCAGGAAACATTAGTATTTGTTTGTAGTTACAAGATTTGAGGACAATTAGGGTTTTGAAACCTTGTTTGGAAGAGAGCTTAGAGATAGGAGTGTGCAGATCAGATTGTCCGGTTTTGATAGGTTGGGCTGGGTTGGACCAGGCAAATCGGAACCAGAACAAAAACCAGAGTGAGAACTAAAACTGTATTATAGTTATAATTAGTTGTGCAATTAATAGGACAGCACAGGAATAATGTTACACAGCATTTCAGTGTAACCCCTAGATGGCGCTATCCCAGGGGCTACTACCCCTGCCTGATTTGCCACTAACAGGTTGAGGGGCCTGGATCCAATGGCGGGTGCCTCCACCCAGAGGTCAGGGTTTGCAATAGTTAAACTAACTTGGTCACAGCCCTCTGGGACACTGCAACCCCCCTTTCTTCCCACTAGTGGCCCACACAATATATCAGAATTACCTTCACAGTATACACTTACCCCCAGGACTGGTTCCGGCACTGGGACCTCCTGTGAAATAAGATACAGTGCAACAATCACAGTACAGTACTTTAACATAGACAAATACCTCAGGCAGTATAACTTTGCTGAAACAAGCAGCTCTGATTTATTTAGGGGGATATAACAAGGACAGGGGGAAATCAGGTTAATTAGCTTATCACTCTACTCATCTACCTATGGCTCTGTGCACAGGCCTATCCCTATCAGTTACTGTCCCTGGGTACCCAAGCCTTAGTGGCTAGTCCAAACCGTGGCAGCTGGTAGGGGCCCTTTCACACAGAAAAATTAGTTAAACAGTCAGCAGTACAGTAATTCCATTTGGCAATTCAACAGGGGCGACCCTGAATTAGTACTCACGACCTCCAAACAAGATAGGGTCCTTCAATGTCAGCAGGGCTACTCTTGAGCTCAAGAGACTCCTAACACATTTATATGGTAAACAGTCACAGGCAAAAGTCACTTAATGGCAGCAGGATTCACTTGAGGTACACAAGCCTCTTCACACATTTATATGGTAAAACAGAAAGTACTATACCAGGCAGGCTGCTTCTCTATCCCGATCAAATTACTGCACAATACCGGAGAACACACAGCAGATTCAATTCCTGACAGACCGAGTGCAATTCAGCTATTTCTCCAGTCTTCTACAGGGTGAGCCTGGTTTCTACTCTTCAGATATCCTTTGATTCTCTTCACAGGGCAGTTCAGTCCTAACAAGCAGTTACACAAGCTGCAGACGGAACTCTGGGCCTTACACGTTTGCCTTCAAAAACTGCACACTGAAAAAGCACAGGGCTCCTTCCTTCTTCACTGTCAGAGCTCAACTGAAAAACTTCAACAGACAAAACCGGGCACTTCCTTTGAGTTCCTCCCAGTTCTTGACTGGATTGGCTGTCACTCACAATAGACTGCTGCTGTTGGTCCAAAAGGCACGAAGTCTAAACTACATCTCCCAGAGTCACTGCCCATACAATCCTCTTGTGGCTGGTTCAGATTATGAGTCCAAGTTCTGATTCGTCCAAGGCACCATTTTAGAGCTAGCTTACCCCACACTGATTGGTCCAGTTCAGCAGTTCAAAACCAGAATGGGGAACTAGGCAGACACAGTTCTGACTGCAAAGAAAGCAGGTTAGACAAACTGTAATTTCATTATTACTCTAAATGGTATCTGGCAAACAGTTACATCTTTCAGATAGGTTCCCTTTGCACTCCTAGTGATTGCAAAAATGGAGTGAATTGGCAGCAGCTTGAGTGGTACTCAAAGAAACACACAGTCTCCCATACAAACTAATTATGTCTGCAAGCAGACAGCTCTTAAAGAGACAGTACCAGAGGTTCTAAAAACACTCACTGATAAATGGCTTAAACGCCAAACACCATTCAGGCTTGGAGCATTCAAGCAAGCTCCTGGAAGTCTTTTGGGAACCCCCATTTGCAGGGGGGTTACACCCTTCCTGGCCTGGGAAAGCTTGATGTCCGCGTCAAGCAAGTACCCCCATAAGTTTCAACTGCAACCATATACATTTGCATTAGGCTCACACATGTAATCATCAGTCAATATATCATTTTACCAAGAACACATTTCTGAAACATTGCAGTACGTCACTCTTTACACAGTATTACATACACATTGTACCATAACTCAAGTTATTACCTCTTGTACATGAAACCTGAAGAGAGGGGGCCCTTCCCTATCAGTTACCTTGGGGCTGGATGGGGCAAGGGCACCATACTTAGAGGGCAACACAAGTAACTTGGAGTTAGCACTGACGCTCAGTTTGGGCAATGAGCTCGGGGACACATACACTCCTTTATGGACAACATTGAGAGGCAGGTCCACTGGCCGGCCCAGGGAATCATAACTGAGGTGCACCACAGGCTTTACAGCTCGACCAGTCTTTCTAGGGGGAACTGTTACAGTCTCTGCACTCTGAGCCTCATTTTCAGCATTGTCCTCACTTGTCAGGGGAGTCTCCATGGGGGTAGAGAGGCTAGAACTTGGGGCACTTTCAGCTCCAGGAGTTATAGTTTCTGAGTCCACAACATTTGGCTCACATGGAAGCTTTCGGACACTGGCAGTGGACTGTCAGGGCACTCAAAATACTCTTCTTGTTCTGGTGTATCACCAGTCTGACCCAATCCATCATTTTCCTCCCCTGAAAGCTCAAACAGTTCAACCATGCACAATGATTCCATTTCCTCTGATGTGATGCTTTGCACTTCACTTTCTGGGAGCATTGGCTCCAGGGACAAAGCTGGGGACTTAGACAGTCCAGAAGGCCCAGCTTCGTCTCCAGTATTGACTAGGGGATTGCCCCGAAACAATTGACTCAGTTCGTAAGAAGGATAGTATTCAAAGTCCTCTCACTTTCTTCTGATATGGACTGACAGTCATGCTCAACTGGGACTTGTGGAGGGAAGACTTAACTCTGCTTCTGTAGGTACAGACTTTCTTGATCTTTTCTTAGCAGCAGCTCTAGTCACTGGTCCAGAGGGGGCATCTTCTGGGGGCTCTGACTCAATCAAGATTTGTCCAATGGGTAGTAAATGATTTCTATGCATTGTTTTTACATCTTTTGAATTATTCTCAGGCCTTACTTTGTACACT
The DNA here is from genome assembly GCA_016271365.2 of Neoceratodus forsteri. Classification (NCBI taxonomy): domain Eukaryota; kingdom Metazoa; phylum Chordata; order Ceratodontiformes; family Ceratodontidae; genus Neoceratodus; species Neoceratodus forsteri. The sequence goes on from CM057454.1 coordinate 70,839,207, forward strand.
GGCAGATCATCTAGTTTGCCCTCTACAATGTGAGGGAGATGGTGCCATCTGTCAGCAATCTTGTGTTTGCCATGCAGTCCCAGATTTCTTAGCAATACCCGATCTCCCTCCTGGAGTTCCTGTGCTTTCACCTTTTTATCATACCTTTCTTTGTTGGCCAGATTTCTTTTGGCAGCCATGGTTTGAGCCAGTTGGTACGCATGAGTTAGCTGGGCCTTTAACTTTGCACATACTGTAAATAGTTGTCAGCTTGAACCCCATCAGGAGAGACCCCAAAACACACATCTACGGTAGTCGAGCTTCTCTTCCAAACATCAGGCAGTAGGGAAAACCCAGTGGCATCACTTTTGGTGCAGTTATAAGCATGTACCAGGGTGCTAATTTGTTGGCTCCATCTAGGCTTGTCCTTTGGGTGCAGGTGCCTAGCATATCTAGCAAAGTCGGTTGAAACGTTCAGGCTGTGGGTCCCCTGGGTGGTAAGAGTGGTTCTGGACTTTGCACTCCCCACAGAGAAAGCATCTCTTTGATCAGACGACTCTCAAAGTCTCTCCCTTGATCAGAATGGATTCTTTGTGGAGCCCATAGTGAACAAAAGTTTTCTACAAGTACTTTGGCCACAGTGGATGCTTTCTGGTCTTTGGTGGGAAAGCTTGGGCATATCTCGTGAAATGGTCAGTGACCACCAGCACATTACTGATATTTCTTTGATCTGACTCCAAACTCAGAAAATCAATACAGACCAGCTCCATGGGTGCACTGGTGGTGATGTTAACAAGGGGGGCAGCCCTCTGGGGCAAAGCTTTCCTCTGTAAGCAGCGACTACAAGTTTGAATGTGTTGCTCCACATCAGCCCCCATCTTAGGCCAATAGAATCTGGATCTCACCAAGTCAAGTGTTCTGTCTATACCAAGGTGCCCCATGTGGTTGTGCAAGGACCTCAGTACTGAGTCTCGAAGGCAGTGGGCAGCACTAGTTGTTGTTTGTCTACTTGTCCCTCTGTCTACTGTTTCTCTGTATAACAGTTTATTGATCAGTTTCAACTTAGGACCTTCTTTGTATAACAGTGCAGTTCTCAAATCAGTGGAGGCGTAATTTGGACGCATCTTTTTCCTGCATAGAGGGCTTCTAAAGCTGCTTTGATCATGGGATCGTGGGATTGAGCCCGCCGAATACTGTCATTGTCCAGCTGAGGCAGTGCACCAATGTCTATTGCAGAAAAGTGGCAATAAGCAGCAGGTATGCAATTCTCAGAGGGTCCCAAGCAATCCACCATGCAGTCCACTGCATCCGTGGACATTTGTTCCTCCCTGTCAAACTTCCGGCAGAGTGCCCGAATGTCAGGTTCTGCCAATCGGACCCAGTCATTCTGGGAAACAGGCCTCCGGGAGAGAGCATCAGCATCTATGTGGTTCAGACCTGCTCGGTATTCGAGAGCATAGTCATATGTAGATAATGCAGAAAGCCACCTATGGCCAGTGGCATCCAACTTAGCTGAGGTCTGCACATAGGTCAAAGGATTATTGTCAGTTTTACTAGTATTTTAGCCCCATACAAGTACTCATGGAATTGGTCAACAATAGCCCACTTCAAAGCTAGGAACTCTAACTTATGTACAGGATAATTCTTTTTGGATGGGGTCAGGCTTCTACTGGCAAAGGCCACTGGTCTCAGGCCATTCTCGTGCTCTTGGTACACACAGCTCCAACCCTTGCAAGCTAGCATCAGTGTGCAGGACGTAAGGTTTTCTTGGATCGGCATAGGCCAGCACTGGAGCATGGGTAAGTTGATATATGATCTCATGAAAAGCAGTCTCACAATCAGGAGTCCAGCGAACCCCAAATACTTCACTCGGACGAAAATACACTCTTTCAGTCTTGAGGACTGACTTTGGTATTTTTGTGGGTTGGGGATACCCTTGAGTAAGGTTAAGTAAAGGCGATCACTCTTGAATAGTCCTTGATGAAAGCATAATAACCACAGAATCCAGGAATCTTTGCAGTTCTTTTAGATTTTTGGGCTGTGGCCAGGTGGTCAAGGCCTCAACTTTACTTGGGTCGGTCTCTATTCCCTCGGTGGATACTATGTGTCCCACATACTTTACTGATGTTTGAAAGAATTGACACTTATCAATGGACAGTTTAAGGCCAAAGTCCTCCAGTCGGTCCAATACCTTAAATAATCTGCTCTCATGTTCCTCCAGTGAGCTGCCAAACACAATAACATCATCTAGGTATACCAGGCACTCTAGTAAGTTCATGTCTCCCACTGCACGCTCCATCAATCGTTGAAAAGTGGCTGGGGCACCTGAAATCCCTTGAGGCATCCTCATGAATTCATAGAAACCAAGCGGACAGATAAAGGCTGTCTTCTCACGGTCCTCTGGGGCCATCGGGATCTGGTAGTACCCACTGCGGAGATCCAGCACAGAGAACCACCTGCTCCCGTTTAGGCAGTCCAAAGCATCCTGAATGCGGGGCATTGTGTACTGATCAGGGATAGTCCGCCGGTTTAAGGTGCGATAATCCACGACATCCTTACTGTCCCATTCTTTTCCTCACTACCACAATGGGGAAGCATAAGGGCTTCTGGATTCTTGTATTACACCAGCAGCTAACATCTCTTGCAGATGCGTCTCCACATCATCTATATCAGCAGGTGCCAGGCGTCGAGACCTCTCACGAAATGGTCTTTCGTCATGCAGCGGATATTGTGCTCAGCTCCTTGACGCATCCTCGTCCCATTCCTTTAAAGAAAACACCTGGTCTCTGGGCAAGCTTCTCACTGATCCTCACTTTCCATTCAGCTGGCAACGGGAGTCGCCGAAATCAAACAAGTCAGGTGTTACTCTGTCATTCTTCCTCGAACTCTTGCTGCTGGGTAGCACTGCAGTATCTGCACAATGCACATTAGCCAGGATGCAACCTCTATTTACTCGAATGTCTCTTTCAGACACATTATGAACTTGGACCATTACCCTTCTGGCATAAGCATGGGCTCTAGAGGGCAAAATACTAGGCTTGACCAGCAGTCCCTCTGGCAATTTTCTATCGCCTGGTGCATCCAACATTAATATTTTATTCTTAACATCCTTTCTGATACGGACCTCTCCTGTAAGGTACACTGGGCATTTGCGCCAGGATCAGAGACTCAGGATCCTTCTTCCATACAATTCCAGCCGGTTCCTCTGGTTCTATTTTTCAGCATCTCTCTGTGCCTCATAGGCCTTCTTAATTAAAGCGGAACTCTTAAAAGCTCTACTAGTCTTTGACCCCTGTTTTCATAACATAACTGTGCCAGCCTCCGAACATATGAGCATTTTTTCCAATCAACAAAGGGACGCCATCATACAGTCCAGTGAGGGGACACACTAAGGCTAGGGTCTCTACTTGTTCGGCCACTCCAGCCACGGAGGTGGGGAAAGACAGCCAAATTCGGATATACCCAGAATGGGTGAGGCCTTCTCACTTAACCCCATACATGCAGTCCTTCTAATGGTTGTAAGGGTACGCCTGACAAATGCTTCTGATACCAATCCTGGAACATAATTGTCACTTGGGAGCCACTGTCTAATACAGCTCTTGTAGACACTCCATTCACCTTTACAGTGGTCTCCATGGAAGGACCCACTATTCTGGACCAGTCTGGAGAGCGGTAGTGGGGGCCTGGGCAACTGACCTTGCCACAAAGGACGTGAATTAGCATTTCGGTGCCCTCACTGGGATCATGTCTTGCACCTCTTAACCACTGATTTGTTCTCCCAAGCTCTCCTTGTAGCCTATATGCAACTTTGTCAGTGTCTTTTGGGGACGGCATTCTCTTTCATGTGCATCCTTCCCACAATTATAGCAAAACATATTCTCTGGAGTTTGAGCTGGCCAAGCCACACACTGGGAGCCAGGCGGGGGGTATTACTAACTGGAAACCTTGGTGCCATCTCTGTCTCTGGCGTGATAAGCATTTGGAGACATCTCGTCAGTTTCTCCACTTCCATGGTCAAGGAATTGAGTTGGAGCTGTTATCAGCAGGAGATACATGGGTGGTAACCCCACCCCATAGCAGATGCAGTCGGATATAGGTTGGGCCTGTGACTTGCAGGCGTGGCCTTCATAAAGGGACTGTTTTGAATTCCCGGATTCTCTCAACAGTTCGCCTCAATTGTGGCATATATTTTCCTTGTCAGAGCACTCATTGACTGCCAACCTCTGCCCCTGAACTTCACTTGATGGGCCACCCTCAGTCACTCGAGCCGTAGCCGCAGCTATTGGTGCAGGTCCCTCCCGAGGTCGCCTTTTCTCAACTCCTCGAATTTCTCTCATTAACTCATCATAGGAGGTGTGGAATTCCAGTCGATTTGCCAGGCGTAATGAAGCAACAGCAGTTCTGAGAAGGGGGCAGACTTAGGATCCTGTCCAGCCTGGTTTGGTCCAGTTCAATCGCTGGCAAACTACCTTTTCTGAGGCATTCTTGCAAATTTTTCCAGCCGAGATACATACACAGACAACAACTCCCCTTGGTACTGTTGTGCATTTCTTACTCTCCACCATAGATCCTCATCAGAATCTGGGCTCCCATACACATTCTCCAAGGCCTCAAGATAGGCCTGTGCAGTCACTTCAGGGTTACTGGCCCGCTTAGCATGGATGGTAGCCAGGGCAGGACCTCGAGGCTCTCACTAACCCTCTTTCCCCTGGCTTCCGAGCATTGCCATTCTAGCACTTGGGGCAACATAGTCTATCCAGGTCTCCCAGTCATCCTCCCCTTGGGGTGGGGAGGTGCCAGAGAAGATCCTCAACCTTGAAGAGTCGTGACTAATGGCAGGTGCAGAAATAGGTCTGCATTGGTTCAGCCACCATTACGGGTACTGGAGTGGGAGAGGGTGTTGGGGGAGGAACACCCCCAGGTGGCAAGAATAGTTTCTTCAAGTCCTCCACAGTTTTCCCTTCCCCCAGCAACCATTTAGCAAATTTCTCCTCAAAAGTTTCAGACAGTGGTGGGGGCTCATTCCCCTCCGGGTCTTTACTGTACTTAGTTATCACTCTCCAGGCAGTGAGGGCTCCCTCTGGGGTAATGGTCTGTGGCACTTTGGAGCTATCTATGGGATCCTTAAACTCTACTAGGGCCAGAAAAGTGTGGGTGAGCAGATTAGCATGCCGACCCATCACCACAAGGGTTTTGTAAACCTTCCACCTTGGAAAGTACTCCTGTACAGTGTCCGTATTGATACCCAGGGGATGTCCAGGATAAGCATAGCATTTTGGGGTCAACTCCTCCCAGTACACCACTCCACCAGCCGGTGCACAGCCACTTCTGTCGGGTACCCATTTTTTTTTTTTTCTTTAACAGTGGTTCAGAATAATGGCCACTAGAGGACACACAATCCCAGCGGTGAGCCTCCAAGATGTAACCCCTAGATGGCGCTATCCCAGGGCTACTACCCTGCCTGATTTGCCACTAACAGGTTGAGGGCCTGGATCCAATGGCGGGTGCCTCCACCCAGAGGTCAGGGTTTGCAATAGTTAAACTAACTTGGTCACAGCCCTCTGGGACACTGCAACCCCTTTCTTCCCACTAGTGGCCCACACAATATATCAAATTACCATCACAGTATACACTTACCCCAGGACTGCTTCCGGCACTGGGACCACCTGTGAAATAAGATACAGTGCAACAATCACAGTACAGTACTTTAACATAGACAAATACCTCAGGCAGTATAACTTTGCTGAAACAAGCAGCTCTGATTTATTTAGGGGGATATAACAAGGAAAGGGAAATCAGGTTAATTAGCTTATCACTCTACTCATCTACCTATGGCTCTGTGCACAGGCCTATCCCTATCAGTTACTGTCCCTGGGTACCCAAGCCCTAGTGGCTAGTCCAAACCGTGGCAGCTGGTAGAGGCCCTTTCACACAGAAAAATTAAACAAACAGTCAGCAGTACAGTAATTCCATTTGGCAATTCAACAGGGAGCGACCCTGAATTAGTACTCACGACCTCCAAACAAGATAGGGTCCTTCAATGTCAGCAGGGCTACTCTTGAGCTCCAAGAGACTCCTCACACATTTATATGGTAAACAGTCACAGGCAAAAGTCACTTAATGGCAGCAGGATTCACTTGAGGTACACAAGCCTCTTCACACATTTATATGGTAAAACAGAAAGTACTATACCAGGCAGGCTGCATCTCTATCCCGATCGCAATTACTGCACAATACCCGGGAGAACACACAGCAGATTCAGTTCCTGACAGACCGAGTGCAATTCAGCTATTTCTCCAGTCTTCTACAGGGTGAGCCTGGTTTCTACTCTTCAGATATCCTTTGATTCTCTTCACAGGACGGATTCAGTCCTAACAAGCAGTTACACAAGCTGCAGACCGGAACTCTGGGCCTTACACACGTTTCCCGACTAAAACTGCACACTGAAAAAGCACAGGGCTCCTTCCTTCTTCACTGTCAGAGCTCAACTGAAAAACTTCAACAGACAAAACCGGGCACTTCCTTTGAGTTCCTCCCAGTTCTTGACTGGATTGGCTGTCACTCACAATAGACTGCTGCTGTTGGTCCAAAAAGGCGCCGAAGTCTAAACTACATCTCCCAGAGTCACTGCCCATACAATCCTCTTGTGGCTGGTTCAGATTATGAGTCCAAGTTCTGATTCTGTCAAGGCACCATTTTAGAGCTAGCTTACCCCACACTGATTGGTCCAGTTCAGCAGTTCAAAACCAGAATGGGGAACTAGGCAGACACAGTTCTGACTGCAAAGAAAAGCAGGTTAGACAAACTGTAATTTCATTATTACTCTAAATGGTTTCTGGCAAACAGTTACATCTTTCAGATAGGTTCCCTTGCACTCCTAGTGACTGCAAAATGGAGTGAATTGGCAGCAGCTTGAGTGGTACCAAAGAAACACACAGTCCCCATACAAACTAATTATGTCTGCAAGCAGACAGCTCTTAAAGAGACAGTACCAGAGGTTCTAAAAACACTCACTGATAAATGGCTTAAACGCCAAACACCATTCAGGCTTGGAGCATTCAAGCAAGCTCCTGGAAGTCTTTTGGGAACTCCCATTTGCAGGGGGGTTACATCAGGATCTGCTGCACTGAACAGGCTGGCGTGAACCAGTGGCATCATTTCTTCCTCCTCCTGTTCCTTTCCACCCACCCTGTTCCACTGGTACAGTCTCACACAAGGGTACTTTTGGGTCAAAGCTAGATGTGATTGGATATGACAGCGGCAAGCACAGTTATGGCAAGCTGAGGTGTACAAAGTCACCAAGTCTACCAAAGATTTGTTTTGCAAAAAAATAGACAAGTGCAACTAGTCCTTCAGGCAACTGGGTCAAAGCAGTATGTAAGTGGATGTGACAGATGCAGGCACAGTTATGGCAAGCTGAGGCATATAACGGTCACTGACACTAACAAAGTGTTGTTTTTGTTTTTTTTTACAAAAAATAGACAAGGGCTTAAACTGCAACTAGCCCTTCAGGCAACTGTGTCAGAGCAGTATGGAAGTGGACATAAGTGACACCAGTCTGGTTCACTAGGGGGTAATGAGCAGAGGTGTATTGCACTGACTAACTGATCCTTTATTTTTTGTAAGGAAAAATAAACAAGTGCTTTAACTACAACTAGCCCTTTTGTCAACTGGCTCAGTGTAGTATGTAACTGGATGCGAGTGACAGCAGGCAGCCAGGCACACTAGGTGGCAACCAGCAGAGGCACAGGACTCTGACCAATTGCTCCTATATCTTTTATTTTTTTAAGGAAGAATAGATAAGTGCAAACTGCAGCAAGACCATTTGGCAACCTGGAGTTGTAGCAGTATGAAAATAACTGGTTCTTGAGCAAATAACTAGGTAGTGTCTGTCAGAGCTGGGTAGAACTAGGTAGTGTCTGTCGTATCATACTGACAACTTATTTAAATTGTAGTCAGGTTCTATTGTCCACGGTCCCCACACCTATCCAAGCCTCTAAATTTTTTTTAAATCAGGTTTTCTCATAGATCTATAGAGGATAATGGATGGGTAGGTGGTTGTATGAGGATTTTGCACACACCCCGAGGTGTAGGATGCCACATATTAAGGCATCCCACACCAAGGGTGTGTGTAAAATCTGAGATTTTACCACCTACTTATCCTTTATTTTGTATACTTGCTGAGGAACGCTTTCTCACTACAGCAGTTATACAAAACAAAGATATCACTAGGGAGCCGTGGACCGGTCGGGTTTCAGTGTGGTCCACGGCTCGTGATAAAACCATTGCTTGTTTTTCTGTTTTCTTTCTTTCTTTCTTTTTTTTAAGAAGAAGCAGTCAAGGGAAAATTTAGGCCAGTTGTTTGAAATTTTTTTTAAATTAACTTACCACCGCTGACTCCCACCATGGTGAACTGTATGGTGCTAGAGATTGGCGGCTGACACCAAAGAACTGAAGAGCGGAGGCTGCACATGCTCAGTGATAGGGAAACCCAGTGCATGTTCACTGTTATAACCAGCTGGTTATAACGGTGAAATTATAACTGGGTTTCCCTCTGGGAGAAAATGCTCCCCATACATTCATTGCAAAAAACTTTGTTAATGCATAAACTAGGGTTGATAGCACAGTGACAAAAGTTTGGAAATTCGATGTTAGGGTTCCCACCCCTACCAACCCCCCCCCTCCACACAACAACAGGTGTTGGGGCGTGCCATGGGGTCATCAGGCCTAACACTGACCCAATTCCATGTGTAAACAAGCTGACACACTACAGTATAAGAGAATGAGGTGAGAGTTAGTCCTGACGACCCCATGGCACGCCCAAACGCCTGTTGGTGCATGGAGGGTGGGGGTGAGGTGGTAGGGGTGAGAACCCTAAGATCGAATTTCCAAACTTTTGTCACTGTGCTATCAACCCTAACTGATGCATTAACAGGGTTTTTTGCAATGAATTTCCCTTCTTTTTGAGAAAATGTAATATAACTGGTATGTGTTTGTGGGAACACGGGACCTCCAGGCCCTGTGCTCCCTTCACGCTGCCCATTTTTGCATAATGGTATGTGTATGTGGGAGTGCAGGGCCCACCTCCCACTTACACATAAGTACGGAGACATACCGCAGCCCTATAGTCCTGAAAAGGAACTCTTGTGACACTAATTTGGCAATATCTCAATAACCGTAGTAACTATGAAAAAAATTCCACTGCAGTTGTTCTCATGACCTGGAACCTCCACGCAAGCTTAGTCCAAAGGTGGACTAAGCTGCCCAGAGCCCAAAATCCGTATCTCAAATAATTTTCGAGATACAGGTGCCGAAAGGCCCCGCAGGTGCTGCAGTGTTATCCTATGGGAAATTTCTCAACTTCAGAAAGCAGTAACTATGGAACCATTATATATGTTTTCACCTAACCACCAAAAGGCACATCTGTGAGTCAAGGCTTGCCACCCTGCAAATTTCAGCCCAAAAGCTCCAGCTATTTACTTGTAGTGAGGTGACAAAGAAATGCTGATTTTGGGAGCAGTAATGTCACAAATTGCGACACTTTCACAAAAATTTGCGAAAGAACGGGCACGACAGTGTCGCAATTTGCAAAAGTGTCACATCCGTTCTGTCGCAGTTTTGTGAAACTGCCTGGAGCCCGATCACCAAAAAGGCATTTGGGGGAAGGGTTATCTCAAAATAACAGCTGCATGATGTTCCTCGTGCCCTGATTAGGTAAACATAACTGTCAGTATTTACCTAGGAGCAGTAACATTTTAAGTACAGCCATTTTTCTCCATTGCAAACTGAAAACAAGATGGTGGCTGCATGATAGTACAGAGGGCACTTGTGCTAGTAAAATGTACTGGTGGCAGCTTTTCGGAGGCACGGCTATTTTTTTCCCATTGATTATAATGGGAAAATTGAAATTTGAATAACTTTTGAATGGATTGATATTTTTTCACCAAATCTTCAAAAGACTTATCAGTGACTCAGATGACATATTTCCCAAGAATTTCAGACCAGATGGACAAACTGTTTGGCCTGTAGCCCCGAGCAAAGAAATGGCCAAAAAGTCAATTTTTTTGCATTTTTTGGTGCTCTGCAACTCCGCAACCACACATCCGACCGTAACGCAACTTGCCAGATCCAGAGATCTGTGGTACCAGACTGCACATGGAAATTGCAGACAACTCTCTTGTACGGTTGCAAAGTTATTAGAGTGCAAAATTTTGGGATTAACATAGAAGTGACTGGGCAACCCTAACTATAGCTGCACTACTGTGCAACCATAATGGGGTGTGGTCGCGCCCCTATAGTTAAGGTTGAGCAGGCACTTCAATGTTAAACTCAAAAAGTTGCACTTTAATAACTTTGCAACTGTTCAGCAGATTTCCATGAAAGTTGACATGCACTGTCAGCCTTCGTAGATCTCTGGATGTGGCAAGTTACATTCCGGTTGGATATGTGGTTTCCGAGTTCTGGATAGGTGAAAAAAGCATTTTGTTGCTCATTGTCTTTGCTGGGGTTTTTCTTTGAACTTTCCAGCAGCCCAGATGGTTTGGAATCTTGGTCTGAAATTTTCAGGGAAGAAAGGGCAAGCCCACAGAAGTGCCTTTTGCTAATCTGGTGAAAGAATTATAAAGCATTTTTAAGTTATTGTAATTTAAAAATGTGAAAAAATAGTTTCTGAGCATGCTCAATAAGCAGTAAAAAAATAACTGTATGAAATGAAAAAGGAATCCTGTTTAATATGGGAAAATTCCTTTCAGTTTGCCGCCATCTTGTTTCCATTTTTTCTTAAAAAAAATTTCAAAAGCCAGAAAAATTACATCCTGGAGAAGAGACCACCACACCTAGTTGGCTGATGGGGACCCCCTAGGTGCGGTCTGCATCTCAATGTAAGAGAGATGGCTCAGAAATGTGATTTATTTCCTGTTAGGAATCCTATTTCGTGACCGTGTGATACAAAAAAAGAATCCTTTTCTGTATCATGAGTCACAAAAAAGGTTCTTGATCTTGAATTCTGTGCCTTTCCCCTGGGCTGTACTATATTTCCCTGTTGTCTAGTGGCACCCTCTTACTGCCCTTTTTTAAAAAAAAATGTAAATTCCTATAATCTGACACTGGGATGCCCCCCCGCGCAGCCCATTGTATTATTTACATTAGCTGACATCGGGGTGTCCAGTCCCAGTGTTGGCATTTTGAAGACCCCCTACCCAGCACTTTGGGACACTGGAGAGCCTACCCCAAGTGCCCTGAAATAGGTTTATTTATGTGTACCTGTAAAAAAGAAAACTGTCCCCCTTTTTTTTTAACTTGAAATAAAGAAAACCATCCCTCGCTGTCCCTGCTATCCCTGTCCCCCATCCCAACCCTCCCACTGAATGCCCACCACCCCACACACCCCTTACCCTATACTTACCTCCGGAGGTTGTATGCTGTCATCCTTTGTGGATTGGGACACATCTGCACTCTTCAAAGCCAAACTGTGAACTGAGGAATGAAGGTGTATAGTAAGCACTATATAATGTATGTTAATGGTGTTTTAAACTTATATTGATATCTTTGCCACTTCTTGGAATTTTTGTACCAAATTTTCATCATGGCCTTTGTGGGACCCCATCTCATGAACACTGCAACTGTCATTTCATTAATTGGTCCTGGAAGGTGATTTCACAGTTGCTGTATGAAATCACCATTTGGGACTGAATAATGAAATTTCACCACTAGTGTTAATGAGGTGGGGTCCCAAAAAGGCCACATTGAACATTTGGTGCAAAAATTCCAAAAAATGGCTGAGTTACGTGCGTTCCTTGACATTTTTCTATGCACGTGCATAACTTTGGTAATTTTCAATATTTTGACCCCAGATTTTCAACAAAACCTTCTTATTACCCAACCTCATGTATGTCACAGCTGTCATTTTTTCAAATCCTGCCCCAAATGTGTTTTTGCACCTATGGTGCGGAATGGTGTTGCAGTTGTGCAGAATTACGTTTTGGTGGGGATTTTAAAATTTTCTGTACCGGGTACATGCACTGGGGTAATAAGATGGCTATGCTGATAATTTGGTAACGCATCTATGGAGGGATGGGTACGCAGGGTCCAAAGGACCCTGTGCTTCTACAGTGAAATAAGGAAAATCACGGATCATGGGAGCGCAGGGCCCTTCTCAAGCCTATCACCCACCCTATTCCATCTGTAAGTAAGGTCAAATGTGTAGTCTTTGAGAATGGGGTGAGTGTTGGGCTTGAGAAGGCCAAGGCACACCCCACACCTGCTCTCCTGCCTGATTTGGGAGGGTAGAGTGTTAGTGTTGGAAACCCTAACACCTCATTTCCGAACTTTTGTTGCTTTGACTCTAACTGGAGCATTAACAAAGTTTTTTGCAACGTATTTCCTTACTTTTCGAGATACAGTCAGACCTGGTTAATCTGTAAGCATTTGTGTTAGCCCAATTTTTTACATAATGAAAATATACGTAGTAACCAGACATTGATTTTTTTTTCCAAAAGATTTATTATTGTAAAAAAAGATTCACTTTTTAAATGCAGTGTAAAAACATATACTGTAGGGACATGCACATTACTTTGTTTCATATACTTTTTTTTACATGTAACATTTCATTTACATTTCAGTCGCATTTAAAATAATCCATGATTTCTTTCTGTTTAGCATTCCCTGCCCCCTTTCCATTTACAAATCTTTTGATATCCGAGCACAGTCCACAAATTTCTGTGTTTCATCTGATGGGTTTTGCTCCAGGTAGGAGATTATCAAATCCAAACTTTTTTTGGTCTCTAGCGAGGTTATTGGAGGTGTTGGTGCTGCTGGTTCTAAGTTAGAGTCCTCATCTTCCATTTCAGGCATTCTTGGGTGGATGCTACCCACAAAATCTGAGTCAGTTAATGGGGGAGAATTCTCCAGCTCTTCTTCAGCTGCTACATACTGTTCAGCTGTCATGGCTGTGCCTGTTTGTGGTACCTGGGTTTGCAGTTCAGTAATTGTGCCCTCTACTGATGATGCTGAATGCCTTGGTGCATAATCAGCATGTGGCATAATACGGACATGTCTCCAGCAATTCTTGATTGTTTCCTCTGAAACTCACCTCCTGAAACTGTGAATGAACTGCAGTGCTCGGCGTACTGTAACTTTCACATCTGCATCACTCTCAGCACACTGAATGAAGTGATGACAAAGTTCCTTCTTATAAAAGCACTTGAAAGTTTGTATAATCCCTGCATCCATTGGCTGTATGTGTGATGCGGTGTTGGGTGGCAAAAAGTGAAGTTTCACATTAGACAGTCCTGTTGGTGGTGTATGACTTGTGGTATTGTCTGCGAGTAGGATAGCGTGTTTTCGCCGTAGGTGCATTGCTGTGTTGAAGTCAGTGATCCATTCTTTAAATTTGTTCCTTGTCATCCATTCCTTTGAATTTGCTCTGTATCTGGCATACAATTATAGATACATAGATACATAGACAGTGTCGGCAGATAAGGGCCTATGGCTTACCCAGTCTGCCCATTTGAGCTTGTAAGTTCAGTTTATGTTTTCCTAGAAGTCTGTTGCCCCTTACCCCTGACCTCCAGAATTCCTTTATGTCTATCCCATGCATTCTTAAATCCCATGATTGTTTCAGCCCCCACCACTTCCTCTGGCAGGGTGTTCCACTTGTCCACCACGTTTCCTCTGAATCGTCCTCCCTCCAACTTCATCCCATGCCCTCTAGTCCTGGAACATCTTTTTCGCTTAAAAATAGTGTATTCCTGCACCCTGTTCCTCTCTGTAAGATACTTGTATGTCTCTATCATATCCCTCTCCCTCCTCTCCTCCAGGGAGTACATGTTCAGTTCCTTCAACCTGTCCTCATAGGACTTGTGATGCAATCCATGTACCATCTTTGTTGCCCTCCTCTGAACCTTCTCTACTCTGTCTATGTTCTTACGTAGGTAAGATCTCCAGAACTGTACACTGTACTCCAGGTGGGGCCTCACTAGTGTCTTGTATAGTGGAAGTATGACCTCCCTTTTCCTGCTGGTGATGCCCCTGCCTATGTATCCCAGCATCCTATTTGCTTTACCTGCTGCCTTGTCACACTGTTTCCCTACCTTGAGGTCATCAGAGATGATAACCCCAAGATCCTGCTTGGTGCATGCTATATCCTCACCCCCCAACTGATATATTGTGCCAGGGTTTTTGTGCCCCATATGCATTATCTTGCACTTCTTTGCATTGAATTTCAACTGCCAAACCCCTGACCATTCTTCAAGTTTCTGCAGGTCTTTTCTCATTCTGTCTACACCCTCTGGTGTGTCTACTTTATTACAGAGCTTTGTGTCATCAGCGAACAGTGAAATTCTGCCTTCTAGGTCCTGTGCAATGTCACTGATGAAGATGTTGAATAGGACTGGTCCCAGCACTGATCCCTGTGGTACCCCATTGGTCACTCTTCCCTCTGTGGAGTGACAGCCATTTACCACCACCCTCTGTGTCCTGCTGCCCAGCCAGTTACCTACCCACCACACTACTGTCCTGCCCACACCCATATTCCCCAGTTTGTATGATAGTCTTCTATGTGGCACAGTGTCAAAGGCCTTGCTGAAGTCCAGATAGGCCATGTCCAGTGCCCTTCCCGATCCACCTCCCTAGTCACCCAGTCAAAAAATTCAACGAGGTTGGTCTGACATGACCTCCCCCTGGTGAAACCATGCTGCCTTGGGTCCTGTAGTCCATTGACAACCAGATGTTCCACCAATCTCTCCTTCAGTAGTGCTTCAATGATCTTCCCCACTACTGAGGTGAGGCTGACTGGTCTGTAGTTCCCCGCTTCCTCTTTGTTCCCACTTTTGTATAAGGGGACTACATCTGCTGTCCTCCAGTCTTTGGGTACCTCCCCTGTTTCCAGTGATTGGATAAACAGGATAGCCAGAGGTTCAACCACCACCTCTCTTGGTTCTTTAAGGACCTTGGGGGGCACCCCATCTGGCCCCATTGCTTTATCAACTCTTATTACTTCCAGTTCCTTCAGGACCCTTTCTCGTGTAAAGGGACTTGTGTCTATTTCTGCACCATTCTCACCCCTTGTACTCCCTTCAGACCCATTACCCTCCTCTTCCTCAGTAAAGACTGAGCAGAAATACCTGTTCAATATGTCAGCTTTACTGTTGTCATCCTCCAGGCGGCCCCATCCTCCCCTTCAGTCTCTATCCCTTCCTTTGCCTTTCTTTTCACTTATGTACGAAAAGTGTAACCCTAGATGGCGCTATCCCAGGGCTACTACCCCTGCCTGATTTGCCACTAACAGGTTGAGGGGCCTGGATCCAATGGCGGGTGCCTCCACCCAGAGGTCAGGGTTTGCAATAGTTAAACTAACTTGGTCACAGCCCTCTGGGACACTGCAACCCCCCTTTCTTCCCACTAGTGACCCACACAATATATCAGAATTACCTTCACAGTATGCACTTACCCCCAGGTCTGGTTCCGGCACTGGGACCTCCTGTGAAATGAGATACAGTGCAACAATCACAGTACAGTACTTTAACATAGACAAATACCTCAGGCAGTATAACTTTGCTGAAACAAGCAGCTCTGATTTATTTGGGGGGATATAACAAGGACAGGGGGAAATCAGGTTAATTAGCTTATCACTCTAATAATCTACCTATGGCTCTGTGCACAGGCCTATCCCTATCAGTTACTGTCCCTGGGTACCCAAGCCCTAGTGGCTAGTCCAAACCGTGGCAGCTGGTTGGGGCCCTTTCACACAGAGAAAAGGAGAATTAAACAGTCAACAGTACAGTAATTCCATTTGGATTTAATGTGGCAATTCAACAGGAGCAACCCTGAATTAGTACTCACGACCTCCAAATAGATAGGGTCCTTCAATGTCAGCAGGGCTCACTTGAGGTACACAAACCTCTTCACACATCCATATAAAGAAAGCACTATACCAGGCAGGCTGCATCTGTATCCCCGATCGCACTACTGCACACACCCGGGAGAACACACAGCAGATTCAGTTCCTGACAGACCGAGTGCAATTTTCAGCAACTCTTCCAGTCTTCTACAGGGTGAGCCTGGTTTCTACTCTCAGAGATCCTTTGATTCTTTTCACAGGACGGATTCAGTCCTAACAAGCTGTTACACAAGCTGCAGACGGAACTCTGGGCCTTACACACGTTTTTTGACTAAAACTGCACACTGAAAAAGCACAGGGCTCCTTCCTTCTTCACTGCCAAAGCTCAACTGAAACTCCAACCGACAAAACCGGGCACTTCCTTTGAGTTCCTCCCAGTTCTTGACTGGATTGGCCGTCACTCACAATAGACTGCTGCTGTTGGTCCAAAAAGGCACTGAAGTCTAAACTACATCTCCCAGAGTCACTGCCCATACAATCCTCTTGTGGCTGGCTCAGATTATGAGTCCAAGTTCTGATTCGTCCAAGGCACCATTTTAGAGCTAGCTTACCCCACACTGATTGGTCCAGTTCAGCAGTTCAAAACTAGAATGGGGAACTAGCAGACACAGTTCTGACTGCAAAGAAAGCAGGTTAGACAAACTGTAATTTCATTATTACTCTAAATAATTTCTGGCAAACAGTTACATCTTTCAGATAGGTTCCTTTGCACTCCTAGTGACTGCAAAAATGAAGTGAATTGGCAGCAGCGAGTGGTACTCAATCAAAGAAACACACAGTCCCCATACAAACTAATTATGTCTGCAAGCAGACAGCTCTTAAAGAGACAGTACCAGAGGTTCTAAAACACTCACTGATAAATGGCTTAAATGCCAAACACCATTCAGGCTTGGAGCATTCAAGCAAGCTCCTGAAGTCTTTGGGAACCCCATTTGCAGGGGTTACAAAAGGTTTTGTCCCCTCTACCCACTGATTTTGCAATGTGTTCTTCTGTCTGAGCTTTGGCTTCCCTTACTGAACTCCCTGCCTCCCTTTGCTTCTCCTGGTACTTCTCCCTATCCCCTTCTGCCTGTGTCTTTTTGTATTGCCTGAATGCAATCTTTTTGGCTTTCACTTTCTTTGCTACCTCTTTGGAAAACCATAATGGTCTCTCTTCATTTTCGTCTTGCTAACCTGCTTAATGCATAATTCTGTTGCTCTTGTAATCCCCATTTTAAATACTGCCCACAGTTCCTCAACCCCTGATTCCTGCCACATTCCCCTTAATGCCTCTTTCAAGTATCTCCCCATTTTCCCAAAGTCTGCCCCCTAAAATCCAGGATACGTGTTTTTGTGTGGTTTGGTTCTGCTCTTTCTGTGATTTCAAACCACAATGACTATTGGTCACTGTTCCCCTAGGTGCTCCCCCACTGTTACCCCATCACACTGTCCCTGTTTGTGAGCACAAGGTCCAGTATTGCCTTCTGCCGAGTTGGTTCCATGACCAGTTGCTTGAGGAAGGCACCCTGAATGGAGTCCAGGATAAACCTGCTCCTAGTTGATGCTGCTGCTGGGATGCTGCAGTCCACATCTGGAATATTGAAGTCTCCAACCAGTACTACCTCACCCTTGTCTGCCATCCTTTGGATGGCTAGCATCAGCTCCCTATCTGTTTCTTCCTCCTGGGCTGGTGGTCTATAGACCACACCTGTATGGATGGCTGGCCCCATTTTCCTTTCCAGCTTAACCCACAGTATCTCTCCCCCATTTTGTTCCTCCTGGATCTCTGTGGCCCTTATGTCATTTTTCACATACAGTGCCACTCCTCCTCCTCCTCCCTTCCTACGTGCCCTGTCTCTTCTGAATATGTTGTAGCCAGGTATGGCTACAACATACTCTGGATCAAAATTGCCTGCAAAACAACGGGGTTTACAAGACTTCCCAGTAACAAATAGCTTCCACTTGTCTGAGCCATCAGCATTGCAGCATAAAGCCACAGTCAGCCTGTCCTTTGATTTTTTTTTATCCCAGCCACTGGAGCAGTGGCAAGAGTGGCACTGGGACCAAGTCTATAAAATAGTCCTGTCTCATCAAGATTGTAGAGTGCACATGGTGTGAATCCTGAAAGCACCTCTTGTAAGCTTACCCTTCCAGAAACAACAGCTGAGTGGTCTGCACTAGCTGCCTCTCCATGGTACTGCTTCTGACTCAGACCATACCTTTTTTTAAAATCCCTGTATCCATCCTCTAGAATACCCAAAATCTGAAACCCCCAGTTGCTCACCAAAAAATGTTGCCTTTTCTGTCACCATGGCATCTGAAATGCTGGCACCTTTAGCATTTATTTCTGCTACCCACATACTGAGTGCAGCCTCCACCTCCTGGTGCTTCCCATTGTCTAACCTGGTTAAGCTCATTGAATCTGCTGCATAAGCAATCCATTTCTCATGAGCTTTCCAGATATCACTGCATGTCAAGGCTCCAAGGGTAAGTTGGAACTCTGACATTGCACAGAGTGCCATATCCTTGTAAATTGACCTTGGATTATTCTACCTCCAAATGCATATAGCTTTTTTCTGTGCCATTGAGATCTCTGTGCGACCTCTCTTTCCAGAAGCAGTTTCAGAATCCAAATTCAACATTATGTCTGTAAAGGGAAACAAAACGACAGTATGCATCTTATTTAACCTTAAAAGCTTTAAAGAGGTTGGTCAAATTCTATGAGATAATGACTGAGAAGCAGAATATTTGTTTTTAAAGAAGAATGGCATTTAAAAGCATGTAAGCAATATTTTTGCAAAAAATCATCAAGTGCAGCATAAGATGAATTTAAAAAATGAACAATGAACAGTTTATCACAAGCAGAACCATGAGGTCGTTTACATTTTTTTAAAGCAGAGTGGCATTTAAAAGTGCAACTCATCATGAGCATAAAAATAGTGTTGGCATCATAACTTTAGCAAAAAAAACATCAAGTGCAGCATAGGATGAATTAAAAAAATGAACCATTAACTGTTTATCACTAGCCGAAACGAGGGGCCCGTAGCTGGACAGGTAGCCGGGTAGCAGAACCATGAGGTCGGTCAAAGTCTAGGAGATCAATCGGGAGACATAATGACTGAGAAGCAGAATGAAGATTCTTTTTATCTTTTTTCTCTATAGTACAGTATGTGAAACTTCACTCAGGAAGACAGCAAATCAGGGATGGGGAAGGGAACCAGATGCCACAGAACTGGGGTTTTACATGTACTGGATTTACCAGAGCTAATTGGGGGACATCTACTGGATTTACCGGAGCATGGGTGGGGGTAGACAGCAAATCGGGGATTGGGAAGGCTGGGACAGCAAACGGGAGGGGGGGTAAACATAAAACACTGACTTTTTAAGCAGAACTGCACTCGGGAAGCGGCATACCGCTAGTTGACTGGGAGGGGGGAGTGTGGATTTTTTTACAGAGCAGAATTATCATTTTTTCCTTTTTCTCTGTGTGAAACAACCAGATGCCACAGAACTGGGGTTTTACTTTTTTTTTTAAAGCAGAACTGCACTTGGGAAGACAGCAAATCAGGAATTGGGAAGGCTGGGAACATCTACCGGATTTACTGGAGCTAACTGGGGCTCTACTTTAGCTGTACAGCTCTACGGTTCTACGGCTCCACAGTACTTTAGCTCTATGGCTCACTCCTTGCAAACTGTGGAATAAAAATGAGAGACTGATTTTTTTTTAAGCAGAACTGCACTCGGGAAGAGACGTACCACTAGCTGACTGGGAGGGGAGCCTGGATTTTTTACAGAACAGAATGGTTATTTTTTTCTTCACTTCTGGGGCTGGGACCATCTACTGGATTTACCGGAGCAAACTGGGGCATACTTTAGCATGGAGGCAAAACACTTTTTTCTCAATGTGAAAGGGAAGGCAGGGAACATCTACCAGATTTAACGGAGCTAACTGGGGCATACTTTAGCGTGGTGGCATACCGGTAGCTAACTGGACTGGGAAGGGGGGACAAACAGAACTTTAGCTCTACTGCTGTATGGTTCTATGGCTCTATACAGTACTTTAGCTGTATGACTCACTGCTTGCAAACCGGGGGATAAACATAAAACACTTTTTCTCTATATGAAACAACGTGGACAGCAAACCGGGGGCGGGGCAGACAGAACTTTAGCTCTCCTTTAGCTCTGGGGCTCACTGCTTGCAAAGACACCTACCTAGGTACAGTAGAATAAAAACTGTTTCCTAGAAGCCGTTGCCGCTGTCTTCAGTTGCACTCGGAGGTGGTTGGAATAGAGCCGAAAAAAAAGGGAAAAGACACTCAATAAAATAAGACATCAAATGAACGAAAAAATACACTGTACTCAGAATGTTATTTAAAAAAACATTTAAACATTTCTTTACCTAAAACAGCAGCACTGGCAACGACAGGTGAGTACACTCATGCAGTTGATGTGTTGCTTTCTGTTGATTTAACACACCTGGGGGGATTAAGAGTGCTTTAGATTAACGCTCTGTTAGCACCTCCACCTGAGTACAATTGAAAAATGGATTAAGGAGATCACGGTCAATAGGTATTAATTAGCCCAGTTAGAGACAAATGCAAATGGATTCGGATTCTCAGTTTTACGTATTAAAGAGGTAATTAACATGAGAAAATCCATTTGCATTGTGTGTCATTCAGGAAACCAGACATACGAACTAATGAGACACGGATAAACCAGGTCTGACTGTAGTATAGTAGTATCCTTATTTTACTGTTCGGACCCTGCGCTTCCATCCCTCCATAGATGCATGTAGCAGTGGAAGCACTGCGCTTCAATTTATAGGACAACAGTGACCAGATTGCCAGCATGGCCATCTTATTACCCCACCTCATGTACCCGGTACAGAAAATTTCCTAATCTCCGCCCAAAATGTAATTTTGTGCAACTGCAATGCCATTCTGTGCCACAGGTGTGAAAACTAATTTTGGCCAGGATTTGAAAAATGACATCTGTGACATGTATGAGGTGGGGTAATAAGAAAGCTATGTTGAAACTCTGGGGTCAAAATATTTAAAATTTACAAAATTTCGAGTGTGTGTAGTGAAATTGCAACAGCTGGTCATAACTTTGCCATTTTTAATAATGTTGACCCCAAATTTTCAACCTAGCCTTCTTTATGACCCCACCTCATAAACAAGGTCAGGAGGAATTGTCAAATCTCACCAGAAAGGTGATTTCGACAACCGACTACAATATCACCTTTTGGGCAGGAGTTGTGCAACGACAGTCATGTTGTTCATGAGGTGGGGTCCCCAAAAGGCCATGTTGAAATTTTGGGGTCAAAATCTCAAAAAATGGCTAAGTTATGCATAAAAGTTGACCCCCCCCATTCAAATACTTTGAACTACATTTACCCTAGTTTCTCCTATTGCAGTCGTCTGTTCCAGCAGCAAGACGTGTCTTCGATCGGAGAGTGGTTGTTGAACCTGGGACCTGCTCCAGGTGATTGAGGGTGTGTGGGGTGTACTGGGGTGTGGGGTGGTGGGTGCTGAGTGGGAGGTGGGGGGCTGATCGGCAAGGAACTTTTTTTTTTCAGGGTTTGCAAAAAGAAAAAAAAAACATTGACCGGGAGGGGTGAGGGACCACTACACTATGGAAAACTTTTTATTTCTTATGGGGTTGGTGACTGGGGAGGAGGGAGGGACTACTACACTATGGAAAATGTTTATTTAGTATGGGGTCGGTGATCGAGGAGGGGGGAGGGACCGCTACACTATTGAAAATGTTTATTTCTTATAGGGTTGTGGATCGGGGAGGGGGAGGGACCGCTACACTTTTAAAAATGTTTATTTCTTATGAGGCTGACGATCAGGAAGGGGGGAGGGACCGCTACACTATGGAAAGCGTTAATTTCTTATGGGATCGGTCGGTGAGGGGAGGGACAGCTACACTATGGAAAACTTTTATTTCTTATGGGATCGGTGATCAGGGAGGGAGGGACCGCTACACTATGGAAAACGTTAATTTCTTATGGGATTGGTGATCAGGAGGGGAGGGACCGCTACACTATGGAAAACGTTAATTTCTTATGGGATCGGTGATCAGGGAGGGGGGAGGGACCGCTACACTATGGAAAACTTTTATTTCTTATGGAGTTGGCGATTGGGAGGGAGAGGGACCACTACACCATGGAAAACTAATGTTTAATATGGGATCGGTGATCAGGAAGGGGGAAGGACCACTGCAGTACAGAAAACTGCTATTTTATATGGGATTCGTGACTGGGGAGGGACCACTAAACTATAGAAAATTAATGTTTAATTTAGGATTGGTGACCGGGAGGTGGGAGAAACCATTACACTACGGAAAACATACATTTTATAAAAGATCTGTGACCGGGGAGGGACCACTACACTATGGAAAACTAATGTTTTAAATGGGATCAGTGACTGGGAGGGGTTGGTGTTATACTACAGAAAATGTATATTTTATAAGGATCTGTGACCCGGGGGGGGGGGGCAATACAGAAATAGAAAATTAAGGAAAGGCTGCAAAAAGGCTTTTTTTCTATGTGTCCCAAATTAGACCCCGGAGTCAGTTGAAAATCCAATTATGACTGAGTTTGAACACATTATGACTTGATTTTTTCAACCAGTTTAAAATTTATGACTGCAACTCCATAAAGAAAATCTAACCAATTTTTTTAACTTCTGCCATTGTGGAATTTTATTTAGGCCACCCAGCAGCAGGCATTGTGTACCTACTGTAGGTATCAAGATCCAGCACTCCATCTCCAGGATTATTCCACTGAACCTAGCCCCTCTAATGAACAGTGTGTAGGCAGAACCCAGCCCCTCTAATGAACAGTGTGTAGGCAGAACCTAGCCCCTCTAATGAACACTGTGCAGGTAGCGTTGGATTTGTATTCCCTTCTCTGTTCACTTTCTCGAGCTGGCACCATTTATATACCCAGAAATCATCCCACTCCCTTCCCCCATGCCAATCCATTATCCCACTGTGCCTATTGTTACCCAGGAGTAGGTCAGGGATAAAGTCCTTCCCTTCTGGGCACTGCCATACCCCCATGGGTGCTTCTGTGTGGTTAGTGCCTAAGGTTGGGATACCTCCTTCCCCTTCCTCATTCACCCCAAGTCAACTGAATCTTTATTCATTTTTACTTAGCCACCCAGGATGGCTTTATGGTAGTCTCTCCAGAAGTGGGAGACTGAATGGGGCTACCAGTTGACCAGCATGGCTGGAAACAAGCCTCGTCTCATGTACCTATCCATAATCCCAGTAACTAAATTTTAAATAAAAGATAAATAAGACTGTAACATTAGTCAACTGCTGCCTGCCATCATGTAATTAAAATCCCTGCTTTTCAGTACCAAAAATGCAACATATAGGAGAGGGTCTGGGAAATTGTGAAAAACAAAACAAAACAGGGACATCCCCAAATATCAAGGTGCCATAACATACACATACGGTACACAAACGCATGGCTGATGCCAGCAATTTAAGAGTCAAAGACAACAAAACAAAAAGTGATTATTAGTGATGTTATGTTTTGTTACACAGCAGGGCTTTTAGATCGACCCTTTCCCAGTAACTCCAGGGCAATTTTACTGTAGATTACATTATTTTTTATGAATGTAATTACTAAGTTGTTTTTTCTTTAATGGCCAATTTAAGTGTATGACAATTGGAAACAATTTCCCTGTAAACTGCACCATTTACCAGTAAAACAGACAGGAACCCTCACACATCTGAATTTCTAAAAGCCAAAACATACAGTAGTGACAGTGTCAGAATCATCAGAATGCCCCATTTACAGGGAATCATCATACAACCTCGAAAATTCACATAATAAACCTCTGCTATCCCACCACACAAAGAAGCAAGTCACCACTGGATGAAAAAATGCAGCCCATGCTGGTCTGGATTGCACTGATCAGAAGGGAGGAAGCTGCTAGGCAGAATTAAACCCCAAGTGAGTTAGCAAGGC
Organism: Neoceratodus forsteri; assembly: GCA_016271365.2. Taxonomy (NCBI): domain Eukaryota; kingdom Metazoa; phylum Chordata; order Ceratodontiformes; family Ceratodontidae; genus Neoceratodus; species Neoceratodus forsteri. The sequence continues at coordinate 70,863,050 of CM057454.1, forward strand.
ACAGACATATAAACAAAACATTTCCCATTCAAAAATGTTGCAGTCTAACAGTATTTAGATTTTTTACCATGGCCTGTTCCATGGGGAAATGCTCCTACACTTGTCAATTATGCCCCAATGCTGCTAGCTCAGGTGGAAATAGCCAGGTTACATACAGGGAGGATGCCATGAATGTGGAACTTGAAAATGTGCCAACATATTGTAAAAATAAATGTTTTTAGCACCAAGACCACCACCAATATCTTCTCCACTGGGGGTTTTATCAGTTATAACACATCTAGTGTTGTATATTTGGCCGTCTTCAGCACCAAGGATCTCTTATAGCCAGGAACTGAAATAGTTAAACTAGGGGTTGGGGGGTGGCAGTTTGGGTGCTATATTTCAAAGCATGAGGCATTTTGGATGTTCCGGGATGCATAGCAGGCACAAGTATTTTCTCTGCATTTCCACATAGGACAATATCTCCCCCCAGAATTCAGGCCTTCTCAATATTAGAGCACATTAAGTACAAAGAAACACCACAAACCACAGCTGGAATTTGATCTTACCTATAACATAGTCTGCTTAGCCTTTTAGTTCTTTTCTTCTGCCTGGGCCTTGCTCCCTTGTCTGCTCAAGTCAGACTACATGAGTGGCACCGGCTGGTGGTCACAGTCTTCTTCAGATCTGAATCCCCACCTGGTTGCATGTTGTTCTTGCCGTGGTTTTGTGGCTTGCCACCTGGTCTGTAGACTGCCTCTGCCTCTGTCTGACTCCTATTCTCTTTTTCTCACCCGGCTCATGTTCTTGTTGACCTTGCTGCCTAGCCTGCAGCCTGTGCCTCTGTTCTCTGCTCCAACTCTCTCTTTTCCTGCCTGGCCACTCACTGTTGCAGTTTTTTTTTTGCTGCTTGACCTACGGTACGGCCTGCTGCCTCAGTCCCACTGACTCCTATACCTCCTACTAGGCTGCTTGCTGGAGCTGGTTGCTGCTATGCTGGACCCCAGGCCACTTGGCCCAGCCTGCCGCATCGACACACTGGTGCGCTGCCACACTCCTCCATCCTCTTCAGGGTGACCCACCCAAGTATGATGACCTCCATCAGTTACGTGGTCATCATCTGTCTCTCCACTCTCCTCCAGTCCCACGGCCGTGCCTCCCAGCACTCACTCATTCCTCAGTGCCCAGGGCAGACCCTGGCCTGCTCAGTTTCTGCTCCCTGGAGTGTTCCTCTCTGGACTTGACTCCGGGAGACACCTGTCCCGACGTCCTCCCTTCTCCTGACCCATTCTCCATCCATTTCTCCCTCTCTCTCAGTCTCTGTCTCTCCTCCTGTCCCTGGTGGTCAAGACCATCAAGTGGTTACCGCCGAATTGTGCAGCAAACCCCGTCCCAGCAGACACTCTGGATTTGGTTCCTCCAGTCCACCCACTCCATTCTCTGCCGACTGACTGTCTCAATGCTTCAGCTCATGTGCAGCCTGCACAATTCCTGCCTCCTCCCTCTCTCTCTCTCGTACACTTTTGGAGGAGGATTGGCACCGAGGAGCCATACCACAATTTGGTTGGTGGCTGAAGGGCTGTGCAAATTTAGAAAAAAAAAAAGTCTGCAGCACTTTGCATAGGATAGGATGTATGTGGAGTTCTGTGGCCAGAGCAAATCCTTTTTTGTCACTCGTGATCCTTTTTTCCTTTGAATGAAAAAGGATTCATGAAAAAGGATCTTATAGAGTGACAAAAAAGAATTTAAATAGTTAGAAAAAAATGTTCAGAGGGCATGGAATCTATAAAAAAAATACTAAGTGAAGTTCATCAGCTCCCGATGAGCAAGATACATGTTTGGATGTCTGTAAAAGGTATCCCTGGGCAGAGTTATGGCAGTTTGTTGTGTGAAGAAAGAGAAAAGATGGCAGCTCATGAAAAAGGAATTTTTTTTCTAGTGAAAAAGGATTGGCCACTCATGAAAAAGAATCCTTTTCGTGAGGCCAAATCCTTTGGAGAACTTTATACTTCTATCCTGGAGAGTGCTCTTCCCATTGAAAATATTGGGAACTTAAAAATTGAATACGTTTGCAACAGATTAATATTTTTTCACCAAACAAATGCATGGTAGTTCTGTTACCCAAGTTGTTTCTAGCATAAATAAATTACACCAAAATTCCACACCGTCTGTGCACAAGGCAATGAGGAAAAAACTGCAAAAAGTGGCGACTTTTACGTTTTTGCACTGTCTGGATCTCCGAATCCACACATCCAATTGGAACGAAGTTTGTCATGTCAAGAGATCTATACCATGGGACAGGGCATACCAAATTTTGTGCAAATCCATTGATAGTTGCAAAGTTATTAAAGTGCAAAATTTGAGGTTTACCATTAAACATGCTACTCAACCCTAACTATAGGGGCAGTCGTGCTTCTATAATATATATTTTTTTTGTTATAGCCCAAGATGAGATTTTAGGCTCTAGTTCATCCTCCACTTCCAGTCCTCCTGGGTATCCACCCAAACCACCCCCTGCAAACTCCACTTCCCTACCCCCCCCAAAAAAAAATCGTCTTCAGATTAGTTCCCATTGCAGAATGCCTGCCAGGCCCTGCTACTGCTCCAGTCTCTGCCTCTGTCTCTGTCTCTCGCTCTGATTTTCTAAAGAAATTTTCTTTCAGATAATTTTTGTCAGTGCAGTTTAGTTCTAGTACCCCCACCCTCATGCCCATGGCCTGGATTGCCTCTTGCCAGTATCTGCTACTACTCCTGTTTCTGTCTGGCCCTGATTTTCTTAAAGATATTATTTTCTTTCAGGTAGTTTTTTTTCAGACAGTTTAGCTGTTGTCCCACTCCTACCCCAACGCCCATGGTCTAGACTGCCTCATGCTCCAGTCTCTGTCAGGAATTTTCTTTAGTGCATTTTAGCAAATTTCCAGTCCCCCTTCTGCCCAAAGTGCCTAGTGCCCAGTGCCTATGGCCAGGACTGCCTCCTGTTGGGCTCTACTACTGCTCCAGTCTCCACCTCTCTCTGATTTTCCTTTCAAGTTATTATTTTAAGTTATTTTTTTTCAGTGCAGCTTAGATGTAGTCCCTCTCCTGCTCAGTGCCCATGGCCAGGCCTTGCTACTGCTCCAGTCTTCATCTCTCTCTCAGTAAGTATTTTTTTCGGTTAAATTATTTTTATTTTGGGGTTTAAAAAATGCAAGCCTGTAAAGCCACCAAGCTGAGCCAACCATCACTCACTGTCTCTCATCTCACTCTCTCTGTCAGTGTTTCAGCTCTGTGGTGCTGCTGCTGCTGCAGCATGTTACAGATTCTCCAGGACCACTCCTCAGCAGCCAGCCAGTATGCTTCCCATCGATTCCCTTCCCTGACAGGTACCAGATTTAGCCCAAGACAACCTCCAGTATTTAATGATATTGAATGATTTGCTTACTGCCCCAATCCCACTTCCAGTTTTTCTCTCCACTGTCTCTGGGTCCCACCTCCTTGAGCCAGCCAGCATAACTCTTTCTGTCATCCCTGTATTGTCCTTATCCCCTTCCACTGAGCCCTCTAAACAGCCTCCAAAGTCCAGCCTCCACCATTCTTGCCTTTACCTTGCCTACCTGCCGCATATCCTTACTCTCTCTCCCCCCCCTCCGAGTCCTCTTGACAAGCTGCGAGCAGGATTATACAGATCCCTAGTGCACTGTCTGCATCCCTGCTGCCTTCATACATGATATCATGGAGCCCAAAGGACAATGGCCATTTGGTCAGGATTATGCAACAGGAGGGTCAGCAATGAGTCAGACCAACTGTGGCCTGATTCTGGCCTACCAGTTTGGTCCAGGCAATATCAGGCTATCCTGAATCTGTAACCCGGCCTGCTGCACATTCCTGTCAAGTAATATCATAAAATACTGCAGAGGAAGCATGAGTCCCCTGAGGGGTTCAAGAGGCTTGCAAAACTTGCAGTGTTTTGTGTTTACAGTCCAACAGAGATCAGTTTAGTATTCCAGCCAGAGGACAGATTTGGGGAAGAAGGGGTCAATAATAGTGGCAAGAAAATGATAGATGTGATCCCCATACCAAACACATATCAACTCCTTCCAACATTCTCCACATTGAAAGCGATGAGCAGTTTGCTGACATCAGTATTCTTATCACAGACTTCTAGTGTGCTCACACTCTAGTTATCACTAACACACTTAAATCCTTGTACTTTATTTTCCAAATCCTTTAGTTCTGTGCAAAACCTCTTCTACAGCAGCTCTATACATCCCTTTGGAGATTCCATTGATTGAAAGGGTTCTCCTGGGGTCAGTCCTCTCCTTTCAGCACCAGTCCTCCAACTCAGAATGTTTTATGGTGAATATGTGTGGTACAGACATTTATAGACAACTCCCTTGGTGGATTGCAGGAATGCATCTGAATGTAATAGCCATCCCACACCCTTGGAGAAAATTTGCACCTCTCAAGGGGGCCAGTTTGTGTTATTAACATTAAGCTACTGAAGTCAATAATTGCATGTTGCGTCCACCTAGGGTAGTACTTGGGGTCCAGACCTCTCTCTCAGGGCTGAAGAAAAAAATAATCCTGTTACTCAAATGTTGTATTTGTCAGGTAACACCCCCCACACAGACAAAGCATAAAACCACCCAGCAATGATACAACAAATAAATAAGCTGCTTTATTAAAAGGGAAGGGTATAAAAGGACAAAGGAGCAGAAGAGAAAATGGGGAAATTATACTCTATGCAAGAGGCATGTGATTTATCCCATGCCACACTCCTGCCAGCAAGTCTCAATCCCTACAGCTGTTGCACTTGACTTTAACCCAAGGGCCTTTATCAGTGGGTGCCTCACTGAGGTGCTGAGTCTAGATCAGTTCTTCAGCTATCCCACAGTGTTTGTTGACACGCTAAATTGCTGAACGATTGATGAAAAAATAAATACAAGTATAGATGGGCCTCTATTTGTAATCCCAACAGGCAAGCATTGAACCCCTGGATGTTCTGCATGGTCTTTTGCCTAGGCCTTGATACAGTCACACAGTGTCCAAACCTCATGACCATATCTATCTAACTAACTACTTGTAGCAGGCTCAAAGGCCTGTCTTGTACTCATGATTGTCTTCACTTGGCTGATTGTTGTTATCCGATCACTCCTGCTGCTTCATGCCATGTTTTCTGGCTCATCAACCTCCAGTATTTCACTGCCTAACATCACCTAGTGGATGGAACACCTACACCCGGGTAGAATGCCATTTGGCAGTGGCCCTCTGTGGCTCCTCATGACAGAGAGTTGGATGCAGGTTTTCACTTCCCCACTTTTCCACCTCTGTGGCTCGTTCAGGAACCTGTTAGGCCATGACTGTACAGACTGAGTTCTGCAAGTTGACTTGGTGCCAACAGGACACAGATTAACCATTGTCACCCCGATTTCTGTCACAATGTCTTTCTCTAATTTGTAGTGTCACAGCGCAAACACTGTCCTCCTTTGATATAAGCAACGTTAATGTGCACCTTACTGGCCTACCAGTCCCATGGTGATACTGGAAGCCGTGATTTCAATGATCACTCTCTCCTGGTGGAAGTTCCTGAGATTGTTACACAGAGCCCAGGTCAATGGCATAAAAATCCAGATTGCTGGCACCCTACCCCTTTTGTTGGGAGATCTTTTCCATCCTCTTGACTGATGTAGAATTCACTGGCAAGCCATTCAGCATTCCATTTCCCTGTGGGTGCAACTGAGCCGAGTGAAAAGCTGAACTCCTTATTGGGTGCAGTTCTTGGGCAATAATCCATGCCATTGACCCCCTGAAACAACAGAAAGTCACAAGTCATAGAGCATGCTTAGGATGTAAAGTGTCATGTTTGTTAGCTCTGTCTTGTTCCTGCACTGTCTTTAGTTCCATATTTCTAAGGTGAAACCAGTATGGGGCTACACACTTTTAAAGGACACAAAAGTGGTTCTACCACAGTATTGATGTCACTACTATGACACAACATTTCTACCTTGTGTCATTTCAAATTCAGCAGATGCTGAACTGCAACCCCCAACACAGATTCTCCCATTTATTTGCAATTTCTGAAGAAAAAATGGCATGCTTCTCTGTAACCCCCCACATGGTGCAAGGAAACATACTTAGTAAACTAAATTCCTATTTAATGTTGTTTGGCTCAGTCAGCCAGAAGCAGAAAAATTACAAAAAAAAGAATTAAAAGTCGTGTTCACGTATGGAGGGTATACTGGACATTTTTCTATTTATTTTCAGGAATCATATACTGTATTGTACTATTAAAAATAATGGATGGAAAACTATACAGACAAGGCTTGTATTTCCATAGTGGGGTGCTGATGACAACTGAGAGTCCCAAGCTGCCTTCTCAAGATCTATGATAGTGATCAGAATGCCTAGGTGGAACTACAACCTTGTTGAGTATGCTGTCATCCATTATTCTATTTATTATTGCAGACTCATTAATATGTGGAACACAAACAACAGATGAGCTCTTGGAAAACCAGAGCGGGTGCTAGTTAAATCCAAGCCAGGCCATAATTAATATGTGGAATTGTCTCTGCAGTGGAAAGTATATTGGTGTCACATCAATTGTACTGTCAGTTATAAGATATCATTACATTGTCTCAACCAATCTGGCACCAAAATTAGCGTTACTATTTTGACCATGGGGCCAACCCTTGACACACCGAGTCCTAAAAGCTCTGTTTCTGTTTTACTTAATTTGTTTCACACTCCTACTGTATCAGTCCTGAAAATCTCTACTCTGGCTGGCACTAAGTGACATTGGCATTCTGTACCCTCGGGTCTGAAAGAAATGACTTTAAAAAGGGTGGAAATGTCCAAGCTTTCAAACTGGCATCTTGAGTTTAGGAGCAGAATCAGGGTGCCCGATGTGGCCAGACAGGTTGACAGCACCTTCCAACCCAGGGTGGGGGTAGAATTGCCACCACCACATTGACCCCAATACTGGGCCAAGGAGCTTGCTTCTTCCAGGGTAAGCTGTGTGCATGTGAGGCTCATATTAGGCTGTGTGGTGTCATTATGTGGGAGCAAGGTGGTGGTGGGGCAGAAGAAAAGCAGCAGAGCAAAATACTGGACACCATCTGAATAACAGCCCAGGTACTGTACACTCAGGCTTCCTGTCATGGAGCCTGTCACCTGACTGATTCCCAACTCACCAACACCATGGGTGAAGCCATGATGGAACAGCAGTAGCTAGGATCATGGAGGCTGGGGATGTGTGGTCGCCCGAGGCCAGAAGGAAGTTGGCATATATGCATGCATATGACAGAAACCTATAAATACCTCAAGGGGGTTAATAAGGTACAGGAGTGTAGTATGTTTCAGAGGAGAAGGTGCATGAGAACAAGGGGGCATGCAGTGAAGCTGGAAAGGGGAAACTTAGGAGGGATGTGAGGAAGTATTTCTTCACTGAAAGAGTGGTGGATGTCTGGAACAGTCTTCCAGCAGAGGTTATTGGGGTGAAAACCATGGCAGGCTTCAACCATGCATGGAATAGGCACAATAGAATTTTGTAGAAAGCCGGGGGTTGTAGTTGGAGGTCAGGTAGGGTCTATGTTTCTATGAAGATGGGAGAAAAAGCAGTCTAGAAAATAACTTGGAAAAATCTCATCTTTCTGTTTTTGCTAAATATTCCCATCCATAACTGGTTCACAACTCATTCCTTCTTTCCACTAAGGGAGACATGATCTGGGCTTGTGGGAGAAGCACTCCAACAGCGACTCAGGACGTTAGGCTTCTGACCGGGGGGGGGGGTTACCTGCCTCTTTATAGCAATTCTCTTCATAACAACTGACAGTTTTTTTCACCAAATCCCCTTGCCCGCCCTCCTCGCATTCTGAGTTTCCAACAAGTGCCCTGGCAAGTGCTATAAGAGCTGCCATGAACGTATGTCATTTGTGATGTCAAGGCTGCTCAGGGGGCAGTGATGCTATAGTGGGTGCTCTCTGATCCTCCATCCCTGTAGAGTCACTCAAATTCTGCTGCACTGAGGAAGGGTGCCCTGAGATCGATGAATGATAATGTGGTCTACAGGCATGGCAAATTGCTCACTGCATGACCTTGAGCTACTGATGTGACCGATCTGTGCTTCTGTCCCTTCTAGACAGTTCCATAACTGGTAGAAGCAGAAATCCATTATAAATAATGTGCTGTACCACAGTTGGCTATCTTCAGTTAATAAATGTGAACAAAAAAAAAATACCACTGGACGACATGAACAAAAAATACCAGTGGACTAGTGGGCCCATTCACAGGAATGGCAGAACTGGAACACGACATTGTCCTGAGAGTGGAATGGGTAAAACTAAACCATATGTTATTGAGAAGAGACTGATTAAAAAAATAACCCACAAAAGGAACATGTAACAATATCTTAACTGATATGGTCTTGTCAGGGTCCCCTTGTTGTTTTCCTATATGCCAAATGGAAGACCTGACATCTTTCCTTATCATGTTTGTCTTAATAACAGTTTTTCCTGAAGAACATGAGTTTATTTTCCATGGAGGAGGAGGAGGAGAATCGGCTGGCAAATTTCGACGAACTGGACCTTGAAGATGTGTCAGAAAGGGTATGTACTAGACAACTCGTGTGTTTACATGAAGGCATTAAGTGATATTTACTGGACATTTTAAAATGTCAGTGGGAGTTTCAGATGTGTATGTGTGCTTGCATGCTTGCACGTATGAGTAACCTCCTTCTTCTAAAGAGTACGGTAGTCCTCTAGGTACCTTCCCAGTATTTGTAGCAGCTGTTCAGTATAGTGATATGGTTGGTGCTGGTGTGGACTCAGACTTGTGAGGAACTATGCAGACAACCAGCTAACTCAAAAGCGAATATCTTTGATTTTCTTTTATTTCATCGAATGTTGCACATAGATCACCATGTCATGGACAAGGACCCCTGATGTTTTGTCCTCTATAGGGGCTTCTTCAGGATGACATGGTGTGCTTTTTCTTTTTTTTTGTATTTCTCCAATGTTCTTCTTATTGGCTTCTATCCATACAAAGTCAGCATGTCTGCTCTGTGTTCTTTCCTAAGGAATAACGTGTATTTTTTGCTCTCACCTGCAGCCTAGATGGTGTGGAATTTTTTCACAACATTTTCAGGTTTAATGGGGCCTGTGCCAAAGGTGTGCTTTCAAAGGTTTGGTAAAAAAAAAATATTATACCCTTTTAGAGTTATAACGATTTTTCAGTTAGCATTCATGTTCTCTTGCAAGTAAACCACACTCAAGGCAATCACTCAGATATGAGCCTCAGTGATTGCCCTAAGTGCTTTTTACATGTAAAATTTCTTAGTAACTGGCTGGCCGCTTCTTACAGCACCACTCCCACACCTTGAGCATGACTTTTTGTTATTTTTTTGTAACATTCAAGTTCGACTGGTAAAAAAAACTATCACAAAAGGTAAAAAGAAAACCTATTGTGAAAGGTAAAAAACATATCATGAGTGCTTATTTGCCTTATTTACTTGTCATGGGGAAAAATATTGATTGTCTGGAAATTAAGCATTCGCGATGGCTGCCATTTTCTTTTCACTTTTTAAACTTACAAACACCGAAAATGCATAAAAATGATGTCTTTTTAAAAAAAAACAAAAAAACACCTGAACCTAGCTAAATGGAGCCGTTTTGCTAGATTGGTTTGTGTGTGTGTTTTTCAAAAATTGCCAGAAATACATTTTCCGTGCACCCAAAAATTAAGGGAGCCCAGCTTACCGCAGGAGCAGGTCACCCATGTTGTTCTCTGTAGGAGAACAGCAGGACTTTCTTGAGTTTTGCAGCCACAACTGGAACTTATGCTGTGGGCTGCACTGAGAGCAGTGAGCTGCCGTTTCCCTAGTGTCTCGTGGCACCTCCCCCCACCATCGTCTGATCACCGGACCCATATTTCTATAATGTTTCCTTGGTATCTAGTGGCAACCCCCAACCTCCAATTGCTGTCCCTGTATTTGTATAGTGTTTCATGTGTCTAGTGGCACCCCCTGCCATCTAATCTCCTAACCCTTATTTATATTATGTTCCCCTGGTGTCTAGTGGCACCCCCCACCCTCCAATTGCCATCCCCATATTTGTATAATGTTTTCCTGGTATCTAGTGGTATCCCTGCCCTCTGATTGCCATCCCCATATTTGTAAAGTGTTTCTCTGGTGTCTAGTGGCACCCCCTGCCCGTCGACTGCCATCCCTGTATTGCTGTAACGTTTCCCTGATGTCTGTTGGCACCCCTTGCCCTCCAACCACTGTCACCATATTAGTTTTGCAAATCTGACCTGTAATAAAGAAAATGGTCATGCTATGTTTTTTTCTTTAAGCCTGTAAAAAGATCTGACCCCTGCCACCCAACCTCTCACTCAGCAGTCACCACCCTATAGCCGAAATACAGGCCCTGCACACACTCACTCACCTGAACAGATCCCATGTTGTATATCCACTCTCTGAGCAAAGACACGTCTTGCTGCTGGGACCGGAGGCTGCGTAAGGGAAGTGTGGTTCAATGTGTTTCAGTGGGGTTTTGAACTTTGATGCATAGCTTTGTCATTTTTGCATATTTTGGCCCCAGATTTTCAACATGGCCTTTGTCGGACCCCAACTCATGAATAATGGTGGAGTAATCATGCAAATCAGGCCCGAAAGGCAAGTTTGCATTCATGTTGCAAAATCACCATTCGGCAGGAAATTGAAACTTTTCGCTGCCTTTGTTCATGAAGAGGGGCCATAAGAAGGCTAAGTTTAAAAATTGGGTTAAAATCTGTAAAAAATGGCAAAGTTAAGCAAGTAAATTGAAAGTTTTCTGCACTCTCTCATAACTTTGGTAATTTTAAATATTTTGACCCCAGATTTTCAACATAGCCATTTGTTTTACACCACCTTATGCACATGACGGCTGTCATTTTTCACATCCTGGCCTAAATGTGTTTTTGTACCCATGGCACAGAAAGACATTTTGTCAGGGATTTGAAAAGTTTCACCTACCAGGTACATGAGGTGGGATAATAAGATGGCTATGCTAGAAAGTTGGTGTACAAATATGGTAAAATGCCCAGGTTATGACTGAACATTGCAGTATTTCAGCATTCACTCATGCATTTGCTAATTTTCAATATTTGCTCATTTTCAATACTTTGACTCCAAACTTTCAACATATCAGTTTATCCACACCACCTCATAAATATGACGGGTATCATTTTTTAAATCTTGGCTGAGACATGTTTTCACTTATGTGGTGCTAGATGACATTTCTGCTAATATACTATAAATGACACATGTCAAATGACTATCTTGAAAATTTTGGGTCAACATTTAAAAAAAGAGGGAATATGTGAAGAGTGAATGTGCCAGGCCCTGCACTTCTGTAGGTGGACGGAGTCTTTTCATAGCACACATCAGCACCTGTTCACGCAGGTTCTTTTGGAACCTGTGTAAATGAGGATATCACTCCACTATCTCAAAAAGAAAGGAAGTTCTTTGCAAAAAACTTTGTTAATGTACCAGTTAGGGTAACTTGACGCCACAAAAGTCATTGGTCTCCTGACTTTTGGCGAATCAGAGGTGGGGTTTTCCTTGGGGTTGTCAGCCCTAATGCTCATCCCATTTCATGAGCAAACAACATCACACATGATCTTCTTTCTTCACATAGGGCCCACAGGGTGGGCCCTGTGTGAAGAAAGCAACAATAAATTGGGTTGGCAACGTGTGGTGAGACATACTTCTCTATCTTTGAAGAATGTATCACTATGAGGCACGGACTTGGGGCTGTGTGTTGTGCTTCAGACTGGAGGCTACGGGCTGGGGGAGGGGTGAGCATTAGGGTTGATAACTCTAAGGAAGACCCCACCACTGATTCACCAATACTCTGAGACCCAAATCCTAATATTTTTTCCTAATGCTGTTTGGGGGTGGGGTCGGAGTTAGGTTGAAAACCTAACACCACATTTCCTACTTTTGTATGCTAAGTTACCCTAACAAGTTTTTTGCAAAGAAGATATACTAACACATAGATATACAGAGAATGAATACTAGGAAAGCGTTGTATATGAGGATATAATACCATCGAGGGGGCAGTTTATTGAGCTAATTAGCACTCTTGATGGCATTATATCCTCATCTGTTACACTTTCCTAGCATTTGTTTTATATAATACATTAGCATGTCTGACATACAGAGACAGAGACATATGTGCTGTTTAGCTGTATTTATTGTTTATATTTGCTCATCAGTTATGTTCATTAATGGCTGTTTAGGTAGTTTCAGTCACTGACATATTGTTTTTCTTGTTCAGTTTAATTAGTATCAGCTACTTTTAATCAGAGCCACAGATTTAGTTAATAATTTTGTTGGTCTTTGACTTTCGTTTTTGGAGGCTGATATAGATTTTAACAGTCATAGTTTGTATAGTTTCCTAGTAGGTTTATTATGTTTCCTTTTGTTGTGAGATTTAGTTGCAGCTGATTGGGAGCTTGTGTAGTTTGTTGTCATAGGATACTCCCTTTCATTTGATGTGTTGTGGTTCTGTGAGCTCCGAGGATCTTTGAGTTCCGGGGGTTGGGAATGGAAGTTTTACTTTTTTCATTCATGTTTATGTACAGTATATTGGTGCTGGGATTTCCTTGTGCCTAGTGTAGGAGGTATGCGTACTGTGGGCTGACGTCATCCAATATGGCGTCATGATGTAAGTATACTGTTTAGGCTGGCGTATCTGTGTTTGTGTCGTAGAGGAGGATGGAGGGCTTCCTTTTAAATTGTGCCTCTGGGCATTGCCCATTTCTGCAGGTAGGATTCTCCGATTGGGTGCCGAGGTTTCAAACTACAGTTCAAACAGCAGCTCTGGGTATAAATTTCGGCATTTTAGCCACAGTTGCCCTTTTAGCAGCTGTTTGTTTAGCATGGTCTGCATCAGCATGGGTGATGTATTCCTCATGGCTGGCATTCCGTGGAGCTGCAGCATGTTTATTTTTCTCAGCAGGTACATTTTTATTTATTTATTTATTGATTGATTGATGTGTCGGAATTAAACACCTTTGAACCAAAGGCTCATTTCCAAAGACTCCACATCAAGAGACAATACAGTGCGACGGTACAGTGAAACAGGTTACATACAGAGTAGTGGTAACAGCATAGTGGAAATAAACAGCAGGGATGTCCTATACAATGGCGTAGCTAATCGGGTACACATTACATCAAACAACAACACAAAAAAATACAAATAATGAACTATACCAGCTAGACACAGAGTAGTTACATAGGCAATTAATATGTACAAGGCAGAGTATTCATTGATGGAGAGCCTATTCAATGGCGTAGCTAGGCCATCATATTTAGCAACAGTGGCAGAAGTAGTGGAGTAATCACAGTTACATAAGTGGGAGGCAAAGAGATGTTGCCGGAGGGCGGTCTTAAAGGGCCCAATCCGCTTTTCCGAAGTGATGCAAGGAGGGAGTGAGTTAAGCCAATTGGGAGCTCTGTAACAGAAGGACCTCATACATTGATTCTGACCTGTTTTTAAAGGTTAAGGAGGTGTTCTGTGGAGCTGCCGTATGCTCATATTTTTCAGCAAGTACGCAATTTGAAACTGACCTCTTTTTCATGTTTAGTTTGCTGATTCTGTGTTGGATTTTTTTCTTTATGTTTTTGCAGTTTGACTAAGGAAGTTTTTGATGTACTTGGCTTGTTGGGCTGTGTTTTTGTGTCTAGTGGGCATAGCAGCTTATCATTTGGGGGTATTGCTGTGTCCCAGAAGAGTCAGATGCTGGTGTTTCAGTTTTGGTTATTGCAGGAATTTCTTGTTTTTGTTTGAGTTCAGGTTCTGATTTTGGTGGTGCCATGTTTGTGGCAAATATATTGAATATTCATTTTTTGTTTGTTTTCAGAGACAGTGGCATAGGTATTTATAGACTGAAAGCTTTTATAACTAGAGATTGGTGCTATTTCAGTGGTGGGAGGCTGTAATCCATAAGCATTTCAATTGATGTTTTTCTTGTATCGTGATTGAGTATCCGTTTGTTTTTTGGTAGTCCTGCAGATTGTTGTATTGTTTTCATTATGTTCCATAGTTTATTTTTGCCTACTTTCATGTTTCTGAAACAGAGTGATTGTGGGGTGTCGTTCACATTTGGTGTTAGGTAGAATGGAGCGTCATTATTGCTCATTGCTTCTGGTTTGGTTTTGGCATATTTTTCATAACCTGTAATTAGATTACATTCTGGATTTTGAATGTTTTGATATATTTTGGGTTTTATTGCTCTAATTTCTCATGGGTTGATACCGGTCCTGGTTTTTGTCTGTCTTTCTGTGTATTTGAGATATTTCTGTTCTGTGGCGCCTTTTTTTTTTAAGCTATGTGTCACCACACTGTAGGTTGTATTGTTCTGTTGTTCATAATGCAAAGTGTACTCCACTATTGAAGAAGAGCATATTCTGTAATGCTGTTGGTGGTGTAGTCCTGTGGTTCCTGTGTTGTAGAGTGTGTCAATTTCGAATTTGTTAGAGGTTTGGCTTTGTTCGGTCTGTTTCCTTTGCCTCCTGTTTTTCAGATGTTTTTGATTTGCATTCATTGTCTTGATAGTTTCTGTAAATATTGTGGTTTTGTGACGATAAATGGTGTATGGGTAATTTTCTGTTACAAAGTGTCTGTCCCAGGCTTCCTAGTATTCCTCATATGGTTCCTGGTTTGTACTCTGATCAAGTTGTTTTTTTATGTGTAAAAATGAAATTTGCCAGCATTGTATCCAGTTCTTTCAGTGGATTGTCCAAGAGGTCTTGGTTTTCTCTGTGGTTTGCAAGGTAGGTTTTGATTATTTTGACATTGAATTTTTTTATAGTATTTCTATATTCTTGCTGTTTGATAAATTCCAAGCATTCTTGGTCTGTGTGACTTTCAGCCATTTTGCTTCAATTTGTAACAAATCTAAGTTGGTTTGGGTATTGAGGGTGTTTTATAGGGGTTAATTGGTTATTGGTTTTGGTGTGTTAGTATTGATTGGAAGTAGATGTTTGTCATTTTGTATTTGGGATTTTTGTGTTTTTGGTGAAGTCTTTAGTTGTATATGAGTTTAATTGCTTTGGCATATGTTTAATTGCCATCATATATTACTATAACTGGTGTCGTATATGGGGAAATAAATTACAGTTTTTCATAATGGGATTGGAGTCACATCCATGTATTATGCAAGCAATAATACCCGATGGGCTGGGCAGTATTGGGCAATACCGGACCGCCCAAGGGCATTATGAGGCCTGATGCTGCAGGCTTTGTGCTTAGAAAATGGGCTTTCAGTTTTGTTTGTTTTTTAATAAAAATGGTTTCATAAGGAAAAAGAGGGTAAATTATTAATAAACATATTAAAAATAGCAGTCTCTGTAAAATAGTACCTTTAATGAAATGCCACTAGAGGGTGCTGTAACTTATGGTAAGCCTGGTTTTCATCTCTCTTTTGTATGGATTCGTTTTTTAGTCACCCCACCTCCCCCATCAGTTTAGTTTATTTGTAGCATTACATTTTTTCCCCTAAGAAATGGTTATGTGGATCAGTGTCAGCGGCTAGTGATTGACTGAACCAGGAAGTGAGGATGACAGCACGCCAGGGGAGCAGGACATGACAGTGCATTGGAGGTTGAGAAAGATGGTGCCAAAAAATAATGTTTCACTGTAAAAACAGGTACATGTACTGCTGTGCTATTTCAACAGGGGAACTCAGCAGGGTTACAACTGCAACAGGAGAATGTATCTGAGAAGTTTCACATGTCATTGATGGAGACGCGCTGCCGGCTTTGTACAGCTAGTTGATCAGCGGGTGAATGAAAAGATTTTAGCAGGTTACTGTGGGAGTAAAAATGACCTCTTATTATAAATATACGTTCTGCCGGTGAACGGAAGGGTTTGTGAGATGGGGGGGATGGGAGGGAGACACTGGCCTTTATATGCTGCTCAGTATATTTCAGTTAGCGAGAAAAGAAAATGGCGGTTTTGCAGTTTGAATGTTCTGCTGCCCATTAATATTGGTGATGTGGCTGGTTGGCACTGGGACATTTTCTGACCTGGGCGTCTATCGAAAGTTAATGTACCCCCCTGATGTGGCTCTCAGCCAATGAGAGAGCTTCTCATATTTAGCCCATTTTCTAAATACACATGAACACATAGATATATCTCATCTCTATAGCAACACACACACACACAAACCTTCCTTCCTACTCATTCATGAAAAACTGCCTTTGTTTCCCTGCAACATATGTCGATTCCCTACCCCTGAAATCATGGACAAAGGATTACAGGCAGAGAAACACTACTTAAAAATATAGAATAGTGTATGGGGGCCCATACACAACATAGAGGATTGTGTATGAGCAGTCATACACAACTGGGTTATTCTTGAATCAAGCCATTTCCCTGGTAATAGTAGACCTTGAGAGCGAAGCTCGAGAGGTCTCCTGTTAACAGGGAAATGGTGAGATTCAAGAATAACCTGGTATGTGTATGACTGCTCATACACAATCTTTTATAGTGTATGGGCAGTCATGGTTATGATTCGGATGAAAAAAAAATGCCCAGAATGAAAGAAAGAAAGAAAGAAAGAGTTTTCTTATCTGCCACTATCCTGCTGTGAGACTTTCCCCTTCACGGATCTAACTGCAGTCAAATCAAGGCTGATTGGTGGATGCGGATGAATTTTTTTATTTGTCACTTTGCGGATTTAGTTTGTTTACTGCTGCTTTTTTTTGGGGGGTGGGGCGTAATGCTGTTGACTGCTGCTGCTGTCTCCGTCGTATACCAACTCAGAACCATGAGGCGTCGAGACAGGCAATGGCAACCGCTACTCAAGGGCTTTGAGGCGCGAGACAGCATTCCATTTTGTTGTGCTGTACTACTGATGTACTGAGTGCAGCACAACAGCCAGTATGATGGAGTAAGTGCTGCACAACAGCCAGTATGATGGAGTGAGTGTAGCACAACAGCCAGTATGACGGAGTGAGTGCAGCACAACAGCCTGTAGGACGGAGTGAGTGAAGCACAACAACACTATTACGGGCATGGATTTCCATGCTGAATAACGTTCCACCATACACTATAAGGCTTCTCTTTCACTGAGTGGTTACTATGATTAGGGTTTCCACCTGTCAGGTTTTTTACCTGGTGATCAGGTTTTCAGGGTCCCTATCAGGTAATCCAGTTTTGCTCTGTGCTGGTCAGGCTTTTTAGCTATTTTGAGCGCTGAAATACTTTTGAAACAGATTTTGTCATATCATTCATTGTTTCAACTGCATGTCCAGCTTACAAGCAAGTTCTGTTGACAATATAGCCCTTTGTTTGTGAGAGCAGTCAACCAGGGAGGTGTAAAGTATGGCCATTAACACCATTAGCACTTATTTAACCTAATCTTTTCCACTGCACCTTATAGTGGCAAAGCTGGGCAAAAAGCCTGCCCTACCTTTTGTAACAGTAACAGAGCCAGTTGTCTTCCACTTTCATTTGCTTGTAAACATTTTCATCTCCAGGAGAATTCAGGCATGTTTAAATGTTTACATTATTTTTCCTCAAGAAAAAAGTATGGTCACTTCTTTGGCTTTGAAATAGTACCGTGGACATGAAAAGGAAATGGAGCCAGAAACAAATATAAAGTACAGATTACAGGAAACAAATTTGTTATGTGTTATTATATACCATATTTACTATTGTATGCTGTTTACAGTATTTCCCTTGTCTACCCCCAGATCATATATGTAAATGAGATTTCTTTTATATTTGTGTGTTTATCTGGTAAACCAAGGACAAAAAAAAATAATATGTAAATAAATCAATAACTAGGAAGAATATAGGAAAGTAACTTTAACGGGTACAGTACAGTATCTTAAGATTTTTGTTGAACTGCTGCTTTAAGTGTTATCTTTTATTGATATAACAAATGGCTTTCTAGGAGGAGCAATGCATGATGAGTTATGAAAAAGGGTGAGGCAAGGAGCGGAGCTTAAGATTCGGTTTTTGCCTCATCCAAAGGTGGCAACCCTAACCACGATGACAAGAACCTCAAGAAGTCTGTCTGTTGTCATAGTAACCACATGGTGAACAAAATAGTCTTGTTGTGTATGAGGGCTCCCAAACACATAAAAAAAAATGCTGCCTTAAATAGAGACAACTGTGATTACTCTTACAATTCTCTGGTTCAGCATTCCACTCTCCACTGTTACCCGACTGAGTCACGGTCACACTACAACTGCCCTCCAAACTGTGCACCACCACCACACATAAAAAAAAAAAAATTTCCAACAGCTGACTGCTGTGTAGTTTCTTTTCTTTTTAGTGCCATTTTTTTTAATTAACAGCAGTGCATGCTTGGGTATAGCACTACCGCTAGTAGCATGAGTGTAACACAGCTGAGGTGCTATATTGTTTCATGACATCTGTACTGCAGCACAATGAAAAGTAATCCTGATGCAGTATGAATGTCACTACTACAGCAGAATAACTTTTGAGAGACTACTGAAATCAGGACTTAACAAGGTAGGACTACAGACTGTAATGGCAATATTAACCCAAGTCAGACTCATAACTCTGGTAAAAGGATGATGAAACCATTGTCTAAACAAAAGAAGGCTGACAAAATGTTATTATTCAGATCTCAGCTCTTCTGTGACAGTAGACCAATCTATGAGGAATCCCTATGAATTGGTACCAGTTTGTACAGAATGGAGGGACAGACAGGATGGGCTTGGGGAGTAAGTTTGTTTGTTTATTCAAGGTTGAAACCATTGAGTATGAACTCATTCACTTTGGTGACCTTTCACAAATACACACATACATGAAAACATAAATAGACAATAAATACACAGTTAATTGAAACAGTTAGTTACAAGGCTTTTGCAAGGAAGACAAAGACTTTTTCAGTGCAAAAAAAGAAGGAGGTTATCTAGTCTGTTTCCTAAATTCATTTGGAAGACCATTCCAACAAGCTGAGACATAGTAACTAAAGTAGGATTGGGAACACTTAGTTTTTGTTAAGGGAACTAACATTTCTCTTGCACAAGAATTTCTCAGGAAGGGTTCAATGTTCCTGAAACTTATGCTATCTCTAAGATATGTAGGAATCAATTCCAGACCACATTTGTATGCAAAAAGCCACTTATGCACTTCCTTTCTACTACGTAAGGACAACCACCCTAGCTGTTTATACATTTCACAATGATGCATAAGTCTGGGGCATTTTAGCACCAATCTGGCTAACCTGTTAAATAAAATATCCAACCTAGATAGCCAGTCACTGATTGCATTATTGTATAAGATGTCTCCATAATCTATGAGTGGCAAAATCTGAACTTTAATGATAAGATTTAAGGTTTCAGGGCCAAAACAGTTTTTATTTCTATATAAAAAGCCCACCCTTTTGCTCTCCTGAGTAATGAGATTATCAACATGTGTGTTTCTGGAACCCAGTTTATCTAACCAAAACCCCAAATACTTATAACTGTCAAAAGACTCCAGGACCATTCCAGTGCTATCCAAGATCACAAAGTCAAGGTCCCATTTTAATTTAGAAGCTGGTCCAAATAACATACATTTAGTTTTAGAAATGTTTCATTTTAGTTTAGAATTAGTAAAAAAAAAAAAAGTCTGAAGATTGTCAAAACTATCCTGGATTGCATTTTGGACATCAGAAATTGTGGAATGAGAAAAATAGATGATAGTATCATCTGCGTATAAATGGTAACAAGAAGCCCCCACATGATTACTAAGATGTTTTAAATAAACCAAAAACAGTACGGGACCCAGGACAGAGCCCTGGGGTACACCTCTCTGATCAGAAAGAGGGGCAGATTCAATGCCATTTACCGCCGTGACCTGACATCTATCAGTCAAATACGAAAGAAACCATTCCAAAGTCAGTCTACATATCTCATCTTCACATAATCTCTGCAATAGCTGCTGATGGTCAGCCATGTCAAAGGCCTTGGAGAGATCAACCAGGATAGCACCAGTACAACACTGGGCATCATTTGCTGTGCCAATCTCATCCAAGACCCCCAACATGGCTGCAACAGTCCCATGTGATGTTCAGAAACCAGATTGATACTGATCCAACACATTATTTTCTTCCAGATGTTCCATAAGTTGCCTGGCCAGCAATTTTTCAAGTACCTTACTGACCAAAGGCAACAATGAGATAGGCCTGTAGTTAGACAGGAGACCAGGGTCACCCCCCTTAAAGATGGGGACCACCCTGGACATCTTCCAACCCCCAGGAAAATAACCCAGTTGAATGGACCAATTAAATAGATAAGTTAAAGGTCCAGCTATGTGTGTTGCTGAATACGTTAACATAATAGACAAGAGGCCATCTGGTCAACAACTTCCACTTAGTTTCAATCCTAAGAGTATTTCCAGTACCACATGTTTTCCTATTTCTTTGAAGGCAAATTGAGGCACACTAGCACAATTCGAATCTCAAGGATTATATAGAGGCTTGGGGGAACTATTAAAGAAATTTCCAGAATCCAGAAAAAATCTGTTAAATCTGTCTGGAAGTACATAGTCTCTTTCAAACTTTTCCTCATTTGATAGATGAATTTTAGTTTTAGATTTGTCTTGTCCATTTAGGTCATTAACTAAGGCCCAGAATTTTTTTTTGGTTCCCAACAGATTCAGAGGTCTGGGCTTAAAAATAATTATTTTTAGTTTCTCTTACATTAGACACATATATATGTCTTACTTTTCTGTAATTTTGCCAATCACCCACTTTCCCTGATTTTTGTGCCTTTTCCCATGCCTTATTTTTTGTCTTGTTTCATTTTCTTTAGTTTAGAGGAGTACCATGATGCTGAACTAATGTCAGCCTTTCTAGATTTGACAGACATATGTTTATTGCATTACTAGTAGTAACTTAACCAAAAAGTAGTCCCAGGCCAGGTCCAAGTCGGAAATGAGCTCTAATTGGTCCCAATTTATTGCATCAAGATCAGCAATAAATGCAAAATAATCAAAATTTTTGAAAGACCTAAATCTCAGTAGTCTTGGTGGGCCCTTTACTTTCTCCTGTCCCGTTATACAAAAAACAGTGTTGTGATCGCAAAATATATCAGTGGCGACCCCAAATGAGCTTTAATTATGTGGACAATTTGTTAGAATTGGATCAAAGAAGAATCATCAGGCCTGTTCACATTAATGCGTGTAGGTTCTGAGACCAATTGTACCAGTCCAAGGCCCAATGCAATTGTTTACATTGTTTGTGATCTGGTTGGATGCAACCAATCTGCATTAAAATCACCGAGAAGTAAAAGCTCATGGGTAAGAGAAATGGAGATTAAAGCATCATGGATAGCATCTAAGACTTGCATGGAAGAATGAGGTGGTTTATATCCTTCAAAAAGCAAGAGAGGTTTCCCCATACCAAATTTGAATTCCAAAGCCAAATATTCAAAACTAGCGGGGTGTATGTTAAGTGACAGGTGAGTAGGGACATATTTCTCCAAGTAATAAACCATTTATACCCCCACCACGTTTGTTCCTGTCAGCCTTCATAAAATTATACCCCAGTATTTTTAAAAGGCTATCATCATGTTTTTTTCCTAACCAAGTTTCAGGAAGTATCAAGAATTCAGGTTTGTGGTCAACTGTAAACTCTCTAATTAGATCCAGCTTTGGAATGACACTTCTTAGATTTGAATGAATAAATAGTAGACCATTATGATTTCTAAACTTATTGACAAAAGGGCCTGGGTTTGGACTAATATCCCCACTTCGAAGCCGCATTAAAAGAATGCATACTTTAGTTAAAAAACTTCCCCTTAGAAGTTTTAATTTTATTGAGGTACAAACTTTCTTAATCTCTTGACCCACCCAGACACTTAACCTTGTCACGAGACAACACTTTCCCATTATTACCTGAAATTGATTTCGAAGTAGGTTTGTAAAATTACTTGGCTCTAAACCAGGATAGTAGATTGATCAATATATCTAATTCAGAACAATGCTGCGTTCCAGAGCAAGTTGACAGAGCTCGTCCATTGAGTTGTATGCACCAGCTGGAGTGGGACCCATCCACCTCCCATTGTTGAGATCCAACCACTAAAAATACTAATAGTAAATGTAAAAACAGCCACATATCAAATTTACTTACACAGCAGACACTACACTATAATGCTCAAATTTTTTTCCACTGAGTGGTGCTTGCACCACTCACACATGCACCATGGTGCATGCGCCCTGGCGGCACGTGCTGTTTATCTCCAGAAGTGCCCCAACCCCTGTAGTCTGCTTGTAATTGTACGGCTTGCTGCCAAGCCCCCTTCCAACAGAGCAATTCAGAGTCAGAGGAACAATTTAAAATAAAGCAATTTGTTCAAAGCACAGTCTATTCCGCACCTTGTTTGGCTTGCTTGCTTGCTGAGGCCTGGGCAAAATTCAGCTCTCACCTACAGCCGATAACTCAGAGGTGCCTTGAAGTGCTTCATGGGTGGCACAGGCTTTTTATCACCAGAAGTGCCATGCTCCCAGCAGTCTGCTCATAATTGTATGTCTCGCCGCTGAGCCCCCTTCCAACAGAGCAATTCAAAGTCAGCAACAATTTAAAATAAAGCAGTTCATTCAAAGCACAGTCTGTTCAGCACCTTGTTTGTCTTGCTTGCTTGCTGAGACCCTCTGTGATGTCCCGGGCCAAATGCAGGTCTCGTCTGTAGCCGGTAAGTCAGAGGTGCCTTGAAATGCTTCTCGGATGAAGTCAAGTCCCTTCCAACTTTGCTGTGAGACATGTCAAATTTAGGAGGGCCTGGGAAGATTTTTAGGCTTAAATCAGGAAGCTCCCTGAAAATCAGAGACTGCTTTGACAGGAAAATATTCTCTGCAGTTGTTCTTATTTAACTATACCAAGGACTGACATATCCCCTTCCCTTCATATTAATGTAGTACCCATATTAGTTTATTTTTAATAAACTTTTTCTTACACTAGGTGTACTCATTGTTTGCCCTTAGATGCCCAAATCTTCCCTTCATTTATTAGTTTATAATGCATGCTTTTGCCTTTGTGAAATACATAACACACACACATTAAAACAACAACTCAAAACTTTTAACCCTTGCATTTGTTAAATGTTGCTCCATGTGCTGATCCAAACCCAAGCCATTCCAAAACAATAAAACTGATTGAAAAAAATCTACACCTGAGAGGTACAGCAGATGAACAGGAAACATTTCCATTAAGACTATACACATTTTAGTTCTCATACCTCTAACTTTTCTGCCTCTTCCAGCGATCAAACAAAGACCAGGTCACCAGTTCCAGTCCTGCAAGTTTAACACCTAGCCCTAAGGAAAGAAGTTCTCCAGTGTTCGGCAGTCCTCCACAGCTGTACTGAACCAATGTAGGAAACACCCATTTTATGTATCCCTAAAATACAGTAGTAGGCCCGGAACTATCCAGAACACTTGTCACTTGCCTGTCTAGCAAGTTTTTGGTGCCGGTCCAGGCTTTCTGACTGTTCAGAGATGTCACAAGCAGGAGCAAATAGTGGAAGAATCACTATAAAATTGTTTATGTGGTATGACTCACACAGCATTGTCACACCAGGTAGATGCAGCATCTATACAGAAGTTATCAGGGCTGCACCACCAGTAGGTTCTTTGCATCTCTTCCGATCCATAGCCCCTGATTGGGTACACACAGGAACCTTTAGAATCACCTCCCCAAGAGAGTAGGTGTGGAACTTGTATAGGAGAGAGAGAGAGAGAGGCTGCATTGGACTGACCCAGGAGACCACAGGAAATGAGACGCCTTAAGCACGACTCGGACACAGTTTCAAAGTGAAACATAAAGGTACATTTTACTGAACTGCTCTGCAACATACATAGACAGTTTTGCATGAAAAAGCATTAGCGTTCAATAATAACAATATAAACTTTGTAATAACTGAGCTTTAAACTGTTACACATAAACACTTTTTTATTATTCTCCAACAGGTCTGTATCTGCTAACCCCTGGAGAATGAAGGCTATCTCACCACCCACCAGCCTTCCAGTTAACCAAAACAGTACTGAGCACTAGGCCACACCTTGTACCTCAGCCACTGTGCTCTCAAATTCACTTGCCTTAAAGGTGTGCAGTGGCTACTAGGCCTTTACCTACCTCAGTCAGCCCACTCACCCCTTTTACCTAGATACCCTTCCTTGGTATCTAACACTGTAACTTACTTTAAAATACTTAAATACCTTATTCACTTAAAACTCTATACATTCACATTAACAGTTACATTGCATCACATAGCATTACACATTAACATTCATAGTACACTTTTCCCCTACAGTCTTGGAAATTACAGTCCTTCAGTAGATTGATGATATTCCTTTAAGCTAGAAGGATTCCAAACTCAAAATACAAAAGAGTGTCCCTCTTGAACTAGCCCAAAGATGACAAATTAAATGTACTCTACCACTTCCTTTTTTGGTTGAAGAAAATGGTGTCTTGGATCTTGTGAGCTGGTAGTAGATTCAATGATGGTGATCTTTGGAGTCAACCGGGATACTTGAAGCAGTTGTAATTTTCTTGGCTGAAGCTGAAAACACTTGTGGAAAAAACAGATACTTTAAGCAGCAGGCTAATCTAACTGGCCCTGCTCTCACTGACTGCCCTACTGTCCCTAGCACTGGGATACAGGTGAGCCCCTATATCTATTAACTTTACTGAATGCTAGTCCCCCAGGCCCAATCACACTGGTAAGCCTCTGTAGGCTGGACTCCCTCTGGCCTGTTCTGGTCCCCTCAGGTCACTCTCCCTGTTTGAACTCCCCGGAAATGAGCTGTGCAGCACCTTTTATACTTTTTAAATATTCTATTTTACAAAATCTTGGTCTCTGAGTGGACAAAACCCTGTTCCAACCCTCAGCACCAATCACATTAAATTCCAGCTTGGAATTCTGCAGCAGCATGAGCCACAATGGAATCCTGACTTTTTAATTCCAACTGCCTTCCCTGAAAATTCTGAGGCTGCCCTGCCTGGACTTAATGTATTTGAACACATACTTTGTAACACAAATAAATTACCGTAATATAAGGTCTAAGCACTTTTATAGTTTTTCCTTAAGAAAGCTCTCCTTCCTGGCTTTCTTCAGTATATTTTTCACAGAAATTAAGTTATGGGAACCCCGAGTTGCTAAGAGTTGACGTTTCCCCACTCAGAGAAGTAGAACAGCTTGCAGTGACTTTTCCCCACTGACAAGAACTAGACTATCACAGAAATATGCCATTTCTCCTTTAAATGACTTTTTTCCATAAGTCTGGAGTCCAGTCCATTTAAATATTCATTTTTTATTACAAAACTCTTCCCTGGAGCTGTCCCATGGGTGTCTGAATCATCTCCTGCCCAAGAACATGCCCTTTCCTGTCTCCTTCTCCGTGCTGTCCTGCAGCATGGATCCTGATCTCAGCACACTAGCGCTATACTATGGAGCCGGCGCTTGGCTGTCTCAACTCTCTCCTTCAGTTTGGCGCCTCAGCGCCATGCAGCTGCCTCTCTGCATTAGCTTACTAAGCAGCAGTCTGTCACAGTAAATGAACAAGGCACAAGCTTATGTTATTTTAAAATAAATGCATTTTTCTGCTGATTTAACCCAGGTTGGTCATGCATTACCACTGGATCACCAGGGCTATGCTCATTAGCCAGGGCAACCAATTATTAGCCTTTGGCTATCTTTATTATTATCAGTGCTTATGTGTGTGAATGTGTGCAGAAAGGGGGGGGGTCTCTCTCTCTCCCCCCCCTTAGTTTATTATTATACTGGTACTATTAATAATACTGTAGAACACCTATATTTCCTGCTGCTTATATTCTGCACTATTGGACTCAATCAGATGTTAGCATGTCATTATTTTCATGATTATCCCTTCGACAACTCGGGGCAATACTGTTGTACTTACTGTGTATTGATTGTTTAATTGAAGACCTGGTAATCACCTGGTAGCAGTCACCAACATTCCTCCGTGTATGTGTCCTGATTAATAAAAGCACCTTTTCTCCTGCTCACCACACTGCTGCCCATTTCAGTACACAAGCATGTCATTGTTTAAATGGGTGACACAGACAACTTCTTTAAAAAGAGATGCATCAGCACTCGATGTTGACACTGTCAAGCCTGGCTGTTTGTGCTGGGAACTGGTATTTCACCACAGACTGCAAAGGAAGTTGCCTTTGAACTTCGCTCAACCCCACCACCAAGCAAAAAGTGAAGAGCAAAGTATGGCCCAATAGTCAGCTGAACTCCGTTTTGAACTTGGCAAGTACGTTTGTGAGTTTGGTGTAATGAACTCCATAAGAATGTATACAATGAAATACAAGGGGTCGATCAATGAAAGCACAATCAGAAAATTCAAGCAAGGTTACCTGCTAAAATTGCAGGTCCTGCCCTGATCCAGAAATGCTCCCTCAAGAACTGCTTGAAAAAGCCAGGGGTTGCCCAACTTTGCTGCTGGAGGATGTGGAGTCAGAGTTAAAGCTGACAATTTACAGATTGTAAGGTTAGGGAGTGGTGGTTAATGTGAGGGTGGGTCACGCAGTGGTAGTTGGGCTAGTAAAAACACACAGTCCTCACCTCTTACAGGAGTTCGGTGGAACAATAACACTGTCTCATCTGTGGGCTTGGACATTTTTACACCGGTTGGGTTTCTCAAAAAGAAAAGAAACCAAAGCTGGGAGGAAAACTCCCATAGACTTCCTAATCTTGAAAGAAAGGTTTCTGCCTCGAATTGCCTCTGCAGCCAGATGAGAATTGATTCCTGAGGAGCTTGTCATAAACATGGATGAAACAGGCATAAATGGGATTCCATGCTCAGAATGGACGTTGGAAAGCACAGGGGGCTAAGTATGAAGACGTCACTGGCCTGGGTGATAAACGTAAAATTTCCCAGGTACTAACATGCACTGTAGCCGGTGGCTTCTTCCCACCACAGGTCATTTAAAATGGAATCCATGCTATGCTTTCCCCGAAGACTGGCACATAACACAATTAGAAAATCATTGGGCAAATGTATTCACAATGATCAAATACACTGACTCAGTGCTTGTATCATATTATAACTTTGTGAAACAAAAAAATTACCTGCCAGCTGAACAAAAGACAATGCTCATTTTACAACTTTTCAGAGCACATTTGACTGAACAAGTAATTAAAAAGCTGGAGTCCTGCAATATTGTTCCTGTTTGTGTGCCCCCCTCCTGTACTAACTTGTTAAAACTGCTCAATATCAGTGTGAACAAACTCCTGAAAGACGCATTAAAAAATGAATTTACACATTGGTATGCGGGACTGGTATCAGACCAGTTAAGCAAAGGCAGTGCAGCATCTCAAGTGACGGTTGATCTTAAAATGATGACCTTAAAAGAAAAACACGCTGAATGGCTCACCAGAAGCATTCAACAACTGAGCCAAAGCCATTTGAATTGGCAGGAATTGCTGCTGCTCAGGTGAACTGCCTGAACGAGCCACAGTCCAAAAAAACAAACAACTGAGCACTGTCGAAAAAGATTTTTACAGCTCTTTTACTCATGTAGCCATGCTACCACTGTTATTCTTTCAGAGTTTGTTTTTTTTAGCCTTTTAGTAATAAGCCTTTTACTAATGATGTTTTAACGGTTTGTACCTAAATAAAATTTCTATAATCTAAAAACTGGCTGCAATTGTATACGTAATGTCATGAAAGTGTCAGTATTTTTGCTATGTACATTTTTTCGTGATCAAAACATCTTACATGAAATTAGCAAAAATAGTTTAAAATGCGAAAAATAGGTGTTTTACAGTATGCTCACAGCTATTCCTTTTTGTTCAATTTTGCAGGGTCCACCCTGCCTCTCTTCTATCAGATCCCAACCTCGAAACTCCTACCAGGTGACCTCCTATCCACTAAGGTATCCAGATTAGTTACTTGTGGAACAGTCGTTCCTTGACTGTTACAGCACAATCCCCCCCCCCACCACCACTTGCTGCACTGCTGTATTATGCATAATACTGTTTTGTTAAGCCCATCGTCATGCAATGTTTTTAGGGCTTTCAGCAGTGCTAGTGAGCAGGCAAAAAAGAAAAAAAAAGAGAAAAATCGAAGCTACCTAAAAATGTATGCTCTGCTAGACCCCCGACTTAAAAACTAAGGTGCTACAATTTGTACTGTCAGTACTGGAACCTATGGTGCTGTGTAGCAACTGGCTGCCCTGTGGTGTGGTCCACTAAGTTCATCTTCGCTCAGATACGTATGCCATAGAGACAGACTGAGTTATAGACTTGGTTAATCAGTAAAAATTAATATAAGCAGGAACACACCCAGAATCATTTTACAGGCTGCCAAACTGGAGCCTTTTCCTGCAGGCTTGTATTATTTCACCCAATGACTAGTTATTTTGGATGATTTTTGTATAGCCACTTGCACCTTAAAATCTCCTTTTAGTTCAGTTTGGAGAATGCCATTGCTGTTTCTAAAGTTAGTGTGCCTTTTGGAGCTCTGTAATAAATTTGAACCCATGGCCCTGTCTGTCTGCAGTGGTTCATTCTGAGTATCTAGTCATAATGATTTGTGTGAAAGCTATTGATGTCTTTGTTGCTGGCTGGAATTTTAATGTGTAGTGTTTCAGATCAAGCTGCCTCATCTCCGTCACGCTGTCCTGGACTTAGTTGTCACTTCCTCCTGGCCTGAAATACAGGCATTGTCAGGGAAAAAAAAAATAAGCCAGCCTGAGCGAGACAACCGCAAAACAATCAGGTATAAGTGTGGCCATCTGAATACTAAATTATACAATACCAATCAGCAGATCCACTAAGCTAGCTGCAGATATGGTATGGTGAAGGACAAATGAACTTTCATGCACTGGACCTGATTCTCAAAGTTTTCCCTGAATGACACAAGGGGCTTGCATCACAGGGAATGATAAAAGGTGTGACTTGCACCAAAAAGTGTGCCGAGAACAATTCTTAAATGCAGGCTCCATGCGCCAAGAGGTTCTTGTGATGTCCTTGCAGCACAAAATGTGATGCACCATGGTAATTCTGCAACATCCTCTCTCTTTGAATTCTCTGAAGTGTACAGTGCCGATGGAAACAATCATCTGTTAGACCAGCCAGGGCTGGTCTAAAGGTCTGTGCGCCACCTGCAAAGCTCTCCCTGGCAGGAGAGTGCATGATGGTGTGTACACATTTGACAAAAAGTGTTTTTGCACAGGTATTTTTCAAGTTTATATTATTATTAAATGTATACAAAATGTATTTAAATTTATTTTATTGCTATGTTTGTTATTATTATATTATGATAAGGAAGCACTATGATCAGAGTATCTGTATCCTGCAAAACCATGAAGAAAATGTGTAAGTTATATGTATTATATAATGTAATATTGTATTACATAGTCCGTACTAATATTTTAAATAATTGCATTTTGAATGTGACATGAGTGCTATGGACTTTGTGATGACTGCCACTGGACTTGAAGTTTGTGGGCCGAATCAAGAAGTATTACTGTGAAACTATCATTGCATGCAACAGTAAACATGTGACTGATACTTGAATAGTTTTCTACCCTTCCAAAAGTGCCACCAGACTGCCCTGCATCTTGCGGCAATCCACCCAGGTGTGCTATCCATTTGCTGCATGGCCACATTTGTTGCAAGCTGTGGGACTTTGGTGCCAGGACACTACCCAATAGAGAATCGGGCACAGGGTCCCTGGTGCACCAGCAATTGGCCCAAGCTGTTGTTGGTGCAGCTTGTGCTGCCCTTTGAGAATTGGGCCCCCTGTTGCTGGAAACCAGCTGTGAGGTGACAATGAGCCAAGGACAAGAACACAATTGGAGAAGGAATGGGTGATAACGGGCCTCAGACATACCCTGGAGCTTATCACGACTTCTCAGGTGGGGGGAAGGGGGTGATGGGGATGCATGATTGACACAGACAGTGAAGATGCAAAAGATGCATGAGTGACACAGACAGTGAAAAAAAAATGATACATGTGTGTGTCTGTTTTATATTGCTGCTGAACTGATGGGTTCTTGCGTCGCCTCCTGAGAGCTGGGGCCCCATGTGGGTGTGCTGTTGGCATGATGGCAAGGCTGGCCTTGATGCTCAGTAGGGTTTTTGAGATGACCCTCTGATAGAAAAGAAGAATTTTATTTTCACAAGCCCTTTTACTTTCATGAGAAAATGTGTTTTATTTTCATGAGAAAATACTGTTATGACTTTGGACCTTAATAACGTTGGCACCCTTTGATGAAATTGCATGGTGTGCATGGCCAGAATGCCAGGTTCTTATGATTTGGCAAGTTTTTGTGATGGCCGCTTGACTGGCTTCCAAGGACCAGGGAGTGTAAAAATAAGATAAAATGCTCTTTTTAGGTTTGTTTTTTTTTCTCCTCACTTCTACAGAAAACAAGCATTTATCAATGCTGAATGGTTGCTTGCTGGCATTAGCAGTGGAAGTGCAGGAGTTAGGCAGATGCAGTATAGGAATGGCACTGAAGTATTGAACTGACACCAATTCCACCCTCACCATGCAGAGATGGACAGTCACTGAGGCGTGCCTTTCGGTTGTCACCCATGACGGTCACAACATTTCACCTCACCCTACTCTTCAGACACTAACAAGTGTCAAGGTGTGCCTTGGGGTGTTTGGGCTTTACATTCACCTCATTCCATAAGGAAATACGCTGAAATGGGTGCAGTATAGGAGAATGGGGTGAACTCTGGGGGCAAAGAGTCCAAGGCGCACCTCGATGCCTGTCACTGGCTGGAGGGTGGGGGCGGGGTGCAGTGGCATGAGCATTACTGTCAACAATCCCAAGTCACACCCCTGACACCTGTCAGTCCCTACAGGGTAGGGCGTTATGGTAGAAAACCCTAACACCCTGGGCGTTTCCTGGTATTTTTACTCCAAGTTTTCCACATGGGCTTTTTGTGACCCCACTGCATGAACAGTGACACTATCAGTTTGTTAGGCGAAAGGTGATTTTGCACAGCCACTGCGCCATTTGGTGCCACAGGTTCGAAAACACATTTTGAACAGGATGTGAAAAGTGGCAGGTATACTATTCATGAGGAGGTGTAAAAAATGACGTTGAAAATCTGTAGTGAAAATATAAAAAAACTGGTGAAGTCACAAGCGTGCATAGAAACTGCATATTGTACACCCGTAATGTAATTAGCTTGAGAATTTTTTTACAGCAGATTTTCAACATAGGCATTTTGGGACCTTTGCTCATGAACAGTGTCACTGTAATTTTCTTAATCTATCCCGAACACTCATTTCCCACAGCGACTGCGCTATTCTGCGCTGGAAGTGCAAAAACACATTTTGGCCAGGGTGTAAAAAATGACAGCTGTACTGTTCATAAGGAGGTGTGGAAAATGTCAATGATGAAGATCTGGACTGAAAATATTATCAATTTGTGAATTTACGAAGGTGCATGGAAATTGTGCAATACACGCACATAACAGTCATTTTATGGACTTTTGTCACCAAATTTTCAACACGGCCATTTTAACAACTCTGCTCATGAACAGTGGCACTGTGATTTTCTTAATGTGTCTCGAACTTTGATTTCACAAACCGACCATGCCAATGTGCGCTACATGTGAGAAAACACATTTTGAGCAAGATGTGAAAAATGACAGCTATACTGTTCATAAGGAGGTGTGGTAAAATGGCAATGTTGAAAATATGGAGTGAAAATATTACAAATTCTCAAAGTTATGAGCGTGCGTAGGAACTGCGCAATGCACACTCATAAAACAGTCATTTTTGGGAATTTTTTCACCAAATTTTCAACATAGGGTTTTTGGAGGCCTACCTCATGAACTGTGACACTGTCGTTTTCTAAATCGGTCCCGAAAGGTGGTTCCGTGCAGTGACTGCGAAATCACCTTTCTGGACCAAATAACAAAATGACAGTGACTGAGTTCATGAGATGGGGCCCCAAGAACCCCATGTTGAAAATTTGGTGAAAAAATTCCCCAAAATGCCCAAGATATGCATCAAAATTGAAAAAACCCTATTTATGCCATTATTCAGCTTACCGGCATTTCTTCAGTTTGCGGTTGGCTTTGAAGAGTGCAGACATGTTCCTGGTCCACCGAAGAGTGTCGTACTGGGCTCCAGAGGTAAGTATGGGGTGAGGTGGGGGTGTAGTAGATGTGGCACTCAGAGGGTGGGCGTGGGTTGGGGGAGGGGGGCAAGACAGTCAGCGAGGGACCGTTTTTTCTTACAGGTGATTTTTGTTTATTTGAAAGATGACATGGGACTTTTGCCATACTGGGGTGGGCTCCCAGCGTGGCAGCTGGAAGCTTGTTTGGGGAGGGGGCAGTGGAGATGACGGGGATTGGGCACCCCCGTCGGCCATAGGGACTGTTGCCATGCTGGGGTGGGCTCCCAGCGTGGCACCTGGAAGTCTGTTGGGGGGGCGCAACAGAGCTGACGGGGGATTGGGCACCCCCGTCAGCCAGACAGTGTGTTGGGGAGTGCATGAGCATGCTGGGGTGGGCTCCCAGTATGCTACTTGGCCACGTTTGTTATGGGAGGATGAGCTGTCTGTGAGCTGGTTCAGTCTGATGCCGACTTGTAGGCACTTTGCGCATACTGCCAACGGCAGAATGCAAATTGCCTACACATTACCACCGCTGATTGTAGCAGTGTTTTGCTTGGAACTGTATGCCACTGCATCTGAACTGCTGTCATAGACATCTCAGACAGTCATTGGTGTAGTGAGGCAGTGCCTGCGGCAAGGAGCAGGGCAATGGAAGCGAGGTGGCACACCTACGAAATTTCATATGGTGGCACTATGTTTCTTGCACATGCATGCAAGCAAACATAAAAATGGTTTGGAATTTTGTTCCCACATTTTCAGGGAAGAAGTAGCTTGGCTTAAGGAAGTGTCTTTTCCGAGATTTTGTGAAAACATATTAACCAGTTCTCAAGTTATAAGGTTTTAAAAATTTGGCTTCTGAGCATTCGATGAGTAAGCATTTTTTTTTTTTTTTTGCACTTAATCTTTTTATTGAGCAGTATTAATTTTTTTTACAGGCAATGGTAACTAATAACCGTTTACTCTCCTTGCAGCAACATTTCGACAGCGAGGTCCCCCACAGCGACTACAGCGCCTAGCTGCGGTGAGAGACCTGCTGGAACCGGCCACTGTCTGTCGGTTGTCCTGCACTTCCCCCCAATCGGCTCTGACTGGAGTTGAGAATCCTTCAGTGGGGAGTGCGGGGCACAGCCCCCGTGTGGGGTGTTCAGGGTGTGAAGCCCCCCGAAGAAAGCAAAGAATGCAGTAGCGAACCGGCAGCCGACTGCAGAATGCGGTCGACCTGCCGATGTCACTGACACGGCGTTCAACAGAATTTCTGTTGGACTCCTGTCGTAGATCCACTAATAACATCATTCTCTACATATGTAAACTCATATTACTACTTATTTCACATTTATCCGTCAGCTTGAAGAATCTAAGAGCAAACAGGCAACTTTTTACAACAATGAAATGAGAAATGTCAGACTTACCCTTCTAGTAACTGGTAACATAAAGGTCGGGCAATCCTAACCCTTGCCTTATTTTTATTTATTCATTTAT
Source organism: Neoceratodus forsteri (assembly GCA_016271365.2). Taxonomy (NCBI): domain Eukaryota; kingdom Metazoa; phylum Chordata; order Ceratodontiformes; family Ceratodontidae; genus Neoceratodus; species Neoceratodus forsteri. The sequence continues at coordinate 70,896,608 of CM057454.1, forward strand.
TTATTGACATTTCGGATAACATCTTTGAGAACAAGCTCATTTCATAGGTTCCACGTCAGAAGAACAATACATATTAGAAAAGTATGAGACAAACAAACAAAACAAGGAATTATACAAGACATTACAAGAGCGTATTACTAGAGAAGTTCCAATACATGTGGCATTGTACAATGTATGCCATGGTACATATTTGATTAAAACCTGGAATTCAAAGGGTCATATTAGAGGGGGTTGGGTCTTATGAAATGACCCTTTACAGGAAAATGAGAACAGACTCAGCCTAATATCTAATAATCAACAAGGTAAGGGATGGCATCAGCCCAGAGGCTTCATCAGAGGTGAGACGGTATGGGACAAAGCATTTTAAAGTGAGCAAGGGAGCTCAGGAGATAAAACGGGGGCAGGGTAGGGGAAAGCCATAGAGGGTGAGGGAAAGAGTGGAAGGAATCAAGAGAAAATGTGAAGGAGAATAATTAGCAACTTAGAACAGTTATTTACATGCTGAAAACAGTTATGCATAAGGTCAGGATAGCATAAGGTTAGAATAAGTGCTGGTAACAAGAAGGAAGGTCATTGGAAGCAGTCACAACTGGCATCAGGAACTAGCTGTTGCTTAAGTTTAACCTTGAAGGAGCCCAAGGTGGATGCTGAAGTGATGTCATGGTGCAGCGAGTTCATCCGTAGTGGGGCATGGCAAGCAAAGGACCTTTGTCCCAGAGAAGTGCAACAGCCGGGTATATTAAAAAGCTGGCTAGTAGAGCTTCTGGTGCAACGACGGTTGATAATGGGGGTAATAAGCTTTTGCACTCCTGGGGACATTTTGCCTAAGCTTACTTTTTTGGACAGTAAACATGTTTGGTACATGAGTCTACCTTTGAATTGGAGCCAGTTAGCCTGAGCGTACATGTCACAGGTATGGGACAGATGAGCTGAGCCAGTAAGGAGCCAGCATGCTTTGTTGAGTGCAACTATGATGCGGTGAAGAGTTGTTTCAGTAGCTGATCCATAGATTGGTAGGCCGTAATCAATAAGCGAGACAAGAGAGCTTTGAATGGCCAGGTTAAGAGCCTCTGGGGTCAAATGGTTCCATGTGATAACTGCGACTGCCTAAAGGCGATCGCTATTATCGCAAAGTCAGAGTGGCGAAAACCTTTTTGGCACTCTGACACCCTCGGCACACGGAACAACGGCGCCGGGGACTTAGAATATCATGCTTTCTGTTGGGGGCTTTGGCCCCTGCACCCCCAACTAAAGGATTCTCAGCTCCAGGGGGGTGCATGTTGGGGGGGGAGCACAAGCATGAAAAATAAAGGTTCAGGCTGGGCACAATAAAATCGCACCAGCGCCCGGACCCGAACCTGGTACCTCACCCACCCCAGCCACAGGCCAACAACATGGCGCAGCTCGGCAACCCACCACAGTACCACCCCCTACATCCCCTCCGCCCCTCCCAGCCCATGCGCGCCATGCTCACTCCCGCCCTGCGTCCGTGTGTACATATAGCAACATCCAGTCACTCAGTTCGCCCACCCCCACATCCAGTCACCCTACCCTCCCCATCGCCATTCGGGATTTCACCCTGAAGATGTTGCCATTATGGACGGCACCCTTCTACATGCGCCCACATCACAGGCTACCAGTCAAACATTGCTTATGTCTATAAAGTAGCCCAGTGTGGGTGTTAACAGCCTTAGCAATGTTGTCAATGTGATAGGCATAGGTCATCGTACTGTCAGTAGTAATCCCCAGATATTTAAAGAGCTGAACTAGCTTCAAGGGAGAGCCCTCTTTGTTGGTGATAGAAAGAGGGTAAGTTCTGTAACTATTTTGGGAGCTGGAGAACAGCATAGTTTTAGTCTTGTTGTAATTCACAACTAACTTGTGCTTATGGAACCATCTTTCTATGACTATGAAATTACTCTGTAGCCAGGATTAAAGAACCTTAGGGTCTGGATCACTGGTAAACAGGACAGCATCGTCAGCATATAAAAGGATGTGACCCTGTCAGGAGTAAAGAAGGTTGCCGAGGAAAATGCTAAACAAAAGAGGGCCCAAGATGGACCCTTGAGGAACTCCAGATAGGACAGGTCTGCTATCCGAGAGAGTGTTACCAATCTTCACCTGTTGTGTATGGTTGTGCAGGTACAGTAATTTTCAAACCAGGCTTCACTGTCATGAGCTAAGCCAATGGTGGTAAGCTGTTCGACCAGGAGGGCATGATTCACTGTGTCGAAAGCTTTGGTTAAATCAATGAAAGTAGCACCGACCAGGTGTCCTTGATCTAAGGAGTGGTGAATAAAACCTGTGAACTCCAGAAGGGCAGTAGTGGTACTATGACTATTTCTGAACCCATGCTGCAACGGATATTGTAGCTGATATTTTTCTAAGTATTCAACCAGTTGGTCAGCCACTATACGCTCAAGAGCTTTCAAGAGTGGGGGCAGGATACAGATAGGCCTGTAGTTCCCAGTAATTGTGCGATCCCCAGACTTATGAACTGGAGTCACAGTGGCAGATTTCCATTTCAGAGGGAATTGAGAGTAACTAAGTGACATGTTAATAATATGTGTTAGAGGTGACAGAATTTCATCCAGCGTAAGGGCTACAAACTTAAGATTCAGGGTGTCACCACTAAATCTTGATTTCCCTAATACCTTGAGTAGGTAATTCCTGGCTTCATGGGCTGAGAGGGTTTTGAAGTAGAAAGGAGGATGAGAAGGGTGCTGAGTGTCTTTCCCAGAGTAGTCACTTGTGAGAGGGTGAGAGAAGTAGCCAGTGGCAGGATACCACTCAGGTCCTTGAAGGCATTATTAAAAGTGTTAGTAATAAGTTTGGGGTCGAGTGAGGGTACACCATCAATGTTAAGCATGGTAGGGGCAGATTTGAGGTCTCTCCCAGTGAACTCTTTAAGGTCGGTCCAAAATTTTCTGCCATCATTCCAGGTCTGAGAGTGCACTTTCTTATAATATTGATTTTTAGCTGCACGAATAGCCCTCGTGCAGTTGTTTTTAGCCGCTTTGTACCTCTGGATGTCGGCCTGGTTACAAAGGGACCTAGACCTGTGCCATAGATGGTCCCTGGCATTCAGAAGCTCAAAGAGGTCTGGAGAAAACCAGGGATTACAGCTGCCTTTGATTTTACACTTTTTATGGAGATGTGTGCCTATCACATATAGCGTTGAACTGAAGAATGAATTGGTCGAGGGCAATGTCAACGTTAGTTGTGAAAACCATTGACCAGTCCTGATTACACAGGTCAGCTTTTAGTGATTCAAGATGCCCATGGTTGAGTACCCTAGTGGTAATTGTTCTAGTGGGTGGTTTAGAGAATTTGTTCGCCCAATGAAACAAGACTGGGGAGTGGTCGCTGAAGGCATCTGGGAGTACGGTTGTGTCCGATATATGATCAGGGTGGTTAGAGAGCACCCAGTCCAGTAAGGTACCTGTCCTAATTTTATGGTTGATTCTAGTGGTGGACTCGACTAGCTGGGTGAGGTGAACTGCTGAAACTGCATCTTTGAAAGGGCTTGTGTCAGGAGAGAACCAATTGATGCTGAAATCTCCTAACATGATAATTTCTGAATTAAGACTCAGAGAGCCAAAACACTCCAGGAGTGAATCAAAGCAGGAGGCTGTCTGTCTGGGAGGAATGTAGGTTGAAAACACAGTAAGGGTTTTATTGTGTGCATGTAGAAGCACTTTTATGGCAAGGGCTTGCATATGGTTATCAGTTTTGGGAAGAGTGAGGACGAGACCTTGAAGGTTGTTTCAGAGGTAGATCACACAACCGCCCCCATGCTTGGTGAGATGATCCTGTCTAAAGACTGTGTAGCCTGGGATGGAAATTGAAGCATCCGCTACTTTTGGAGAAAGCCATGTTTCTACAACTGAGAGGATGTCTGGATTATGTTGTAAGATCCATGCATTCAGTATGTCCATTTTGGGGAGGAAGCTGCATATGTTAAGTAAGGCAATTTTAAGTAACCCAGTAAATGACTGTGGGTATGCTGTAAGTTGTGGAGGGCCAGGGTTGGGGAGAATATTGCCAGAAAGCAGCAGCAACAGTAAGGCCAGTCTACACAGATATTCCTTTAACTACTTGTTGTTGAGTTTGCAAAGCTTCTTCTGAGTTGAGCGCGCTTTACAGTTGGCTTGTAAGTTGAAGATCCCAGGGAGGAGTGCCAAAGGGGGTAGCTAGCTAGGTTGATGAAATGGCAACTCCCAGTCACCAGGGGAATGCAGGTTCCATGGCACAGTAAGAGAGTCACAGCACTGGGATAAGGTGATAGTACTATAAACATATAAATGATTACTATCCAATGTTGGTGAGGTAGATGTTGGAAACTTATCACAGACAAGGTCAGATAGGGTCAATTGAGAGAGCAATATAATGCCTCTAGGAAATAGAGCCGTTATAAGAGACATTATGACACCAAAGAGTGCAGCAGTAAGGGCACATGCAAGGTCCCAAGCACAGAACAAGGATAATTATGCCGATGGGGTTTTTTTTTTTGTGCTTTTTTTTCTTCTTCAGAGTACAATATGCTAAAAGTGAGAAACAAGGGAGGGGATAACGGTGATTAGAACAGGAAAAAAAGCAGAGGCAAGTTGGACAAGTGGGTTGGAGGATTAATAGGAAAAATAAGATGCCTCTAGTGGCAGATCAGTAGAAACTGCAAATGGGAAAATGGGCACACAGGAGGGAGAGATTATACCTCACCTAATGCGTAGACTTGGGAACTATGTGGCATTCCAAATATGGGATTTCGTGGTACCTGGAAAGAGAGCATATATGTAATATGTAGGTATCAAGCCTTGACCTGGAATGTTCTCATGGGGCCTTAGCCTGTCCTTCGCATATTTACAAAGCTGGTGAGACACTGTTTTCAATGATAAACCTTAAATAGGGGGACCATATCTTTTCATATTTACCTATGTTTCCCCTACTATAACAGGTGATTCTGGTTAGGTTGGCCAAATTCTCCACTGCCATAAGCCATTCTTTAACTGTGGGGATCTCAGTTCTTCTCCATTTACGCAGTACCACCACACAATTCACCTCTACTGCAGTCTGTATGATCCATAGGTGGAAGGGTTTTGTCATACTCACCACTTGAGGGGGGAGTCCTAATATTCATAGTCTAGGGTCCAGTGGGACAGGAAAATTCAGAACAGTAGAGCAATGTTGGGCAATACCCAGCCAAAAGGTCAGTGGGGGGGACAGGACCGCAGGATGTGACACAGGTCTGCCTTTGGTGCCTGGCATCACCAGCAGGTGTCCATCTGGATGACTCCCATGACTTTCAGCTGTGCCTGGGTTCTGTACCATAGGTGCAGCACCTTATTCTGGATAAGGAGGCTCCTTTGGTCATTGCAAGCTTGATGAGTCCTGATCCATTCCTTACGCCATTCTACCCCTGATATTGGAGTGCCCAGAATTGTTTCCCACCATGTTCTGGCTGCCAGTGACAGGTCCGGGACACTGTCTCTCACACAATGCTGTATTTTTCCTGCTTATGAGTAAGCATTTTAATGTTAAACCCAATTTTTACACATTAATAACTTTTGGTGCTGTTTGACAAAATTGTATGAAATTTGTAAGGGTGCCATGTCCTTTGGATTTGACAAGTTTTGTGATGGCTGCTTCTGTAGATTCTGAGATTCAGGAAGTGTAAAAAATATTTTTTAAATTAACTTTTTAACCTTTTTTCACTCGCGACTAGATCAAAAACGGTTTCAAATTGTGTTCTGAACTTTTCAGGATAGAAGCGGCTCAGCATAAAGAGGTGTCTTTTGAAGATTTTGTCAAAAAAATATTAATCAGTTCTTGAATTATAAGGTTTTAAAAATGTGGCTTTTGAGCAGGGGTTTAGTGGGAACTTCAATGCTGAACCCCAGTTCTTGCACTGAGAACTTTGGCACTGTTCAACAAAATTGCGTGAAATTTTGCATGCCTGGTCCAGGTGCCAAGTTCTTAAGACTTGGGAAGTTTTGGGATAGCCACTCATCTGGATTCTAAGATCAGTAAATTTAATAAGCCTGTAAAAATGCACTTTTCTGCAGTTTTTTTTTGTTCATCTGTAGGGTAAAAATAGTTGAGAATTTTGTTCCCAGATTTTCAGGGTAGACATGGCCCAGCCCTGGGATGTGCCATGTGGCACCATCCCCAGTCTGGGGAGAGATGGTGCAGTGTTGGCTATATGGGCAACAAATAACAATTTTGTGAAGAGAAGTCTTCTGTTGGCATAAGGCCCAGAGGGCCCTGAACCTCTGCACCAATAGCAGCACAGAAGTGCAGGGCCTGCAGTCCTGTAAACCTGCTTAAAGCCATTTGTTTCCTAATGAGAAAGAGACACTCACACTTCAGCAGTACATATATATACAGTATATATAGCCTATTTACAAAATGCCCATCTTTTACTTTTTTGCAAAATTCTTCATTTTAGTGGATCCATTCTCAGAAAAAAAAACAGTAAATGTTTTGCAAACAGTCTTTGTTACTATCCTAGTTGCAAAAGAACAATAATGGATAATAAAGGTCATTAGTTTATTCCATTGGATGCAGCCCTTGAACAGTCTGTGTATAGACAACTATTAATCAATTTTAATTTCTTTCTATAGTACCATGCTGTAACAGTGCAAAAAAAAAATGAATTAAACCACACCAAACAACGAAAGCACACACATCATTAACTATAGTACAATATCACCAAGGCATGGGGCTCAGAAAGCTGAATTTTTATGCAAAGGTTTAAGAACTTTTATATTCAAATGTATGGGCTGGATATTAAGGTTAATACATTGATCATCCTGGTTAATGGCTTGTACCTGTACCAGTTATTGATACAGCTACCCTATGTTGAATAATTGTATTACAGTTGCGATTGATGGGGGATCATTTTGCGTGTGTAAAGGAGCTTTATTCAGTTGCACCAGCTCATAGGCAAGAGGTAGATAATATAAATCTTTCCAATAAATTGGGTGAATCCTGTATAATGCAGGGAAATTATACTGTGTGTTTTACACAATTTATTTACCCAGGAGAGGCCATCTTAAATGCAACATTTATTTTCCTGTGTGGTCCTGCCTTTACTCATTACAGCAGCTGGGTGGATTTCAGTAATGTGAGGTTAAGGGACTTGTCCAAGTCACACAGTAAGTATTTGGCTTTGCTTTAAGTCCCACAACTATTTTTTCCTAGTCTTAGAGATCTTCTTCTTAGTTACCATAACAACTTGCCACATAATTTTGTACTGTAGTTTTTATTATTACTTTTTTATTTCCAGTCAAGCCATACAAAGACAAAAGTACTGGACTTTAGGAGGGCTGACTTTGCCAAAATGGGTGAGTGCCTAAGGAATGCACTAGCAAATGGGTGGGAAGGAGGGGTGGAAGAACAATGGGGAATAATAAAAACTGCCATCACAGAGGTAACTAGCCTTTGTGTGAAGCAAATAAACAAACAAGACGATGTAAGAAACCACTATGGTTCTCAAAGGAAGTGGCAGTGAAGGTTCAAGAGAAAAGAAAGCATTCAGGAAGTACGAGGAACTAGCAGGAGCAGGACAGAGAACTGTATCAGTTAAAGCAAAAGGAGGCTGGGAAGGCAGTAGAACAGCAAAGGCCCAAACTGAGGAAAAGATAGCCAACTCAGTTAAGAAGGGGAATAAAACCTTATAGGTACATCAGGGAGCAAAGGAAGACCAAGGGAGGGATAGTGAGGCTTAATAAAGGGAGGAGGGTGGGCAGAGGAGAATGTGAAAAGGCAGAGATACTAAACAAATATTTTTGCTCAGTATTTACAAAAGGAGAGAGGTACATAAAACAAACAGTAGTAACACTCTGGATACAGAAGTTGATACCAGCCCATTTACAGAAGAAAGGGTTCTGGAAGAACTCTTAAAACTGAAGGTGGACAAAGCAATGGGGCCTGATGGGATTCATCCCAGAATTCTAAAAGAACTAGGGTAGAACTAGTGACACCACTGACTACCCTCTTTAACAAATCATGGGAGGATGGGGTGGTACCCGAGGACTGGAGGAGGGCAGATGTGATTCCCTTCACAAAAGTGGGAGCAAGGCAGAAGCAGGAAACTATAGACCTGTTAGTTTAACCTCAGTGATAGGAAAATGATGGAATCACTTCAAAGGAAAGAATTGTCGAGTATCTAGAGGCCAGAGGGCACAAGACCCTAGGCAGCATGGATTCACAGCGGAAGGTCATGCCAGACGAATCTGATAGATTTCTTTGACTGGGTGACCAAAGTAGTAGATCAGGAGGGGCTGTGGACATGGCCTACCTAGACTTTAGCAAGGCATTTGACACAGTCCCACACAAAAGATTAATATATAAGTTAGCCAGCCTGGGAGTGGGTCCAAGATGACAGCCTGGGAAAAGAATTGGCTGGAGAATAGGACACAGAGAGTAATAGTAAATGAGTCCACTCAGAAGAAAGGAGGGTTACTAGCGAGTACTTGCAGGAGTTCAGTATTAGGACCAGTCCTCTTCAATGTCTTTATAAGTGACATTGCAGAAGGACTGGAAGGAAAAATATGTCTCTTTGCAGATGACACTAAGATCTGCAACAGAGTTGATGCACAGGGTGGGTGGAAAGGATGAGAAGGGACTTGGCAAGGTTAGAGGAATGGTCAAATGTATGGCAGCTTAGATTCAATGCTAAGAAGTGCAAGGTAATGCACCTGGGAAACAAAACCCAGGGAAGAGTACACAATGGGGGTAGATACTAACAACAACAAAATGGAAAGGACCTGGGGTAGTCATATCAGATGACCTAAAGGTGGGCAAGCAATGTGAGAAGGCAGCAATGAGGGCTGGGGGATACTGGGATGCATAGGAGAGGCATCACCAGTAGAAAACAGGAAGTTATTATCCCTCTGTACAGACAGCTGGTGAGACCCCATCTGGAGTACTTGTGTGCAGTTCTGAGACCCAATCTCCGTAAAGACATAGACAGGATGGAAGCTGTCCAGAGGAGGGCAACTAAAATGGTGCAGGGTCTGCACCGGAGGACATATGAAGAGAGACTTAAGGAGCTTAATATGTATAGCCTCGAGGAAAGGAGGGAGAGGGGGGACATGATAGAAACTTTCAAGTACCTCAAGGGAATCAACAAAGTCAAGAGGGTAGCATCTTTCAAAAAAGAGGTGTGCAAGAACAAGAGCACAATTTGAAGATAGAGGGGCTGCTCAGAGGTAATTTAAGGAAGTATTTTTTCACAGAGAGGGTTGTGGATGCATGGAATGGCCTTCGGAGAAGGTTGTGGAGTCAAAATCAGTGGTGGAATTCAAGCATGCATGGGATAGTCATAAGGCAATTCTGGGGGGTTGGGGTAGAAAGAAGTAGGCTGCTGGTTAACTAGGATCTGCAGCTTATCCAGTAGGTAGGGAAATGGGCAGACTGGGTGGGCCAAGTGGTCCTTATCTGCCGTCAAATTCTATGTTTCTATGTTTCTATGTTTCTATGTTCTATGTTTCTATGTTTCCTTCTAGTTGTAACCTATAAGGGGGGATGAGACAAAGTTAGTTGTCAGAAGCATGCCAGATGATTCTGGAGAGTGATTGCACACTCTTTGTCCTGTATTACAGGACCCCCTGGCCAGTTAATGAAAGCTGAAAGCCAAAACAGCCCTGTCAGGCTTCAAAGCCCAGAGGCCCTGGCTAATGAATGAAGAAGTTACTCCTGCTGTACAAGACAGGAGGTAGGAGAAAGGGGGTCTCCTTTGGAATATACAGCCTCCTGAAGTCCAAATTAGACCATTTTCCCAAGAGGACCCAACTCTCAAGACACAAAGAACTGGCCTGGAAGTGATGTATTAGGATATGTGTGCTGAGGGTGGATGGAGACTGGTTTTGGAAACCTTGTAAACCTGAGTTTTGTGAGAGAGAAGTTAGTTAGGCTCAGACTTCAAGCAGTTAACCTCTAAGGTTCAAGTCTGCCATAGTTTACCAAGATGTCCTATGTGGTAAGCTCTTTTTATTAGGGATGGGCCAAGGCCTCTCCCTGAAAACCGAGACACCCTGAACAGAGCAGCTTGTATTCAAACAAGCCAGAACCAAGCAACCTAGGTTTGGCTCAGCTTTTTAGGGCTTTTTGTTTTTCAGTGCTCTGCTCTCCAATTCCTGTTTTGTCAGGGGAGTAGGGGACAGTAACCAGAGAGTGGCACAGTGACACAGCCTGGGGATGGGATTTGTGTTGGAACATCCAGTAACAAAGGACACTTTTTGCACGGCCCCCCTCCCCAGACAGCATCCATCACTCATTGCTGCCATCTTCCCCTTCATGCTTGCCCATCCTCATGGCTGTTTCCTGTGTGGCTTCCCCACATAGCAGATCAGGGGAGCTGCTTTTGGGTGGAGATAGGGTTTTGAGGATATGGGCACACATAGCTGTGTACCCCCAAGGATCATCAGATATTTATATTTTTTTAACGGGGGAAGGGCTTTGAAAGGCCAGGGGCATGGCCCTTAATGTACATAAACCAGAGTGGCCATTTAGAGCAGAGGAGTTAGTTTGAGGCTAGGGACACACGTAGCTGTGCTCACCGGTGACTACCTGGACATAGTTGTATCAAAATGGTGATAAGAGCTTTGATGTGCAGCGAGCATTGCTCTCATCGTGGTGCTACCTCTCTCACTCATCTACTGGACAATTGGTAGGAAATGTTGCTGCATCCCTTTAAAGGATGCAGAAGAGAGGATCTGGGGCACATGAAGACCTTGAAGACAACAAATGATAATGGGGCCGTGGCAAAGGGTGTCTGGGGGTTGGTGGTGGTTGGCTCAGAGAGAACAGTTTTTTTTACTTCTGCTACCTAGAACAACACAGCTGAAGAACTATAATTTTATTGGGGTGGGCTGCTTTTACAAATTTTGCAGCTAGGTTGGAGTTGGAAATAAATGCCCTAAGTGGTTTATTTACTTTACCCAGGTCATGCTGCAAAGAGTCTTGTGGGATTTGATCTCTTTCCTTTACTTTCCAAGTCTGTGCTGTACACTAGATGAAACTGCCTGTTTTTTTTTCCATATAGCTGTATGGCCCTTGACTTGCCATTTGTACCTCAATGTGTACCCCTTCAGCCTTGATCACCTCCCCATCCTGTCTACCACTTACCCCACCACTGGTGCCACTGGATATCAATGTGGGGGCAAGGTCTGAAGTGCTGGTTGTCGTCATTCTGATGGCACAGTACACCCACTTTTCCCCCTTGCCTCCTCCCACCTCCCCATTGCTTGGGCAGTATCAACTAATAGCTTATGTATGCATGCAGTGTCCTTCAGGGGGAGCAAGCTACTCTCCAACAGGGTCGCTGTAGTGCTGAAATCCCCCCCCCCCAAATAGCTCTCCCTGTGCGGGACTCCCTGCCGTGCTGCCACTGTCCAAGCCACAGCCAGCTTCCTGACATGACTCCACATGTCTGCTCCTGAACCTGAGTCACTGGGCAGGTTAATGGGCCATCAGGGCTGTGACCAACTGGATGAACAGGATGTCCGTGTGATCAAGGTTTTTTTCTTTTTTTTACAGAAGTGGACTAACCTGCGTAAACAATTTTTTTTTATAGTACAGCTTAAAGAGTTCCTGACATCACAGAGAAACATTTGGCAACATAATATTTAGAATTCAACTTGTAATTCAGATACTGTAGTTCCTGATTTACATTCCTCCATTCTTTACCCTCCAATCTCTAACTTCACTGCTTCTCAATTTTGTCTCACCTTCCTGTAACTGCTCCTGATTTTGCTTCTCTGCAACTCTGCTCTCCCTCTATTTTCCCTCCCTCCCTCCTTTTCTCTCCCATAGCCATCCCCACTAGTCCCCTGGAGTTCCCTACGTCCACTGTTCTCTCTTTCTCCTCCCCACCCCCCTGCTTTCCTTCCTCCTCTCCTAATCCTTGCTCCCTCTAGCCTCCACCTCCACGTACTGTGATCTCTGTCCTCCGTTCCCTTCCCTAACACCTGCTTTTCCCCCTACCACTTCTCCTTTACCCTGTAACTCAAGTTCAACCTTATTGAGATACTCCCTCTTTCATTGTTTGCATTTGAGCTGCTAATCTGTTGTGCCTTATCCCTTTCTTAATCTTCCTCCTTTTTTCTCCCAGGTTAACCCACTGTGCTTAGCCCCCCCCTTTCAAAGTTAATCTGTGACACTTTTCTCTTTTGGTTATATATTTCTAATAAATGTCCTTGTACATTGTACTACCTGTACAGTTCCTAACACATTGTTGTAATGTAATAGATGCATTTTGATGATGACCTGAAATTTGTTACATGTTCATACGTGTAACCCCTAGGTGGCGTTATCCCAAGGGCTACTACCCCTGCCTGCTTGACTACTGACAGGTTGAGGGGCCAAGGTTCTATGGCGGGTGCCTCCACCCAGAGGTCAGGGTTTGTAATGGTTGGTCTTGTTTGATCACAGCCCTCTGGGACACTGAGACCCCCTTCTAATCCCTTTAATGGCCCACACGATGCACAGGAGTTACAGTACCAATACCCCACATGTACACACTGTTCATTCATAAGGTACCACTTACCCTCAAGACTGATTCGCAGGTTCGTCTCTGAGGACCCCCTGAAAAATAAGGTTAAGCAGCATACACAAACCAATACAGTGCTTGGCATGAAGGTACTGACACTTCAGACAGTTTAAAGTTTAACAACAACAAATCTGATTTATTTAGGGAACAGAAACACGGGAGGGGGAAATCAGGTTAATTAGTAGCATCAAATCACAGTACTGTGCACACATACAGGGTCTGAAAAGTCACACTCTGGGTACCCAGGTTGGGGGGGGGCTAGCCAGGTCCGTTGCCCGGGGTTGGCTGGCAGGTGCAGATGGATAGGGCCCTGTAGAAGAAAATATATGCACAACACCTAATTGTAATCCGGAGCCTGATGGCTCAGTCCATGAAGCAAAGAAACAACAAGAATTAGATGACACACTTGTGACTGAAAACAGGCTGCAGGGGAATACCCTGATTTGTACTCACAATACCCAAGCTGAGAACTGGATGGTGGATGTTCTTCTGGATTGTCAGAAACAGCAGGGCATGGAGACAAGGTCCTTGTGACTGGACCCCACGGCAGTTTATAGCAAACAGATTTAGTTTGAGACAAGCTGGGGTTTGCTTCTAGCTTCAACACACAGCACAGGGGATTGGAAATAGCGATTCTCCACAAGCACTGCGCACATTCATATGTAAAAGGAAAGTACTATACCAGGCAGGCTGCCTCGATCCCGATCGCAGTTACTGCAAGATACCTGGAGCAACACAGCAGCTTCAGTTCCTGACAGACCGAGCGATTCAGCAATTCTCCAGTCTTCTACAGGGTGAGCCTGGTTTCCACACCTCTGGTGCTTTTTCTCCTCACAACTCAGATTCAGTCCAAACTGGCACTACAAAGACTGCAGACTGAAACTCAGGGCCTCACATGCGCTTCCCGTGGTGAAACTACACACCGTGGAAGCACACAGCTCCTTCTCTCTTCACTGTCACAACTGATCTGATCTTTCCAGTCACAGAGCAGGGCATTTCCTTTAGCTCCACACTATTCTGTTGGCTGATTCTGCTGTCACTCACAATAAGACTCCCTCTGTTGGTAGAAAAAGGCACCAAGGTTAAAACTACATTTCCCAGAGTCACTGCCCATACATTCCCCTTGTGGCTGGCTCAAACTTGAGAGTCCAAGTTCCGATTCATCCACAGGCTCCATTTTAGCGTCTCCCTATCATCCTGATTGGTCCAAGTCAGCTATTCAGAACCAAAATGAAAGAGCTACACTGAAACAGTTCGTGCTGAAATGAAGACAGGTTAGACAAATTACATTTTCTCAGTCACTCTAAATGATTTCTGGCAAACAGTTATGTCTTTCAACAAGGCTCCCTGTGCACATGTAGCAACGGCAGAAACGGAGCGAATTGACAGCAGCCCGGGCAGGATTCGGGCACTAGAACACACAGTCCCCCCATACAAACCAATTAAGTCTGCAAGCAGACAGCTCTTAAAGAGACAGTACATGGAGGTTCAAATAGCACTCACCTGGAACTACATTCAAACAGCTCAGACGCCGAACACCGCCCAGACTTGGAGCATTCAGGCAAGCTCCTGGAAGACTTTTGGGAACCCCATTTGCAGGGGGGGGTTACATACGTGTTTGTTATTGTACTTTTATTATTGCCTTATCCCCCTTCCCCTCACCCCCCAGGATGCATCTGGAAATGAGCTGATACTCAGCTCAGTATGCATTTCCTGGTGAAATGTTTTGAAATAAATAAATTAAAAAAAATAAATGTGCATGTTAGGATTTTCTGGCCCTCATATTCAGCTGCAGCCACTTGTACTGTAGAGAGATAGCACCACGCAAAACGTAACTCATTGCTGACAGGGAACTATATTCATACAGGCAGAGCACCCTGTCCTGCGTGCACTGCCTGTATTAATATTATGCTGTGGTAGTGCCATGCTAAGTGCATATAGCAGGTGCTATCACAGCTTCCTGCTTGCATCAGACACCCAAGAACAAAAGGGGATAGCTTGCCTCAAACAGGTTAGTGCCTTTGCTTTTGGGTGCCAGATTTAGAGGCCAGTATGCTAATGTCCCCATATGGCATGCAAGGCATTCAAGGTCCATTTGCATGTTATTATGTGACCAATTAGCTGCTCTGCACAATGCCTTTGCACTTTTGTATGCCTGTAGGCATTGTGCAAAGCCTCAGTCATTGCCCACACTCTCACCTGCTCCATGTTCCCTAAAAATATATATCCCTGGCAATCTAGTCCTACTTGTCCTTCTGCCCTGATCCAAATTCTTTGGCAGTATAATGGTACCTCCCCCCACCTCAATCCCCATTATGTAATAATTGAATTCCCTGGCAGACCAGTGGTACCCCTTCCCACTCCAATCTCCATTGTGTAGATATTTAAATCCTTGGAACTCCAGTGGTACTCCTCTCCCTGCACGAACCTCACTGTGTAACTGTTTAACTTTCTACTAGCCCAGTAGTACAACCCTCCCAGCCCATGCCCACCGTGTAAAGTATTACCTCCCTAGTAGCCTTCTGGTGCCCCTCTTCCTCCTCAATCCCTGTTGTGTGATATTTAAAGTCCCTGGTAGTTCAGTAATACCTTTTCTGCCCCAATCCCTGTTGTGTAATGTTTTAGTTCTCTGGTAGTCCAGTGGTACCCCTACCAGCCTGATCACCATTGTAAAATGAGGCCCCACCTCCCTGGTCCACCCACTTGGCACCTGCCACCCCTCACGTGACCAGTACAGATCCTTCTCTGACCATCTCGGGAGGCTACAATCTTAACAACAGGGACCGAGCGTGCACATACTGTAGACACAGCTGTTTGTACAGTATGACCATGCTCGCTCTCTGTCATTCAGATAACAAATGGTCAATGTGGTGAGTGGATGGTCTGGACTGGTCATGATTTCTATAGAGCTGCCAACAGCAGTTTCTTCTGTGGTTGGGTAAGTTGGGGTCGGATGGAGGTGGTCCTGGTTGGTGTTGAGAGGGTGGGCTAGTAATGGGAGGTAGGGGCTAAGTATTTAGTTAGTATTTGATTTATTTATTTCAACACTTTTATCGGAAAAGATGTGCTGACTGGTAACAGCTCTTTTTCTGATGCATCCTGGGAGGAGGGTGAGAATGGAATACCGTAAAACACAGTAGATACAATAAGGTGCAAACAAACTAAATAATATAGAACAGTAACTGTGCAAAAGGTAATACCAAATTCAAAATTCAAAATTCAAAAGAAAGTACAGTTGTCATGACTAATGGAGCAGTCCCACAGAATCAGCTCTAGACAAATACAATCTCAAGCGGATAAGGTGTGGTTTTGGGCAGGCAGTCACGGGGGGGGGAGGGGGGTGCTGGACCACAGAGCTGCATTTTGTGTGTTCATGGGGCTATTCAGGGTTGGGGCAATTGCAGGAGTGAGTCTTTAGTGTCAAAGGAGGGGTTTGATGGAACAGAGGGAGGCGGTGGAGCAGCTCACAAGGGACAGAAAAGCTCAGAGCTTAGGGAATCAGAAGATGAAAGGAGCTTGACCTGCAGTGGATTTCATGGGAGGAAGGAAGGGAGTACGTGGGTGCAGAGGGGAGCCAAGAGTAGGAAGGTAAGGTGGGAGGGATATTTTGACAGAAACTGGGCAGGGGGGTACCAAGCAGGCTGCCTAGTATGAACATTATATTGACATCGGAGATTTATTTATTTAATTTTTGTTGACCGGGAAGGTGCACTAGATAAAAATTCTGCCTATTTTCAGGCATGACCTGGGAGAGTTACAGACAATGAAATGAAGCAGCAATTACAATGTTAACGAATTCAGTGACAATAAAATAGGCTAGAAAAAATATGACGAACATGAAGCAGCAAAGAATATGTACAAATACAGTAAGTGCAACACTGACGTGAATAGAGAGGTAAGACCAGGTGAAGTATTAATAATGGATCATTTACATGTGCACTTATCAACAGACATGAGGTGCTTGCAGAACTCTTTCTTAAAAGCCTGGTGAGACTTGATGCATCTTAGTGACATAGGAAGGGAGTTCCAGAGCTTGGGTGCAAATACTGAGAAAGCCTGCGCCCCCATCCTAGCGGCACAAATGGATACAATCAGTGGGCACTGATCCATAGACCACAGGCCATATGCCTATGTGGAGGGTTTAATCATGTTGGATAGCGTGGCTGGTGTACCAGCTCTGATAGTGTTATCAATGGTACAAGCAGCTGTGAAGAGCCGATATGAAGGTGGGGAGAGCCATCCCAGCCTCGAGTATAGGGTGCAGTGGTGAGTAAGCTTCAGCATGGAGAGAGCGAAGCAACAGATGTTGTTATAACATCTGTTCCATTTATTTAGTAGCCCTTTGTTTGCTTACAAGTAAAGCATCATCCCATATGTGAGGCTAGGTCAAAGGACACCCTGAGCAATAGCTACTGTAGTTTAGTGCTGCAGTTAGAGCATACCTAATTTTATAGGCAAGCCCAAGCTTTATGTTAACTGACTTACAGGTAAGTGCCAGATGTAGGCTAAAATCCAAGGCAGGGTCTAGAGTGACTCCTAAGTATTTGAACGAGTCTACTACTTCAGGTGTGGTACCATCATTGCTGTGTATTGAGAGGGCAGATGGACAGGCCTTGATTTTTGGCACTGAGACAAATAACATAGCTAGTGTCTTTTTAGTGGTCATGAGAAGGGTAGTTTGAGTTAACCAGGACTGAACGGAGTCAAAATTAGTATTTAGCTGCCGATTGATGTCAGTTGTGTCCGGAGCACTATGGTACGGAACTGTGTCATTTGCATATAGTAAGGTAGAGCAAGAGCCAACTGTAGATGGTAGGTTATTGATAAACAGTGGGAACAGCAAGGCATCAAGTATGGATCCTTGGGGTACCCCGATGCTTATGTGATTCAAATTGGATTTGATTCTGTTTATATCTACGAATTGTTGCCGACAGGAAAGATAGCTTTCAAACCTGAAGGCAGCTGCTGTTGAGAAACCGAGAGTGTCCAGTTTATGAAGTAGCAAGGTGTGGTCCACAAGGACAAACACCTTGGTTTAATCAATGAAAGTGGCTCCAGTAAGCAAGCCTTTATCCATGGCTCTCTTAACATCCTTTAATTGTTTGAGGGCAGTTGGTGGTAGTGCTGTGTGCACGCCTAAAGCCGTATTCTGCTGGTGTTAGTAAGTTATGCTGCTGGAGGTGTTCAGTTACCTGGAAGGCTACCAGTTTCTCAAGTAACTTGTTGAGTACCAATAGGATAGCTATGGGATGATAATTTTCCAAGCACTTGATGTAAGCCTTTTTGTGAATAGGAACTACTCTGGCTATCGTCCAGATCTTGGGCACGGCCCCAGTGGAAAGTGACAAATTAAAAAGCTGTGTGAAAGGTGTAGCTATGTGAGGAGTGGTAATTTTAAGAAGCCTGGGTAATAGACAGTCAGACCCAGCACTGCCACAGGCTGTGATGTTCCTGAGAAGGTGTGGTACCTCGATTTTAGTGACCATCTGTAAGTTAAATGGGGAGGGGCGCTGGGTACCCCTACATTGGGCATGGGTTGGTGACATTTACTTGATACCTTTGTGCAATTGGATAGGTACGGGAATTGAGAGTTGAAGGCATTAGTAATTGAGATAAGATTATTAAAGTTTATACCATCCAGAGTCATGTTCGATATGGCAGGGTTTGTATCCTGTCACATGAAGGACTTTATATGGCTCCAAAAACAACGTGGGTCACTGACTGTAGACTGGAGGAGCTGTTTGCAGTATTCACTTTTTGCAGCTCGAATTGCTTTCTTGTACTCGTTTCTTTGTCTCCTGTAGTCATCCCAGCCTGTCCGGGACTTTGAATTTTTAAATTTGGCCCAGGCTGTGTCCCTCAGCTTAAAGGCTGCAAGTAGATCACTATGCAGCCATCTTGTCACTGTGCCTCTAACCCTACGGTTTTTGAGGGGAACATGCTTATCCTGAAGGGCCTGTAGGGTGGATATGAAGAAATTACAAGCATTATCAATGTTGGATGACTGGTATAGAGAGGTCCAAGCCATATGGTGTAAATCAGTAAACAGGGCCCTAGTATTCAGCTTTGAAAAGTCTCTGAAAAGCAGTTTTTTGGGTGGGGGCTTCTGGGTATGTGAATTCTAGACACAGTAGACTGGTGAGTGGTCGCTGATGGAGTCCAGCAGCGTGTCAGCGGTTAGGACCCATTCCATTCTATTTATTAGAATCCAGCCTAGGAGGGACTGGTGATTGCTATTTGGAGCCACCCTGGTGGGGCAGGAGACCAGCTGAGATAGATGGAACTTCCCAAGAACAGCATCACACTTATTGGAGTTATTCTCTAGCCAATCAAGATTGAAATCACCTAGGTTAAGGATTTCCTTTTTCCCCTTAACTGATGTCAGGTATTGTATGCAGTCAATTAATCCATTTCATCCATTCTTTGGGGGTTTATAGATGCATAGAATATTCAGTTGTTGAGTGTTTCCAAGGACAAATACAGGGAGAAGGGCTTCACAACTGCATTGAGCATTGGCAGGGTGAGTAGTAATGTTGAGGTGTTCCTTAAGGTACAAAGCAACCCCACCCGCTCTTTTATAGAAAGGATGATCAATTCTAAGGAGCTTGTCACCCTTTATTGCACACTGAGTCAGGGATAGTGGGCTTGAGCCAGGTTTCAGTTAGCCCTAATATATCAGGGGAGTAGTGAGGCACCCAGGCCTCGAGCTGAATAAAGTTGGTCATGAGATTGGGTGGGGGGAGCACTAGACAGCAAGGTATTAAACAGTCAAAAAATCATATATACATCGAGGATCGGGCAGGGGGTACCACTAGACTATCAGGTATGAAATGGACATGAAAAGAAATTTACATAGGGGATCAGGCAGTGGGGTGTGCCCCTAGACTACCAGGTATTAAATGGACAAGAAAAGAAATTTACATGGGGAATCAGGCAGGCGGGTGTACTACTAGACTACCAGGTAAGGCATGAACGTCTTTTCATATTGGAATTGGAGATTGGACAGGAGAAGGACCACTAGAGTACCAGGTATTAAAAGGAAACAAATTACATTCAAAAATTGATATTTTGGTGGGAGTTGGGACCAATGAACTATCCAGGTATGAAAAGGACAAAAAGTCATGTTTAAGTCTGAGATTGGCTAGATTGCAATAGAACGCATTGGTAGGGCTCAGGATAGCAATAGAATGGCTCAGGCTCTGTACAATGCCTTTATGCAGTTGGGCACAGAGGCAATGTACAGAACTGCTGATGGCCGCACAGTGACATGAAAATGGTCCCATTATAGTGCTATGCATGCCGTATGTGATCATTTGCATGTCAGCTGCTGAATATGGCTTCCAGGAGCAATGGTGCTATTCCATTTGGGACACACTACTTACCTTCGCTCGTACAAGTCAGTTGCTGACAGGGAACTGTGGTAGGGCTCTGCCTGTGCACTTTACTTGGCGTTATCACAGTCTGATATTCATAAAGGCAGTGCACGCCAGATGGTGTACGCTACTTGTATGAATATCTCTCCCTGACAGCCAAGTGCTAAGTTTTGCATGGTACTGATTTAGCATGGTGTAAATGGCCATGGCTGAAAATGGGGGCCCTTGACTTCAAAAGCAGGGATAAGCAATAGGAACAGTGAAAGTCTGAGGGAAAAAGATCCAGTTTTAATGAAAATGTCTTCAGTAATAATAAAATGAATGGTCCGTAAATTCAAATGTTGGTGGAATTGTGTGTAAATGAGTTCTGAGACTGTCATCTGTGGACTGCCTTGTGGAAACCTGAAAATCTCATGAAAGAAAAACTGCATTTAACATGCAAACCTGTATTTTCTATGGAAGCCATTTTTCAAATCCTGGTTTACATTCTCATCTTCTTTGGGGATATCTCTTTCATCTGGTCACGTCCATGGAACAACTGCCATAGGCGCCAGGATCACACAGAAGGTTTTTCTGTAGCAGTCTACTAGGGGCCGGCAACTCCGATGTCATATGCCAATGTCGCTCTACTATATAAACGTGAGCGGCCACACTGCCTTCTCAGTTCTTTGCCACCGTCGACCTAACACGCATTAACTCCACAGAAGCTTCACTGTTCAATCGACTGCCAAAGCTTTACTTACCTTTTATTTTCCTTTGCCTTTGAAGTCACTTTATTTAAACGTGATTCCCTTTCCTTTTTGTATGTTGACAACAACTGTTTCTTCTGCCCTTTTTCATCGCTACCACTGCGGAAAGAAGATTGCTTCGACAGATGACCATGATCTTTGTGTCTGCTGCCTCAGGCCTAACCACAATGCCCTTGCCTGTGAGCTCTGCCTGAAATTCAATCTCACTACCTGTCGACACTGAAAGAAAGCCCTGCAGACCTTCCTGATGGAGCAGAAAGCAGCCAGATCGGAGCAGGGATCGTCTGGGGCCACCACTGTACACCCGGTTGGAAAGGCCATGTCTTTTGAGTGTATAGCTGTTTGTGGGAGTCCAGGTGCAGGTTGCAGGATCCTCCTCATCTGTTGACCCCCTGGGGCTGGCGGGGATTTCCTGCAGGAGGTTACGGACTTCATCGTTGACCAGGTGCTGGAGTCCCTCAGGTGTTTAATCCTGAAGGACTTCAGTGCCTGGATGAATAACCAATCCTCGCAGTTTGGTTATGACCACCTCCAGCTGATGTCTTCACTGGGCCTAGCACAGGTAGTTACCTCTGCAACACATTACCACAGCCACACACTTGACCTGGTGTTTCAACTGGGTCTTGGGGTTTGATAGCCTCAAGATTGATCAAGTCAGTTGGTCTGATCACTGCACGGTGGGATTCACGTTTGGGGGCCCCCTGTAAGTCCCTCTCCTGCTGAGATGGTCAGCTATTGCCCTTTACAGGGTTTGTCCCCAGAGGGACTGCTGGCGATGACTGACTTATCTAGGCTGGAGGCTGCATGTGTGGTGGATGTCAGCAAGGCAGTGGCTAGTATAAGGTGGTTTCCGAAGCACTTCATGTCCTTGCACCAGTTTGTATACAACCCAGATTCTCTCACTTGAGATCCCTTTGGTTTGATGGTGATCTCAAGGTGATGAAGATCAGGGGTCGGAAGTTGGAGTGTTGCTGGCGGAAGACCCGGTCTGAGGAGGACAAGCTGGCCCTGCATGCTCATTTTGATGAGTACCAGGGGGCAGTTATCCATAAGAAGGCTGAATTCCTGTATAGGGAAATTGCTGCAGGGAGAAACAGACCTTCAGCTTTTTCGGACTATGGACAGGCTACTTCATCCAGCCTGCCTACAGCCGAAAAAAGCTTTTTCACTCAGTTTATGTGTGGAGTTTGCTCTGTTCTTCTCTGACTGAGTGACCTCTGTTCGGTCTGGGATTCTGTCAGTGAGGTGAGTTTTGCCTTGCAGTGATCAGGCAAGGAGGAAAAGAGGAACTCTGTTGATCTGGAAGGAGTTTAAACCAGTGGAGGTGGCCGAGGTCATTGAGGTGATATCAGAGCTAAAACACACATATTGTGAACTGGACCCAGCCCCAACACGTTTCTGGATGAGATGTGCTGGGGCTGTTGGCCTGGTGTTCACGGGGATTGTCTAGTGCTCGATGTTAGAGGGAGTCTTCCCAGAGGCCCTGAAGGAAGCCTTGGTGAGATTCCTCTTGAAGAAACCATCTCTCGACCCTGACATCCTGGCGAACTACCGTCCTATCTCCAACCTGTATTTTTGAGCAAGGTTGTTGAGAAACTTGTGGAGTAACAGTCCAAAGATCACCTCATGTCCTTTGACATCTAAGAGCCATTCCAGTTGGGTTTCAGGGCTAGACACAGCACAGAAACCACGTTAGTTAGGGTGCATACTGACCTCCTTAGGGCTAGAGACAGAGGAGATGGGACAATTTTTGTTCTTCTAGATCTCTAATCAGCCTTTGATACCATGGATCACATTGTGCTTCTCAATCATCTCTGTGAGTATTGTGGACTTGCTGGTACTGTCATCAACTGGTTTGAGTACTATCTCTCTGACAGGGTGTAGCGGTTGGTGATGGGGAATTTCTACTTCTCCCCAATGTCCCTGTCATGTGGAGTACCGCAGGGTTTGATCTTGTCGCCGATGTTATTCGCAGTGTACATGCTGCCCCTTGGTGAGATCATTTGGCATTACAGTGTGAGATTTCACTGCTGTGCAGATGATACCCAACTGTATTTTCCCTTTGCCCCTAGAACACACAACGCCGAAGCTGTGATAAACAACTGTCTGGCTGAAATCAATGACTGGATGTCCTCCAGCTGGTTGCGACTGAACCCAGATAAGACAGAGGTGCTGATGATCGAGCCAGGTCACGGGTGTGATGGGAGTGCCTCTGGAGTGAGCACAGGATTGTTCTTGGGGTCTGCTCCTTCGATGGCTTCCCTGAGGGTGTGATCCTGGACAGCAGACTGATCCTTGAGGCTCAGATGTCATATGTTGTAAAGAGTGGTTTTTACCACTTGAGGAACATTGCCAGGATCAAGCCCCTCTTTCCGATAGAAGACTTGCCGACACTAGTGCATGCCTTTGTTACCTCTAGGCTTGACTACTGTAACTATCCACTTTGGGGTCACTGGAGGGACTCTCCACCAATTGCAGCTTGTGCAGAATGCAGTGGCCAGGTTGCTGGCCTGTCTAGGTCCAGTCATGTGACCCCCATCCTGTGGAACCTGCACTGGCTGCCGATCAGGTGAAGAGTCCTTTTCAAGGTGGGCTTGCTCACCTATAAGGCTCTGTACAGACTGGGTCCTCACTACCTGGCTGAGCTCCTTTCACCTGCCATCCCAGTCTGCTCCCTCTGTTCTTTGACCAGGGGCCCATGGACATTCCCAGGGTTCAGCTTAAGACCTTGGGCAACCGTACATTTAGTGTCGCTGGGCCAACGCTGTGGAACTCTCTTCCACCCACTGTCCAGGAGGCCCCATCGGTCGAACAGTTTAAGCAGAGACTAAAAGCCTACCTGTTCCATCTGGCCTTTCTGGAGGATCTGGTATAATCCAACGTTGGATGAGTAATTCTAGACCTGGCGGGGCACTCTAGTTTAATAATTGTTATGGTTGTCTAATAGTATTGTTATTTTATACTGATTATTTTTAAGCAGTTTAACTGATTGTAATTTGAATCTCTGGTCTTCCGTGTTAGGCGCCCAGAGCCTCCGAGATTGGGCGCCATAAAAATAAAGTTTGCCTTGCCTTGCCTCCTCCCAGTCTCCGGCGTCGTCTTTGTGCTCAAAGGCTTTCAAGGCCCAGGACAAGCCTTTGGGGAAGCACTCTCACCAGGATAAGGAATGCACCAAGGACTGTCCCCTTCCCCCAGTGACGCTCCTGGTTCTCGCCAACTTCCTCCTCTTTGTCTATGTTAGCGCCGTCACCAGGTTTGGTGAGCTCCTCTCCTGCTGTCCAGGCCTTGCCTTCCTCCAGGCCTTCCCCAGCAGTGAGTTCTCCCAGCCCTCAGTTGGCTGGTGATGGCCCATTGACCTCCGTGTTGTTGGCGCCCGCCCCACTGCAGTAACCTCCTGCACAGCAAGGTTCTCAGGAGTTAGGCTTCTCCGCTCTGCGGTGTCAGGCAGTGAGTCATTTATGCTGGGCTCCATGCCTGTGCTGTCACAGCTGGTGACAACGGTTATTCCAATGCCTCCTGTCATTATCAATGCTGTACTTCCCTCCATTACCACAGCCCTAATTCAGCTGCTTGTCCTATGGCCAGGGCCTTCATTGCTTCTGCAATCGAGCACTGCCTCTGGGTTGACATCAGTTCGACCCTCTTGCTTGATGCTGTCCCAGGCATCATTGGAGTCTTTGCTGTCAGTCCCTGTTTCAGAACAGTTGGAAATTGAGGAAGAGTACCACCCTGACTTTATCCTTCCTGATGAGGAGGATGAAGAGTCTGATGTGGAGACTGTTTCCTCAGATAGGTTCATTGTCTCTTCAGGGAGTGAGGACTCAGTGAAACACACCCTGAGATCCCCCCAGAGGACCCCTCCTTCTTCAACATTATGAAACAGCTCCAAGCAACTATGGAGTTCCAGACTGAAGGGGAGGACATTGCCAGAAGGAACCTGGTGGATTTCCTGGAGATTCCTGAATCTCCACCTAAAGTCATCTCTTCACTATTGCCAGCCTCACAGGATGCTGCCAGTGCTGCCTGGCATAGGCCCAACATGATTCCAGCCATGCCAAGGAGGGCTGACAAGCTTTGCCAGACCCTCCTGGGGCACCATTTCTATGCTGCCTAACCAGACACTGACTCAGTGGTTATAAAGGCAGCTCATGACAGGTCCAAGGTGTCCAAGCACCTTAGTTCCCTCTCCCCGACAGAAAATCCAAGAGGACTGACCTTTGGGTAAGAGGACCTTTACTTTGCCCACTTTAGGCCTTAGAAATGCAGACTAACTATCTCACATGGTCAAGTACCAGAATACCCTCTGGAAGAAGGGCAAAGCTGCAGCACAGGCCCTTATAGAGGGTCCCCAGAGGCAAGAGCTCCTCAAATCTCTCCAGGCTGCAGATGATGTCAGCAAACACCTCCTCAGAGCCATTTATGACATAGTGGATACCTCTGTCAGGGCAGCTGCCACTGGCATTTGCCTTAGACGGCACTCCTGGCTGATAGTCTCGGGCTTTGCTGCTGATGTCCAGCAGAAAGTTCTAAATGCTTTTTCTGTGAGCTCCAAGCTCTTTGGCCCTGATGTGCAGGATATTATGAATGACCTGCAGGCTTCAGGTAGGGCCATTAGGTCTGTCAACTCATTGTATCACAGCCCAGGAGTCAGCAAAGACCCTCCTTTTGTGAGGTCTCTCACAAATATGGATCAGGGATCAGATCACAGGGCAAAGGCATGGCCAGCTCTGTCTTGCCTACCCCCCTCCTCCACTGCTGGTGTCAAAGCCAAATGCTTCGGAGGTGGAGATGTGGCCCCTACCTTTGGCTCCACTTCAGGCTGACTTCTGGCTGGACCCCTTCCCTCCTTTTCCAGACCAGGAGGTGGTGGTCAGGGGTTGTTTTTCTCTTCACCTGAATCAGTGGAGGGCCATTACTACAGATGCTTGGATCCTGCAGACAATCCAAGAGGGTCACACCCTAGAACTTCCTCCAGTAGTTCCTGTTGTTCCTTTCAACCCTCCTCCAAATCACCTTGCAGTGCTGTGGGTGGAGGTCACTTCATTGCTGAGAAAAAGGGCTATAGAACCAGTACCCAGGCAGCAATTGAACAAAGGGGTCTACTCCCAGATCTTTCTGGTTCTCAAGCACATCAGGAACTTGAGGCCTGTTCTAGACCTCAAAGAGCTAAATTGTTATATCCAGTACAAAAAGTTCCAGATTGTCAACCTACCGGGTTTTCTCCTTCTGTTAAAACAGGGTAATTGGTTACGTTCCCTGGATATTCTGGATGTCTATCTGCAAATCAAGGTCTCCCCCCCCCATGGGAGGTTCTTCAGGTTCCTGTTCCAGGGGGACCATTACCAGTTCAGGGTTTTGCTCTTTGGCCTATCCTCTACACCACGGGTATTTACCAAATGCTTAGTGCCAGTAGCTGTGGTCTTCAGGTGAGATGGCCTGTATGTCTTTCTGTACCCGGACAATTGGCTGCTGAAATCTCAGTCCCGGGACATGCTACTGCTGATGCTAAAGCATACCCATCAATTGTTCCAGTCCTAGGGATAATTGTCAACTTGCTGAAGTCCGTACTGACCCCATCCCAATGGCTGCATTACATGGGGCAGTTCTGGATTCTGCCTAGGGAAAGGCCTTCATCCCACAGGACAGGGTGAAATGTTTATTGGCTCAGGCTCAATTCATGGCCCAGAACTTGTATGTTACAGCCAGGGAATTTCTGAGGCTGTTGGATCTGATGGCAGCCACCATTGTGACCATACCTCTGGCCAGACTGCACATGCAAGTTTCCAATTGGACATTGAGGGACCAGTGGGACCAATGTACTGACAATGTGGATCAGCACGTCCTAGTCTCTTCCCTGGTGCACAGGGTGCTTCAGTGGTGGAGGGAACCCAGCAACCTCCTAAAAGAGGTTCCCTTCCTTATTCCATCCCCCCAGCAGATCCTCAGCACAGATGCCTCAGGCTTGGTTGTGGAGCACACCTGTGTCATTTCTGGACCCAGGGGATCTGGTCCATGATGGAGACTCACCTCCATATAAATGTTCTAGAGATGTGGGTGGTCCTGCCTGCCCTTCAGGCCTTCCAGAACCATCTCTCGCTCTGTTCCCTGCTGGTGCAGTCAGACGACCTCAGTGTGATTGCCCTATGTTGGGAGGTGATGAAAGTCTGGTACTGGGCTCTAGATCACAGTCTAGAGCTGTCAGATGTCCATGTTCCAGGTGACTAAAATGCCTTGGCGGACGGTCTCAGCCAGTCACAATCCAGAATGCACTCATGGGAACTGCTGTCCTTGGTTGTGAAAAACCTGTTTGACAGATGGGGTCATCCAGAGTTGGACCTTTTTGCATCCCCACTCAATGCAAAACTGCCGCATTTCTGCTCACTAGATCCAGGGCCTGGAGTTTTCTGGTGAGACGCATTGTCCCTCTCCTGGAAAGGAAGGTTTCTCTTTGCCTTCCCCCTTTCCTCTGATTCAAAGGGTGCTCATCAAGCTCCAGATGGAAGAAGCTACTCTGATTCTGGTAGCACCATTCTGGCCATGTTAGATATGGTTTCCATTACTGCAACAATTGGCTGTGGCACCCCCAGTTCCCTTGCCTCTTTGCTGGGACCTGTTAACACAAGTGTAGGGACCCTGGTCCATCCAGACCTCAAATCCCTCTGGTTGCATGCATGTCTTCTGAAGATGTATCCATTGCCTGGTTTGGTGTCTTCCAGAAGGTGGCAGATGTCCTGGTGGCTACTAGGAAACCATCCACCAGAGTCACTTACTCAATGAAGTGGAAGAGATTTGCTATCTGGGCTACTTCCTGTCATCTGGATCTTTTTAACCAGGTTCTGGAGAACTTCCTGTCCCTGTTAGAGGTGGGTCTCCAGTACTCCTCTATTAAGGTGCACCAATCGGCCATTTCAGCCTTCCATGAGTCCATTGAAGGGTGCATCTTGGCCCAGCTGGAGGTGACCCATACTGTTTTGGGAGGCATTCTTCATCTGAATCCTCCTATTTGAAACCTGCTTCCCAGCTTGGGACCTGAATTTTGCACTAGAGAAATTGATGCTGCCTCCTTTGGAGCCAGCCGCATCTTGTGAGTTATGCTTTCTGTCTTGGAAAGTGTTATTTTTAGTTGATATTTACTTCTGCTCAAAGGATTTCAGAGCTGCAGGCTCTCATGTGTTAGCAGCCTTATTTGATGTTCCACAAAGCCAGGGTGTCTTTGCGTACCAACCCTAAATTGCCTCCCAAGGTGGTATCTAGTTTACTTTAAATCAGTCTAGCCACCTGCCTGTTTATTATGCAGAACATGCCAATCCAGGGGAAGCTTTGCTCTATACTTTAGATGTGCATAGAATTGTTGGGTACTATGCATACCACACAAAGGACTGTAGGAAGTCCTCCAGTTGTTTGTTTCTTTTGCCACTGGAAAACAGGGCGTTCCAGTTTCTAAACAGTACCTGTCCAAATGGTTGGCCAACTGTATAACTTTTTGTTACAGGAAGTATGATAAGGAACTTCCTGGTGTTGTTCATGGTCACAGAGCCAAAGGCATGGCCACTTCTGTTGTCTGTTTCAGAAATGTATCAGGTACAGAAATCTGTGCGGCTGCTACTTGGAGTACTATCTACACTAGGGCTGGGAGAACTTGGTGATGTTCTGACCCTTATTACTGTAAATAAGAACCAGAACATGGTGGGGTTCTGATTATTTATAAATATTTGAAAAAATGTGACAAAATGCATAAAAGTGGCCAATGTAGATCGTATTTAATACAGAGGCCCAAAGGAAATAATTGAATGCATTATTTGTATAAAAATTAAAGTAAAATGCTAAATAAAAGCAATCACCACTAGCTTCTTCATGGCTGGCCTGTATTGGTGGCATATCCAGCTCGGGCCCATGATGTGAATGTGCTGGGGGAGAGAAAGAGAGACAGACAGATGCAAGTACCTACAGTATCTCCTATCACAAAGCAATACCAAGCACTGCAGGCAGCTAGGATATTTTTTATTAATGCTGCTGTGCAGGTATATTATTTTGATGGATGTTCCAGTCAGAGCAGACCAGGCCAAAGAAATGGATATAATAAATGATCATATGCACAGCAGTAAGATCCCACCCACCCTACCCATGTGATGTAACTGCATTGTATCTCCCAATGTACTGTGGTATGGTACACTACCTGGTCCAACAGGTGGTAATGTTTTGTATGACTGCTTCTATTGATCAACAAGCTGAACACATTTATTAAACAAGAAATGAAAGGTATACTGATCATCAGTCAAGTGCAGTGCAGTCATAAAATAAAGGTTGCCACTGTCACCTGAAAACCTAATCACACACAGTTACATCCTTCCTGGTTCCACAATTGCTGGCAGTCAGTGCCAAGTAATTTAAGTATATAAAATATAATGATCTCAGCTCAGTTATTGTAAGTGAGATGCAATGTTATAGCCAGGCTAGCATACCACGCACACACAATAAAGAAATTAATTTAGTAACATTTTCCTCTGTGAAGTAATCACAGCCAAATATGAGAGATCTGAGAAATATACAAAGAACATTCATTATCAGGGTTCAGGCCTCGCTAAGCTATCCATTTTACAAAAATTAAAACAGTAATACTACAGTACAGTCAGATCAGTGGTAAAATAGTATTTTTTTAATCAATTGCGGAGGACAAAAAGTGACTAATAGTAGTACTAGACAGCAGTACCCTACCTTCCAGATCAGATAGTGGTACCTACAACCACCAAGTAAGTTTGTGACATGAAATGCAGCTGCTTGCTGTATTTGTACTATGAACCCACTGATTTTATTACTGTATTTTTCATGTATCTGTGCTCATTGTGATCATTCAGGTAACGCTGGCCTGGCCTAGTCTGTCCTGACCTGACTTGTTGCCAATAATTGCTGCCTCATGTAGTAGACCCTGTTCACAAAAGAGTTTCACAACAGGCACAAATTCTTGAAAGTGTTTTCTGGATAGGGACTGCTCAGACTAGTCAGTGAACATTTCTGTCAGGTATCATATTTGAAATTAAAGTGAGGAATGTTGATTTTCAGAAATGTCAAATGCTCAGCATTTTCTGGTGTCAAACAGGATCTTGTGTCAATAATGACATTACCAGCTGACAAGTCAAGTCATATTTTATTATTTTTCCAAGACATAAAAGTTTTGGACATTACGACACTATACAAATATGAATAAAATAGTGATTAAAAAATGAAGTACATTCATTATACAAGCATTAGGTTACATATACAACTATTACATACGTTACATCTTATTTATGACAAATACAGAGGGACAAATGCTCAGTTATGAATCATAATACCATGCGAGAAATAAAAACAAACTAATAAGTTATATCACTCCGTGGCAGAAATTAATTTCAGCTGTCCCCACTCTTAGATTTTAAAGCTGAGATTCTTTTCTTTTTATGACTTATTACAGCATTAATGAAAAGAACAATTTTGCAACTTCCTCTTTTTCCCTTGGATGCATTAATAGAAACAATACATCATAGTTAGTATTAGCATTTCTAATCAAAATATCTTTTAGATTTTTATCTCTATATGTATTATACAGAGGACACTGTATAACAATATGAAACAATGTTTCCTGAAAGCCATTATTGCATGGACACATTAGGTTTGTAAGTGGAACAGTGAATATTTTGAGTTACTATACCCAACCTTGCCCAGGTAGTTGCCTTTCGTAAATGTGGGAGAATAGGTAAAGTAAGATAATCCATAACTGAAGAGTCAATTTTATTAAGACTGAACCAAGGAGCCTATTTTTGTTGTCTCACTTGAGACATGTGTGTTTCCTGGGCTAAAGAGAACATTTTTGCCATAAGTCTAGTTCTATACGACATGGCTATTGAAATGCCAGATAATTAATCCCTCCAAAGATGGATAGAATTAGATTTTTCTAAAATAAAAATCAGTTCTTTTAACCATGGGGAACAAAAAACATTTAAATGCCATAATTACCAGCTGAACTAAACAATCGTTCTGAACAGACACTAGTTGGAGGGCAATTCGTGTACTTCATTGCAGTGTTTACTAAAGCAGGCAACATACTTTGTGTGTATTTCCAGTATTTCAAAGGATCAGCATTCCAGGTAATATTGAGCTCTGCCAGGTACATTTCAACAATTGTCTGTGCTGAGGCTATGTTAGAAGAAGTCGATGAAGAACATCTTGTAAGTGACTCCAGAGACGTGAAGCTGAACCAAGTGACTGTGGGACAGTGCTGTGTTTGGATGGTGGTGAAGAAAATGATCCTGCTGTAGTGGCCAAGGAGGAAGAGGGAGAAAATGCCACAACACTAGAGGATGGGCTGCCTGATGCTGTGCTGTGTTGTGTTGTGTTGTGAAGAAGATGCTGAATGTAGTGCTGTTGTACTCTGTTCCATGACAGCATGCACCTTATCAATTATTTCTTGTTTGTTTATCTCACAAAAAGTGTCATCATCACTCAGTAGTTGCTTTGATTTGTATCATGGGTCCAAGATTGTTGCTTTAATGTAGTACTCAGAATGAAGCGGTTTACATAGTTCGTCATCTTCATCAACTTTATTGGTCGTACATCTTGTTAGATCTTGTTGTATTCTGAGGGGGTAAGGTGTGTATGTCAGCAGCACCACTGGCTGCCTGTGTGATGGAATTGTTTTGGTTCTCTAACTTTTCCCTAATCAGACTGAATCTGAATTTAAATGTTTTTATTAGGGGTATCAGCTGGCTCAGAGTTGCTGTGTTTGCACTCACCTCTCTGGTGATTTCCTCAAATGGCTGGAGGAGTAATATTAGAAACTCCAGCATGGCACTCCATCACCAATTTTATTTTTCAAGGTGTATTGTCCGACAGCTTTCTTTTGTTCTAGTA
This sequence comes from Neoceratodus forsteri, assembly GCA_016271365.2. NCBI lineage: Eukaryota > Metazoa > Chordata > Ceratodontiformes > Ceratodontidae > Neoceratodus > Neoceratodus forsteri. The sequence continues at coordinate 70,928,170 of CM057454.1, forward strand.
GCCTTTGGAACAGAAGAAAGGTTGAATTTCATTGAGTAGAAATGTCTTGGATCATTCTGTGCAAAGGTAAATTGTACTCCTCCTGTATTTTTTTCAAACACGTGACGGGCTTTACTTGAGTGATTGAAATGAGTGGATATTCTTAGCACTGCTAACAACAGCCTTAATGTCCCTGTCCTTATCAACAAAAATGTGAACTATTAAATTTAAGCAATGCGCAAAGCAGCAGATGTGAACAAAACCCCTCCTCCTCCAAGGTCTTCTTATGTTGGACCCATTATTTGCAATTATAAAGCCAACTGACAGTCCCTGTGAAGTGAGCCATTGCTGCATTGGTTTTTGGAGCTCTTCATTGATGTTGTATGAGGTATGTTCAGATGGAAAATAAAACATTCTTAGAACAGCAAACTGTGATTCACTATCCCCACAAGAATGATAAAAACGTGCTCAATGTGCAGTGACAGACATGGAAGGGTTCAGGCTGACAGCTTGTCCAGCTATGTGTTGTGAGATGCACCACCCTCTCAACAGCACTGCACAAAACCCGTCTCAATTTTTTACATACAACATCGTAAAATCTGGAATACCTGTTGATGAAAAGTATTTCCTCGATAGTATACTATATCGAGGTTCAAGGTACTCAAGCAGCTGCCTGAATCATACGTGTTCAATCACATTATATGGTAGCAAATTAATAGCTATAATTTCTGAATTTTTCTTGGTTATTGTAACAGTAACAGGGTGGGATGAGGCATATTTGGTTTTACGTTCATATGATTCTGAGATGGTAAGTTGTCTCCTTGAAGGACGGGGGATTTTGAACACATGGTCACTTTTAGTAGCACTAGGAGTCCTTCGAATGAGAGGAAGTGCAGGAGGTGTTTCTGTATTGCTACAGGGGCTGCCACTGCTTTCATCCATCGGAGTTACCCCTGAGTGTGGTGAGCTATCACTGTCACTTTCTCCTCGAGTCTCATGACTGAAATTATCATTAATGTTATGACATCTGTCTAGGAGCCTTTTCAGTGCAGAAGTTCCCACCGCTCCTTTCTGTTTACCCCTGCTGATTGGCCATTTACAAATAGCACATGTTGCCACCAACTCATTAGAAGCACTAATGAGAAGTATGACCAAACAAAAGATATCTTTTTAGTCTTTTTTCCCCCAGGAAGGCACTGCACTCCAGTCACCTTTCTGTTTTTGCCCCCCAGATTTTTCTTGGGCCTGTTCCTGTTGTGATGTATTCCCTACCTCTAACCCACTACCCTCTTCCTCAACAGAAACATTTCTTTCTGTTTCTTCCTTATCTGCAATTTCCATCCCCTCCAGTAAACCTTGTGCTGCCTGGTCATTCTCTTCATCTTTATTACCCTTGTTGGGTTCAACCTCAGAAGAATCCGATTACTGTGAAGGGGACTGGCAGTAGCATATAGTATGCATTTGTTCCATACCTTGGGTTGCCTCTGCGGGTGGTACCCTTTGGTTTTAACTACATAACTTTTTATTTTTCACTTGGGACTGATCTGACAGATGCACTTTTTTTGAATTCAAACATTTGCTTGGAAGACGAAACTTTAGAGTTAAAAGTATTTTTTGGTTTGATTTTGTTCTCCCTGTGCAGACTGGCTGCTGTCCTTTGTAGTGCCAATGCCTACCCGAGAATGCCTCAACACTTTGATCCATTTTTTTCCTATTTTTAATTCTAACCTGTAAAAAGATCCCTCATCCTCTGACTCCCACACCTACAGGCCAAGGCTAAATTTACTGTACACAGCACACTGACACCACCACCATTTTCCTCCAAGTTTAGTTCACTGAGTGACTCCTGTTCAGTAACCAACTGTATTCAGCAACTCTTACTCAACAGTGTGTGTTTCCACAGACCCAGAATTTAAATCGGTGATGCAGACACAGTTGGCACATGCACTGGGGTTGGTTAATCATTATATGATAAAAATAGGAAGGATAAGGAATAATGGATGGAATGAGGGATGATGACACTTGTGTATTTGTGTTGTTGTGACTATTTAGTCACAATAAATTAATGAATGAAAACACCTTGTGGTTGTTGCTTTCTTGTTCTCTGAGTTAAACAGAAAAATAAATAAAATAGACTGCTACGAGTCACAATGTCCCCTGGGCCCTCCCACAGCCAGCAGCGCAGGCTCAGCAACTTGTCTGTTTTTATCAGAAGAATATTTTTTTATATGTGAACATTAATGTGATGGCCCACAGCAGACAGCGCTCAGTCTCTCTGACACCTAGCAGTAACAGTCTGTCACTTTGCCCTCCACAGGACTCCCACCCCACCCCACCCAGCCAGCAGCATGCTTGGCTACTTGTCTTTTTTGTCACAAAAGTATTTTTTTATACGTGAACGTTAACATGATGGCCCACAGCAGACAGCACTCAGTCTCTCTGACACCCAGCAGTACCAATCTGTCACTTTGCCCTCTACAGGACCACCGCAGCCAACAGCAGTGTGATTGCTCTGCAAAAGGGTCAGCCTTTGGCCCAGAATAGAATTTTTTTTTTGTGACCCCCAGCAAGCCTCTCTCTCTATCTCTCTCTGTCTCTCTCTCTGAGTCATGACTCCTCTTGATGAAACAGCAAGAAAACAGATTTATTTAATTTGTGATTGGTGACTGTAATCTATGGCCCCCAGTAAGTCTCTCTCTGTCTTTCTGCTGATGGAGCACATATATTAAAGATGTATATATTTTATTTGTGATTTCTGTGACTATAATTCTATTTGGCCCACAGTAGTCTCTCGCGCTCTTTCGTGGTTGACTCCTCTAGCTGGAGCAAGAATAAAGTCAGAGATTTATTTTGCCTGTCTGCCCAGTAAGCTATGGTTTCACCAGGCCACTAAGTTTCTTTGTCTTTCTGTCTCCCTCTCATGGCTTCTGTCAATGGACCAACAAGAATAATAAAAGAGATGTTATTTTACTTTTTATTTGTGTGATTCTGACTGTAGTTCTATGTTGGTCCCCAGTAGTCTCTCTCTCTCTTTCTCTCTCTCTTTCTCTCATGAGCCTCTCGAAGGAACAAAAAGAACACTATTATTTTATTTGTCTCTTTTTTTTTTTAATTTAAAGTTTATTAAGTTTTCAGTTTTACAGTAGAAGGTACACATACAAATACATTGACAAAATGCCAGGAAGACAGAAGGTAACCTTCCACCTGCCCCCCTTCCCCTCCTTCCCTTCCCCCTCCCTTGCCCCCTTATTCCCTATATCCTCCCAGCTATCCCACCCCGGTGCCTAGAACTTTATGAGCAAATAAAACAGGTGAATACAGATAATACAATTTGTACAATCATATGATTCTTATTAGTCTATGGTGTAAAGGACTTGAAGTTTCTCCCATCTTTTTTTGAAGACTCTCATATGATTGGAAATACTAGACATGGTTTTCTCTACCCTTAGGTTATAGAGCAATTCGTTCAGCCATTCTGTATAGGAAAGCAGCAATGAGTCTTTCCAATGTTTCAAAACAATTTTCTTTACAGATGCTGCAATCATCATAATATGGTATTGATGTTCCATTCTGGGGTAACCAGTAAAATCACCCAAAATACATACCTCAGGGGTGAAATAATCTTGTAGTCCCAATAGAGGGTCAGCCCTTGTTCTTATCAGGCCCCACAATGGTGCAATCTTGGAATATTCCCAAAATAAATGGTATAAACTACCCTCTTTCTGCATACACCTATTACAAATTGGTGTTGCCGCTCTGCCCATTTTGAATAGTGTATACGGTGTTAGATACATGTTATTTAAAATTTGTAACTGCATTAGACGCACTCTGTCCTGAGTAATGTGGCAGTTCTCCCAGATTTGAGGCCACCTAGCTTCAGAGCTAGGGAATTTGTCAGTCCAGTATCTGGATATGCCTGTAACCTGTGGGAAAACCAGAGGGTAGAGCAGAGCATATATAGATGAAACAGCATGTGGAGCTAAGATTAGGTTTCTGCAGGTGCCCATCCAATCCCCCTGATTTGTATTCATATGGTTAAGACTAAAGTAGGACACCAACATGTGTCTGAGTTGATAGGCCTTAATTTAATTTTTCTCTGCCTCCCCACAGTAAGCCTCTCTCTCTCTCCCCATCCTCCTGATGAGTTCACTCGCTCACAGATGCAGACTAGTCACAAAAACTACCACACAAGAAATTGAATCTGTAGCCGCAAGTTGTAACACACTCCCCCTCCGTCTAGCTCGCTTGCTCCTTCACCTCTCGGCTGCATTGCACACTCACCACAGTCATATACCATGACTGACTGCATCCCATGACTTTCTCTTTGAAGCATCACATGATGGTTGCCTGATTGGATGCCGCCAGCTGGCTGTGTGTGAAGCGACTAGTGAGTGTGCCAACAGCATCCCCATGGCAGCAGTCAACTAAAGCTCAGAGAGACGCACTCCATGGATTCCCAGGTAACTACATAGAAACATAAAAGTTGATGGCAGATAAGGACCGCTAGGCCCATCCAGTCTGCCCATTTTTTCTACATTATGAATGTGCCATAGGCCTTTACGCTGTCAATGGCTTATTTATTCATACTCGTCTGTATTGCTCCCTTATGCCTATCCCATGCCTGTTTGAAGCCCTGCACTGTATTCATATCCAACACTTCATGAGGTAGGCCATTCTATGCATCCACCACTCTTTCTGTGAAAAAGAACTTCCTCACATTATCCCTTAATCGGCCTCCCTCTAATCTGATGCTGCGTCCTCTTGTCCTGCTATTTTTCTTATATTGAAATATGTTAAACTCTTTCACCTTGTTAATGCCCTTAAGATGTTTGAATGTTTCGATCATATTACCTCTCTCCCTCCTTTGCTCTAGGGTATACGTATTGAGCTCCGTTAATCTGTCCTCATATGTTTTTCGATGCAGTCCCTGCACCATTTTGGTTGCCCTTCTCTGGACTGCCTCCATTTTGTTAATGTCCTTGTGCAGGTGCAGCCTCCAGTACTGAATGCAGTACTCCAGATGGGGCCTAACCAGTGTCTTGTAAAGAGGTATTATTACCTCCCTCTTACGACTTGTGATACCCTTGCTAATACACCCCAACATCCCTCTAGCCTTACCTACTGCTTTAGTGGTCTGCTTGGATGATTTCAGGTCATCTGTGATGACGATGCCCAAGTCTCTTTCTTCCCTTGTGATTGCCAGCAACTCTTCTCCCAACCTGTAGGTAGCTTCAGGGTTTCTCTTCCCTATGTGCATGATCTTGCACTTCTTTGCGTTAAACCCCAGTTGCCACTCTTCAGACCATTTTGCCAGTTTTTCCAGATCTCTTCTCATTCTGCCCACCCCATTTGGACCATCTACTCTGTTGTAGATCTTGGTGTCATCTGCAAACAGGCAAACCTTACCCACCAGTCCACCTGCAATGTCACTGATGAAGATATTATAGAGGACTGGCCCCAGGACTGATCCCTGAGGTACCCTACTTGTGACCTGAATCTCTTCTGACTGTATACCATTTGGCACCACTCTCTGTTTTCTGCCTGCCAACCAGTTTGCCACCCAGTTGACCAACTTCTGACCCACCCCAAGCCTACCTAGCTTATTAATATTCTATATGGAACAGTATCAAAAGCTTTGCTGAAGTCAAGGTAGGTGGCATCAACTGCACCCCTTTGGTCCACCACTCTGGTTACCCAGTCAAAGAAATCTATGAAATTAGTTTGACAGGACCTTCCTGTTGTAAACCCTTGCTATCTTGGATCCTGTGCTCCTATGGATTCCAGGTGTTGCATTATCCTTTCCTTAAGGAGTGCCCCTGACTGGTCTGTAGTTCCTCACCTCCTCCCTGCTGCCACTGTTGTGGAGCAGGATCACATGAGCCCTTCTCCATTCTTCTGGGACATCTCCTGTGCTCAGAGACTCAATAAACAGTTCTGCTAATGGCTCTGCTAGCTAGTTCCACCCTTAGCTCCTTTAGTACCCTGGGATGTATGCCATCAGGTTCTACTGCCTTGTGCACCCTGAGCTTAGTGACCTCTTGTAGGACCCATTCTTTTGTGATGGGACTTGTGCACACCTCCCTCCCCCCTGTGTCCATGGTGCTGAGCTGTGGGCTCTGCCCTACCTTCTCCTTAGTAAATACTGAGCAGAAGTATCTATTTAGGATAGATGCTTTTCCTTGGTCCTCCTCCACATACTCCCCCTTATCCTCTTTGATCTTAGCAATACCCCCCTCTGGACTTTCTCCTTTCACTAATGTACTGTATCTATAGAAATTCTTGTCCCCTTCTTTTACTGTTTGTGCTAGTGTTTCCTCAATTTGGGCCTTTGCCTACCTTATTGCCTTCCCTGCTTCCCTTAGGGAAGTTTGTAGTGCCTCTCTATCTTCGTCCCACTGCGTTCCCTTATATCTCCTAAAGTCCAACCTTTTGGCTCTGATCTTTCCTGCTACTGTTTTTGAGAACCAAAGTGGTTTCCTCCTTCTTTTGCTCTTGCCTTTCTCCCTAACACAGTAGGATGTTGCTTCAAGTATTGCATCCTAAATGCTTGCCCACTTTACCTGTACCCCCTCACCTGTATTTCTTCTTGCCAGGGCTAGCTTAACTCTGTTGGCCATCTTATCAAAGTCAGCTCCTCTGAAGTCCCATAATTTTGCCTTGAAATGGGATGATTTAGTTCTAGTGGCCAAATTAAACCATACCATGTGATGGTCATTGGCTTCCAGGTGACCTTCTACCCGGAGATCTGTGATCCTTTCTCCATTAGTCAGTACTAGATCCAGGATAGCCCTGTCTCTTGTGGGTTGTTGTACCAGTTGTTTGAGGCCCTCCCCCTGCAGGGAATCCACTATGTGTCTAGTTCTGGCAGATGTCCCTGCTGGTATTGACTAATCTGTATCTGGCATGTTAAAGTCTCCCATTATCAGAACCTCCCCTTTAGCTGTCATGTTTTGTATATCTTCTAACAGTAATCTGCCTCTATCTCTGAAATCAAATAAAGAGGCAGAAGACACTGCAGAGCAGGACACTGCGGCACAGGAGCTAGCACAACAATACTCACCCAAAACAGGAACCAAAACTAAACAAGCACAAAGGAAATCCAAAAAACTTCTGATCATAGGAGACTCCATGATTCGGGGAGTTGATACCCATCTCCAGCCAGGGGTGATGGTCAGATGTCTCCCAGGTACATCAGCATGGAGAGACACTGACCGCATTGCTAAAATTGTTCACAAAGCAGGAGAAAACATTGATGTCCTAGTACACATAGGACTAATGATCTCGCCAGCCGGTCAGTTGTGGAGACCAAGGAACACCTGACTAGGCTGGGTGACAAACTATCATCTATTTCGTCTGCATCTCCTTCTCTGAGATCCTGCCAGTCTGGGAGAAGGAGCAGATGGACGGAAGGTCAGAGAAGGGAGATAGGGAGCTAAACACATGGCTCAAGGACTGGTGCCAGGAAAAGGACACAGATTTGTAGGAACTGGCAACAGTTCTGGGAGCGAAAGTTCTTTAAATTTGATGGACTGCATCTGACTAAAGAGGAGTCAGTGCATTGGGGCAGAAGTTTGACGTCTTTGCAGAATATTTAAACTAGCAAATTGGGAGAGGGGTGCAGCACCCATCACGTTGAATGGGAAGAACACCCTCCCCTCAGCTAGTGGTCAAACTGGAATTCAGTGTGTTTGCCGTTCATTTGCATCACCAGGTAAGAAAAAAGGTTTGTCTCCCCATACGATGCACAGGGTAATGCCAAACCTCACCCAACAACTAACACACCAAAATCTGGCCAATGGAAAATCATGTACATAAATGCTCACAGCCTGGGAAATAAGATCCCAGACCTGCAGGCAATAATGTCAGAGGCTAAACTGGACATAGTAGCAATTAGTGAGACGTGGTTTACCAGTAACCACACTTGGGAGACTTCAGTACCTGGCTATGTATTGTTCAGAAGAGACCGAGGTGCAAAAGGGGAGGTGGCCCTGTATGTTAATGAAAATATCAAAGCTACAGAAATTCAGAATACACATAAGGAGCCAGAAGAACTGTGGGTCACCCTGGAAACAGGAAATGGGACAGCCATAAGAACTGGGGTTGTCTACAGGCCCCCAGACCAGAGGGAGGACATAGACACATTACTGTTAGAAGATATACAAAACATGACAGCTAAAGGGAGGTTCTGATAATGGGAGACTTCAACATGCCAGATACAGATTGGTCAATACCAGCAGGAACATCTGCCAGAACTAGACTCATAGTGGATTCCTGCAGGGGAGGGCCTCAAACAACTGGTACAGCAACCCACAAGAGACAGGGCTATCCTAGATCTAGTACTGACTAACAAAGAAGGGATCACAGATCTCCAGGTAGAAGGTCACCTGGGGCCAGTGACCATCACATGGTATGGTTCAATTTGGCTACTACATCTAAATCATCCCATTCCAAGGCAAAAATATGGGACTTCAGAGGAGCTGACTTTGATAAGATGGCCAACAGAGTTAAGCTAGCCCTGGCAAAAAGAAACACAGGTGAGGAGGTACAGGCAAAGTGGGCAAGCATTAAGGATACAATACTTGAAGCAACATCCCATTGTGTTGAACAGAAAAGGAAGTGCAAAAAGAAGGAAACCACTTTGGTTCTCAAATACAGTAGCAGAAAGGTCAGAGCCAAAAGGCTGGCCTTCAGAAAATATAAAGGGAACACAGCGGGATGAAGATGAGGGGCATACCAAACTGCCCTAAGGGAAGCAGGTAAGGCAGTAAGGCAGGCAAAGTCCCAAACTGAGGAAACACTAGCACAAACAGTAAAAGAAGGTGACAAGACTTTCTATAGATACATTAGTGAAAGGAGAAAGTCCAGAGGGTATTGCTAAGCTTAATGGAGAAAAGGGAGCATGTGAGGAGGAGGACCCTGTAAAGGCATCTATCCTAAATAGATACTTTTGCTCAGTATTCACTGAAGAGAAGGTAGGGCAGGGCCACAGCTCAGCATCATGGACACAGGGGGAGGGAGGTGAGCACTACTCCTTCACAAAAGAAAGGGTCCTACAAGAGATTGCTAAGCTCAGGGGGTGGATAAGGCAATGGGACCTGATGGCATACATCCCAGGGTACTTAAGGAGCTAAAGGAGGAACTAGCAGAGCCATTAGCAGAATTGTTTAGTGAGTCTCTGAGACTGGAGAAGGGCTCATGTGATCCCACTCCACAAGAGTGGTAGCAGGGAGGAGGCGGGAACTACAGACGGTCAGTCTTACCTCAGTAGTGGGCAAGATTATGGAAGCACTCCTTAAGGAAAGGATAGTGCAACACCTGGAATCCATAGGGGCACAGGATCCAAGACAGCATGGGTTTACAAAGGAAGGTCCTGTCAAACTAATCTCATAGATTTCTTTGACTGGGTAACCAGAGTGGTGGACCAAGGGGAGCAGTTGATGTATACCTGACTTCAGCAAAGCTTTGACACTGTTCACATAGAAGATTGATAAATAAGCTAGTAGGCTCGGAGTGGGTCAGAGTTGGTCAACTGGGTGGCAAACTGGTTGACTGGCAGAAAACAGAGAGTGGTGGTAAATGGTATACAGTCAGAAGAGATGCAAGTCACAAGTGGGGTACCTCAGGGATCAGTCCTGGGGCCAGTCCTATTCAACATCTTCATTAGTGACCTAGCAGATGGACTAGAGGGTAAGGCTTGTCTGTTTGCAGATGACACCAAGATCTGCAACAGAGTAGATGATCCAGATGGGGTGGGCAGAATGAGAAGAGATCTGGATAAACTAGCAGAATGGTCAGAAGAGTGGCAACTGGGATTTAATGCAAAGAAGTGCAAAATCATGCACATAGGGAAGAGAAACCCTGAAGCCACTTATAGGCTGGGAGGGGAGTTGCTAGCAGTCACAAAGGAAGAAAGAGACTTGGGCATCATCATCACTGATGACCTGAAATCATCCAAGCAGACCTCTAAAGCAGTAGGTAAGGCTAGGGGGGTGTTAGGGTGTATTAGTAGGGTATCACAAGTCGTAAGAGGGAGGTAATAATCCCTCTGTACAAGACACTGGTTAGGCCCCATCTGGAGTACTGCGTGCAGTATTGGAGGCCACACCTTCACAAGGACATTAACCAAATTGAGGCAGTCCAGAAGGGCAACCAAAATGGTGCAGGGACTGCATCAGAAGACATATGAGGACAGATTAACGGAGCTCAATATGTATACCCTTGAGCAAAGGAGGGAGAGAGGTGATATGATCGAGACATTTAAACACCTTAAGGGCATAAACAAGGTGAAAGAGTCTAACATGTTTAAATATAAGAAAATAGCAGGACAAGAGGACACAGCATGAGATTAGAGGGAGGCCGATTAAGGGGAATGTGAGGAAATTCTTTTTTCACAGAAAGGGTGGTAGATGCATGGAATGGCTTACCACAAGAAGTAGTGGCTATGAATACAGTGCAGGGCTTCAAACAGGCATGGGATAGGCATAAGGGAGCAATACAAATGACTATGAATAGATAGGTCACTGACATAGCAAAGGCCGATGGCACATTTATAAGGTAGAAAAAGAAATGGGCAGACTGGATGGGCCTTGCGGTCCTTATCTGCCGTCAACTTCTATGTATGTTTCTATGTAATGTGTCTGTCCTTCCCCCTGGTCTGGAGGCCTGTGGATAACCTCAGTTTATGGCTGTCCGATTTCCTGTTTTCAGGGTGACCCACAGTTCTTCTGGCTCCTTATGTGTATTCTGAATTTCTGTAGCTTTGATATTTTCATTGACATAAAGTGCCCCCCTTTTTGCACCTCAGTCTCTTCTGAACAGTGCATAGCTGGGTACTGAAGTCTCTCAATTGTGGTAACTGGTGAACCATGTCTCGCTAATGGCTACTATGTCCAGTTTAGCCTCTGTCATTGTTGCTTCCAGGACTGGGATCTTGTTTACCAGACTATGGGCATTTGTAAACATGATTTTTCATTGGTCAGATTTTGGTGCATTAGTTGTGGGGGGAGGTCCAGCTTTTCCCCTATGTGTTGTATGGGGAGCTGGACCTTTTTCCTTACCTGGTGATGAAATGAACTACAAACATGCTGAACTCCTGTTTGATCACTAGCTGAGGGGGAGGGGTGTTCTTCCTGTTTGATGTATCGACTGCTACACCCCTCTCCCCATTTGCTAGCTTAAATATTCTGCAAAGACATCAAATTACGAACATACGAAATTTGCCAGCAGATAAAGGCCTAGAGGTCTATCAAGTCTGCTCGAATGTGCAGCTAGCACCCCTTATTCTGCAGCTGCCCCTCCCTTTCACCCTTTCCCTTCATTAACCCTCCCCCTTGTCCTGTCCCATCCTCGTTTGAAGCAGTCCACTGTTCTACTGCATACCAATTCAGCAGGTAAAGCATTCCACCCAGCCACCACCCTCTCTGTAAAAAAGTGTCTCTTCATCTCCCTCCTGAACCTTCCTCGCTCCAGTCTCATATCATGGCCCCTGGTGTCCCTCCCCTCCCTTACTTTGAACAGCCCTTCTGTACCTGTCTTGTTTATTCCTTTCATGTATTTAAAGGTTTCAATCATGTCACCCCTGTCTCTCCTCTCCTCCAGTGAGTACATGTTCAACTCCTTCAACCTCCTCTCGTATGATAAGTCCCCCAGCCCCTTGATCATCTTTGTCACTCTGCGCTGCACCCCCCCCTCCAGTAACTTAATGTCCCTCTTCAGATACGGATGCCAGTACTGCACGCAGTACTCCAGGTGTGGTCTAACTAATGACCTATACAGTGGCAGAATCACCTCCTCCCTCCTCGAGGATATACCCCTTGCAATACAACCCAGCATTTTGTTGGCCTTTGCAGCTGCCTTCTTAAATTCTGCTCCAATGTACTGACTCCCTCCTTAGTCAGATGCAGTCCATCAAATTTAAAGTACTTTCGCTCCCCAAACCGTTGCCAGTTCCCTACAAATTTGTTTCCTTTTTCCTGACACCAGCCCTTGAGCCACATGTTTAGCTCCCCTATCTCCCATTCTCTGACCTTCCGTCCATCTACCCCCTCTCCCAGACTGGTAGGATCTCAGACAAGGAGATGCCGGACGAAATGGATGACAGTTTGTCTCCCAGCCTGGTCAGGCATTCCTTGGTCTCCACAACAGAGCAGCTGGCGAGATCGTTAGTCCCTATGTGTACCAGGACATCAATGTTTTCTCCTGCTTCCTGCACAATGTTAGCAAAGCACAGAAAGATGTACTCTGCAGCTTACCATGGACCCGAACCGGAATTCTGCAGTAAATTCTGTATTTATCCAGGTCCGTGGATAAGTGTTTGGATCTGGGGAGGTTCGGATTTTGGGCAGAACAGCCCACCCAGCCCTAGACCACACTTTCGCAAAGCACTACAGTCTGGACATTGCCTCTAGAAGATGGGCAGGATTTGGCCTAGCCATGCTACAATGCTTTCTTTCTTAGGCTTTTGGCCCCTGCCACCCAGACTGTCTCACTGTCAGAACTGCTTGGAACTCATTCCATAGGTGTGACCTGATGAAGGAGATATCCCCAAAGAAGACAGAACAGTTATGTAAGAACTTACTATAACAGTAGATCTTTGAGAGAATCTCTTTCATCAGGTCATGCCATCTCTCCCACCATCCCCTTTCTGTCTCAGTCTCTGGACTGGCTGTCTGGTTGCTCCATCCCTTTTTGAGGCTGGGCACCTTTTCTCTCTTCTCGGTTACCTACTAAAAGGCCCAGCTTGTTTTGTCCCTGGGAGGGAAAGAACTAAGGAGGGAACGGGGCTGCCCACATATATATAGCAGGGAGATGTTGGCGTATGATGTCAGAGTGGGCGGCCCCTAGTAGTCTGCTACAGAAAAAGCTTCCATGTGATCCTTGTGCCTATGGTGGTAGTTCCAAAGGTGTGACCTGATGAAAGAGATTACCTCGAAGACTTACTGTTAAGGTATGGTCTTACATAACTGTTCTTTACTGTTCCATCTTTACTGGCTTTTGAGTGAATTCCATTGTTTTTTTCTGACTTGTACTCAAGGGAATGCCTCCAAATATTATAATCAGAATAAACAAAACTAACTGTACATTACCTTTTGTGTTAAAATGAGTCTAACATGGTTTTTCTACCATTTTATATTCTGTCAGGCACATAAATTAGGGCCGTGTGAAAATCCCCCTCATTATATTAGTCATAATCAGGAGGTCTCCTTCATTTAAGTGGCGTTAACTCGGAAGGTGTGGATTATGTTAGGAAAGGAATTTAGTTTTATTTAGCACCTTTGATGCACACTGTATCTCAAAGCACTTTGCAAGTAATGGTCTGTGGCATCAGCCATTCAGTGAGCACCAGGAGGGTAGACGGGAGGTTAAGAAATGCTCAGGAAAGTTAAGCAAAGAAATTAAAGCAACATATACAAGCTTACATGGTGAAGCAAAGACAGCAGTGTGGTTAAACCTGGGACTCCAGGTTCACAGCTCTGCGCTTTCACCACTAAATTATACTGCCTACCCACGCCATCTGTTTATTCAGGCTTAAGATAATTCAACTGAGATGAGGCAACGCATGTTCAGTAGGCTTCTGTTTCCACCAAATTCAAAAATAGGGAGGATAGAACCTAAGAAAGTTTAAGTGATTTGCTGACAGTCACCCAAGACTTAGGTCCTCTGGTTGGATCTGAGCCTCAGGGTCAGGATTTTGAAAACAGTTTTGGGAATGAGCTCTAAATTGCATCTTTTCTGGGGAAGAGGCAGCTCTGACTTGCACCAGTTTGAGCCTTGAGTGCTATTTTTTACTGTGTCTTGCAGCTTTCTTCCCCTGTTCTCCCACTTTATTTGCTGACATACTGCATCCGAGTGATAGAAAATGTAAACCCCATTTTCTGTTGGTTCTTGCACTCCCCCCCCTTTTTTGCCTAGTTGTATGCATCACTTTTCTCCCGCTTTATTGCCTGATGCATCCCACTGAAACTGTTTTTAAAACCTTCACTCTTGTTTGGTGTGGGTTACTCCCTTATGTTTGATATGTTTGCACTCAAGGCCAGAAAACACTCTCCTTTATGGGACCCAAGCTCTTCAACTCTCTCCCTCTGGAACTAAAATTCTGTCCCTCCACAAATGCCTTCAAACACAATATCAGGAGACATTTCTCCCTCACTTGCACATGCTCACAGCCCTAATCTGGCTCCCTTTTGCACTCTTTTCCCCTCACCCTCTGGTTATCCACCTCTGGCACTTACCCTCTCTTTCTAGCATGTGTAGTATTGTTAATCCACATAGGCTAGTTTTTAGATTGCACTTAAATTTTTTGTTTCCCACTGTTATATTATATTATTGTTAAACCCTCACTGAATGCTTAATGTCATGGTTTGCCCTTTAGTCTATATTATCCTGATTTTATGTACCATTGTATTAACCCTCACTGTAAGTTAAATGTTTTAGCCCACGTCATGTCTCATGATTGTTGTATATAACTGGACGCTTGTGTAAACAGGCAGCAATGCTCACATGCCTTTCCAGTATAACCAATAAAAATGAAATGAAATGAGTGAAATTAAATGGCTCTATTACAAGAATGTGGCTCTATAAGTAGTGATGTGATTTCTGCCTCTGCTTTTATCCCCATGTACATCCCTTCATCTTCCTACACCCTTTTGGCTCTCTCCTTCCTCATCTCGTTGGCCATCTCCCATTCTGCTTGGTGCCCTGTCCTACTGTTATACCAGACACCCCCTGTCATTGACTGTACTCCCCATGGTTTACCCTCAGGGTGAGCTCCCCCAAGTGACAGACAATCTCAGAGGTGGACCAGTATGCATTGTGTGCATTTATGAGGGTTGGAGTGTACAGTGTAGAGTTGATGCAGGCCCTATGCATGATATCAGCATAGGGGCTGAGTATGTCCTGTGTGAACAGCCAGGTACAGTATATGGTGAGGAGGAATTCAGCACTGTAGTTATTGGCAAAAATGTAATTTCTTACAAATGATTCTGCAGCGGTATATCTTGAAGCTACATATGTTATTAAATGCTGACATTGTTTATGGTTTTACTGTGAGTTTTTGCTTCATGCAGTAGTTCTAATTTGAAAGTAAAGTAGTTGAGGAATGTTCTGTTACATACAGGCAATCAATATGTTCATTTTATTCCTCTAAAGGTAAATGAGGCCCTTTATTGTGCTGAACAAGCAACCCAGCGTTTAGCAGAGTTAAATCGGGAGATAATAAGCTACATGAGTGCTACATCTTCACCAAAGGAGAACAAGATGTAAGTAAATGGATTAGCTACTACTTTGTCAAAGAATTTAATAACGTACAGTAATACCAAAGTGCACAGAGATTATGTAATCGCTTTATAGAGAAAATTGTATTTAAAATGAAATAGCCTGCAAGAAAACAACTTGTGAAGAAGGTCTCTGATGCTTGATTTTTCCAAGCCTGATTGCAGGCACATACTAAAGTTTTCAAATAACAATAATTAATTGTATTACAGTCTCTTTGAACAAGCAGGATGTTTTCTACAAAGCACTACGGGACCCAATTATCACTTTGGAGACATTTAGCACTATGGCGAAGAAAAACACCCATTTGTGGGCACAGGTATCACAAAAAAAGCATAAACTAAGGGCCTGATGCTGAAAGCATAAACAGTGTATGGCAAAAAATAATTTTGTGGGCTCATCTGGGCTCCACTGTACAAACTCACCCTTTTGATTCAGTAAAAGGTTTATCACAGCTTGGAACTTCCTGACACGGGGAGGATTTTGACAGAGCCCTAGGGGAAGCCATTAGCAAAATGGCCAGCAAGGGGGAAGTTTTGATAATGGGGGACTTTAATTTGCTGGACTGTAGATTGTGGTATTCTCACTGCAGCTACATCAAGAGGCAGGGCCATCCTTGAATTTATAGAAGGGGCATGTCTCAGGCAGTTGGTTTTGGAAACCAGTAGGGACGGGGCAGTGCTGGATCTGGTACTTACAAACAGAGACAGCATGGCTGATGTCACAGTGGTTGGTCCCCTGGGCACATGTGATCAGCATACTGTGTGGTCTGGCATACTGACAGGACAGGAATAAAAAAGACACTAAGATGAGGGTCCTGAACTTCAGGAGGGCAAATTTTAAAGAAACGGAAAACTGCCTCAGAGAATGCCTTGAAAGGGGAGAAGGCAGAGGGGGAGTGGAGGCTCAACAAAGAAATATTTAAGAAGGGTATAGCCCAGGCAATGGCATGCTGTTTGAAGAAAGTGAGCAAAGGAAAGAGAAGGAAAAGGCTGCTATGGTTCTTTAAGGAGGTGGCAAAGATAGTGAAGGGGAAGAAAACAGCATTTAGAAAGTAGAAGGAGATGCAGAAGGATGAAGATAGGGAGATATGCCTTACAAAACAAAGGGAGGCAAGAAGGAAGATGAGGGCAGCTAAAGCAGTAACAGAGGAGAGGATAGCTAATGAGGTCAAAAAGGAGACAGGACCTTATTCAGATGTGTGGGGGAAAAAGAGGAAGACAAGGGGAAGGGATAGTGGGAATCAGTATGGCGTGGGGGGGACTGTGCAGAAGAAGATCAGGAGAAAACGGAAATACTAAATTATTACTTCTGCTCAGTCTTCATGGTAGAGGGTGAGAGGGATGGACCAGCATCCTGCATTGAGCAACAGGGAGAGGGGGAGTGGACACAATTCCATTCTTGGTGGAGAGGGTCCAGAAGGGACTGGAAACATTAAAGGAGAATAAGGCTATGGGACCAGATGGGACTCATCCCAGGGTCCTAAAGGAACTGAACACAGTGCTGACCACCCCTCTGGCAGTGCTTTTTAGCACCTCATTGGAGATGGGGGAAGTTCCAGAGGGACTGGAGGACAGCTGATGTGGTCCCTCTGCACAAAAGCAGCAGTAGGGAGGATGCTACCGACTACAGTCCAGTCAGTCTCACATTAGTGTTGGGGTAGTTAGTGGAGACACTACTGAAGGAGAGGCTCGTGGGGCACCTGGAAGCAAAAGGGCTTCAGGACCACCAGCTGCATAGCTTCACAGGATGGAGGTCATGTGAAACTAATGTCATGTATTTCTTTGACTGGTTTACCAGGGAGATGGATCAAGGGAAAGCAGTGGACGTGGCCTGTCTGGCCTTCAATAAGGCATATGACACCATGAAGCAAAGGAAACTAGTTAAGAAACTAAACAGCCTGGGGGTAGGGGAGAAAGTGACAAGCTTGGTACCAAACTGGTTATGGAATAGGTGACAAAGGGTGGTGATAAATGGTAACCACACAGATGATAGAGGGTGACAAGGGCGGCCACAGTGTTCAGTGCTGGGACTGGTCCTCTTCAGTGTCTTCATAAGTGACATTGCAGAGGAGCTTGAGGGTAAGGTATGTCCGTTTGTGGATTATACAAAAATC
Organism: Neoceratodus forsteri; assembly: GCA_016271365.2. Classification (NCBI taxonomy): domain Eukaryota; kingdom Metazoa; phylum Chordata; order Ceratodontiformes; family Ceratodontidae; genus Neoceratodus; species Neoceratodus forsteri. The sequence goes on from CM057454.1 coordinate 70,945,535, forward strand.
TGCAATAGGGTTGACACTCAGGAAGGGTTGGAGAGAATACAAAGGGATCTGAGGAAACTAGAGGGAATGGTCCAGGGTGGCAGCTGGGTTTCAGTGCCAAAAAGTGCAAGGTTATGCACACAGGGCTACAGAATCCAGGAGCTTTGAATAAGATGGGGGAGGGGGAGTTTGATGACCTCAAGGTAGTGGGCAGTATGACAAAGCAGTGGGAAAGGCTAGCAGGATGCTGGGGTGCATTGGGAGAGGGATTTCTACCAGGAGGAGGGAGGTGGTGCTGCCATTGTATCGTTCACTGGTGAGGCCCAACCTGAAATACTGTGTCCAGTTCTGAAGGATGTACCTCTGCAAGGACATTGAAAGGGTGGAGGCGATACAGAGAAGGGCAACCAAAATGGTGAGGGGATTGCATAAGAAGTCATATGAGGAAAGGCTGCAGAAAATCAACATGTACTCTCTGGTAGATAGGAGAGCAAGAGGGGAGATGATTGAAACCTACAGATACCTCACAGGAGTGAACAGTGTGTAAGTGGAGGGTCTATTTCAGAGAAATGAAGGCACTAGAACAAGGGGTATGCAGTGAAGCTAAGCTTTGTTTTCTGTTCTCCTGATATTTAAAACCAGCTCTATATGTTGCTCCCTATTGCTCCATTACTGGTGCCCGAAGTCAACCATGTTGGAACATTACAGAAAGTATGGGATTCTGTAAAACGGGTTTCACAACTTACAATGACCAATTCAAAAAGAAATGACTAAACTGTACCTGTACTCCTGCCATGAATTGTAACCACCATTTACCTGCTCTCTTAATAAGAAAAGTAATTATTGAAGCCTATGAAATGTAATTGTTGATGCCTATGCTTATCTGTTCATCCTGTAAATGTTTAACTGTTTTCATCCCGTTCATTGCCTGTATTTCACCTTGTTGTAATACCCTTGCACTGCCTGTAAACCTTGTCTTGTAATCTCCTGGGTTGCGCCTGAAAATAGGCATTCCTTGTCTAGTTGTGCTTACCAGGTAAATAAAAGCTAATAAATAAACTAAATAAATCCATGAAAGGTTGACGGGCCCATCAAGGAGCTTGTCCACCCTGTGAGTTCTGTGTCAGAAAAGGACAAAAATGTGTTTCTCACTCAGACTGCGGCGCTGCCAGAGGCCCAGCACAAGGGTGGGTTTGGTCTGACTGAGCTCCCAGTCCAGACCCCTTTGGTGCAGCTGCCTCCAGTCTTGACTTTTAAGATGGCCTCCTCACTATGCTGCAATGAATTTGTATGGAAGCGCACACTTGCTACTTTATCACTCCTGTAATCAAAGCTAAGTGGGATTCAGGGGCCTCTGCAACATGCTGGAGGTAATGTGGGGAAATGAGGGTGACCCCCAGCCATTTCATTGGTTCTGCCCGGTTCTTCAGTCATATTGGGACAAAGTGAGAGAAATAAAATGTTTATCATAGGAGAACCCCTCATGTTCCAGCATCTGGTGTTTGGACTCTGCCCTCATGGGCTGAAGGGGGCAGAGACCTATTATCTCTGGAATATTTGTATAGCAGTGGCTGCCAAAGCCATAACTCAAAAAATGGTTACAAAAGACTGCACCCTTGTTCAGGGAGTAGGAAGAAGTGGCTTCCAAAATAGCAGAAATGGAATGACTCACCTTTGCAGTCTAAGAGCAGACACAGGCCCTTTTAAATAGATGGATGGCATGGGAGATGGCATTAGAAGGGAAGGAACACGAAGAAGCAGACAAGATAAATTGATGTTACCATAACAGTTCCAGTCATTTCCACTTCAAAACTGGTTGTTTCAGGTGTGGGGAGGTTGCCTTACCTTGAAAATAGTTGAGGTGGTGTTTGGGTGCAGCCCACTCTAGAAGAGAGCTGACATGCTCATTTTTTGTTGTACACTGACTTTAGGCAAGCTATTTTAGACATTATGCACACAGAGCTACAAACACAGAGACTTGCTCAGGTGCCCTTTTGTGCCATGGCCTGTTACTCCATAGGTTTGATTAAGTAGATAGGTTAGGTTGTTTTACACACACACACACACACACACACACACACACACACACACACACACTTTATTGAAATGTATCTGGTCTGGTTCATGTGACAAAGGGGGAGGCTTGTAATAACTGGGCACCACTGGTGACTTTAGTGTTAGACAACATTCTTCTTGTGCCATGGAGCTAAGTCACTCATATTCTAGAGTGCTGCATGATCACATTTGTCTTAGACTTATATCTCAAAACTTCTTGGTGCTGGTGCCCCATTCTTGATCCACAGGCACTGTGACACTTGGACAGCTGGTTCTGATTAATCTATGATTATGTAATATAAAAATGTGTTATTGAGTGTCTCTCATGAGACATGCTGTTTCAGCTAAAAGATAAAAGCCAGGAGATAATTAAAGGCTAGAAGAGACCTAAATTAAGGATCTCCTGTTTATCTAGCTTAATTGTAGCTGCCAACTACTAGGCTGGAAATCATAAACTTTTATTACATTTAGGGGAAGAATACAGGTTATGTCACTTAAGTGCTACGTCATAAATGCTCTTTGATGTCTGTGAAGAACAGGATGCTGCTCATGGATGAAAGAAAGAACTTGGAAAATTACAGACTTACTTGGTAAGTCATAGGGGGAAACAAGGTTTTTTTTTGCTGATGTCACCTATTAATTTGCCTCCTGACACAAGACATCCTGACTGTATAATTTTTAATAAACAGAGGAGGAGCTGGGTGACATCATGGAGAAGGCAGGCTCAAGACAGTTGTTTTAATTATGCTGTGACTGTCCTTTAGATACACACGTTTGGACTCTGAAGCTACAACATCTTTCAGCACTGTAAGAATATAAGAATACATTAGCTAGGCAAGGCCAAGTGTATGGTTGGTAGGAAATTGCACTTTTAAACCTGTTTTTTTATGTGATTGTAATGTTTTGTGATATATGGTTCTGTGTTTTACATTTTATATTTTTATCTATTTTTAAGTAAACATCTCATTTTAAGAGACTACTTGGTGTGCCTTTGAAATTATTTCTTTAACAAGTGAAGCATATATGGTTAAAGCTGATGCTGTGCAAAGCTTACTGGTAATACCAAACTGGAAAGAGGTAAGAGTTTATTCTGAGGTCTTTCATAGAGTTTTTAAGGGTTCATTTTGTACACCTGGTTAGGTGCCCGTAGATTAAAGATATCCGGCATCCCCCAAAAGAGCAGAATTATCTGAGCATGTACATTGGGTACGCTAGCAAGAGGTTCAAGTTTGAATCCCTCCAGAAACTTGAGACCAAAGGTTGATTCAAACCCACAAAGCAGACAGGAGGGTTACCCTGTTTCTGTTTCCTGTTCACAAGACTGTGCTCGGAGGTTGGCACTGTGGGAGCTGAGGGCCTGACTTGCTGAGTGGGTTTGTGACAGATTGGTTGTCAGCGGTTTGCATAAGTTTGGTATTACAAGCTTTTATTATTCAGTATATTGGTTTGAGACTGTCAGCTCACTTGCAAAAAAAGGAAAAGGCAGTGATTTATTTTTAAAAGGAAACAGAACTATATCACTTGGCTTACAGTCGAGTTCCTACCTGTTTTATTATTTTTTTCCTAAAGTGCAAGTCAGAGTTGCTGTAGTTAGGAAAGAAGATGGCTTCCAACTACAGCAGGCACACTGTAGACTACTTAAAGCAGTTTTGCAGGGACAAAAGAGTCCAGTTCAAGGTGAAAGCAACCAAGCTGAACCTCATGGATGCCCTGGTGGTAGCAGATACCCAGAGCACTGAGTCATAGACAGTGACTGTAAGGGACCAAACCTTGAATGTGGAAGGGCTAGTGGCCAGTGCAGTGTCCAGATCCAAAGGGGAGGGCAGCAGGGCCACTGTCAGTGAAGGGCCACAGCAACAGGGAAAGGTCAAAAGTATCCTGCAGTCAGAAGTACTCAGGCTGCAGATTGAGTTGCGCTGAATGGAGCTGGAGTTCCAGGAGAAGAGAGAGCGAGAACAGTGAGAGGCAGAATGAGAAAGACGAGAAGCAGAGCGAGAACAACAAGCTGCAGAAGAGAAGATGGAACAAGAACAGAGAGAGGCAGAGCGAGAACGCCAAGAGGCAGAGCGAGAACAGTGAGACGCCGACCATGAGGAGTGTGAGCACCAGAGGAAACATGAACTGGAGAAGCTACGACTCCAACCAGTGGCACCAGAGCAGGTAAGTGGCTTGGGTTTAACTGGGACTACAGGACTGGGTTACAAATTGAATTCCAAATTGATTGCCAAATTTAAAGAGGGGGAGGATATGGATGCCTTTTTAAATTCTTTTGAAAAAGTTTGTATTCAGGCTAAAATTCCTAGAGAGTCCTGGAGCTTCCAGCTATCCCCACTAGTTACCGGGAAAGCTCGGGACGCATTGGGTCAAATGGACAATGAGGACAGAGATGATTACAGCAAACTTAAAGCTGCACTGTTAAAGAAATTTGAATTAACTGCTGAATCATACAGAGCTAAATTCTGTAAGCTCAGGAGAAGCCCTGACATGAGCTATGAGGAGCTAGCCATGAAACAGTGTCAGTTTTTAAAACGTTGGTGGGAAGGAATTGACGCAAACTCTGTTGATAAAATTGAAAATGTGATTTTGTTAGAACAGTTTTTCTGGGTATGCCCAGCAGAGCTGAAAACTTGGCTGGAGGACTGAGATACCAAAACAGTGCAAGAGGCTGTTGACCTCTCGGACCACTATGCCAAGAGCAGACCTGCTCTGAGAGCAAATGGGGTGGGTGTAGCAGTGCAGAAAGAGAAAAGCTGCCTTCAGGGCAGCTAAAACCCTCACTGCCTCCACCAAAACCAGTTAGCCCCAGGTTTCAGAGAAAAGATTTCTCTGAGAAAAGAAATGAATGTTGGTTGTGTAAAGAAACTGGGCATATTGCCAGACAGTGTCTCAAACGGACAAGCAATAATATGCAAGGTGGTGCTAGGAAGGAAATGGGTTGTTTGTGTGTCCCTGAAAGCATGCCTGTGAACATGAGGGAACACATGCACTCAGTCATGGTGAATGGTGTACAGACACAAGGGTTAAGGGACACAGGGGCCTCCCTGACCTTGGTAAAGGGGGATCTAGTAGAGCCTGTTCAGCTTTTACCCAATAAATATGTCACTGTACAGGACTTTACTGGTGAAGAGAAAACATTGCCCCTCGCTTGTGTTCTCCTAGACTGGGGTGAAACAGGGGGAACTGTGCAACAGGTGGCTGTAGCCAAAACCTTAGCAGTGGATGTGATCCTGGGCAACAATCTTAAACAAGGGATGGTGTGTGCAGTTACCCATAGCCAAACAGCAAGGGAAAATGGTAGTTCCCTGAACCCCACAGAAGCCATTGTGAAAACCACTGGGAGGCTGGTTCCCCAGCCTGTGTCTCCTGATATGGAGATTAATGAAAAGGGGGCAGAAATTTCCCCAGTAGCAGTTAACCACACAGCTACAGAGGGTTGCTCCAAGGAGGGAGGGCTAACCCATTGTCCGAGGGTTAGTACTGACAGTGATCCTAACTGCCCTGACGCTAGTGCTAGGGACCCTAGTTTAGTGACTGAAGGGGACCTGTCCCATGCCTTGGGAATGTGTGAGGGGTTTGCAGGTGCTCAGAGAAGTGACCCTAATCTAGAGAAGCTGAGGGCTTGGGCAGACTGTGACGTGGCACAGGGAGGTGACGGCAGACATAAGGTTTATTGGGAAATGGACTTATGTATACTCAGACTGTGCAGACAGAGGGAGGGAGGGGGGAGCTAGGCAGACAGCTTGTTGTTCCCCAGGGGTATCGTGAGCAGTTGCTCAAGTTTGCACATGATATTCCCTTGTCTGGTCATCTGGGAATTGCACGCACTATGCAGTGGTTGGCCCAGAATTTCTATTGGCCTAACTTCACCCAGCAGGTGAAGGAGTATTGCAGGTCTTGTCACCGGTACCAAGAAATAGGGAAGGCGGGCAAGAAAACCCAAGCTGAACTGATTCCATTGCCCATAGTGGAGGAGCCATTCCAGAGGGTGGGAATGGATATTGTGGGGCTTTAAATACCCCCAGCTCCTCAGGGAAGAGATTCATCCTGACTGTGGTGGATTATGCCACCTGGTACCCAGAGGCAGTTGCTCTATCCTCACTGAGGACAGACAAAGTGGCAGATGCCTTACTTGGGATTTTCTCCTGTGTTGGGTTTCTGCAGGAGGTTATCACCGATCGAGGAGGTTCCTTCATGTCAGACCTGATGAAATGTTTATGGGAGAAGTGCGGGGTGGTGCAGAGATGCACAACAGTATATCACTCACAAGCCAATGGGCTTGTGGAAAGATTTAATGGTACCCTGAAGTCAATGCTCCAGGTGTTTGATGAACAGCATGGGAGGGACTGGGAAAAATACCTTCCCCACCTGATGTTTGCATACAGGGAGGTGCCCCAAGAGTCAACAGGATTTTCCCCCTTCAAACTGTTATATGGACACCAGGTACGTGGGTCCCTAGACTTGATCTGGGAGGACTGGGAAGGCAAGCACACCACCCAGGGAACTCCCACTGGGGATTACATCCTTGGGTTTAGGGAAAGGCTGAAGGAGTGTATGGGGACAGCCCAGAGCAACCTGGCAGCTGCCTAACAGAAACAAAAAGTGTGGTACGACCACAGAGCCAGAGCTCGCTTGTACATGGTGGGTCAGGAAGTCATGGTCCTTATTACGGTCTGGAAAGACAAGCTGCAGGCTGAGTGGGCAGGACCATACAAAGTAGTTAGGAAGGTAAATGACGTGAACTATATTATAGTTACCTGACAGAAGACCAACAGAAAGGATGTACCATGTCAACATGATGAAGCCATATGCCAATAGGGCTGACATGGTGTTTGCAGTATGTAGTCCTGGGGAGGGGATGGATGAAGGAGACCCCCTTCTGGACTTGCTGGAAGAAAGTAAGCAGGAGCCCTCTGTGGAGGCAGTTAAATTGTCTCCCTAGCTGACCCCAGACAAGATCCAGGAAGTAAGGGAGGTTTTACCAGACTTTGCCCCATTGTTTAGCGCCAAGCCTGGACTAACCCCCTTAGTGACGCAAGGTTGTGGAGACAGGGACACAGACGCCCATACGGTGGACAGCATATCAGGTGTCAGAGGCTGTCCAAAAGGATGTTAGGAGGGAAGTGGAGGAGATGCTGGATTTAGGGGTAATCCAGAGATCCCACAGCCCCTGGGCCTTACCCGTAGTCCTTGTGCCCAAGCCAGATGGCTCTACTCATTTCTGTGTGGACTATTGTAGACTGAATGCAGTCACGAAGTCAGACGCCCTCCCGATGCCCCGGACAGATGAACTCCTGGACAAGTTGGGAGGGGCGAACTACCTTATGACTATTGACCTGACCAAGGGGTATTGGCAGGTAGAGTTGACAGATAGAGCTAGGGAGAGGTCAGCCTTCATCACTCTGATAGGTTTATTTGAATTTAAAGTAATGCCTTTTGGAATTAAGAATGCCCTGGCCACTTTTCAAAGGTTGGTGAGCCAGGTGTTAAATGGTGCTGAGGAATACACCGTGGCGTACCTGGAGGACATTGCCATCTTTAGTACCAGCTGGGAGGAACACCTATCCCACCTTAGGGAAGTGCTGGGCAGGATACAGAGGGCCGGGCTCACTGTCAAAGCCTGGAAGTGGCAGGTGGCAATGGGAGAAGTAGCATACCCCGGTCATGTGGTAGGCCGAGGACAGCTCTGTCCTAACCAAATAAAAATAGAGGTAATCCAGGCATAGCACAGACCAGAAATGCAGAAGCAGGTCAGGAGTTTTCTTGGGACAGCAGGGTACTATAGAACATTTGTACCCAATTACAGTGCCCTGGCTGCACCCCTATCTGACCTGGTAAAGAAAAGGGTGCCAAAGAAAATTACCTGGGGACCAGCCTGTGAAGAAGCCATTACCAGATTGAAGGAGGCACTGTGCAGTGCTCCTGTTTTGATAAGTCCTGACTATAGCAAACCCTTTATAGTTCAGACTGATGCCTCAGACGTGGGTATTGGGGCAGTACTGAGTCAGACATCCAGCCTAGGGAAAGATCACCCTGTATCATATCCAAGTAAAAAGTTACTTCCCAGGGAGCAGGCATTCTCCACTGTGGAAAAGGAGTGTCTTGCCATAGTGTGGGCCCTAAAGAAGTTATAACCATACTTATATGGGCAGCATTTTGTGGTACAGACTGACCACAACTCCCTGGTTTGGCTGACGCAAATGAGGAAGAATAACAGTAGATTGTTAAGATGGAGTCTTGCTTTGCAGGAGTATGATATGACAATTCTACATAGGGCTGGAGCAAAAAATCAGAACTCAGATGGGTTGTCTCGCGTCTATGAGGAGTGAACTGATTTAGGAAGCCTATCCCATGCAGGGGATAGAGCCCCCAAATTCAGTCTAGGTAGGGAGGATTGTGACCCTTAGACAGTTGGTTCTGATTAATCTATTATTTTTGTAATATAAAAATGTGTTATTGAGTGTCTCTCATGAGACATGCTGTTTCAGCTAAAGGATAAAAACCAGGAGATAATTAAAGGCCAGAAGAGACCTAAATTAAGGATTAAGGATTAAGGATGTTTATCTGTCTTAATTGTAGCTGCCAGCTGCTAGGCTGGAAATCATAAACTTTTATGATGTTTAGAGGAAGAATACAGGTTATGTCACTTAGGTGCTACGTCATAAATGCTCTTTGATATCTGTGAAGAAGAAGATGCTGTTCATGGATGAAAGAAAGAACTTGGAAATTACAGACTTACTTGGGAAGTCATATGGGGAAACAAGTTTTTTTTTGCTGATGTCACCTATTAATTTGCCTCCTGACACAAGACATCCTGACTGTATAATTTTTAATAAACAGAGGAGGAGCTGGGTGACATCACGGAGAAGGCAGGTTCAAGACAGTTGTTTTAATTATGCTGTGACTGTCCTTTAGACACACACAAGTTTGGACTCTGAAGCTACAACATCTTTCAGCACTGTAAGAATATAAGAATACATTAGCTAGGCAAGGCTAAGTGTATGATTGGTAGGAAATTGCACTTTTAAACCTGTTTTTTTTAAGTGATTGTAATGTTTTGTGATATATGGTTCTGTGTTTTACATTTTACATTTTTATCTATTTTTAAGTAAACATCTCATTTTAAAAGACTACTTGGTGTGCCTTTGAAATTCTTTCTTTGACAAGTGAAGCATATATGGTTAAAGCTGACACTGTGCAAAGCTTACTGGTAATACCAAACTGGAAAGAGGTAAGAGTTTATTCTGAGGTCTTTCATGGAGTTTTTAAGGGTTCATTTTGTACACCTGGTTAGGTGCCCGTAGGCAAAAGATATCTGACATCCCCTGAAGAGCAGAATTATCTGAGCCTGTACATTGGGTACACTAGCAAGAGGTTCACAGTTTAAATCCCTCCAGAAACTTGAGACCAAAGGTTGATTTGAACCCAAAAAACAGACAGGAGGGTTACCCTGTTTCTGTTTCCTGCTCAGAAGACTGCGCTTGGAGGTTGGCACTGTGGGAGCAGATGGTCTGACCTGCTGAGTGGGTTTGTGACAGGCACTACACATGCTAATTCACAATCGGAAGTTTTGTATGGTGACTGAACCAGAGTGTCTCATCTCTGGAGCCAGGGGCCTGGCTTTGTTATCTGGACCTCTAGGAAATATAATTTTTTTTTTTATTTCCTTTTAATACTTTGGTAATTAGGTAAGGCCCACTGGGCACAAGGCCCATTTACAGGGGTGACCTGGGAACACTGGGGAAGTTAAGTGACTTGTTCAGGGCCACACAGTATGCAAAAGGAGGTTGCGTGAATCAAATCCAGGTCTACTGGATGTACCAAGCTCATTTATAAGTTATTGCTCTAACCTCTAGGTTGCATTTTATTTTTTTACAGGTGTACAGAAGCAATTCATAACAGTACTGTACTTTTTTATACATAAATGCATAAATCGGTTGTGGTTGAAACTGCTTGTTATCAGATTGAAAACCTCTTGCAAAGTCAGCTATAATACTTAATTCCTAGAACTCTGAGTTCAGAATTCGGGCAGAACACCGCCACTGGCATTGAGTTCAATCCAACTTCCTGGTAGCATGTTAAAGCTTTTTAGGGGATTATTTTATTGCATACTGTTATATTTTGACCCGTTCGTAGCACTATTAGTTTCTCTGCTTTTGAGTGGATGACTACGTCTTTCATTTCATGGCAATGCCCTCGGACTGTGGTCATCTCACAGGCTGTTCACCAAATGTATGTCAGTCATGGTGACCTTTCTCAGACACAGAGGTGTCAAGCTCCTCCTGTGCCTCAACGACTGGCTCATCATGGGCTATACCATGCCAGATGTGGAATGGTCCTGGGATCTGGTTGTAGAGATGTTCCAGACTTTGATCTGAAAATCATTCTAGATAAGTCCAAACTGGTGCTGAAGCAGGTGATCTTGTTCATTAGAGCGGGGTTCCCTTCAAGCCAGAGCCTGCTTGCTCCCAGACAGGGTGGAGGAACCTTCCCTGCTTTGACTCTATAACAGACATTATTTATGGGCTCATTGGTGCATGCATCCCATTCAGTGGGAATTTGAGTGCCAGTGATTCCAGTTGCCTGCAAACCTGAATCAGCTGGTTTGGGTGAGCCAGTCAACGCTAGATGCCATCTATTGGTGGCTGTCCCACTGAACTTTTTGGAGGGCATCCCATTTTTCCGAGGGGAACCATAATTCACCTTGATGACTGTTGCATCCCTGGTGATATGGAGCATACATCTACTGCTGGCTCACAATGCGCACAGGCTTTGGTCACCAAGCTCAACTCAGCTAGCACTGTCAGGGTTTTCCCCACTGGTCAGGGGTCAAGTCATGGAAGTCAATACAGACAGAACAACCACCATGCTCTACCTGAACAAACAAGGGGAATGTACTCTTTCGTTGTGTTAAGAGGTGCTCTAGACTTGGTCCCTGGTTTGGGCCCTTCAAGCATTCCTGTTGGTAGTCCACGTTGCAGGGGTCAACATCCAGCTGGTAGACCCTCTTAATTATGTGTGAAAGCTGTCACATGAGTGGTCTTTGCACCAGGAAGTGGTGCTCCAGGTTATTGCTCAGGGAGAACTCCTTTAGTGGACCTGTTTGCCTACTAAGAAAACAGGAAACTGAGACTGATCTTCCAAGAATCAGTCTTCACAATTGAGTCCCTCTTATGGGTCTGGACCAGAGGCACTAGGACCTCACAGGAGCAAAAGTTTGGCCAGGAGGTTGGTAGGAGCTACAGGCCATGGTGCCTGTGTGCCCCATGTGGTATCACATGCTAGTCAGTAATCGTTGTTGACTCTCTCACCAACCTCAACTCTGTTCTTCCCGCCATTAAAAGCACACCATGGGAGTGCTCCTCAGTTTGCCTCATCACTGCCAAAGTTCCTAACTGCATCAACATGTTTTTTTTTTCTGTTTACTGTTCCACTTTTCCTCTATTTATTTTCTGCACGACACTGAAACCTGAATTGAAAGGGGCTGTGTCAGTGGGTTAAGTCAGGTATAGTTTTTTTTAGTTCTCTGATTGTTGAATGCTTGCCTTACCTTTAGCTATTTATCCTTAGATATTATATCTTATTAATATTGCCTAATTTTGAATAACAGTAATGTAGTTTTGTAGCTAGACATTCTGTTTTGTTATTCTTTATATTTTTTACTTGTTTGTTGTAGCCGTTGGCTTGTTAAGTTTATTAATTGTTATGCTGGTTATGTGCTGTGTATTATTGATATAACTTTCAAAAAAATTTTTATTGACAGAAACAGAAGAAAGTTCTGAAGCTGCCCATCATGTGTCAGTGCCCCTGTGGGCACAAAATGGCTATGACAGACTACCATCAGAGTTGTTTTACCTGCCTTGAATGGAGCATGATATGGATGCCTGCAATGCCTGCTTCTCCTTGGACTGTCATGCACTGGAGAACTGCACGTTGAAATGGGATTCATCGAATGCCCACCTTCTGAGGCAGGTGACACACATGTGCATCCAAGGTAAGGTCTCCAGGCCTTTCACCTGGGCCTTTTCCAAGGACTTCTGGGTTTGTGGAAGTACAGAGTTCTCTGCAGCCTCATTGTGTTGAGGCATCAGAGACTATGGTGGTAGGATCTGGTGGACAGAGGACTCCTTCGGGGTGGTTGGGTAAGAATCTTCCACAGTATGTCTACCCTGAGCAGCAGACATCCTTGGTGGTGAGGGCAAAGCTATGCACTCAATCTACACTAGTGGCACCTCGACATCATCTTCCAGTGTCGCCGTTGCTGTTGTCACTGTTTTTGGTGACAATACGGCAGGTGGCCCTAAGGACAATGCCAGGTCTCCCCCAGCACTGTTCACTGTGTCGGGAGAGGGACTGGTGCCAAGGTTGTTGTCAAGTGCTGGTTCAGAGACTGTCCCTATGCACTGTGTCACCAGTGATGCTGAGGAAGAGGATGGCTCCTGACTTGGTGATGGCAGCGGCCATGGTATTGATCCTGGGCCTGGCTCTGAGTGAGGGGTTGATAATGGTGTCAGTTTGGAAGTTGACCCTGACTCTAGTGTTGTCCTTGACACCAAGGACGGTGATAACACCAAGTGCTGTGTCAAAGTCAATAGTAAGCAAGGTATCAAAGATGGTTTTGACCACAGTGACAGGATGAGGCCTGTCTCCAAGGACATCATCAGACCTGAGCACAGTGCCAGAGGTGACACCATCTCAGAGTCTGGCAATGACCTGGAGGCAAGCTTCTCTCTGGAACTGATGGATGACACTATCACCTGTGAAGACTGGGGTCACACCCATGGGACCTGCATGGCTCTGGTCTCCTCACCAGGGGTCTCTCCACACAGTCACCAATCGGGTCACTCCCCAAATGTAGGAGGATACCCTTCAGGTGACTCTGTTAGACTCTCTCCTTGGATGAGGCCCCCTATGTAGTTTCACAGCCCAGGCCAAGGCCCCAGATACCTGGAGTCTCAACCCCTTCTAGGGGGGCCACTCTGTTTCCTTGAAAGGATGCCCTCATTAATAAGCCCTACAGGGCTGCTAATGAGGGAGCAACACTGGGCTTGGCTCAGTGCCTTAGAGGAGTGGCACAGGGAGACTGACAGAGCCCAGTACAGGCCCTTCTCCCCGGTACCGACCCTGCTAGGAACCGACTCCTCATTTCCATCAACATCCTCCTCTAAGGACAACAAATCTTCCACCCACTTTCCTTCTGTTCCTGAGTATGCCCTGTACCACCAGTTCCTGGTGGAGATGCTCCAGGTGCTTAAACCTGAGGTGTATACAAGCCACAATCTGTCAGCCTTACCACTGGGACTGCTCGGCTCTCCCAATGTCAACATCATGGTCATCCCTCCTTTGCCTAGAGCTATGGAGGAGGCATCCTGGGCTGTATGGAGGTGTCCATTCTCCAACCAACATTTCCCAGGGATTTTCTCATGCAGTATCTTGCACCCACAAGGTCTGCAGGCGAGGTATTTCACCCCATCTGGTGGCTTCAGGTACTGCAGATTTCATTGGGGCCATGGAGCCTCATGCATGACTGACCTCCAGATGAAGAGTCCACCCAGAGATGCTCTTGGAAGGAAGGTATTCATCTTGGCATACACACTCATGTGTATCTGTTCACATCGGGCACATATGTCAACCTATAACAATCGCCCATGATTGCAGTTGTACAGTCTGCTAGCTAAACTGCCACAGAGCAAGACAGTCAAGCAAGCAATTGACCTTTCCACCCAGGATCTGTATGTAGCACGGTACCAGCTGAGGGCATCTTATGATACCAAAGAGGTGACATCCAGATTGGTGGAAACAGAGGTCTATATCTGATGGATGGTGTGGCTTCGCATTTCCAGACTGGCACCTTTGGCTTGGCATAAAGTACTTAACTTGCATTTTTTAAGGGCTTATTTCTTCTCCCCTATGGTCAGGTGGGAACTGTCGGGGAACCCTGCTGCTCCTTTGCCACAGGATCCCCCATCTGGCTCTGATCAGTCTCGGGTCTCAGCAGACTTGTAAGGAGCCCCTGCCATCAGGTGTTCTCCCCCACGCAGATAGCCGACAATACCTATGTTGACCAGAAAACATATAACTGGTAATCTGAAATATTTTTCATCAAACGCTGGTTCCCTTCTGTAGCAGTGGGTGGCCAGGATGCATTGATCAGTGCAACATAAATGGCCTATTTGGGAGATTCTCAGCAGCCCAGCAGGGTTTCTTTTGTAGTGTGGACTTTCGTTGTAATAACTCCGTTAAATGGGAATGGAGTTCATTAGTAGACAGAAGCTTGGAGGCAGGCCATCTGGAGATCATTTGTCAACATTCTTTGAGATGTAAAATAACCTTCAAGAGGGTTTTGGGCCCTGAGAGATGAAGATCAGGTAATATTGCAAGGTAGTAGGCGTAACCCAAAATGCCAGAGCTGAAGCAGTTTCAGCCAGTTGGATGAACTTGGGTATGAAGATGCGACATCACAATCTCACTCAACTGAGGCACCAGGGGGAGAGAGAGAGAGGGAGAAGGTATAAATATGTTAACAAGGACATTTTTCCCTTTCTTTTTGCTAAGGTACATGTGGAACTGGAGCCAAGGGAGAGAGCCAGACTGTGTGTCTGTAGAGAGAGGCTTAAGGAAATAAAGTCTACTGTGGACAGTAAAGTAAGAGGACCTTGTAACTGGTTGGGAAGATTGAAGTGTTTACCTGCACAAGTGTGCAAGCTTTCTTTTTATAATCCTGTATGTGTACTGTTGTTTAGCTATATGTAAATAGTGTAAATACCTGTACAAGACAGCTGAATTTAGGCAACCAATGTTTAGTAATACATTAGTTTTGTCTTAGACTAGAATAACTGGTTGTTTGTGAGTACGGTTCAGAGGGAAGGGTACCTGGATAAAGGGAGTGCATAGTAACCCATAAGTGGAAATCGGTGGTGAAGACTGATTATTGGAAGATGTGCAAGTTATGTACTTGTAACTATTGATATTCCAGAATGTCTTCACCACTGATCACCACAGCTGCCCACCATCCCCCACTCCAGCAAAGCCAGGGCCTCTTGGCAACTCACCATTCTTTTGTTGGCTGGCACTGTTAGTGCTGTACCTATTCCCAGTTGCTCACCTTCCTGTAAGGGCAGCCTGTTTGTTCCCCCATTCCACCAACAAAAAGAAAAACATATACAGTATATAATATAGAAAATGTGATGAAGGCCCTCCCTGAAGAGGGCTCTATTCCAACCCCCTCAAAAGAACAGAAAACCAAAAAAAAGAGGTAACATTTTTTCCTTTCCTTTTCATTTCCTTTCCTTTTCCACAAGGAATGGCGCAAAGTGCCCCTTGCGCCAAAAGA
This sequence comes from Neoceratodus forsteri, assembly GCA_016271365.2. Lineage (NCBI taxonomy): Eukaryota > Metazoa > Chordata > Ceratodontiformes > Ceratodontidae > Neoceratodus > Neoceratodus forsteri. Next base: position 70,960,899 of record CM057454.1, read on the forward strand.
TGCACTGGAAGCGATTCGTAAAGGCAGCCTGCGGTAACTGCAGGCTGCCTGCACCAAAAGGGGCTTACACTGTCCTTGCTACACAAAATCGGCTACAGCATGGCGCTAAGGGTCTGGCGGCAGCCACCAGGTGCCATATCCCCAAAAAAGGATTCTCTAAACCCTCTCTGAGGGCAAAAGTCTACCGTTTGACCAGCTAGGGCTTTTCTAAGGGTACTTTGATGTGTGTCCTCTAAGAGGGTTTAGTGCACCAGTGTACCGAGGCTCTCCTTCCCATCCCCGATCCTCTTTACAATACACTAATTCCTGTCCCTGGTAGTCTAGCGGTCCCCCCCATCCCCGATCCCCTTGCAAATAAATTAATTCCCATCTCTGGTGGTCTAGTGGTCCCCCTATCCTGATTCCTTGTAAATAAATTAATTCCATTCCCGGTGGTCTAACAGTCCCCATCCCTGATCCTTTTAAATAAATGAATTCCATCGGGGTGGTCCTAGTGGACCCAGCAGACAGTGCCACCACCCCGCTCCCCCCTCCGGAAACTGAGCTGATGACTGACACAGACCACCACTCACCCCCATGGCCAGCCGCAGACTGTGCTCTCAATGAGTGCGTACTGTGTTAAGTATGTACTCACTGATTGACAGCTCAGTGGGCTGTCAGTCACTGAGTGTGTGCTGTATACAGTATGTGCTCATTGAGAGCTCAGTTGGCAGCTGGCTGTGGTGGTAAGTGGTGGGCTGTGCCAGTCGCTGGCTCAGTTTTGGGAGGAGGGTGCAGGGTGGTAGTACACTGCCTGCTGGGGTGGGGGTCTGCTAAACTACCAGGGATGGAATTTTTTTTATCTAAAAAGGGATTGGAGATGGGGGGGGATCACGATCACCAGGGATGGGAATTAATATATTTACAAGGGATCAGGGATGGGGGGGGGTCTACTAGATCAACAGGGATGTTGTAATGTTATATAATGGGGGATCAGAGCTGGGTCAATCCACTAGACCACCAGGGACATCTCTAATTATCATATCCGGGGATTGGAACTGGGGGGCCCGCTAGATCACCAGAGAATGTTTTATTTAACATTATAATTATCGGGCAAATTAAGGTGGGAGGGCACTAGATCACCAGGGAATGCTTTTTCTAACATTAGAATTATCAGGCCAATCAGGGCCCGGGGGGGGCCTCTAGATCACCAGGGAATGATTTATTTAACATTATAACTATCAGACAGATCAGGGCTGGGGGCACTAGATCACCAGGAAGGCTTTTTAACATTATAATTATCAGGCAGATCAGGGCGGGGGCTAGATCACCAGGGAATGATTTATTTAACATTATAAGCATTGGGCAGATCAGGGCGGGGGAGCTAGATCACTAGGAGCACTTTTAAAATAATTATTGGGCAAACCAGGGCTGGTCCATTAGATCACCAGGGAATGAATTTATGTGACAGGTTAGTTGTTGGGAAAATCAGATGGGGGGGGTGCCGCTAACCACCAGGGATGTGCTTGACTGGTGCACAGCCACCACACATCTTGCAGTAACCCTCCTTATGCGCCATCTGTTTGGCACTTGGCCACATTTGCTGCAAGCCAAGGGACTTTGCTGCCTGTACACTGCCTGATAGAGAATCAGGTGCAGATCCCTAGTGCACCAGACTTTGATGCAAGCTGCCTATTGCCACAGGTTGCATCAATCTAAGGGCCCTTTGAGACTCAAGCCCAAGGTGTGAGATGATACACTAGGCCAAGCAAAGAGATAAACATATGACAGAGTTAATAACAATCTTTGTCAGCTTAAGGTATGGAAGGGCAACATTGATTCATAGTGCATCAGAATTATCCAAAGTGATCCAAGATATAAGGGCATAGACAACCATAGCACAGGGAGCTGTCACTTATTTCAAGCACATATACTCCATTCCAGTAGGACAACTTTTTAACATTACATTATTTCTACCACAGTAGGACAACTTGAAGCCCTTTTTTGAATCCACCCAGAGTAGGGTGGTCTTGAAAGGCAGAAGGCAGGGCTTTCCAGGTAGTCAGTGCAGAGGTAGCAAAGGACTGCTTTCCCACACAGGATATAAGTTTAGGTACCCCCAACAGAAAAGTGCTGGAGGACCGTAGGACTCTCCTCTAGGGTTTGATTTTTAGATTATGACACAAGCTAGGGGGAGTGGATGGACCCTTTATAAGCTTGTAGACCAGGCAATGAGGTGGGTACTCAAGCCAGCCCTCCAGTGAAGGCCAGCTCAGTGAGCGCACTGCATTGCAATGGTACTGCCTGCGTGGCGCTCCGATGGCAAAGCACCAAATTTTGTTCTGTAAGACTTTGAGCTTACGGAGCTCAGAGCACCTCAGGGGCTGCAAAATAGGGGTGCCATACTACGGGGGGTGGAAGAGTACCAGTTATAAGCTGTGACTCCTTTGTGATAAGATTGCCAAAGTGATAGAGTAGGCCAGTTTTCTTGTAAAGGGTCTGAGTTACCTGGTCAGTGTGAGTTCTGTAGGAAAGCTCCTGGTCTAAGTGGACCCCCAGGTATTTGGTGGACTCAACTACTTCTATGTGTGTTGTGACAGGGTGACCCCTGTCATAGTGGACACCCCTGGGATAAATTGAAACACCTTCCCCAAGTTTTATATTGCTTTCTTCTCAGGTCTTTGGCCATAAAACAAAACTAATGGAACAGTTACAGAATGAGAGGGCATTCTTAATATAAGAATAACAAAAACTTGGGTCTGCTTTTTCTAGATGTTAGCAGTCCCTTCTAAGATACATTTTGCAGCAGATAGCATGGGGTAATAGAACCCTGCAGGAGAGTTTAGGGGAGCGCAGAATGTTCTGACCTCGGGTCTGACCTTTTCCAGTGTTGTAAACAAAAGAAAAAAAGAACTGCATGTTCTCTTTTGTGCTCCAGGTGGCTGCCAAAAAACTGTTCTCTGTGGGGCAATAGTGTCCCCTAGAGGCTAGTTTTATGTCATGTCTGCTGTCAATCAAAAGGCTGTGAAAATTTTTCCAACTTCTAGTGAGTTTATAAAAAGCCCTACCTCAGTGCTCAGATAGGATAGATAGGGAGGTCAGTTGGATACTGACTGAGGAAGGTGGAAAACCTCCTGATAGTGTGTGCTTTCACACTGTTTGATTCTTCCTAAGCTGAAGAAAAGCCACAGAAACTGTTGAAGCTAAGCAGCTGTCTGACTTACCATTTTGCTTTCTGTATGTTTTACTTGATAAAAATAAAATGACAAATGCACTTGTGCATTTTATATGCACCTGATTTGTGATCTGCCTGAAATTGTGTTCTTCTATACCCACACCTGTTGACAGGTGTGCCAAAAGAGGTAGTGAGAGCAAGCAGGTGGTGTCTATACTGCCCCAGTTACTGGGGCTAAACAAAATAGCCGTGGTCTTTTTGACATTTAGGACCAGATTAATGGCAATAAACCAGTTTTCAAGTCAGTTGAGGTCACTCACAATCTGGGTATTGAGACAGCTGCGGTCCCTAGAGTTATTATCAAGGACAGCGTTGTCTGAATACAGTGGGAAGCATGCCCCCCCCAGTTACTTGGCATGTCATTAACAAATACTGAAAACAGCAGGAGGCCTACTATAGAACCCTGAGGGACACCGTCCAAGATTGGTTTAGTTTGGGAAAGAGAGCCCCTCCATCTGACCAGTTGGGGTCTACCAGTGAGGTAGTGGGGGAACCAGCAGAGGGAGAGTGGATCAAGCCAAACTGCCTTCATTTTGATTGACTTGGTTAATCATAGCCTTCTTCTAATGCTTTAGTGAGGTCAATGAAGACTGCACTGTTAAGCAATCCTTTCTTCATGGCACCTAGGATATCCATGGCAAGTTTGACAAGGGCAGTGTTGATACCGTGATGCCGCCTGAAGCCATGTTGCCTGTCAGCCAGCAGGTGTGTCTGTTCTAGGAAGTCAAGGACCCGGTTATAGACAAGATGTTCCTGAATTTTCATAAAGGAGCAGAAGAGAGAAATAGGACAGTAATGCTCAACAGGTTCTACAGAGCCACTTCTGTGTATTGGCACAACTAGGGCAGTTTTCAGCATTCAGGAATTTGTCCTTCTAGTAGGGATTTATTAATAAGCACGGAAACTGTGGAGCAGTAACAGGGACAGCAGTTTTCAAGAGTTTAGGCTCCAGTTTATCAAAACCTGCGGATCCTTCCACCTTTTGCCTCTTTAGGAGAGCTAGTAAATCCTTCCGAGTAACCAACTGAAAGTGAAAGTCAGGTGTAGTTTTCACTGGTTTGGGAGGGAAGGGGTGAGAGGAGATGGGACGAATGGAGAGAGGTTTGAATCTCTTCAGGTGAGTGAAAAAGTAATTAAAAGCAATAGCAGCAGCCGTGGGGTCACTGGCGGTCTGACCATCCACTACTACACAAAATTTGGTGGATTTGGAGTAGCCTTTTAGAAGGGAGTTAATTTGTGCCCAGAACACTTTGGGGCTGGAATAGATTTTGTTTTTGCAATTTGGAAAGATAGTTTTTCTCGGCAGTTTTTAGATCTTTCTTTCAAATATTCCTGAGCTTTCTGTACTTGACCCAGTCCACCATAAGACCCATGGACGTGAAGACCCCTGTGCCTTGTCCCTGAGCTTTAAACATTTTCTTAGCTCGGGGGTAAGCCATTTGGAGAGTCAGCCTTTAACCCTACTCTATTTTAATGGGGTATAGAGACTGCAATAACAGCTCCACTGCCATAGAGTGTGCCCGGTAAACGGTTCCACTATAAAGTTCAACAAAGCCAGCACCACTCGTACTGTAGTATAAAAGGCTTCTTTATTAAACATGAACAGTTCCACCACAACAAAAAACACAACGGGTCACAAAATCCCCTACAGGTTTTGCACATAATGACATGTGACCAGGGAGAGCGCGGGGGCACACCCCATTGAAGTGAATGGGGCTTCTTTTTCCTGCCATTTTTATGCCTCAGAATGGCCAGTTAAGAAGGACACCTCTCGACTAACAAGGACCTTGGTAGTCAAGCAGTGTCCTTCTTTACTGTCCAGCTGGCTATTCTGAGGCATAAAAATGGCAGGAAAAAGAAGCCTCATTCACTTCAATGAGGCATGCCCCAGCGCTGTCCCTGGTCACACGTCATTATGTTCTTGAGCGTGGGGGCATGTCAGCAGGACTGGGGCACTCAGAAATGATCGGGCAGCCCACCACTATAAAAAAGTTACGTGCGCTATTACAAAGATATGGGTTGCAATTACTGTAATACTTAAAAGATGGCTAAAATAACTTTCACTGAGGGCAGCTACCACAATATGTGAGTAGCTCCCTTATATCAGAAATTTCCTTTAACACCAGATAAGGAGGCCAGGAAGGAGGAAGGATCAAATTTGTAATAATCCTGGGCCAGGAGTAGCCTGGAAAGGGGTTTGGGTGTACTGTTCTTCCATATGCAGAAGATCAGGGAATGGTCACTAAGACAATCTGTGAAAATCCCAGCAGCTCTGATTCTGAGCGGACTAGTAGTAAGGACCCAGTCTTAACATAGTGTGATTTCCAGACTTATGATTAAGTCTTGTGGGTTAAGTGATTACTTGGGGGACTTGGGCCCCAGACACTGCTAACTTAAGCCCAAATCCCATTCTGGGGGAGCAGCTGATATTAAAATCTTCAAGTAGGATACATTTTCCTAAAGGTCCATTTGTAACAGTTAGGTAGAGGGTGGCTAGAGCACAGAAGGATGTCTGGGAAGGGTTGTCAATGAAACCCACAAACAAGGGCTTTGCTCCCCCAAGCAGTATTTTTACCATGATGGCCTTACAGTCAGGCCCATCTAGAGTTGGAATGTTTACAGTGTAGCATTTAAAGAGGATTTTACTTATATTATGACTCCTCACCCTTCTTACCCACTTTATCCTTCCTAAATATGTTGTAGCCACAAAATTCAGCCTCATGAAGAAGTATAAACGGTTTTAACCAGGTTTTAGATACTACAACCTGGTCTGGGATGTACGTGTCAACCCAACTTTCCAGTTCCTGGAGCTTGGGCCGCAGCTACTGATGTTCATATGTAAGTCTTGGACCACCCTATGTCTGAGGGAGAAGTTATCTTATAGTTGGGAGGACATGAACCAGAATTTAGTTCATTATCCCCAGCTAAGAGCATTAGAAGTGCTAGCAAAGCCCTAATACAGATATTTCTGTTGGGATTAAATTCTACAGGCTATAGATAGCTAATGGATTTAACACCTTTGCTGCAGAATCCATATAATAACAACAGGTCAGGTACACCAAGAGATGTACCTCAGTATGGTGGTGGAGCCCCCATATTGGAATGCTCATGCAGGGGAAAAGCAGTTGGAATGAGAACATAGTCCAGTCAGCGGATTAATTATATATACAAGGCAGCACTTAACAAGTTTTTCTGAGCCATGGCCAGAGTGGAGCATTGAGAGCTAGGTAGTAAGAGAAGAGAGGTAGCTATTAGTCACCAATGTTCAAATCAGTAGGTTAGAGGCAAGATAGGAGAGAAGTGAACCAGGAGTATGGCACTTGGGGAAAACAAAGGTGGGTCTAGTTCAGAAATCTCAGTCACTATGACACATAAACAAACCTATACCTTGGCAGACCGTATAGCACTAAAACCGGCTGCCCTTTATAACTTCTGCAGTTCAGACTATTTAGAGCCCAATTCACTAGTCAGTGGGTACTCTCTGTAGTATGAAGCCAGGGAACCTTTGAAGATGAAGGGGCAGTGGATAGTTGCAAAATTGGCAATAGACAAACTTAAGGGGGTTATTGCCTGTAATCCTGACTGCAGTTCACTCCACTAGTTGTAATATTTATTTATATATTTAAAGTTTGGTAACTGGAAGAGGCACACTGAGTCAAGACTCATTTCCAGGTGTGACCCGGAGGAGGAAGAAAGCAGGTAAAGGTACAGTACAGAATATATACATAAGTGCATGGTGTCAAGAAGGTTACAAGTAGTACAAGGACACATGTCAGGCAGATACAAAAAATTGTACATAACCAGAGGAACATAAGAGCATGGCATCAGGCAGGTAACATTAGTTGCCTGGGTAGATGGTGAGATACATGGGTACATAAGTACAGGTAGAATGAGGTAACTTTGGTTAGTGTTGTAACAAAATGCATGGGCATGGCAAGCTGCAATGCTAGAACCCATGTTGGAAGGGTATGGTGACTAAAAGCTGAGATAGACAAGGCAGTGAGCAGGATACAACAATATGTAGGGTAACAGGCGAGCCAGGGATTTGAAGGTGTAGTAACCTACTCCCTGGTGCTAACTCGGGTTTCATTGGAGGGGATAAAAATAACTTAAAGTGATGATGGAGCATCAGAAGTGATGGGCCCAGACAGGGGTTAATCGGGTAGAAAGCATGAGCAAGGCGAGGGAGGGGAGTGGTAGAGCATACATTTAAACAGCGTTAATGATGGCGACATACACAGCGGAGAGGGCAGGGTGTTCCACATATGGGGGAAGTGTAAAGAGAAAGTGGCCTTGCCAGAATTTAAGTGAGGGTGGGGTAGTGCAAAGGAGCGGTGGTCATGTGAACAGAGACTATAGGAGGTGTGGGGGGAGGGGGATAGGAGAGAGGAGAGATATTTTGGTAGTGAGCTGAACTAGTATTTGGCAGAGATAATGGAGGTATGGTGGTTGCATGGGAGATAAGGGAGGGGAGTGATAGTGATGAGTATAGGGTGCAGTGATGGGTCTAGGGGAGGGCATTTAGGGTGAACCGACAGAAGGCATTGAAGAGCACGTCCAGCCTGGAGAGGGTGGATGCAGAGGCAGACCTGTACACAATGTTAGCATAATCAAAAAGCGGCAGGATTGTCTTGGTGAGGAAAATCCAGTGAACAGGGAGGGAGAGGGCCTTTTTGTTTCTGTAGAGGGCCCCAAGTTTGGGGTGGAGTTTGTAGTGAATGCTGTTGACATGTGTTGTGAAATCTAGGCAGCTGTCCAGTCAGACTCCAAGGTATTTGTAGGCCAGGACTGTGTCCAAGGTTTTGCCATCAAGGGTGGAGAAGGCAGGGGGTGTGAGGAGTTTGGCTAGTTTCTGGGATGTGCTGAAATTCATGGAGACTGTTTTTTAAGGTAGTAACCCTTAGTTTGTTTGCCTTAAACCAGTTCAGGACATGGGTGAAATCGGACTGCAGCTTAGAGGTCACTTCAGAGGCAGAGGGGCCAGAATTATAGAGGATGGTATCGTCGGCAGAAAGGTGTATGTGGGAGGAGGGGCATACGAGGGGGGGTTATTGAGAAAAATCGAAAATAGGATGGGACTAAGGATAAAGCATTGCAGAACTTCTGCTAGGATTGGGGGGGGGGAGTACCTCTCCAGTTTGGATGCACTTAGAGTTACCTGAAAGGTAAGATCCAAACCATTTGATTGAGGTGGGGAGAGGCCAGCATGTTCTAGCTTGGAGATTAAGAGATGGTGGGATATGGAATCAAAGGCCTTGGCCAGGTCTATAAATATGGCTGAGGTAAGATGGCCTTGGTCCATACCAGTGAGAATGGCGTCAGTAACCCTGAGTAGGGAGGAGATGGTTGAGTGGTTCTTCTTGAAACCCAACTGACATGGGGAGGTGAGGAAGTGAGAGAGTCTGGTGAGGACAAGGGATTCTTGGAGCTTGGCTAAGGCAGGGAGATGGGATGGTAGTTACCAGGATGGGAGTGATCACCGCCTTTGTGAAGGGGGATCACTTTTGCAGATTTCCAGGCCTGCAGTACTGTGCCAATGGAGAAGGAGAGGTTGAGAAGATGGGACAGGGGATGAGCGATGGCTGGGGCAGAGATCCTAAGTATGAAGGGGTTGAGACCATCAGGGCTGGATTTACGTGGTTTCAGGGATAGAAGAGCTTGGAGAACCTCTTGGGTGGTGATAGGGTAGAGTTGACATGAGTGTGGAGCAGAAGAGGGTTGCAGTGCTGTGGGGGGTTTACAGGGAAGTTAGAGGTTGGAGGGGTGTGCTGAGAGGTGGAGGGGTAGGCAATTCTAGTACCAGGCATTAATGTCAGTGGAACCTTCAGCAAGATACAGTGCGCTTAAATAGACAATAATAGTAGGCAAGCGGTTATGATGCAGTACACTTATAAGAGGATTGCACTAGCAAGTCAACAATGCATAACAGGTATTCAACTAACAAAACAGGTTTTCAGCTTGCAGCTAAAGGGGAGAGCAAACAGGTGCAGAGAACCTTAAATGTTGTATACTGAAAATGTCCCAACTCGGATTGCCATGGAGTAGTCCTACCTGTGGAAGCCCTAAGCCATCAGAACAGTTCAGGAAACATTTGATGGAGGATACCTAAAGAAATATACAGATAAGCTTGTCTAGTGGATGTTGGGCAGAGTCTCCAGCTGATGGCTGTTGCCACGCAGATGACTTATTCCATGGTCCTTAGCATGTCAGCCCACTACATGGAGACCTGCCTGTGGATGGAGTCCTACATGTAAAGGTCAGAGGCGGCCATCTCCTCTGATGTGATTGGTGGAGGCAGGTGACAGTGGTGTGGTCTGTGTTCTAGTAAGTCATCCGCTGTGGTAATCGGTGGAGAGGAAGGGGGGTGTTAGCTGGCAGAGCCCTCCTCACGACCCTTAGATGCTGTGCCATGCTGCTGGTAGTGGCTGAAGATCTGCGGCGGGGATCACTGAAGAAGAAAGTTTTAAACAGTTTAGATTTTCCGTGGCATCTACCTCCCCTGATGTGATTTGTGGAGGCAGGGGAGAGTAGCGTGGTCTGTGTCCGGCTAGGTCATTCACTGTGGCCATCAGTGGGGGAGGGGGTGTTAGCTGACAGAGCTCTCCTTGTGACCCCTAGATGCTTTGTGTGCCATTCTTCTCTCTGTCTAGAGGTTGTTTGTTGGGTTTCCTTGTGTTCTTTCTTTATTTTCCTATATTCTTTCCCTATTCCTTTGGGCCAGGGACTTCTTCAGGCCCTCTCTCATTTTTACCCCACTTCGTCTCTCTCTCTCTCTCTCTTTTTCTCTCCTGGCAAGCAGAACTGAGGTTTGTGAGGGAGTCAGCAATTGTTATTGGTTACCATATGGCACCACTTGGGGGTACGCAGCTAAGCCCAGTAACTGCTACCAGCCCACTGCCCAAAGATTTGCTCCCAGGGAGTCCTAGTGCTTCTGGCCCTGACCCATAAGTGGTAATCAGTGGTGAAGATATTCTGGAAGATCAACAGTTACAGTAAGTATGTAGCGTTCATTTCTGTGAGCACCCCCATCAGATGGGCATTCTGAGGGGGATGCGTTCTGTTGACCCTGGACCCAGGACCTCCAGTATACCTTCCTTCATTTCTCTTGATCCACAAAGTGGTCTTCAAGGCATGGCAATACAGGACATCTTTGATCCTTACAGCCCCAGACTGGCTGTGCCAGTTGTGGTACCGGGATCTCCTCAGTTTCAGCAGCAGGCTTCTGTGACTGTTTCCACACAAACTAGGCCTCTTAATGAGGTCCAGTGGGATGATCCAGCATTCAGAACTGCAGTCCCTGTACCTTACCACTTGGTTCCAAGTGGCTAGATTTTAGGCTGTAGGGCTTACCAAAGATATCCTTAAGGTGCTAGATGCATCTCTGAAGGAGTAGACTTGCAGTACTTACTCCTGTAATTGGATGAGGTTTTCTCCCTAGTCATTTGTGATGGCTAGGGTGTGAATCCTCTCACCTCTTTCTTTGCATGCATTCTGGATTACTGTTGGTACCCACAGTATCTCACTGTACATTGCAAACCACATCCCTAAAGGGGTACCTGGCCGAAATTTCAGCATTTTAGTCTAAGGCTGGCATGCCAGTCATGGCATTGGATATGGTGGTTGGCCATTTCTTTAAAGAGCTAGACCACTTTTCCGCACTGGTGCAAGAATAGCCTCTGCCATGGGATTTACCACTAGTGTTGTCACAGCTGATGGCAAGCCAGTCAAGCCTATGGACACTTGTGATTTGTCACATCTGTTGTGGAAAACTGCATTTTTGGTCACTATCACCTTGGCCAGATGAGTGACTGAGTTCCAGGTGCTATCTGGAGTCTCTATATTTGGCTTTCCATTAGGCAAGGTTGTCTTATGCACCAATGCAAAATTCCTGCCAAAGCCCTTATCTTGAGCTTCACCTTAACCTGGTGCCCATTCTCCCAAGCTTCCTTCCAAAGCTGCACACTTCAGAGGCTGAGTGACTACTCCATGCACTAGATGTTTGCAGGACACTGGTCTTCTCCTGGAAGTGAATGGCAGGCATTCATGGTGAATCTTGCCAGCTGTTTGTCACGTACAGTGAAGTCACCTGAGGCAGACCAGCAGTGGAACAGATAATTGCCCGATGGATCACTTCCTGTATTGATCTGTGTTACAGGTTGGATGGGGAGGAGCTGCATGAGGGGTTGAATACTCACTCCAGCAGACATAAAGCTGCCTCTGTTGCTGCTGTCAAGTACATTCCTATTGCTGAACTCTGTAGGACTGTTGCTGGTTCCATTGTACACATGTTCATATCCCACTACAGCAGTGATGTGCTCAGTAATCATGATGCTGCATTTGAGTTCTCAGTCCTCTAGTCTCTTTTCACCTAATCTGGGTTGTGCACCTTACCCTTTCCATCTGAGGACAGATAGGAGTCTGCCTAAATGTGGACAGTGAAACGAATCTAGGTAGAAGCAGAGGTTACTGAACTGTAAACCATAGTTCTGCTACTAGTATGTGGTTCATGTTAATGTGACCCACCCAACTTCCCTCGGCAAGACTTGCTTTGCATTCCTGTTCCAGCATGCAGATCTGAATGCAAAGGGGGTAAGGAAGGAGGACTGCATGAGTGGGTGGTTGGAGGAGTCAAGCTTGAAGACTGTTCCAATAACTGAGCATGCTCTGTGGAAGACTGCTTAAATGTGGATGTGAACTGCATGCTAGTAGCAGAACTGTGGTTACAGGTAACCAACCACAATTTTTTTCCTTTTGGGCTACATCATTCTCAGAAAACAGAACATCTACAGTATGTGAATGCTTTTTAGCATCTGATGTTAGAAACTTGCAGATAGCAATGTTTCAGCACCCAGAATTGAGTTGGCAGAACCCTGAATTTCCCAGAAGGTTTGGTCCTATATAGGTGGTCACTGTGGCAGTTCCTCCAGCATCTTTTTTCTAACTTGGCTGGATACTCAATTGTGATTCTAAAGCCAGTCTAATAAAGTGTGCCTCTGGCTCTCAGCATTACGTGTCTAGTGGGGGATGTGATTAATTGGCTGAGGTTGACTTTACTAGCGATAGATTTTAGAGCTGTAGCCTTATTATTGCTACAGTCTAGGTTGCTATCTCCCATAACCATCATCTTCTTATTTCCAAAGGTGGTGGTCAAGTAGTTCATTGCATCATTTAGGGCTGCAATACCAGCTCTGGGCAGACAGTAAACCCTGGAGAAGTTGTGGGTTTTACCAAGTTTAAATACCAAAAGCAACAGTTCACAGGTGCTACCGTCTGTACCACTGCATTCAGTTCTAGCTATGTCTAGGAGCTCTTTAAAGTAGATTGATACTCCCTGCTGTCTTAGAAGTTTCTCTGTTCTTGTGGACATCCCATGTCCTAGTAACCGGCACAGTCTGGGACAGAGGGTTCCAGCCATGTCTTTCTTATTTCTAGGGTGTCTGGCTGGCTTAATATGTTTAGTTAAGTTAAATTTAAAGGTAAATGTTGTAGATAGTGAAATATGCATAATTCTACGAATGATTAAATAAGAGAGGCTGGAGGCCTTATAATTTACATCTTTGTACTTAAAATAAGAATGACTCCTGTATGAGCTAGTTTACCAGTTACTGCTTCCTAGTCTATTTTATGTTAGTGCTGTTTTCTGAAGAGGAAAAACTATAAACTGCTGTTTTATCGGATAGTTTATTTGCTTTATGGTGACCCATTTTCATTGTTGTCCTCCAAAGAATGTACAGAATTCTCAAGAATAATTAAACCCCCCCAAAAATGAGTGTTGCAAACCCCAAGAGTAACATCTACTTCTTACTGTTGGGAAATTAATGGTATTTTCTGTTTAAAGCCTTGGCCCCATATGTGCTTGGCAGCAGCTGACTCTGAGGTTTTGCATTTTTGACATCTTTTTGTATCTGACTGCCTGCCAAATATTAATGGGACCAGGACTGTAATTACAATTTGTCAGAAGCCAAAGTCTATTGTAAATGAAGCTCAGCTGCCAGATTAGCAAGAGAGTCCGTGAAATGTCAAAGTTGCAACATGTGTTAAACATGAATGATGCTAATCACGGAATAAATGTGTTTTGTTCGGGGGGGTTAACATTAATTAACTTAATAATGTGCAGTGAAAAATAAATCTGTGTACTGGCTTCATGTTGCTGACCAATGGTGCATTGCTCAAGCATGGATGTGACTTGGGTTTGTGCCCTAAGCCTGGGGCATCTGGAGCAGAGGCCGTCATGGAGGGAATCGGGGCATCTTTTGGATGCAAACACGACAAATTAGACAGGCACCTCACTGTATCAGGAAAAAATGACATATGGTACCTTTATTATGTCATTCATGCAAGACTAAAAATAATAAATAAATAAAGTACAAGCCATGATGACCCATACACTGATGAACCCCGGCGCTTTGAAGTGAAAACCATCTGATCCTCAGGGGGCGTGGCTACCCACACCTTCCTCCACCTACAGTATTTATACAAGTTTAACAGGTGTATTGTATAAAATGATTACCTTGAATTTCAGTTACCCCATGGGCTGTGACCATCTCTCCGAATAAGATCTGGCATTTTTTTTAAAGGATCAGTATTCACTGCCACTTACCAGTAAATTAACTGTTTGCTTAAATTGGAGGGAATTTAATCAAAGCACACAGGCTGCAATCATAAAGTGACACTATTAAAAATATTTGAAAAATTATTATTTAAACATCAGGGCCCAGATATTCAAAAGTGAGCCCAGTATGTGCGCAGTGGAATGTGCAGTGCAATGCAGATGCACCATAGGGAACGGACACCATATTCCAAAGATGTACCAGTGACATGCGCTGGCGCAAAGCACACTGAATATAGCAAAGATGTGCCACCGTGCAACCTGACATGCGCTGGAGCAACCAGGATTGTACATGAGTATGCAAGTATGCAGAAGCCAGCAGGCTGAGCAAGCACAACAGGCAAAAGGGAGCACAGGCAGGGATGCACAAGAGTAGAGTGCCAGGCCAGCAGTGGCAAACCCAAACCACAAGGGCACACTGGCCAGGATGCACCGCAGAGGCACCGGGCCAAGGGCCACTCAGGATGCCAGGCTGTCAACACTAACCCATGTTGTGAAGCACAACAACCCGCCCTCATTGAAGGCACGCCATTGGGCAGGCCCATGCCAGTGCGCCACCACCACAACCCTGACAGGCAGCACCGTATGGGACAGTGTCACAGCCATGGTGCAAGGCCACCAAGCACGCACAGTGGACAGCAGTAAAGGAGACAGTGATGCACAGGGGAACAAGGGGCAAATGGAACACAAACAGGCAAGACATAGGGCACAGCACTGCAGTGCATACTGGCACTGGCAAGGGCAGCACAGCAAGTGGAGGGCAGGGCAGCACAGGCAGACAATGACAGAAGGCAGTGGTCTGCACACAGGGCAGGGTGATACACACCGCCCATGAGCATGCAAGACACAGGGACATGGCAAAAAGGACCCAGCGCACACAGCAGCACAACCCAAAGGACACAGCAGTGGGACAGGAGAGGACACGCCCAAGGGCACAACCCTACAACTGCAGCACAGTGCAACAGGCTGCCTGCAAAGGAGACACAGACACAGATGTGGTAGAAAAATAATGGTTTACTGCAAAGTAACACACACTGGTGTGCCAACAGGGTATACAGTAACAAACAGAAAGGAGTCACTACAGGGAATGGCAAAGTGGACAATAGGGGGAATGGGACTGGGAGGAGGAACAGAGGTGGGGAAGTTGGAACAAGCAAAGTGGAGGCGGGCAGGGGATGTCCATGAAACAGCAGGGATGGGGGACAGAATCAATGCTGCTGCCATCACAGCATGGCCCGCAGCCTGCGCACCTCCTGAACCAATGTCTCAGTCGCCTCCAGCTGGCGCCGTCCCACTCTGTGCAGCATAGTTGTGTGGCCAATGCTCCTCCGCATCAGCTGGTGGAGGTTTAGCAGGCCCCCCCCCATGAGTCACCCTATCCTCTGTCTTTGGGCCCATGGCCCAGCCCATACTAGGAGAAGAGACAGAACAGGCAATAAGTGATGTGTGACAAGGAGGCCATGCCCACCCACGTGTGTGCGCCCACACGTGTGTGCACTGGACAGCTGATGCAGCCACCGGTGGATGGAACCCACAACGGCACATGCATGGCGGACAGAAACAGCCGACCCTGTTGCACCCCACAGCCAGACTGCCAGGCCACCATGGGGCGACATGCACCCACACCTCCGCAGTGTACCCCACAGTGCTGGTGCAAGTCCCCCCTTGGCGGGCTGTAAACACCCAGCAGCAGTCGCAGACCATGGGGGCCGCGCACACATACCCACCCCTACCAGGGTTAGCACCGGAGTTCCACAACACAGAGGCCTCATGCACGGTGCCACCACACACTGTGCAACACAGCACTGGCCGTGGAGGCAGGCACCTACCCAAGCAGTGGATATACATGGCGGCAGTGCCCAAGGCTGGACCACAACACCCAACACAGTCCCACACACACGCCGTACACCATGCTGCACACACGCTCCTGCCACCACCATCACGCCGCTGCCTGTCCTGCCCTGCAGTTGCTGTGGCCCTCCTGCGGTCCTCTGGGCCTATGGATGAAACAGAGATGCAGACACGAACATGAGTGGCATACCATGCACAGCCCCACCACCACCAACACCATGCATACTGCTGGCACAGCATGGGCAGGTACACTGACCTGTCTGTGGGCACTGGTGCCTGGCCAACAGCACCACGCACTGCAGAGGTGCTCGTTGCAGCACTGCAGGACACACAGCGCCCACCAGCACTGGCCCCACCGGGCAGCTGCACATGCAGCGCACCTGTTAGCACAGTTAATGGACAATGTGAGCATGCGCAGTGCAGGTGGACACCTACCTGGTGGTGGCACAGCCTTCCGTTGTGCTCTTGCCTGCAGCCATTGTAGGTGCACTGGATCATGCCATCTCAGGTCCCCATACCAGTGGTGGCACTGCTCCCCCATGCGTGGCACACCCGTACGATGCTCTAACCCCTCAGCCACCCTGTCCCACACCTGGGACCGTGGCACCTGAAGATCATCCACCCCAAACAGCTGGTTAGTCACAGGCTCCACCAGGGCCACCAGGTTGCACATCTCAACCTCACTCCAACTGAGAGCACGTCGCGAACAGGACCTGGACCCCGACATACTGTACTGGTACCAGACACTGCAGTTGCATGACCACTGCTGCATACACGTGGAACTGTGCAGGTATGGTGCACAATAGGGGCAATGGACCACAACTGCACAGCACGGGGATGCACGGTAGACGTGTGCAGTGGAGGCCTATCGCACACTACCGCACATGCACACCACATCACGGCAATGTGGGAGTACGGGGTCACACCCGTGATCCACATATGTTCCATGCATGACCCTGCACAACGCCGCACATGTGCCAGTTGCACAGTATCCGGCAATGCGTGGTCAGTGGCATGGTGCATCTGGCATGGATGCGCAATGGGGCCAGTTAGCGCAGTGTACTCGAATGCGTGGCATGCACACATTGGCGCATGCACAGCAGGGGAACATTGCGCATCGCACACAGGTGCGCAATAGGCAACAGGACGAGGTGCTGCCAGTGGTGCACATGCTCACAGCGCATGCACTGGTAATGCACCAGTCAGTTGCACAATATTTAGCCAGCGTATGCAAATAGCCTCATGAGGCAATGCAAGGCACAGTCGAGCTCATTAACATCGCATTACAATTGCGCTGGAGGTCATTTGCATGCATTGCTCCATAAAAGTGCCACAGTACAACAAAGGACACTGACAGGTATTGCAGTCAGTGAGGTAAGGAGCAACACACATTGTGAAGTAGCTGGCTATGTTGCCAGTGCTGCAGTGTTCCAGGTTGGGCTGCCAAGCTACTGATGAGCCATTATCTGACTGTCCACAGGTAGCAACATGTCTGAGATGGAGGGAGAGGAGGAGCAGGGGCCTGCATGGAAGTGCAGGCCCAGATTCACAAAGGATGAGCAGCAGGCCTTGTTCGAGGCCTACCTCGACATGGAGCAACTGCTGAGTGGTGCCACGGGCACACCGCAGCACCATGCCACTGGGTGGGAGGAGGTGGCAACCTACATTAATGCCCACAGGAGGCATAACAGGAGTGCACAAGCATACAAGAAAAAGATGGGGACAGATGGTCGATGCATCAAGGTGAAGGTGGCCACCATCAGGGCATCCTGCAGCAGGATGGGCAGGAGACCTGGCACCACCCCTGTACTGAAGGCAGGTGAGGAGATGGTGGCAGAGACCAGCAGCCATGCTGCCATTGAGATCAGCCCAGGAGGAGGAGGAGGATTCCAGATGGGTGGAAGCCCCTCATGGGTGTGGGGGTGTCTGTCACCCAGCACTATGCAGACGTGACAGCTACAGTGCTGTGTGCCCCTTGCATGTGTGGCATGCAGCAGCATATAGTGCACATGGGGCCACTGTGCATGGCATCATCCACCTGTGTGCAGTGGGACAGCAGCATGGGCACTGTACTGTGACCGGGGTACCTGCTCCAGGGTGTGCAGCGCTGCTGGCCAGCCCTACAGTGCTGCCTGCCCAGTGCACCAGTGGCACGGCATGGTCCACAGGGGCACAGGCAGCAGCATGGCACAACACTGATGTTGACATCATGGGGGGCAGTTGCTTGCCAACTGTGTGTTGCTGTGACATCATGTGCTGCAGACACCCACCATGACTGGCCTGGCATGGGCACCATCAGTGGCATGGCCACCCTGCTGTTCGGTGCTGCACAGGTGTACACTGTTGCATGCCGGCACAGTGGTGGTGCACAAGCCCCCGTTGCACTGGCCATGGCTCTACATGCACATTGCCATCATCACCACTGATACTGCTCTCCTGTCTTCCAGCACCATCGTACCACAGGGGTGAGTTGCAGGACGCCCTTACAATGTTGGACCTGAAGAGAAGGAGACATCCACATCCACAGGCATCTGGGCCGGGGACCGTCGGCATTGGGGCAGTATGGGACTGCAGGACTTCCTGTGCCTGGGCGATGATGACACCCTGTCAGACCTCCTGTTCACTGAGGCCCTATCTGTGCTGGTACCGGGTATACAGGAGGGTGGGGTGTCTGACATGGATGATAATATTACACTGATCCAGGATGGCACGGGCCTGGAAATGCTGCCCAGGGTATAGGGCCATACACAGGCAGCAGTTGCCACCCGGTGGCGTTACTGCACCCACGCAGCTGCACCCTGACCTTGGCTGCACAGTGATGAATGGTGCTGCTGCCATCGGCCATGGGGGAGGTTGCTATCACGGATGCTGGTGCCACAGGGATGGCCCAGCAGGCAGTTGGCAACCACAATGGGCTGTAGTGGCCACCGTGCAGCACACCACAGGGGCCGCCGACGGGGCAGCCGCATAGTCAACCCCCCCGCACGGTCCCCTGTGCAGCGTCCCCAGATGAGGGATGTTGAACAGCAGGCCGCAACACCCACATCAGGTCAGCGTCAGTCCCAGGATGTGCAAGGCGCTGACAGGCTGGATGAGCACATCAGGCTGCTGCAGTCATCTGTGAACAACCAGGCAGCACTTGAGGCTGAGATACGTGCACTGCAGGTAGAGTTGCGTTATCTGTCCAAGTGTAGGAACATTGGATGATCCCAGCTGACTGGTGAGCTCCGGCAGCTGTGGGAGGCCATGACCACATCGCTGGACCGCATTGCTGGTACCATTGCCACCAGATTTGCATTGCTGGTGTCCAGTGGTCATGGCAGGGCATGTAGGACTCCCCGTAGTGCCATATCAACACCTTGGACCTGGCATTTGGTGACCCCAACATAGCTGACGCCAGGCTCTGACATGGCCATCCCTCATATACCCAGTGGTACTCTCTTTGCTGGGCTTTACACGGCCACGAGGACCCGGTCACGTTCTCAGGCCTCTACCTGCCGTGAGTGTGTTGGTTGCACCTCTAGTGGCTGTTGAGCAGCCTGTGGCTGCCACACAGCCTGGGCGGGGCCACCCACATGTCTGTGGCAGCTGTAGCACCACACAGTAGGCCTGCTGGGTGTGCTGGCCCATCCTGCTGCCCATTGCTGTTGGCTGGTGTGCACTTGGCTAGGTACACCTGTGTGCATGTGCTTCCAGAACATCTCCACCCCTTGGAAGCCTCACAGTAGTGTGCAAGTGGGTGGCAGGCAGGACCTGAAAAACAGGAAATAAGGATAGAGTTGGGCATACTAGATCATGGCACATCTGCCAGCTCCTTCCATGCCACAAGGCACAGAAGTGAGCAGGCCTGGTACCCCTACCGTTGGCAGGCTAATCAAGTCACTTCTCTCCTGCTAGCAGTAGGGGAGCCTATGGACAGGGATAAGTCAGAATCTCCAGCTGACTGAGAACATGGGGTAGTGGCATCGGGACAGCAGTGCAGGTTGAGTCTGATGCCAGGTTGGGGGATGTGTTCTATGGGGTGCCAGAAGTAGTGGGTACCCCAGCCATAGGAGCAAAAGAAAAAAAGTAATCTGTTATAAAAAGCGGAGACCTTTGTTAAAATCACACATTAGATAAGATCATTATTTTGTTTTTGTGAAAGACTGAAGTTAGTATTGAATGAAGAAGCTAAGAAACCATGTCCACTAGTTAGAACAAATTGTGATCCAGGGATTCTTCAGTAGTGACTGAAAGCCATTATAACCTGAAAACTGTTCTTTGGTCTTCAGTGGCCTACGCTGAAAGAGTTTTGGTGGTTGCAGTCCAGTTCCTAGTGAACATGTGCCTACACCATAAAGTCCCCCACTGAATTTTCCCTAATTTGTACCCTTGTTGACAGTTTCACATGAGATGCCAAGGACTGAACTGGCATAGAGTCTGTAGTACCCTGTCACCTATGTTGTGTTCCCTGCATGACAGGGTTAAGGCACATTGCAGGGCAGTGTGGGGAAGCCTGTACTGTGACTGCCCATGCTGTTTCTGCCATGTGCATAGAGGGGTTTGGTTTCCAGTGCTGTCAATTTGATACTTTTCTGAAGCTCTGAAGCATTAAACAGTTCACACAGAACAAAAAACAAACAAACAAAAAAAAAAAAAACAAGGTGATCTGAACCAAAATCCCAGCTTATTTCAGTCCAAGTCAGAAATCAGTTACCTTCTAATGTGTGATGACCAGATGAACAGAATAATGAACATTTTTGTCAGTCTGATGGAGACTTAATTAAGCAGAAAAACTAAAGAAAGCAGCAATAGTTTTCACATTGGTCTGGAGCTTCAACAGAATGGTACTAACCAGCTACTGTACCCAGTCCTGAGCTATATACATTCAGTGATAGTCAATGGTACAGTACGCGCTACAAGGCACTCCTGGAGGGCTTGGCACTTCCTGGTCCTGAACATGTGGCCTGAACCACCATCTGTTAATCTCTGGCATCCTGAGTCTTGCCTAAGGGCTCTCCCTGCACCAGACACCACTACATGCATGCAAAACAGCAGAAGTAGCTGCTGTCAATCAGCCAATTTGCAGCCATTCCCATGGCTGATTGTCCTGCATGGGGGTAGGATATTAGGACTTCAATTTGCATGCCTCACTTCATGGATCCAGTGTGAAGTGGACCCCGTGAAGCATGGCCTAGTAGGAGTGGGAGTCAATGGTGGTACAAGTCCCCCATCCACATGTAAAAGAGTATGCCTGATGTTAAAAATTGGGGAGGGTTGCTCACAGCAGCAGAAACACAAATCGGGTAATTTTCTATAATCCTTACCAAGGTCTGGCTATGTTGATGGATCCTTTGTTGCTCCCGGGGTGCCATCCTCAGTGCTGGGCTGCAAGGGAACTTTTAGAACAGTCAAATAATGGAAGGTCCACACCAGAAATGAAGTTAAATGGTATCCTGTTTTAATTGATAACTTGGGCCAGTCCATGAACACCATGCGTAGTCACAGTTCTCTGGACCAAGGAGTTCCATTGGAGTAAAGGTGGTTACATTGTGGTTCATCTGACCCCCACCAAGATACATTTTCTTCCCCTGGGCAGGGTGGCCACTTTTGGGTTCTGGGCAGCAGCTTTTAAATCCTAGGGGCCTGATGACCGCAAATACCAGGCAGCAACTAAGTTCCAGACATTCCCACTCACTTCTCGCTCTCCCAGATTAGGAGAGCAAGGGAAATAGCCAGCTCAGATTGGGGCTATCTCTCTCCTTCCTTATGGAACTCCTCTCACTGATCACCTGCGAACATTCAAGGTGGTAGACTGATGGAAGCCATTTCAGTTCGGGGCCCTTCATCACACTCCCTTCTTCTTGAGCTCTTCCAACTCCTAATTCAGGAAGGCGACTCCCTCCTTAATTCCGCTGGGTGGACGCCCCCACCTTCAGCCACCACCAGGCTGATCCTTCTACTTGGAATGCTCCCTGCTTCTCTCCCTAACCTCAGCCTGGTCCCAACGGTCCCCTTGGAGTGGCCACAACAGAGTTGGTGGTCATACTCCAAGCTGAGCATCCTCTGATTTTTCCTGGGCACCATCCTGCTCCAATATTTCTTCTGACCTTACTCTGACCTAGGATAGCCACAGGTTCAAGGCCGCCCTCCTCCATGTTGCCGATCAGTCCACTCTGGCCAGTGAATAAGATGGGCCCTTTGCTCCTGCACTCCCACTGCTGCACTACTCCCATGGTGAGCTCTCCCCCCTTCTTCCTGCCAAACCACAATTTATGAGCCTGTGCACCTTTGGTGACTTCTGACCCGCAGAGGCCAGTCGGTGGGCGGAGGCCAGAATAACTATTTATTGAAGCCCAAAATAGCCCTCAAAGGGGTATGACAAGTACACCCACAAATGTAGGTGGAGGGTTACATCTTCCCCTACCTTTAATGCTCACCATCCCGGTGAGCACTCCCATATCCAGCTACCATGACAACTGCTCTACGATGGTGTATGCGCACTCCCCCACCAAGCACAGATGCCAAATGGCCCACTGACACACTGCCTCAATGGTGGATTCCCCTACCACACTAAACCTTCTTGGGACCTAAAACCAGGCATCCCAACCCAAACACACTGGCGATCCACCTCCTACGGCCCACAGCGGAGATTGCCTGGCAACACAGAGGTGGCATCTCAATCCTAACACACACTACCCCCAAAATCAGTATACTAAATGTTCCCCAAACCTGCCTAACAGCTGCTATGCCCAAGAAAATATGATAACCCAAATTTAATACACATACATTTTTTCAAACATTTGAAAACAGCATGCAAAAACAGAACATAGGGAACTCACTGAACATTAGCTACGAAGATTTCAGAACACACTGTAACCAGTGAGTATGTTTCCCCCTTATACAGCACCGAGGTGCAGAGTTCCAACTTGTAGATGTTAAATGATCAGTATGTATTTATTTATTTGTTTACCAGATGAGTACTCTGATCCCAAGGACTGTTTTCAGGCATGACCTGGGCCACTTAGATGGCACATCACTTACAAATACACAGTTACTTTACAAATACAGTGGAGAGGAAAAATCACCAAGGTACAGCACAGATAATGAAGATACAGTAGCAGTATCGCAGACATACAAAGTCAATTGATCACTGTGTCCAGGACATTAGCTGTTCTAGAATCCAACTTTTAGATATAAGTGCATCTGTATTACTGAACTAGCCATATGCTTTCAATTGGGTGACCAGCAGACATTTATCATCACTTAGTATAGCTTATACATAAGGATCTACCTAACATAACTTCTTGGCGGGTCCCTTTGAATGTGTGAGGTGAAACTGGAGCCTGCAGTTTGTTAGGGAGGGAGTTCCGTGGCTTGGGTGCTGCATAGGGAGAAGGCGTTCCTTCCCAGATCAGTATTACGTCTGGGGCATTCCAGTATACTGCAGCCAGAGGACCTCAGTTCGTGTCTGTTACTTTTTAGCATCAGCAGCCCCACCATAGGTGATCCTGTTCCTTCTTGCAAAGTTTTTTATATAAACACTCCGAGCATGAGTTCTCTCCAATCGGGGCATCCCAGAGACTGGTAGAGGTGACAGTGGTGAGTATGTTATGGGGCTTGGGTGATGAATCTGCATATGTTGTTATAGGCTGTGTTCATGCAGTTTAGTAAAGAAGGTGGTACAAGGGCCATTACTGGAGAGCAGTATTCTATTATGGGAGGAGGTGACTCCTCCCAATTGCTACTCTTGCCTCAGGGGACAGAAGGTGCCTACGTCTATAACACATTCCTATTCGCTGGTTCATTTCAAAGTTAGATATTAAATGTTCAACATTTCAGAGTCTCTGCAATCACTTTCAACCAAAATTGTATAACAAGAGAAAAGGGTTGATCTCACCTATTTAAAGGATCAAACAGTCTCAGCCAGAGTCCCATTAATGTGCATCTCCAGGGGGACGGAGGAAGGACACCATTCAGTCCTCACTGCCAGGAGAAGTAATATGCCAGCAAGGGTTTTGTGGTTGCCTGAAATCCATACCAGCCACAAAAGTCTTGATTCACTTACCCAGCAAATCCTGCACCAGGGCATATGTTTTAAACATTGTAAGACCCTCGTACACATAGTTGGCACACTTGGACTTTGCAATATTCTGGATCCTTTGGAGGGCATAGTTGCTGCTATCAGGGCCCAGCTTGTGTTTTTTGTACAGTTTGT
This sequence comes from Neoceratodus forsteri, assembly GCA_016271365.2. Taxonomy (NCBI): domain Eukaryota; kingdom Metazoa; phylum Chordata; order Ceratodontiformes; family Ceratodontidae; genus Neoceratodus; species Neoceratodus forsteri. Next base: position 70,984,770 of record CM057454.1, read on the forward strand.
CCAGGGTACCCCAATACACCCAGTCCTGTTGGTGTTCCTCGATTATATCCCATATCCTCTACAGCAAGTAAGGATAGACGAACTAGGTTAATCCTGATGAATCTTCTTGTGGATAATCATCTCTGCCTGTGACCAGTCTGGTAACTGTCTGATGCTAGATTGAGGGGCCTGCCATCCAGCAGTCATACTCCTTCCTGGTATCTCCTTACTTGTGGGTCTTCATTCATAAGTCCCTCATATTTTTCCTGCCTCCTGCAGCATTTGTCAGCCGAGCTTGGATGGTCATTCCAGGGGGTAAGACACAATGACTCATGATAAGTTGGGATGTCTGTCTCCAGGTCATCATCACCAAGGTGGCTCACTTCTTCCAACTGTGGTACACTTGATGCAGTATCACCAGGTTTCTCCGGTACAGGCAAGGGGGTAGGGTAAAGGGTCTCACAAACTCTTTGTCTGACTTGTCTGAGGCTGGAGCAGCTGCACTCTTGGGTTCTGTGGGCACAGGGGGTGAATGTGGTTCTTGCTTCAAAAAGTCCTTAGGTGTCAACAGTGTCGTATGTGCTCCACGCCTGCGACCTTGGTGGTGGGTGGCCAGTGGGGAGTTTAATAGTGGAGCTTCCAATCTTGGCTAAGCTACCCCACTTGGCCTAGAAGGTTCTTGCATGGCACCAGACGATGGACAGGACTGGAGGCTAGTCGTAGCTGCCCCCAGCTGGATGCCCACCTCCTCTCAGTTCTTGATTGCTGACTCCATTGATGTCACTGATCCACCAAGCCCACTCAGCCAGGGGTAGAACTTTGAGTCTGCAGCACCGGGGGTCTTCCTTTGGCAAATGGTGCAGATCAGCAGCAAAGTCACCCCCGAACTCTCAAATTGGCAGAACACACACTTTGAGTCAGTGGTCTTCTCCGCCACACTTCACAGCCATTTCAGCATAGCAGATGGCACAGTCACATTGGTGGCTTCTGGGGCTGTAGCCATTTTGTCTGTTGGGAATGCACAAAGACTTCCTTCCAATGGGGGCAACCTGCACAGCAGGAAAAAACTGACTCCAATGACTCCTACACAGTCTCCTGGCTCACACAGTCCACAGTGATCCCAACATGCCCAGCAGCAACCAACACATGCTCCCACAGTCCTGAAGTCCAATCAGCATGAATGCCCCAGAGCAATTAGCCTATAGCTCCCCTGACCAGCCCTGCAACATGCCCCAGCTCCAGACTCACCGGCACCACAGTGAATTTAAGGTGCAAAATTCCATACACTATGCCATATTGACAATTCTTTAATCCAGACTCAGTCCGAAAACTTTCAAAGTCCAGTCTTCGCACCCGGTACTCACAATGGGAGTCCCAGAGTCCAGGTGACCTCAAAAAATGAATCCTGGATGAGCCCCCACATTTATAAGCCCACCGTCCCCATGTCTAGGGGTATGCCTGATGTTAAAAATTGGGGAGAGTTGTTCACAGCAGCAGAAACACAGACCAGGTAATTTTCCATAATCTTTACCAGGATCTAGCTACGTTGCTAGATCCTTTGTTGCTCCTGGGGTGCCATCTTTGGTGTTGGGCTGCAAGGGAACTTTTATGTTAAACAGCAGAGCAGTCAAATAATGGAAAGTCCACGCCAGAAATAAAGTCAAACAGGGGATCCCATTTCAATTGATAACTTTGGCCACTCGATGAACGTTATGTACAGTTACAGTTCTCCAGACCCGGGAATCCCATTGGAGTAAGGGTGGTTACATTGTGGTTGATCTGACCCCCACCAAGACACATTTTCTTCCCATGGGCCAGGTAGCCACTTTTGGGTTCTGGGCAGCAGCTTTTAAATCATAGGGGCCAGATGACCTGAAATACCAGGCAGCAGCTAAGTTCCAGACGTATACCCCTCACTTCTGGCTCTCCCAGATTAGGAAGGCAAGGGAAATAGCCAGCTCAGACTGGGGCTACCTCTCTCCTTCCTTATGGCACTCCTCTCACCGATCCCCTGCAAATATTCGAGGTAGCAGACTGATGGAAGTCCTCTCAAGTTCAGGGCCTTTCAGCGCACTTCCTTCTTCTCGAGCTCTGCCAACTCCTAATGCAGGCAGTCGACTCTTCCCTTAACTTTGTGGAGCGGATGTCCCCACCTACGGCCACAACTAGGCTGATCATTCTACTCAGAATGCTCTCTGCTTCTCTTCCTAGCCCTAGCCTGGTCCCAACGGTCCCCTCAGAGCAGCTACAGCAGAGTCGGCTGTCACACTTTGAGCTGAGCACCCTCTGATTTTCCATGGGCACCATCGTGCTCTGATCTTTCCCTCCAACCTTATCTGACTTAGTATACCCACAGGTTCGAGGCCGCCCTCCTCCATGTTGTTGATCAGTCCATTCCAGTCAGACAAGGAGAATGGCCTTATCGGAGGGATAGCAGGTCTCACTGGCTTCACCCACAGAGCTGTCCCGGAAAACTGGCCACGGCCACTGCCACATCAAACCATTGCCTTCCATACACCCAAACACCCAGAACAGAATCTCTTCAGGTGGGGAGCAGGTAATCGCCCCTGCTCACACACTCCCACTGCCACACTACTTCCATGGCGAGCTCTCTCTCTCTCCCCTTCTTCCCGCCAAAGTGGAATTTATGGCCCCATGCACCTTTGGTGAATTCTGACCCATGGAGTCCCTGTCGGTGGGCAGAGGCCAGAATAACTAATTAATGAAGCCCAAAATAGCCCTCAAAGGGGTACGACAAGTACACCCACAAACACGGGGGTGTTACAATGGTGTTACCAGAGGGAGACACTGGGGTGGCAGAGCACTCTTCCTTGCCATCCATCACTCTGAACTAATGAGAACTTCATCCACTCTTCAGTAAAACAACACACTGTTATGCTGCTCTCATGCTGAAAATCTAATCAACTGTATGCATGGTAGCTGCTAGTTGCTCTGTTACTGGTAGCCAACACAAATCATGTATTGTTTGCTGTGCCTACTGGTACTTTATTAACTGCAGTATATTGCTTCACTTTGTTCTGTCTGTTAACTGAACTATGCTGCTGTTTCTTAGTTATCCCCTTGCACATGCCCATGATATTCAATCCTGCCCATCCATCCTGTATTACTTCTGCTATTAGAAAAGGGCAAGTGAAATACTGTATTCTAATTGGCTGTTGTCATTCTGTTGGAATATGTTTATGTGCCAGTACTGCCCTGTTAAGAAAAAGGTCCATCCGTGTTATCTGGAATTTGGACAAATCACATACAGGATTCATTAGCCACTTCACTCATTCGTGATTTCCATCACAAACATGGCAGCTACCTCTACTCTTACATAAAAACCTTCAACTACGCCTTTGAAATAAAACTACCTTAAAATAAAATAGAGGATAATGGATGGGCAGCAGTTAACAATGCTGTATTCACTTCAAGAGGTTGCCATGACAATCTAGTAAATCTTGAGAGCGAAGCTTGAGAGGTTTATTGTTGTCATGGCAACCTCGAGAAGTGAACTCAGCATTGTTGTCAACTGCTGCCCATCCATTGTCTTATATAGTGTATGGGCACAGTACAACATGAATTCACTTTGTGCAGAGTTTTAAGTTAAAAAGAATATGCGCTCTGAAGCCCCCCCAGAGAATGAGTCACACTCTGTCCTGGTCTCCCAACCTCACAGACTAAATGGAACTCCTGATCTCGCAGACAAATTTTTTTTTTTAAACTAAATTTAATCAAGCCTGCTATTTAATAGAGAAATGTGACCTTAATTACCCTTACTTTAGTGGTCAATCTTTGCTCTCGGGTTCATGTCTCACCAACGCGGCCATTCCCCAAAGTGTAGTGCTTTACTAACACGCATGTCCAAGTATGTTTGCTGCTGTTGTACCATCGATGTGACATACTCAAGATGGTACAGCAGCAAGTTTACGTCACATCGATGGTACAACTTTCTGTTTGATCACCTAATCAAATTGTGTACTCACATGTTTTTGCCCTATATATTGCTACACTCAGTGACAGATCTATAAATTATTCAGTGGGGTAGCTGTCTTGTCTATGGGCTAGCACTTTCCCCCCAAAAAAGTAAAATGTTACCTTTAAAAGTTCAGATTAGGTTAAAACAGTTAGTTTTTGCTGACCTAAGGAGGTAGCAGGTGCTGTCCTGCTATGTAACTGGATCCTCTAGTGGCTGTACTGTTTGCTGTTTACTGCTTACTCTCCTCAGCAGGTTTGTCTCACCCCCTATTCACCCTCTCTCTCATTACTTTTGCTTCTCCTATTACTCCCCTTCTCCACTTTTTCCCCAAATAACTTGCTGTCCCTCACCCCTTCCTACCTACCTCCCTCCCTTCCTCCCTTCCTTCCTTCCTTCCTTTCCCTTCCCTTCACTGATTCTCTCCTTAGCCCTCAATCCTAACCCCCAATACAGTCCACCCTCCCCTCACTCCCTTCATTTTCAAACCCTTAAGAGGTCCTTCTCCTCTACTCCTCTCTCCTGTCATGCTATATGTTCTGAACCCACCTACAGATGTAAATCCTTATACCTCAAGCTAATTTTTGCCCTTCTGCTCTTGATTTTGGGAAATGTTGAACATAACCCTGATCCAGCTAAGGCTGTGGGTAGTGCAGTTTCTCCCTGTTGTACTAGTTGTCACATAATCCTGCCTCTGAGCTTGCGTCTATGGTGCTGATGCCCTGTTCTGTGGGTATGCAGTTAACAGACAGTATCATGGGAAGAAACGGGGTAGTGTGTTGAGGTTCACCCATGCTGGTGTGAAAATCATGTTGCCGATTATGGTGCAGGCAACATGCTGTCTGGCATTACAACACCAGACATTATGTCTCCCAGGAGTTACAGCACCAAAGCATCCTCCTGAGAAACAGCCAGCTTTGCCTCCCTCACGCCCCAAAACTAAATATAACTTCCTCCAAGGTGGGCATGCCCTGGAGGGGAAAGAAATTGTGTGGGCACAAAGGACAGCATCAGTGAGGGGCGATCTAAAATCAAGATCGCCCCTGTCACTCTCGCCCTTGTTGCGGCACCCTAATTGCAGCACCAAAATTCAGTCGCAGCGCGAATGGTATACTATATGTTGGTCTATTTTAATCCTGGTCTCTCCAGTGATATCATCTCTTGTCCACTGTCCCCTCCACTCATGAACCGCTCATGTGTGAACTTTTTTTCCTTCCTGCCTCCCATTTTTGTCTGTGGTATCTAGTTTCTACGTGCCAAGCCTGACCACCTAACCTTCTATCCTCCCTCTTAAGCTCTTCATCCTCTGGTAAGATGCTGAGCTGGGTGGTCTTAGTATCAATTGAATCTTCCCTTTCTCCAACTCCATCAAACAGAAAATTCAGTCCCTTAGTCTCACATAGCTTTTCTCTGAGTCTGCTGGTCTTAGTCTTCACTCCAGTAATCACTCACTCATGGGCTGTTTCCTCTTTTCTTACCCTCACCAGACTGATATTGGTGGCACTCTCTAAATGCCCTTAGTGATCATTTTATGATTACTGCATTGAGAAAATCCTCTGCCCCAAGGTCCACACAAAGTAAATCTGGGACATGTTGTCCAGGTCTCTCAACCAGTCCTCCCTCCTTCATGATCTTTGTGAAAATGACTGGTCCCCCAGGCAGTATCCAATGATGTATACACTGCCTTCTGCCTGTTCCACTCCAAATTCTTATCCTGGACAAACAGTCACCTCTTAGGAGGCCCTGTGTCCATGAGTACTACATTTAGTGGTTACAGATGAGCTAACTGCACTTTTTAAGGGCAGAGACTCTACTAGGAAGCTTCATAAAGCCTCCTTCTCTCTAGAGGACTTATTGAGATATAGATGACTCCAGAGTGCCAGAACTAAGACTATGAGAGAAGCCAAAGCCACCCTAAAATGGCTGCCCTGACAAAATTAAACTAAATGGTGGTATTAATAATTTGTAATTTTAGTCATATGAAGTCTAGAAAGTAACTCCACTCTCTCTAATGCCCTAACTAACCTACTTCTATTGCATGAGACTTTCTGTGCCCAGTTTTATATAAAATTCCCTTCCCTTCATGGACACCCCTTCCATGGCTGGCCTGGCCCAGTGGTAGAGTTGATGTACCATGCAGTCAGCCCACATGCAAGCCTGATGATCAAGGCCACTGTTTTTCGGTTTTTACCGGAAAATCCGGTAAAATTCCGGAATTAGAGCTGCCCGAAGACTGGTAAAAACAAAGATTTCATGGAATCTGGCATTTTATATCAGATCAGTAAATCTACAAAACTTGTGTTTTTCTTTTAATTCCTTCCTGTACTATTTTCAATTTGCTCTATTCAATGCTCTGTATATTAAGCCTTCTTTAATTCTGATTATTTATGCACATACTAAAAGAATGATAGCAGAATCCTGGTAAAATCCGGAAATTAGAGTAACAATCACCAGTGTAATTCCGGAATCTGAAGTCTTGAAAACGGAATTTCATTGTTTTAATCACCATAAATCAGTGGCCTTGCTGATGATGGAATATCTGCTGCCAGGCAGCACTGCGGTATGATTATTGCTGAGTGCAGTGTTTCCTAGTTTAAGAAGAGTGGTGGACAGGATGTCACTCTGTAGTAGCCTCTTGTGGCACAGTGTCATCGGTACTTTGGCACTGTGGCCATGTGGAATATGCATAGCATTGTGCAGATGTAGTGTGCAGGTGGAGAGATGCAGGAGGAAATCCTCGGCTAGGACACAGGTTCATGTGACTGCACCTGTGTTCTGGCTGCTCAGGGAGAGAGAAAGCAGTAGGTGCTTCTTGGCCCAGCTCACCAGGCAGTGATGCTTGCAGCATATACAGTAGTTAGCAGTCTGTTCTACTACTTTATGGGCAAGGCCCCTTGAATTCTGTGTTTCCATGGCCCTAGATGTTTTTGCACATGCAACAGAATATATGTAGTGCTGCAGAATTCATTTCTCTTGGCAATTTTTATAATAATAATATTCTTTATTTCTATAGCACAATTCAAATTATCAAAGCACTGTACAGATAAAAACAGTAAGGCAAACGGATAAAACAAATAAAATCACAGTGCAACACCAGTTATACACTGGTTAACAATAAATAATGACATCATGTAAAATCACCAAAGGCAAGATGGAACAAGTAGGTCTTTAAGGCCTTCTTAAAACTCTCCACAGTCTGGCAATCTTGAATCTAACGAGGTAGAGAGTTCCACAGGGTAGGGGCTGCATACGCAAAAGCTTGTGCCCCTGAAGTTTTAAGTCATACCCCAGGAACCTCTAGCAACCCTCGTCGACTGAGTAGGTAGCAAATATACCAATTTTTCCATAGTACCTGGCTCCCTTGTTGTCCTTGTTTATCCTTAATATTAAGGTAATGGCAGGGCCACATTCTGCTACAGAAATGCATAATGCATGCTGCAGGAATGCACAAATGCTGCTGCAGAGACTTAAGAGCCCTACTGCTGAAATCGAAACATAGGTGCTTGCCATTGTGAACTATGTAGGGACATTGGTTATGAAGTCTAATCTGTAATAAAGTTAGGTAACTATTTCACAATTTGCTGCAGTTCCTGTGCCTTTAAAGAGTTACAAGAAGTAAGGCAATGGGGGTTGGGTGTATTGTTCATGAGTGTAATTTGTTCCCATAGCGCGGTTCTTGGGGCAGTGCTGCCTCCAGGGCAGCACCCTTTAGCTCCTCCTCCAGCTTACTCTTATTGGTGGATTTCGCCCACTGGCAGTGCTGCCCCCAGGGCAGCACCCTTGCGGTCTACCTCCTACCTATTCCTATTGGTGGATTTTGTCCCCCTGCCCTCAGGGCAGCAACCTGTAGCTGTTCCTTCCCACAAATCTGATTGTTTCAAGTCTGAGGAGCTGAGGGTTTTAAGTGTAGATGAGAATGTTATGGAAATGTTTCCCCCAGCAACGTGCCCTGCTTGTCTTTGAATTTTGGTGGCTCAAGGTGTATGTCTGTCTGCATCCAAAAGAGCCAGACTTTAAGGGTTTAAATCTTAACCAGGGACATTTTTTAGTGCTTTGTGTCAAACTCAGTTGTGAGCATTTAATCATATAAGTGTCACAAATCATTACCTTTTTTTTTTAATATTGCTAAATTAAGACAGATGTAGGCGAGAGAATATATTCTATTTATAAATTGTAAGAAATAGGGCAGTGCCATGATGATTGGTTACTGGCACTGCCCTGGGGCAGTGCCATGATGGTTGGTTTCTGTTGGCAGCCAATGGGCAGTGCTCTTGCTGCCCCTGGGGCAGCGCCTGAGTAATTGGTTCCCGTGGGCTGCCTCTGGTGCAGTGCCTGTGTAGTTGGTGCCTGCTGCCTGCCCCTGGGGCAGTGGACAGGAACAAATACCCAAACACTGGCCCAGGGGCAGCCAGTAGGAACCAACTACACAGCTGCTTCCCCAGGGGCAGCCTGAGGGAACCAGTTACACAGGCAGTGCTCCAGGGGCAGCTCATGGGAACCAGTTACACAGGTGCTGCCCCAGGGGCAGCAAAGACACTGCCCTGGGGCAGCCCACAGGAACCAATTACATAGGCACTGTCCCAGGAGCAGCCCATGGGAACCAATTACACAGGCACTGCCCCAGGGGCAGTGAGGACACTGCCCCAGGGGCAGCCCTTGGGAAGAAATTACGAAGACATGCCCTGGGGCAGCGAGAGCACTGCTCCAGGACAGCCAACAGAAACCAACCATTATGGCACTGCCCCAGGATAGCTCCAGTAACCAATCATCATGGCACTGCCGCATTTATTATGGTTTATAAGTAAAATATATTATCTTGCTTACGTCTGTCTTAATTTAGCAATATAAAAAAAAGTAATGATTTGTGACACATGATTAAATGTTCATAACTGAGTATGACACAAAGCACAAAAAAATGTCCTCTGGTTAAGATTTGAAGCCTTGAAGTCTGGCTTTTTTGGAGATCTCTGTAATGTAATTAACTTCCTTGAGAAATTGCATTTTATGGCCTTTTTTATGACGTGTTGCTGCTTTGAAGTTGGGAATCTAAATATACAGTTTATTACAGGACAAGACATAGCTATCTCGCATCTAGGTGACAAACTGCAGAGTTGTAAAAACCTTTGATGTTTCTTAGGAAAATAAGAACTGCTCAAGATCAGAGAAAATGTTTAATTAAGGAGTCATATTTGGGAAATGAGTTTTTGCTGATGTCACCTTATTTAATATACCTCCTGATAGGACATCCTGTTTGTATTTTTTTTATATTCTAAAAGGAGGAGGTAGATGACTCACAGAAGGGGTGTGGAGAGACACAGTTTAAACTAATACTGGTGTCTGATATGTTGGGACTCAAGAAAGACAGATCTAACTATAGGCACTTAGAGGTAATACATTAGATAGAAAAAGTCTAAATGTTTTGTGTTGTACTTTTCCTTGTTTTCTTTTAAGTGATTGTATGCTCTTTGATATATTGTTCTGTGTTTACATTTTTCATATTTTTATCATCTTTAGTAAAATCTTTATTTTGAAAGACTGCCTGGGTCTGCCAGTTCTTTTTTGCATGTGACGTATAGATGGTTAAGTTTGACAAGTGTTCAAAAGCTTGATGGTGTTACTAAACTGGGAAAAGGTAAGAATATATCTAAGGTCTTTTATAGAGTTTTAAAGGGTTCATTTTGGATGCCTGGTTAGGTGCCCTTAGGCGAAAGGTATATTGCATCCCCTGAAGAGAATATTATCTGAGCCTGTACATTTGGGTACGCTAGCATAAGGTTCACCGTTTGAATCCCCCCAGAAGTTGAGACTAAAGGGGATTTGAACCCACAAGCAGACAGAAGGGTTACCCTGTCTGTTACCTGTTCACAATATTGTGCTCAGAGGTTGGCACTGCGGGAGCAAAGGGCCTGACCTGCTGAGTGCGTTTGTGACAAGTTGTAGCAAATGTACTATATAATCTGAATTTTATGTCTCATTGGTTCTGTACAAATGTCTTACCCTACATTGACAGCACGTTCCCTTAGCTCTCAATCTGGCTATCTCATAACAAATGTTCATGGACACTGTTTACATTGTTTTTGTCTTTCTCTAAAACTCATTATTTCTACTGTGATTTTGTTGTACATGTTCATGCATCTATTCTTATCACTTTGTTATTGCTTTTCCACTCCCTGTTGTATCCCCGCCCATGGGTTGCACCTGAAAATGAGATCCCCCCCAGGCTCAGTGTGCCTATTCCAGTCACCAAATTTTAAATTAATAAATATAAGGTTAATGGTGAAGAAGGATTATGCCAAAACATCCATCATTATATATGGATAAGCCCTGTAACTGTAGCCTTCTTTGTGGGTGTGTTTAAATGCTAAACTGTAATCATGTTACACTGACATAAGACAACGGAGCTTGCTACGGTAACAAAAAACAAGTTAATCCATTTACCTTCTCCACCCAAGAAAAAACAATTGATTGCATAATGTTTAAAAGCATGGAAGGGTAGGAACAGAAAGAAGTAATCTACTCATTACTATGTTTAACTGCTCCTTATGCCAGTGTAAACAAGTAAGTCCAAATATAGCAATTAGAGTGGCCACCCATCATTATTTAATTTGATAGCACTAAGGACTATATACTTCTCTGGCTATTGGGGGGGGGGGATAACAGTATTAACATTCTAAACTATTAAGTCATCTGGTAAGTCACAATATTCCCATTAGAAATAAGTTCCAGTATACATATTAAATAAATATTTTAAGTATGATTTTAATAAATATTAATCTGCGAACCTAAGTATTTTAATGATTCATTATTTTCCAGAACCAAATGAGAAATTCAGTTGAAACTTTACAGTATGACCCTCCGTGCTCTGAGGCAACATATGATTATTAGAGAACCCAGTTATTAACCAACAAATAGCTCACTCCATAAGTGCCACAAAAATCGTCTGATTATCCTTAACTATTGAGGTTTTAGCCAGTCTCATGTTCAAGTTAAATACAATTACTTATTTTTATGAACTTTGAGACCTGGTCCTTATACAAAAATATATCTCATATTATTCCATATAATCTGGTATAAACAGTAGACCAGTCATTCTGATATCTATAGGCTGGAAACTACTGGAGTCTATTATTGTGAAAAGGATAGTGGAGTTCCTGTAGGCCAATAGCCTGAAGGATTCCAGATGGCACAGATTTACTGGTGGGAGGTCATACCTAATTAACCTGACTGAATTCTTCAGTTGGGTAACAAAGGCCAAGGATGGGGTCAAGCAATGGATGTCTTGTACCTAGACTTCAGCAAAGGCATTGACTCAGTCTCACATGGGAGACTGATAAAGGAGTTGGACAACCTAGGAGTGGGGCACAAGATTACTGGTTGTGTCAAAAATTGGTTGAGTGGGAGGACCAAGAGGGTAGTCCTAAGTGAGTCATAAGTGGAGAACCCTCAGGGACAAGGGGATTTACAAACAGGGTGCCCCAGGGATCTGTTCTAAGGACAGTTCTCTTTAATATATTTATTTGTAATATCATGGAAGAGGTTCAGGGAAAGGCATAGCTCTTAGTGGACAACACCAGAATCTGTGGAAGAGTGGATACAAAGGACAGAATAAGGGCAATAAAGAAATACTTGAACAGATGTTGGGAGGTATATGTCCCTTAACCAATCAAGATGGCGGCCACGCTGGGCTAGCCGTCGGACTGCTGTTTGTTACTTTTCATTTTATTTCATTTTATTTCTTAGTAGTATTACTTTTTAAGTGTTCCGTTCTATAAAGGACTTAAAGACCTGGCTACATTCTGTTTCCAGAACATCACTGGGCTTTTGATCGAAATTCGGACCGTGGAAAGCTACCGAGTGTCGGGGGCTTTTAGTAGAGCACTTTCGTGTTTATGACTGAAATCTGGATTGTGGAGAAGCTGTTGAGTGCTGGGGGCTTACTTTGTTCACTTTTCGCCTCTTTTATCTATTTGTCTGCTGCGATTTTTTAACCACGTCTTGAGTGTTCGTGGTTCGATGTTCCTGGTCTGGACTTTGTGACACTAGGATACTGTGCGGCTTGATGTTGGAGTTCATTTCGGGTACTTAGCTGCCTTTTTGGCAGTGTGGTGGCTTTGTTTTACACGACTCTCCTCAGTGAGACCCTTCCTGGTATTTTTCAAGGATTATTTCCATATGGGATCTGGAGGCGTCGTGAGTCATCGGGAACAAGTTCATTAAGGACTTTCTAAAGTTTTTGCAAAGCCTACGGAGTTTGCACATCTGGAATACTGTGCTATAAGTCGCTTTTCTTTTCTGTGACCTATTTAACTGTGTTCCGATGTATTTAGTCTGGTCCGTTGGCTTTTTTGAGGCGCTAGAAGGGTTGGTGACTTACACAGGGGCTGGGATCAGGGCCTGCTGAGGGCTGGCCCTTTGTCCCTATTCCCCTAGACCCCGGGTGGAATCTGTCGGGGAGCTGATTCGGCTTGGAGTCATAGTGGTGGGTCACCACTATAGCCCAGTACTGCCCCTTGGATAACTGGCTGAATCCTGTGGCTTGGAATATGACTTTCCCTGGAAACTGATTTGAATTTGAATCCCTCATACCTCGAATCCTGCCTGGAAACTTTGTTTGATCGAATGTATTAAGGACTTGGGACCAGTACTGTTGGATCTTCCAGAGTGTTAAGAAGTGGCTTGAAGAAGACCCTGCAAGATAAGTGACTGTGGATATAGCTACTGTCTATTTAAATACTTTTTGAGAAATTGATTTTTAGGTGGCTTGCAGGGTTCTGGTGGTCCGGGGTTAGGGTCTCACGCAGTGGGGGGAGTGGGATTGGCTAGAAGGCTGGTCCTTATCTTCTCTCCTCTACACTCCTGGGGCGGCTGGCCGAGGGGTTTTCCTCCCCTGGAGTAGAAGCAGTGGGCCTCTGATCCTCTTGGACTGGTTGGTTCCTGTGACCTGTTGATAGTTTTTACTTTTGTTTAGTTTAGGTGGTTGATGAATGTTGGTTTATTGTATTTTTGTATTTTATTTGTTGATGTTATCATAGTGTATAGGATGTGTGATGTTTAGTTATTTTTGAGGGAAAATTTAAGCAGTGAGAGTGCTTGTTTTCATCCTATTTTCCACCCTTTCCGGTCCGGTGAGAGAGTCCCGGAGGGTGGTCTTTAAATTTTTCGATGTATGTATTTATTTATTTATTTTTACTTTTAGTTGTTAGAATTGTACTGTTATTTTTTGTCTCCTGGCCGTGAGAGGGCTGTGGATGTAAAATAACTTTTTAATTGAATTTAATAGTTGTTATATTAGAATATTGGTTTTTATTTTTGTTTTAGTGGTGGATGGTGGTGTTGTTTTACTTATTTTATTTGTTTAAACTTTGTTGAGCAGCCTGATGTGCTTGCCAGCTCCACCAGTTGTCTGTTACTCGGCCTCCACTCTCCATATCCTCCGCCCCTTTTTCCCTCCCCCCTTGCCAGCTCAGGTTTACCATCATTGTCGGGCTTTGGGTATTGTGCGAAGGGGGAGGGGGAAGTGGAGGGGGTTTGGGGGTTGTGGACAGCGAAATGAGCGGTGCTCTCCCATAGGGCTGGTCAGGCCTCTGGAGCGTGGTAGTCCCATTCTGGTCTCCATACCCAAGGGCACTTCTTTTCCTAGAGGGCAAGTGGTTGTGACAATTCGTCAACCTCATCCAACTCGGGCGTTGTTGTGCAATGCCAGATCTGTCTGCAATAAGACTGCTCTTATTGCGGACTTTGTCAGTAGGGCAGATCTGGCTTGCATACGAGACCTGGTTGATGGGAATGTGCCCGCTTTTAGAGGCTGCTGTTCCCGCCGGTTCTCGGTTACACGCCTGAGATTGATCTGGGGGGTGGCGGTCTGTTTTAAGACCGACTGGGCCTAACTGGTGTTCCAGTTGAGGAAGCCAGATCATTTGAGTGTACTGTGGTAGCTGGTGTGGGTGCAGGATTGCCCTCATCTACCGTCCACCCGGATGAGAAACTTTTCCTGCAGGAAATAGTAGATTTCGCCATGACATGAGCCTTGGAATCGCCCAGACTGATGGTGCTGGGCGATTTCAATGCATGGGTCGACGACGCATCTTCGCTTTTCGGTCAACATTTCCTCCAGGTGATGACATCACTGGGCTTCACATAGGTTATTTCCACAGCTACTCACGAGGGAGGTCACTCTCTTGATCTGTTTTTTCTCCTGGGGATTGAGGCATCCGATCTGGTGGTGGAACCAGTCGGTTGGTCTGATCATTACTCAGTTGGATTCAATTTTGAGGCCCCCCTGGGTAGGTCGGCCCCTGTGGAGTTGGTCAAGTACCGCCCACTGTGGGACGTTGTCCCTGAGGACCTGATGGTGGTTATTGACCTCTCGTTGTTTGACGAATTGTGCTCTGATCCTGAGCGGCTGGTGGTGGCCTACAATGGGGCCATCTCGGCTGCCCTTGACCAGATTGCACCAACCCGTGTTTGCCCCCTTCCAGCGCCGTCCTGTTGCCCCTTGGTTTGATGGGGCGCTGAGAGGGTTGCGGAGGTTGGGGCATAGGTTGGAGCGTCGGGGAGGAAGACTCCCCTGAGGATGACTATCTTATTTTGCTAGAGCATTATAAGCTTTACCAAACAGAAATTTCCATAAGAAGGCAGAATTCTGTCCAGGGAAATCTCTGTCACCGGAATCGACTGCTCAGCTCTTTCAGAACTGTTGACAGACTGTGCAACCCAGTCTGTCAGCAGATCCGTCTAGTTTTTACTCAGAATGACTGCGAGGAGATCGCTCGATTCTTTGCGAATAGGGTGGAAGACATTCGGAGGCAGTGTCCCCGACCCCACTCCAAGGTTGTTGCAGTTGATCAGTGTTTTGTCGCAGAGCTTGGAGTTTCCTGTTTCCTGGAGTTCCTTTAATCTTCCGGATTTCGTAGACCCTATGAGGATTGTCTGTGAGATGCGCCCAACATGCTGTAGTTTGGACCCAGGTCCTCTTCCCTGATTATGGGATGTAGTGAATCTATTGGCCCGGTCCTTGCTCAGATTATTCAGTGTTCTTTGGAGACGGGAGTTTTCCCTAGCTCTCTGAAGGAAGGGGTGGTGACTCTCCTTCTGAAGAAAGCTTCCTTAGACCCGAATGACCTAGCTAACTACCGCCCGATTTCTAACCTCCTTTTGTGGGGAAGATTATTGAAAAAGTTGTGGCGGCTCAACTGGATAACCATCTGACCATCCATAGCTTATACAAACCTCTCCAGTCTGGTTTTCGTAAGAGGCATAGCATCGAGACTGCTCTGGTTCGGGTGCTCAATGATCTCCTGATGGTGAGAGATCAGAGATACCGCTCTATTCTGGTTCTCCTTGATCTATCATCAGCTTTCGATACTGTGGATCATGGGGTTTTGCTCGAATGCCTGAGGTCCATTTGCGGGCTTTCAGGTGTGGTCCTCAGATGGTTTTCATCTTACCTCCAGGGGAGAACACAGAGAGTGGTCTCCAGTTTATATTCATCCGGGGGGCCTTCTCTCTACCTTGTGGGGTACCTCAGGGTTCGGTGCTTCCCCCATGTTATTCGCAGTATATATGCTACCCCTCAGAGAAATTGTAAGACAATATGAGCTGAGGTTTCACTGCTATGCTGATGATACCCAGCTCTACCTGTCTTTTGCACCAGACCAGGTTAGTGCTATCTCGGTGCTGAATAACTGCCTCGCAGATATCCAAGACAGGATGAATACCAGCGGTTTGAAGTTGAACCCGGGAAAGACTGAGGTTATGGTGGTGGACCCCAGTCACAGGGTTGAGGGTTTAGGGGTGGGGTCCCCCTCTGGATTAATTCTTGGGGCAGATCAGATCCCTACCTCTGAACGGGTGCGTAACCTGGGTGTGGAGCTTGACACTGGTTTGACCCTTCGTTACCAGGTGTCTGCAGTCATCAAGACTTCATTTTTTCATCTTAGAAATATCTCCAGGATTAGGCACCTGGTTCCAGCAGGTGACTTGCTGGTTTTGGTCCACGCCTTTGTGACATCTCGTCTTGATTACTGTAATTCCCTGTACCTAGGGCTTGCTGGGGTTGATATCCACCACTTGCAGCTAGTGCAGAATGCAGCAGCACGTTTGTTGACTGGGGCGTCAAGATGGTCTCACATTATCCCAGTGCTGCGCACTCTGCACTGGCTGCCAATACAGTGGCGGATCACCTTTAAAGTGGGTCTATTGACCTACAAAACCCTACATGGGTTAGGTCCCGACTACTTGAAAGAGCTTCTAGTGCCCTACACTCCTCTGAGACAGCTTCGCTCAGCTGATGAGGGGTTGCTGGAGATTCAAGGGTGAATTTGAAGTCCTCTGGAGCCCGTGCCTTTGGATTTGCGGCTCACACCCTCTGGAATTCTCTGCCCCGCCAGCTCCGAGAAAGTACAACGGTGGATAGTTTTAAAAGGAATTTAAAGTCATTTTTATGGGATAGGGCATTCCCTGCTATACTGTAATTTGTTTATTTTAAATATTTTATATTGGCTGTATTGTTTCATTGTATGTATTGATGTGTTGATGTTATGATGTTTTTGTACAGCACCTTGAAAAATTTGAAAGGCGCTTAACTAAATAAATTTTATTATTATTATTATTATCTGGAGAAGTGGTCAAGGTTGAAGCAGCTGAAATTCAACACAGAAAAGTGCAAGGGAGCCAAGAACCCAAGAACAGAGTGGAAGATGAATGGTGTGGTAGTGGAAAGCACATCTGAGGAAATGGACGTGGGTACATTTATAATGCAAACTATGAAGCCATGAGCACAATGTAGTAGGGCTATGGGCACAGCAAATTAAACCGTGGGTGCCTGAGAAAAGGGATCAGAAGTAAGAAGGTAATATAGTATCTGTATAGATTGCTGGTTCACTCTGACTTAGAGTATTGTATGCAGTTTTGGAGCCAACACTTAAGGAAGGGCAGAGACAGGTTAGAGGTGGTGCAGAGATGATCCTTCAAAATGATACAGAGCTAACAGGGTAAGTTCTATGGAGAGCACTTGGAGGATCTCAACATGTACACACTGGAGGAAAGGAGAAAGAGGAGTGACATGACTGAAACTTTCAAGTACCTCAGTGGAATAAACAAGGTAGATAACAACAAGCTGTTCACAGTGAGTGCAACAGGGGTGCCAGGGATAACTCCCTGAAACTGGAGGACGTGTTCAAGAATAGCATCAGGTAGTGCCTTTTCACAGAATAAGAGGTGGCTAATTGGAACAAGGGAATAAAGGGATTTCATTAACTCTATGAATGTAAGAAAACTATGCAAAGTGCATCACCCGTTGAAGTGACTTTAGGGAACTTTGTGAAGTTCTCCACAAAGTGAGTTTCTGACTTCGCCATCCCTAGATTCTAGTTTCCTGAAGCATTTAGTTTAATCATCTTGTTTCATTTGTAGTCCGCATGCAGACACAATGTCTGGTGTTTTTGATTTCTTACAGTCACTGTTTTCACATCACAAAATGATAATTAACTGTTTTGCTGTCACAACAGTAAATTAACACTTACCTATCAAGGAAAGTTCTCTTTGCTTCCCCCCAAGCCTCCTTTTATCTTCTGTTTTATTATAAAACTTGTACATTTACAGTAGGTTCTGGCCCTACCCAAGAGCTAATATTCCTCCTATGCTCCTTGCTGCCAGACCACCACCGCCCCCTTTTCTGCTTGAAAAAACAGCTTGGAGGTGAGTTAGAAAGGGGAGTGTCTATGATCTGTGTTTTATACAAAATAAAGAATGGAATGTCTGTACAAAGGAAAGAATTCCAACTCTCTATTCTGCTGATATTACATAAACCCCCTTAATAGATTTTTTTGCTTGTAATGGACTAATACTGTTCTGTCAGTCTATAATACATGTAATCTTTACTTGGTGTGCCCTGTACTAATTGTAATATTAATTCTAGTGTTCATGTCCTCATCCAGATGTGTGTGTGGTAATTACTGAGCTAGCATGTGTGCATTGCCTATTTTAAGCACAAGACATGTATTTGTAATAAGTTAATTCTTAAGTTTTAGCTTTTGCTCCTGTTTTCTAATAAAAAATACGTGTGTGTGCTTCTGCCATATTTTGCCATTGGCAAGAGCAAAAACAGTCCTTTTCTAGATATAGGCTGTTCTATTAACCAATTCTTAATTACCTTTTATTTATGAAATCTGCACATTTCTTTGCATATTTTCCATATTTGGGTTGTTTTTATATAATCTGGTACAGGATGAAAGTCAGAGCATGTTAATCATCCCAACCATATCCTGGTTACATTTGCTTCATTTGATTATATATCCATTTTATCCAGCTCACAACATTGCCATAGCTTTACATAACCTTGTTTTAAAGTTTAATTCTTGTTTATTTATAAACACAACAAAAATTCCAATCTTATCAATCTGGGCAATGTGGTATGCATACAACTATAAGGAACCCAATTACATTACAGTGTGCCAATACAAACAGAAAGGTTGGAATTTTGTTCCTAGTGGGGAAGGGGCCACATTTAGGAGGTTGCTTTAAGAAAGGGCTAATGGGCTAGTATTTCTAGAATTTCTCCAACATTAAAACCAGTAAAGAATAGCTAATCTAACTAGTACTTAGCATAACAAATCCATATATTTCTTAGCATTTAGGAACCATTATTCTCCAAGATAGCTCCGGTCACAAAAAACAGTCCCACATCAACCAGCATGTGTTGAGTAGTTAAGTTCTTATGTCTTAACCTAAGAAGTGTTGCATGCCATGGTTATCATTCAGGCCACTTGATTGCATAGCCTCTAGTTCATTAATCCAAAAAGACTATCTTTGTAAAAGCAGTTTCTGTAAATCTCCACCGCTTTTTGGCAGAAACATATGCTCAATTCCTATAAATCTCAGTGGTGTAGTTGGCCATGTTTAACTTCTTCATAGTGTTTTTTTCATAGCATGATTTTGATTTTTGACTCAAATTGTAGTTTTGTGTTCAACTATGCAGAGTTTGAGTTGTCTCTTGGTTTGCCCCACATAAATCAATCCACATAGGCAGGTTAACATGTAGATTGCAACTGTAGTTTTACAGTTAATGAAAGCATTGCTGTCATATTTGTTCCCATTCATGGGGTGTCTAAAATGTTTTTTACTTACAGCACTATTGCAGTGGGTGCATAAACAGCACCTAAAATTGCCTTTTGGGGCTTCTAGCATTCATTCTGGTCTTAGACTATTTTTTCTTCAAAAAAACTTCTCATTAAGGATTCTTTCAGGCTAATCCCTTTTCTGAAAGGAATCCTTGGACCTGCTCATGCAGTTCTCTCCAAGAATGATTAAGCACTCAGTACTTGCCAGTTTTTCCTTATTACCTCTTCTACTTTATTAGCCATAGGGCTATAATCCATGCTGAAAGTGATAATCCCCCCCCCCATTTTCTTGTTTTGGTTGTTTCAACAATAGATCTTCTCTTGTCTTATTCTCTACCTTTTTCACTGCTTCTACTAGAATATCTGGTTCATATCCCCTTCTGAGAAATCCCCTACTCATGCTCACCATTTCTTTCCTTGCTTGTTCAATTTCAGAGCAGTTTCGTTTGACTCTCAGCAATTTTCCGCATAGTATATTTTTCCTCAGATGGTAGGGGTGGCAACTATGCCACGGTTAAATTATGTTTCTGTCTCTGTTTCCTAAACAGTGTTGTTTCTATTCTGTTGTTCTTTTTATAGATTTTTTTTTAGTCTTAACATTCTGCTTCTAATATACTGTACTATGTTTTTCAGTAAATTTTAGATTTTGATCACAGTTATTAATATAGATTAAAAACTCTCTAAAGTCATTCTTACTCCTGTTCCAAATACACAGTACATCATCAATAAAGTAAATCCACAGACAGAGGTTATTTTTCCATTTATTTCTCATCTGGTCCCACAAAACCTTTTCCTAGATACTTATGTAAAGATTTGCCAAGGAGGGGACAAATGTCATACCCATGGCAGGGAAAACATGTCAATTCGCTATGGGCAATTCGCCCCACGGCAATTTGCTCCCTCTCTCCCGCTGAAATGGAATACCGCAGCATGATTTTGTTTATATTTTTTGAACCCCCTAAATTAATAACTTGCCTTACAATGGGAAATGTTCATGTTCCTGTAATGATTCCTAATATTTGGAGGGAACGAACTGTTGTGAGGCGAATAGTCTAAGATCTGCAGGGAGTGAACTGTTGTGAGGCGAATAGCCCATAACGGATTGTTGTGTAACCCCTATGGCAGTCCCATTGTGTTTTTTTTTTGCATACTATTTTCATTCCCCTGCTGAACCCAGCTTCCCACTCCTTCGGGCAGCCAGCCTTTCCCCCACCACCGCCTCTCCTGTTCTGACATCTGCTGCTCCCTACTGCCCGGTTGACCCAGACATATCCCTTCACCAGGAGCTATTGGGAGGGGAGACCAGAGTGTTCATAGGCACTCCCTTGCTTCTATGCCAGGTGGGGGTCACAGCCAGGGGCCTTCCCGGCTTTGCAGCACAGAGAGACAAGGCCGCTATCATGCGGCTGGCATGGGTGGCCACTTTTTCACATTTTTTCCCCTCCCACCACCTTAACTTGAGCCATGAAGGTGACGTTCTGGGGCAGGGATGTGCGTGGGCATGTTGAGTTGTCACACCCCCAAGCATGTCTGCCAATCCACCTCCAGGTGCTGAGGGTGATCCTACCCCCCTAGGAGGGAAGCATCCAATGGATGCTCTGGAACCCCTCCCCACTGGTCTCCACTCCTGACACCAGGGCTCAGGGTGTGAACCTGGGTCACCAGTGTGCCAAGTAAACCCCTTCGCCCGGTGCCATGGAGCCAGCTCCCATGGTGTTTTTGAATGTATTCTCCATTAAACAGAAAACAGTTCAATTCTAATAGTGAATTTTGCAAGCTTCTCAATGAATGCTAATGGTGGGAGAATATTACCTTCCCTTTTTGACAGTGTTTCTGCTAATACCTTCATTCCATCTTCATGGGGGATATTATTGTATTGTGGTTGCCACAGGACCATCTGTGTCCTTATTTCCTGTCCCCTCTCCAGGAAATTTCTCCGACTGAACTACAGACACACCCGGTTCCTTATTTTCCTCCTGCTGCTTTTAGGGACTATCCATCCTAACCCCGACTCTGCCCAAGCCACCGCCACTTCCCCGCCACCCCTTCTCCCAATCCAGAAAGGCCATCAGCATAGCCCACCTTAACATTCAATGTCTCTTGGCTAAGAAAGATATTTTCCATGCCTAGGTTGAGACCACCAAGTTTGATATAATCGCTTTGTCAGAAACATGACTGAACAACAAAATTTCAAACAGAGAGATTGACATGAAAGGCTATACTCTCATCAGGAAGGACAGAATCGGCAAGAGGGGAGGGGGTTGCCTGTTTTACATCTTGGACAAGTTCTCCATTATTAAAGACGAAATAGAATCCACTTGTTCCTTGCTTGAGACCTTTTTTCTCCACCTCCTCCTGGGTAAGAATAAAACTCTCACCATTACCACAGCTTGAGACCCATTCTCTCCATCTCTGACTGGGTAACCAGAAGACTCTCACCATTACCATGGCCTATATGCCACCCAGGACCCCCCAGTAGTGAACTTGAAACCCTACTTTCCTCCAAGAACGCACTCCCCTGGAACCATGAATAGATCCTACTATGGAACTTTAACCTCAATTGTGGCACCAATCAAACCAAATCCATTAAGGAAACCACTGCTGACCTGGGCCTTAACCAGATTATTTCCTCCCCCACCTGCACTAACTATAAAACAAGTTATAAATCTCTGATAGATTGGATCAT
This sequence comes from Neoceratodus forsteri, assembly GCA_016271365.2. Classification (NCBI taxonomy): domain Eukaryota; kingdom Metazoa; phylum Chordata; order Ceratodontiformes; family Ceratodontidae; genus Neoceratodus; species Neoceratodus forsteri. The sequence continues at coordinate 71,006,530 of CM057454.1, forward strand.
TGTTTCCAGTCCTGCCAGGATCCTAAACTCTGGGGTTCTTCCTAACATGATTAGCGATCATTGTGCCACATACTGCCTGTGGTCAGCCATAGGCCCTAAATCTCCACCTAACATCATTCTCAACCCTCAGATTAAAAACCTTAATGTAGAAGAACTCAAAAATGCCTTTCTCTCTGTGGACTGGTCTTTCACACACAACATTGTCAACATTAACTTTGATATCAACCACTTCTCCTACACATTCACCAACATTTGTAACTCATAAAATCCCATTAAAATAGATTAGGGCTAGAGGCCACAGCAATGAATGGATCGCTCCTGAATGTATTAAACTGATGAAAGAAAGGGACTAGGCATGGGCCATGTTTAGGAAGAACCACAACCCTAGCCTTCTTCAGTTCTACAAAACTCTATGCAACAAGTGTAAATCTGTTGTGTGATCTGTCAAAACTAATTATCTGAAAAACAAGCAATTATATGAAAATTCCAACTCCAAGCAACTGTGGGGGGCCCTTAACAAACTTCTTGGAAGAGAAAGAAAAATGGAACCTATTACCCTCTGCCATGAAAGCAAGCTAACCAGTGACCCTCTTGAGGTGACCAATATCTTCAATTCATTCTTTGGTGACCTCGATAAATATAAGCCCTCCTTTCCACCCAGTTACCACCATCAAGTGCCCAACTTCTACTTCTGTGCACTATCCCCCTCAGACACCATCAAACTCATTTGAAAAAAGAATCCCAGACCCAGCTGTGGGTTGGATGGGATTGACTACAAAATTCTTAAGCTCGTCGTCAAGTCTCTAGCTGTCCTGTTAACCAATATTTTCAGTTATTCCCTGAACTCTGGCACTTTCCCCTCCATCTGGAAAACTGCCACAATCAAACCACTCTTCAAATCTGGCCCTAAAAATTACATCTGTAACTACAGGCCTATTTCACTACTGGCCCCCCCCCTTTCAAAAATACTTGAAAAAATAATTCACTTGCAGATCTCAGGCTTTATCAACAAATATGACCTTCTCTTGGATGCCTAGGATGGCTTCAGAGCTCATCACAGTACCGAAACTGCCTTAATTAAATTCACCATTGACATCAGCAAGTCCATTGATGAAGGCTTCTGCCTGGGCTTGGCCTTCATAGACCTTACTAAGGCTTTTGACCTCGCTGACCACAAAATTCTTTTTTCCACTCTTTCTCACATACACTTCTCTACTAATACCACTAAGTGGGTGGAGAACTATCTCCACCCCAGATTCCATAGAACTACCATAAACAGTCACTCTTCCTCCAAAAGCCTTATTAAGTTCTGAGTCCCTCAGGGATCCATCTTAGGCCCCCTCCTGTTTTCTCTTTATATTAATTCCCTCCTGGTGATCTGTAAGCACACCAAAATCATCCTGTATGTGGATGATGTGGCACTCTACTGCAGTGAAATAAAACCCCAACTACCCTTTACTCATAACTGCAATCTGACTTCTATAGTCTCCACACATGGTTCTCCTCTAGGGGGGCTTGTGCTCAACTCCAAGAAGACCTAACTCCTGCTCTTCTCTGACCCTCGTAAACCTACCAACTTTGATTTTCCCATGGTCAACAATGGCGGTAATGTCATTGAGTGAGTCACAGAGTTTTAAGTACCTTGGCCTAACACTTGACAGTCATCTCTCCTTTGAAAAACATATCTCTCTCCTTATTAGTAAAATCCACTGGAAAATTAGGTCTGTTATACAGAATGCATCAGTTCCTGATCCCTGAGTCTAGGCTGCGGTTTGCCAACAACGTACTTCTACCTATCATTGACTATGGTTCCCTTATCTATGCTCCCACCACCTCTTCCCATCTTTTCCTCAAGCTGAGATCTACTTACCATAATACAATTAGATTTTTCACCAGTTTACCAAGGATAACTCATCATTGTGACCTATATATATCCACGGACTGGCTCTCCCTTTAGGAGAGGTACTCCTTTAAAACCCTCACCCTCCTTCACAAGATTCATCTCGATCTCCTCCCACATAGTGTCTCCTCTCTCTTCAACAAATCTGAGCTGATCTGCGTTACTAGGAGCCTACTAGCAACTATTTCTCCATACCTTTCTTCCACACCTCTCTTGGTCAGCATTCTATCACTTACAAGGGTCCTAAACTCTATAGCAACCTTCTTCCCTCCCTTATCAACTGCCCTTCTGTCAGTGCCTTCCAAAATGCCCTTACAAGCCTTCTTCTGAGCAAGTCCACCTGTAAATGCCACCTTTAACCTTGGATTATAATCTGTCAGCCGCTTTCCTGTACACTCTACCCCCATTTCTCTTACCACCCCTGTACCAGCCTAGGCAACTCATGACTTGCTCATCTGTCTCTCTTTTCTACTTTTCTGAATTTATCAACATTGTAAATATGTATACCAACTTGTAATTTTGTTTCAACTTGTACATTTTTCACTGCATAATGGGCCCAATGTTCAAATGTGTGCCTGGCAATGGCACTAGTGTGTGCGCAGCGCAACTGAGGTGCGCTGGAGCAACTAAGGGATATATTCAAAAGAGATGAGCCATGGTGCATCTCTTCTGAATATATCAGGTAATGCACACTGCACAGATACAATGCGCTGGCACATCCCCCCAGACATGGCTGAATACCAGGAATGCGAAATGTGCCAGTGCAACAGAGATACGCTGTGTGCAAATTCCTGATATTCAGCCACCAATATGCATATGGGACCATAATGCATGCAAGGCACAAATGGGGCCATTTGCATGTTATTATGACCCTATTTGCATGAGTTGTGCAGGGCTGGCTGGTGAAATGTGCCATGCACCTTGCACACCATGCGGTGCTGTCATAGGACGTCTACTGGTGCTCCCCCTGCCCATAACCCTGAGCACTGTGAATGTGTCCCAAGAAAAGCCCTGGTAGTCTAATGGCTCCCCCCCTTCCTGCCCATGCCTCCAATAGCCGTGGGGCACTACACTGCCATGCTCTGGTGGTCCAGTGGTCCCCCCCATCCCTCCTGTAGCACCGATCACTGCATAAACCTACATAGAACAGCCCTGGCAGTCTAGTGGTACCCCTCTCTCCATCCCAATCCACCAATCGCCATCATATTTAAGATCGAGATATCCCTGGTGGTCCAGTGGTAACCCCCCTGCCCGCGCACCCAATCTGTGAACTGTACCTATATGCATAGCCCTAGTGGTCTAGTGGGACCCCCTGCCCCACTGGTACCCGTAACCGCCCATAGTGATGTCCACAACAACCCCTGGTGGTCCAGTGGCACCCCCACCCACACCGGTCTTCCAGCCCACTCAACTCCCCCCCCAGGTCATCAGCGGGCAGCATACCCACCCACATACCACTGCAGCTGCCTGCTGAATTACAGCTTGCAGCTCCTACTGTAAGCTGTCATTTGGTGGGCAGCCGGGGTGATATGCAGGCGGGTATGCTGCCTGCCAATGACCAGGGAGGAGCTGGGTGGGCTGGGGGAACTGTGTGGGTGGGGGTGCCACGGGACCACCAGGAAATTGTTGTGGACATTGCTTAGGGTGATCCTGGGTACTGGCAGGGTGAAGGGTCCCACTAGACCACCAGGGCTATACATATATATGTACAGCTTGCCGATCAGGTGCATGGGCAGGGGGTACCACTGGACCACCAGGGATATCTCGATTTTAAATATGACAGTGACTGGTGGGTTGGGATGGGGAGGGGAGTGCCACTAGACTGCCAGGGCTGTTCTACATAGGTTTATGTGGCGATTGGTGCTATGGGAGGGCAGGGGGGACCACTTGACCACCGTTGTGTGTGCTTATGCACGGTGTTGGTGGGGTTGCCACCCATGGCCAGTGGCTGCTGTATTGCACACTGCAATACAGTGGGCTGCTGGTGGGTGGACTGCGCTTGATCCATCCTTTATGGGTTCAGCTTTGAGCCACAGTATGCGGCACATCTCAGGGTTGTGCCAGCATATGCGCTGCACATCCCGGGCTGAATATTGGGATGTGCCGTATATGCATGGGCACGCCCGCTTGAGTTCTGCTGCATACATTATCTTTGCACCCCGTCACATTGGCAATTGCGCTGAGCAGTTCCCTTTTCTGAATATTGCCCTGAGGCGCAGTTCTGGGGTTGCGCTGCAACCCCTTTGAATATCTAGTCCAATATGTATAATAGTTTGTACCCACTCTATCTTTGTTTCCCTACCTGAGCCTTCGTAACCACTGTTTCCTGATGTAATATTTCTTGAACTGCTTTGACTCCTAACTGGACACTTGTGGAAATGGGCATTTTGCTCACCTGCTTTCCAGTATAAAATAAATGAAATTAAAATGAAATTAAAGTATAAATGTTCAGTGTCCAAAGTGGCTAGTATGGTTTCTGGTGTTATGTATGTGTCTTTCAACATATTCAGGACTGCCCTAGCAGCTTCAATAAATGATTTTTCTTGGCTGACATAGGGTCTCTGGAAGAAGTCCGCACATTTTGAGAGTTGTTCTGTAATGGATCCTATGCTACCTACTATACAGTAGGTCTACATGGAAGGCATTTGGGATCCTTATGTACCTTTGAGAGTTGGTAAATTGTGGGCTTAACAGGATACATAACAGTCAAAAAGTCATTTTCAGTATTAGTTATCCACTTGTATCCCATCGCTTCTGGGACAATTTTGTCTGCTTCTTTTTTTTATTCTTTCTGGATTTCCTGCAGATATGGTGCAATAATGCTGATTTCTCAAACTGTCTATTGATTTCCCTCCTTAGGCCGTATGACTACTGCCCCTCCTTTGTCTGCCTTTTTAATCAAAAAGTTTCCATTTGTTTTTAACTCTTTGCTAGCCATTTTTTCTTTTTTTTTGTTACATTTGTTACATTCACTTTTTGATGCACCCTGTTAAATCTGAAAATGCAGTATATTCCCCGGTTAACAAGTTTACTAATATGTTAGCCACTTGACTAAGAATGCTTCTGGGGCAAAATGTGTAGGAGATTTCTCTCATGTCTTCATCCTCCTGAGAACTCTCAATAATATGGATGCATCTGGGTGCTGTTACTGGTACTTGTGATTATTTAGAGAAATGTACTTTTAAATGTATTTGTCCATATAGTCTGTAATTGTCTATCTTTGTTCTAAAGACATTTCAATTATTTGTTGGCACAAACATTAATCCTTTCTTTAACCCTTCTTCCTGCTCTTTTGATAACACTGTTTCTGAAAGATTTATGATCTTCATTTCTTTTGTCTGGTTGATCTGCGTGGGGCCTGGTTGTTATTTACTTTTATTGATGTTTATTAATTGTATGGGTGAGTGTGACACTGATTGATCAAAAGGCAGACTTTTCATCTCACTATTTTTGCTGGTGTGTAAACTTTTAAATAACTAAAAGTAAATAGAATAAGGAGAGGGAAAGTTATTATTTTCTTGCCTCAGTAGGCTTAACAATTTCCACTAAACATGTAGCTTCCACCTTCACAGTTGATTGCTATTAATACTCTTTGTTCTTGTGATGTTGGGAATATGCATTACTACTTTTGCACAGTAGCTGGTTACCTTGTTAAAGATACATCTGAAATAAAGACCCTATGGACAAGAATACGTTTTGCAGAGGCTGATAAATGAACTTTTACAGCTATTAGTTAGAAGGGCCAGTGACTGGCCACTAATGCCATAGACATTCTACAGACAGCAGTCCTGACGGGTGGGGAGTAGTCTTATTTTCCTCTTTACAGTCTGTTACATTTTTTCCTTCTCTCACTGCATTTCTCTCAGTGCTAATCCTTCCCTGGGTTATCATTGCTTTTCTACTAGTGTCCTTATTTCTTTCTCTTTTTTCTTCTTCATAGAAACATAGACACTGCCAGCAGAAAAAAAAAATCAAGGATCCATCCAGTCTGCTTAAGATATGTATCCTTATCCCAACCCCTGACTTAATGTCCTAATAGGGACATTAGGTCATGGGATCAGGGGGCCTTCAGGCTTTGTTATCTTTACTGGAAAATTTGGTCTTAGGTGGCAACTTTAAGTGGCGCATCTTAGCATGATAACAAGGGTCAGCATGAATGCATTAAGATGGGGTAAGGGGAAGGGGCATGTGTCTGAGTGGAATGGGAGGGGAGTGCCAAAAGAAACATAGAAACATAGAAACATAGACTTTGACGACAGATAAGGACCACTAGGCCCATCTAGTCTGCCCATTTCCCTACCTACAGGATAGGCTGCAGATCCTAGTTAACCAACAGCCTATATCTTCCTGCCCCCCACAAGAATTGCCTTGTGTCTGTCCCATGCATTCTTGAATTCTCCCACAGTTTTAGACCCCACAACTTCCTCAGGAAGGCTGTTCCATGCATCCACTACCCTCTCTGTGAAATAATACTTCCTCACATTGCCCCTGAACCGCCCTCCTTCTATCTTTAAATTATGTCCCCTTGTTCTTGCAAGTCTCTTTTTCTGAAAGATGCTACCCTCTTGGATTTTGTTGATTCCTTTGAGGTACTTGAAAGTTTCTATCATGTCCCCCCTCTTCCTTCTTTCCTCAAGGGTATACATATTAAGTCTCTCCTCATACGGCTTCTCTTGCAGACCCTGCACCATTTTAGTTGCCCTCCACTGGACTGCCTCTATCCTGTCTATGTCCTTGTGGAGATGGGGTCTCCAGAACTGGACACAGTATTCCAGATGGGGTATCACCAACTGTCTGTACAGAGGGATAACAACTTCCTGTTTTCTGCTGCTGATGCCTCTCCATACATCCCAGTATACCCCGGCCCTCCCTACTGCCTTCTCACATTGCTTGCTAACCTAAGGTCATCTGATATGATTACCCCAGGTCCCTTTCCTGTTTTGTTGTTGTTACTACCTCCCCACCCATTGTGTATTCTTCCCCTGGGTTCTTGTTTCCAGGTGCATTATTTTGCACTTTTGCATTGAATCCTAGCTGCCATACGTCCTGACCATTTCTCCAACCTGCCAAGTCCCTTTTCATCCTTTCCACGCCTTGTGTATCAACCCTGTTGCAGATCTTTGTGTCATCTGCAAAGGCATACTTTTCCTTCCAGTCCCTCTGCAATGTCACTGATGAAGACATTAAAAGGACTGGACCTAATACTGAACTCCTCAGGTACCCCACTAGTAACCGCCCTTTCTTCAGAGTGGATTCCATTTACAATTACCTTCTGTGTCCTGTTGTCCAGCCAATGTTTTATTTCCAGGCTACCACCCTGGGACCCACTCCCAGGCTGGTTAATTTGACTAATAATCTTTTTGTGGGACTGTGTCAAATGCCTTGCTAAAGTCTAGGTAGGCCATGTCCACAGCCCTCCCTGGTCTACTACTTTGGTCACCCAGTCAAAGAAATCAATTAGATTCGTCCTGACATGACCTTCCCGCTGTAGAACCCATGCTGCCTTGGATCCTGTGCTCCACTGACCTCTAGGTACTCAACTATTCTTTCCTTCAGAAGTGACTCCATCACTTTCCTACCACAGAGGTCAGACTGACAGGTCTGTAGTTTCCTGCCTCTGTCTTGGTCCCACTTTTGTGAAGGGAATCACATCCGCCTTCCTCCAGTCCTCGGGTACCACACCATCCTCCCATGATTTATTAAAAAGAGTAGCCAGTGGTTTCACTAGTTCCTTCCTTAATTCTTTTAGAATTCTGGGGTGAATTCCATCAGGACCCATTGCTTTGTCCACCTTCAGTTTTAGGAGTTCTTGCAGAACCCTTTCTTCTGTGAAAGGACTGGGATCGACCCCCCTATCAAGAGTGCTTCTGTTAATTGGATTAGGCACTTCCCCATCCTCTTTTGTGAATACTGAGCTGAAATATTCGTTCAGTATTCCTGCTTTTTCACTGTCCCCCTCTGCCCACCCACCGTTCATTCTATTCAGCCTCACTATCCCTCCCTTTGTCTTTCACTGCTGATGTACCTATAAAAGGTTTTATCCCCCTTCTTAACTGAGTTGGCTATCTTTTCCTCAGTTTGGGCCTTTGCTATTCTGACTTCCCTCCCTGCTTCTTTCTGCCTTAACTGGTACAGCTCTCTGTCCTGCTCCTTCTGTGTTTCCTTATACTCCGGAATGCTATCTTTTTCTTCCTGACTTTCACAGCCACCTCTTGAGAACCATAGTGGCTTTTTCTTTCATTTTGATTTGTTTATTTGCTTCACACAAAGGCTTGTTGCCTCTGTGATGGCAGTTTTGATAATTCCCCATTGTTGCTCCACACCTCCTTCTAGCCTGTTTGCTAGTGCTTTTCTGAGACACTCTCCCATCTTGCCAAAGTCAGCCCTCCTAAAGTCCAGTACCCTCACTTTTGTATGGCTTGACTCTGTAGCTGAGTTTAACGTGAACCACACTGTCTGATGGTCACTTGTCTCCAGATGGCAACCCACTTCTAGATCTGAGATCATCTCACTGCCCCCGTTTGAGAGTATGAGGTCTAAGATTGCTCCCTCACGAGTGGGTTCCAAAACTAGCTGTCTAATGCCTGCCACCTGTAGGGTGTCAAGAATGGCCCTGCTCTTGGATGTGGCTGTAGCAAATGTGCTCCAGTTAACATCCGGCATATTCAGGTCTCCCATCAACAGTATCTCCCTTCTCTGCCATTCTAAGAATGCCTTCCATCATATCCTTGTACATTCCTTCCTCTGACATGGGGGTCTGTACACAACCCCTGTGCGGATTGTGGTGCCCTTTCCAGTCTCCAAGGTGACCCACAGTGCCTCCTCTCCTGTTTACTCTTTTGTTCAGTTTCTTTTATCCCTTCCTTTACAGAGAGCTACCCTCCCTCTTCTCCCTGCCTGTCTCTCCTGTAAGTTATGTGACCCTGGTATGTTAACATCCCAGTCATGGTTCTCTGTGTACCATGTTTCTGTGACTGCTACGATATCCAGGCATCCCTCTTCAATTAAGGCCACCAGTTCAGGGAGCTTGTTGCCCAGACTATGGGCATTGGTACTCATTACCCTCCATTTCCTGATGGTCTTACCCCCTTTTGCCCCATCCCTGTCCTTCTTGCCTTTGTCACTTTCTCCATTTACCCCTGCCCTTCTCCCTATCGACACCTCCATGTTGGTGTTTGCCACACTTACTACCGTGATTTTTGGGGGCTAGGATTTTCCTGCTTCTTTCCAGTGCTCCCCCTTGGCTAGTTTAAAAGCTTGCCAATGAAGCATTTAAACCTATCACCTAGGATCCTGGTTCCCCTCCCAGACAGATGCAGCCCATCATGCCAGTATAGGCTTGCATCACTCCAGGTGGACCCCCAGTCCCCAATGAAGCCAAATCCCTGAGTTCCACACCAGTTTTTCAACCACTGATTGAATCCCATGGTACGGAACACCCTAGCCTCTCCTATGCCATAGATGGGTAGCACCTCCGAGAAGGTTACTGTGCGTGCTACTTGACTAAGGCCCCTCCCCAATTCCACAAACTCTTCCTGCACTTCTCTAATCCCTTTCTTAGCCAGGTCATTTGTCCCTAGGTGGACAATGACATCCAGCTCCCTCCCCTGTGCAGCTACTCCAGCAATCCTGAGGATTCGCTCCCTGTCCCTCCAAGCCATGGCGCCAGGCAGGCACCTTACCTCTCTCTCCCCTTCCTTGCCCAGTTCTACCTTCCTAACAATGGAGTCCCCCACCAGGAGTTGTTTCCTTCCCCTGCAGGGTCCCCTGCCACCCTCCTGTGGGTCTCCTTTGTGGAGGTTCCCAGCATCCTCCTTGGTCTCCACTGTAGGTGCCTCCATAGAGGAACCACACTTTGCCAGAATGGCATAGGAATTGTGGAGAGGTACAACTGGAGGGATGTGCCTCTGTTCCACCACCCTCACCCTCCCTGAGCCCACTGTGGTCCAACCGCTCCTCTTTCTTGGCAACCTCTGAGGCAACGGCAGTGGCACTGGTGGTCCCTGGATGGAAGAGGAGGTGCTACAAATCCTGGCCAACTCAGCCTGGAGATGAGCAACCTCCTCCCTCAGCTGAGAGAGGTGCCTGCAGATGGGACAACACCGCATCCTCCAGAACATCTCCCGGAAGACTGCTGCTCCACAGCCACTGCACTGTACCACTCCAATCATGTCTTATTTCTGGCCCCTTAACTGTTTGCAATCCTTACTCTTTCCTCTGTTTTTTTTCTCTCTCTCCTACTTTCTGCCTGTGTGCCCTTTAAGCTCCTGATTGTCCTGTTCTGAGACAAGAATATCCTATATTTCTCAGTAGACCACTTACTTGTTCAGAGGCAGACCTCCAGCAGCTAGAGGGGACCGGAGCTACTCTTGCCCTTCTAGGATGGTGGGTCCTTGGTGGTTCTGTGATCACTCACTTCCTGCCCCTAAACAGGAAGTTCCTGTTGTCAGTCAAATCCTGTGCCTATAAAAATAGAACTAGCTTTGGGTGGGGGGGTGGAGGAGAGGGAAGGAGGGCAATATAGTCCCAGTAGAGAAGTTCAGTCACACAGCAGTCCTTTCTCCTGGTATCTTCTGCCAGTCTTGGTCTGGGGCAGCGCAAAGGGACATAACTACTTCTGGAGGGGGAGAGGGGCTTTGGCACATGGGTGGTGGGGAGGCAGAATAATGGGATGCAATGGATGTGGGGCTGCCATGTTCATGAACACACTGTGGAGGTTGGGATGCTGTCCACTATGTGTCAGACTTCAGAAACTAGAAGCAGAGGTGAGCATTCTAAGAAATGAAGTGGCACGGTGGCAAAAGGACATGGATTCAAGTGCAAGGAGACTCACTTGCAATGGCAGCTGGGCGAGGGGGGTATCTGCTAGGATGGAGAGAGAGAGAGAGAGTAGGGTGTGGGACCAGTAGGGGCTATGGGAGGGAAAACCAGGATGGGGGGTCAAAGGGATAAGGGTCCTAGATGGGAAGGGGAGGAGAAAATCGGCTGGCAGATGCTGGGAGTTCCTGGTAAGGGGACTCCACAGACCAGAGAATGAGTGAACACCTTGCCAGCAGGGGGAAGGAGAGTGCATACTGCAGAGGGCCTTACAGTTTCCAATAGGCACTCACCATTAGTGGACATCACGGAGGAAAGGGTCTCAGAGGAAGCAAGGGGTGCAGCAGGTAGTAGCTTGAAGGAGGTTTTGGGTGGCAAAGAGGAGGAGGATAGGTGTGAGAGTACCAAGACTGGCAAAGGGAAAGGGGAGAATAGAGGAGGGGTGGTCGACAGAAATGCTAACTCAGAGAGGAAGGTAGGAGGGGAGGGAGTAGTGCAGAATGAAAGATAAGGTGACATGGGAGAAGCTGAAGGGCAGCAAAGGGAAGCTGAGGAAGATGGAGGGGAAAAAAAGAGAGAGAGGGGGGCTCAGAGGAACATAGGAGACTCAAGAAAACACTGGCCTTGGGGAGCATACCATGACAGAGACGGATGAGGCGCAGTGCTCTTTGAAGGTATCTGAAGACAGGATGATGACAAGAAAAGGAAATAAAAGGGGGAAACTGATCGATGGGTGGCAGGGGTGAGGGTAGTGTAAATATAAGCCAATAGAATGGGTGAGGGAGGATTAGCAGAGGAAGAGGGGGTCAAGGGGCAAAGACAGGAGTCAGGGAAGGTGAATGAGGGGGGTCAGGAGGTAAAAATGAGACCAGTAACTCTGAGAAGAGGGTTGGTAATGCAAACTAAATGGAGAGTACTGGGGGTAGAGTCCTGCTTATAGGGAAATATCATAAAAGGCATCAAGTGTGTGTGTGTGGGGGGGGAAATAGCGCAGTCTGGGTGGAATGCTTGCCGGGTTTGACAGCACTAGAAGTAATACACCATATTCCCTCGTGGTAAGCAACAGGATGGGAAATCACACCTGGTCTTCCACCTGAGCTCAAACGACTTGGTGGGGAACAGTCTGATGAAGGTGCAGGCAAGATTTAAGGCACTTGCTAGGTTTTGCGGCAGCCTGTGCTTCTGATCCATAGCCTTTTCCGAGGTGTTACCAGTGCAGAGAGCTAGCACAGAAAGGAAGCTAAGGATCAAGGAGTTCAATTAATTGCTAGCGAGATTGTGTGAACAGATGGGGTATGGGCTAGTAGGGGACTGGGGGGCCAGTGGGAGGATGAGAGTCTCTTTGCCCCAGACAGACTGCACCTAAACAGAGAAGGTGCAGCTGTACTGAAGTGTAGATTGGGGGAGTATAAAGAAAAAGCATATAATTTAAACTAAACAAGAGGGGATGGTTAGGATTTAAGCCACACCGGAAATCAGAAGAAACAGGGGGCTTTGCCCCCCAACCCCGTGATAAGAGTAACATGTCAGGTTCCGACATACTTATGGGCAGGGGGGTGGGTGAGACTTTGCTGGAGGGATTTGGTAGTGAATGCTAGGAGCCTAGCAAACAAGATGGTGGATTTAGATGCCATCATACAGGACCAGGGACTGGACTTAGTTGAAATCACTGAGACATGGTGGACAGAATTCCACATATGGGAGATGACAATCCCTGGGTTCAGACTGTTTAGAAAGGACAGGGGAGACAGGAAGGGGGGAAGGGTGGCTCTATACATCAAGGATGATAACAGGGCTATGGCGGGGCGAGAGGGGGTAGGGGTGACTGAACTCCTATGCGTCATGCTGAGCAAATGACAGGGGGAATCCCTAAGGCTCGGTGTAGTATACAGATCACCTACGTAGGGGGAAGAAGAGGACAGGCAAATGGCTCAAGCAACCAAAAGGATGGCTCTCAAAGGAGAAACACTTCTGGTGGAGGACCTAAACCTCTCAGACATGGATTGGTCCATCCCAGAGGCCATCTCGGCCAGGAGCAGGGAGTTTTTGGAAGTGCTGCAGGGAGCATTCCTGCAGCAATTGGTCAGGGATCCAATAAGGAGCAACAACATGTTGGATGTGGTCTTAGCAAATGGAGATAGTGTAGAGGAGGTAGAGGTGGGAGAAGCACTGGGCAACAGTGACTACATGATGGTTGGCTCAGAGTTAGAGCAGGGAGGGAGGTAAGACATAAAACCACAACAGTTTTGAACTTCAAGAGTGCTTAATTTGACAGGATGTGATGGCTAGTGAGGGAGGAAATGGTAGATATGGAGGGAATAGGTGATATGGAGGAACTATGGGGCTTTATAAGGTACTGAGTGCAGAAAGCGACAGAAATGTGCATAAGGTGGGTAAAGAACGGCATAAGAAGGAGGAAACCACTTTGGTTCACATGGGAGGTGGCGAGGGTAGCAGGGGACAGGAGGAGGGCTTTCAGGAAATATAAGTGAACACAGAAAGAAGAGGACAGGGAGGCTTATAGGGAGAAGAGAAGACTAGTAGGGAAGGAAATAAGGAGGGTAAAGGCAGAGACTGAGGAGAGGATAGCTAAACAGGCCAAAAGAGGAGACAAAATATTTTTGTGGGTATGTGGGGACAGGAGGAAGGCTAGGCAGGGAATTGCAAGACTGGTGTGGGAGGGTCGGACAAAATTTGAAAAGGACAGTGGAAAAAGCAGAAGAGTTAAATAAGTACTTTTGTTCAGTTTTACTGGAGGAGGAGGGCAGGGGCCAAGCGGAGGGGGAGGGGGGCAAAGGGGTAGGCCCAAGTTCTTTTGCTGTAGAGAGAGTTAAGGAGGAATTAGGCAGGTTGCCTATTCACCATAAGGCCATGGGTCTGGATGGGCTACACCCAAGGGTGATCCAGGAGTTGGGGGAAGAGTTAGCCCCGTTGATGAGACTGTTCAACCTGTTTCTGGATTTGGGAAGGGTGCCAGAGGACTGGAGGAGAGTGAACGTGGTGCCGCTGCATAAGGAGGGGCAGCAGGGAGATGAAAGAGAACTACTGCCCAGTCAACCTTATGTCAGTGGTAGGGAAGGTCATGGGGCACTCATCAAGGAGAGGGTGATAGGCTGCCTGGAGGATAGAGGACTACTGGATGATGGACAGCATGGCTTTATGAAAGTGAAGTTATGCCAAACAAATCTAATTGAATTCTTTGACTGGGTGATGCAGGTAATCGACGGGGGGGGGGGGTGGACATAGCATATCTGGATTTCAGCAAGGCCTTTGACACCTTTCCCCACAGAAGGCTAGTGAACAAGCTGGGAAGTGCAGGGGTAGGTGATAAAATGACAAAGTTGGCAGATAGAAGCCAGAGAGTGGTGGTTAACAGGGTTTACTCTGGAAAAGGGGGTAATGAGTGGGGTACCCCATGGGCCAGTATTGGGTCTCCTCCTTTCAACATCTACATTAGTGACATCGTGGAGGGATACAAAAATCTGCAATAGGGTGGACACTGCGGGGGGGGGGGTGGAGGACATGAGGCACGACTTCAGGACTTGGATTGGTGGAGACATGGCAGCTAAAATTCAGTGTCAAGAAAGTGTGCCATGATGTACCTGGGGCACAAGAGCCCGGAAGCAGAATATACATGCTTGGTTGGGAGGGGACATCAGAGTTATGGAGCATAAGAAGGATTTAGGAGTAATAGCAGATGGAGAGAGGTACTGATGCCCCTTTACAAAGCCATAATGAGACCACACCTGGAATACCGAGTCCAGTTCTGGAGGTCACATCTGTGTAAGGACATAAACAAGATTGAGGGAGTTCAGAGAAGGGTGACTAAGATGGTGTAGGGTATGCAAGGTAAACGTACTAGCAGAGATGTAGGGAACTAGGGCTGTACTCCTTGGAAACTAGAAGGGATAGAGGGGACATGATTGAAACTTTCAAAATACGTCAAGAGGATCAACAAGGTGAAGGCAGGGAGTCTACTCCTAAGAAAGGATGGTGCGGTAACCGGGGGCATAGCTTGAGACTGCAGGGGGAAGATTTCGAGGCAGTGTGAGGGGACTGTTCTACATGGAGAGGGTGGTGGAGGCATGGAGCAGGCATCTGGAGGAAGTGGTGGGGGTCAGAACAGTGTTGGAGTTCAAGATTGCATGGGACAGACACAAGGGGCTGTGTGGGAGTGTGAAGGGGGGGCCACCAGAAGGGGGTGGAATAAATAAAGGGGTGGAAGAGGGCAGACTAGATGGACCTGAGAGTCTTTTCTGCTGTCAAGATTGTATGATAGGCTTTCTTTCCTGTCCCTCCCCTTAAATCCTTCCCCTTACTAGTCACGGTACTGTCACTCCTCTGCAAAATTAACCCTGACTCGTCCACTGGGAACGACCAGCTAGAATCATGGCTGTTGAGGGCTGCAGCACTGGCCATTGCCTACCCCATTGCCCTACTCATTAACTGATCCTCCCTAGAAGGGATGGTCCCCAGTAAATGGAAAGTTGCCACCATTGTCCCAGTCCACAAAAAAGGAACTCGGGACAGGGTGGAGAACTACAGGCCCATCTCTCTGCTCTGCCCTCTGGGAAAAATTCAGGAAAGATTAGTCTATGATCAACTGCAAGACTACCTGGAACAACATCTACTCCTCTCCAAAGTCCAGCACAGCTTTCAGAAATGCCATGGCACTGACACTGCCCTTATCAGGCTGACATCGGACATACTCAACGCCATGGACCAAGGCACCCCTACGGGTGCACTATTCATTGACCACTCCAAGGCCTTTGACTTGGTCAATCATAAACTGCTCCTTAGTAAGCTACAATGGCTTGGCATGGATCAGCTCTCACTCTCCTGGACCACAAGCTACTTGAAAAACCGATCGCAAACTGTCCGCTGGCAGGGCGTCCAATCAAACCCAAGGCTTGAGCATTCTGGGGTGCCCCAGGGCTCCATCCTGGGCCCCCTACTATTCTCACTATTCGTGAACGACCTTGAAGAGGTTTGTGCACCCCCTAACCTAATCCTCTATGCTAATGACACTGTAATCTACCTCAGTGACCCCCAACCCTCAGTCATTGCAGCCAAACTCCAAGCTTGCCTTGCAAAACTTGAAACATGGTTCACTGCCAACCACCTAAAACTAAATGAGGAGAAAACAAAAGCAGTCCTTTTTGGGACCTGATGGCTGGGCAATGACCAAAGTGGTTTTCTCCAGATATCGTCAGCCCAAGGAAAGTGTGTCAAGGTCACTGACCAGTTTAGGTATCTTGGGGTTATCCTTGACCAAGAGCTAACCTTCAAACCCCACATAGATGTCTTAACAAAATCCATCCACCTGAGGCTGGGCATCCTATACCACCCTGGAAACTCCCTCTCTGGAGAAGCACTTCAAACCATTGCCAACTGCAACCTTCTCCCCTCGTTGCTATATGGCTCCCCACTACTACAGTCCCTCAGAGAGACTGAGCTAAACAAGCTCTCCACCCTCTAATACCGCATTGCTCGCTTCACAACCCACTCCTCCCCAAGGAGGCATTACTGTGAGGCTCTCAAGGACCTTCACTGGCCAACACTCAGGCATAAACTATCATTTTCCTCTGCCTGTCTTACCTACAAACTCCTCTCCATGCACCACCCATCACACCTTAGCGACCTTCTCACCCCTAAAGTCTCCCTCCGTAATCTTCGGTCTACTTCCAGTCGGCTCCTGAATATACCGCTCATCCAGACCAACCAAGGAAAGTGCTCCTTCCAATACACTGCCCCACACCTCTGGAACTTGCTCCCCTCTTCCCTGCTTGACAAACCCACCCTCTCCTCATTCAAAACTGGTCTTAAAGTCTACCTCATTGTACTGAGCCACTGTTGCTGCAACCGCTAGATAATGCACCCTACCTCACCCCACCAAAATGGCAACAGACAAAACTCTTTGCTCCCTCTGGACTAGCTACCCTCTAATGACTAATATCTCTGTAGGCAAATATACCCCACTGGCAATGTACGTACACTGGCTCTGTTTCTTACTGAATGTACTCCGACACCATCTTACCATTCCTATGCCTCCTGTACAAACTGTGTATGTATTTTGAAGGCTGTAGGCAAATGTACCCCACTGGCAATGTATGTGCACTGGCTCTGTTACTTACTGTATGTTCTCTGACATTGTCTTACTGTTCCCTTGCCTGCTGTACAAACTGTATATGTATTTTGAAGCTGTCTTACTATATCCTAATGTAAAGTGGTTGGTTTACTCAACCCTGGGTCGCCCCTGAAAAAGGGATCTTTGGTCTCAGAGGGCTTACCTGGCAAACAAAATCTAAGTAAAATAAATAAAAATAGTTCCCCTTATTGGAATGTTCAGTCCCCTTACCCTGTCCCAGCTATTAGAACCTATTTATAGTACCTGCTGACACTGCCTTTGCCAGTAGACTAGACTGTTCCATGGCTCAGCCACCTTCTCAGTGAAGTAGACCTGCGCCCTACTAACTTCCATTCATGCCTCATTGTTACTGCCCCTATTTCTGTTGAAAGGTGTTCACAGTTCACTCAATTTGTTCCTCTTAGGAACTTGTAGGTTTCTATCATGTCACCCCTCCTCCTTTTGGCCTCCAGCAAGTACATGTTCTAGGTCTCTTGTCACTTCTCGTAGGATCTGCTCTGTTGGCCCTGAGTCATCTTGGTGACCCTTTGCTACTGTTACACTGACTCCAATTCATCCCCGTCCTTTCTCAAGTGTGGACTCCAGAACTGGATACAGTATTCCAGATGGGGCCTCACCAGTGATCTGTACAGGGGTACTATCACTTCCTTTATCCTGCTTTCAAAATCCCTCCAAATACACACCAAACATTCTTGTTGCCTTACTGTACTGTAGGTCTTATTACATGTACTGGTTTATTTTATCGAGTCAATGATAATGACTCTCAGGTCCCTTTTCTCAGTTGTAGTGACCAGCCTAACAACTCCCATCCAATACTTTGTCCTTGGGTTCCTCTTCCATCTGAGCATTACTTTGCACTTCTTGTTGTTGAATCTCAACTGCCATACTTTTGACCATCCCTCCAGTCTTTCCACATTTCTCTGCAACTCCCTAATCCTCTGTTCACTATCCACCCCGCCACAAAGCGTTGTGTCATCTGCAAAGAAACACATCTTGCCCTGTACACCTGCCGTATGTTGCTAATAAGCATACAGACAAGAACAGATCCCAGGACTGACTCCTGCAGCACCCCATTTATGACCTCTCTGACCTCTGATTTGACCCCATTAACCACCTCCTCTGTTGCCACCCACAGCCAACTCACCACCCACCTGACTAACTCCTTCTTCACTCACAAGTCCTCCGATTTATTCAGCAGCCCCTAATGTAGCACTGAGTTGAAGGCTTTGCTGAAACCTGAAGTAGAATAAATCTGTTGCCTGCCTTTATCTACCACCCTCATGTCCAAGTCTAAGAATACTATCAGGTTTCTCTGACATGACCTCCCTGCCATGAACCTGCATTGTTTACTATCCTGTAGCCTGTTTTCTTGCTAGCTACACACTCAAGCAGACTTGGATAGACCATGAGGCCTGTTTCTGCTGGCAAATGTGTATGTTCGTGTTTTTTCACATGGGTTACCAGGCTTTCCTTGACTAGAGTCTCCATCAGTTTACCTATAATGGAGGTATGACTGACTGGCCTGAAATTGCTCTGATCCTCCCTATCTCCTTCCATGTGGAGCAGGATTATGTCAGCAGTCCTCTAATACCTCAGAACCACTGCAGACTATGGTGAACTATAGTGATCTGTTGAATGGCTTAGACAAGGGCTCAAGTCAGTTCCCTCAGCACTTTTGGGTGTAATCCTTCCGGGACGGGACCATCTATTTTCAGGGTAGTGAGCCCCTTTCTTGTCCTGTCCACTTGTAATCTCTACCTGCCCCATTTCCTGTAACCCCCCAGCTGATACCTTAACCTCACTCTCTGATAGAGGTCCTTCATCCTCTACCATGAATACTGAGTCAAAGTAGTTCTTGAAAGCATTTGCCTTCTGCTCATCATTCCCTACTACCCTCTCTCCCTCTGCTAACCTAATAATCAAAGACGGGGAAGTATTCCCTTTTTCCCTAATGTACCAGAGGAATTCTGTCTCCCCTTCCTTGAAACCCTCTGACATTCGCAGTTCTATGTCTGCCTTTGCATCCCTGACAACCCTTTTGGCCTTCCTTAGCTTACTCTGGTAATCCCTCAATTGTCCTCCCCTTTGTAATTCTTGTACCCAGTGAATTCTCCTTTTATAACCCTCATAACCTCACTGACATTTTTAGAGAACCAAACTGGTCTTTTCCTATGGTGACCATCCCTAAGCTTTAGTTAGTTGCATCAACAATGACCCTTTTAATTGCACCCCACTTTTCCTCTAACACCACGCCTCCCGCTGATCTTATCCCCACCCTCCATTTTTTCACTGACCCTTTAATTCATCCGATAAAAATCTGCCCTTCTGAAGTCCAGAATCACAGCATTTGATGAGGGTGTGCTCTTATCCAGAGCTGGACCATAGTGGTTCTTCTACTGCTATGCCACACACAGACCATCTCTGAGTTGGTAAGCACCACATCAAGAATGGTAGTTTGTCTTGTGGGTTCCCTGACCAGCTGTACCAGTAAGCAGTCCCGCAATGTGTCAAGCAAGGCCTGACCTCTGGTGCTCTTTGCTGCTGAGATATCCCAATCAATGTCTGGTAGATTAAGATCACCCAGAACCACCATAACCCCCTTTGCTACACACCTCCTAATTTCTTCCACTAATTCCTTATGTCCCTCAATTTCCTGTCCTGGTTGCATGCGGATCAGTTCTACTCCTCCCTTTTGATGGCCCCATGCTTTATTGCCTTTATGCCATCCCTAGCACAGAGGGCTGCTTTTCTCCCCCTTACCCCTACCTCTCCAGTACAGGGTGTACCCTGGTTCAGCCAGATCCCAGTCATTATTCCCAGTGGCCCAAGTCTTAGTAATAACCACCAGGTCTAACTCCACAACTGCCACCATTGCCTGGAGCTTGCTAATTTTGTTATCCAGGCTCCTGGCATTCATGCAGACCACATTTGAGCTCACACTGCTTACTGTACTTACCTCTGCCCCTTCCCTTGTCCTCACAACCACTCCTTTCCTTCCTGATGCTCCTATTTCTTGCTGGTTTATTGTGACACCTTCCCTTAGCACTTCCACCTGAACTAGTTATATCCTTATCAATTCCATTCCTAGTCTCTTCTATTCTACTTTTATTCCTACGGACACCACCCATTATTTCCTTCCTCCTGACCCTTTCCTAACTTTTGCCCCACACAGGAAAACCTTTCAAAAAGGCTAGTGAAACTACATTTCTCTTTAAGCTAGCTCTCAGCTTCCAGAAGTTCAGCTTAACTGTTTCTAGTTTCTGATTAGCTAGGTCACTATTACCTAAATGCACCAGGATGCCTGTTCCCCTATACACTACTAGCCATTCTCCCTGTCCTGTCTATATTTCTAATGACCAATGTACCTGGCAGGCATCTGACGAAACCCCTTTCTCCCTCCTCCCTACAGCATGCCACCCTCTCCCCAGCTCTTAACAAGGAATCCCCAGCTATCACACGTCACATCCTTATTTTCTCTTCTTTTCCTGCACATTCTTTCTTTTTTCCTAGAATCTGCTTCCTGTTTCTTTCATCCTCACTTCCCCCCCAATTTTCTTTTCTGCCTCTACATTTTTTTTTGTCTAATTTTCTGGTTCTTTCTCCATGGTCTGTTTTTCCTTTTCTTCTCCCGTCTCATTTTTTTATATTTTCCCTTGTGCTTGTGCAAGGGTAAACATGTTGCTGTGTTAATGGCATTTCAAAGGTGTGTCACCGTTGGGTACAATGCAGCATACTGCAATGGGCTCAACTGTGACAGTCCACAGACCAGTGATCAACAAGACTGATCATGATGCTACTCTGTTAGTTGGTGGGCGGAAACTTCATGTAGTTGAAAAGTGGTAGCCATGCCTATCAGACAGCAACTACCTTCCTTCGTCTGCGTGACACCACCCACCAACAAGCTGAGCAGCGTCATAGTAAGAGTATTTGGTGTTTTGGTATTAATGGCGGATGAGAGAGTAACTACAATTGGGAGAAGCTGTGCACTGTTTCAGATCAGGTGGTTCCACCGGACCAGGTTAGGATCAGATATGGATAAATGGTGCTGGGAGCAGCCACATGAGGGTGTCTACTCTGTGTTAGCTGCAACAAATTAAACCTTGAAATTTGAAAAAACCTTGGAGCCTGAAACCCTAAAACCAGGTGGAATTACATTGCCTTGCGTTTTTGCTTTTAGGAAGCAGTGGTTTTTGCTTAGAGATGCTTTTTGCTTCCAAGAATAGTTTCTCAGACACTATCCCCCATCCTTTGCCCTGCTTGGGAGTATGTGGTGCACCCTTAAATTCCATTTTTTATCTGACTTGTTGCCAGAAACTGGTGTTAAAGATCCCTCAGCCTTGTCCAGCACTGTCTGCTGGACACATTTTCTGTTGTGGGTTTGTCCCAAAGGCAGATGTTTTTAAATTAAAAAGAGCAGAAAGTGGTGCAAAAATGTATCTTGGTGTTGGTGCTGATGGCCTAGGTCTGTGCCAAGCGTTGAAAAGGGGTGGGTAATGTAGAGGTGAGTTTCATAGCAGCCAGCGAGCCAGCGTGAGTTTGTAATGCATATATAGTTTTATTGCATTACTTGAGTGCTGTACTAACCCACTAAAAATTATGAGTGACACAGAGGAAATTACCACCTGTCCTGCAGCTGAGAAAGAGGAGGCATCAGCCACACCAATGAAAAGCCCAAAGAGACCATGAATTTCTAAGCTGCATCTTCCCAATAGAAAAAAAAAAACAGGGAAAAAACATTAACGTGCCAGGCACTCCACCATCAAGAAACTGAGGGAGAGGAACAAGCAAGACCCGGTATGACAGCAATGCAAGCTGCAAACATTCGTCATTGACAAATGCTTGTTTCTGTCCCTACTCCAATGCTTTTTACAGTATTGCTGCAGGAATGCAATGAAACTACTATTCCATGTTTGAAGTATGAGTTCAGCTATAGAAACATAAGACAATAGAGCATATAGTTTCACAGTGCTGTCCATCCAGGAAGTGTTGTGCCCAGGGGTTCAGTTAATTTATTTTCAGTGGAAGTCAAAAACTTCCTGGAGTTGAAATCTGGAAGTCATTCCAATTTTTTGGAAGTCAAAATACTTTCATGATCACACTTATGGAAGTCAATAGTCTAGGAAAGACAAATTTATGGATGTTAATATAATATATTAGCAGTAAAATACAATTTGTTTCAGAATAATCCATAATTTCTGATTTCCATGTCTGCTATTTTGGAAGTCATCTACTTTTCGGTTTTACATCTGGAAGTCAATGACTTCCTCCCTCTTTATTTTGGAAGTTTTTGCCTTATTTTTGGAAGTCAAATACTCCCAAAATGGAGTTAACTGAAGCCTTGGTTGTGCCACACAGCTCTGAGGTGTCAGTCAGGTGCCTTAAAGTCTCAGAAACATCTGCATGGTTGGAACACTACCTACAGTTCGTCACCAGGTGTTGATTATGGACTGTGCTTTGTTTAATTGCACTCATGACCAAAATGTTGTATTCTCTTCTTTCATTCAATGATCAACAGTCCTTTTTTTTCATTAGTAAATCTTTAAATGACCCAACATCAGTGAAATCCTCTCTCGCCTTGCACATTCCTTGCATGTCTGTGGGACTGAGAGTAAGAAGACAGTCGAGAGGGACTGCATGGCTGAGGCAAGCAGAAATTAGTAATTGAGAGACTCCCGCAAACCATCTCGAAATGGTATACAGACTTTCCATTAGCCATCACATATTGGTGGTAAGATTAACTCCTTGCTTCTGTCTGTTTTAGACTTGATGGTGTAATTATGCATGACTTGCTGTTAACACCTCAAGTGCAGCACATACAGCAGAGGATTGCATTTCATCTAGTTGATACAGTATGTACTGCTTTATCTATAACATAGCACAGTATATTTAAAATTCTGTTCTCAGGATTTCCTAATCAAAGCAAAATCTTATACTCGTGGAGGTCCCAGGAGATGGCAACTACATGCAGTACAGATTCACACCAGCAGACAAGTATAGAAATAAGAGGTACTATATTATTAGGTCAGTGGTAGCAGAGGCTGGGCACACATACATAATTGAATGGGTGCAAGTTGTGGAAGAGTTTGCAAGGAAATCTGGAAGCTTATTGAGGTTATTTTGACTTGCATGTGCAAAAGCATATTTTCCAGTGTCTCTTCCAGTGTTTAGTGCTTTAAAATGAGGGTCTTTAAATCAGCCCATTAATACATCCTAACTAGGAGAGTGAGACATGCTGTAAGCGAGTGAGACGGCCAGCCATAGAATGGAAGCACGACTGCATGCATCAAAGCAGCCAGCAGTACATTAGGCTGCGTTAGGCCACTGCTTGCCATGCAGGCAAACAGGGTTTGTGAACAAGCTTGGATTGTCAGGGGCCAGCCAGGGGAGGGATGTTCAAATCTCCCAGAGACAGATCTGCTGCCTCAAAGGGGGGCACTATATCTCACTGCTTGACTGTTAACCAGCAGAGATCGGGCAAAAGCCTTTTGCCAAGTTCACTCCGATTGGTCCCTTTTTGCTTCACCATTCTTTACTGTCTAGCAGAGCACAAAGGCGCACTTTTACTAGCCAAACAGACTGAAATTTATCTATATAGACTGTTTTTTACTGCCTAACTGCTAGAAATTGTTAAATCTTCGCTGAGAAGCTGTTTTTACCTGTTAAAGTTAATTAGATGTTAGAGTGATTACAGCTCTTTCCTTGAATTGGTACTGCAGCCAGACTTCCAGGCACCAAGGAAATCGCCTCTATTCAAGTGCAAATTTCTTCTATCACTGGCTTGTGAAACCCTTTGTTCTCCTCCAGTACCAATTTGGCTCCTCTCTCCTTCCCTCTTCAGCCGAGACCCTTCCAGGGCTCCCAGCTCTTCCGCTGCTCGAACCGCGCCCACCGGGTGGTCAGCGCTGCAGAAGCCGACATCTGAGACCACAAAGCCAGACACAGCGAGCTGAGAGGTACAGCAAAGCTGCAGATTTTCACCCACCCGCCAAACCCCACCAGCACGTCTATATAGATCGTCTTGCTCTGCCCCTTATTCCTGTTGGCTCCTTATTGGCTACCCTTCTTTTTTTTGGCCCATTCCTACTGATCTACTATTATTCTACTCTGTTAAGAAGTGGGACACTGCCTCAGACTAGCTTTTTAAACCAACTTAAGGAGCCCTCCTCCTTCTCTAGGAGTGCTACCTGCCTACCCACACTAATCACCATGACTTTATGCTTCCAGATCCTTACTGCTCTATGTATTCTGCCTATAATAGGGAATTCACTTAGACTGGACTTACACTAGTGAGGAAATCCATCCTGAATCCATACAATGTACACACATCAGGCACATACTCAGTACCTGCAACACCTCTGTACCATTATACCCCCACCAAATCAGGTGGCACATCAGGAGTGGATCAAGCAGCCTAACTTCAGCCGAATGGTACCAGCTACCCTCCCATAGTAATACTACGTCATGGCACCTCACAGCAAAGGTCCTATGCTACGTGATGCTAGGTCAACATAAGACCAATAGTATACCATGCAAACCTACCTGGATACTACATCTACCCAGAAAAGGTCAAAAAATGTCAAGTCTTCCCTTGTGATCCTAAGAAAACTTGTGCTTCTGCTATTACTATGCTCAGACAATGTAGAACTCAATCCTGGACCTATGATCGACATCACTTCACCTGCAGAATTCTCCAAAATAAAAGGAATTAGCTTCATGCATGTTAATGCATGCAGCCTTTTAAAAAAATTCTCTTCCATCCAGGCTTGGATCACCCACACCGATCCTGATGCGTTTGTTATATCAGAGTCATGCTATGGCCAGCCACACTTGATATGAAGATTGGAACACCTAACTACCTACTATTCGGAACCAACAGACAAACCAGGGGTGGCTGAGTCATCATCTATATCAAGGGCAAATTCTCAGTCTCTATATTCGACTCCTCCTCATACGCTGGCGCTTATGAATGCTTATCCCTAAAAATTGAAATTACCCCTGCCTTAGCCATTCTAATCACTGGCTGCTACAGACCACCCTCAGCTGGACCCCATCTCCTGACTTGTCTATCTTCTATGCTGGACTCCTGCAACCTAGAAACTATAATATTGGGAGATCTTAATTACGACTGGTGAACCAGTGCCTCACTACCTCTCAAATCCCTCTGTGACTCCCATGGACTCTCACAGTTTATTAATGAACCAACACACATTAATAAGAAAAACCCAGCTAATAGTACCCTGATAGATGTCCTACAAGTAAACAAACCTCACCTATACTCACATGCTGGCATCTTCCATGCCGACGTCAGTGATCACTGTTTTATTGCTGGAGTGAGAACAAATCACATGCCCAAAACTACTTCAAAATTCTCCACCAGGAGATCAAAGCGAAACTTCGACCCACATGCCTATGCCAATGACCTTAAGGACTCCCCACTCTGGCAGAGTTTTTACCTCGCCAAACAAGTGAACAATGCATACACCATATTCCAAGAAATATTAACACAGGCCCTCAACACCCATGCTCCACTGGACAAAACTAATTTAAAGCCTAGAACCCATCGCTGGTTTACCCCACAACTTAAAGCTGCATTGCTAAAAAGGGACAAGCTGTGTAAAACCACTCGTAAATCTCAGCTTGACAAAGACTGGTGTCTTTTCAGAGCTGCCAGGAACTCTTGCACAAAGTTGACCAGAGAGGCCAAGTCCAACTACTACCGTACTGAGCTAGATGCCGCTTCAACTTGCCCAACCTAATTCTGGTCAACAACAAAAGACCTCTCTGGTCATATGTCAGGAAGCACACTCCCCTCTAAAATCTCCTCCAACAATGTCCTTCTTAGCGACAAAAAGGAAATTTTGCAAGCATTTAATAACCACTTCGCCTCAGCTGGACTAGCCTTCGATAACTCTCCTGCCTGCAACCTGCACTCTCAGATGCCTGCACCACCACCTGAACCAAATTTAACAAATGCTACCTTCTCCTTCTCATCTGCTTCTCTGAAAGAAGTTGAAGAGTTACCCCTTCATGTGGATACCAAGAAAAGCGCAGGGGTGGACTCACCAGACCCCTACTTCTTAAGTGGCGTGGTATGTATTGGCAGTGCCCATTATGCATTTGTTCAACTTATCACTATCCCAGGGGTCTCTACCTATCATATGGAAAACTGCCCACATTATCCCGTTATTTAAATCTGGGGATCCCTGTGATTTAAACAATTACAGGCCAATTTCATTACTCCCTATACTATCTAAACTGTTAGAAAAAAAGTGAATGCACAGCTATGAGCCTTCCTGGAAAACTCAAACATCCTAAATCCGTTACAGTCAGGCTTTCGGTCAAAACACAGTACAGTTACAGCACTGGCCAAGGTAACAAATGATTGGCAAAACGACCTTGATAACAAAAAATGTGTTAGCACTGTGTTCCTTGACCTAAGCAAGACGTTCGACACCGTAGATCATTCCCTACTCTTATCCTCTTTAAAAGCCCTAGGTCTTGACTCTACTTCCCTTGGATGGTTCCAGGACTATCTCACGGACAGGCTCTAGCAGGTTAAAGCAGATGGGGAGCTATCATTCTCTAAACTATTAGTAAGAGGTATCCCCCAAGGCTCTATCCTGGGTCCAATACTCTTCAACATATACATTAACAGCATAGACCTAGGGGAAAAAAGCTAGTGTCCACTTGTTCATGGATGACACAGTTCTATACCTAAGTCGGTCAACCTCAGAAACTGCCCGCACAGACCTGCAACAAGACTTTGACACCCTCCAATACCAGCTACTGGAAAAAAAGCTACTTCTGAATGCTAAAAAAACCAAGGCAATGATCCTTTCCCCCGCCAACACTCAGCCTTACCTGTCCATTGGCACCTTACCCCCATCACCACCTTACTACGGGAAAAACTGGAGTATGTCCCCAAATTCAGATATTTGGGAATTTGGCTAGACCACAAACTTTCCTTTGGGGAACACCTGGAGGATATGGTAAAAAAGCGAAAGCAGAGGCTGTGGCTCTTCTACCAAATAAACCGTCTCCTGACACCTGTATCAAAAAAACAGCTCGTCCAGACCACCTTCATCCCCTTGCTGGATTACGCCGACTTCATCTACAGCCACTGCAGTACCTCTCTCCTGGATGAACTGGACATCTTATACCACAGAGCTTTGTGCTTCATTACTGGCCTCCCCTCTTCTACCCACCACTGCTCTCTATACACTGCTGTGGGGTGGACCTCTCTGCAATACAGAAGAAAAAGAAACGCTGCAGTTTGGACCTTAAAAGCTATTACCTCAAAACTACCACACTTTATCTCTGACCTCTTACCTCTAAGGGTTCTTCAAACCTATGCCTTAAGGAGCTGCTCATTAATTTCCCTAAAGATACCCAGGGCCCGCACATGCATTGGGAGAGCGGCCATAAGCGTCTTGCTGCCAACCCTCTGGAACGAAATACATAAAATTACTGAAACTAAAAAACCCCAGCAAGTGTCTCATCATTTAAAACTTTATATGCAAAACTAATCAGAGAGGTCTGTCATTGCTTCAACTGTCTATGATTTACAGCTACACACCCTGCCAGGGCTCCTTACCTGACCGCCAGACTATGTGCATTTACCGGGTGGCAGCACCCCTGAAGCCAAAGCCTGAGTCCACTAAGCAGGATCCAAATTCAGCACAGTCGCGGTAAAGCCATAAACCGCTGGAGGGTGAGCGCCTTTGCTGGGCGCACCCCCAAGTACTCTTGTACTCTAGACTCCACCTTTCTCCACTCCCCTGTCCACCCTCCTAACCTGCTATGCTTATAACTAGTTATTTATACAGATCCTCCTGGATTATAGGGCTGCATTCACCATTTATTTGCGTCT
Organism: Neoceratodus forsteri; assembly: GCA_016271365.2. Classification (NCBI taxonomy): domain Eukaryota; kingdom Metazoa; phylum Chordata; order Ceratodontiformes; family Ceratodontidae; genus Neoceratodus; species Neoceratodus forsteri. The sequence continues at coordinate 71,034,265 of CM057454.1, forward strand.
TTGTCTGGTTTCTCCCTCTTTTTTACCCAAATGTATTCTTTATTGCATGTAACTATGAATGGTTTTATTTAGTACGTATGTGCTCCTCGCTCATTTCACTGCTGTTCTTCCTATGTATTACATAGTATTATCTCTTTTTTTCCCCCTTTTGTATTGATGTATAATCCTTTGTATCATTTATGACTTGTGAGATGCAGGTCCACCTTGCAAATGAGCTTGCTCAATGGTGTCCACCTGGATAAATAAAGATTTTAATTGATTGATTGATTGATTGATAGCACAGACAAACACACATTATAGGAAGGGACTGCCATTGTATGCCATGGACCATTGTGCACCACTGTATGCATGTGTGCGCATTACTGCTCGCCGGTGCTCTGGAAATAAAACCAGAGGAAAAATGTCCCAGTCCAGTGCAGCACCCCAGTAGGCCACATACATCTGACATGGCAGGCCACCCACTGTGGTGAAAGGTGGCGCTGTAGCAAAGCCAGCCTATCTAGGACCCATGTGACATGTGGGATTGTCTGCCAAGAGGAGCTTTCTTTAACAAACTTAGTTGCCATCTTACCCCCTGCCTGTGTACATTATAGTCTTTATTTGCAGCACACACAACATACTGTCAAAAGTACAAAAAAAAGAAAGAAAAAGCAGCCTGTGTTTCTAGGTCAATTGCCCTCTGTCTGTTCATTCAATCATCTGGGAGTTCATCAGAGTGTGAGAGAGCATGGTGCAGTTTTAATGTTTTGGTAACCCCCCCCAAAAGTCCTTCAGTTGAGCCAAATGTTGGTGACATACAGGAAGTGCAAGGGCCAGCAGTCAGGAGTGCGGCAGCCAGCCAGAGCTACTGGGAGCATCAAGCATTGGGAACTGAGCAGGGAATCAGCAAGCAGTATTGGAGCAGCAGCGAGATGTGCTGTGAGTGAGTGAGAGAGTCAGCCAGAGAGTAGAAGCATGATCACACGCATCAAAGCACGCACCAATAGTGATAACAGCCAGCAGCAGTACCCGGTAAGGCCACTGTTTTCTCCACCTTACTAGTTGTCGAGGAGGGCACAGTAAATTTGCCTCAAGTTCTCCTCTCTCCCTCTGAGAGAGACAGTTGTGAGATTGCTCCGGCACAGTGCAGCCTGCAGATAAAAACAAAAATATCTCTCCTAGCTAGAGAGATAGAGTGTGAGAGACTGGGACTCTGGCAGGCCGACTACAGGCCTGTAAAAAGAAAAACTACAGCGTGACAAGCAAAAGCTTACTTTGCTCTGAGTTTCAAAAAGAAACCTTCCAAAAGTGAACCCTGAGTTTCCATCGTAATTACATTGAGACAAAAAATGTTTTCAGAATTCGCAGTAACTTTGCACTGCATATCTGTGGAAAAATTTAAAGACAGGCAGCCTGTTTTGGGAAAGTGTACAAAGCAGCTATAATGGATTTATTGAAAGTTATTTTGTGAGTGTGTAAAACAGCAACAGTATGGACTTAATGAATCCAACCACTTAAACCTTTTGATTTCCCCAACCCAGATGAATTTCTGAAATGGCTCAGATACTTTGAAAGGTTTAGTCAAGCGAGCAGCCTAATGTCGTCAGCACCAGAGATTTAGGTGAACACCCTGATCTACTGCATGTGGGACTAAGCAGACAACATCCTCAGGTGGATGGGATTGACAGATGTGCTAAACTATGACATTTTCCAGACAAAACTAAGTGAATAATTCATGGGTCACAGAAATGTTACCTACGAAAGGGCCACATTTAGAATAAGGTAGCGGGAACCATGTGAAATTTTAATTACAGCATTGTGTGCCCTAGTGGAGCACCATAGCTATGGGTACCTATGAGATGAACTGATCCAAGACAGGATTGTCATGGGGCTCTGAGACAGTATATTGGTCAAATACATACAGTTCAACAGTCTCACTTTGGAGAAGGTTATCACCACCGCACAACAGAGTGAGGCTATATGGAAGCAGTAGTCGGATCAAGGACAGGCCAAAGGACAGCACAAAGTAGGTTAACAGTGCACACCATGCAGGCAGACATTTCTCCACACAGAGGAATCTGAAGAAACCCGATCCTACTCCAAAGGAATGTAATATCAGACATAGGGAGACACCTCACTAGGTAAAGGACACGCAGAAGCAGTGAGGATGGTGCTGGAAGATGCAAATACACCTAAAAGTCCACTGTCCAGAAAAGGGGTCACATGCCATGCATCCTACAAATCAAGTGACTGTAGGCAAAACTCAGTGTTGCACAAAGTCCAAGAAGTTAGTATGTCACTGAATATGTTTTTTGGGGATCTGTTCAGGGACAAGAACTGGTTGAAACACAGCAGTCCTCATTAACAAGATGCAGACAGAGTTCAAGACGGAAATGAGTTCAGGTGTCAAATCCATTCTAGAAACCCTGTGCAAGAGTCTGTGTGATAGACCACATACTGTACCTTTGAGGTCACAAGTAAAGTTCTGATGGGGTCAGGAAGACATATTCTGGATGTGTGTAGCATATACCCAAAGGTGGAAATGAATGTCAGGAGGACATTTATGCTCTGAGGAATCTCAATACCCCATTATTAAACAGGCAAGCAATTGAAAAGATTCCTCTTCTTGGCAGACTCAACAATGTGGAACAAAGCAGGTGGATTGAGGAATTCCCAACTTTATTTAAGGGCCTAAGAGAACTCAAGAAACAGTACCACATCTAGCGTATGCCATTTTCATTGACAACACTCAGCCAGATCCCAGTTCCACTGAAGCCTTAAGTCAAGGTGGAACTATCCAGGATTCAGAACCTGGTAGGGATCATCAAGGTCAAGGGACCACAGATTGGTAAGCTAGAATGATAATGATCTCTAATCTGGATGATACTGTATGGGTCTGCATCGACTTTACCAAGTTGAATGAGTCATTCAGATGTGAGAAATTCGTCCTTCCCTCAGTGGAGCAGGCACTGCGGATGCTGGATGATGCTGTTCGCTTGACCAAGCTTGATACCAATATAGGATTTTGGTGGATACATCTGTCAGAGGCATCAAAAAAACAGACACCCATTCTTACACCATTAGGACACTGCTGTTTTTGAAGACCGATCTTTGGCATCTCAAACACACCTGAGCACTTCCAATGCAGAATGTGTTGGGTTCACCCAAGCTTTATTTGTTGGGAATTCCTATGGTCTCTGTGGATGACCCAAGAGTGCAAAACATTTTAAGCTTTTAGTACAAGTGCTGGCAGCCTGGACACTTGCGTGACATTATTGAGGAAAAAAATGGCTTTTCTACCCAGTCCCTGGGTACTTGGAATAACACTGCCCATGGCCCCCGTCACTTGCGTCTTTCTGAAGAATAAACAGTGCCAGTTTCATTAGCTGGAAGTCTAATGCACTGAATCTTCTCTGGCAGCTTCTTAGCTGAGCTGTATGTCAAAGGCACTGCAATGGTACTGTAATTTGTAACAAACTTGCTATAGTACCCCACAGTTCCCAGAAATGCCACTTGGTTGTGCCTTAGTTTTTTCTTTTTTTGGGGGGGGGGGCGCAATTCCAATTTGCCTCACTCCTAGCTGGCTCAGGCCTGATGTGCACCCCTCTGGTATGATGGCCCAAGTATGGTCCCCCTGTCATTCTTATTTGGTACTTCTCTGGTTTCATAGTCATTCCTGTATCTTGTGGTCTGGTCAGGACTTCCTTCACATGGGATCAATGCTTGTCCCATGTCTGGCTAAACATGACTGTATCATCCATATAGGATAGAGCAAAATGCCCCCATCTCATTCAGGATGTCAACTAGCCTCTGGGAAGTGGTAGGCAAATGCCTTGTGCTAAAAGGCATTATCAGTGAATTCAGACAAACCGAAAGAGGTGATAAGATTCTGACTTCTCAAAAGTGTCCAAGAATAGCCACACTCACCAGTATCCTTTTGTCAAATCTCTTGTGGTCAGGAATTTAGCCCCTCCTAACCTGTCCAGTACTTCATGCATTAGGTACTGTGCCCTCGTTTAACCACCTGTAATCTACACAGAACTTGGTTGTTCCATCATTCCTTGGAAGCAGTACCACTGGGGCTGCCTAGGGGCTGTTGGATGGCTGGATCACTCCTAGGCACTTCCAGTATCTGTTTCCTCATTGTTCCTTTTACTGCCTCCAGCACCAGACATTTCATTTGCCTAATGGGCTTCTCTGTAATGGTTCACACATCATGTACTGTGAGATCAGTGCACCCTCAGACACAGTGCCGTAGGAAGGCATTTTGGTACTCTGGGCAACAGACAAATTTTGTGCCCCCCCAGAAAATAGTCATGGGTCTGGGGGCCGCAAAGCCCCCAGAAGCTCTAAGGGGTGTACATGCTCTGTGGTGAGTTTTGGGGCTTTTCTTGAAGAAAAAAAACATACATTTGTTACATGTTTTGTTGCTAACTTCAACTAAACTTGACTTCCCTTGGTTGAAGCTGCTTCCCCACAAGAAAACAAACAGTACATACAGTACTTTTGTATAAATAGAATATAAGGGCGATTACCCTCACTGTTGGCGAATGCCCTCACAATCTATTTATTTATACAAAAGTACTGTATGTACTGTTTGTTTTCATGTGGGGAAGCAGCTGCAGCCAAGGGCGTATTCTGTTATTTAAATAAGACTAGGGAGGAGTGGACAGACCGGATGGACCAAGTAATCCTTATCTGCTCTCAAATCTAAGTTTCTGTGTTTCTGTGTTTTAAGAGAAGACACTGGCATTAAAGGAAGGAGACAATGCTGTAACTGAAATACTGAGAGGTATAACTGGGAAGAGACAGTGGTATAACTGGAAGCTGATACTAGCATAACTGGAGTGGGAAGAGAAACTGCAGTAACTGAGACACTGCTTAATTGTAACTAGGAGGAACTGCTTTAATGGGACACTACTATACTGGCATAAATGTGAGCAAATATATAACCTGATATGCCTGATATAACTGGGAGCAGACATTGCTGTAACTGGTATAGTGACTTACTGTATCTGTTAGGCTAACAGATACAGTAAGTCAGTATACCAGTTACAGCAATAGTTAGGTGATTGATACACCTGGGAGGGTACACTGGTATTGCTGGCAGATGTCACTGTAGTAGCTGTGAGATACTGGTGTAATGAGAGGAGATAGAGTGTTATAACCATCAGGGTTCACTGCACTAATTAGGATTTAGGAGATACTGCTGTAACCAGGAGAAAGCACGGATGTATTCACAGTTGTGAGGCTGCAGTGCTGCTGGCAGTAACATTCCCTACAGAAACACACAAAACACATGAACACCAACAGGTGAGGATGCTTCTACAGACTCCATGCTCATTCTCTGCAAAGCATTTGGTTTGACTTGTGAGAATATGCCACACCCGGCACACCCAACAAAAGTACTGCAGTTTTTATGCTGTTACACACTCTTTGTGGGGTGAATGGCCAACATGAAACTGAGTTTCATGTTAGCCATTCTACCCACAAAGAGTGGGTGATAGGATAAAACTGCCAGTGCTGTTCTCAGTACCCTCACACCACACTGATACGTGGCCAAGCAACATTTTCCTTCATCCACCACCACCGCCACCAGCAGTCTCCCTTATTAAATAACTCACTGTCATTCCACATCCTCGCTTACTCACACATTAGTGACATAATTTGCACGCTACAAAAATGAGATACAGACTAGTAAGCAGTGAATTTACATAGGGCAAACAGAAACAAGTACAGAACTTCAACAAAGTAATAAAATCTATAAAAAAATTACAGCTAATAACACAAAACAGCAACTATATACTTATTTGCAAAATCCAACTTCCTGGCTAGAAACTCCTGGTTCATACTCACTTTCTCTGTGCTGGACCAGCACACTCACAGAGAAAGAGTATGAACCAGAAGAGCCTTCTAGCCAGGAAGTTGAATTATTTGTTTGTTGTTGCAATGACTACTACTCTTGTCTCTTCTGGTGCTCTGCTGACTGCTGGAGCCTGATCCCCCACCCACCTCGAGTAAAGTCAGCAGTGCTCGCAAAACATTGTAATAAACACACCAGAAAAGAAATGCATTCATTCATTTTATTTTTTTCAATCGGATGCCACCCCCCCCCCCCATGTCACAGTCACAATCACAATCAAAGCTCCGAAGAAAAGATCAAACTAAGGGGACATATAGAAGGACCAGTGTGATGATCAATTCACACAAAAAAATTATCCAGGCACTTGAGCTGGCACAGGGGGCACACACACAAGGAAATAAAGGTCAGAATGTCTTGGCTGGATTCTTGGAGATGTGTTAGCTTTTTATTTTATTTATCAGGCTCAGCAAGATGACAGCTGACACTGACAGCAAATCATCACAGACAGACTCAGTCTCGTCTCAGTATAGTTACTACTAGTAACTAGTAATCTCTAGTACAATTAAGAAGAGTCTCTGTCCAAGGCTCAGCTCAGTGTCCAAGGAGAATGGAGGGAGGAGGAGGAGGGTGGGAGCCCCGGCCCACAGAGGCAAGCAGATTGGAGGTGTTGGCGATGTTGTTGTCACTAGTCACTTATTCACACTACCCATTTAAAAATGTTTTTTTTCAATTGGATTCGGTCATTTGGACACCCGCTTACCTCCCCAACGAAAACAAACTGAGACCCTTACTGACTCAGTCTCAGTAGTTATAATACTACTACTACTAGTAATTACTGTCTAGTAATCACCTATCTCCAGTCCAAAGAGTGTCTCTGTCCTCAGCTCAGTGTCTGTGGATGGAGAACAGAGGGAGGGAGGAGGAGGTACATGGAGGCGGAGGCAAGAGCAGACTGGAGGTCCTCCTGGTGTCACTTACTCTCAGCAACACAACACATACACACTACTGACGTGACTACTCATTTAAAAAAAAAATATTTCAATGGGATTCGGATGAGATGCCCACCTCCCTCCCCATCGAAAACAAACTAAGACCCTTAAGAGAATGATGACGAGTTGACCCAGCAAGTTTCCCTCAACTAGTCAGACTCCGTCAGAGGACACACACACACAGACTGTGTGATACTAGACAGACGTCTTCCTGATATAAAATTCATAAAAAAGAAAGCAACTCAAGAAAGATGGAGGAAGAGTGCAGTGCTTATTGCTGCTTACATTAATTACGTTTTTTCAGAATCGGCTCTTGGCTTGCCTCTTGCTAAAGGTTAAGACTATCTCTCTCTCTCTCTCTCTCTACTCTAGTGTAGTCTCTCTAACCACCTCTCACAAGTACATGCACTCTGCTGTGCCCCCTACCTTTTCTACTGGTGCAGTGGGCCCACCCAGTTACCACCAGTCCACATGATTATTTTCTACTCAGACAGCATGACTACAGTATGTGACCCCATACACTTGCTGGTCCTTCCACGGATGCACCCCTGCTGGAAGCCACTGTAATTACAGTAAAAAAAAAAATGATTTAAGTTACCAAAACTGCACCCCTTGGAGGCATGCACCCGGGGTGGGTGCATCGTCTGCCCCACCCTTCCTACAGTACCGCTCAGACAGCAGTAAAAAGTGGTGCAACATTTTTAAGCACTCCCCTCATCTGGTCTGCCTATCTGGGTGTAAGCCCCTCAGACATTGTCACAGCACTCTAGGAGGATTTTACCTTACTCTTCTCTTGCAGATCTGGAGCATGCTTCTCCTGATCGTCATCTCTTGCACTGCAAACCATAAGGCCAATGTTAGTATGGTCATAATATAGTTTCATTTATATGGAATACCTTGTGAGAATGCCTCCTGTTTAGCAACTCTGTGACATAATCCACATCATTCACCTGGCATATGACCTCATATGGCCTCTCCCATACAGCCTACAGCTTGTTATGCCTCACTGGGGTGAGCTCCATAACCTTCTGTCCTATGGTGTGCGAGCGGGCCCTGGACCCTTTATCCTACCAAGGGCCAGATTCAAAAAATGTTGCCTTGGCACAAACCCAGTTTGCACAGCACAAACCGGGTTTTGTGCCAAAGTGGCATTCACAAAAGTCTGGTTTGCACCCTCAAACTGGGTATGGGCTGGGACAAAGTGTGGAGGGAACTGTAATGCAAATGAGGGGGAAGGGATGTGAATATTGGCACTGTCTGATTCACGAAATATTTTCATTGCAGAAGAGCCCTTTACAGGCCCCCTTTCGCAAAGCAAATACTATCAACTGAGACCTTTAATCCCCTGCAACCCTGGTGGTTGGCAGAGGTAGCGGTGCCCCGCCGATCACCGGCCCGATAAGTAAAAAATAATTTTCTTTCCTGGTGCTAGTGGTTCCCCTCTTATCACCGATTGCTGGTCCAAGTGTAACGATAGAAGTCACCCTGGTGGCTAGTGGTCCCTCCCCCCACTGATTGCCATCCTCAACACAGGAACAACCTTAAATATTGATCTTCTTAGTGGCTAGAGGTCCCTCCCGCCACCCAATCATCTACATAATACATATAATGTTATCCTGGTGGCTATCGATCCCTCCCCCCACTCAGTCACCCACACAATACATATAATAAGTTACCCTGGTGGCTAACGGTCTCTCCCCCCACCCAGTCACCCGCGTAATACATATAAGAAGTTACCTTGGTGGCTAGCGGTCCCTCCCCAACCCGATCACCTGCAAAATGCATATAATAAGTTACCCTGGTGGCTAGCAGTCCATCCCCCACCTGATCCTTCACCCAATATATATAAAAACAGGTTCCCTGGTGGCTAGCAGCTCCCCCACCTGATCACCTGCCCGAGATAAGACCAAGTTTTCCCTTGTGTCCAGTGTAACCCCCCCATCCTGATCCCCTGTGCAGTAAATAGAAACATTTCCCTGGTGGTCCAGCAGATCCCACTCCCTTTCCCCGATCCCTTTTATAGGGAATTAGATCTGTTCCTGGTGGTCTAGTGGATCCCTCCCATACTGCCATTCACCAATCGTTGGCCGAGTCTAAAATAAGATATTGCCTGGTGGTCTAGCAATCCCCTTCCCCTCGCCAATCACTGGCCCGATCTAAGTAAATGCATTCCCTTGTGGTCTAGTGGTCCTCCCACCTGAAGCCCTGCCTGAAATATAAATAAAATTCTCTGGTGGCTAGTAGTCCTCCCCCACCCAATCAATTGCGCAGTATATAAACATGACTTCCCTGACGGCTAGTGGGCCCTCCCCATCCCCATCCCCATACAGTCCAATACACGTTTCCCTGGTGATCTAGTAAACCTCCTCCCTATCCCTGATCCTGAGTATGTGATGTAACATCTATCCCACGGTGGTCTAGTGAACCCCCTACCCCAGCAGGTAGTGTTCCACCTCCCTGCCCCCCCAGTCCTGAACCTGAGCCGGCGAGCTGCACAGCTGTCCTCTCTCCACCACAGCTGGCCGGTGACTGAATAGTCAATGAGCGCATGTGTATACAGTACGTGCTAATTGACAGCTCAGTCAAGTGGTCAGCCATGGCGGAGAGAGGAGGGCTGTGTTTTGCCACTAGGTCACATTTGGGATGGGGGAGCAGGGTGGTTGTACACTACCTGCTGGGGTGGAGGGTGGGGATGCACCAGACCACCAGGTAATAAATGTTACATCATGTATTGGGGATTGGGGATAGCGAGGGGGGCTCACTAGACCGTGCTTAGTGTGGCAGCAGCCTGCATTCCCACTCCGCTGTCCACTCTGACTGCACTGCCACCTGTGGTCATCTAGTTACCCAGGTAGCCGTACAGCAGTAAAGCTGGAAGTGCTCCCTCCCTGGAGGATCAGAGCATCCCCTGGGATGCTCGATCCTCCCTCACAGCCGGCCCCTGACCACCCACGCTCATTCCCAAACCTGGGTTGCTGGCATCACAAGCAGTGGCACTACCACTGTGCTGATGGGCTGGCTTTACTTTTGCCTTTCCAATACAGAAACCACTTAGTTGCATGCCTGATATGGATAGCTGGTTCGCCATTGACACTAAATCAGAAGCACAGGTTCAGCTTGTTAGGTAATGACAGACGTGAATGCAAACTTGACATTTAAATCAATCATTTTACCATAAGGAGGTAAGATATATACAGTAGGACAGTTACAAGAACACATGGTTTCACAGGCTTCAGATTAAACACAAGTCAACAATTATTTTGGTTTAAGAAAATTTTTGATCAGGCATCACAATAAACCAGGAGTTAGTCAAAGGGTTTGATTCATGACTACCAGTTTACACTTGACAAGAATCACCACAATTTAATCCTTAAGAGGGAATCCAGCCAAAATGTCTGGCATCAGTACATTCAGAATTTGGATCAGCATATCCCTAGTCAGCCTCATGCCGATAATGAGATTGCAATGTTACTTTGTTTAAAAGTTACAAGTTATTTTGTAAACCTAAATTCACTGCCTCTTCAAAAAGTCTGTTTCAGCGAAGAGCTATGATGATGTCATAACCAGTCTATTCCTCCCTGCAAGCTATCTTACAGGATTTATTTCACCCAAGTTGCATAAAACTGCAGTTGTAGTAAACATTTGGAAAAGGGAAGCCAACACTGGGTGGGTCAGGGCATGTATTTCCAGAATGTGCAAATGCATGGTACAGTACTTCAGAATGTGACGGGGGAAGTTGGAATGCAATGGCAAACGTGGCTTTAGAAAGACAAAGTTTGGGCAATTTTTTTTAGAATACTGCAGGTATGAGATTTTGAAATGCCAGCAGGCTGCAATTGTGGTATGCAGCAATGACACAATCTCAGAAAGTAACTGGGACACACAACTTTGGAAATGTGCAAGGACGCTAACATTCATAACATGGTGGTAGTGTATATTTTTAGAATGTGGCAGAGAGATATACAGTTTTCATCGTCATCATCATCATCATCAAATCTTTATTTATTCAGGTGAACATCATTGAGCCAGGCTCATTTACAAGATGGACCTGATAAGGTCAAGGTTCAACAGTTGATGTACAACAGATACATCATACAATTATATAAAACAGTTATACATACAGGGGAAAAAACGTTTATAAACACAGTGATGTACAGTAAATTCACATGATAAAAATCGGTTACAGGAAAGTTAAGCTAATATTTACAGTATATACAATATACTATTTATATATTTATATACATATACAGTTTTGAAATGCAGGACACACACAGTGAAAGGTGGTAAGCATATTTAATTCCGTAATGTGTAATGGATACATAAATTTGCAATGTGGTGGTTATGCACAATTTCAAAATGTGGTTGGGATACTTGGTTTTATCTAGTGGAGGCAACAAGCAGTTTCACAGCGTGGCATGGAAATAAAATCTCAATATGGCAGTGACGCAGTTTCAGAATGTGACAGTCACATGCAATTTCAGAAGGAGTAGCATGCAATTTGGAATGTGGCAGTGACACTCATTTTCAGACTCTGGTGGGGACATGCCATTTTGGAATATGGTGGGGATACACATTTTTAGAATGTGACAATGTCACTAATGCATAAGGAGCTGATAAGGCAGCTAGCCCCCAAATAGCTCCTGCTGGTCAAGAGTAGTATTTTAATTTACCACCATTTATTATATGTTCGGCCAATCTTTTCTTGAATATCTCTTTTGTTTCACTTATAATTATGTCTTCAGGCAAGCTGTTCCAGAGATTTATTACCCTTTCTGTATAAAAATATTTTGATTTCTTTGTTCCTGGGAAGGGGGGCAGCTGCAGTAAAGGTATACTGCGAGCTGCACACTCGGGCAGACTTGATAGTCCTCTGGTCCTTTTTCTGATGCTGTTTTCATATGTTCATATGAACAAGCTAAATATCACTTCCAAAGACAATAACTCAAAAACAGCGTGCCCTCTTGTTTTTGAGTTATTGTCTTTGGAAGTGATGTTTAGCTTGTTTATATGAACATATGAAAACACCATCAGAAAAAGGACCAGAGGACTATCAAGTCTGCCCGAGTGTGCAGCTCGCAGTATACCTTTACTGCAGCTGCCCCCCTTCCCAGTTCCACCCCATCATCCTTGCCTGCCACCTTTACCGTCCCTAGCCTCCTTTCTGTACTGACCTTTCCTTTTACCCTATTCTACCCCCTTGTAAAACTACCCACAGTCTTCAGTGAGATCACTTCTTCTGGTAGTTTGTTCCACCCTGCCACCACTCTTTCCGTAAAGCAGTGTTTCCTCATTTCCCTCTCGAATCTTCCCCCATTCAAGTTTCAGACTGTGACTGCCATTCTGGAAATGCAAGTACTGTAGCTGACCCTATGTCAGTTTTTTTTAAATGATTACTACAGCTGCAGTTTCTTAAACTTTGGAGAAATACGTCTTTTAAGGTTACTGGCAGGGAGGACTAGGCTGTGAGTTCTGGTTATGACACCATCAGTGGCTCTTCACTGAAACTGACTTTTTTGAATTGGCAGTGAAATCAGGGTTAGAAAACAGCTCATAACTTAAAAATGAACTAATGCAGAAACCTAATTATTGGTATGAGATTTATTGGTATGCTGATTCTAATTCTGTAATGTAGCACTTTTGCTGGACTCCCTCTTCAAAGGAAGGGGGTCCAATCTAGGTTGTCATTTAACCCCTCAGGTTGAACAGCTTTTAAATTAAAGGAGAATATGGTTATGATCCCCTCTATGTTGAGAAGCTTTAACTGCTTGAATGCTGGAGACGCAGATAAGGTAACGTCCCCTCCCGGGGACCGTTCGACGGCCGCCTCCAAGGGTTTGGAGGAGGCATTGGCCCACCCGTCTGGCTCACGCTCGGGCCTTGCGGGTGCCTCCGGGTGAATGGAGGCCTCTGCCTCCGGTTCGGCTGCAGGCTTGTGGCCTACTGGTGTGGGCGACTCCTCTAAGTCGGACATCTGCTCCTCTGATGTCTGCATGGAGAGGATCGATCAGACGCCCGACCCTTTGGGGCGGTGCACAACCACTTCCCCCCGGACCGGGCCATTCCTCCCCCTTGGCCCACCTCCGCGAGGGCTCCTGAAGCCGGACGCCCGGCTCTCCGTGCCCGCTGGAACTTGCCACTCTAAGCCGCATGCCGGCTCCTCCGACATGCGCCCGGGCACGATCGAACCAATGACAGACCTTCCCACCTCTGTCATACCCGTTGCCCGCAGCCTTCACTGCTGTCTGGGAGCCCGAGTCACCCCAGCCTGATCCCGGGATTTCTCTCCTCCATCCCAGGCGTGCGAGGATCTTCCTCCTCCGTCAGACCCTCCTCCGATGGAGCCAGATCTGGCGTCGGCCCCGGACGCTGGCCCAGGCCTTCGGCACCTCTGGCCCCGGTACCTCC